>OW028576.1:44305627-45788127 GCA_932294295.1 Alitta virens | reverse complement strand
GTAGGTTATAGCGAAAGTTTTAACAAGTAGGTTATAGCGAAAGTTTTAACAAGTACGTTATAGCGCAAGTTTTAACAAGTACGTTATAGCGCAAGTTTTAACAAGTAGGTTATAGCGCAAGTTTTAACAAGTACGTTATAGCGAAAGTTTTAACAAGTAGGTTATAGCGCAAGTTTAACAAGTACGTTATAGCGAAAGTTTTAACAAGTAGGTTATAGCGCAAGTTTTAACAAGTAGGTTATAGCGCAAGTTTTAACAAGTAGGTTATAGCGAAAGTTTTAACAAGTAGGTTATAGCGCAAGTTTTAACAAGTAGGTTATAGCGCAAGTTTTAACAAGTAGGTTATAGCGCAAGTTTTAACAAGTAGGTTATAGCGCAAGTTTTAACAAGTAGGTTATAGCGCAAGTTTTAACAAGTAGGTTATAGCGCAAGTTTTAACAAGTAGGTTATAGCGAAAGTTTTAACATGTATGTTATGGCGAAAGTTTTAACAAGTATGTTATGGCGCAAGTTTTAACAAGTACGTTATAGCGCAAGTTTTAACAAGTACGTTATAGCGCAAGTTTTAACAAGTAGGTTATAGCGAAAGTTTTAACAAGTAGGTTATAGCGCAAGTTTTAACAAGTAGGTTATAGCGCAAGTTTTAACAAGTAGGTTATAGCGCAAGTTTTAACAAGTAGGTTATAGCGCAAGTTTTAACAAGTAGGTTATAGCGCAAGTTTTAACAAGTAGGTTATAGCGAAAGTTTTAACAAGTAGGTTATAGCGAAAGTTTTAACAAGTAGGTTATAGCGAAAGTTTTAACAAGTAGGTTATAGCGAAAGTTTTAACATGTATGTTATAGCGAAAGTTTTAACAAGTCTGACTATTTATTCTACTGTACAGTTGAACCTGCCATAATGGCCACAGGTCTGTATAGAGCGACCACCTGCTGTAAACGGCCACTATGTTCACAATTCCCTAAGACTAGATTTTTATGTTTACCCCTCTATTAAACGCCCACCTGTCTTACACAGGGAAAGTAAAAATCATGATATTTTTAAAAAAGTAAAAAAAAAATAATTTTTTTTTAAACTTTAAACCTGATTTTTTTATTATTGAAATCCGATTTTTTTTTTTTAATGATGCAATTAGGGCTGAAGTTCTGTCTAGCATGAGGCAAGTTCGATAACTTTTCCAGCATTCTTTCTTAAACTTACTTAACTGTGCTCTAAAAATGAAAAGAACTTTGATTTATTTAACAATTTGAGTTTTTGAAAAATAATCCAACAAAAATAGAATAAAATCACGTTGTATCCTAATAAATCATGTTCTTGAGTCGTAAAAAATCTAGTTTTCAACTGAATAAACTTGTAAACTTTAAAAATAAAAACTAAAAATTATTTATACTTTTGCCTTCTTTTAAATCACAATTTAAATCAATGATTTTAATCGCTTGATTTAATCTGCCAACCCTTGTCTTAAACGACCAATTTGAAATAGAAATATCCATTCCCTTGGGTGACTGCCCAACAGAATCCTGATGTTTCACTGTATTTATATATTTTGGCATAAACCATATTCTACGTCTAGTCTCTAGTGGTCTACAGTTTGTTTATTTCAGTCTTGTGTTGTATTTCGTGTGTTGTATTTCGTGTTTTGTTTGTTGTGTTTTTTGTGAGTTGTGTTTCCCTGTGTTGGCGGATTAGTCAGCAGACGAAACGGTCCTCAAAGAACAGCTGCCGTTCTTCAAAATTATTCTCTGCAAGAAATAGGCAGACGAAATTGGCAATATGATAGGAAAAGTAATTGAAATAATGCTTTGTGTTTTTGCTAGCTATTAACAATTTAAAATGCAGAGTAATACTCACTAATAACATTGTCGTTGTTAATTTAAATGTCCACAAGTGCTCCTTTTACAACAGGAAACCACTAGTGTTAAAGTTTTTCTGCATGCATGGATGAGATGATGATGAGTACATCCCATGTGATGGGACATGGACTGAGGTGTAGTTCAGGGAGTGGGGCTAAAACCCATGCAGTGTGAGCTATTATCGTTATACAGAAATAACATATTATTCACAATTCAGTAGTTAAACAAAGACATAAAATACTGCAATTTCTGCAGAGGGGAGACTCCCAAAAAAAATAATAATAATATGATTTTAGCTAATATCACAGATTGCCTAGTTCCTAGGATACAAAGTTATAATGAATAATAAATTTATACAATGAATGAAGTTGTATTTTGCCTCATACAACAGCTGAACAATGTTATGACAGTTGGCAATGATTTTATAGCAACGCCTGGAAAAATTACACTGATTTATGGCAATTAGTGAATTGTCATTGATATTAGCACCAATTAGCCCATCCATTAATAAGGTCAATTAGCCTTAATTAGCCTTAATTATGGGATAGGCGTAGACCTTAAGGCTAACCCAGTGTCACTTAACTCTAAGCATGACTTAACTGCTGCTACTAGTGTTCTCATTGCTCACTTCTAATCTGACTAAAGTATTTAACTGTTGCTATGGCAACTACACTTTTTGACTAGTGCATGGAGAAGATCAAAAGGATCAAGAATTTACCCTCCCCCCTCCCTATTATCGCCCACCCTGCACCTGTAGAATGTTCAGATGGGCTGTGAGGGATCAATACTCTCATTAATACATCACAAGGCTCCCACAAGGCTCCCACAAGGCTCCATAATGGAGGAGATAGGCTGCAGAGAACTGTACTCTTTTATGTGGGGAAGATCTCCTCCAAAATGTAATGGGGGAGTCTGGGAAAAGTTATGTGGGGTGAGGTGTGATTCAATGTGTGTATATATATATATTTTACATGGCCAATTGTGCCACGTGCGTTTTCCATGAGAAGGATAAACGCAGGGAAAACGCATGGTTTATGCTTCATTATAATTAGCTGAAAACCATGCGTTTTCCATGCGTTTATCCTTCTTACTCATGGAAAATGCACGTGGCACATTTGGCCATGTATTGTGTTGTATTGTGTGGGAATGTATTGCATGTGTAATTTGGTGTGTAAAACTATGTTTATGCAATGTCCATTGTTTTGTGTGTATTGTATAACTAATATTATATAGTATATTGGATATTGTATGTTGGGGTGCATTACTATGTTTGTATATTGTATTGTGTGGTAGGTTTCAATGTCTCAAAGCTACTGATCTGAAGTTTAGCCAGCTTATATGACCGGCTACCAGAGCTGGCAGACATAATGATGAGATGATAGGGCTGATTCGAGTCCACATCATGTAACACATGGGCAAAGCTATGTGGGGTGAGGTGTTATTAATATGTGTAACATATACCCCATGGGTGGGGTCTTTTACTTGCCTCAGCATGGACACTGAGTACAAGGCACCGTCAATTTAACGTCTCATGCGATCGACATCCAGTTGAATTGAACTCTGTTGTATTGTATTAAGTGAAGTACGACTGTCAAAACGGTGTTAAAGCGGTCACCCTGTGGAATTAATAAATGTGGTTGTTTGAGACAGGTGACTTTTTAGTAGTTGGTCAAATAGCTGAAATTAATGGTGAAAATTCAGCTCTTGAGAGCTAGAAGTGACCTTTTACTGCAGACGACCGTTCTATACATTTAGCCGCTAGGACAGGTGTGACCACATGGCCTTTTCAAATATTTACAGAAAAACATGAAATCTGACACGAATATTTTTCTGCGATTGATAAAATTACATTCGAATAGCGCATGTTAGCCTTTAGAGCTTCATTTCCTTAGAGATTTCAGCTTCCCTTCTAGGAATTAGGTTGCCATTAAATTTGTATGATTGCTTTAGAATGAGGATGGAGCTCCGCTCTGCATGCCATTTTGACTCGATTTCCCTAAATATGCCAAAGAAATGATTTACAGCCTGTCTGAGCTTGAAATGGTAGTGTCGGTTCATATTTGTGAAAAGCGTACATTTTAACTTGGCCTTATTAGTCAGATGAGGAATTTAATCATCAGGCGACGGTTTTTTGATCTTTCGTTTCTCGACACCGCAGCCATAACTTTTGCAGTGCCGCTCAATTAATAAATCAACAATTGTCTGGGCTAATATGTGTATTGCATCTCAAAGTATCACATCACCTGTGTTAATTTATAAAAAAAAACACTTTCGGGGGATTTTTTAATATTTTCCGACCGTCCGTCTCATGAAAAACGGTCCGAGAAAATTCCGAGAAACATAAGATCAAAAAACCGTGGCCTTACAGCTGTGCTCAAAAAAAGTTAATGAACACTTATTAGTCAGATGAGGAATTTAATCGTTACAGTCGTGCCCAAATGTTAACGTACTCTTCAGCGAAATAGAGCTCATTTCCACATATTTTCTCTTTAAATATCAACTCACTAATCTTTTCATTCCAATAAGAATTCTAACCATTTTCTTTATTTTAATAACCTTTCTTCATTTGGGGATGGGGGTCTAGCTCAGTGGCTTCCAACCACTGGGTCCCGGGTTCAATTCCCGGTCGGGCCTAAGTTGGATGGCTGTTTTATCCTTCATCTCATTACCATGGTCCCTTGCCTGTCCTAATTAGCCCATTAGGTGCAGAAATACAGGACATAAAGCCCTGATCCACCACCATCTTTCTTCATTTGGTTGATTTTGACAATTTCATTTATGACATCATATTCAAGTGTATGTAAAATGTTGTGCCTGACTGTAGGCCTTTATTATATCATGCCTTAACTGTGGTCTTAACAGTGAGGTGGTCTTAAGGGGAGGTTTTAATGCACTTCTCATAATTTCCACAAAAATATGAGGAAAAAAAATTCTTGTGAAAATCCACGAAAACTACTTTATTATTGTTTATAGTATTTCCATTATGGACTTCTTCCATTATTTATCATATTTTCCCCACTCCAATATACTTAATGAAAATACATTGGAAAACTGCTGGTAAGTCCAAGCACTCGATTGTACTTGAATTTGCATGTATCTCATTTGCATAACGTGGTGTCCATCACCCTCATTTGCATAACTCGAACGTCATTTGCATAACCCAATTTCCTTCCATTGTTTGAGTTCGTTGCCAGACAATTGGATTGCCTCCTTAACAGACTTTGTTATTGTAAAAAGACACGAAGGATGTTAGTGTAATTGAAGAGGAAAGAAAAAAATCTGTAAAGAAAGAGATGGATTGGTAAAGAAAGAGGTAAAATATAGTAATAATTGTAAAAATAGAGGTAAAGAAGTGAAGTAGTGTGTATTATTGATAATATTGGGGTAGATAAAATTACAAAAAAGAAATACAAACACACATGAGTAATAATTTCTAATTGCCTAAATAGAGAAACTTGCTAAAACTTTTGACCGAAATGAAGGAAAATGGTTGGAATTGTTATCATGGTTATTTGAATGTAATGACACTAATGATTTCTTTTTGAGAAGGGTTAAAAAGGAATTGAAATTTATATTGCTAAACTTTTGGACATGACTGTATACTCGAGGTGGAGAAAATACCGCGTTATGTGGATAAACAAAAATATCTCAGTGGAGAAAAAACGTGTTAAGATTTTACGGATAAACAAACGTATAAACTATATAAAGAGAGGTTACAGGTAACCAAAATGTCAAGGTTGTTAGGATCCAGTGATATAATGAAAAGAAAGAGACACTCTCGAATGCCACGTGGAGTTCAACTCTGTCGCTCGAGATAATGTTATACTAGATCTATCTATTTATTGCCGTGCAGACCTTCCAATCTCACAGGTGGGTTATGTTACTTATGTATATAATAATATTGTGTGTATGTGATATATATATAGAGCAACCTCACAATGGAGACCAATCCGTATAAAATAACCTCGATTGTAAGAACGCTTCGTCGAGTACTACGAACGATTGTTGCAACGTGAAATAAGTTTCGGAATAAGTTAAGACCACCTCGATATATTAAGACCGCTTCATTCCAAGAAATAATTTCATAGTTAGGTAAAATATAATATTTTCTCAGTGTTATTGAAAAAGAAATAATCATTTCAAATGTATTACTTTTTTTGTCCGGCTATGGTTCCAGAGAGGACGACAGAAATCGTATTTGGAAATAAGAAATATTCTGTTCAATCAGTAGAAAATATTGCAGCACTAAGTCTTGAGAAAATAAATTTTGCTTTTAAAACAAAAAAATTTCCAAAATTTCTAGAAATTATAGGTATTTATTTTATTCTAAGGTAAACAATGTCAAAGGAAAACATTTTTGGTATTATTCAGATTTGCACAGATTGCCGTATCAGTGGGGGTAGACTGTATGTATGCCATGTGATATACCTGCAGTTGTATGATTAGCATAGTGTTTGACTTATCACCGCTCCTTGAGATACACCTTGGGATGGGCTACCTGCTTGTGTTGCTAGCACCCGGAGAATGTTGATGAAGACAGGTTGCCATGGTAACAGATCTGCCTGCCAAGGTGTTCTTTGTTTCCATGGCAGGAGGAGGGGTGTCTGATGCCTGTCATGTTTTGTAATGGGTTAAAATGGAAGCAACTATCTATCTATCTATCTATCCATCTGTCTATCTGTCTATCTGTCTATCTGTCTATCTATCTATCTATCTATCATTCAGTGTTACTTTGTCAGTCAGTCAGTCAGCCAGCCAGCCAGTCAGTCAGTCAGCCAGTCAGCCAGCCAGCCAGTCAGTCAGTCAGTCAGTCAGTCAGCCAGTCAGTCAGTTAGTCAGCCAGTTAGTCAGTCAGTTAGTCAGCCAGTCAGTCAGTCAGCCAGCCAGTCAGTCAGTCAGCCAGTCAGTTAGTCAGCCAGCCAGTCAGCCAGTCAGTTAGTCAGTCAGTCAGCCAGTCAGTCAGTTAGTCAGTCAAAAGCACCTGCCCTACCTATAATGTTTTTGGCTGTGCAACTAAGATTAGTTCTAAATGTATAAAAGCAAGAAGGAAGGTATTTTGGCCCCAGGCGATAATAATTACTTTCAGGTGTGTAAAATGAATGATGACTGGAGGTATTTCCTTATGTAAGTAGAGTTAAGCTCAGTCAATAATGACTCAACATGCGAAATGTGTGTCTTTGAGCAATTCTTGAGTTGATTCAAGTGCTTTGTTTATTGCCTGATTATTATATATAATTATAAAATGTTTTATTGACGTTTTGGAATCATGGTTAGATACATTCGTCATACACAATAAACAAATACTACAAATTTAACAACTACAATTTTAACTATACATGTAATTTCAAGTATTAGAACAATAATGGTTGTGAAATAAAAGCATAACATAAACTATATATAAATGATCAGAAAATTGATGAATGGTTAAGATAAAGCTAATATATATACATTAATTGAATAAGTAACTATGTGATTAAGTAATAGTTTCTGGTCCCAGTTAATCAAAGTAATAATTTGTACAACAAAATGTCATGGTAATGTTATTAAGTGGATGGATCCCCTGGGTCAGTATTTTAGCAAATAACATGTGGGGAAAAAAAATGTGGTGTAATTTCCTATACAACTACTTCTGAAACTTCACAAGTTGAACGTTGCATGTTTGTGTACGAAAGTTCTGACACTGAGTGCGGTTCGTGAAACCGGTAGTGGTACTTTGTTGATGAAACTTTTTATTTTCTGTAAAAGTATGGTAGACTTTGATCTTTTGTTTCGTAAACAACGTCACCTCATAACATTATGTAAACCAATATAGTGTAACCATAGTGGACTAGTGGTTTCTTGTGGTAAAAGGAATAATTAAAATGTGCAATGTTACTTAAATCGAAAACAATTCCCAGTTGCCTTCCAAAATGTTTTTTATGTTTAAATAAACTTGTTTCCAGTTCATAAAAATATCAATCTAAGAATATTTTGATATTTTAACATAGATAGATATATAGATATTAAATAGATGTGGAAAATGCTGCCTTCTAAGGCAAGTTGTTGCCGCTATCGATGGTTGATTGATGAGGTGAGAAGAAGGAAGAATCCACCCATGTTACACTATTACCCCATGAGTGGGATCTTTTACTTGCCTCAGCATAGACACAGAGTACAAGGGACCGCCAATTTAACGTCTCATCCGAACGACATCCAGCTGCGATGTTGCTCCTGAAGCGTCCCCGGGCCCGGCATTGAACCCCTGTCCTTCAGAGGAGCAGGCGATTCTATGTCTCTTAGTAACAAGTCAATAATATTTCTAACGATGTTTTTTGTATTTGTGTTTACAGACAAACTACCAAGTGAAATTCGACAGGGCTCAGGCAGGAAGTCTACCGCCTCGGATAACCGCAGTCCTCACACAGGCGGGGAGTGATACTATTGTAAGTCATTCTTTTATCCTCAATATTTCATATTTTAGCAATATTTAAAGTAGATGACGTCATACAATAGGCCACAATCACCCATAAAAAATAAACATCAATTGTGACGTCATGGGTAATTGTTCCGCGTAACCGCTAGGTGCGAAAAAAGCTTAAGTGCAGGGTTTCCCTTTAGACACATCTCTGTTTTACCTTTATCATAGATTTAGGGCAATTAATGTATGATTCGTGTGCATGAAATAGTGCTGCAGTCTAAGGGGTAAAATTATATGCTTTTTCGCTATCATTTCAGTGTCTTAGTTTTCTAATACATCATTATTTTATGAAGTCAATTAAGAGATTGAGAACTACTTATGCTGAAAATTATTTGATCAAAACAAAACCAGTCTCCGGATGACGTCATGTAAATCCAGGACTCTCATTGGCTGCTTAAGGCGATTCCTCAGCCAATGGGAGTCCTTGATTCACATGACGTCATCTGCTGGAGTTTAGTTTCCAAGTCTATGGCTTCTGCTGCTATCATTTTTATAATTACGTTTATTCGTACCAATTAGTACAAAAATGGAACATACATTAGATATTAAATGGATTTTTTAAGGTAAATATGCTGACAAAAAGTTTAGAAAAACCTAAGAAATATCGAACTTGAATTGCATCTTCTCTTTCCATAACTGTGAGCAACTGCCCTTGTATGCCATGTAAGTGACTATACACTCTTGCACGGCCGCCATGCTGGCAATTTTGCCTCATTGACCTATTTTTGATTACGTCATATATTATGACATCATTACTTCTCCATTGTTCTTGCACTTTGTGACCTCACCATTGCCATTGTCTACTGATGATGTCACGATACTTAAGCTGAGTGCAAAGAGAGGTCATTGAGGCAAAAATGCCAACATGGCTGCTGTGTGAAAAGGGCGTATGGAAGCAGGTTTGGTTGTAGGTCTACAGATTGCTGTATACAATTTCATTATGGGGACACTTTTATGCATTAGCATCAGGTTGGCAGCCAACACAATGGCTGTTATTGTAGCAATTTCTTTGTGGTAATTTAGAACATCCGCATAATAAATAGCCTCGTGGTTATTATCTCTTATTACCTTTTATTCTTACCTTTTTACCATTACCTTTCATCTATTTGATAATATTTTTATTCCGCTGATCGATTGGGCTTGTTACATTTCTTGCCAGAAACGTTATCGCCATGGTTACGCCTTTTTAGCAACCAAACAACAAAACCGGCGGTTAGGAAATGCCCTGAAAGCCGTGTACACAGATTCTTGCATTTATGGCATGAGGAGAGGATAATGAATAGAGTATAAAAAGAGTATGACAAGAGTATATAAAAGGTATGAATGAGTATTCTGATTTGGTGACACATCACTTGATACGACCTGCATGTTTTATCTTGATGATGTGGCATATTTCAATGGAAATGCCTGCTTATTGAAAGTTCATAGGAATTGTACTACTTGTATTGTGCTGCATGGCCAAATGTGCCACGTGCGTTTTCCATGAGAAGGATAAACGCATGGAAAACGCATGGTTTTTGCTAATTATAATGAAGGAAAATACCGTGCGTTTTCCATGCGTTTATCCTTCTCATGGAAAACTCGCATGGCACAATTGGCCATGTATTGTATTGTATTGTATTGATATTGGTGTGAATCCCAGTACAAATACATGACCAATTATACCCCCCTCCCCCAAGAAAATACTATCCACCCCCCACCTCCGATACCAACATATTTTCATTGTCTCTCCCAAAATTCTTTCGCACCCCTCCAATAAGTCGAACACTCCCCGGAAACCCTTATGCATGAGAAACTGGGACAATTGTTTATCTGTGAAGAGAGGAGGTGTTAATCGCCACATTTTTCTCATTTTTTTATTTAATCTTTATTTATTTAAATAGGATTGCACTCAGAAAATGTAATTTCTACACGGTGATCTCTATCTGTTAGTAAATGTTAGTAATGATTTATAAGGGTACATGTTTACAACATGATTACGATTAATTAGTGGGATACGGGTAAAATATCACTATTGTCATGTAAATCACTTTGTTGCATAGAAATATTCTTGAAAATTTCTGAAAATCTGTTAATTCAATGTGGCAACAACATTGCTAAAACCTCCAACCAGGCCCTTGGCAAGATCAGTTTCATTTTTCTCATTTTGTATTGTATATGTATTTTATTGTATTTTATTTTATTGCATGATTTTGGTCTGTACAAATACATGATCAAGAAAATAATATGCAAAACCCAAGTTTCGATCGCCACATTTTTCTCCTTGCCGCACACCTGTAGTGTTCTTGGAAACAGGTGACGATTAAAGTCATCCCAGTTCTGTTGTCTTGCAAAGCGGACAGAATTCATCTCACCTGTACAGGTAAAAGGAAACACTACGATTACGACAAGCAAAGCACCCGAACCAAACACTTGTCGCTGCTGGCTCTCGAGTCGTTATATCGCCATCATGGCTGTAAATGGCTGCCAAAGGTTGAGTGCTCGCGCTCCCTCGATGGTAAATTTTCCTGCAATTGGTACAATCAGCAGTAGAATTATGTTACTGACAGCAGTGGAAATTACCTAAATATTTCATGATGCCGATTGCCTTTTGCACCTGTGTGTGTTTCACCTGATAATGCTGATTTAATGTAAATTACACTGGTGTGATATTGTGTGCAGTATTTTCGGAATTTGTGAACTGCTGAATCTAGACTATTTGATTTAGTGTAATAGTATGTGCCCTATTTCCATCTAGTTTTCTGTAGTTTTATGCCTGCTCAGGTTTTGCATTTGACACTTCTATTTGTAAAGAACCAACTTCAACTGATTTGGCACCAATAGCTTGCATTCATATTGCCATTTTGACACTTTCTCGCAAATTCAATTCCAGTTCCACCGCTCCATCTTTTCGTGGTATAAATCTTGTGCATTATCTGAATATCAAGCCTAGTCAATTCGCCATTCGACCAGAATGTGGCATTCTAGATTCATATGATTCCTGTGGTATGTTCTGAATCACTTCTGCAAAATTAATTTGATATGCTTTTCTCATTCATCTTCTTCGGTCTCGGGCTTTCAAAACGTTTTAGTCCGCTTCGTAAGGTCCATAATAAGATTCAGCTCAGGTTTGTAAATGTGGCTGTCAATGTTATAGACCCTGGGTCTCAAGCTCCTGCGAAGATTGTAGACAAAGCCATACATATTCCGAGAACTTAGATGGTTTTCCATTTAACGGATGAGGTGGGGTGGACAAATAGTGCAGTCTTCTGTAGAAGTAACTGTGAGTGCATGGTTCGCTCCCTGGGTAGTCTAGTGGAAAGACACTCAACTGCTCCTCTGAAGGACCAAGGTTCAATCCCGGGCCCGAGCACTCTTCATGAGCAACATCTCAGCTGGATGTCATTCGGATGAGAGGTTAAATTGGCGGTCCCTTGTACTCAGTGTTTATGCTGAGACAAGTAGAAGGTCCCACTCATGGGGTAAATCTATAACATGGGTGGACTCCTCTCTCATCTCATCTATCAACTCTCACGAGCAGCATGAACTTGCCTTAGAGGGCTGCACTTTCGATATCAAACTACATTGTATTCATGAGCCACAGTCTGCAACATATCGGTCCCTTTCCCATAACATGGGGAATGTTCTATTCAGAATATCATTCTTTCGGCTAATGGATGTAGCTAGGTGGTGACCAGTCCTGTGGTTTCTTTTGGTTAGGGCAGGAACATGTGATGTTGATGTAGTGCTTGAGGCGTTCAGCTGCCTTCCATCTTGTTCATCATGTCAGCCAAGGCCATGGGGTGGAAAATGAAGTTTTGCCAATCCATCCTGGAGCTCAATGGCCTGTTGTATGTAAAATATGAATCATCTGTCACCCTCTCATTATCTCAGCATTATCACCAGGGGTGGTCCCAACTTCAGCACTGTGGCTACTGGCATCTCCCTCACATCGGCACATCTTAACTAATATTAATTATCATATTATAGAATGTGAGTGTCCCCAACAATTTTAATTAAAATGATCATGATGTTGTAAATGTCCAGTCATATGGAATTATAATTTGTTTGTAAATGTGAAATAAAATCAGTTCAGTTCAGTTAGTGGGAAGAACTTTTATGTGGAGGGATGCACTTGTCTAGTCTGTCTGATCTCAACGATTCTCATGTTCATATATGAATTTATATTATGGAGCCAATTCTATTTGTATGTCTGAATTGATTGTCATATTTACCAGTTTACTGTGATAGATTCCTGATGTCATTAATTAAATAGCTTTCTTGTTTCTATTCAAATTGCAATATTTGCAAGTTGGTAATGGCCTGTTTGCGCTTAATAATTGAGATTAGTTATTCGGGGACATAAACAAATTTAGAAAATTGTAATATCATTTCTGTGATGAGTTTAGGCGAGTGATGAATGAAGGTGGGTTTGATTGCGTTAGGAGCAAATAAAATGTGCTAATTGAATCAAATCTTTTTCCTATTCACACGAATCCACAATCATTTCTGTTGGAACACTTCTTGTGGAATTTGCGTCTGCGGAAACTCTCGGAGGCCATTTTCGGTGGAGGCCTTTTCGGTCGAACTCTTCTATGATGGATTGCTCGGAGCATTTAAGCTTAGGGGGTTTGTAGGTCTGAGAAATTTGCTTAAAGCAGATTTCTGTAGACAGAGAAAAAGGTATTTTAGCCTGCAGGCTCTTGTGTCTGGAGCAGTTTTTAAATCTACGATATTCAAGAGGACGTTTCGACCTGAAGGTCTCGGTGCTCACGGACCTTTTCCTCAGTGGACGTTTTTGAAGATGGACTCTTTGACCATCAAAAATCTCGGCGTGCCTTGAATGAATGAATGATTGATAGAATCTTTTATAGAATTGAAAAAATAAGAAATTTTGGTAATGAGGAAAGCCTACACTGCTTGCCCAGTCAAGAAGTGAGCTCATGTCACGGTCACTGTTACCTCACCAGACACTCATGAATCCTGTGATGTCACTCATGACAACATCACAGTGAAATCATGATGAGGTCATGTGGTGATGGCACTGCTGCGAGTTCAGTGTGAGCTAACTGTGAGGTCAGCTGTATGACCCACCACAGATGGCCTTGCAAGCTGCCGAAGTCTCGGGTCAAAGCGGCAGTTTTGCTATGTACATGAAAATTAAATGCTTAGCGAATACTGCTTGGGGTGTTCACAAATTCTTACTTTTTGCTTTTTTATTTTGCTGAGCCAATAAACTTACCCTGTTATATGTTTTATTAAATTATACCAATATACAAAATTATTGTATACTTGATTTTTGGCCAAACAAATTAATGCCAATTTTCTAAGCAATGCTTCTCAATGAAATAACTTACGAGACTTTTCCAACATACCTTCTGTTCTTTCTCAACAACTATGTCACCTGTACAAGCTTCATTACCAGCTACAATCACGATTGTGACGTCACAATGGACACTTTTTTTGATGACGTCATAAAGCAGTCAAAATTGGGGTTAGGGATTTAAGAAATGAATCATTGCATGGAGGAGCTGGGGAATGTTTTCTTGCACAGTTAATATGACATCAAGTATACAATATTTTTGAATAGTATACATTGTATTGTATCTTTTCATTCATTCCAAGTCTTGTCACATCATCATTACATCTGCCAATAATATATTTAAAAATATCAGTTTTAATTTGTGATATTCTGGCATTCCTTAGCCATTCTATGGCACTCTATTTTCCAAATATTCTTGACAACATTGCGAAGTGTACACTCGGCGACAGTGAACTTCGCCACGACAGCGAGATTTGCCACCCCCTAAAAACTACAATAAATACCTTTTAGATGGCTGCCACAGCGTAAGAACACTGTCAATGATCTATACAATTAGTTTTGTAACAAATCAAGTTGTTGCAATGTGCATAATCATGTTTTAGGGGGGTGGCGAATCTTGTTGTCGTGGCGAAAATGTACCTGTATTCCTGAATTAAGTTTTATCTTTCCTCAGGATGGCCAACACTTTGACTTTTACCTGTCCAATATACACCATGTTGTGCAAACTCAGCCGTGCCAGTGATATGAGCCATCAAAGTGAACCATTTTACCTGTGTGGGAATATTTTGAGTAACTTGTAAAGGTTATACAAGATGACAACAATTGGTTTTGTTAACTTCTACACGCACCTACGCTCTCTGGAATAACTATAAAGAAAAAATGGGCAATGATTGTCGCAGCTAACCAACATCATTTCATAGTGTTTCCCTCATTCTGTTCCTTTTACTGATTCGCTTAAATATTTAAAGTTGTACTTCATTTACGAACATGCTTATTCACCTGTTTCATGGAGTAGTTATGTTGGCGTTTTTGCCTCATTGACCTCTCTCTGTACTCAGGTATATTATTGTGACATCATCAGTAGACAATGGCCATGGTGAGGTCACAGAGTGCAAGAACAATGGAATAGTAATGATGTCATAAAATATGACGCAATCAAATGAGGTCAATGAGGCAAAAATGCCAACATGGCTGCTGTGTGAAAAAGGTTTATACCCAGAGGGGTACAGTGTAATTAGGTCGAACTATTGTCAGCCTGTTCAGGGTTAGTTTGTCAAAATACATCAATCCCACTGAAATATGATGTACAAAACAATCACACTGACGCCACTGTTGTTGGTGATGATTATGACGTCACTTTCACATGGGATGGTTGACAATCCCACAATCCTTTGCTGACGACTTATGCTAATGAAGAAGTGTCAAATCTTTTTATATTTAATCTGTGATCTTTCGTATTTTTCAGACAATATGCGCTCACCTGGAGACGAGCGATGTCACTCTTTTAGTGAGCGCACTCCAACAGACGGGAGCCATGGTCAAGGTGACAAATTACGACGTTCACCTTCAGCATTTAAGAGGAGAGGTAAGCTACATTTGTGAAATGAATTATAATAGAAATTGTAGTCATTTCAGAAAAATCAAGAATACATGAAATCTTTGGCTTGAAGAAGTATTGGGTCAAGCTCATTGTTTGGACTCTTTGAAAAAACTTCTTTTAATGTGTACAACTTCAAAAAACTTTGTCACTTAGGAGTAGAGAAAGGTAAATTTAGTACGTTTATATTAAGTTAGTAATAAATTAAGATAAATTAACAAATTGTCAGAAATTGAGTAATTTTAAGTGATTATTTTTTATTGGTGAAAAATTACCGGCAGTGTTTAACTGGCTCCAAATGATAAGTCTAATATGTTATAGGTGACCAATATAATTTTCAACTTCTGCAAGCATGTATAATGGTGATTTTGTGGTGAGTCAGTTGAAATTAAGTTGATGAAACAGAAATTAATGTATTTTTTATGCAGACATTTTTGTCACTATCTCCAACTAACGTCATTGAGCCTTCGGGCCGGTCTATACTTGCAGAGATTTTGATAAGATATGTACCACTCCAGTAATTGGATACCGTATCTTGGTTAAAAACTAGGTTAAACACTGGGTCCCGGGTTCAATTCCTGGTGGAGCCTATGTTGGATGGCTGTTTCCTCCTTCGTCTCATTGCCATGGTTCCTGCCTGTCCTAGTTAGCCCATCAGGTGCAGAAATACAGGACATAAAGCCCTAATCACACACACACACACAGGTTATTAATATTGACTTCATGCAGCATCTGATACATTTCTACATAATTTAATTCATTCTAGAAGCATGACATTACAACTTCGAAGTCGCCTGATGTGCGCCATTATTTTTTAGGGAAATGTGATTTTTTTAAGGGAAATTTGTCAGCGTTGTTACGAATAATGACTTTGTACTACATTCATGATATTACTAGCCCAAGTTTATCATCGAAACAATCCGGTAAACGTAAATTTCTGATTGTTAATTCTTCTCAAAAGCTGGAAGTTTGTCAGACTATCACGCTGAGACGACACTTTGGCGGCTTCAAAGGCTAATGTAACCGAAAGAGCTGCTCTGTCCGGACTTGAACTCTATCTGCATTTACTTAACCTTTATGAACGTTGAGATTATCTCTAAAAGCTCTTAAATTTGTGACTCAGTGATTAGTAGTTGTGCTGAGGCAAGAAATAGCTCACATTGTTGCCTAGGCAACCAGTCAAGTCAGGCAATCAAGGCTTTGTATGGTCTCCATGCTACTGAGTCTGAAGCTAGTCAGAGGCAGATGATAAGATGCCATGTTACACATTGACCTCATGGGTGGGGTCTTTAGTTTGCCTCAGCATAGACTGACAGAGTACTAGGCATCTCCGATATAACGTCTCAAACAGTCAACATGGTGATGTAGAGCTCATGAAGAGAGCACGAGGTGGGGGATCGAACCCGGGACCCTCGGCAGAACTGGCGTATGTGTTAACGTTAACTCCTAGGCCTCCCGACTGCTTTTTTTTAAGGAAAAAGATAATATATCTGTTTAATTGCCTTGGAGGTCTTAGGAATTATACAAATCTGTGAACAGCTGGTTTACCTGTAGTAAGAAGGTTTGGCACTAAAACTAACCTTACAACAGGATGGTAGCCTTGGACATTTGCCATCTGCTTAGAGTTTACGCTATGCTTAAAACAAAGCAGTAAAATCTGAACTTAAAACACAAAAAAAATCTGCCTGGAAATAAGAAATAATAGATATAGAAGAATTTAATAAATTATTTATCTGTGAAGTGACTTTGGTCATTCTGAAGATTTAGGTAATGACAAATTTTATGTTGTTCTTCATGTACAATGCGACCCGGCCCCCCCCCCCCTTCCTCGAAATCCCTAAATTCCTTGATGATTTAAGGGCAATGAGGGGTGATTTTTTGCATTTTTGATTACGTAAATGTAAATGTATGCGGGGTTAGAGTCTTTAAGATCCCATTCACACTCAGGTAGAGTGGAGCAAAGAGTTACAGCGGATCTGCTCAGCTGCCTAGGACTCGAACCTGCAACCTAGTGGTTGGAAGGCCACCACCTTAACCACCGGGCAATGACCATTCTTATACATGCATAAACACAAAACTTTTATCTTGCTTTTAAAATCGCTTCACCGATTTTGTCGTGAAGGTCAACTGTACACCGCTTTATATAGAATACAGGTGTGTAAGCGGAACATGTAGAAAAGAAGAAAAAGTAGAAGGAAATGGAAAAAACATATATACGGAAAATTGTGCTGAGTAAGCTGCTCATAGCATGGCCAAGCAGCATCAAAGAGTTTTTTACACCTAAATTGTCTCTCTCTCTCTCTCTCTCTCTATATATATATATATATATATATATATATATATTATATATATATATATATATATATTATATATAATATAAACACAAGAAAAATGTGTAAGAAACCCAGTGAGCAGCAGCATGTCTCTGCTCTGTCACTGCCATCAGGAAGCTGCAGCTGATGAGCCCGTTTCCATGGTAACCATTTGTTTTATATGCCTCGAAAAGATCCATCACTTCCCATCAGCCGAGTGTGTCTTCCGAAAACTCTAAAAGGAACTCGGAATGAAAAGAAAAGAATAGAACAATAGGCGAGAAAATGGAACGAAGATAGAACTGACAATTGAATGTCAGAATAAAAATATAAATAAAGGAACAACACTCGAATAAAAAAGAGAGAAATACATATATATTAAAAGAAATGTTCTTTATTTGGAACACTTAGGCAGGGTTCCAAGTTACTCTCAAAATCAATACACTAGATAAAACACCAAAAAATTGATTCCGTTATTCCAGCCCGCTAAAAGTCCGAAAAGTTTAACATTTTATTACCTTTTATTTATACAATCTGGCCAAAATGTTTACGCACACTTGATTTAAGGAAGATGTCATTATCATCCAAGTAGGAAAAAAGGTTGCTAAAACTTTTGATAGAATTAAATATGTTAAAGGAAAATGGTCAGAATTGTTAGTAAAATTTTTATAAATATGACCTCTTTTTGATGTATTAAAATTAATTAATGTCAGAATAGAATTAAGTAGTTAAGTATTTCTGATAATGAGGGATTTCAGTTTAGCTGACTATTAGGTATCTCCAGCTAGTTATGGCTCAGTTCGGCTTGTTTTAGCTTCGGATAGTTATGTTTAGTTTAGATATCCAAAGACTTGAACATTCTTTATAAGTGTTTAAAACTGTAATTCCAATGATAGCATATCCAGTTTGATCTGTTGCCCTTACAATTAAAGCAATGGCTTGTAAATTAATTAACTGTTTGAAAACGTGTGGGACAAACAATTTGCAAGTTTGTTTTATGAATTAGATAAATAATAAATTCTGTTCATTCTGTTTGGGTGGTTCTGTTCTAAGTATCAGTGTCACGTTCGTTCTATAATATTATTTTATACATACATATATATATATATAAATTAATTGGTTTATTGCTTGCGAATAATTTAGACGTAAATCTGACGATAAACATTTATATTAATCAGAAGGTATATTAAAGCTCCACTGTCTGTAAAATTTGCGATTTTGTAAGACTCAATCAAATAGTTCATAAATAACCTTTATTAGTCAAGGCACACTAAATTTGATCTAATGATTTTATCAGACATTAATTACTAAAGAAATAAATCATACATTGAGAGAAAATCCAGACCAAAACATTGGAAATGCAATGGAAATGACATCACCATTGTTCAGTATTGTGATGTCATCACTGGGTTTGTTTACATATTGAGTTTGTATGGAATTAAAAACTAATACTTATATTATTTATTGAAAATTAAAACTAAATTGTTGGCCAAAAATGGGCATGTAATGGTAAAATATATCATGAAACAAGAAGGCAGTATTGATTTATATCATTACTTTTATGTGCAAATTTGACAGACAGTGCACCTTTAATCAGAATATAGATTTAATTCTTATTCTGTATTTTTATAACTTTTCCAGTTAATGGTTCAGGTTTGTATGTTCAATGTAGGAATACAATTAATTTGATGAATCGTTGTTGTGGTGGTGATTATTGAATTATCCGTCGAGTTAATTATTTATTTTTATTTAGATAGATTATTTCGACCGGTTAGCGTACAATATTCTGTCTTATGGAATATTTAAGATTCAGTTGCAGTTATTTTAAGACAGTTTTTATTTGCTAGTTTACAGGTTTAAATCATTTAATTATATTTTAATTTTTTTTTTTTTTTAGATAGATTATTTTCGACCGGTTAGCGTACAATATTTTTTTCTGTCTTATGGAATATTTAAGATTCAGTTGCAGCTCTTTTAAGACAGTTTTTATTTGCTAGTTTACAGGTTTAAATCATTTTATTATATTTTAAACTTTATATTCTACATTGTTGGATGATTATGTTGTGGTTAATCATGCATGACAATTTTGTGATAATATTATTTTTAATAAGTTATTTGTAATGTTATGTAGGGGGGTAAAATTAAAGGAAGAGTTATTAATTTTTGTTAATTATGTGATTATTATTTGGAAAGTTGACATTGTCTTTGTCAGGTCTTAATATTAAGAATGAGTTGACCTTTTGTGAGGCATGCTGTGACTTTTTTTTTCGAATTTTATAAATCCGTTAAGAGTCTTGTTCGATGTGCATTTGGTCGTTTGCAAATTCAGTCGAATAAAAATCTGTATTGCAAATAAGAAAAATGGTTATAATCTGGTGTAAAGAGTATTAAGTGGATTGAAAAAAAAAATTGTTTGGATGGTTCAAGTTGAAAACTCCAAGGCAAGAAAATTATTTGCGCTTCAGAAAAAGTTTAAATTTTTCTAAAAAAAAAAATTGTTATTTCCGACTGATCCGTATTCACTAACCCCAACCTGAATTTTTTTAAAGCATTTCACTGTTGTTGAACAAGTGAAAACCTCTTGCTTTTTGACCTTAAATCTTAGGAAAGAAATAAACCCCAACAAAAAAAACTGACCAACCAACTCAACTATTTCCAACGAAACAATCGGAAATGAACAATTTTTTTTCAATCCACATTATTATCTGGTATAGATGAATCTAAGTAACTTTTTTACTCTAAATAATTTTATAAAGACAAACAAAGCTCTCTCACCAGTCGAAATGAATTAATTTGAATGTTATATTAGCATGTCTTTAATTAATACAGGTCTTCACAATATTCTTGTATATTAATTGATTTTTTTTCCATTTCTTATTTCAGTTAAAAGTTTTTGCCAATTACCGTGGCGACCAGATTGACGTCCAGGCGCAATTTAACACTCCGCCAGAATTGAGGCTACGCGTCACTCCTAGAAATGAAGTAAGAATGAAATTATTTTTTTATAAATTTCCATATAAAAGTTGCCATCATTCCAAATCCTTGGGTGGGGATGGTGGCGATACATCCCCCACCTAGAAATTGTGTCATATGACATTACAAAACAAACATACAAAACATACAACATTGCAAAACCAAGTCTAGTGTCTACATCTGCTCTAGTGTTTACAATCTATAATCTACTAGTTTTTCCAAATATTTACTTAATAAATGCAAGTCAGTTCCAGTTTTTCTTACATATATATACATGAATATAAGAATGAGTTAATACTGTAGGTCAATACAAAAAAAACTAGAATAAAAAGTCAATTGCAAATGAAAGAGGGTGTCCATTGGCTGCGTCAGCAGGTGGGGGCTTCAGAGCAACATTACGCTGACCTCTTAAATGGCGAAAGGGGGTGTCCATGGGCTGGGTCAATGGGTGGGGGCTTCAGAGCAACATTGCGCTGACCTCTGAGATTGCAAAAATTAATGTAAATGTTTATGATTTTGTGGCTCTAAGAGGTTTCATCCCCCCTAGAGAAATTTAAAATCTGCACCACTGAAAATTGCCATTTTAGTTGCCAGGGGTCTTTTCCTTATTGGTCATTACCCCTTGACTGAACACACAGGGCATCATTCTATTGGCCTTTGCTCTGGGGTGGACACTGGTCACAACCCTTAATTTTACAGTAATTAAGTTCTCTTAAAGTAATAGTTAAGATCTTTTACATAAGTTCCTTGTTAAGGTTTGAGCTAGGTTATAGATTTTAACCATAGCCTAGATATTACACTTATATTCCAATATAATTTGATTTGATAACTTCTAAATACATGACACCAATTGTGGGTGAAATGTGCTGTTATCACCAATGTCAGATCTGGATTTTGTAAATGGTTCACTCCATGAAGGAACTTTTGCAAAGGTAGGCATTTTGTAGCTAATAAACATTTTCTAAATGCTATCAATATCTGAGTCTCCCTTTCATGTTCTTTAAATACCTTTTTTTTTATGTTTTTCAAGAAAAAACAATTGAAATGCAAAATAGTGATAGACCTATAAAAGGATATATCATTTTAACTAATATCAGGCCATCTGATACGAACCATGATGACATCTATTTTATGATTTATGAAATTATGTGTGCTATTAGACTTTAGCACATTAGATACACTGTGATATGTGCTTTTTAATAGGAAGCTGAAACTTAATATTTTGAATTCAAATAATACGATTGACAAGGCTAAGCTTTTTGATTTTATGTTTTACTGATATAAACATTTAAACTGGTACATGAGGCATGAACTTAAATTTAAATTCATTGACTTAATCAGTATTCCTGTGACTATAATTTTCAAAAAGTAAATAATTGAAATTTTCGCAGTCGAGTGGTCTAATTGTAAAGACATTGGCCAGCTCCTTGGAAGGACCCAGGTTCAAATCCCATCCAAAGTAGCCTTGACAATGCTTAATGAGAACATTTCAGCAGCTTAAAGTTGTCCAAATGAGACTTTAAATCATTCTCTCATCATTTTGTTTTCCATATAAGCTGATTGAGCTTCAGACGTCATATATATGATAATATATTATAATAATATTTTTATTTTATAAATTTCTGTATAAAAATTAAGCAGCATTAAAATAATACAAAATGACATGATGATCATTATTTACTGTTTTAACTTTTTGGGTTGCTTTAGAAAATATTTATTTTATTGAAAATTCCATATGTCATTAAATGTTAAACATAGAATTTAGCAAACGTGGCCTTCATCAATATAGGCCTTTTAGCTGTCCTGTACAAGGAAGATAAGCATTATCAAATTTCAAAATGACAAATGCATTTGTACTCTGGCAGTGATAGATTAACGGAAAAATGCTTGAAATTTGAAACATCATGATAACAATACAATTGTAGGATATATGATAGATATATCTATGCTTAAAATTTTTACTTTTAAATAGTCGAAAATAATAGAAAAATAGTTTTGAGGATGTTAGGCGAAAGGCATAATAGTTATAATTTTTGAAAACAAATTAGAAATTTTAAAAAATTTCTATTTTTAGCCCTTTTGGTTTTAGAAATAAAATTAAAAGGAACGTTGGCTAACACCTTCTTTAACCAATACTCCACCAATTCTCTATGGCAAACGACTTTTTAGTTTTACCTCAGTATAACAAATACATTTTCATGGTATCTCACATCTTATACATTGTTATAGTATTGTTCGGCCGTATACTACCGATTCTCCATGGCAACCAACTTTTTGTCTTGTTTCTTAGCAACTAGCTCGGACAGAATATTAAGTGTACATCCGAGTCTCCTGACTGAGCTCCCAGGGTCTTTATTGCATATGAATAAGAAAGCAGTTATCGAACAAATTACCTCGAGAGTCTGCATCGTACCCGGCCAGAATAATAGGGATAACACCGTAGCTTACGAGGTGACCAAAGTGTGAATTGCCATATATATAACAGTTTGTTTGAAATTCTTTATTCGCAATATAAAATTATTACACGGTAAAAACAAAAGTAAAGACTAAAAACAAAAGTATATTTTTAAAAATCAAAACGTTAATACAGCACCAGTGCTTTAAAACCCTGCAATAGTGACATCACACAGTGCATAAGAACAAGATGATATCTTCACATTCTCTGTAACTGAATATTCATTGGTGCAACTGTCTCTTATTGAGCATAATTCTGTAACCTGCTCAGCAGTCCTTGCCAGGTCATCATTGTACATATCCCTCCATCTTTTCTTTATGTTATTTAGTGCTAGAGATGTATTTTTGTCTTGGATTATATAATCATCTCAATTCATAGTCTGCAAGTAGACGTAATGATGAGATGATAAAGCTGCTAGGAGTCCGCACCATGTTACACATTTATCCCATTGGGTGGGGTCTTTTCTTGCCTCAGGTACAGGGCACCATAAGTCCAATAATTGTGGTATTCATTGCAATGTATTTTTAATAGTGAGGTTGTCTTAATAGTAAGGTGGTCTTAATAGTAAAGTGGTCTTAATAGTAAGGTGGTCTTAATAGTAAAGTGGACTTAATAGTAAAGTGGTCTTAACAGTGAAGTTTTCTTACTAGCGAGGTGGTCTTAACATTGAGGTGGCCCTAACAGTGAGGTGGTCTTATAAGTGAGGTGGTCTTAACAGTAAAGTGGTCTTATTAGTAAGGTTGTCTTAATAGTGAGGTAGTCTTGATAGTGAAGTGGTCTCAATAGCTAGGTAGTCTTGATAGTGGTGAGGTGGTCTTAATAGCAAGGTGGTCTAAATTGCAAGGTTCCGCTGTAGGTGTTCCTCTGAGTTGCGAAACTTTAGATTGTCCCAACGTGCTTCATCAGCAAAACGCAGGATTCCAAAATGCCAATAAGACGGGCCAAAAAAGTTAATTAAATGTCAGGAAAACATCATAAATATGCTGGTAATTAGCAAAGTGATGTTATGCCTGTAATGAGCTTGTGAGCACTGAATGGTATTTGCTAATGCTTTATCTAACAAAGGTTATATCGAACATAATTTCGCTGTTTGCCAAAATAATGATAGGTCATATTGTAGGACCTTGAAGTACACTGTTTCAAGTGGAATGATGTGTTGCCAAATAGTTCAGAAATTTTAAAGACACAATTAAGAAATAAGGTTGACAATTAGAACTGGGGCTTGCCATTATTTAAGAACAATGCATCAATCATATGGGATATATTGTAACTCCTTGTGGTACACTTTTTTGTAGAGAAGCATACGCATTGTTTTGGTGCTAAAGTACAATGTAATGTACATGTGTATGCTGGCAAACAGTAAACACCACCTCACAATTAAGACTGGTGTTTGCACATAATTTGTACCTCGCTCCCTGCACTGTTTATGAGCCACATCTTAATTCCTGTCGCATCACATGGGATGTACTCGTCACCATCTATTCCTTCACGATTGACTTGTTCATAGAATTTGTGGTGCCAGTGGTTTCCTGTTGTAGATGGACATGCTATTTCGGTTCCTAGGAGATATTTGTTGAAGCTTGCGTATTACTCAAGTCGTGCCAAGTGTCATTCTTGGCCGTCGCTCCGATAAACAGTCCTTACTCGACAATTTGTCTAGACAATTTTGCTTCTCGTTTATTGCCAAGAGAAAAACTTTTCTGCAGGCTCAGCTGAAACTGATGCCGTTGTCAATATCATAATCAGAAAACTTGTCAAACAGCAGAGAAGTGTAACGTTACAATCATGACTGAAGCGAAGCTACTTATCCCAAATTTGGACTTGGCCATCATAACGAGTGTTTGGGATGTACTATCTTAAGTAGCTGGAATGGATGTTCTTGCTTGTTTATTTGCTGCTTTTTCTCAATTAATATAAAAATTATTTGCATAACTTTTATCTGGACACTTTTTTTCTATGTCTTATGGTACACATCCGCCATGTACTGCTTGTCAGGAGCTTCCCGGTCGAGCCTAAGTTGGATGGCTGTTTAGCCCAACTGGTGCAGAAATACAGGACGTAAAGCCCTAATCACACATACACATTGTCATGGGCTTAGGTTGTGTACCACCAGGCGTCAGCATTGTACTTTTTTTTCTGATCCGTTTGTATCGACTGTAATGAAACTATTACATGTATTATAATGACGCTTGGAAAGGAACTCAATTAATACAGGATTTCATACAGCGGTGTACAGTGTGGCTAAATTGTTTTGTGCTGTATTGTATTGTATCGTTAATGCTAGCTTAAAGCTGTCTGAGGCAGACGTCATGATGAAGTGATACAACCTGGGCTGTGTCTTTCACTTCCTTTACTGAAAATAAAGAACCAACATTTTGCATCTGTTTGTCAATTGACCCACATATGCTTTAGTTGTTTGTAGTTATAACACCAGATGGCAGCAGGTGTCTTGCCAGATCTGGATTTCCTGGGGATAGATTTGGATAGATAGTTAGTATGGTATATCAACAGATGTATAGCTATGTATAGCCTCTGTCTGACGAGCCACTTATAAAAAGATTTACTGTGGGCCTCAAATGCCAGGACTCTAGGATAACTGAATTCAGCATTTAACTTTCTGAAGACCTAACTAATCCTTTAACCTTGAGACCCGCCTGATCACCTTCAGAACAAGATGGCTGAAATCACTTGAGACCAAGGTCTTATGGAGAACTGAATTAAGTGTTACTCACTGAACTAACACAAGAACCAAGGTCTTTCTTAAGACCCTGCCGAACCAGCCATCGTCATGTGTCCACAACTATCCACACAAGGCAGCCACGAAATCACTTTAGACTTGAACGGCTTTGTGAGTAACATCATAAAGGATGGGATTGACGTGTCCGTTTCAATTTCCTTCCATTGCCCGTTCTGGCAATAACACTTTCGTCGCCAGACACTCGCTAAATACTGTCTGAGAGGTCTTTGCTCGGATACTTGGAAGTCTTTCGATGTCTCGGGTGGCTACCACATTCTTTCGATTGTAATCCGGAGCATTCAGTTTGTAACACCGTTGTGAAACGGACTCAAACATGGACCGGTGTGTGTTTGAGATGTAATATTCCATCAAATCTAGTTGGAAATCTGGATTACTTTTGTTTTTACTCAATTGCAAACCCTGGTGTTCAGTGTAATTCAAGACAAATTATTTGGGTTTAGTGCAGTATAGCGGACCCAAATCTATGCCCATATTTGGCGTCCATTAAAAATAAAAATAACTACATTAGTTTGTGACGTCATAAATTGATTTCAAGCACTTTTACATCATAGGCCATGCAAAGAGGCTTGTTAAATATGGTCATAAATCAGGGTCCGCTATACTGCACTTTTTTACAATTATTTCTAAGATGTAGTTAATTGATCTGTGTCAATCGAGGGAATGATGTCAATTTATATTGTATTTTATTAAATTCAGGGCGCCCCTAACATACTAAGTAAGACCTACATATTTGTATTGTCAGCTTATGTCACCTTTTGCAGAGGTAGACATAATGAAGAGGTGATGAAACTTGGGAGTCTACATCATGTTTCACATTTATATTTTGATACAGCAATTTCATACAAGAACTTTAATGTGCTGATAATGCGTTCTTACATTTTTGCTGATAATAACAATTATAATTTTCTTATATTTATATATATAAATATATATATCATCTTTATTTGCTTGGAAGTCTTAAAAACGTTCTTAAATTTAATTTCAAAGAAGCTGTAGTCACCCAGTTAGTGAAATGGTATATATAACCAAATAAAAATAATATAATATCAAAAGATTTTTATAATAATACAAAAAATAATATAATACAATTATAAGCAAAGAAGTACGGTCTTTTCTCTATGATAATTCGCTGGGGCGGAGTTAACGTGAGTTGTCAGACGCAGTGGTTCCGTCTGTCCTCAAGATTCCTTTTATTATCCATTATTGAATAGTGTCTGGCTCCATGATTAGCCGTCACTCGCAATCCGTCTGCCTTCCTCTCTGTTGGATTGCGAATTGCGGAGCCTCTTTGTGGAATAACTACATATTGTGACTTTGTTGTATAGCGGTGCGAATAAGTTTTTGCACACCAGATTCATTTTGTATCATCTCTATTGTATTGGAATTTGTTAACAAAACTACATGGCCTAATGTGCCACGTGCGTTTTCCATGAGAAGGATAAACGCATGGAAACGCATGGTTTTTAGCTAATTATAATGAGGCAAAACACATGCGTTTATCCAGACACATGGAAAACGCACATGGCACATTTTGCCATGTACCCCTAGGTGGGGTTTTGCACGTGCCCCTACATAGACACCCAAGAACAAGGCATCTGGAATCTAATTGATTGGTAGCCTTAGTAAATTGAAAGTTTAGTACAATGATAGAAGCTACAAATAAAATTAACAATTCAACAATTTTATTGTCGGAAGACTTGAAGATGTGAGGCTGTTTTTAAGGCGACTAGTTGTCAGTTGTCAGATTATCAATTGGGGTTGGGGCCTAGCTCAGTAGTAGCATGCAGAGCTTCCAACCACTTGGTCCCGGGTTCAATTCCCCAGTTGAGCCTAAGGATGACTGTTTCATCCATCATCTCATTGCCATGGTCCCTGCCTGTCCTAATTAGCCCATCAGGTGCAGAAATACAGGACGTAAAGCCCTAGTTCACCCACCAACAATCAGATTATCAAGTGCTTGATGTATGAACAGTTGTCAGAGACAGATGTAGTGATGAGATGATTACACAACGACTTGTGTAATAGCATATATTCTCCATTATGTTTCACTTCAAACAGCCCAGTTCTCTAATAGTGGATTTACACGGAAGGTTTTCTATATTTCCACCAGGTGGCTACAACAGAATACTGCAATTCTATTGGCTGAAAAAGATCCCGTCCTTGGCTGTGATTGGCTGAAGCAAAGTGCATCTTAGCAGCAGTATCTTTAGTGCATTTTAATGTATATTTGACATCTTATTACTCAATTCATTTCCCCTTTTTCTTTGAGTAAATTACATTTATGAAATCAGTTAGTTATGACCTACTATGTCTGAAAAGCAAAATGAGTAATAAGAGGAAAGGAAAGACTTATGTCTTGCTGAATTCAGGGCTGCTCAGTGAAAAGACTCCATTAATATCTTATATTTTCAATTAAACTATATTTCATCCAGCCCAGTTTTCTGTAATGGCATAAATTTGCCATTACATATTATTTTAACCAGTCCAGTTCTGATATTCTCTATTTCGTGCGGCCCTGTTTTCTGTAATACGCGCCACCCAGCTCTAGCCTTTGCTAACACTCAAGCGTTGTAGTAGGATGGCACACCATCTCATCAAGAGTGCCACTTCCTTCCCATGGGAAACCTCTTGACCCTCATACTGCTTAGACGGCTTTTTCTATACTCCGTTCTCCGCAAGGATTAAGCTCGGACGAGGGTCTTCGTTCTATACTATGCAGCTGCGAGTTATAGTTCTGAGTTGTAGGATGTTTTATTTAGTGTTAATTACATTTCAAAATGTTGTAGGTTCCATGATGAATCAACATATCTGATTGGCTGGTAGATCATTGCAAAACTGGTAAATTAAGTTATTACCAAATTACCCCAATGATGGACACGATTCTTATTACTAGTGTATATTAAAGTAAGAACTGAACTCAGAACAATTTATTCGAAATATCACATATTAAAATATGTACATTTGGGAGTGGCTTTTAAAAAAAAAAACTGAAGAAATCTGATCAAACAACTGTCCAGAAGCCCCGATTAATCGATTATTTACAAAAAAAATCTAGTGGGCTTATACTGCTTATTTAGGTCATAGAGAAAGAGATGCCTTTTCTAGCTGCGAGTTAATAGTTCTGAGTTACAGTTTGTTTTATTTGCGGTTATTTGCAAATGTGGGTTGTTGAAATATGTGATCTTATGGAGAAGTGGATAATAAAACACAAGAGAATTATTTCAAATGTGCGGAGATCGAAGTTGTGCACAACTTCAACCAAAGTTAAACATTTTGATTCAAATTGTTTGTTTTTCTACTTACAAGTCTTCATTTAAATCAGGTGATCCATTTGAATTCGACAGAAGCTTCGCAATACTTTATATACAGCGGATATTGAAACAGTATATCAACCTTTGCATTTAAATTGCTTATTATTTACACAAGTCGAAACTTTGCCAGACTCAAATTATATCAGGTTGTCTATTTGAATTTGAAGGTTTTCTGTACTGTATATATACTAGAGCTAGGAATCGGTTCAATGTTTTGTAATCGATTAATCGGGGCTTCTGGCAACCGATTATCGATTAATATAATAATATATTATTTGATGTAACCCACACAAAGTGCTGTGCAACTTCAATGAAATCATACTTTCATACCAAAATCTATCAATTTTTATATATGAATCATTAGTACTTGCAGTTCAATCCAGGTGGCAGCACATGACAACCGCGGCCACCTGATGGATTTTTGCGGCAAAACGAGATGATATAGCGCGCGAAGTTATCGAGGTTACAAATCAATAATCGAGAATCGAATTTTTCAGATTTTCGATTCGATTAATCCTCGATATTCGCCGAGCCCTAGTATATACACTATATGCACATTGTGTTTATCAACATCTAAATTCAAAATATATAATTCCATTGTAATGGCTTGCAATATCAATGATGTTAATATTCGAATAGTTATACTATGAATACCCGTGTACCGTATTGTAGAACTGATATCTTGAAAAAGTCATTTATTTAACGTGGATCTGTACTTCGGAATGTATTACCAAGTGATATTTAAGAAACCTTGACACTTGATCAATTTAAACATCAGGTAAAATTGTTATTCAGCTAATTGAGTCAAAAAGTGTAAACATTTATGTAAATGTGCAAACTCTTACAGCTGTTTTTCTATATTTTATACATTTGTTCTTATTGTACTTTTTATTCTGTGCCACATGGAAAACCTCTTGTGGAAGTGTTACCCAGCCTAAATATAACAAAAAAAAGTGCTTACTATATTCGACTTACTTCAGATGCAACGTTTACTATACTTTATATACACCGCATATTGAAACAGGAAATCAACACTCCATCCACTATATGTAAGATACAGCTCTTCGTTGGTGCATATATTACATAGTTGGGGCCGGATCATATTTATATCTGCGGAATATATTTTTATTGCCTGCATGGTATCTTACGCTGTTGCTTTTGGCCAGGGTGGTAGCAGATGTAAAAATACTAATATCTCGAGTGGGGTATATAGCGTAGTTAGTGGTTTGTAAAGTAACTCGAGTTGTTCTACAGTAGTTGTATAGTTTTGACTGCGAAGTGGTTGGAAGGTTAATGTAGAAATTGTAAATGTTATTGCATAAATTGTCAAGGCTGCTGTTTGTGCAAAGAATGGTGGCATTGAATTTAATTGTGATGGTATAGTAATGAATCATTATGCTGACCAATAATGACCTCCAACCTATATGATTAATTATTCGTTATTTGTTCCCGATTTAATTTCTATTGGTTATCAGCGACCATGAGAAATAACAATAATGATAGAAAGGCCAAAAAAAAAAGAAAAGAATAAAAAAATTTTTAAATATATATATAGCTTTTATGAACACTTTTTCAGATCAGAAAAGATATATATGTCACATATCTACTCTCTACATCTATCTAAAACTACATCTACAGAAATATGATATACAAGTTCTCATTATTTTATACATAATATACAGCTTAACATTCAAGGTCCCAGTTGCCATAATTTGATGTTTTCTGGGGAGAGTCCTGCTCTTAGACATTCAGAATTAAAGCAAAATAATATGTAAGTACATAAAAGATGGAGGATTAATCACAGATCAAATCACAAATACTGATTAAAATATCAATATTAGATTAAAATTTTAAAAAATATATAACAAATACTGATCATAATGTCACAATAAGATTAAAATTTACACAAAAAGATAAGAATGTTCACATGTTTAAAAAATACAAAAATTTAATGTACCGGACTGTTCACAATTTGATTTAAGCAGACAGGTGATGTTATGATTGAACAGATTGGGTTCTGACTTATTGACATTCAGTCCATTTTGCTGCTTCATGCTTTGTATGGAAACTGTATGACTTAAACAGGTGGCAATTATTTTGAGCGTTTGAAGACTACCTCACTATCAAATCACCCTTTTCACACAGCAGCCATGTTGGCATTTTTGCCTCAATGACCTCATTTTAATTATGAGATATTTTATGACATCATTACTTGACCATTGTTGTATAGTTTCGACTGCGAAATGGTTATAAGGTGGATGTAGATTTTTACTTAAGATAGGCGTGATGATCATTGGGGCCTCTCTTCGTGTCCGTCTTTGTGTCTCTCTTCGAGCTAAGTATTACGTCATTAAAATTAATCGTAATGTCCACATGTAATTTTCTTTTCTGCCATTAATAGCATTGGGCGGCACAAAACAGACAGAAATGTTAAGTTAGGCAGCCGGGTGGCCTAATGGTTGAGACATCCGCCCATTCCATATTGGTCAGCTCTGCTGAAGGTTTTGGGTTTGGTCCCAGGCCTGGGCGCTCTTCATGAGCGACAGTTAGTTTCATAAAATATGGTACACTCTAGACAGCTGTAGCTACCTATTCCTGGCTGTAGCTATAACTGGCTAAAGCCAGTCACCTTTGTCCACTGCTGGCTTATAGTTGGCTTACACCTACCACCACTGAAAAAATATAAACCTTTCATAAATGTAAGAAATATATCCAATATATAGTAAATATGTATGTGCAAGTGACATGCATCTTTTCAACAAGAAATGACTAATATGTGTAACTCTCAACTTAGGCAACAGATGGTGCTGCAAGTACTTTTAGATCTGGCTTTGTGTAGCCAACTATAGCCAGACAGTTCAATTTAGTGGAAGGTAGCATCGTATAGCATTAGTTCTATCTTTGCCTAGGTTCAATTGATGGGTCATTTTAATGAAACTAACTGTACATCCCAACTGTTACATGTTCATTATGGCCAATTATTTAGGGTGACAAATGAATTTAGCTAATTGGCAAATTTTGCTGATTCCAGGTGTAGTTGCTACAGTTTATATCAGTTTGTAACTGGTCTGCAGCCTGTCTACGATTAATGAACACTTAGGTGTCTTTCAAGGTGTTGCAAACAGTTTTATAGGAAGCAACTATACAGTGTCCTGTCCTGGATGTTGACAGTTGTTTGATCAGATTTCTTCAGCAACTAGATCTGTTACAGAAACTAATAAAACCTTCATTCTGTGCCTCAGGCCGGTTAGCTGAAGTTATTCCTGTGGTCATCGACTAAGATATTACTACAGGCCAAAATATTGGTGCAGATAGATAGACATATAGACAGACAGATAGATAAATAGATAGATAGATAAATAGGTAGATAGACATACAGACAGCTAGACAGATAGATAGATAGATAGATAGATAGATAGATGTAGAAGGTAGGTAGGTAGTAAGTAGATAGATAGATAGATAGATATTCTAAGCCAAGTTCTTACCACTAACAAGGGTTAATTGATGAGGATAGAGAGGGAAGGGGTCCACCCGTGCTGCACATGGACCCATGGCATACGTAGAGTCTTTTACTTGCCTCAGGATAGACACCAAGTACAAGGAACTGCCAAGCCTGCATTGAAAACTAGGAGTTTCTTTTTTAGTTGATTCTATGTCCTATTTTATATAATAATTAATGCTGGTATAGTGGTCATTTGTTATAGCCCCAGGTTCACGGTTGTTAATTCTGACCGCTTGTGGATGTCTTGAGCTATACGCTCACTCAGAGTCAGAGTAACATTATTCACCCACCTAATCGCACATACACAACAAAAGACAATCACACCAAAGTAAGTATAAAAGTGGAAGATGTCACCCCAAAGACAATGACATGTTGGTATAGGGGTGCCACCTAATAAGGGAAGGGGTGCACTGGAGGAACCATCCAGCAGACCACATCATCAGGTATGAAGGATTGATATGACTTTCTCGTAAGTCTTAATTTTCGTTTATTTCATTTCAGGCCCACGTAAGTCCACAACAGATAGAGCAAGCCGTGCGAAAAGCCATCAATGAAGCCCGAACAAATTTCACCATCTCACCCCGAGGGGGTTATGGACCCATCACCCCCATTCCAGTCGGAGACAATCAGGTATGCTGATGATATTGTCATTTAAAGATGCGTTTCTGACATTATCTTTTACAAGTAACGAATAATAATTTACTCGGGACTTTTTACAGCATGTTGTATGCCTTTGTCTTATCTATAAAATGGTTTTATTTCTAATTCATTGAATGCATATACTTTATGCGCCCTGCCCTGTTAACGGAGCAGCCATGTTGGCATTTTTGCCTCATTGACCTCTCTTTGTAATCAGATTTAAGTATTGTGATGTCATCAGTAGACAATGGCCATGGTGAGCTCACAGAGTGCAAGAAAAATTGTCAAATAATGACGTTATTATATAGTACGTGATTAAACAAGGTCAATGTCCTGATGGCTGTTATGTAACAAGGGGGTGTATTCCTGCCTCAGCTTTTTGCAAGTATGTCCTGTTTTGGTACAACTGACCAGTAAACGTCAAGAGTAATTATACCCAGAGAAGACAGTGCAATTAAATCAATGTAAGTCTGTTGGCGATTCACAGTATGACAAACCAGCGTTGATGGTTTCATATCAAAGAAAGAAGGAATTCGTTAATTTAGATACACTAATGAAAATCAAATGTTCAAAGTTTCTAGTAGATTTATCACAAAAAAAAAATTGTATGCTCAGGATTGGTGTTTAACATAAATGTTGAACACACAGAAATATTATGTAGCAATAAGGACAATCACAAATTCAAAATGACGTCATTTCCCATTGCTATAATTATGACGTAATACAGCAAAGCAGGCCTATTATCATCAGGAAATTCTTTCCCCATCGGTGATCCTTCAAATTCTGGAGATGGATTTCAATGACCATATGAAGGAAAGATATCCTGGCGAACTGGGTATGTCACAAGAAGACCTACTTTTCATGAAAATTGCCAATGAAGGAATTTCTCAGCGTAAAGGACACTATGAGCTTCCTCTGCCTTTTCGTGATGCTGATATACAGATGCCAGACAACAGACAATTTGCCATGAGAAGAGCACTTTATCAGAAGAAAAAGATGCTGAAGAATGAACAATATTTCAAGGACTACAAGACTTTCATGGATCAAATTCTGGAAAGGGGTTACGCCGAAAGGGTAACCAATGGAATGCCCATTCCTGGTATTGGTAAGACTTGGTACTTACCGCATCACGGGGTTTATAACGTCAACAAGCCTGGAAAGATCCGTGTAGTATTTGACTGTAGTGCAAGTTACTTGGGTAAATCACTAAATGATTGTTTGCTTCAAGGCCCTGATTTAACAAATAACTTAATTGGCGTACTAACTCGCTTTAGGTTGGAATCAGTCGCATTTATAGCCGACATAGAAAGTATGTTTTACCAAGTTCATGTTCCTGCTCATCAAAGAAGTTTTCTGAGGTTTTTCTGGTGGCCTGATGGTGACTTGGATAAAGATATACAGGAATACCAAATGACAGTACACCTGTTTGGTGCAAGTTCTTCGCCCAGCATCTCTAACTTTGCTCTGAGGAGGGCCAGCCTGGAGTATGGTAAGGACCCTGTGATTGCTACAATTCATGACAACTTCTACGTTGATGATTGCTTGAAGTCAGTGAACTCAGTTGCAGAATGTAATGATTTGATAGATGATCTGAGACAAACGTGCAAGTCTGGTGGGTTTAATCTCACGAAATTCACCAGCAATAGATCAGAGATCCTGTCAAGCCTATCACCTGAAGATCATTCAAAGGCTGTCCAGAAATTTGAATTAGGCGATCAAGATAGATTGTTTGAACGTGCCCTTGGTATTCTTTGGGATGTGACAACTGACAACTTTGGCTTTTCTGTGAAGATGAAACAAAGGCCTACGACCAGAAGAAGTATTTTGTCAACAGTCTCAGCACTTTATGACCCCTTAGGATTCGTGGCTCCAGTCACAATGGTTGGAAAAAAGATTCTGCAAGATTTGTGCAGAGAAGGTGATGTTGGCTGGGATGACTGTGTTTCAGCTGAATACGAGTCTCGGTGGCAAAGTTGGATCCGGGATATGAGTCATCTGAGTGATTTTGCTATTCCAAGGATGCTCTCTCTGCATGGAATGGAACAATCAGTAATGAAGGAGATCCATGTTTATTCTGATGCGAGTTCTTATGGATATGGAGCGGTTGCCTACTTGCGAACTCTTGACATACAGGATCAATACCACAATGCCTTTTTGATTGGGAAAGCAAGGGTTGCTCCACTAAAGGCCACAACGATACCACGATTGGAATTGACTGCGGCGGTCACAGCAGTACGTTTGGGTCAAATGATGAAATTCGAGTTGAAGGAAGACATTGGCATTACTTATCACACCGATTCAACCACTGTGCTCAATTACATAAACAATGCCAAACAGCGCTGGCCAATCTACGTTGCCAATAGGGTTCAGATTATTCGGAACTTTTCAAACCCAAGCCAATGGAAATATGTGTCAAGCGATTGTAATCCTGCAGACAAAGCTTCACGTGGAGTCAAGGCTACAGGACTCCTGGGAGATTCCTTGTGGCTCAAAGGTCCCGGCTCCTTATGGACAGCTGATCTTGATGATATTGAAAACAAACCAGAGACATCAGAATACTTACCTGTTCATTTGGCGCAGTCTTCACTTGTTGACCCTGTTGACCCTTGCACATACTTGATGAATTACTTCTCGGATTGGCGTCGTTTGAAGACTTCTGTTGCAGTGTATCTGAAGGTCATGAAAATTTTGAAAGACAGGTGCACTGCAGTCCCATCCACAAGTTACAGGCTCTCTGCATCTGACATGGAAAATGCGGAAAGTAAGATTGTTTGCTGGCTACAAAAGAAAACTTTTCCCAGTGAAATGAATCAACTCTCTGAGAATCAGGATCCAAAGAATTTTGTGTCCTCTGTTGCTAAATCAAGTCCTCTCTCTGCTTTGGACCCATTTTTGGATCAAGGTATCTTACGAGTTGGCGGACGTCTACGTCGTGCAAATATTCCGGAATCAGTGAGATATCCAATTATCATACCAAGGAAAGGACATATCACTGATTTAATCATTCAACATGAGCATAAGCAATTAGGTCATGTCGGAACAAATCATGTGCTTGCAAGTCTTCGTCAAAGGTACTGGATAATTGGTGGAATGACGAACGTTCGCAATGTCATTCACCGTTGTGTAACATGTCGCAGATACCAAGGCCCACTTCAACAACAGAAAATGGCAGACTTACCTGGTTGTAGAGTCGATGATACGTTGCCTCCTTTCAGCTACACTGGTGTAGATTATTTTGGTCCCTTTGTAATTCGAGATGGCAGGAAATATCCAAAGTTTTATGGAGTGTTGTTCACCTGTATGGTCAGTAGGTGTGTGCATTTGGAAATTGCCAGCAGCTTAGACGCAGATTCCTTTCTTCATGCTTTGAGAAGATTTGTAGCCCGGCGAGGAAAGCCAAAGGAACTTCATAGTGATAACGGCACAAATTTTGTGGGCTCAGATCGAGAACTTAAGGAAGCCATCAAGGAAATGGATCATGATAAGTTGCAAGCCAAGCTTTCCCATCTTTACATAGAATGGTGTTTCAACCCTCCGACAGCTAGCCACATGGGAGGCAGTTGGGAACGATTGATAAGGTCTGTTCGGAAAATCCTCAATGGTCTTATCAGTGAACACGGATCTCGTTTAGATATTGAGTCATTTCACACCTTGTTGTGTGAGGTCGAAGCTATCATGAATTCAAGACCTCTCACTTGTATCAATGATGAATTGGAGCCACTTGCACCAAGCAACATCTTAACTGGCAGAACTAAAGTTGCAGTACCTCCTCCTGGAAATTTCGTAAAGGATGATTTATATCTCAAACGCCGATGGAGAAGAGTTCAGTATCTCACAAATGTTTTCTGGTCACGCTGGAGAAATGAATATTTGTTACTGCAGCAAAAGAGACAAAAATGGACTATGCCTTCACGGAATTTGCAAATCAATGACATTGTTTTGTTGAAAGATGAGTCCATGGAACGGAACCACTGGCCTCTTGGACGCGTCATTGAGCTTGAAAAGGATAGCCAGGAATTTGTGCGAGCTGTGAAAGTTAAAACTCAACAGTCAGTTCTCAGGAGACCTGTTAGTAAGCTTGTCTTGTTGTTAGCTAATGATTAGGATATAAATTGTATTAGTATAGTTTCCACTATTGTATTGTATTGTTGCATCAAATGGTTGTATGGTTATATATGCAGTTTATTGTAAATTTGTATTACTTTGTCAGTTGTTAAATTGTGATAAAGGACAAGTGTATGGTCCTTTATGGAGCCGGGTGTGTAACTGCCAAAGTTCAGTGTGTCCTCTGTGGCCAAGTTGGTATGTCACAGGACTGTTGTGCAGAAGATTGGCGGTTCAAGTCCCACTGGAGCCAGTCAAGTTTTTGCTATTTATAGTCAAGTTCTTGCTATTTATAGTTACATTAGTCTCACAGGATGCAGATGGCGCTCTATGCTTCCTGGTGATTTGTTTTTGAAGAAGGAATAGCCATTTTTATTTTTTTTGATTCGCCATGTAACAGTACTGACTCCACTAATTGCAACTAATATTGTTTCTAAGGCAATTTTGTTCCCACACAGATAATTAAAACTAATGTAACGATCAGTTACAGGAATGATGTATTATTAATAATGTCCCACAAAGAAATTAAAGACGCATGTCGTTTGCATTTGTATTCCATGACACATGACATCATGGAATACAAATGCAAACGACATGCGTCTTTAATTTCTTTGTGGGACATTATTAATAATACATCATTCCTGTAACTGATCGTTACAACTACCCCTGACATGGCTTATAAAAATGTGCAAGTGTTCCATCTTACTGTTTCTCCTCTTTGATGATGTAAAATTCGGAAAACAATTGTGATAATGGCACATGTCATATTTCTTCATACACCATCTCGCACAAATTCAAATTAAACCTAGTAAATGAAAAGTAATTATCATAAGCCATAAATGGGAATAACTCGTACATGACAATTATTTAGAACATCTTGTATTCAATCCAGTTGCAATTTACTGATATTACTTGGAATTTATGAAGATTACTCAGGTTTTAACAACTCATATTCACTTACCAAATCTAACAAATTATTATCAAGTTTGTTGAAAATTGATTAATTCATGCATAGTGTGGTTTTCTTTTTTGCTGTGTGTATTAATTGGTTGTCTAATTTACAAATGGAATTGATATTTATCCCACTTAGCTGCATGCGGAAAAATCGAGTACAGAAACTCTTTCGTCCGCCCCTCCGAAAGTTCCTACACAGGTAACAAAATAATCATTGATGATATTTCCATTAATTATCCTGTTTAGTTAAGTAGCTTTTTAGTTTCCATTTCACCTGTAGGTTTAGCACCTTCATTAATCATCACCTGCTTTGGTTTCGCTTTTCACTTTGCGACACAGCAGTTTTCACTTAAGCATCGCGGTTTTGATTGTTAGAATGACATTTGTAGACAGATCGAAAGATTGATAAGGAAGAGACAGGAAAATCATTAACTCAGTGGCCGAGTTTTACCCCTCCTTTATAACTTATTTACCTCATGCCCTAATGCTACTTTTATCATATGTTAATATCTTCAACTAAACTAGATGGGACGATTTTACCCCCACCCTGTCTTCAATACATAAATCGCTCTTTTACGGTCAGTCATTTACAACCCTCAGCCTCCCTTATCAAACTTTTGATCTGTCTTGAGATTTCAGTTTTTACAGATAAAATAGCGATGATTAAGTGAAAACTGTAGTGACTGATTAAGGATACCTGGCTTATGATGTACGTCACGGTGTAAGCCTCCAAATAATTCGTGCTGTGTGAGGCAATATGTGGTTGACTACATTATAAAAGTCAAAATGCTGGTGAAAGTGGTTTTTTACTATTTTGGCTATATTTGTATTATTTAGATGTTTAAAGAAAAAAAAATCTGTGAATTGTTACAAAATCCTTTGTCTCGTGATTGTCTGTGGAAATGTGAACATTTTAAATTGCGTTTTGTTTTTGCAATGACATTTTTTTTAAAGCATCACATTCTGTAAATTGCGCTCTGATTTTCGCTCGGAATTGGTTGTTTTCTTGTACAAACTTTAATTTTTTTAACATTTAATTTTGGGATTGTTTTGACAAAAAAAATGAAAAGGGGGCATGAAGATTTGTCAAAAATTTGTCAAATTACAGAATTTTTTTAATTATTAAGAAATATGCCCCCCACCAATCAGCATTGCCAAATAAGGGAGTAAAGATTTGGAAGCAATTTGTAAAGTCCTGCTTTGTATTTGCTTTTATTGCAGTACTCGGCATTCCAAATTTTGTTTCGCAATTTTTTATTGAAGTCTCTTGAAAACTGGCAATTTATTTTTATGACATAATTATCAAAAAAATTGAAAAAAGAAAGAAACACTATGTAAGTTTTGGCAATGCTGACTGTTAGTAATTAACGCTTGCTAATGATATGATAAGTCTTCTGAATTGATTAAATCTTCGAAGTAGTAACGTTATACCTGTAACTCGTAATGCCCGTTATTTTAAAATTGAAAAATCTGTAGTTTAAAGTTAAAATCTTTAAGTTTCTAAACTCCATGCCTCCTTTCTTTTTTCAGGGCCAAGCTAAGACTTGCATTTCAACTTTTACCCTCAATTAATTCCCCGCGTCGCTCTTTTTTTGCCGTTTAATTTCCATTTTTGTTTCAAATATTTTAGATCGTAGCGTTTTGTCACCGCACCTCAGTACAATATACGATTGTATACACTCGCACATCATGTGAAAATTTTTAACTATTTTCACATTTTTTGCCTTTTTCAATATTCACTTTTCGATATTTTAATGAATGTTGTATGTTCATGATCTTGTTATTGTTAATAATTGTTTGTTTTAGATTGTTGATAATATTTGTTATAGATTACTTGTTATAAATACACAGTTTACGCTTTGCTATCTATTAACACACACTTCACTAATTACACTTAGCAAGTTGCTGTTGCTACACACCAGATGTATACTGCACTATTAATTAATTATTAATTTTAATATCTTAGAAATTATGCCGTGTAGCTCTGTTAAAACATGTCTAGTTATATCGAAAATTTTGCATTGTTAGCTCTATATATAGTTAAGCGAATTGAATATAATTGATAATTGCAAGCATTATATCGTCATCAATGGCACTTAAATTAGATAGATGTCCAAATAATTATTAATATCATCTCGAGCTAGATTATTTGACAGTATAATGTATTGCTATTATTCTAAGAGTATCAAGATACTTTGATAATTTACATTTTAATACAAGTATTTAGAACATTACTGTAAATAATCAAACGATAGCTAGTGTATTTACAGCTATAAATAATTCAGGGATGTGATTTTTCCATTATTTTTCTCCGGAAATCCGTTTTTTTTGGCATTAGAAATTGACCCTCGTGATTCGTGCAAATTCAGTTCTTTTTTATTTATTTTTTTTTTGGGGGGGGGGGGGAGGGGAAAAGTGGCTGACAACGAGTATCGCCGGACTTGCGGAGCTCCAACTGTAATACCTAGAAGTTGCCCCTCAGATAGCTTGAAATGGCTTTATTTTGGTTATTTGTTAAAAACATTTCCAGGGGGGGGATGCCCCCGGACAGGGCGCTTATTCATCCTGACATTTTCAGGTTTTTTTTATCACTGATCAATCACATCCCTGATAATTGGGTATACGAGAAAGAATACATAACTTAGCCCTTCACGCCAGCAATTTCATATTGACTCGATACTGTAATTGTAGCAATATTAGAATTTTTATGTTACGCATCGTAACTTTCTAACATTCTATTTACTCCCTTTACGAAGTAATTAGATCCGCATATATTTAATAAATTAATTTAGATATATTGTTCCTATTCTTAATCTAGCAAACTGATAATTTGATGAATAGAATATTTTACTTATTAAAGTTCAAATATAGTGGTAGTCTATGCTTTATAAACATATCAATTTATAAATATATCAATTTATGAATATATCAATTTATGAATATATCCATTTATGAATATATCAATTTATGAATATATCACATCAACTAGGCAAACCTTAATTTTTCCAGATGAAACATTTTTAAAAAATTCAGATTATATCGAATACGAATATATTATTACAGCGACTATACAAACCTGAATTCTGTAAAAATAAAACATTTACCAGCCAAGTTACACATATATGACATTATATACATGCTTGATAATTGTAATGCATCATAGCTAGCTAGTGAAGTATTAGTTCCCTAGTTACCTAAGTTAAGTAGTTGCATTGTAGTAATTAATATTTGTAGATCTATTCCTTGTTTAACGCATAGTTGTATCTCTTTTTCTTTCCTTTTTCCCCTTTTTGAATTTCCCTCCTAAGTTTGCACCCGCCCCTTTTGCAAATGGCCGCCCTGTGTCAGCGAATGGTGGCTCCTCCTACCAGAATGTTTCTCACCACCTCCCGCAGGTGGCGCCTAAACGCATGGAATCTTCCCTCGCAACGCGGAGAGTTACTAATTCTTTAGAGGTGAGATTAGATAAGGCCTCTAACTGTTATTAATGCTTTTAACTTGCTTAATATTTAATTATTTTGCTAACAAGTATAATTACTTGATGTAATTTTAATGATTTATTTATTAATTTCTTTGCTTTTATCCGATGTCTGTTGAAATTAACTGCATGAACTTCTAAAGAAGGAATGATATTTTTGAAAATCTTTTTTTTTGGTTGTGAAATCTTGATGCTCAGAAAGCCAAAACTATGTAAATTTAATGCTAAATTCATTTATTTTGCCATTCTGAAATTTTTTAATGTACCTCAAGAAACAATATATGCATGATGGATTGACACAAATTTGCATATTTACATCACTGCTTTCTGATTTAAATTTCTTAAAAGACTGCCAATGGATTTGTTTCCTTTTAAGAAGATGATGAAAAGTATTTGCTTTCTGAAATGTTGGTTATAATGCTTTGTATTAGAAGCCTGATCTGAATGTCACAAACATCAATTTTTCAAGTACAAAATTTCAACAACAAGAATTGAATGACTGCTTATTATCTCAAAAGTGATCGTCAGTGATTCTCGCCTCCAAAAAAAAAAGATTTCATTGATATCTTTACTTGCATGTTAGCTGCTATCAATATTTATTTTTGCAATTTTTAATTAACGACATGTACTTGTATATTCTTAATTTGTGGAGCTGAAATTAATGTTATTTACTAACTTCTAATTTCTGGCATGTATTATTTAAAACTTTTTACTCAACACACAGTCAATTTCAGTTTACTTATTTCATCCCTCACTTATTTCTCCAAACGGAATTACAAAGACATTTTGGATCAAGGGTGGTTTGTACGCAAATGTCTGGCATTGTGTGCTGAACTTTCTTTGTGTACTGTTGCCCTTAGCAACGACATGAAAATGAGGCTGTGTTGACAATGGCCCAGGAAGAAGGTGTATGGTATTTGATGCTATATATGATGGGTTTATGAATTTTATATTTTTAATTATTTTGTTCTTGTAGATCTCAGTCGGGGGAAGTAAACCTTTTTCGCTGCGGGACCGACGTCTCCTTGTTAAAGTTATGAAAGCCAACTCACTAGGACAGAGGGATTTCGGTAAGGCTTCCAACTTAAAGTACAACGGCAATCTATGCGTATCATGTATTTGATCGAATTTAACGTTAGCTAACCCTACGTAAGGCTGTAGATATAAAAAAAAAAGACTTCAAGAAAGTTGAGACACCGACTCAAAGGTTATTAATGGCTGATATTTAGGGCTGTACACCGGTTCTCGATATACCGTTTGTACCGGTACAATGTTAACGATACGGGTATTGATAACCGTTATGTAATAATAACGATGCAATTAAATGGTATGCAGATCGGCGATTTTGAGCAAATAGGACACCTGCTACCCAGATGTTCTGGTGCTTTTAAAGAAAAATATCAGCCACTTTAATTGTAATGACTTTAAACAACAGTCTGGATTATTCCATAGATATTTATTCATTACATTTCATAGTGGATTGTCAGTATTGTAGGCTTTTTTCGTTGATATAGCTTAACGATACGTATCATGATACGTATCGTATCGGTTTTACTGTATCGTGATACGTATCATATCGTTATAAAGATAAAGGTGTACAGCCCTACTGATATGGGTTTAAACACTAAACAATGAACACTTCCCATGATCCCTCTTTGTTTTTGTCCATTTTAGATGAGACAATTTTGTAGCAATGGCTGGTTTAATTGAGGCAATAAACTAAATAAAGTAGTTACCTACGGCTTATTTTTTTGTTTTTTTGAGACGTAGCTTAAATCAAAATGGCCACCTTCTAAAAATTTCACTTGTTATGTATTAGTAACCTATGCAATTATATTTTACCTTAATTAATCATGAGAACACAAAACTTGATTACTCTTCGATTCTGAAGATGATGAAAAAGAACTCCGATTTAAATGGAATCATTTTGGAATGTTTTGCAGACGTAGGTGAACCGTACTGCCTCATGCTTCTGGACCAGCCCCAACAAAGACACACAACCAGCGTCGTCAAAAATTCCAGCAACCCCTTTTGGAATGAACACTACGTCTTGTGAGTATACCCTGTTGTAAATTTAGAAAATAATACTGTTTTAATTCATATAAATCAAGAAAGACCTAGTATTGTATTGAATGCAAACATTTCGGACCTTGAATTGTAAAACATTTCGTTGAATTTGAATGTTGATCATCAAGAAAATGGCAGAGCTCTGTGGTAAATCTTTCGTTGATTCATTAAGAGTGTTTTATTTGGATTTACCTCTGGTTGTCGCTATGAAAGGTCTCTGACATGCACTGTAATAAAGACTTATATAGCAATACTGAACAAGGAAACGATATTTGGCATTTACAATTTTTTTGTAATATATTTTTTTTGGAAATTAACAAATTAGTGTACTCGGACTGATAAGTAATTCCACCTTTGACTTTACAATCACAAACAACTCTGTCCAAGAGAAAATTATAAACAAATATTTATTTAGAAATTGCAAATAATTGGTTTCTTAAATCATATCACCAGTGAGCAGAATATTTCTGAGACAGGTGCCTTACAAATTTATTTATCTGTTAAGTATTTGTGTATATTGTGGTTAATATATAATTATGATGATAATGATATCATGATTTAGTTAAATAACAACTTACTTTAACATTATAATTTATTACCAAGCACAAATATATAATTTGATTACCAAGCACAAAGGTCTCATTTTACAACTCACCAGGAGCTTTCACCCATCTATCAGTTGGTCACATGACTGCCCACGGTCAAGTCATGTGACATACTTACTTGATATTGAAAATGAATTTCATCTTCCAGTGAACTTGACGACAACTCACGCCAACTGCGTTTCGAAGTGTACGACCGAGTGAAAGCAGCCGGGGAAGACTTCCTGGGGCGGGCGCTCGTCTCAATCGCTGACCTACGTCGGATGCCCTCTACAAGACAGATCATTCCTCTGACGGGAAAGCCAGGCTCCCAGGGAACCATCACTGTCGAGGTATGAAAGATTTAACTCTGTAGGTTTGATCGATGATAGAGCCGAATATCTGCTGGTTTTGTTGATTGTAAATTAATGAAATATCGTAATTCAAATCCTAAGCCATTATTTATTGTTGAAGGCTGGATAAATGATGAGATGATCAAGAAACATCTGCAAGAACTTCTCATATTGATCGCCCAAGTGATTTTGATGAATAGATTATTGTTTTTTGCGCTTGAGGAGGTGACTCTCGAGAAGCGATGGCTTGTCTGTCTGAGAGAGTCCCTCCTCACTTGTAACGCATTTTTTACAAGTGGAATAAACGATCTGAATCTGAATCTTTGGTACACACTGTGAGTAACTATACAGTGTGGTAAGAGCATTTCACTAAAATATTTTATAAAGTTGATAATGTTTTGTCTTACTGTGTTTTTGTGACAAATTTGTCTTGTCTGACATCGTCTGTCAATAAAATTATATATATGTCATATCTTGAAAAATAGTAACGTTTATAGCATTGGGATTAATATGATTCTTTATTGTAATTATAACAAATTAACACATTATTTGACAATAATGATGACTGGTGGTTTCAGAACTTAAATCAAAGTTATTTTGAGACCACCAGTGACATTAAAATGATGAGGATCAGATGAGTGAGATGAAGATCAGAAAATATTTTATTAAGAAAGAGATCAACTGATGGACTTTAACAAGAAAGAATATAATACAAATTTATCTATTATTTTAGTTCATTTCAAAATAAATTTGAAATTATATCAAGACTATGCAAAGAGGAATATAAATGGTGACATACTTTACTCCGCCAGGGTCTGAGTTGTGAAAGGGAACAGTGCCTCGCGCTCTCTTAGATAAAATTCACATCCTCTTACGACTAAGCATTTTCTGTAATGCTTTGAGTTTTTGGAAGAGTGATAACATGTATATGTGGTATCACTTCTTGAATGATATTCTTGAAATGTCACGTTCTCTTGTCAAATATGCTGACAAGTATGACGTGATCTGAACCATGAAATAATTTCATGGAGCTCACTGAGTGGCCCTATTCCCAGGTTATGTATGGTATTAATTTTTGCCTTGAATACATTTCCAGTTTTTATTCATGGAACCAGGAGAAGCTCAAAACTTGCAATTGTCAAACAGAAGCACAGATGTTGATGCCATGTCGCCACGACGACAGGTGGAGACGTCGCGTCGTGTCATGCCTGGCGGAACTATCGTCACGACGACCACAACAACAACAGAGAAGCCCAAAGACATTCGGTTAGACTCTTCATTTCATGGTAAGAAATGCTCTGGAATCTAATATAACTAGGTTTCCATGGTAACTGATATATAAATACAAAATAGCCATCTTTAAATTGACGCTAACCTTGGGGAAATGCTGTTTTCTGTACGGAGATGAAAGAAATTAATTTAATTCATTTTACTTGTCGCAGACGAACCGCAGCGAATACAAAAGACAGAATATGCCACGGACTATTCTCCCTACAGCCAACGGTCACCCAACTTCTTAGCCGCTCACGAGTCTGCTTCAAATGCCAGCTCACAAGGTAAGGACTTATTTGTTGAATATATGGACTATTCTCATACTTTCTCAAAGAGCTCTTGTATGATTTATGACAATTTATGACAAAATACTGTGATATCAAAGTTGATCAGATTATTTTGAATATGTGGTATTCTATGATTCTGTTCATTCAACTGACAAAAAGAAGTAATCAATATTGTCAGCAATATTGGAGAATGTCTTAATTAAGATAAAACTGATGTCTACAAATCAAGAATTGCAAACACACTTTAATGATAAAGTTTATGGAAACATTTATTCCAAAATTGCAAAGAGGAACATCATGTTCGAAACCTAATGGCCGAAGGAATTCAACAGATTTTATGTTATTATTTTCGTTGGGATTCTGATATTGTATTTGGCCAATATATTTGTCTGTAATACAAATGAGAAGTCACTGACGTGATACTTTGAAGAAATTATAAAAGAGTTGGATAAACTACGTACGTAATTATATTATGTTCATTGGGGTAAGTAAGTCGTGGGGTGCACGTTTCAGTGATGGACTCACAAGGGCGCCATCTGGAGGGCCCTCGACTAATGGTTACGTCTCCGTATGACTCGAAGCCCATTGGGGTGAGTGAAAGAGAACTCTCGAGTGTGCCCTGGCTCCCTCTGGTGATTGCGTAGTGTTCCAAACGCATGCCCTTGAGCTCCCTCTACTGGTTGCGAAGCTTACTAGTGCATAATTCCTGTGTGTTCGATAAGCATTTTTGACGATTGGTAGTATTTATGGAAAGTGCAGTCCTCTAAGACAAGTTCTTGCTGCTTGGGAGGTTGATTGAGGTGAGATAGAGGATGAATCCACCCATGTTACACTTTAACCCCATGGGTGGGGTCATCTACTTGCCCCAGCATAGAAACAAGGTGAATTCAAAAGCTAAGAACACAGGAATTGTCTGACATGTCAACAGCTTTACAATTAAATGCAGCTGAAACCTAATTAACTAATTTACTAACTGTTGCAGCTATGAATGGATAGACTTTCAAGTAATATGTTGTGGATGTCCTTTGTAATTAGACTTGGTAATACAGTTGGACCCTATATATACAAAGAACACTTATAAAAAAAAGTATGGTTATGACAAGGTCAATGTCAAATTTTTCACAAAAACCAATTGAAACTGACTTTTTCTTAACAACCCTGGATGATTGGTTCAGTTGCAAAATTTATCATGGTCAGTTAATAACATTCTCCAAGAAATTATCAAAATTTCTGATGCGGCATTTGGTCTTCTTTGATGAGTAACTATGTATGCAGGGTTTTTATTCCAACTTAAAGTCTCAATTCTGTTGGTCATCTTCATTAAATATCTCTTGAAGGTCATCAAGAACGTTCCATGTGTTCTTTGCTTTTGTTCCATGCATGGCTTGGGCTTATGGCCGTGGTGTGTTCTATTTTGTCTTCCAGAAGAACCCACGACCCCATCTACGATCAACGGAACAGATGGGGTAACGGACGCAGCCTTAAAAGAACTAACGGACCGCCAAACACGCCAACCCCGCACCCCTACTAAAATGTCAACGCTAATAATCACGGGAGTCCAGCGGGTAAGCGCTTTATGTTCCCTTGACGACCTTGACCTAGGTGGCGCCACTGTCCATGCTGATTCTGCAGCTATTGCTTGCTCTACTTCTACTTTTGTGGAAACTTCTACCCCTGGCTCTACTTCTGTTTCTGCTACAAATCAAGATTGCATCAATCCCACCAAAACTAATGATGTTGTTTATCTAAGTGGTACTAACCTTAGTAACCGTAACAACAAGGATGCATTTGCAAATAATCCTTTTGGTGATTTCAATGTCACGTCGTGTCAAGATTCGGGTTCTAATTATTGTAATCGTGAATCAGTAGTCGATCCATTTACTAACCCTTTTGTGAGTCGAAACAATGCTGTGCTTAATCAAAATTATGTAGAAACAAAAGGTGAAAATCAGGAGCTCACAAAAAACCTCCTAGATCTTGAATTTGATGTCAGTAAACCTCGTGAAGGTACTCCGGAGATGTTAGACGAAATACGACCACCTTTGAGTCCTGTCAGGTCAACAGTATTCGGAATGAACTCCGCCTCATCTCCTCTTGTCCCCCTTAGTATATCAGGAGGTTTAAAAAGCTCCGTCGGACCGCATAAGCAAGTATTTCCGAGGTTGAGTCTCGGTAGCCCTGGCAGGAGCGTTCCTCTGTTGGGTGGGTTCAATGCAGGGTTCACCCTTTGCAATCAAAGTACTGATGAAACTCATGATGATTGCAATACAGAAATGGGTCATACCATCTCACAGGCTGGTGGCCTTAATATGAATGCTTCCAAGTTTTCATCATCTATTGAACTAGATTAGGCAAATAAAGATCACCATGGTTTCTGTGCTAAAAATCCCCTTCTTTTGAGCTGGATAAGGTAGGAATTATGCACTCCACAGATGTTCGTATAACTATAAATTTCAGCTACATTTCTCTAGTTGGGTGCATGTGGTTTTGTACTGACCAGTCTGTTTACGGCTGGTCAGTTCTTGTGTGACGTTCTACCCGGATATATAGTAATACAATACATGACGTCACCAATACACAATACTAGTATTAGTAGTAGTATTTCTTTATTGACTTACATATTAAAGTGCCCACCCCACAAGGAACTTAAAAGTCAAAACATAACAAAAACAGCACAATTAGACTAAACAAAATACAAGATGACGTCATGAATAATTAAGCTGTACTAACGTCAAGTATCGGTATACATAAATTTTGTCATTTCTGGGTACTACCTCGCACGAGAACTAGCCAGCCCTATAGCTATCTCTACATTAGGTAATTAAAGACCCTGGTGGTTTCTTATGGTAAAAGCCCCTATATTAGTTCCATTCTCAACCAATGTTAGCTAACACCATGAAAACTTAACTTGTAGACACCGTTCACAAATGTACTATATCAGATTTCAGCTATCAGTACCATATATATTGGCACTCTGCATCTATGTATAAAAAAACTGGCTCTATTTCTTAATATTATATCATATTTATTAGGTATATTTTAGGTCATTTTAAAGTGCTCTATAGATGCATTATTAAATTGTATAAATTATTGAAAATGCTACGACTAACTAGTCATATCTTGCACAATAACATTACTACAAAACCCCAAATGAGAACTTTACGACTTGTTATCGCTTGTTCTATTGGTTTTTTTGCGATCCTTTCTCTGTTTTATGCTATTTTCTGTTATTATTTGTTAATTGCCTTTATTAGGATATGATAATTTTGTATGTAGCAAGTTGTTCGTTGTCAATTACAGAGAAATTCTTCTAGCTACGACGACTCTCCTCCTCGCGTGGGTGGATTAGTAAACATCACTCAGTTTATTCGCTCACAATAGAAATAATTTGTTCCTTAAAGGTGCACTGTCTGTCAAATTTGCACATGAAAGTAATGATATAAATCAATACTGCCTTCTTGTCTCATGATATTTTTCACCATTATATACCAACTTTTGCACAACAATTTAGTTTTAATTTACAATAAATATTAGTTTTTCATGCTCAAACTCAATATGTAACAAACCCAGTGATGACGTCACAATACTGAACAATGGTGATGATGTCATTTCCATTGTGTTTCCAATGTTTTGGTCTGGATTTTCTCTCAATGTATAATTTATTTTTTTAGTAATTAATGTCTTATAAATCATTAATTCACACAAATTTAGTGTGCCTTGATTAATAAAGGTAATTTCAACTGTTTGATAGCATATTAGAAAACTGCAAATTTGACAGACGGTGCAACTTTAAGGCCACACTTATTTGATCTTTAGCTCCTCGGATCCACTCGGTGCCATTTTTAATAATAAGTGTTGGTGGAAAATGCACCAATGAAATAAAATATCCTATTAAATAATATTACGACTTTTATCTCATTTTTCTGTCTGCACGTATAACGTCCGAGAAGCTAAAAATCTAAAACGTGTAGCCTTACATGTCCCTGCCACAGGTTGCACCTATGGCGGCCTCTAGTTCCCCAATTGTATTACTGCTCTATTCGCTGTAAGATCACCACTTATTTCTGCGTATGTCAATGCAAAATCTTCAGTATTTAAGGTATAACCGCACATGATACTGCGTTTTATTATGTCGTAAACAGGGTAGGATTTAGACTTCTTTTTTTTTATTTCTATTGATAAATTTAGATGTATAAACCTTATTTATGTGAAAAATTCTAGTCATATTTTGTTGACTTATGTTTTATTTATTTATTTAGTTTACTTTTTTTATTTTTAAGTTTTTTAAATTGCGTTGGTAAAATATTGTCCGTATAAACCTTTTGTTTTTGATTTTAATTCAGTTGATTATTGTGTTCAGTGATTCTTATATTTTGAATTTGTTAATCTGTGATTTCTTAAATGTACAAAATTAGTCTACCTCCAGTAGATAATACAACTCGTATATAATATATATTGCAATATTGTCCAAAGTCACGAGGTACATCTTCAGACTTCTTTAAAAGACTTCCGTAAAATTCAAATACTTCTATCAAACATTAGGTTAAGTAGCTACTAATGCTTTTGCTTTGCTAATTATTAATATATATTAATATATTCAAATTAGGTTAATATTGTGCTTGATTTCTTTGCATGTTGTTAAGTTGTATTCTTTTAAGTTGCTTATTTAATTGTTTTACATTGTTATGTATCATTATTTCCAATTTGATTTTCCGTGAATTAGTGAATAAATTTTAAAATGCTTACCCCCTTGCTTGTGCTCGTGAATTTTCCTAATTAACAAAGAGCATTAATTTATATTTTTTGTTATATTTAGTTTTCTATTTCTTCCTGTTATTATTTCTCCGTGTACTCTTCTTGCATTACAAAACTAATCAATATAGAATGGGGTTTCAGCTTTATAATTTTGCACATTAAAATAAGGCAAAATTAAACGATTAGAAATGGAAATGGAAAAAGTGCAGAATGGGGACCCAAATTTATTACCTTAATTAGCGAGCCTCGTTGCCAGACCTGACAAAAAAATGTTTGAATTCATGGATGACGTCACAAACAAATGACGGCGGTGATTATTTAAGACAACTATTATTCTTATTATTTGCCAGAAAAAAGTTTTGGTAAGAAATAGTGATTTTTTTCATATTTCGTGGATGCCAAATATGGGCATAAATTTGGGTCCGCTATACAGCACTAAAACCAGAACTACATCGTACACTAACAGAGGGCACTGCAACGGAAGCAGACAAAGAACAATGGGATGACATCATCATAAAAATGATGTCACTAAATAGATGATGTCATCAAACAATGCTTATCTACCTTGATGTCAATGACCTCTAGTTTACAAATTTGAAACATAGAGGGCATTGTAATAAAAACCGATAAAGAACAATGGAATGACATCATCAACCATTATGACAAAGTGAAATTGATCAATGAATATATTACTTCATCAAAAATTGTTTATCTGCCCTGGTGTCATTGACCTCTGGTGGTGTTTTCTGTACTTCCTCGTAACCCCAATATGGACCACCACGCGTCCACAAAATTTTCGAATCGATACACTCCGTAATGTGTATTTTCATTTGGGTAACTTCTTCCTTATTGAGGTAATTTTGCTTGGAATCAAGGAGGTCCAACTTGCAAGGTTTAACTAAGTTTCCCTTATTCGTCATTCTTAACCTTTCTTCATTCATCGACCTTCACACAATTGTTCCACATAATATTTGACTTAATATCTGTGGTGTCGGTTGCTCATGACCTAATCTTCTGGTGTGGTTTTCTTTTTCTGCTTTTACTAAAATCAGCGACGAACGAGCGGTACGAGTACAGTCAGTCAGTATAGCCATGACGGTGACACAATGTCTTTGTCGCCCCTTAAACTCCGGCTTTCTCAAGAAGTATGTTTTTGTTGAATCGATAACTTTTTTCTTTAATTAGCTGTCTTTGCATAAAGATCTATCTTCTCATCTCAATTTCTTTATATATATTTTTTTTTTCTGTATCAATGTCTCTTAAGTTTCTAGAACTTGCATTTTGATACAAATAATATGATTCACTCCTAACATTGCAGCCTTCAAACATTGCGACCTCCAAACATTTTATTTTTTCTATTTATTTTAGTTTTTACTCGTTAAGTTGTGCACCACTATTTCTGTCCATCTCAGACAAGTGTTTCTTACAGTCACATCTGATTTACAAAATCTTCACTCATAGTGTCTTATATTTTATAATTCTCTGGACCAAAGTTTCTGATTATGCAGAGTTTCTACTTTACTATATCGTGGTAAAATTAGGATAGCATCGTGTATTGTAATTTTATCATTAAAGTAAACGGTTATCTTTCCTTATATCACAATTTTCCTCTTTTATATTGTCCTTTGAAAATATTGTAATTCAGAACTTAAGAAGATCGAATTCTGATTTTAACCCTAACAAACTCCTTATTTTCAAAATAAAGTCACAATCATTGATTTCTCATTAGCTGATGTTCTGATGGAATTATTGTATAATAAACTCTGATCATAACCAATGATTTCATAAGCCATTGACTTGGTAATGATTCCTTTTAGTTCAGTAATTTACCACCAGAGTGATTTAGTTCTGTTGCTTACCACCAGGTTAAGCCGCCTAGTGGTTCTTGCCCGAGTCTCTTCAAGGCTTGCACTCGAGTGAGTCTAAATTGCTTGATCAATCCTCAATATACTCTCATGAAAAAAATACCCATCTTGTTTGTTTCAATAGTTTGCCATCTTTGGAAATATTCTTGCTTGCTATAAAATATTTGTGATGAAATTACATATATATTCAGCTTGAATTTAACAACACTTACTCCATATGCATAGTTACGGAAAATACTAACATTTCCAGGGGCGTCGATTCAGGGGGGATGTAGGGGATATATACTCCCCACTTTCTGAGAAGGGGGGGGATAATCAATGCAATCATCTGCCCCTCCCCCCCCCCCCCTGAAATTCACAAATGAAAATTACCCTTCTTCACAAACTTTTTATTTGGAACATTTGTGCTTTGTTAACAGCTTTACACTTGATATCACACATCAGTACAAGTTTAGAAGTTTGGTATAAGTGATCCACCATTAATTTACCTTGGCCAGTGTCTGCGCAATTACTGCTACTATTTGTACGAGCGAGGGAAAGTCACAGTGGAAAAGACAAAATAGGCCTGCATCCCCCCAACCTTCGAGACAAATTGACGCCCCTGAACAATTTCTGTTGTCTTTTGCTGGCAATGCATTCATGTTATGTATTAGTTCTGAATGCTTACTGCTTGCTTAACGACTTAGGCAAGTCATACTCACTGATCGTCACAAAAGTTTTACTACTCAAGTAAACACAATTGTGACGCCAGAGCATTCAGCTTACTACTTCACTTCATTTTTGACCAATTTTTAAAGTCAGAACTTTGTTAAAAGAAGTAGATATTTTCAGTTGATCACTTAAATTGCTTTGTGACATTTTAAAGATAAATCCTATCATTTACGTTGTATACATTAAGGATTATCGTTATTAGCAAAGAAGGATTAGAGCTTAAGAAACTTTAACGCAAATTTGGATACCCCGCTTTTGCTTAGCAACTCTATAGGTTCACTGCACCATTTCTTTAAGATCAGAATGTTATATATCCATCTATTACTTTCATGTTGTGATGACATCCTCGTAGTGGAATTTTCAAAGACTCGTCTTTTGAATTAATTTCTCGACTCGTCTAAGAATTAACAATATGCACTTAGCATTTGTTAATTATGAGAGATTTTTTATCTGACTATTCACATGTATACATATTTTAAGAAGGAAAAATATGGATGATTAAAAAAATTATTAACTTGATAGATAACAGAGAACTTTGTTGAAAAGCACAGCATTTTATCAATGTCGTTTACATTTATTATCTTGATGTTGAATCGTATTGTAACAAACTACATGGAACATTCCTAAAACTAACAAAATAATAACAAATTTGCCAAAGCAACTCGTAATATTCACTTCAAATGTGTGAATATTATTGTTTTACTAACGTGTGTGAATTTTTTTCGTTTCGTCAAATTTCAGGAGCCTGTCAGTCCAACACCGTCGAAGGTATTTTCGCCGTCCGATGATTAATTAATTGTGTATATTAAGTTCTTTCAGTAAATGTATTTATTTCCTTGTATTCTCTTCTCTTTTATGGTTTAAATACAGTCATAACATCATTGTAAGACATTTGCGATGAGGTGAGTTCATCGAAAGTAAACTTGCAGGTTGAAAGACGGTAAATTATATGAATGTTAGGATGGCCATTATTTGCTCTTTTGGAACGAACTGTAATTGCTCATTTTCTATATCGACAAACGACAGTTCAGTCAAGGAACTGATCAAAAAGTACTAGTCAGGCAGTGAAGAACTGAAGTTTGACCCAACCCAAAATTCTGTAATAATTTTTTTTCTCTCTTGGCAGCCATCTTGAATCTTTCAAAATGCTCAAGGGTGGAAAAAATACACCGACCAGGATCATAAATCAAGAGAGAGAAAAACTTAGAATATTTGGGTTAGGCTGTCGTACTGTCGTACATTCTGCCGGACCATAACGGTAATATAAAGAAAAAAAGTTTCGCTGATGTGATTGCAATGAACGTAAGATTCGACACAACTAAATTTTAATTTTTTTTAATATACATCACAAAAATTAAGCTGGTTTGAAACTATGAAAACCAAGAAAAGAACTCTCATTATATTATAGACAATTATGAAAAATCATCGCAAGTCTTACACGGAATGTTATGTTGTGTTTTGATCATTCTCCCATCTTCCAGAATAAGAAAAGCCGAATACGAATATCATTTTTCTCTACCCTCTAGTACTATCGCCTACGAACTCTATTGTATGTGAATACACTGTATATCATAAATTTATTTAAGCATGGATATGTATTGCTTGTGATTTGATAATAATTTCCATTAATTACCAATTTAATTACCTGCTTGTTCATTTGCATGGTAAGTTAGTAAAATTCTGTTGTTCATTTAGTTATTTTGCTCAAATATTGCAACTGAAGTGATATTGTGTATTTTTTGGATTTTATGAGGTTCTGGTAGCAAATTAAGTGAAATATATATACTTACATTAGATTTAAGAGCTTTGAAAATTGTTTAATAACTCATTGAGAATCAGTTTAAAGTGAATAATCGTAATCCTTGGATGTACATATTCTAAAGTGTAGTTGCTAAGCAACCAATTTTATTACTATCATTGCGTCTAACATGAGAATGATTGACAAATATATGAGTGACTGAGTTTTATTCCAGGTTTATTATTGTGGACTTTGTGTCTATTGTAGAATTGAATTAATTAATAGACAGTTTCATTTCAGCATTTTTTGGCCATCTTTTTGTTCACTTGTTTTTATATATAATATCTAATATTGAAAATTACATTTTTCTCGTATATTTAGACAACACAGGCCCAGACCCTGCCCTCAGACGTTAAAAAGGGAAACAAATCTCCTTTGATGTCGTTGTTTAGAAAATCTACTCCCACGGCAACCGTTACCACGACAACCCAAACAGCAACAAACGTCACCGCGCTAATGCCCGGCCAACGTAACTCCATGCCGATAGAGTCCTACATTATTCAGCAACCCCAGCAGAACGCTCCCCTAGAGGGCGTCTATGTATGTGTCTATTTTTAGCATGGTGTGACCTTTGACCTTTCATTGACCCCATTGTTGACCTACTTCAGTTGATTGGTTTCATTTTAACATTTTTAGTGTTTATCCCCCAAGTATTGCTTCGATTTTGATGGTGATTTTTTGGTTCGTCCAATGATTTCAATAATTATTAAATGATCAATAATTAATCAGAACACTTCCAATCAACCCGCGCCTTAAAAATACCTCATTATAAAGACCACCTCATTATTGAAACTACTCCTCGAGAAACCACCTCACCAGTGTACCCAGTAAGGTGATGTAGCATGATTTTATTCTTGTCTTACATTTGTTTACCCGTAATCCTGACCACATTCCTTAAAATTATCGCAATCGAAGTATCGTTAAAATGATGTTAATTGCAATTGAATCATTGGACGACGTAAAACACTTAATTTTTTGGGCTTCAAGAGTTTATTAATCACTTGCTTTTATGCTTTAATTCGATATCGAGTGAAGTATATTCTGATATTTTTGGTACATTTCATCGTCAGGTATTTTGCCCCAATTCTTCAATATAATTTGACCAGGATAATTTATTTTTTCTCAGAATATAATATTTTGTGGATTTGGCCAAAATTAACTTACAATTGCTTTGTTTAATAGTTTGATAACCTTGATTTGTTTGTGTGTGTGCTTCTAGTTTTCAGGAATTAATAAATGTTGATTTTTTCAGCTGGTGGCGCTTCATGAAATCTCAATGGAGGATTTCACCACTACTAACCAATATTATATTTTAGTGTTAGTTTCTGAAAAGATTTAATTTGTTTTAAAAATCCATTAAAGTGCAGAGAGAATGTTATGCAATGACCTGTAAATGTATATCTCTATAGGTTTTCTCTTTGACATAATATAAAAATTATAATTGGCATTGATAATAATAAAGGGTGAATAATTTTTATTTATTTTTTCACATTCTTCCCAAAACAGTTTAAATTACGCTTAGCCTAGATATAAACCAACAAAATTAGAAGTTTCATGATTAGGTCGGTTTTCCATATGCTGCTACTTTGAATATTGCTGGGTAGATATGGAAACATGCAAATGAGATATGCAAATTAGTTTCATATTATTTGACCGGTTTTCTCCAGTGCTTATTTGTAGATATGCAAACACAAAATGCAAATTAGATATTTAAAATAAATGCAAATATATGTAAATGAGATATATGTAAAATAATATGCAAATGAATGAAGTTTCATTATAACCTTATATGGACATACTTTTCTTTCCCTAGAGTTCTGAGCCAGAAATGGACACCTTGGAATCTTTTAAACTAAAGCCAAAGAAATCTCCGGTATTTGGAAGGTTCCGGAAGGCTAAACCTATCAAAAAGGTTACTTGTTGTACCTGTTTGGTGGTGGTTTCCATGCCAATCGTTTATCTCTTACTCCCAATTAAAAAAAAAGAATTTTTTTCCTGTATTGTATGTATATTATCTATAATTTATCTTAATTTATGCCGTTCCACAATTTCTTCCCATTATCAAAATTTTCTTCGTAATTTGCATATTCAAAACCTTAACAGTATCTTAAACTTGACCGCAAGCTTTTATTACCCTGGCAACTAAAAATATTCTGCTACAGCATTATCTTTACATTCTAAGCAGTCGTTTTTTTCTAAACATTTGAAACACAATTATGCTTTCGAACAGTAATACCTATTGCCCATACACTGTCTTCTAAGCACAAACACACTCCCTTGACATAAAAACTGTTTTACTTGAAATCAAACAAAGTTTCCTTGCTATTTCTTTGAGGTCTGCTTTATGGTGAAATGGTTGGCATTATAGTGAGAGATGACTGTGAAATTGTAATCTGAAACTGACTTCTTTTTGCGAAAAATGTCGTAAAATGTGTCGCTATTGCCTGTCTGCAGCTTGTGTTTAATATATCTCTTAGCTGATCTTTGAACAATTTTTTTTGGTGCTATTTTGCTGTGGTATATATGTAACAAGTGCATTATGCAAATAGTTATGTGTAATGTAATTTGTTGTAATATATATGAAGACCCAGTAATGTGGGCTTTCAAATTTTAACAGATCATTGAAATTGTAATTCAAAAGATCTTGAGCATCTGTAATGTAACAGACCAGTAAAAAAAATAGGTAAAAGATAGAAAAAAAAACGTACAGAAAACAGTACAGTAAATTTCTTGTTGAAATGTTTGTAGGACAGTGAGCCTATTCAAGGCGCCATGTCTTACCCTCTCAAGAAATCTCCCGTCCAAGGTCGTTTCCGAAAAGCGTCACCGTTACGAACAGCAGAAAATGTAGGTTGACAGTCATAAGTTAGCATGGATATGCCCCATTTTTGCTGTTAAAAACTAAAAAATATAATGATTTTCCAGACACTTATCGTTATGATCGTTACGCAAATTGTGACCCTCTTTGCTGTCGTAACAATTAAACAACGTCTCATGAAATAAACCGCTCAAACCTTGGATTTTATCATGCTACAGCATGGTCGTTGATCCATGTTTTAAAATAACTAAAGACTTTATCCATGTGCTATGTGTTGTCTCGTTATGTCAGAGATTAGTGAAGTTTTGTGATAGTCAAATTCAAGTGATGCTAAAGTTTGCGGCTAAACTGTTTTTGTCAATAATTATGCCTCGTAGAATATTTCAGAATAATGTCCCTAACGCTCTTAACTTGTGGTGCCATCGCCCTAAATTTTGAGCCTCGCACTTAATTCCTATAATTGTACAAATAAATTTTGAGCCTCAGCTTATTAAACCACACAGCATACATTTAGAGAACGCTTCAAATTGACTGCTTTGTACCACCGGATATCGCTCTAATTCACATTTAATTCATTGTCACCTAATATCAACAGTGTTTCTAAACTTCTCGCCTAAGATTTTTCATTATTCAGTATTACCGCTTTCTAAACATCTTCCCGTGATATTAATTCTTACTCAGCTTTTTGTTTCCCGAAGCTTTGATGAGTGTTCAAGAATGGTTGGTTTCCATAGCAACACTTCACGTATTGACCAAACCTAATTTTTCGTCTGTTTTGTAGGAACCTATATCATTGCAATCTTGGGCCTTGTTTTTTGTGGAATTATTCCCTCTCTAACAAAGTTTGTTAGATGGGGAATATTGTTAAATGCTGTTGTCTCAATTTTCTGTTCAATTGTTGTGATAAAACAATGATATGTAAAATATTTAAAATGTTCTTATTGAACTAGAATTTGATCGACAAATTATATTTCAAAAATCAAAACTTGAAGAAAACCAAGGCCCATGATTTTCTTTCGCAATGATTTTCTTTTCCAATTGTTGCTCGATTTCTCGATTTCTTTGCCTTCGATTATTTCTCTTGTGCATTTTCTTAACTCCCCCCTGGAGTTCGCCGCCCCTTTCATTCCGATCGGAATGGCTGGTGACAGGTTCTTTTGCTGGTTTTTTCTTTGAAGACATCCTTGACTTTTTTTTTCAAGACATCATACATGCAGCAGCAACAACCGACTACAACACAATCTTTGCAACAGCAACAACAACAACAGCAACAACAACAGCAACAACAGTTCGGCCAACAACCGCTAGGACAACAGCAGCAATCGCCTTACTCTCAACAACAGCAACATCAATCCAGACCTTTTGTGTCTCGTTTCCGCAAACCGCCACTAGGGGAGCCGGTGGTTGCCTTGGAAGACCCTGAATATGAACAGAGCATAGTGAGTGAAAGAATGCATGGAATGCGAGAAATGCTGCTGAGGAATGCGGAGAATGGCACCCTCAACCTTGACCTTATTGATATCTGAATGACCTTTGACCTGAATTTGACCAAAATGGCTGGTAGGGTGACCCTGACCTGCTTATATGGCTGATGTTTGACCCAATTAGACTGACCTTGAATGACCTGGATGAACTCTGAGATGGCTTTTGACCTGCTTGATGGATGACCTTTGACCTACTTTGCTTACCTTGCTTTGACCTTTGTAGAATGCTGTTTATCCTCAACTTGCAATTACTAACATAATTTTAATCAACATAATTAAAAAGCAGGTATTATTCAACATCACCAGGTACACTAAATGCAAATGAGATGTCAACTGATTTCTGAACCTAAATACTTCAATTTAAAACCATTAAATATTGTCATGCTCCTGAATCTTGACGAATCCCAAATTTCTAGTCCGCCCAATGGTGAGGTCATTTAAAGAAACTTCAATAGGAGGTAGTATTGACCCTTGTTTGACACCTTTCCACCTCGTCCAATCAATGCTCATTATAGTGTCAAAATCTTTACGTAGAGGATTGCTACTAACCTTATATATTCCTTGTCTTTGCAGAGTGCATATTTCTACTCAAGACTGAATAATTCATTGATGTGAAATTGCTGTTTTTTACCAAACTAATTTTAACACTCTTTTTTCAGCTTTTAGTTATTTAATCATTAATCAAATTATGAATTGTGCTTGACTAATTAACTAATTCACTTTTCTTTTAGTCAATTACGAAAGAGCTTTAAATGCGGTTTGGAGTTTGTTGTCTATATTCTATACTTTCTTGATTACGATCCAAGGCATTTGTTTTTTTTGTTGAGAACCTTCTTTTCATTATGAATACACGAAATCCAGGGTTGCTGTTATTGAAAATGACATATAATCTTTTATTTTCTGGTAGATTTAAACATTGCCATGTAATCAAGAAAGTGTAGTTAATTTTTAGAAAACATCTTCGCTTCTAATATCAGCTTCGTCATTGGAGAGTGGTATTATATTCATGATTCAGTTTCACTTTCATTTTCTCACTTTCAATATTGCCTTCAGTTTCTATTTGAGCTGATTCTTTCCTAAAAAATTTCCTGAGAAAATAGATGCATCTTCAGTATTACCTTGCATATGAGCAAAATCATAATTTACATTTTGTAAAATCTTCATAGCACATAGATTTAAGGAGACAACTGTTGATTTTATATGTAATTAGTGTGTGATTATGTAATTTTATCTGAAAATTCCATATATGTACATCCAAGGATTTAAGTAAGTTAGGTTTTCTTTGCAATGTATATTAACGTTGAATATAGTGTCTATGTTATTGCAAAATGCTACATTGTATTATTTCTATTACAGGCCAGCGAATACAGTGGATACGACCAGACATCAAGCCTAGTCGACCCTAGAGGTAAGATTCAATGTAAATCTGGGTTAATAGTCTGTTATCGCTCAATCGAGTCTCAGCCGACTTTACAACTACATCCTTGGCAGGCCAATCTAGAGCTTTCTCAACTCCCTGGGGAGCTCACACCAGTGCCATCATTGTGGATGCCTAATGCCAGGTACCCATTGCACCTAGGTGGGTGGGGCAATAGTTGAAGAGGGTCTGTCCAACTCCTCAATGACATGGTGGGGTTTCAAACCTGCAACGTCGTGTTTAGCAGGCGAACAGCTCGTCCACTAGACCACGGCATCCCATTAAATGGTCTCCCTTAATATACCGGGTATTTAACTTCTTCTGAGATCTTCGTGGGTGTAGTGGGTGAGGAGGCTTTAAGTCCCATATTTTTGCACCAGATAGGGCTGATTAGGACGGGTGATGTACTTCATAAGATCAGTTTTAAGTTTTGAAATAAACTTGGATTTGAATTGAATAAGTTAGCTTAATATTTATGTGGGTGCCAGTTGTCAAGTGGATAAGATGTTGGAAGGTGTATGGTATGCAAGATTGTGGGTTTAAAATTGTAGAGTGTTTGACCTGAGACGTGGCATAATAGCTGCAAGCTGGGTGTGTAGTATACTATCCAAGGAGGAGAGAGAGCTCAATCTTGAACAGGTCCACCAGGGGTATAGATTGTAATTTCGGCCGAGCTCATAATCGAAGATAGCAGAAACAAAACTATTTTACATACAGTTGCACATTTACAAATTTGTAATTTCATTCATTTGAATATCGCAGAGGCTAAGAAATCCAAGTCATTCGCAAGTGCACTTCGAAAGAGGTTCTCACGAGGACCCAAGAAGCCACGGTCTCATTCTGCAGACCGAGCGGGTTCCCTCCGACAGGAAAATCTGCTGAAACCTCCAGAGCAGGGAGCCAGGACAACAGGTGGGTCAAAAACACTAAGAAATATATCAGTTTTGCGGTGGTTGTACTATATAGACTGTAGCTCTAGTTGTTCGCATTTCGGCCATTTGCTCATATGACCTCAGTTTCAGTGCGTTTGACCAGTACGACATAATCCACAAAACAGTAGTCCCAAAGACCATGTATACAATGGTCAGTTAGTGATGTCACAAAACTGACCATTGGTTAAGTGTACTAAAATTGTACTGCGCGCGGAAGAAGAAGACTGATATTTAGGTCTTGTGTGCAACTATGGCTGAACTGAGGTATGAATACAATCTATGGTATATAGCAACATTTCAACAATGAGCTTAGTTAGCTAGTAGAATACGATACAAAAAGCCTAGATCCCGCAGATGATATAACTTATCAGCATATTATTTTTACATATATAGACTATAACGGGTCCTAGGATAGAGCCTTGTTGAACCCCATGACAACTAACCACATAGTCATCTTGTATAGTCGGACACGCTTATATAACAAACTACTGTCATGAAGTTTAACATAAAGTCTTTCTTACAACAGTGTTTCGCGCATCTGGTGTAAAAATTATGTAAATTATCTACTCTGGGACAATGAAGTGATTATTACTGTTAAAGTGTGCTTATAAACGAGTCCGACTATGTTTACAATTTATTTCTTACTAAAATAGTTTTACTCCATTCTAATTGGAATTTAACACCTACCTCAACTTCACATGAATTTAACACGGTACATCCAAACACATCTTTATAGAAATATCTATATCCAATATTTTCTTAGTTCTTTTGTTATAACAGATTTATTTCAATACCTTAATTAGATAAGTAACATCATTTTAACAATGTTTAACAATGTTTTCCTTTTGAAGTAACTAACATATTATAATATATTATACCTTCATACAGCTTTTCTTTTATACTTTTTTGTTTGAACAGCTAAACTACCACGACATCTTTCGCACAGTAATATATTAAATTTTCCGTTCTGTTGTTTTGTAAATAAACTATTTTTGTCGCTAAGTTTCCACATTCTACACCTCAACGTTCGTCCAAAAACACACTGCACACAATTCGATAAATGTTGCTAAAAATGTTCTAATCTTGGAAGGAAGCTTTTTGGTTACGTCTTAAATTCTTAATTATGTTCTTAAGAACGTTTTGTCTGTGATAATGGGGAGAAAATGTAACGGCCTACAGAGGTCACTACGACTGTAGCATATAAAAAGACAATAAGATGACATCACTACACATTGTTAAATGGATGACGTCACAGAATAGATGACGTCATCAAACAATACTTATCTGCTACGGTGGCAGTGACCTTTCGTGGTACGTTTTCTCTGCATTGAATCATTAGGTGCTTGTATTGAATGGTGTACAAAGCTTTACTGTCCATTTATTGGTGCTAGAAATATTACGTTTGTAATTTTTCCGTCAAACTTTTGTGACCAATTTTTATCGTTGTCTTGTGAAACGTACAAAATTGATCATTATTGATGTTTCCTTGTAATGTCCCGTATTTGTCTTTGCCCAATTATTGTCCTTTATAACACCGAAGGATTTCATTTTTGCTGTCGTCATTTTGCTGCCACTAAAACTTCTTTCAGTAACGAGTACGACAATTTTTTTGTAGTCAAGTTTGAAATTTAATTTTCAGATCATCACCATGGTTATAATCCTCAAGGAGGTAGAGATGTTTTTAAATTTTGAAAGGATTTTAACGCTAAGCTATTAAATATAAATGCAAGGCTTCTGATGCATATGAACTAACTAAGAAACATTAAGAAAGAGGGCATGGATGGTGTATTTGACAATTAGAGCATCACGCATTGCAGGAGCTTACGCTTCAGGGTTTGCAGGGATATATCGGTGGTGGCCTGATTATCAATTATGATCGATAATCGATTATCAGCCAATTTTCCAATTAGCATACAGTCAAATGGAATTTCAGAAAAAAGTTTAACAATTCTGATCGATGGCAATCCACCATCAGTCAATTTGAATTAACATGCTAGTCTATAAAGGAAATTTAGAAAAAAAAGGACTTTTTTTTGCTGACCCAATCATTTTTATGTGATAATCGATGATCAGTCAGTTTTTCCATTACAACCTTATTTTACTGATAGAATGCTTACTGAAAGTTTCATAGCTTTGATATTATTACCTGCATATATATTAAACATTTAAGATGGTGAAAATGGCTATAGCATGTTTCGAAATGCACTGCACAGATAATTTGAAATGTGTTTACTTTGCAAACCACAATTGTCATTCACTGTTACTGTTAACACGTAACTGAGTAATAAACTTGCTTCATCAACACTGCGTCACTAGTACATAACAAATTGCCACACTACATGAGACGCTGCGTCATGATTGAAGGACAGGAAGTGACATCATAGGGCATGGGTTGACAAATGACCTTGACTTTACAAAATGTCTTGACAAAGTATCAATTAGCCCAGATGGCTGTTGACCCTTTGAATTACTGTTGACGCAGTGTTTATGAAGCAAGTTTATTACTCAGTTACGTGTTAACAGTAACGGTGAATGACAGAATTGTGGTTTGCAAAGTAAACAAATGATATGCTGAAGTTTGGATTAAGCGCACTTAAGAAATATTAAGCATTGCATTTTGTTAGCTAAACTGGCATGGTTTATGAGGTTTTGTTATAGAGCATTCAATCAAACTGACTACATTTCACACATGAGATTTACGAAAGTGCTCATGTGATATCAGACTGTTATATGAAGCTCTGGCCAATCCCTAAGTTTGATGTTTGCCCAATTCATTGCTGATTCCAGGGAGGGTCTGAAATTTAAATGAGGGTCAGAAGGTATTGAAGGAAGAATGAAAAATATAATTTAGTGGCCCATCCACCCTCATTGCTTTCTTTGACCCCACACTTGCATATGTCAGTGTAGTCCGTTTGATTGAAAAAGCAGTAACGAGGTAAAGCTCGACTCAGTCCAAAGGAAGCATTAGACAATTTTGCTAATCAACCTTCCAATAACCTGCGAGAATATTGTTAAGATTGCCCATAAAGTAATTTATTACGCTGATTAATTACCATGTATCCAAAACTTTATAAGTCACTAGTGAAGCTTTTCTCTGAAAATTAGGGTTTGATTGACTTTCTCTGGTCCAGTTTAAACTTCTCTTTATAAATCAAATAGCCTTCACAGATAGCTTACCATGTCGGCTGATATTGGCTTGACATGTTATTTGAATGAAAACCTTCTGTCTTCAACATTTAGAATCTTGTGCACATTTTCTGTTTCTCAATATCCCTCTACTTTTTTTAATTAACCTCCAATATACTGATCTTAACTTGACGTTTTGTGTATTATTCGATGTCCTATTCATGATTACATAATGTATATATATCTTTTGCCAGACGTTGTTACATGTTAATTGTTTCGTCTACGACTATGTAAAATACTAATTCTTGAAATCTCAGACTTAGATTAGATGATGTTTTAGATATCAAGATTACAGTTTGCCGTTTTCTCTGTTTAGCAGGAAATTAATGCCAAATTTTGCAGAATTTTGAAATAGGTAAATTTGAGATTATAATAAAATAATAAATGCAGTCTTCTCCCCTGCTGAACAGAGAATGGGGATATCGTTTAAGCAGCAAGGCTGGATTTTTTCTTATTCTTGCAAAACTATGAAAATAATCAGGTGCCATACAAAATATTTCAGTAGTTATTTAATAATTCTTAGGAGTTGATTTTCGATTCTTTATTAAATCAAATGATGTGTGATATTTTGAACACTCCAATACATTGGTTTGGAAGCCATCATAAGGTGAAATTAAGTTTTCATCCTACATTGCGTAGAAAATTCAGCCTCGCTGCAGCTGAGGGTACACCGCTGTACAGCATATATGTTGATTGTAAATTGCTAATATAATAATTATATCAATGCTTCTGCCTTGTAGACTATCTTACCTATTAAAGAGCTGATGGTAAGACTTTGTTAAGACTTAAGCTGCTGTGAATTGAATTGAATTGAATTGACCTGTTGTCATAGAGTCCGACGGTTTTGGTTGGAATTTTAGAGTAGCTTACTTAACCATTTTTTCACTTTCTGCTCACAGTCTGCCATTTTGTGTTTATTCCTTGCCTGTTTGGTTTCAAATATTTTGACTCTTTTCAGAATTAATGGGAAAACAATTGAAAAGTGTGCATTAGCTTATCATATTATTTTATTTTATTTTTTTTTTGCAAATTAAAACTACTAAATAATTCTCATGGTAAATTAAGAAAAATTACTTTTTCCTCTAAACTGATTGTTTTTGAACAGTTCCCTTGGTCATTTGTTAAATTTATTTATCTTGAAAAACATGTCCAATAGTGAAATGTTATCCAAATTTATGGCCACTTACATTCGCCATTCAAAATTTTTGAAGCCTCATATCTTTCTCTAAAACTTGTTTTATTGTGTTTTAACTTCGTTTAATGTTTTTTCTTATTCCGATCCTAAAATGACTCTTCATTTTTGCTCTTGCATTCCGAGGGGCAATTTATTTAACCTAAAAACATACTTATATAAATTTGTAAAACGTGTCCTCGTTCAACTTATATGTAAAACAGTTCGCTTTGTGTTGAGTGAAATTTCTTTTTAAAACATTCAAAAATTACTCTAAAATTTTGAGCAGAAAGTTTTCAAAATGGTTGCGAGTCTTAACAAAGATTACTGTCGGCTTATACTAACATTTTGCGCTATTAAAATTCCTAACATAGTTTGTCTAGAGCTCTGTATTTTGTTCTTCAGATTGGTTTTGTGTGAGGTCATCTGTCCTCTCAGCAGCTAATCTGTTCAACTAATAAATTTGTGATTAATATATTTGTGAATTAATTATATTTTTATCAGCATTTGTGTATGCAATCTGTGTGTATTTTAGTTATTTTTTATTGTAATATTTCTTTATTTAATAAGGATTATACTGGTGTTTGCCTAATTTAATTTTTAATTAGCAGTTAATTTTTTTATTTGGTAAAAAGTGTATTTAGGTTTAAAGTATTTCAGCGTTTTATCTATTCTTCTATAGATAATTGTTTTTTTTGTAAAGTCATTTGGTTAAAATTTTGCTAAAAAAGATAAATGTTTCAGATGTTATCTAGTTTTTACTTTCATTAGTTTGCCTGGCATTTAAGTTGCATAAATTATGCATTTATCCATTCATTTATTATTTGTCGGTTCATGTATTTTATATTATTCATGTTTATAATATTTTTTTTAATTGTCTCACTTCATGGAGATATATATCACTTAATTATTTCTTTAATTTTAACTTATACCGTACGTGTTTTAGAATTATTTAAGTGATGTTTTAAATTGACCATGAAAAGGCCTCTGACTGTCACTTCATTCTTTTTTTTTTTATTTGAGGCTTTTAAAAGACAATGTTCATTTGTTTGAGTATGAATTATGGGTATTTCAATGCCCAGTGTTACATAACGTTAGAGTTATGGGCGATTTAAATTTTCATATTTTCCTTACAGTTTACTTAGAGTTATGGGCGATTTCAATGCTCATGTCTTAAGTTACGCCTTAAATAGACTTTAACGAGGTATTTTACATTTGCAGATGACCTGGGAAGAGTCGACCATGATATACAACAGCAAGAAGGCAACCTCCGGAAATCCCGATCCCACTCGTTCAGCAATAGTTTGAAACGAATCTTCCGCAAAAAGAAGAAACAGCCGGGCGAGTACCCCTCTTCGAGAGAGAGTTCCGTATCCCGAGGAGCATACAGCGACAGGGCGTACAGTGAAGAACCTCAGCTGTCACCCCACTCCTCGGCGTGGAGAGATAATCGCTATTCGGAAGACATGAGTCGGGGACCAGACTCACGGCATTTGCTCAGTACTAGCGTGCCTGTCTCAGCTCCCATTTATGATCACTAGTCATAATTATTCAACATAAATAATCAGTAAATGTTATGAAATATAATTGATATCAAATTATAACCTTTCAGAAGGTTGACTCTAAACAAAGGTCTGACAGAATGCTGTATATTATATTATATGAGCAATTTCAATAGTCTGTTTCAAAATTCAACTTTTAAATAGAGCCTCTGACATTGTTGGACTCGCAGTTGATTATCAATAGGCTTTGACACTGTTAAGTCTTTCAAACTATAGACATTTCAATTATCGAAAACATTGGTTAACAATTATAAACAATTATTTATAAACAGTATTGATGCACTGGAATTAGTTGATACAAGATAGCTTTGTTGAACATTTGGTTGTTGATTTGAGATACATAAAAGTCAAATACAGGTAATTTAACATATAATAAATCGGCATGTACCATTTTCTTCTTACACCTGTTAAATGGGAACACCATTGATTTTAGCCGAACGTTTAGATGCTCACCGTAGATTGGCAATGCTCAGTTCATGCATCCAAACAAAACCTAGCTGTCAATAATAGTAATATAGGGTACAGGATATATGCTACAATTTTGCATAAAAATATTATATATTGCTTGCCAATCATGTACACAAACCACAAAGAGAAGCTTTTTTCGACCTTGCAATGAATGTAGTTCCACTTGTTAAACCCGCAAAACTACAGCAATTTACAAAAGCTCTACAGCTTGACGTTTATATAAGTAAATATGGGTTTTATGTACACGAAAGCAAAAATATATATACTTTTAGTGATATTTCAATATATTCAAATATTACAGTATTACAATGCAATTGCTCATTGCTGGAATTAAATGACTACTGATCATAATTGGCTTTGATCGGGATATCAAGATGTAAAGAGGGAAAGCTAGCCGTCAGTATATTTATTCATAATAGACTAAATTGATAATGTAATCACGGAGGAAATATAATGTGGCTTTTCGATATTTCATTATTTTTGTGAATTTCTATTAGTAAATTTCAGGCATTCTTTCTGATTAATAATTTTTTTAACAATTAACTTTGACTCTAAGGTTTTAGGCTATATAAATTTTTGTTATGAAATTTCACTAGAGTCCAAAATGAGCTACACGTACGCTCATAAAAATCAAACTTGAAATTTAATGCGAAATATGTAATATAAAATTTTGTACAGAAACCACGTAGTGCAGTAATAAATACAGAGATAGTTGGCACAATAAAATGGTCACCCCACCAAATCATACAGCGTCAAAGTATAACGTAACTTTGATGAAAATCTGTAGGTTTTTTTTCTTCCTTGTTGTATATTCTTTTTAATCAAGCTGTTGTATAAGTTGTTTCAAATTCCTGTGCTTGTATTCGTCCGTTGTTAAAGGCAGACTGTAGATAGGTTTTGATTTATTTTTTTCTTCATGAGCTTTATCGATGTATTTATAAACTTTTCTCGACTGAGCTGTTGTTTTCATGGTGCTTCGTAGGCTATTTGTAAATTTTAGGTTTTTTTTAATTTTTCAGTCTAAATGTGTGAGATGTATTGAAGTTTTAATGTCATTTCTTCTTGACGTATTATTGTTATGTAATTTAAAACCGATCTGATTTTCGAAGTGATCTGATTGAAGCTTACGCTATGTAAATTAGCTTGACACGCTGAGTGTGTTTATTGTCTCAAGTTTTGGTTTTTGAAATTGTGAATTTTGTATGCAGCTGTGTTTAAAATGTTACTTTTCCTTTTCCTGTTTAAATGGTAAAGATCTGTTCCGCGTAAATTGCCACCTTGTATTAAGAGTAAGTAACTGCCACCTGGTGTATATGAGGAGTAACTAATTCAAGATTGCAATACGTGACGTTTTGTTAATCATATTAAATTTTTGTCTCTCGGTAGCTATTAATACTTACTTATGCTGTGATGTATATGAAAATTGTCTAGTCTTTCGTTAAAAAAATGCTTGGACAAATAATATCATGTGTAAAATTCAAAGATGGGTTTACTTACACCTAAGATAAGTAGGTTTATTTGCTAACTTATTTTCACATTCTGTTTAAAATTAAATGCGAGAAAAATTACTTGAATGTTCAGTTGAATAATATTTTGCGATGTGTACTTAAATTTGACAGTACATTTGATCTTCATAATTTATTTGATGTTATATATTACAAATGTTTATCGTTTATTTAAAGCTTTCTTTATTTATTATGACACGAGGAATGCTTATTTGTCAGGTAGGAATTATTTAGAGCTATATTTATTAACATGAAGGGCATTTATGAATTTATTTGTACCGTGAAAATAACTCTACTCTAAAAACAGCTCTTTATTCTTTTCATCTTCAATTCATTTTTGTGAAATTTATTTAAAACTTTTTTGTGAAGTTAAGTTCAGGACAAATGAATTACCATCCATGACAATTAAAAGACATTTTTGGATTATATGAATTAAATGCGTTAATGCAGGTCACCTATCTTCCATGTCAAAATTAAAGTATTGAGAATGCAATGATGACATTTATCGGTTCAAAAGTGAATTTTTGCGAAGGTGAGATTGAGCAAATCTGCAGGGTGAATTTTTATTTATCGTTGAATGTTTTTCTTACAGCTTATTGCTATTGTTGAATGGTGACTTTTCTCCTTTTTTTGTGTTAACTGTTGTTACCGTCTGAAAAATTGTTTAAAGAATTTTTGAAGAAAGCACTTGTTATTATGAGAGCTGGATTGCTGACGCATGGTTTATTTTCTCCATCAATTGTTATATTTTACTGTTGAATTGTTCATCTAATGATTTCCAGCTGTGAAAAGTTTATGAATGGTTTGTGAAAAGAATTTAAATATCTGATATGTCCACTAGGGGGATAGGTTTACTCCTGTGCCACCTGGAGTTTAATTGATCACACCACCTGTGGCAGAATTATGTGAAAATTCTTAGTTTTTAAAGAATATTAAGCAAACTAAGACTATGCATTATTTGAAATGATAAAAATATTCTTTTCTTGCTTTGTCTTTCTCCTCTTTACCAGTGCCATTGGATATCATGGTCTCCATGGAAACCTATAGGTGATGTGTTGGAATATTTCAGTGTATGATGTGAATAGAGAGGAATAAATTAATGTACCTACCTTCATCATAGTGTTTGTGAAATATTTTAAGCAGAATCTGGTGTTGTACTTATTGCAATGAGATACCTACATGACCAGCTGCCGGAGAAGGACAAAATGGTGAGATGATCATAGGCCTAAGGCTTGGATCAAGTCCACGTACGTTGCCTCTGGGGCTCGAGTTAGGCCGCGGTCTGTGGCATCTAAGGTGCTCTGTACGTAGTTCATTCTGAGCATTTCAGAGTTGCTTCATTCTGAGCATTTCAGAGTTGCTTCATTCTGAGCATTTTAGAGTGCTAATAGATGTATGGAACTTAAGTTGTATTATTTATTTGCTACCCACAATTGCACAATAGGCATAATGCTACCTTTAAACCATAAAAGTGGGTCAGCTATAGTGTATGCTAATCAGAGGGTGTTGACATTAAATGCTGGTCAGACCCACCAAGTGAGTCACTTAATATAGGATCCTCGAGCTATGGGTCACTTGCAAGAAAATCCTCAAATGGGTGGACTAATAGCCTGACTCTGAGGCTGAGAATCAGACCCAGGACCCCAAGCAGGGATTTTATTGGGAGCTGAATTATAGGCCTAAATTATATCAACCCTATCGGCACCTAACTACATTATGGGAATGTTAAAGCCGCACAGCCATAAGCCCTATAACGTCTTCGCAGATTGCTGGAATTACTGACCAATCATCATTTGAGCGCCTATGGCATGATTATGAAATTATCATTTACCTATAATCAACTGTTACATAATGGGTTGTCAAGAAATCTGATGGAGGGCTAGAACTGATGTTCATTAATTATTCTTTACATGTTTCATCTGCCTATGTCTGGGTGCAAAAATAACTTGAATTTACTAGTTGCTTGTGAATCTACTAGCTTTAGTAAAATGGGTTTAACTAAGCAGTTTAACCATGGACAAATCATTTTAGTACAAGGGGTCCCAAGAGATACTCCATTATGTCTAATCAGCAAAAATGTGGTATACTTTTAAAACATGGAAACATGGCCAGATTTAAGGTCATCTGGTTATGAATATGCATATAAAAATATAACCAGGGTTAGTATCCATATGAAAAGCCCATGAACTTTAATCTTTGGAAATATTTCAATTTCAATAGGTCACTGGATCTAGGTCACTTGTAGCACATGAGTGATCACAAACTAAAAAACTATGCACAATGGATGATGAGGAAAGTCTAAATATTCAACACTTGCCAATTGCAGAAATACAAGAAGCAGCTGGAAGGTTATGTGGAAACATTAAGAGGACACCTCTCTATGAATTGGATTTAAAAGATTTGGTTAAGGATGACAGAAGGATTTTTGTTAAATTGGAGAATTTGCAAGACACTGGGTCATTCAAATTAAGAGGAGCAGGGAATGCAATTTCCTTGCTAAAATCTCGCGAAGGGAATGAACTATTGTCCAATGGAGTTTTTACATGCAGCGCTGGAAATTTTGCGCAGGGTTTGGCTCACAATTGCAATCGTTTAAACGTGCCATGTACCATTGTGGTGCCAGATAATGCTCCACAAGTCAAAGTTGCCGCCATTAAACGCCATGACGCCACCGTCGTTCAGGTGCCATACGACAGTTGGTGGAATGTTATGACAACTCATCAATACAAAGGTCTGGATGGAACATTTATTCATCCTGTTTGTAACAGAGATGTTATCGCTGGTAATGGTACAATTGGAATAGAAATTTCAGAAGATCTGGACAAAGTTGATGTTGTTATTAGCCCATTTGGAGGTGGTGGGTTAGCTACAGGAATTGGATCAGCACTAAAGACTTTAATTCCTGATTGTTTGTTATATGTTTGCGAAGTGGAAACCGCTGCACCGTTAGCAGCATCATTCAAAGCAGGATGTCCATCTCAAGTTGTCAATCACAAAACAAGCTTCGTTGATGGCATGGGTGGGAAAGGAGTATTCCCTCAAATGTGGCCGTTAGCGAGTAGTCTAATTAAAGACTCCATGGTTCTTTCTGTGGATGACATTGCAGAAGCGGTTCGTCTGCTTGCTGAACGATGCCATATTTTCGCAGAAGGTGCCGGTGCTGCCCCAATAGCAGCGGCATTAGGATGGCATAAAAATGGAAATGTCGACCTCAAGGACAGAACAATTGTCTGCATAGTATCTGGAGGAAATATTGACTCGAAGGTTTTGGCAAAAATTCTCAATGGAGAAATGCCATAGTGTTAACAGATGTCCATATAGGTACAGTCTGCTTCACAATGATTAATACTTTTTTTTTGCAAAACAAAAACACATAGACAGGCCTCAGTGTGCCTTTGATTTATGCTACATTAGCTCTAAGGTGTTGGCTCAATGAAGAGATGCCTTAATGTTAACAGACATAGTTGATATATACTTACAGGTTGATGCTGAACATTTTATCATACTAGAGCCTTTAAAGTATTGGGCAATATTCTCAGAGAGATTCCATCGTATCAACCGACATGGTAGGCATACTTAACTTACAAGTTCGCAAAAAATATTGTCTTATGATCTTGTATTCTAATATTGTAATCAATCTTGTATTCTTTTTTAGTCTTATTATCTTGTATTCTAATATTGTCTTATTATCTTGTGTTCTATTATTGTCTTATTATCTTGTATTGTAATTTTATCTTATTATCTTGTATTCTAATATTGTCTTATGACCTACTATTCTAATATTGTCATATTATCTTGTATTCTAATATTTTTTTTATTATCTTGTGTTCTATTATTGTCTTATTATCTTGTATTGTAATTTTATCTTATTATCTTGTATTCTAATATTGTCTTATTATCTTGTATTCTAATATTGGTAATAAAGCAAGTAGTGATGTGTGTCTTTTGGTTTGTGGTAATTTTGATTCTGTGCATAGATTCAGAATTCAGATTACAGATTGAGATTGGATATATGTTCAAAAGCATTAACAACTGACATTGTCTTTTGAATATAATAAGGGAAGAGAGCTTAATGCTCAGTGGCAGCACTGGGCTTCCAAACACTGGGTCCTGGGTTCAATTCTTGGTCGAGCCTATGTTGGATGGCTGTTTCATTATCAGCTCATTGATATGGTCCCTACCTGTCCCAATTAGCCAATAAGGTCACCGGGTGCAGAAATACAGGATGTAAAGCTCTACTAATCCAAGCACACCCCACACCTTATGCAATAATCTACTTTTTGGAAAATAAATAAATAAATAAAATGTCTTTCGTAAATTTATTATTGTCTGTCAGAGTAATATTCTCAAAGGAGATTAGGTCAATTGAGGAACAATGTAGACAATTTTCATCAATGATAATTACAGGATACTTGATTACTGCATATCCTTATTTCATAAGAATAAATAATCAATAAAAAGAAATAATAATTTTACAAATAAGAAATTGGAAATCAATGATGGGGGATGCATTAATTGTATGCAATATGATGTACAAAATATGTAGTTTGTATGAATAATTGTAAATATATAATAACTGTGCATAAGATATATGAAGTTTATTATTGATGGCACGAAGTCCATGAAATACAAAACCAACAGTTAGTAGATCTACCCAATGGTATGAAATATATAAAGTCAATGGTAATTTCTCAGCTCATTTTGGGGATCATAATATTATCTGATTTTAGAGGAAATACCGCTATAGATAGTTCCTATTCTATCTCACACGGGAGTTCTGTGCAATTTCTAGCCATACTTATTTGAGATTCAGAATATGAAATTTTCTTTTTCTTTTACTCAAATTTGGCTATTTCCCAAAGGAGCAAAATATCCCTCTCTCAGCACACAAAATGTTCTCTATCTTCCCTTTGTAGAGAGGCTTTTATGGCTAGAGTGTTTATAATTAGCCATTCAGATGTTGGCCACAATTTTGATCACATCAGATAATATGAATCATTGCTCACTATTGAAAAAATGAAAATGAAAAGATTTATATATTTACATCTCCAAAATCCCAGTTTATTTCTCATTGCCACACACAGCAGCCAGAGTGTGAACATTTGGCCGATTTACATAAGAATTTAAATTTAGAGAGACAATTTTCTCAGGAAAACTATCACATATCATATAAAAGAGAGTCAGTTCTTACAAAGAAATAATTGTCCAAGAACCACAGTTTAAATTCCTTGCAAATTTAATATTTTACTTGATTATCATAAGGAATACATTCAATTTCATGGGAATTTGTGGCATATATAAATGAAATAAATTCTGGATTGCTTAAAACAAACATGACTTCATCTCACTAAGTAATAGGTACTTGAGATATTTTTTTGCCACATGTACATTATTTTCATATCTCCCTTCCCCCCCCCCCCCCTCCCGGACCAGCTGTAGTATTCATTTAAGCAAGTCGCATCTCTTTCACACTTGTTTCTCTTACGGTCAATCGTATGAAATTGTTAATTATCATGACAACACAAAAGGTCTTCCCACTTTTTGCATAGGATCATCTATTGAGGGATTTCATGGTGACAATTAAATCAGAGCCAGGTACAACAAAATGATTTAGTGGATACTCTATTTCTTCTATTTCTTTCAAGTCGTATTCATAGTCCTTCAGGCAATATTTAACAACATCCTCCTCCTCACCATTAAACAATTCCCAGTCAGTGAAAGTCACAGGAAATTCCCATAGTCCAGTACTCTCCTTAACTGTACATGTAATTGAATTTACCTTGAAGTCCAAGTCTTTTCCAGTGTAAATTGATGCTAATGTTGCATTATCAGACAACACTTTGAATTCGCGTTGCTGTGTAAATTCATCTGTGTAAAAGTGCTCCAACGTAAATTTATCTGGTGGACAACTCAGTTCACCATTGTGGAAAATCTTCATCTTCTTAAGTTCAAATATTCTGGTATATAGTGGAAGGGATAAAATTGTATCATCCTCTCCCCCACTACAGTATGGATTTTCATCAATTGTCACCTGAAATGAAATCAATAAAGATTTAAACATCACATCTTAAATGTGTAAATAAAAGACACATCACAAGCTCATTCACTAAGCAAATTATAATAAACATGATTGTATAAGCAAATTATAATAAACATGATTGTAATATTTTTGTTTCTTTGATACCAGCTTTAAGTCAAATAAATATATCTGAATCTGAATCATTTCATGTTATGAAACCGAGATAAGAGAAATCAGACTGTTTGTCACCACAAGACTCTCTTTATAAATGTTACAACATTCATGGCTATGTCTGTATTTAAAATGACACACCTTAGTTTCCATCAATATATTTATTATAGCATACCTGAACAACCTCCATCCAGTGTTCATACTTCTTATTCTTCTGCCAACCAACAATCAATCGACCAACTTCTTCATGTGTCAATATTTCTAAAGGTGCAACAAATTCCAAAAAATCTTCCATGGGCATGTCAGAAAACTTTATCTTGGTGAGCACATGCCCTAGAACATTCCGTAGGGTTCCTTTTAGATTCCTGAATTTGCATTTGCTCTCCGCCCATTTTATGCAAGCTGCAAAAACGTCCATTTCAGTACATTCTCTCTCCTCAATGCTGCAAAATTCATAGAGAACTTCATTCGATATTTCCAGGAACTCTTTTGTATTGAAGACTTTGGTTGCATTTTCCTTGAAGTACATTTTACATAATTCCAAATACTCTCTGGCATCAAAATTCAAAGCTTGTTGAGTGAGTGCCCCAAGATTTGTTTCGGACAGTTTAAATACATCTGACTTGGTGCAGTGTAGTTCAAGATGTGGAAGGTTAAACTTTTTGGCAGAGTGCAATAAATCAAACACATTCTTGGTATCCACAACACAATCGTCAGTGTAGAGATACCTACAAATTATTGATAAATCTAATAAACTTCATCAGTATCATACAGCATGTTGACTGAATCAAACAACTGGAAGACTATGTGAACTATTTATGGCAACCACAATTAAGGCTCCCCAATATACTACATAGAGCTATCTTGATTTGCATTAATGGGCCTCAAGTCTGTAGATATGTGTTATTTCAGTGTTTAAGATTCTTGAATTAGAACCATTCAAACTAATATTTGGACCATTTCATTGATTTTAGGCATGCAGATTAGAGGGAGTTTTCAGGTTTAAATCAAAGTAAGCGTTTGACCAGTGGTATGATCTTATACCAACAATAAGATATTCGACTGTGGAATGCTATTATCAGCTTAAGATTTGACACATCACTCCACTTACTCTAGAACAGTTTCGAAAGTTTGTGGAGAAATTTCTTCAATGTCAACTCTCTTCCTCTTGGTTTTCAACAGCTCCTTCAGTGGTCCTCCGTGAGAACTAACGACATTCCGATGAGCTTTTATCTCGGTTCCTTGGACGATGAATGTGACGTCAGTCATTTCATCATTCTTCAGCATTTCAAACAGACGCCTTCCAGTTGGCCTCACCATCTTGAAATCTTTATTGAAATTAGACTCAGCTTGAAAAAAATCAGATATTTTTAGTTAATAAAGTTGAAGAACTTGGGAAAAGTGGTTGGCCATTTTGAATGTTTTAGCAAATAATTGTGCTAGGACAAACTATGTGTATATCATAAAACAAATGCTCAGCGAATCAGTTGTAGACACATTAAGATTTACATTGATTTAGTAATATTAGTACTGTACATTGTACATTTTGCAGTTAGGTTACCCAAAATATAGTTATTCATACATTCAAATGACAAAATAACTAAAGAGCAACTCACCTCTATTTACAGGGAAGATTTTTGACCTATATCGGGTGTTCTAAAAATAGAGCGTTCTGAGAAGTGGCTATATTTAGAAACTTTGGCATGTAATGCTTGACATACATATGGTTGATGGCCTAAACTTACCTACTGAGTGTGGTGAATTTATAGCATATTTGATAGAACAACACAACAAGCAAAAGAATAGTTTCACCTAATTTGGTTTGACATAATCCAAAAGGCGGCAGCTTGATCAGTGTATCCAGGGACACCTGTTGTAAATCAAAATAGTTAACACTGGCAATGTCAATGAAGTGATGTTTAAAATTGACAATTTATATCAGTAAACCCTGTTTATTTAATAAAAGGTAATATAACAATAACAAATTGTCTGGTATTATACAGTATGACAATAATTATATATTTTGTGATATATTTGTATAATATGTTTGTCAATGTATAGATTTCAATTTATGTCACAAATATTGAAAATGTTTAACACTCCTTTTATTCCTCAGCCATTAGCACATATGTAAATTACCTCTGTTTCAGTGCATTTCAAGTATGACATAATTCTCAATTATGATGATGTCACAATGTCCATTTAATGGAAAGTTCTGCAAAATCACTGGTCAAATGCACTATATAGTGTAGGGCAATACACAGGATATCTCCTTCCTAACTTTACAGAACATGTTTGGAACCAATGTTTTTTTTTATGCCCTGCACTACAAGGTCATTTACATGAAAGTGTATACCAGTCTCGAACCGAAACTGTGTGTAAAGTGGTCATATTACAATTTATATTAGTTATACATAAACACCATTGAATTATACACCTTAAATTATGTATATACTGTTCCATCACTTGCCATCCTATGTCAATTAGGTACAAGTTATGGCAAAACTGGTGTTTTGGAGGTGGCTATGTTTGATTCAAGATGGCCACCTTAGGAATGTTATAAAAAATGGAACCAACTCAGATTTTGTTTTTAAAGTTAAGAAACAATACACAATGCCCTGCACTACTAGAAGGCTACTAGCTCATATGTGTGCTGAGATGTCAGGTCCCTTCCTAGTAATTCTTGTAGCTAGGCTTATTATGTGCAACAGACTTTGATTGCACCATGTTCATACTTAAATTATATCTTGTCAAATGGTTGGCAACAACCATTACTGGCACCATTAAAAAAGAGCTGAAGGGTAATTAGGATGTGAAACAAAGTTATTCCCGCTTTTGCTGACACAAATTGCTATTTAATAGTTTATGCTGTACCTAGATAGGTTTGGTAATCAGTTTAAGCAATATAGTAATTTATTTAAACAATATAGTGATTCATTTCAACAATTTTGTAATATGTCTGATGTAGTGATTTGTTGAAACGATATAGTAATTTGTTCAAGCAATTAAGTCATTCGTTTTAATGATTTAGTACTTCGTTGATTCAATTTAGTAATTTGTTTATACAGTTTACTATATCATTTTTATAATATATTTAATTTTTTTTTCGGTCATGCTCTTAATGGCTTTGGTACAATTCAGTGCTTGAGCAACAAACTATTTTTGTGGTTATCGATACATCGCAAATTCGTAGCGATAGATATTTGTACTCAGTAGATCTACATGATACAATATATATATTATTTATATCTGAAGATACCCTGCCTGGGAGCAAAAATAACCTGAATTTAATAAGTGCTTGTGAAGCTGACTAACCATTTTAAGTATGGGCAAATCATATTAGTACAAGGCCCCCAGGAAATGCTAAACCTGCAAAAATAATGTGTACCTTTAAAACATTGACATTGAAATTTTCATTGACTTTTATTTCCAAATTTCAATTATATTAAGCAAAAAAACCAAACAGTGTTACAAGTCAGACAAGCATTAAAGAATTTGGAGGGCACTCGAGAAGTTTGACAAAAAACTGTAATTATGAGCCCATTTAGATACTGGAAAGTAAACTATTCTATGCAATAATTAGCAGATAAGAAATATTGAACAAAAATTATATATAGATATTATTATGAATTACAATTTAACAAATTAATATATAAATACTACAATAGAATAAATTACGATTGTGCTGAGAATGAATGGATTCATTTTAAAGAAATTAATTCACTTAATTGTTGAATGATATGATGACAAATGTAAATAAAAGGGTAAGGGAATTAGTGGGTAACAATTGGTGAGGTTTCAGCCTCAACACCCAAGGCCCACCCAGGAAATGTACGGTGCCAAGGCCTAGCACCTTGCTATAACATCATATCAGATAAATGCAATGAAAATATGAAGATGTTTTACTAAAATAACGATATGATGAATGAATTGAATTGTGAGATTACCAAATATAATGAAATTATTTTGTAATTTAATGACTGTGGTGAAGCTTCTATTTCTCAACCAAATACCAAAACAAGTTTGATGCAATGCAATATAAATGATGCTGACACTATAGAGAGACCATTGTATGAAGTTATTTTATACAAATTTGACAGTTTTTGGTTCGTGCATGTTTCTTGTTAAGTGCCTAAGACATATTGCTTGATTTTGTGTATGGATGGCATTGAAGTTTAACTTAATGAAGTTTCGAGTCTATCAGGGAGATGGTGCCATGCAATTGACAATTTTATGTTTATGAGTTGTTCTTGTAGTTTGGCTCTTGTGGGTAGATAGTGGATCTTGAACTTGCCGTGTGTTGTGATTATGAACATTGGAATTTGTTATCAGTGGATCTGAAAAATAGGTGGGTAGGTAGGAAAATATACTATTTTGATGCATTCTACATTGTAAATATCTTGGTTCTTCAGGGTGTTTGTCTTCTTGAATAAGGGGTCAGTCTGGCTGTTGTATTTGGCATGACTTCAATGTTTAAATGACATTTTTTCTGAAGTATTTTTAATGGCCTAAGATAAGTGTGGAAAAATTAAGGCATTATATATTGATCTTAATATTTCTCTTGATATTGTTTGTTCAATCTATATAGGATGGATATGATTTTGACATCTGATTGCTTTTATTAGTTAGGTGTTGTTTCCCGTATAGGTTCGTCAATAGTCAGGGCCACTATTTATTCTTGTTGGCAGCATATCTGGGGGATTTGTAGACCTATGCATTTTTTGAAAGCTTATAGCAGTAAGATTCTAAAAACCTACGAATATACAGATGTATGTTGATAAAATGAACTAAAACAAAATTTTACCAAAATTCTATAGAATCCTTCAGAAGCACCATGCTTGGAAAATGTCTATACACATCTTTCTTATAGTCCAGGGGCCTGCAGGACCCACCTTGAAACCCCCAGGACTCTATAAGTGCCTAAATGTTCCTTAGGATGACCTCTTTCAGAAAATAACATGATCCCAAGAACTTGTTGGGCAGAATGATCTCATTCGCATAAGAACAAAATGGCTGCCAGCACTCACTCAAAAAATCCTAAATTTCATATCTCACCTCCCAATAAACATATTTTGGTGCTTTAAAGGCTAAATAATGGTTACCAGACATGAGGCTGAATTCACAAGTGACTTTATGTTGCCCTCAGTGCACTCTTTAACATGATGGTGGATGCCATAATTTTAAAAGTCACGGAATGGACAACTAGGATATCAGACTTTCCTGAACGTAATCAATCTGATTTGTATTTGACATTACTAACCATTCCAAACTGAAGTTAGTTCTTACCACCAATCTTCAGCAGAATGAGTACCATCGAACTGACCAGCTACCCACTGGTGTACCAGATGTACATTAATGAACATATTCCAAAAGTAAAAGTGGAAACAGGATTTCTTCTACAAATGCTCTGCATAGCCATGGGTGTGTAGGCTTAACACTACTTGACTCTTCTTGCAAAGGCTTATACTGCTTTCATCTCCACTATTAAATGTTGCGAGTTACATTCCAGTGAACTTTCAATGCTTGGATGCTGACTTGTAAGCTAAGCAAGCTCAAGGTGATCGGATTCCCTCAGAATTTTAACAGATGGCCATGGACAATACTAAGAGAGGTCCTCTTCATTCTTTGGCTCCATTGTTTGTCATTTTCAAAGTCCGCCTGAAACTTTTTAAGAGTCTTAAGAATCAGATGCAAGATACTCGATCAGGCCTTTCTGCAGGCGAGGGTCTTGGAGAATTCAGGGGAGCAAGAATCCTGGTGGGGAACAAGGAATTTGACGGTGTAGATCAGTTTTCAATAAATCAATAATCCCAGTAAAATGATGCAACCTCATACCAGACAATATTTAAAGAATTATTTTTGTTTGCCGTCTAGTTAAATTTAACGTGTGTAGTGATTGACCTACTTTCGTCGTGTATCTTTCATATCCACCAGACTGTCTACAATGCGGCCTAAGAGCCTGGACTCAGATTGGTGTCTTTAGTTTATGATATGTTGACTCTAAGGCGTTGGCTTAATGGAGAGATGCTTCAATGACAAAAGATAAGTATGATTCGTAAAAATAAGAACATTTTTCATAGACTTCTTTACTGTAATATTCTTTAGGAATAAAGCAAATGCCCTACTGGTTTCAGCCTTTTGGTTTGTAGTGATATTGATTCTAAGGTTTTGATAAATTCTCAGAGGAAAGATACCCTACCTTAAGCAGACATGGTTATCATACTCACAGGTTTACACTAAAAATAACATAGATTCAGATTACAGATTCGTATTTATTTTTAAAAAGTACTGGAAAGCAGAGCTGTCAATGCTTCTTGTATAAAAACAAACTTAAGCATTGCAAACAGTTTGCCTTTGGCAGCTGGTCATGTCAGCTGCTTAATTAGCATCAGACCCAGTAGCATTGGGCCATGCACAGCATGAAAGTGACATAATGTGTGATGTGACCTTCAACAAATAACCACTAAGCAAGTGAGAGTACACAATTGTCTGACATGCAAACAATACACACCCAGGAAAATTATCTGGCATTCAAATCAATGTGAAAATTTTCTGTGTTGAAGGATTTTGAAGGTCAGATTTTGCCTTATTCTTGAAACATGAAATATGCAAGATTGGGCTATCTTTTAAACTAAACAATATCATGCTAAGCTCATTGGAAAGGGTTTAAAATAAGCTTTCATTTCTTGCTTTCATCTCTGTAAGCATGGTAAGTTGATTGTAGAACTGATGAACTTAAACAGTTTTTTTATGCACCTGACCTTGACCATCTGACCTTGTTGCTTCTGACAATAGGACTATGGTAGTATGATGTCTCATACCTGTTTGAGTCTATTCCAAGTATTTTTTTCTAAATTGAATTAATTGAATAAGTCAAATTTCACTTTCATTACTAGGTGTGACCTTGATTTTGAGCTTGACAAATAGTTCAAAGGTAAAAATTGACAGCAGATTCTGAATAGAAAAAAGTCAAGGTTGTTAAAAGTGGGTCAATGCTAATAGGTGAAGCCTAATAATAACTTTTGCAAAAACAATACGCTTCACATATGGTAATAGGTAAAGTCTAACTACCAAATAATTTTTGTTTTTGAAAAAAAAAATTACCTAAATAGGTTTTTATATATAATTTTTATTGACAGTAAAATATCATCCATGATATATATGTCATAAATAAAATAAAGAACAGAAAATACTGGAATACAGAAAATACAAATGTTATACTAGTAATGTGGTTTCAGCCCCCAGACTTTATTTTTTTTAAATAATGTTTATAGTAACATCTATGTATGTATACTGTACAGTGTCAGAAGATGGAGACATATAACTCACATATCAATATCAATTAAGAATTTTCCCAGGCACCTCAGTAGCTCAGATTCCTTTGAGCACATGATAGATATAAATTTATTGGTGTCATTCATTATGTCAAAATCGAAGTGGTGTGTTATTTGACATATTATTAATGAGTGTTATTGACCGTCAGGTTAATATTTTAAACGGAGATTATAGAGATTACGTCTACAATGAAGTGAATTTGAGAAATGGAACATGTGTGTATTTTGTTTTCAAATTATTATTTTTTAATGCATTTGTATATTCAACTTGCTACAAAAACAAAACAAAAAAGAAATCATTACTTTAAGAACCAAAAGCATTTGGTATTAATTTTTTTTTTCATGCACATGTTCTGTGACCTGTAGTATAAATTTGCTTTTCTACATTGTCAATCTCATGCAGTATTTAACAGTCATGATCAAACAAAATCTGTTCACTTTTTATTGGGTTTTTCCCAGTTTTTAATTTTCAGGTTTTATTGTGACAACATATATAGAGCCAGGTAGACGGAGATTATCTTTTGGATGCTCTATTTCTGCTTCCCTTTCATGTAGGTATTGATAGTCCTTCAGGCAATATTTAATAACATCCTCCTCCTCACCATCATACAATTGCCTCTCGGTGAAAGTCACAGGAAATTCCCATCGTCCGGTACTCTCCTTAACTGTACATGTAATTGAATTTACATAGAAGTCCAAGTCTTTTCCAGTGTAAACTGATGCTAATGTTACATTATCAGACAACAATTTGTACCCAGATTTATGCATACATTTTTCTTCACAATAGCACCCCAGTGTAAATTTGTCTGGTGGACAACTCAGTTCACCATTGTGGAAAATTTTCATCTTCTTCAGTTCAGATATTCTGGTATATAGTGGAAGGGATAAATTTACACCAATTGCGACCTGAAATAAAATCAATGTAGATTCAAACATTACACCTTAAACATGCAATAATAGACCTATTACAAGCTCATTCCCCAACCTGTTAAACAAGATAAGAGAAATTGGACTGTTTGTCACCACAAAACTCTATTTATAAATGTTACAAGTCTGATTCATGGCAATATCTGTAGGTGACCATGTGTATTTTCTTAGTGCATATTTGAATTTATTGTACTAGGGTAAATGAGATTGGTATTGGCTATATGGTATTGATCACAACCAGGTTGCACAATGATTCTGTTAGGGGGCAGCAAAGGCTGGTAGAGGATTGATCCAGGTATGATTCCAGTAGGTGGCTTGATAGGAAGTAGTTTCTCTGAAGCCTCTGGTGGCAAATTTGGGGCCAGAGCACTGCTGTCAGGAGAGCTGAATGGTGATGGTGTGGTTGTGTATAAGAAAATCTTCCATCATCTAGGTAAGGAGATATTGTGCTTTCCTTGATTAATTCATCTGTATTATGATTTAGTGATTACTGGTGATATTTGTAGCACATGTGGAGTTTCAAGTTATCAGTTGTAAAAGTTCAAAAAAGTCATGTCAAAACAAGGTTAAATTGTGACAATTGTCACTTTGTACTGCAGTGTAGTCTCAGCTTTACTCAGGATGATAATGGGAGAAGTTCACTATAACTGCAGTACTGTTTGGTGCGACCTTTGCCTTTGGTTGTGATGGTTGGGTTAGAAAGAAGTTTGGTTGCAAGAATTGCACTTGTGTTACTAGTATATTGATAGTAATAATAATACTTGAGTGATATGAAAGTTAACCAAGCTGTTTGACTGATATGATTATTATTGTTGTTTAAGGTGTATTACTGGTAATTGATATTTGGGAGCAATTATTAGAATTGGATTGGCTTTATGATGGAAGATGATAAAGTATGGTGACAGCATTGTAAATATTGCACTTGTGTTACTAGTATATTGATAGTAATAATAATACTTGTGTGATATGAAAGTTAACCAAGCTGTTTGACTGATATGATTATTATTGTTGTTTAAGGTGTATTACTGGTAATTGATATTTGGGAGCAATTATTAGAATTGGATAGGCTTTATGATGGAAGATGATAAAGTATGGTGACAGCATTGTAAATATTGCACTTGTGTTACTAGTATATTGATAGTAATAATAATACTTGTGTGATATGAAAGTTAACCAAGCTGTTTGACTGATATAATTATTATTGTTGTTTAAGGTGTATTACTGGTAATTGATATTTGGGAGCAATTATTAGAATTGGATTGGCTTTATAATGGAAGATGATAAAGTAAGGTGACAGCATTGTAAATATTGCACTTGTGTTACTAGTATATTGATAGTAATAATAATACTTGTGTGATATGAAAGTTAACCAAGCTGTTTGACTGATATGATTATTATTGTTGTTTAAGGTGTATTACTGGTAATTGATATTTGGGAGCAATTATTAGAATTGGATTGGCTTTATGATGGAAGATGATAAAGTATGGTGACAGCATTGTAAATATTGCACTTGTGTTACTAGTATATTGATAGTAATAATAATACTTGTGATATGAAAGTTAACCAAGCTGTTTGACTGATATGATTATTATTGTTGTTTAAGGTGTATTACTGGTAATTGATATTTGGGAGCAATTATTAGAATTTGATTGGCTTTATGATGGAAGATGATAAAGTATGGTGACAGCATTGTAAATATTGCACTTGTGTTACTAGTATATTGATAGTAATAATAATACTTGTGTGATATGAAAGTTAACCAAGCTGTTTGACTGATATGATTATTATTGTTGTTTAAGGTGTATTTCTGGTAATTGATATTTGGGAGCAATTATTAGAATTGGATTGGCTTTATGATGGAAGATGATAAAGTATGGTGACAGCATTGTAAATATTGCACTTGTGTTACTAGTATATTGATAGTAATAATAATACTTGTGTGATATGAAAGTTAACCAAGCTGTTTGACTGATATGATTATTATTGTTGTTTAAGGTGTTTTACTGGTAATTGATATTTGGGAGCAATTATTAGAATTGGATTGGCTTTATGTACTAATAATACTTGTGTGATATGAAAGTTAACCAAGCTGTTTGACTGATATGATTATTATTGTTGTTTAAGGTGTATTACTGGTAATGATATTTGCGAGCAATTATTAGTTAATTTGTGGTAATTTTAACATGGATACTTAAACAGTGGTGTACTTGGTACTTTTTGTAATATTTACGTTATGTTTATCTGTAGATGCGATTGTCAGTACCACTGCCCTTTTTGTCCTTTGTTTCGCTTGTCACACTGATGGTATAAATAGACTTATGTTGCAAACTATAACCGAATATTGTTTTCTCTGGTTACATGTATTTACAATGACATACCTTAGTTTTCATAAATATATTTATTATAGCATACCTGAACAACCTCCATCCAGTGTTCATATTTCTTATTCTTCTGCCAACCAACAATCAATCGACCAACTTCTTCATGTGTCAATATTTCTAGAGGTGCAACAAATTCCAAAAAATCTTCCATGGGCATGTCAGAAAACTTTATTTTGGCGAGCACATGCCCTAGAACATTCCGTAGTTCTTCAGGGGTTCCTTTTAGATTCCTGAATTTGCATTTGCTCTCCGCCCATTTTATACAAGCTGCAAAAATGTCCATTTCAGTACAATCTCTCTCCTCAATGCTGCAAAATTCATAGAGAACTTCATTCGATGTTTCCAGGAACTCTTTCGTATTGAAGACTTTGGTTGCATTTTCCTTGAAATATTTTTTACATAATTCCAAATACTCCCTGGCATCAAAATTCAAAGCTTGTTGAGTGAGTGCCCCAAGATTTGTTTCGGACAGTTTAAATACATCTGACTTGGTGCAGTGTAGTTCAAGATGTGGAAGGTTAAACTTTTTGGCAGCGTGCAATAAGTCAAACACATTCTTGGTATCCACAACACAATCGTCAGTGTAGAGATACCTACAAATTATTAATACATTTAATAAAGATTCATTGATATCATACAGCATGTTGAAAGAAATCAAAAAACTGCAAGACTATGTGACTAAAATCAAGCACAATGCAGATATTAACTATTTAAGGCAACCACAATTAAGGCTACCCAATATACTATCGAGCTATATCAATTTGTATTACTCTAATGGGCCTCAAGTCTGTAAGTGTATGTTATTTCAGTGTTTAAGATTCTTGAATTAAGACCTTTCAAACTAATATTTGGACCATTTCATTGATTTTAGGCATGCAGATTAAAATCAAGCTAAGCTTTTGACCTGTGGTATAATTTTTACCAACAATAAGATATTTGACTGGAATGCTATCACCAGCATCACTCCACTTACTCAAGAACTGTTTTGAAAGTTTGTGGAGAAATCTCTTCAATGTCAGCTCTCTTCCTCTTGGTTTTCAACAGCTCTTTCAGCGGTCCTCCAAGAGAACTAACAACATTCCGATGAGCTTTTATCTCAGTTCCTTGGACGATGAATGTGACGTCAGTCATTTCATCATTCTTCAGCATTTCAAACAGACGTGATCCTATGAGCTTCATCATCTTGTTAGACCTACGGTTGAAATGAAATGTGTTAGCAGATAGTCCCACCACTGGTGCTAGCCAGAGAAAATAATTATTAAGCTATACACAAAGAATACACATATATAAAGAAAGCGCGTTCCACAAAGACCCAGCAAATGTTCAGCTAGAATGACGTGACTCTGTCGCCTCTGAAGTCCATGACCGTTTTTGGTTAGTCAGAGATAGTCCCAGTGGAGCTTGCGTACCTCCTTTTATATTTGGATATTACATAGCTCAGTGATCAAATGTGCTGGCTAGTTCCTGTGTTCCGATCAATTCAAGCAGCCATCTTTACAAGCTGAAATAATTTTTTTTTTAATAATGAAAGCAATTAAATTTGTTGGTAAATATTATTACTATGGATGCCACTTCAGGGATTATTCTTAGCAAATTATCAGATTTACCGTATTTCACCTGTCTTAATTATCTTAAGTATAAAAAAAGTAAAACTAAATATATAACTTACACCATTCAAAGTGAAAAAGCAATTCATGATCTTAAAAATTATTTAACTGAACAGAAAATAAGCAATAAACTACTCCAAAATGGAATAAACAAATTTATGCCAGTGAAGATTAAAAAGTTCAACAAACATAAACATAGAAAATCTAAATGGATCTCCCCTGCAATTATAAGATCGATTAAATTTAGAGACAGTTTATATAGAAAAATAAGAACAACACCAACTGGAATCCCTATTTATAATCAACTCAGAGAAAATATTAAAACCTCTAATGAAATTCTTAAAAAATTTATTCGTGAAGCTAAGAAATCCTTTTATGAGTCCTTGTTTAAGAATTTAGAAATGACATAAAAAATACTTGGATCACAATTAAGAATATAATTTATACATCCAAAACCAAGAATAACTTACCTTACCAATTTAAAATAAATAATAGCAATATCACTGATACACAATAAATTGCTAATGTGTGTGAATTCAATAAATTCTTTATAGAGATAGGCCCAAACTTAGCCTCAAAAATTCCTAAAATCCAAAACATCACCTTTCGATCTTATTTGAATAATCCCTTTCATGGTACTTTAAAATTCAATACAATTAGAGAACAAGACGTAGTAAAAATAATTAATAACATGCACAGTAAAACCTCCTATGGCTTTGATAGCATATCTTCTAAACCTAAATACTGAAATAGGTAAACCTCTCACATTAATCATCAATCAAACATTTCAGTATGGAATATTTCCTAAAACATTACAAACGGCAAAAGTTATTCCAATCTATAAAAGTAATGATGAAACACTGTTAACTTACTACTGTCCAATATCACTCCTGCCCTCTATCTCCAAAGTGTTTGAAAACTCAATCATCAACCAACTGCATTCATATTTCAAGTCCAATAATTTATACTTCTCTAGTCAATATGGTTTTCCTGAACTAAATTCTACCGAATTTGCAGCCCTTAAACTAACTGACAAAATTATTTTTGAAATGGAGAAAGGCAATCTACCAATTTTATTTTTATTGACCATTCAAAGCATTTGATACTATAGACCACATAGATTATTACATTAACTCAAACACTATGGAGTTATAGGACAGGCTCTATCTCTTCTCCGCAGTTACCTATATCAGAATAAGAATCAGAATCTCTTTATTGTCTTTTTGTGTATTACATGAAAAAGTAAACACAAAAGCAATGCATGAATATTTTGAAAGGACTGGGGACCACTTTAGGACAAGACTTTGTCATTATCAAGTGGCCCCCATGGATGGAAGAGGAATGCCTGTGTTGAGGCGTGGAGGCCTGGTCAGAAAAAGAACTCCGATTTTGTGCAGACACAATTTTATTTCACTCAGAAGAGTCAGGTGAATCTGAAGTAATACAAAAGACAAGGAAAATAAGTAAAAAACTAATGATAAAGAAATCACTACAAAGCAGGTGTCACCTCATTTTATATATATATATCAATCATATTCAACACTCATCTGTTTATCATATTATTAATATTAATATTATTAATAATTCATATATAACATTTAAAAGGTACATTCATTTTATAAAGAAAACAGAAGTAAAAAACTCACAAACATGTGCAGCATTCTACAATTTTTGGACCTCACACCTCAAGAGAATGGCTTATTAACATAGTTGACCTAAAAACAAATAGATACAAATTCCCTGTAAAACTGGCCACACACAATAAACTAACTAGATTTAATACAATATTAAATAGTGGTAGTATAAAATGCTCACCTTATCTAAATATTCCATACACAAATTCTTCCATAGTTTTTCAGTATCACAAAATATTGTCCATTGTATTTATTTGTTTTTATGTCAACTATGTTAATAAGCCATTCTCTTGGGGTGTGAGGTCCAAACATTGTAGAATGCTGCACATGTTTGTGAGTTTTTTACTTCTGTTTTCTTTGTCTTTTGTATTACTTCAGATTCACCTGACTCTTCTGAGTAAAATAAAATTGTGTCTGCACAAAATCGGAGTTTTTTTTCTGACTAGGCCTCCACGCCTCAACAGTGAATAAACATCAGCAACATCATAGTGAACCATCATGGCCGACTTTGAACAGGACAAACTTCAATGAAGGCAAAGAAAAGCAGCAGTAACAAGAGAAGTCAACAAGCTGAAGAGGTTCAAATCCGAAGGGGATGAAACTGCAGTTAAAGGGCAAGTGTTGAAATTGAAAGACACATTTGATAACTTTGAAAGAGCACATCTGAAATATCACTCATTGCTCGAAAACGAAGATCAGTCTGATGAGAGTGACATATACTTTGCTGAAGTTGAAGTGAATTATATCGAAGTGCTAGATATGATAAATGTATGGCTGATGTCTCGTGGAAGTACTGCTGCTGTGGCCAAGGCAGATGATAAACCTGAAGCTGGAAAGGGGTTCGTTTCGTCATCTTCTGAGATTGCCTCCATGATGAATCTTCCCAGAGTTGATCTAGAACCATTTGACGGCGAATCCATGTTGTATCACTCGTTCATCTCTATATTTGACGAAAATGTAGACAAGGTACTGAAAGATGGAAATTCTAAATTGATGCGGCTCATTCAGAATACAACTGGCAAAGCAAGAGAGGCCATACGCTCATGCTCGTTGATTGGAGGAGATGAAGGCTACGCACAGGCAAGATCCATACTATCCAAGCGCTTTGGAAATGACCACATAGTGACTGAACGCATCGTACAGGAAATCCGGACCGGTAAGCCTATTCGCAATGGTGGTGACCTCCAGCAGTTGGCAGACAAACTTTCGAACTGTGAAAAGATTCTGAAAAGAATGGAAAAGTTAAGCGAAATTGATAGTCAATCTTGCATTGTAGAAGTTGCTAGTAGGTTGCAGCCTTATCTGCGTAACAGGTGGAAGCGGCATGCTGTTGATGTAAAAAGAAGCACTGATGCATATCCAAAGTTTGAAGACTTAGTAAAATTCATTGTAGAAGAGGCAGAACAAGAAAATGACCCAGTATATGGTCACATGCGTGGTAAAGTTGATACAGAAAAGCCTCAAAGGTCTAAAGATAGTAGAATTTCAAGTTCCTTTTCTACAGGTGCAGAGAAGGTGATGCCTGTTAGCAAAAGAACTGCTTGCTTAGTTTGTAGAGGTGACCATCGTATGTTGTTTTGCAATGAATTTAAAACCATGAAGGTCTCTGAGAGGATTGCATTGGTCAAAGAACATAACTTGTGCGAAAATTGTTTGATATCTAACCACACTGCTTCTAATTGTAGAAAGCCCAGTGTTTGCTCTGTTCCCGGATGTGGACTTAAACACACGAAATATATACATGTTGGTGCAGGTCCCAGAAATCAAGCTGACAGTTTGTATGTATCTCGTGATAGACGCAGAGATGTTAATAGAAATGATGCATCAGAATTCAGAACTACAGTGAGTTCTCACAATGCTAACTGTTCTTTGCCTGGTGCTCCTCTTGAGGTATGTGTCCCAATTGTGTCTGTGAGAGTTAACCAGCAAACTGAAGTTACTGCCTTGCTAGATACTGGATCTACGACCAAGTTTCTGTTCAAAGAAGTTGGTTGATTTACTTGGTGTAAAAGGGGAAATTCGAGAGTATGCATTGAACACTCTGAGTAAAAGAGAAGAACGTAAAGTTACAGAGGTGGTTAAGCTTAATCTCGTTTCATGTGATGGCAGGGAACAAATGCAAATGTCAAATGTGTTCATTGTAGATCAGATACCTGTAAAGTTTCCTAAAGTCGATGTCTCTGGTTATTCTCACTTACAGGATGTGGTCTTGCCTGGTCCATGTTCTGAAGTAGATCTCCTGATTGGGTTAGATCACGCTGCAGCTTTGATGCTTCTTGAAACCCGTGTTGGCAGTAGGTTGGATCCTTTTGCAGTCAGGACACTTTTCGGTTGGTCCATCAACGGTCCCACAAGGTCAGGTGTAGTTAACAAGGAGGCAATTTCTCATTTCGTTACAACGTCATTAGATCAGGATGTCCAAAAGTTGTGGCAAATTGAAGATGATGGTTTAGCCAGAGATAAGGTTTCTTGGTCCGTAGAGGATCAGCGTGTTATTGATTTATGGGACAGAAAGTGTAAATTTGTAGACGGGCATTATCAATTGCCTATACCTTGGAATGAATCTGTTGTTGTTCCAAACAATTACCCAGTTGCTTTGTCTCGTTTGAAATCTAATGTTGCTAGTTTGAGAAAACGAGGTTTGTTTGACTGTTATGATGCAGAAATGAAGAAATTGTTGGTTGATGGACATGCCGAAACGTTTCCTTCCGATCCAAGTGGCTATGATAAGTTGTGGTATCTCCCCCATCAGGCTGTGGTTTCAGACAAGAAGCCTGGAAAAATCAGAGTGGTGTTTGATTGTGCTAGTCGTTATCAGGGCCAGTCGTTAAATGATAAGTGTCTCCAGGGGCCAGACCTTAATAACAAGCTTTTTGATGTTCTTGTGCATTTTAGAAATCATGAGCTAGCCTTAATGGCGGATGTGCAGGCCATGTATTATCAGGTACGGATTCCTCCGGAACAACGTGACAGTTTGCGGTTCCTTTGGTTGGATTCAAAGGGTGTTATTGTAGAGTATCGTATGACTTCGCATGTATTCGGGGGTGTATGGTGTGCATGTGCTGCCACCTATGCGTTAAGAAGTACTGTTTCTGGTTTTTCTGGTCCCACAAATTCCATACAGGAGGTCATAGAAAATTCCTTTTATGTCGACGATTGTCTCGTTTCTTTCGAAGAGCTTGGTGAAGCCCTGCGAGTGGTTCATGGTGTCACGAGTACATTGAAATCTGGTGGATTTAGGCTCACTAAATTTGTCTCAAACATTGCTGAAGTTCTAGCTGAGATCCCATTGGAAGACAGAGCTGCAGAGGTCAAAGACTTGAATGTTAACTCCACAAGCAAGGCGTTGGGAGTTGAGTGGGATGTGTGGAGTGATGGGATGTACTTTGATGGCAGTTTGTCTGAATGGTTAGATGTGATCACAAAGAGAAAGATGCTCAGTCTTGTATGTTCAATGTTTGACCCTTTAGGTTTGATCAGTCCTGTATTAATCCAAGGGAGAATCCTCTTTCAAGATGCAACTTGTTTGAAGATAGGATGGGATGAATGTTTACCTCCTGCTTTGCAAAACAATTGGAATGTTTGGTTTCGGTCACTGTCGGAGTTGGCTGCTGTGCAAGTCCAAAGGTGCATTAAGCCTCGAGAATTTGATGATAGTGCTTTGGAGCTTCATCATTTTAGTGATGCCAGTGGTAGGGCACACGGTTGTTGTAGCTATCTGAGGTGCATAAATGCTAAAGGCAAGATTCATGTGTCTCTGATCTGTAGTAAGAGTAGAGTAGCTCCAGTTAGAGTAACAACAATACCTAGATTGGAACTCCAGGGTGCCCTGCTTGCTGCTCGTATGGATGCTGTTCTGAGAAAGGATCTACAGTTGGTTTTAGGTGAGTCTCACTTCTGGGTCGATAGTGAGATTGCACTGGGGTACATCTCAAATGATAGTCACCGTTTTCACGTGTTTGTGGCAAATCGCGTCAGCGAAATTCGCTCATTGACGCACCCTGGACAATGGCATCATATTCCAGGGTCCACCAATCCTGCAGATATCATTACACGAGGTTTGAGTCCTGATAGTTTGCAAAAAGGTTGCTGGTTCAATGGTCCAGAATTTCTCCACACGCATAAGAGTGACTGGAATGTTAAAATTGTCCCCAAAAATGTGTGTGATGGTGATCCAGAAGTCCGCAAGTCTCCATTGAATGTCAGCAAAGATGTGGTATCATGTATGGTTGATGTGGATGTTCACCCTCTTGACAAGTTGATTGGATACTACTCCAGTTGGTTGAAGCTCAAACGAGCTGTGAGTTGGTGGCTCAGACTTCGTGAGTACTTGAGGTCTAAACGTAGATCTGCTCATGGTAATCCTTTGTCTGCAGTTGAACTTAAAAATGCTGAAATTCACGTCCTCAAGCATGCACAAGCTCAAGTTTATGCTGGAGATCTTGATTCCCTCAGCAAAAGTGGTGTCGTGTCTAAAACAAGTTCTCTTCGATCTTTGCTGCCAAAATTGAATGAAAGCAATCTGATTTCTGTCGGTGGTCGTTTGAGTAATGCAGATCTTTCTGAAAATGATAGACATCCTTGTATTGTCCAACATAATCACCCAGTTGCCATGCTGATTGTTAGAGAGTATCACAATAAAGCTCATCTTGGGACTGAGTGGTGTGTTAGCTTAATCAGACAAAAGTTTTGGATTACCAAGGTACGTGGTCTAGTAAAACGAGTCAAACGTGAGTGTGTTGCATGTAAAAGGTTGTATGGTAATCCTAGCTCCCAATTGATGGCTAATTTACCATTTGAGAGAACTGAAGCTGGGAAACCTCCATTCACCTATGTGGGGGTGGACTGCTTTGGTCCAATCAAGGTAAAAGTAGGACGTTCTCAAGTTAAGAGATATGGGTGTCTCTTCTCATGTTTTGTCACAAGAGCTGTACTTGTTGAAAAATTAAATGGTTTAGATACAGACTCATTTTTGAATGGGTTGAGAAGGTTTGTTGCAAGACGAGGTCAACCAGTCACAATCTGGAGCGATAACGGTACTAACTTTGTTGGAGGTCTAACAGAGATCCAAAAATCGCTCAAGGACTTAAATTGGGTAGAAATCCAAGCATACTGTGCAAATGAGCAGATTGAGTGGAAATTCATACACCCAGGAGCACCTCATATGGGTGGCCTGTGGGAAAGAATGGTGCGCACAATTAAACGAGTGTTGAATGCAATTACTGAGCCAAAATCATTGTATGATGATGTGTTAGAGACTCTGTTGTGTGAGGTGGAAAGTATTTTAAATAGCAGGCCTATCACTAAGCTTAGTAACGATCCACTGGATCCTTCTCCACTCACACCAAATCATTTATTGCTTCTTTGTAATGGTCCTCCTCCTCTCCCTGGTGTCTTTGAGGGTGGTGACATGTACAAAAAAAGATGGCGCCACGTGCAAGCGATGGCTGATCAATTTTGGAAACGTTGGGTTAAGGAATATTTGCCTCTGTTACAGCCAAGGGTTAAATGGACCAACGTTGAATCAAATGTAAAAGTTGGTGATGTGGTTTTGGTCCTGGATGAAGGTACACCTAGGGGATTATGGCCTTTGGGTCTAATTGTGCAAGTGAACCCTAGTGCTGATGGTCTGGTGAGGTCAGTTAAGGTAAAGACCAGATCTACCCATTTTGTAAGGCCAATCTCAAAAATTGTTCAGTTAGAATCTCACTCATAAATATTTAATTTTCATAAATTTTCATAATTTGTTTCTATGTATTAGTCTTGTATTATTGTATGATTGTACATATTCTGAATATGTGGTGTTGATTATTTCCAAATATATATATTTATTGTAATATGATTTTTATATATATATTGGATCTCCATTGGATCCAAAGTGGAGGAGTGTTACACATTGCACAAGCAGCTGTGTTGACTGTTGTCTTTGTTGTCACAGTTTTCTAAGTTGTTGTAAATCCATTTCCTTGCAAGGCAAAGGCATTCTCATGTGGGCCTTCAAGGTGAAAGGAGATAGGTTTAAATGGACAATATTTTGTGATACAGAAAAACTATGGAAGAATTTGTGTATGGAATATTTAGATAAGGTGAGCATTTTATACTACAACTATTTAATATTGTATTAAATCTAGTTAGTTTATTGTGTGTGGTCAGTTTTACAGGGAATTTGTATCTATTTGTTTTTAGGTCAACTATGTTAATAAGCCATTCTCTTGAGGTGTGAGGTCCAAAAATTGTAGAATGCTGCACATGTTTGTGAGTTTTTTACTTCTGTTTTCTTTATAAAATGAATGTAAAAAACTCACAAACATGTGCAGCATTCTACAATTTTTGGACCTCACACCTCAAGAGAATGGCTTATTAACATAGTTGACCTAAAAACAAATAGATACAAATTCCCTGTAAAACTGACCACACACAATAAACTAACTAGATTTAATACAATATTAAATAGTGGTAGTATAAAATGCTCACCTTATCTAAATATTCCATACACAAATTCTTCCATAGTTTTTCAGTATCACAAAATATTGTCCATTTAAACCTATCTCCTTTCACCTTGAAGGCCCACATGAGAATGCCTTTGCCTTGCAAGGAAGTGGATTTACAACAACATAGAAAACTGTGACAACAAAGACAACAGTCAGCTGTTTTGTGCAATGTGTAACAGCTTGCATGCACAGACCTCTCAGACAGTGTGAGGGATGCTACTGTATCCATTAAATTTCACAAAAAAAAACCTAAATTGTCTACTAAAAAAGAATATAACAACAACATTTGCATGAATGAATGAATGGGTGAAAGAATGACAGATGTCTCAAATTCTATTAAAAAGGCAGATAATATATAGTGTAAAAAAGATGATGAGATTCTATTGCATATGTAAAAATTGATAATCAAGCATTCACTGGGGTAAGACTGAATAATTATTTTCTTTACACATAATTTATACCCAATCAGAGAGTGCGAATATATCTTTTCTTTAATTTCAGATTTCATACTATTGAAAAGAAATTGAATTTTGTAACTGACAGTTTGTTCAACAAATTCATGTCTTACCATTGGTAAAGTGTAAATATTATTATATGGAATATTATAATCATGAACTTCAGTTGAAATTCGTTTTTGAAAAATATCTGACAAAAATAACCAGGAAGCATCTCTAGTGCACATATGTCCTTACACTTTAGTAAACCTAGTTCTTTAAAAAGTGGACTAGTATGAACATTGTACTTAAAGTTATTGATCGTATTGCTTTTTTTTTGTAAACTGAACAATTTATCATTATATTTTTTCCATAACAGAGCACATAATTTAAATGTGGAACAATAAGAGAGTTATATATCCAGTAAAATTCTCTGAGGGAGGAAGTGCTTCAGTTTATTTAATACACACACAACTTTAGAAATTTTTGTAGATATGTGGTCTGTGTGGGATTTTCATGCTAAATGTTTATCAATATAGATACCTTGATAATTAAAGGAATCTACATATTCAGTTGGTGTGTTATTAATCATGATGTTTGGGTATGTAAATTGCTTTTGTGGCATATGAAATACCATTGCTTTAATTTCATTACAATTTAGGGACAATTTATTCACTTTTAACCATTTGTCAATTTTTTCTTATTCATTATTAAAGTGAGTATCCATTGTATTAGTCATGTTATTCACTGCATTTGATGTTGTCATTAACGTAGAATCATCAGCATACATAATGGGATGAAAACAGCTAGTTATTGCAGACATATCATTAAGATAGATTAAAAATAAAAGCGGCCCCAAAATTGACCCTTGTGGAACCCCTGCTTTAATTAATAATGAATCAGATTTATTATCGTCAAGTTGTACGTATTGATATCAATTAGAGAGGTAACCGCTTACAAGATGTAAAGATTTATTTTAATTCCATAATATTTTAGTTTGTTTAACAAACTTTTATGATCTATAGTGTCAAACGCCTTTGACAAATCAAGAAAAATTCTCAGAGGTACTTGTCCTTTATCCATTTCTATTGTAATTATATCCAAGAATTCTAATGCTGCTAGCTCAGTAGAGTGTTGGGATCTAAAGCCGTATTGACTTTGATAAAATAATTTATTTTCACTAAAATATTTATATATTCGATTTAATAGAAACTTTTCAAAAATGTTAGATATACTAGACAGAATAGAGACTGGCCCTTTAGTTATTGAATGAATGAATATCACCTGCTTTATATAATGGAACTATTTTGGCTATTTTTAATTTGTCCGGAAACAGTCCTTGTAAAATTGATTGATTAATTATCAATGCTATTAGTTCTGCTAAATCGTGTTTAATTTGGTTTAATACTTTATTTGAAATACCATCGTGACCATGACCATGACAGATCACAATACGTGGAATTTAAGGACAAAACATCTCATAAATTAATAGTTAAAACAGGAGTGCCTCAAGGCTTAATCTTAGGTCCCCTATTGTTTACAATCTATATAAATGATTTGTCATTATCCACCGATTCATTTAAGTTCATTAGTTATGCTGATGATACAACTCTGTTTATCTCTCTAAATGCTAAAGACTACAGCTCACACTTTTCTGCTGAGTACATAAATACACAACTATAGTGACGAGTGCGAAATATTCAGTTGCTATGTATGCGGCAGATCATCTCATTAAGTATGCTTTCTTCTCCTTTTTGCTTTTCTTCTTTTATTTTTTTTTCTTTACCTCTCTCCACCTTTTACGCTATTTTCCAAAATTATCATTATTACCTAAACTACCACGACCTACAGCTTTTTTTATCCAAACATTGAGTTAAATGAGTTATTCATTTTATTAACTTGAAGCAAACCAAAAGTTATGCAATTATAAATCTCACACTATAGCGTCGGTGATGGCTGACTTAGTGAGGGTTTCCCTAGCCACCAACATTTATATATAGTTATGTTTTTTAATACCAGTTGTAAATGCTACTGGCTTAAATAAAAATCATTTGTCTGTCTGTCTATGTAAAGATGGTGTTGGTCCCCTAATAATTACCCATGAGATATTTATGTTGTGCAGATCAATAAATTTGGTCATTGCCAACCTATGCCATCTGAGTATTTATGCTTGCTCTCTATTGTCATTTTCTTCATATTTATAAAAGTAGACTGTACAGCCACCACTTTAGGCAATTATTATAGATATTATTAATTAGACACATATTTTTGTGTTCATTTGAAGTAACATAACTCTAGTCTACTATCGGTACTCTAAAATAGTACTGTCTAAGAAGTTACTATATTTCTTGAAAATATTGATGCCTAATGAATGGTTGGGTCATCATCCATCGTTGAGCATTAACCATCACCCTCCCCCCCCCCCCCCAAACTAGCAGTTTCTGCATTTTTATATATTGTGATCTATGTGCTTTTACACTCATGTACGTAACTGTGCACGATGCCTTGTTATATATACTCCTAATTCAAATGTTGTACTTGAATTAACATTGTGATAATGAACAGTATTAACTGCAGTAATATATGTATTTAGGGTTACTGTATAAATGTGATATATGTCTATATATATATATATTTTAACAAATGTATGTAAACGAAACTTAATGCTCATATTACCGTGCTATTGTTCAGCAACTGGGACCATGGATGTATAGATAATCCATCGTTAATGTATACCTTTAACCTTTATACCATGTATATATATATTGAATATAAAAATAGTGAGTAGAAGTAGACTTAGTACACGTTTTTATCTGTTATTTTTGACAAATGTATCATGTATGATATTACTGTGTCAATAAAAGCATATATATATATATATTTAGAATCACTGACATACATACACTTCTAACATAATTTGCTAACCTGTTTGAAGTTTGTGGAATAATATTGATCTTTGCAAAAATACTTAGGGCTCTCATATGAAATGATTTTCATAAATCTGCTTCAATTTAATAGTTCTCAAGAATTTAATTGCACCTTAATCCTCAGAGCAAATGTCCTGTACAACTAATACCAACCAAAACACTCTGGCATTGATGTCATTGAAATAATATTGCACTAATATTTTACCTTAATTGAGATCTTCAGCAAAATTCAACCACCTTTTCAAGTTATTCTGTCACTAAAGTATTATAAAGATATAACTTGATCTTTGAGCAATACAACCAAGAATGACCATGTCACTTGTGATGAGATAAGAGATGTATATGAACCTCTTTTATCTCTTATCAATAAACAATGAATACAAACACGACCACTCTGCATATTATCACCAGGAGGTCATGCACTGGACTCTTTTTATTACAAAACAGAAGAGTTAAATAATGTGGCATATATATGCTGCCAAATATATGTTTAAAGACTGGTGCTGCTTCTTGTGTTTTATTTTTTCCATTAATGTTGTACATTTGCATGTATTATATGAAATCATTATTTTAAATTATCGAACTGTTTAGTCACTCAGCTTATTGTGTATTTATGTGTAGAGACATTACAATATTTTTTAAATACATAGCTCTATATCAATCAATATTATTTTAACATGTGATTTGTATATCATGGTGCATATCAAAATATTTAAATCTACTCACATACTTGTTTTTCATAACCGATTTGCCGCTCCCCCAGAATCGGGGAGGGAAATGCTTCCGCGCGTCGTCTGCATACAAAGTAGTGCGATTACTAAGCCTTATTTCTTTCTTCCAAGAAGCCACTCACTGTAAAATTAATTCAGACGATTTCTTTTGACTTTGACTCTACTAACATCATGAAATTGAACAACTTTACCGTGGAATTCAACCCACTGCAGAAGGTACTATTTTTGAGAAAAGCACTGAACAAGCCTTCTAACGAAGTAAATGGCAAAGAGCAAGTGTTGTAACGGGGTTGCGACGCTTATTCTCCTATCCATTTTTTACGTTATCCCTTGCTTGAGTTCTCAGAAAGACCAGTGCCACGCACCGGACAAGTGCCGTCTTTCGGCAGAAATTGGCTGGGGATAAGGTTAAGTCATATCACAATAAAACAAAGAAGACAAACACAAATCAGTCAGTTTATTCATTTAATCAGTCGTATTTGGTCAGAAGTCCTAAACGCCAGACACTTCACGGACCCAGTCCCTGTAGTATGACACTCTAGTGTAGGCATTAGGAGCGTCTGTGTCACAAAAACCCCACACCCAAGAAGCCACTCCAACAACCTCCCAGTTATCGCCCACTTGGCAGTTGAGAGGACCACCGCTGTCACCCTGCAATAAAATTTCAAAATCAGACAGGGTCGTAGCCAGCATGTAGCCGAGGAGACCATCGCCTCACTGGTGTAGGTAAATTTTTCTTCTTTTGTCTTGCCAAGAAAATGATAGTTTTGTGATACTCGAATAACTCCCACTATAAATGGAGTTCGCCTCATGTGATTTTATCCTCTGGCAACAGCCCTGGCAGGCTTCATGTGGACTTTTTTATGCCCCCTCGCAGCTAGTCATATAAGTTGACTGAGCTACAGACCAATAGCATTGAAGAAACTGAATTGTTCATATTCCACCATACTCCTTGCTAATCATGCACTGTAATTTCCATCTTTCCAGTCTTCCTGAAGCACTACACATGAGGGCCTTACCTGTATTTAATGGAGGCACAGACATTTATAAATCAAATTGTGTTGGGTGCTCAGCTTTGAATACATCCTTTTCGCACAGCATCCATGTTGGCAGTTTGCCTCATTGACCTCATTTTGATTACATCATGTATTATGACATCGTTATTTCTCCATTGTTTTTGCACTCTGTGACCTCACCATGGCAATTGTCTATTGATTTAAAAATCTATAGAGTACTAAGAGAGGTCAGCGAGGCAAAAATGACAACATGGCTGCTCTGTGAATAGACAGTATAATCAACACAGGCAGACAGCTGTGCACAAAAATTAGGATATTCAGTGTTATACACTGTTTACAAAGCAGTCTAGAGCGGTGCAGATTAAACTAATTTGTTCGGTCAGCAATACGTTGTACGTGCATAGCGATAGCAGAGACAGGGCAGAGAGTCAAACCAATGTTTGATCACATCTCTTAATGTGAGTCTTTGTTATGTGAAATTATGTCAACTAAATGACAAGATTTTATGATTGCAATAATACAAAATCTAGTTTCTTTAAAAACGGCCTGTCAAATTGAAACTAGACAAGCTGTCATAGCTGGCTACTCAAAACCGGATCTAAAAGTACGTATTTATGATATATTCGATTAATTTCCTACATTTACCAAGGTTTATATTTATCTGGTGATAGATGTAAGCCAATTATTAGCTATACGGGGTGCGCAATAAAAACTTGCACCAGCAGCTACTGCTACCTCTTTTGTTATTACCTCAAATGACAATGATCGCATGCAGCTGCAATCATACACACGAACGTAATAATAGTCCTAAATTATCTTTATGAATATATTTTCTTGTTTCCTCAAGAATTATAGATAATATGGATCATTTTCCCCTCGGCCTTTGTAATACAAGCATTTGATTATGTCACTGATCATACAGATGTGTTACAGACACCTTTCTTGACCTTTGCCGCCAAAAATAAGGCAAATAGATTCATTTTTAATAAGGAGGTAGACTATTGACACCTTTGAGGCGGAAAGTGCCATTTTGGATTCTGATCATATTTCAGTATTTTTTGTCTTATTAACTGGCCCATCCGCTTGAAAATCATGTGATTTTTTCCAGATTAATGGTAGATTCAAAAGAACCCTCTTGAATGCCATTATATATCTCTGTTTTAATTTTATGACCTTGCTGAATCAAAACTGGACTCAACCTTCTTATCATCTAATACCATAATATATATATGCATGTATAAAACGCATTGAAGCAAGATTCTATGCAAATATTATATTTTCTGAGGCTTCAGAGGTGTATTAACTAGGAAATCTCTAATATGTAAATTTTTTTGCAACTAGAGACACCATGCAAGCAGACTGAAGTCTGACTTCTGTGATATGTGTCTCTCAGAACAAGCCCTGCATCATGCACCCTCTCAATAATTCAGACACTGATATTGTCTGACATTACAAGATCAAAAAGATCACAATGACCAATTGCTTATACCCCTAACTAACTGTGGCAGAACTTTAAAAGACCTCATAAGCATTTGAGTAACCTAGAGCTATCCCGAAAGAGTAGATGCCCAGTGCAAGTTTTTAGGCCGCACCCTGTAGAAGTGGACAGAAGCAGCTGGCTTCAGCATGTTTAGAGCATAGCCAGGTACAGGTCGCCACAGACAGCTAGATTCAAACATATTTTATGAAACTAACTGTAGATACACAGAATTACCACTTACTGTACCTTTAATTGTAACATATGGAATTCTGGGGAAGTAGGGGTTGTCCAAAAAATTTAGTTTTAAAATTTCCTACTCTAAGCCTCTGAAAATATTCTATGTAACGTACATTAAACAGGTGGCATACCTAAATAAATACTTCAATTAAAAGACGCCATATAATAAATCTATATCATAACATGAAACTGTACATAATTCTTCAAAGCCTAGTTTTTCAACCAGAACATATAAAAACCACGCTCTGGGACCTAATCCGCAGTAATGCTCTCTGGTTCCCTGAGTGAAGAAATACTCAAGTAGGGTCTGGCGAATTCTGTGATCTGATTGGTTGATATCTAGCATTCACAGATAGTGACGTCACCTTCCGATTGACAGACCCGACCTGTCTCCTTACTTGAGACGGGAACGAGTTCAAGCCTAATGTTTTTGAAAAGTAACTTGTGTATGGTACTTACACTGCACGCAGACTTGAGTCCATCATCAGAAGCGATACAAACATGTCCTGGGTTGAAGCCCGGGTATTGCTCTCCACACGTCTCCCATGGAATGACATTCATTGGGGCCTCTTGCAAGATGTCAGGCAGCTCCAAGGGGTCTGAAGTAAAATACTAGCATAATATTCAATAAGATAAGTTTGCCACATAGCACTAAGACTTATATATTACCCTTGACCTAGTGATGGCTACTAAAGCTCCAGGTAGCTCTTGATGGTCAAAGTTGAATATTCTGCCTGACCACAAGCTTAAGCTTAAAAGGTGTAAAATTCCATAGCATGAAAAGTTATTCTGAATAAGGTAAACTGTTTTCACACTCCATAAGAGTGAATATCATACATTGTGAACAAAGGACAAGTCCATCTTATTGTTTCTGTTAGTTTGACAGCTCTGAAAACGTGGGTCACATGAATACATTATGATAACATCCCAACTTGGTGTAATTTGCCTGGGTTAGGTTCCCTGGGTGCCTTATCATTGTGTACCCATCAAACTATAAATCTTACGTTATTTAAAATCTCAAATGAACACTTGTTTAGACACTAGGGAAATACTTCTCCAAAACCACAGAGGCCCTGGCTTGTAAGCAAGGAGTAAAGTACAAATAAACCCACCAGTACTAGAAATACCCCATCCAGTGATCCAGCATTCGGAGTCAACGAAGTCGCCAGATTCCGCCATGGTTGCCACGGCGATAAGGTCAGATGAAAGGTCCATGGCTTCCTCGACATACACCAGACCGATGTCATTGGGGTAGCCGGACTCGGGGTCAAACTCCCATAGTGGATGCTATGCATGAGAAAATTATCAAATAATAATAGTAAACAGGGGTAGATTTAGAGGGGGGTCAAGGGGGTCCTGACCCCCCTCCCCTTTCCTCTGGCAAAAAATGCCCCCGGCCCCCCCCCCTTGCAGGACTTACACCTTTGCTGCTCGTACATGTCCCCCCTTTCCAAAAATCCTAGATCCGCCCCTGGTAGAACACGTTAGAGGAACTTCACCATTTATATTAATGCAAAAAGACGATGTTGCAGACACTTATACTTATTGACCTGATAAAGCAGCAATTTGAGGTGTATAAAAATCATAAACAGGGGACATATATTATACATATACATTCACTTTTAAAAATTTGCAAAGGAATCTTCACAATGAAGACAGTTTGGCAATCAGAATACTTTCATAAGTATATAACCAATTATATAATTATAACCACCAAATGGTTGGGTAAATCATCTTGTTGCATTTAAATGTAAATTAATCCTACGTACTCATTAAGACTAGGATTTCTCATTTATTATCGAGTATACTTGCCAGATAAACAGCTGCAAAAGGATAAGCCAATGGGTTTCCTTGTTCCTGGGAGAATATATCATGAGCTCCTATTACCACCTGTTGAAAATTGCTGTAAAGGAAGAAAATAAACTAACTGAATTCAATTATAGTATTATTGTCATGTATTAATATCTCAGCTTATAGATCATGTCTCAGAGTTACTTGATTGTTAATTGAGTCCTTGTTTGTATATTCCATTGTCTTGCCAGTGCACCTGCATCATTTGCATATTTAATGAGGGTGCAACTGGCCCCCTACAATCCATTGTTGGAATTGACTGTATATAGCAAGGTCAGGCTGCACCACAGTCAGTTTGGGTGTTTCCACCACAATAAACACTTCTCTCAACCTATTCCCCTGGATTTGACTCTATTCTGTTCTCCATACACAACATTATATATATATATTTTAATGCGTTCATTTGTATTCTGCACATGTCTGAATATTATCTATGCAGTTGTTATCATGCAGTTGTGAATTTCACATCTGTTGTAGTCAATTTCAGATTTAAAGACCAAAATCAGGACCATTGTTCTATATACTAAATATATAATATGTCAATGAACTCATTACAATAAATTGGAAATGAATATGATATTTTAAGTGGCTCGAGAGAGGGTGAGTGGTAGGTGGATTGGGGCCCTATGTCCCATATTTTGGCACCTGTTTGGGCTAATTAGGACAGGCAGGGACAATGGCAACAGATGAAGGATGAAACAGTCATCCAACTTAGGCTCGACTGGGAATCTAACCCAGGTCCCGGTGATTTGAAGCCCAGTGCGCTAACGCTAAGCTAGGCCCCCCTCTGTACATGGCCAAATGTGCCACGGGCATTTTCCATGCGTTTGGAGGTTTTCACCTCATTATAATTAGGCAAAAACCATGCATTTTCCATGCTTTTATCCTTCTCATGGAAAACGCACGTGGTACATTTGGTCATGTAGTTAAAGGAGTAGGATATTTTCCAATAGGTGGTCGTCTCTGTTGGGAGAGTAACCTTTCTCACTACTAAGGGGACGTTTTACTCTCAGCAGAGGTAGAAGTTTACTTCTTCTTCGAAGTGATTATTACTCCACTTGTACGGATAACCTATGCTGTTTTTCCCCGAGCTTGTTCGCCGAGTCGGCGATTACGGTTTGCTATCACCGGGCTGAACAAAAAGGGTAAAAACGAAGAACCAATGAAATATATATCTTTCTCCTTTAAAGGATATGCAAATAATCCCTGGATAATTAAATCATTAAAACCTGACTTTTTTTATAATTTGCCTGTTATATATATATATACTTACGTGGGTTTAGTGCAGTATAGCGGACTCAAATTTATGCCCATATTTGACATCCATAAAATGTGAAAATAATCAGTATTTTTTACGAAATTCCATTGTGGTACACAATAAGAATAACATATGTGTAGATTAGGGGGGGTTTGGGGGCAGGAGCCCCCAGGAAACAAAAAATAAAACAATAATAATCACTGCCGCCGTTTATTTGTGACGTCACATATTGAATTCAAGCGTTTGACGTCATAGGCCAGGCATCGTAGCTTATAAATATGGTCATAAATTTGGGTCCGCTATACTGCACTTTTTCCACTTACGTTCCAAACATGACACAGTGAGCAGCTGTCAGAACCCAGTGTTCAGAGATGAGAGCACCTCCACAGTTATGCAGTCCAAGTAATTGCAAGGATGTCTGCCATGGCCAGGTACCTGTTAATTTACAACCATAAATGAAGTGGAGTGGTGGTGGATTGGGGCTTTACGTCCTGTATTTCTGCACTGCTAATTAGGACAGGTAGGGACCATGGCAATGAGACGAAGGATGAAACAGCCATCCAACATAGGCTCGACCGGGAATTGCACCCAGGACCCAGTGGTTGGAAGCCCAGCGTGCTACCACTGAGCTAGGCCCCCACCCTTAAATGAAGTGAAGTAGGTCGGCAAGGGTATGCATTATAGGGTGTTCAAAATGCCCCCTTGGCCCGAAGTATTTATTCAAACGTTTGCAATACATTTTTATCCAAATGAACTGCACACATTGTCAAATAAACTATATCTTGTTAACCATGTTAGAGAATACACTTATTACTCACCAGGAGTTTCTACTTCTCGGCCTCCTACCACATCCAGGCGTTCTCCAAAAGCCGAACCGACCAAGAGAACTGCGAATAAAATGCTCCCGAACATCTTGAGACCTGTGCGAACAACTTCTGACTTTCGTGCTGTATGCATCTGTGTTTTATATTAAGCTGATAAGATATCATAGGAAATGAACTTTTAAAATTTCTTCCTGTTACAGAAAATAAATAGAAACTCTTCATATACAAAACGAAGAGATGTTTGCATTCCGTCGAAATTTGGAAGAAAACGGAAATATGGGAATGGTAAATCAGTGAAGAGAATAAGAAGGCACCAATGCAATGGAGAGGAAAAGTACCAACATAGGTCACTGTCACTGTAGCAGATAAGTATTGTTTGATGACATCATCTATATTGTGATGTCATCCAATGTTACAGTGGTGTAGTGACGTCATCTTATTGTCTTTTTATCTGCTTTAATAATTTTGGGTCACATCATAGCAGAAATGTATCTCAACTCCAATGCTAATATCAATGCTCATCTCAATGCTCATCTTAATTCGCAATCTCAGGCTAACAATACAATAAGTGTAAGGAACTAAAGTAGAGCTCATTTGTTTTGTTGAGATACATTATATATATATTATATATGTGTATTATATGTGTATATTATGTGTATATTATGTGTATTATATGTGTATATTATGTGTATATTATATGTGTGTTATATGTGTGTATTATATGTGTGTATTATATGTGTGTGTTATATGTGTATTATATATGTATTATATATGTATTATATGTATTATATGTATTATATGTATATAAGAGAAGATGAAACAAAAGCTTTTGTTGACATGACTTTTAACCTGTAATTCATTCAGAAAACCAAGCCTTTTTCATTGAAAAACATCCAAGGTCATATGATGATCTTTGGTGACTTCAACATCCATGTGGAAAATATCTCAGATTCGTATTCTGACAGATTTCTTGATCTTTCTGACCGAATGGGCCTAGAAAATCATGTGAAAATCGCCACACACACTCTGGGACACACACTGGATTTAATCATCACAACAAATCGGATGATCTAAGAGTCCACAATATTGAAGCCACATATTTCATATCTGATCATAATTTTGTTTGTGCAAGTACATCAGATATCAAACAATAAATTTCAGAAAGCTGAGGAATATTGATACGACATCTTTCAAACATGATCTAAAACAATCTGAACTGTGTGTGCTTCCATCTGACAACCTTGATGAACTTGTGGAACAGTATCACAATGACATCACAGATGTTCTGAACACTCATGTCCTAGACCCAAAACCTACATGGCCAAATGTGCCACATGCGTTTTCCATGAGAAGGATAAACGCCTGGAAAACGCATGGTTTCTAGCTAATTATAATAAGGAAACAACCATGCGTTTATCCAAACGCATGGAAAACGCACGTAGCACAATTGGCCATGTGTAGGGAGATCTATAAATGGAGGCCTTTTAGGCTGAAGTTTTAGGAATGACTTTATTTGTGAAACAAATCTCAGGAAACTGCATATTAAAACACTAATTTACAATGAGGTTTTGAGATGAAGATCAGAAAAAACTGTATAAATTGGTGCATAAACTGGAATAAGGTGATACTTTTGGTGAATGCTTCAAAGAAAAGGTTGATCGAATGAGAAGTAGTATTGAAGATATATTAACTGTTGAAACCATTCCTAGTGAAGTTAAGTGTGCTATGAAAACTGGGTTTCCAAGCAATTCAAATGTGAATTGCTTTAAATCCTTAACACAGCAAGAAGTTAAGGCCATCATCATGAAATAGCCATCCAAGTATTTCATGCTTGATCCTGCTCCAACATACATTATTACTTCTGCCATCTTTGACTAAAATTGTCAACATGTCATTGGTCAATGGTCATTTTCCTAGGTGCTGGAAGTGTTCTCTCATAATCCCTCTCCTAAAAAAGCTAGGCCTGGATAGGACGTTGGGAAAGTATAGGCCGGTGAGCAATTGTGAACTTTATATCCAAAGTTGTGGAATCTGCAGCAATCCAGCAATTTCGGGATTATCTGATTGATAATTAATGGAAAAATGTCAAGCAAAAATGCTGCATATAAGAAATACCACAGCATAGAGGCTGTTTTGACTCGTGTTCACTCTGACATCTTGTGCAACATGGATGTACAGAAAGTAACAATCCTCGTGCTTGATCTTTCTGCCGAGGGCAGGGGCATAGCTCAGAGGTAGGGCTCTGGGCTTCCAACCGCTGGGTCCCGGGTTCGATTCCTGGTCGAGCCAAAGTTGGTTGGCTGTTTCATCCCTCATCTCATTGCCATGGTCCCTGCCTGTCCTAATTAGCCCATCAGGTGCAGAAATACAGGAAGTAAAGCCCTAATCACACACACACTGATATTTCTGCTGCATATTTGATATGGTAGACTATGGCCTACTAAATGAAATCTTTCAACATGACATACTGGCTTTGCTGCTGACTGTTTCAATTCATACTTGACGGACGGAAAGCAGTGTGTCACAATCTATTGTGTGACATCACGGGAATACGAGATCTGCTTTGGGGTTCCTCAGGGTAGTTGTGCAGGTCCAGTCACATTTCTCACCTACATTTCGTCTTTGTACAATGTCATTCACGGCTTTGCTGTGAATGTTGGTGGATATGCCGACAACAATCAGTTATACACAGCATTCAAGCCCTGCTCTGCTGGTCACACCAAGAGGGCTGTAATTCAGGATGTATCAATGTATCCAGGCTATACGAACATGGATGTTACAGCATAGACTTAAGATCAACGATGGGAAAACTGAGCTGGCTGTCATTGGTGGTCCTGGCCAACTTCAGAAAATCAAGCGCTGCAATATCACGGTTGGTAACTCAGTGTTCACGACAAGCAAAAAATAGCCGCCGGTCCCAAGGACCAGCTGTGTGGGAAAGCTGCTGGTCCTTGAGCAAACCTGCCGGTCCCTACCAGGTCCTAACATTAGCCTTTCATTCATACCTGCCGTCCCAAGGACTGGGAAGTCATCAAACCTGTCGGTTCTGCCTTGAAGCTGCCGGTCAGGACCGACGGACCGGCCCTTATTTCGAACACTGCCACTCTGTGATTCAACTGGTGAGCAAAGTATGGAAGCTTGGTATGGTGTTTAATGAACATTTCACTCTGAAGGATCATATCAACAAAGTATGCCAAAGTGGATTCCATCACATATATAGGCTAAAGAAAATCAGGAAACATTTTGACAGAGATACAGTGGTTCACTCCTTTAATACATACGATATTGCAATAATATTTGGACTTCCAGATGTCAGCGTAAAATTTACGGAGATTGCAAAACGCAGCAGCAGATTTGTAGCTCAGAAATCATGACGAGACCGCATAACAACAATTTTGGGGATTTGCACTGGCTGCCAGTGAAGCATTGTATCAACTATGTCACCTTGTTTACATGGCCAATTGGGCCACGTGTGTTTTCCATGGTTTTTGCCTTATTATAATTAGCTAAAAACCATGCTTTTTCCATGCGTTTATCCTTCTCATGGAAAATGCACGTGGCACATTTGGCTATGTAGGAATGCTTGAATGGAATGGACCTGCGTTAATTGTTTTCATGTCCCCCAAGATCCAGGAACTTGGGATCATCATCAGACCACCTGCTGCTTCAAGTGCCACATATCCTTTAAATATGCCACTCCAAAGACATGGAATGATGTGTCATATGTCATAAGAGACAGTGACTCTTTAGGTATTATTTTAAACTAGCTTTTATATAGACTTTTGTCAATTAATACAATTATGAAACCAAGAAACATTTTATTATCAATAATAATATAGCCAAATTGTAATATTAATAGACTCTCTGAAAAATCCATGCTGAAATCATAATGATAATATATTCAATTACAGCCCAGTGAGTATTTTTCAGTCCATTTTATATATCTAGTTTTATACATTTTTGAAAGTATTTGTAATTACTTAAATACCCTGTTCTGTATTTGAACCCAAGTCAGCACATTATACATTGTGAATGTATATTATTCAAACATTCTATGTAGCTTTTACAAAAGTGTGTAACAAGTTTATGCTTGGTTCATGGTTGTCCAGGTGGCCAGCAAACCTGATTTCAAGTAAATTCAATTCAAGACGATATACTTTATTACAATCGGTGAAAAAAAAAAAGAATATACATAAGAATCTATTAATAAACAAAGATCTGAATATGAATTTGTTCAGTCAGAACTAATATTGATGCAAATTCAACATTTTGAGAAATAATTATTGCATGATGGCATCATGCAGAACTGTTATATTCAATTCAAACATTCACAGCATTTGAAAAGTAGGTGGAAGGTCTCAAGAACATTCACACCTGAACTCAAAGAGTTCATATATATCTAATATATATCTATAACTTAACACGAGAGGGCAGCAGCGTCCACACGTACACAGTCAGGACAGCAGGAGAAACTTAACTCAATGTCATTAATTCTTGCTTGATTAATGTTATTGGAGATAAAAGAAATTCCTCTTTGTGGTGAGAAAAAAAGTAAGTTAAAAGTAAGTAAAAATGTAAGTAAGTAAGTAGGTGCATGGGTGGGTGGATTAGGGCATTATACGTCCCTCATTTACGTCCTGTATTTCTGCACCTGATGGCAATGAGATAATGCATAAAACAGCTATCCAACTTAGGCTCAACCAGGAATTGAACCCGGAACCCAGTGGTTGGAAGCTCGGCCCCCACCCAAGTAAGTATATAAGTTTGGTCAAATTGTTGCAATAAAGACCGGCAATTTAGCCTGACTTTACTGCAACATTACACAAACCTTTATAGCATCATTCAATTAATCATTTATAAACACTTAAGAGACACCATGGCATATGACCATAAAATAAATATATTTCAATGGACAAATTATTTATCAAATATTGACATTGACCTTGCACTGAAAAATTATGCTTATAAGCTCTTATATGTCTATATTATAATGTTTTACAGAATACCTTAATTTGTCGATTACAAGCCAGGCTCTATTATTTTTTAATGACACCAGCATTTTGTGAGTTTCAAACGTTCAATTTTTAACAGTAGATGCATGGCATAATGTGCTGTATTCATTGTTGCAAGTAATAATAAATGAATTTTTAATAATATCTATTTGAAGTTTGGTTATTATGTAGCTTTATTATGTAATTTCTTAGAATATCAGGCCTATGTACATGCAAGTTATGCAATGTATTTGCAAATAGTGATTACATAACATTTATGTTAAATTAGATGTTATAGAAAGATTATCACAGATCAATATATAACTTATTTGTGGAAAAAATTTACATATTTATCATGAGTTTATTACGCAACAAACCCGTTATTAATTTGCATGAATTCATTAAATAGATATATTCAAAGAAATATTTTGGCCTACTTGTCTATAATTAATGCAATACTTTTTACCGTGAATTTTATTTTCATTCATTTTCTTTTATCAATTTCACAGATTCTTTTTTGATGTTAGCTAATCTACAACAACAAAAATTAATTATAATAATTAAAAAATAAAATAAATAAAAATAGATAGAAAACTTTGCACATCTTTTAGTTTACTTAATTATGTACTCCATAATTAATGCATCTTTTTAGTAATTTACTAAATAGGAAATAATCAGGCCTAATTCTCTTATTGCAATCATCAATTTTAAATAGGCTTTTTATCATGCATTTATTGGACTATATATTCATTTAGGCATACATCTGTTTATGCAAATTATATATATATAATTCTAAGATATATATATATATTGTATCTTTGATGTCAGTATGCGAGCAGTGGCCATGAGCAAAGGAACCCCCCCCCCCCTTTTTTCTCCTTCCCCCCCCCCACATTTCTGCACCCATTGTAAGTGAGCATACTGCTGCCACCCAGGGTCCATCCGTTCACCCCCCCCCCCCCCCCCTATTTCACCCCTTCCTTGAAGCAGTAGTACTCTTCTTTTGTTGACATTCTTTGCATTCCTTTGCTCAGTACGGTCTGGTACCCCCATGGTGGCCAGACACCCCTCACCTTCCCCCCTGTGACCCCCCTGACCCCAAGCCCTTTCACTTGCCCTTCAGGGGCGGAGATAGAGGTCAAGAATGTAGGGGGGGGGATGTGTTTTTCTCCCTTTAGGCCTACATGCATTTGACATACAGAGTTTAGATTTATTATTATATTGAACTTTGCATGAAGTCACAAGAGACTCTAGTGACTCCATGAATTTTGCAATACTGCATGCATGTTACAATTCATTGCTAATTATGATCAATTTTTAAAAAAAAAGAGGAAAAATAAAGGTCAATTTCTATGCTAAAAATAGAAAAACTGTGTAATCTAATATTTAGCATATTGCCATACAAAGGAAAGGTTATGAATGCCTTAGGCCTATATTTTAACTTTTTATTGATAATTTTACAGAACTTTTTCAACTTTATTACTTTTTCTTTGCAATCTTGATCAACAAGGATCGTCATTATCTCAGCATGATACTAAGATTTCTCTTGTGAACGTTAAATGAACTTTAAAAGTTAGACTTCAGAATTTAGATACCAGTGATCATTGCTGGTTGGATCACTTCAAGAGCTCTCAACGTTATCAAAAAAGTTGTAAGTACAACTTGTCACTATTTTTATGCCACTTGAGGGCGCCTTTGCTCTAGGGCATGCAGTGTAAATGAATATATTTAGCGTTGCTAATGAGGAAAACCTCTGCAACGTGTGGGGGAAAAAATGCAAGAAAAAGTTGAACAGGAAGCGAAAATTGATAAGCATTAGGTGGTGTCTGTTGAACTTGCACAATTTACGCCCCTGGGAGAGTGACGTCACAGGTGCCTGGACAACTCCCAGGGAGATACACCCACCCACCAGATCCTCCAAAACACCCCCCTGCCCTCTCGTCACCCCCTACCAACAATCATGGGGCATCTATTCCACTGAAAACACCTAATTGTCGTGTCACGCCGGATCCTGCAAAATTTCATTCAAGCTGGTATGAATTTTGACGTCGGACGCCGGACGCTGGGTTCATTTGCACGTGCTGTGCTGCTGCAACATTTGGCGTCTCCTTCATTGGAGAGTGACTGAGTGTGTGGAGGCGTAACTCTCCTGTCATTAGCGAAACACAATGAATGTTACTGGTTGAGCATCTTGTAAGTTAATGTTCATTGTACATCACGGAGCTCGTCTACAAGGAATTTATTTTGTTATGATCCAGTACTTTACATTTATCATATCTTCGCGTATCTCATTGATACATGGACTCTCGCTACAGGATCTGTTTACCTGTTGATCGTGATTCGCAGACGCAATACATTGGATTTATGGGATTACAGCACAAATAGTTACGCCAATGATCTGGATTTATCGGTAAACAATCAATGGGATTTAGTAACAATAACAGGAAACTCATTTCTCACTCACACATATTGCCAGCAAGGTAAGTTTTACCTGACTCCAGTGTCCGCAAAATTTATTGTTCAGTGTTTTGATATTTTTGTTTATTCTTTTTACGCTAATATAACTGCCAATGCACTGTATATGTATTGCAAAATATATATTACACAATCTGATAGTTGTAGCCACTTAAATCGTGTTTGTTTATCATTAGTGACAGCCCAATATTTCTGTCACATTCCAGCTCCGACTTCGCGTGGGTTTATAAATAGTGACGGATGCGATTCTCTGAAAACATTGCTCATAACTCAAGTCGTAGCTACCACAACACTGTCATCAATATTTTGAGGCAGTTTCATCTAGGGTCACTGAAAAGATTTAGGTGAGTGAGTCATTCCATTTTGTCCAATTTCAGATCCGGTTTAACTCAACAAAGCTATGTGACCTATTTAACTGTTTGACCCAGTTTTTTTAACCACGTGACGAATTTTATTTCAGACCGAGATCGTCTGCCAGAGATCAAATTTGGATCCTCACCAGATAAGTTGATAACATCGTTTTATCACATCTATCTACTTTCAGGAACATTGCATCTGACAATTTATTACGCCTCGTTACAACAGATGCGTGCCTACTTACACTATCAACTGAGCTTACAAAATCATTTTTGAATCTTCAATATTTTATAAATATTTTCCGGGGATTATAGTTTAACTGACCGTTTCTTTTGTATGATAACAATTCAAGGACGTATTTAAACTTTGACGTCACTCAAGAAGATTTTAAAAGGCTAAAAACTTGATTATAATTGATAAAACTGAATAAGTGCAAAGTTATAATTGCTGTTGAGAACTGTTAAGGCACTAGATGTACTCAGCATTGCACTTAATGTTTTGAGTAGAGCTATTTAAGTCATTCACGAACTTTGTATGAACTCTCGAGACTTTTAACAACTGTGCTCATTCATTCAATGGACTTGTTATGTTAACGCTAATGACGTCACAGTTACGTCAGAACAGCCGTCTTTGAGAGGATTACGTTCAATTGAACTGACTTCACTTTGAGATGAATTAAACGTACAACATCTTGGGAGTGAGTAGGCTGAACAGCAACAGATGGTGTAAATTCAACAAAGAATTGATTGATATGAGCACCATTTGATTACTTTGACATCTGGTGATAATTGCGATTGACAGTTCTACACAACAAAATGGCTTTAGATCTTAGTCTACCGGATCGATCTAGAGCGAACGAGCTCAACGAGTCAAACGAAAGTCAAAACGGTGTAAAAGATTATGTACAGGATTATATGATGGACGTTTCTGATAAAAATTTACGAAATGGATGCTTAAATTCGACAAGAACTAATGAAATCATAACACCACAAACAGTGGTGACATCTAGTGAACATTTATATCACAGTCCCCCTGGTGTTAATTGCAGTAATGATAATTCAAATCGCATCAATTCGAAGCCTCGGTTAGAGAGGCAAGATTCTGGGTCAGGGCGAAGATTGCAACCTGCAAGGCCTTTAGCATTGTACCCCACATGGACAAACCCCACTTTATATGGCGTCCACTTGTCTCCCGCCCACCCGCCAGGTTCACCCGCATTCCCATTTCCCACCAGCCCTCTTCTCACAACCCCTATCCCGCAAAGCCCTCTCACTTCTTTGTCGTTACCCGCTAGTCCTTTTACAAAAGAAAATCTGTCTGCATCATTACCCACAAGTCCACTGTTTGCCATAAACATCGTCCCGCGGTCCTCATCACCCGCTCCGAGGTCTGCTAAATCAGTGCGATTTGCAGATTCCGATCCAGATTTAGCGAACAAGACGTCGAAAGATGAGAGCACCATCTCTTGGATGAAGTGGAAGTTGCTAAAACGACAACTCAACGATGTTGAATCGGAAACTGTTTCGTCGCCAAAGAGAATATCGCCCGACTTGCCAAGGTATGTTGATGGTTTCGGAATAGAGTCTTTTCACTGAGCAGCCCTGAGTTCAGCAAGACATAAGTCCTTCCTCTCCCCTTATTACTCGTTTTGCTTTTCAGACATAGAAGATAATCACTGACTTATTCAATAAATATAACTTTCTCAGAAAAATAACAAAAATCAACTGAATGATAAGGTGTCAAATATACATTAAAATGCACTAAAAATACTGCTGCTAGGATGCACTTTGCTTCAGCCAATCACAGCCAAGGGCGGGAACTTTATAAGCCAATAGAATTGCAGTATTCTGTCATAGCCACCGGGAGGAAATATAGAGCACCTTCCGTGAAAATCCACTTTTGTGCAGCACTTCTCTATTGAGGCAACCTTATTACATTGTAATGTCCTTAGATGGAAATTTTACCTCAGTGGAAACCTCGCTATTACGGTCACCTTTCCACACAATTGGCTCTATTTTTAACGAGAACCCGTATAACAAATTCCAGTGAAATGACAAGATTATTATCCCAAATATGAGCGGTATGGGGAGAAAAAGCACCACAAGAGGTCACTGCCACCGTAGCGGATAAGTAATGTTTGATGACGTCATCTATTCTGTGACGTCATCCATTTAACAATGTGAAGTGACGTCATATTGTTGTCTTTTTAATCTGCTTCAGTTGTAGTGACCCTTGTAGGCTCTGTTACCTTTTTCTCCCTAATATGTTCACAATTTCTTTGTGTTCAATATCTCACAATAGCAGCCATATTTGGTTTGACCTGACTGGATCATGAATTTAAATGTTTACTTCACCGATATGCGGTTTAAAGTATTAATCTTGAATGTCAAGTGAAAGTATTTTCGCTTGACACGTTTCTACTATGGAAAACTAACTACCGGGAAGTTATTTTGCTAAAATAAAGTTTAAAAATAATGTCAGATATTGTCACTAATGGTAAGCTCATAAACTAGTGTCATTATGAATAACAAAATTTAAACCATTTTTCGTCTGGAATAGATTTAATGATGCGCTGAACTTAATTTGGAAGTAATCTTGATATTGAGGTATCTTTCCTGTAAATACTTAGGTTTCGGGTTTAGCCATTTTTTTCTGTCATTTCAAGACAGTGGGACAACCCAGCTGAATTGGTCATATGACCCAAGTCTGCAGCCCGTCATCTGGTATGCAGTTTAGTCAGTCTGAGTTCAGCACTGAGACAATGGGCCTGTCTGGGTGTGCAGTTTAGTCTCAGTTTAGCATTGTTTTAAATGTTTTGGAATTTGACCCCAGAAAGAATTAAGTTTCACCCAGACTCAAAGTTGCTGAGCTGGTCCATATAACTCAATAACAATACGTTATAACTTCACTATTACGAACATTTGATTCTAAACTTGGGTGTGAAACAGTTGTTAATAGTAAGGTGGTCTGTATGGTGAGGTGGTCTAAATAGTGAGGTGGTCTTATTAAAGTCTCAAAAGTGAGGTGGTCTAAATAATGAGGTAGTCTTAATAGTAAGGCGGTCTTTATAGTGAGGTTGTCTTAATAGTGAGCCGGTCTTAAGAGTGAGCTGGTCTCAATAGCGATGTGAATTTTCTAGCATGAAAAAAAAAATGATAAAGGCAAGAATATATTTCATAATAACGTAGGTAGTTTTACTTGAGGGAGGCAGGGTCATCAAGTATACATTGTGAGATTTTGGCAAGAGAAAGTCATAATCCCTCCATTCAATGCAAATTGTACTACTACAATGGTGACATCATAATCAATTAAGTCATAAGACCTCTTCTCTATTAAGACCACTTCAATATTAAAACCACCTCACTATTAAAACCACCTCACTATTAAGACCACCTCACTATTAAGGCCACCATACTATTAAGACCACCTCACTATTAAAACCACCTCACTATTAAGTCCATCTCACTATTAAGACCACTTCATTATTATGACCATCTCACTATTAAGAGCACCCCGTTATTTAAGACCACCTCACTGTTAAAACCACCTCACTATTAAGACTACCTAACTATTAAGTCCACCTCACTATTAAGACCACCTCAATATAAAGACCAACTCACTGTTAAGACCACCTCACTATTAAGACCATTTCACTATTAAGACAACCTCATTTTTAAGACAACCTCAATTTTAAGACCAGTCAAATTGGCATGGAATTTGTGCAATGTTGAAAATGATTTAACTTTAATATTCTTCCTTATCTTCTTGGTTATCAGCTTATAGTGTTTCATTTTTCTGTAAAATCATAAAAATTTTGTTTTAAAAAAAAGTGGACTTGATAATAATATTTATGATATATATGATTCCTTTTTTATGATAAAAAAACACGAAAAAAGAAGGCAACCCAAGAAAATTAGAATATAATATTATGATCATGAAATGATAAAAGAGTTTTTTTTTGGGAAATAATGAAAATAATACCAGTATTGGATAAAGCAGAAAAAGAAAGGTCATTACCATTATAATGTCATTGCAGTCTATTCAAATATAATAAATCACGAAATAAAATAACAGTGATAAAGGAATATGTATGCGAGTTGCATTTACTCACAGCAAAAGAATTACAAGAATGTGTACACTCCTACACTATAACAGACATTTTTGTTTGACGAGAGCTGAACCTTCCATCCAGCTATCTATTCTTATCTTCATTTTATCTGAACAGTTGCGACCGTAAACTGAAAATTAGGTTCAAGGGCTGTTGAACATAGTTGAATTATATATTCAAGTATGTGACATGCTTCAACTTGCTTTAAAAGAACTTCTGAGAACTCTCCTCTGTCAGAGGTACAATTAATTGCACATCCAGGGTTGCGAAAGTGCTATTAATAGAACGAGGGAATTCCTTAAGGAATGTCTTTGATGACGTCATAACAGCCGGTTACATTTATTGTTAGGTATTTACAGGTAGTTTAACATAATTGCAGAAACATATTAAAGCTAATTTGTAAATATTGCTGATGGTTACATAATATTAGGTAAACATATGTTACCATATTAAGTTAATAATATCCCTTAATTTTTTTTTTCAATTTCCAACATTTCGTATATATATATAATTTATTATGTATATTTCTAAGAAGGGTAATATACCCTTCTTAGAAATATACATAATAAATTACATATGACATTGTATAATTCATCTGTCAACAGTTGTCAGAATTCAGCTTTACAAGAGGTCAATGACCCAATAATAAATTCAGCAATATTATTATTACCGTATTTATTTGATTCTACACTGGGGTCTCTTATTTTCTTTTAATGTCTTATGTCATTCTGATATTCTCTGAATTTATGAGCGTTAATTTGAGATTTTGAAATTGAATTAAAGCGAGATCCGGTTAAACTTGACCTGGCTTTTATTTGAGACAAATATTTATCGCACACATTGTCTGTAATCATAATTTTACGGTAAATGCATTTTCATTGAATGCTGAATAGAACACGTCCATATATATATGCTAATCTCTTTACATGTATTTGTCATTTCTGGCCAAAACTTGGTAATATTAATACCTGTATTATGAAAAATATGAATGACAATCAATAATCACGATTAAAGGCAGGATGTGCATGCAAAACCTGGATTTTTTTTATTTATTTAGTTTTGCGATTATTGATTAACGATATTCATAAAACAAATTTAAAAATATTAAATGGAGTGGCTTAATAACATGAGGTCATTGACATTTGTGCGAGTTTTATTCGAATATTGCCAATATTAAAAAATTCAAGTTTAATTTTTGTATCCAATACAGTGGTGTTTGGTCAATAATGTAAATTTGAGCACTTTGAAAGAATTTTTTGAAAATTTGTATAAAAGATATGAATATCGTATCATATCATTGCTTCTAAGCTGCTGAAAATTGAGAAAAACTGTAAAATCAACTATGATGAAATATAAATAGAGAGTAAATATTGATTTCTCCCAATATCGAAGCTTGAATGCAAAACCAATTGTTGCATATTGTATAATACAGTTTAAATTTGCCGCCATTTCAGAGGCGACCTCTTCAGTGACGACGCCAGCTCAGTCTCGACTGGTCCTGGATCACCGAGAAGTTTACCGCGGACCCCAACGGGATTACGGGGTTACCAAGGGGACACCGCTTTTGTATACCCTCCCCTGACACGTTCGGGGTCACCGAAATGCAGCCATTCCTCCAATCATAGAGAGTGCAAAGTGTCGCTGGCGCCACCTAACTCTAATCGCAAGAGACAGGAAGTCGACGATGGACTACCTTTGGGTGAGTTTCATTTTCAATTTCATTGCTTGTTTTGTTGTGAGTGAATAAAATTGGCCAAAAAGAAAAAAAAAGACGGGTGTCTTTGCTGGCTAGCTTGAGCGGATCCAGAAAATTTTTCATGGGGGTGGTTTGAAAAACTTCGGGGACCACTGAATTTTTAAAAAAATTTAATTTTAAATGTACTAGGCCAAAGGAAATGGGGGGGGGGGGGGGTTGCAATCCCAAACCCTCCTCCCCCAAATCCGCCACTGCTTAGGCAAGTAAAAGACCCCACCCATGGGGTAAATGTGTACCATGGTGTGGATACCAAGCCTTATCATTTCATCATTACATCTGCTGGCAGTGATCATTTGACAGTGATGCCTTATGTCAGATATTTTTTATTTACCTGCCTAGTGAAGCAATCTGCTTTTGTTGCACTAAAAATATAGATTTTAGCAAATAATTCTGAATGGCATGAAAATATGCTAAGCATAAATTGTATAGGCCTAATTTAGTTAATTCATACTATACTGATTCCAAACATGTTTGCTCGACTTGAAAAAAGGTATAAATAGGTAATAATTGATGACGTCCGCAGAAGTTGCAGTGGATAACTGGTGCGTTTGTTGATGGGTGTTAGGTCGTCATGGTGACGTCACAGAACAATGGTAAAGTGCATTGTGGGAGGTGGCACGTGCCGAAGACGATTTTGTGGGGAAAAAAGTAAAAAATACCAAGAGAATGACACTGAAATTGGCAAAAATGGGGAAAAAGGGCATAAAATGACAAGAAAAAAAACAAAACAGTAAAAAAAGAATGCAGAATTTTTTGCTCCAGGGCCATTAAACAAAAGTACACACAGAGGAACAGTGGTTGTTTTCTCAACACACAAAATAAAGAATTGGTTCCACACTGTGCCAGAGAAGGTCAAGCTATAGACAGCATTCTCAAAATTCCTTTTCGATTCTCAATTGTAATTTGAAGTATGTGAATATTTGATGTGAAGAAGTTTAAAATTTCACTGAAAAAGTTATATAAACCTATGATTTATAAAAGGTCATTATAAATTAAAACTTTAAAAGTATGTGTTAGTAAAAAATTACATGGATATTTTTGGATGATATCATAATTTTATAAGTAATGTAGCTTTTTAGGTGCAAATTTCAATGGTAAATATAATTCATATGATAAAAAGTATCTTGCAATAAAGAAATAATGGTGGAACAAGATCACAATGCTGCAGATATATAAATATTGCAATTTGATCATTTTATGAAAGATTATTGTGATATTATTCTGTTTTGAAAAAAAAAAAAAAATCCTTAAAAAAATCCGTTATAATTTAAGGACAATTGCGGTCATGTGACTGTATATCATCGTGTGATTATGGTCACATGACCTGCCCTGGTCATGTGATTGGAGTTCTTTAGAGGGTGTCAACTCACCATAGCAACAATTTTAAGTCAATTTAAGGAAATTGATGCAATTTCGACAATCTTGCAACTGTGTAGGAAGTCATTTTGAATGTGCTGGAATTTAATTCACATTTAAGTGATGCGTGTACAATGATATAGTCATGTTGGTATATATATATATATATATATATATATATATGCATACATCTGCAAAATGTATATATATATATGCAAGTCAAGGATATATAGGTATATGTTTGGGATTCAGTCATTGACTTCAGATTTGGCAGTTTAGATTTAAGTGCTCAAATTTCCTGTTATTTTCAAAATTTCCAAAGTTCAGATTTATTCCGGCACAATTTGCCAAATTAAGAGTCAATTTATTGTGAGAATTGAAAGTTTATGTGCACTAGGGATTTCTGTGAAATTAGATAGATTAATAGATTGATTGATTGATAGATGGATAAATATACAGACAGTTAGACGGCAGATAGATAGATAGATAGATTTATTGATAGATAGATAGATAGATAGATAGATAGATAGATAGATAGATAGATAGATAGATAGACATATAGATAGATAGATTGATGGATTGATAGATTGATTGATTGATAGATACACAGATAGATAGATAGACAGATAGACAGATAGATAGACGGGTAGATAGTTAGATTTCTGATTTGATTGCTTGATTGATAGATTGATTGATTGATAGATTGATTGATTGATAGATTGATTGATTGGTCTTATCACAGCCACTGGGCAAATATGAAAAACATGGGCAATTTCATAAAATTACTTATTTTAATAACATATATTCTTATAATTCATATGTGGTTGTATAATCATTATTATATATGATTATAAATTACTATTAGGCATATAATATTTATTTTGAGTTGCTCATTTCATTGATTAGTCTACACTTTTCTTTCTTTGTCTTGAATCTATTTATCTGTCTGTCTGTCTCGTGTCCTTAAATCCTTAAGAGTACAAATGTTATTTTAGCCAAGTCATTAATAATAGCCTTTAGAGTCTAAATGTATTCTAAATAGACTTGGGAGTTGTTTAAGCCTCTTAGAATTATCTCCACTTCAAAGTAAGTGGCATTTGATCGCCTGGGGGCGCCTCTGTAGCCTTTGTGTGTTGATCACGTGGGTTAACAAGGGGAACAATAGAGTGGAGATGGCATTGTTCAACTGCCTTCTGCCTGGTGCGAATGTGTGACAATTGTACATAGTGTTTTGAGAATTTTAGAAAATATTTTGTTATATATTACTAAAGTATTAGAGTATTTTTATATCCGGCATCAATTATTATAAAGTAGTTTATTTGATCATTTTTGGTTCTTTATAACCTGTCATATTTATCTATGTATTTTTTTTAATCAGTATTGACTTCACTCACATAGATTTAATTTTGAGAAAAATTTAAATTTTCCCCACTAACTGCATATTAACGAATATATTTGAAGTGATTTATTATGATTATTTTTTTTTATCATATATAATATTAACAAATTCTGCATTTATGAACAGTTTAATAATCAATATAATAAAAATCAAAAAACTAAATACTAAAAAATCATATGTTTTTAGAATTTGACAAAATATTATACTTATAAATTATGCGATCTTGAATCTTCATTTATAACAATTTATAGCTATTTTGTGCACTTGCTTTGCCATGGAAACGGAGTAACAGGTTTTAGTTTTGATGCCCTGGATGGGCCCCACATTCCTTTGAGGGGTAAAACTCCAACCCTAGAGAGCACATCCGGTACACATGACCTCCAAAAGTGACCTCCTTCCATGCCAAACCTCCCCCTCAAAGAATTAAGTATTTAGGACCTTTAGGTCAACATGGGTGTTGTCCAGTTGTCTGTGAATAGTTATAAAAAAAAAGGTGTAAAACAGATATAAATATGTTTAAAATTTGCACCAGGTGGTAAAATCTATAGAATAATGAATTTAGATTAACTCATAGCTAAGATCACCTCGCTATTAAGACCACCTCACAATAAGACCACCTCACAATTAAGACTACCTCACAATTAAGACTACCTCACAATAAGACCACCTCATGATTAAGACCACCTCACTATCCAGACCACCTACTATTAAGATCACCTCACTATTAAGATCACCTCACTATCAAGTTTACCTCACTATTAAGACCACCTCACTATGGAGACCACCTCACTATAAAGACTACCTCACTATGCAGACCGCCTCACTATTAAGATCACCTCACGATTAAGTCTACCTCACTATTAAGACCACCGTGCTATGAAAACCAGTTTGCACCAAGGCTGGTCCTACTGGAAATATGCATATGTCCTTGAAAAAACAAGCGCATTAAAATAAACTTTAAAACTATTTAGTCAAAGTATTTGAAATATTTAAACTAGATATATTTTTTTTTAATATTTTTTATCTTATCGCATTTTCTGTTTTATGATAAATTTACATTTCATCTATTCATATGTGGCAAAATTTTCCAGTATGAAATGTAGGAAATATATAAATGCATAAAATAAATGATTTAAGACAATCATACAAATTACAAGTGTCTATTTGCGAGGTCATCGTATTTGCAAGGCCATTTACAACGAACTGTAATGGAGACAAAAGTAGAACTCTTGTCTCTATGGAATTATGATCTGAAATTAAATTGCATGCATATTAAATGCATTGTCAGTTATATTGCATTCAGTAAGTAGACATTTAGTGTCATGTCATAGAGAAATGGAATCCCAAAACATTTTGCAAAATTTATCATTTTCTCTGTATCCGTGTGTGTGTGTCTATTGTTATGAAGACCCCCCTCACTATTAAGACCACCTCAATGTTAAGACTACCTCACTATTAAGACCACCTCACTATTAAGACCACCTCACTATTTAAGACCACCTCACTATTAAGACCACTTCACTATTAACACCACTTCACTATTAAGACCACCTCACTATAAAGACCACCTCACTATTAGGACCACCTCAATATTGAGACCACCTCAATGTTAAGACCACCTCACTATTAAGACTACCTAACTATTAAGACCACCTCACTATTTAAGACCACTTCACTATTAAGACCACTTCACTATTAAGACCACCTCACTATAAAGACCACCTCACTATTAAGACCACCTCGCTATTATGACCACCTCCCTATTAAGACCACGCATTATTAAGATCATCTCACTATTAAAGCCACTGATTTATTAAATAAATGTTATAGATAAAACACCACAACTACAAGTATTTGCATAATTATTTTACCTCGCTATTAAACTTACATCGTCGCTAAAACCAGTACATGTATTTTTTGTTTGTAATATCTTAAATTTATTTATTATTCTAATTGCAAACTTACGATAAATAACAATGTAGCATTAATGAAGTTTATTTTGAAACGTGCAGAATGTCCTACACATTTTTGTTCTAAACGGAAATTGTTCTAGATAGTAAAGAAAGGAAAAAAAACAAGGAAAAAATCTTGAAATATTTTCCCAGCATAAACGCTAGTTTTCTAGGGCCTTGTCAATTTTGAGCGGAAATGGCTGACCCCAAAGTTCAAACTGAGGTAAAAAGGTCAACCACCTGAGAAGGAAACACTCTCCAGGCACGAAGGATGCAAAGGGCGCCCTCCCATGGCAACCATATATGCATATGTAAACAAACTGCAAAATTATTGCAACTTTTTGCTTATGAACGTCTTTAATTGGTGGGGAAAAAAGTCGAAACGTTTTCTTTGCAAGTTTGAACTAGTTAACGAAAACCTAGCCAAAGGTCTCAGAGGTCATTAAATATATATATATATAGTAGATAAGCTTACTTGGAATTTCCGAAATATATGAATAATTCATATTTCTAGCAATTAGGATTAGTATTTAGCTATTTCCTAGAAAAATCGATTGATTTTAATGTCCTAGTCAATAAGGCCTTATTGTTGAATATTTCATCAACCAGTCAAGGACGTTTTTAAAGTGGCCTCTTCATCCAGGTGCCAATTTGTCCTGAGGTCAGTTTGACATTCCACAAAAAAATGATGAAATATGAGTGCAACATGTGGTCCATTTAATTATATATGGTTAATTTTTGTTAAATTGATATCATGTATGAAATTGATATTAGTGTTATTCCATCATATTTTTATTAATTGCAATTTGAGTAGTGTAAATAAGTTGCACGAAAGATCTATCTATCTGTCTATCTATCTATCTCTCTAACTATCTATCTAATGGGTATCTATCTAATATATCTATCTATCTATCTAATGGGTATCTATCTAATATATCTATCTATCTATCTAATGGGTATCTATCTATCTATCTGTCTATCTACCTATCTTTGTCCTGTAGATGCCATCTGGTCCTTTACATTTGACTGTGGCGACATCTGGCGTTAAAATAAAGTATTATTTTGGCAACAACATTTAACCCGCTGTTACAAACTTTTAATTAAAAACCACTTTTAATCTATTTTATATATCGAGTTATTAATAAAAAAAAAATATATGATTTTAAAATTTTCAGAATAATGACCACATGGAAATTGCGAACATTTTGATTGCAAAAAGTTTTAATTGCAATATGCCACTGTTTTGTTTTGCACTATAAAGGAAATCAGCGTGGTATGGACTTCATATTACAAACAATGTCATGTCCCCAAAGTTGAAACATGTCATGCTGTGCATCAATTAATGAGTTATTAAAAGGAAGCTGTGATAATATTCATGCTTCCCATTTGTATATAATATCATTTTGAACGATCATATTTTCAGGATGCTCTAATTATGAGAAATTAATAACATACTTCCTGTCTGTATGGCAAAACAACAAACGTGATATTAATTTCATTAAACCAACTGCATAATTACTCTTTCATTAATTGATGATGTATATTGTGTATGATATAAAAATTGATATCTTTTTAATCGCTCCACAAATGGTTATTTCGTCATGTATTGTTTTATTTATAATTATCTTTAGCAAAATGTGAAATATATATATAATTATTTTCCACATTAGCTTTAAAACAGTAAAGTAGGTGCAATTTAAATGTCATAAGTCAATAAATTAAAACAAACTTATATTTAAAATGGATTTTACAAATGTTAGCCTCATTGTTTAACCAGTTTTATGAATTCGAGATCAATATTAAATATCAAAATATGATTTTAATAACTACAGTTGTAATGGAAATATATGAAACAGTAACAGTAATAACTATGGTCGTTTGATGTAGGTGACCGTTTAATAGAGGGGTATATTTAAGTGACTTTAATAGTGAGGTGATCCTATAGTAAACTTCCAAGAAGACCACCTCAATATTAAGACTTTCAATTATGTCATTTTTATGACATTTCACAGCAAGGATTGTCTTAAATCATTTTATGCATTTATTTATTTATTACTGGAAAATTTTGCCACATATAAATAGTTGAAATGTAAATTTATCATAAAACAGAAAAAGCCATAAGATAAAAAAGATTAAAATAAACATATCTAGTGTTTAAATATTTCAAATACTGTCACTAAATAGTTTCAAAGTTTATTTTATTGCACTTTTTTTTTTCAAGGACATATTTTATTATTATTATTTTTATTAATATATTTTCACTGGGTTACATAATCTTCTAGGAGTTTTTCATATGGCCCAGTATTAAAACATGTAAAAACAAGTAAAAAGAAATATGGATATTTGACCAAAATAGGCCCCGGCCTGTATTCAAATACAGTATCCAACTTCTTAGTATCTTTTATCTGTTGGTTTTTTTACTTTTAGATAAAGATCTGATACAATATGCAAATATACTGAGCAATACAGGATGTTATTAATTTATGGATTTATTTATTTTTGTTTTATTTAGAAATTATTCAGTTGTTCAATCTGAGTAATATTTCCTGAGGTTACTGGAGAGTGCACTTATGTCACTAGAGTGCACTCGTGGAGGTTGGAGTGCACTTAAAAGCTCTTAAAATCGCAAAATGACTGTGAGAAAGGAAATTCTCAGCTGTTAGTTTTCTAAGATGAATGAAACTTTTTTTTTTAATATCAATTTGTTTTTTTTTCACATTATTTAAAATTTGGAAATTATTTTAAAAGTAAATAATTTTGTATTAAAAATCTCAATTATGAAAAAAGTTATAAAGAAAATATATTTTAAAATAAATTGTATAAACACTTAGTGAATTATTTATCAAATATTGTCATATAATTTTTCCCATATACAGCAATCTGTAGTGTTTTCAGGCCTATAATAAGTATGAACTTTCATTTATGAGGTCAAATATACACTGTGCGTAAATATCAATTTACCATGACAACTGACAGCTGGTGACGTAATTATACGTATGACATGACGATGTCATTAATTGATACTTAACACCTAAATATTGTTCTATAATTATGCCGTTCGTGTAACTCTTAAAATGGGAATTATCTTTTAATAAGGGTGGGTGGGTCATGTTGTGTCACTCCCAGACAATCACCTGCTTGGAATATAATAGACTGTGACGTCACAGTGCAACTTCCTGTCATGCCATTGTCACAAGAGGCCATTATACTCCAATATGGGCGGGGATGTCAATTAACGATGAATTAAATTGATATCTACCAAGGTATGCGTGTGTGAATTTGAAATAGAAAAAAAAGTATTCACTTCCTTATTACTTACAGACTTACTTACTTAGTTACCTACTTAGTTACATACTTACTTAATTAGTAACATACTTACTTAGTTATTTGATAGATAGATAGATAGATAGATAGATAGATAGATAGATAGATAGATAGATCTTGGATGAACTAGAGATCATCCAAGGATAGGTAGAGAGATGGATAGATGGATAGGTAGATAGATAGATAGATAGATAGATAGAAAGAGAGAACTTTAGACAAATGCTTCCCAGCCATAAGTCCTGTATTTTCTTTACTCATTCAATTCTCAGAAATTCGAATTGATTGGACTCGAATGAATTGAATGGGTTGTTTTATATGATATGGCGGATGTGCAGTTACCACGGTTACCCGAGGCTGACCTTAGAGCTTCTCCGGTTGGCATGGGAACGGCACAGGAAATGGCAACAATGCACTTCCCTCAATGCATCTGGCTGACGAGCACTTCCGGTAGGCGGCTGCACGCAAGGACAGGAGCCTCGTTAAAATCAGCTTGAGAAATAAATTCTGATTTGAAAGAAAATATTACAAAAAAAGGGGAAACTAAAAGAAAAAAGTTTAAATGAACAGGAAATGGCGTTTAATGACGACTGACTTTGTGAGACTTAGTTTTTTTTATCTGATCAATAATTAATTTCCTTTAATTCAGTAAATTCACTACTCATGAAAAAATATTTTAACTGTAGGCCTATGAATATAGTAAATATTATTGATGTGAGGTTTTTAAAATTTAATATATATATTTTTTAAGGCAGGCAATTTAAAGTGTTTGTTACTAATCAATAATTTATAATTTTACATACTATATATTATAGGCTACTGTAATCGATTAAAGTTTTAATTTGATAATTAGATGTCATATACCTACTTTCACCAACTTTTAGTGTATTAATTTGAACAAGTTTGAATTAGTGGCCAAAAAAGAATAAGTCTCTATTGGCATTTGAATTATTAATTGCAGAATGAACGTTTTGACCAATGGCCATCTAATCAAAATACATCACACTTGCCTCGAGCTAATTTAAGTCCAGCCACAAAATAGCCACTGACAGTGAATAAAATGGCCATTAACCAGTTGGCTACTGCCCTATGGCCACAGGGGATAGGAAATGGATAGATGGATAGATTATTATTTAACTTACTCTCCAAAAATAATGAATAAATGAAAATTACTACATAATATAGATCTATTTCGTCACTATATAGATAGATAGATAGATAGATAGATAGATAGATAGATAGATTTAAAAAAAGTACAGTTAGAAACATTTCATCACGTCTGTAAGTTTGAAAATACAATATTTTTACAATTAATGTGATTAAACAAGGGGAACATTCGTGGTGGCACTAAAACCGCAATTTTTCTTGTTTTGACACAAAAAAGGATTTATAACTGTTACTATGACAACTATGACGTCACGCCTCGTACAAAACCGCATCTAGTCATGTATAGGTGTCCTATAACTTGCTATAAGCGTTACAGCATTGGATTATTTTTGCAATAAAAACAAAACATTTCCAAGAATATAGACCTAGTTTACTATGCATAAGGTGGACTTGAACTTTTGTTTACTAATCAGTCAATCAATCAATCAATCAATCAAAGAATCGATCAATCAATCGCCTAAGTGCTATCTATCTATCTAGCTATACATCTATGATCTATCTAGATATCATTCTACCTATCTACCTATCTATCTATGCATCTATGTATCTATACATATATCTATCTATCTATATCTATCTATATATCTATCTATCTATCTTTGTCTGCAACATCCTTTAGTCTTTAGCTTCCCGTCAGCTTCCGGTTTCCTTAGGATACAGGATGTTGAACTGAACAAGATTCTCTGAAGTGTTAATCAGCACATCCTGTTTACATTAGTTCTATTTGTTGCCGACAGGTGGCGTCTAGGTGCTACTGACAGCCTCCTCCCCCCCCCCCCCCCGAATACACCGCCCCCTGTAGGCATTATCAGGAGATAATCAACTGCCGATAATGGCTTTATTTATTGTATATGCAACAGTGTTTATGATATATATTGCTATATTTATGCTATGAAAGTTAAATTGGCGGTCCCTTGTGTCTATGCTGAGGCAAGTAAAAGATCCCACCCATGGGGAAAATGTGTAACATGGGTGGACTCCTACTCTCTCTCATCTCATCAATCAACCCTCGCTAGTGGCAAGAATTTGCTTTAGAGGGCTGCACTTTATAAATCTATCTATCTAATATATCTATCTATCTATATCAAGTAATAAATATGTACATTGCATGTTATAAATATAATTGGTATTATCTGAGGTTATAATTAAGGGAATTTCTTATATATTTGTATGTTCAATAATCAATGTGCAATCGTGAAATTTTTTTTGCCAACTTGCAACAAGTTTAAGTATAATAGTTTGCATATATATAGCGAAAAGGTATATTCTAATGATATGAAATATTGACTATTTATGAAATATTGACTAATTATGAAATATTGACTAATCAAAATATGCGAAGCAATTAAAATGCAATATAATTGATAAATGTAAACAAGTCAACAAATAAACTGTATTATGGAATACATTATAACTAATAGTATATTGGAACTTATATAATATGAATGAATTATTAATGCTATTTTAAATCTTCATTATTGACTCTTTGCCAAATTAATATAATAAAACAAACAAACAGTTTTATTATTCTAAAATGTTATGTATAATACCTAACTAAGGTATTTAAGTAATAAAATATCTAATTTAGTTTAAAATACTTACTAGATAATCTGTATCTATGTGCTTATTTGCAAATAAAAACTTCTTTTCTATAAAATTGAATTAATTAATCTAATAGCTGTAAGCTTATATATATATATTCACTTATGTTTTTATTTGTTATGAATTAAAGTTTTATCACATTTACAATATATTTTAATTACCAATAATGTTATACTATACACCATGAATTGTATCTCACTATGCATGTGTGTGAATAAACATTAAAAAATATATATATACACACACAAGTTGTTTATATATAGCACAGCAATGACAGCATCTGTCTATGTAGGTAATATGTAGGTAGATAGAATAATCGTGTATGCTGACACCTGGGGGGTGACCCCAACTTCCTGCCTCGCTCTGGGGCTGGGGGGGGGGGGAGGAACAATTGATGACGTCACGCTCTGCTAATTCCCCGGATGTTGGCCAGGTGTCATCGGGAGAACGCCTCCAAAACATTCAGTTGAAAAGCAGCAGGCATAGTGTTAACTCGGAATATAGCGGGATATATATTTTACTATTTACATTTCGAAAATGGTGAAAATGTGTCTGGAAGAATTGGAATATTCGTCAAACCAGGAGATTTTTGAGTTTAAAAGGCCATTCGAGACAGTTCGAAGGCCTACTGTCATGAAATACACAGTGCCTCATTCAGGTATGTTGACTTTATGGTCTATATAGGTCTACAGATTTAATAGGCCTATCAGCCTGACCTCATATTGAGAGTATTTTTATAATGAAATTTGCCTTAATGGTGAGGTGTTCTTAATTGTGAGGTTTTGCAGAACTTTTAGATATTATAGATTGGAGAATAGGCCTATGAGATGGTCTTAAGACTTAAGAGTGAGGTGTTCTTTATAGTGAGGTACATAGTCTTAATAATGAGGTAAATATACTTAATATTGAGGTGGTCTTAACAGTGAGGTAGTCTTAATAATGATATGAATCATGATCTTAATAGTGAGGTGGTCTTAATTGTGAGGTGGTCTTAATAGTGAGGTGGTCTTATAAATGAGGTGGTCTTAATAGCGAGTTATTGATTATGTAGTTTGACTTATAATATCGACCTCTACATGCAATTTAGTTATTTTGAAACTTTTATTATTTTCTCTATATATTTATTCATATGTAAAAAAAGAGTTTATAAACTTTGTGTTTGTAGTTTTAAAGTGGTTTACTCTGCTAAATGTTGGTAAATAAACATTCTTAATAGTGAGGTAATATTGTATAATGACTCTGTACAGTTGAACCCTGTGTATAATGAATAATATGAAGTACAACAAAAGTATGATAACTCTGTTTATAACTTCATAAACAATCAGATTTATTGAATATCTTTTATTTACATTATAAGGTTATAGAGTATATACTATATAATAGCAGTTAAGCTTTTTAGCAAAATATCAGCACGTTACAGACACCTGTGTGTATAAATAGCACATCCTGTAAGTCTCGGGTCATGGAAATGATAAACAACATCCGGTCTGGCATTAGCCATTTCCTGTTTCCTGTTTGCAGTGATAGCGTCAATTGCTTCCAATAAACCAGATTGCATTGATATGATTGATAAAAAAAAATACCAGTTGTCATAATTTCGAATATCGTTTTTTTTATTTATCATAACTTTGTATATTTGTGTAATTGGTAATTTTGATACTTTCAAAACTAGTCGTATAGAATGAGTATGATTTTATTTAAATTTTAGATACAATTTAAGATGATTAAATAATTAATTAGTTAAATCAACCTCTGCTAATTAATGTATATTACGTACATTGATGTTTTATATATAAATTATCAAATATGTTTCTTGCAAACTTGACAATCAATTTAATTGTGGAATTAGTATTTATTATTAACATGTTATACAAAAAGTTTAATGAAAGCTTATTGAATCTAAGCCTACCGTATTTTGTCGATTAAAATGTATATTGAATCTGCACCCATTATATGACTGGCTACCAGAGCAGACATAATGATGAGATGATAAGTCTGCTTGGAGTCCACAACAAGTTGCACATTTACCCTATGGGTGGGGTCTTTTATAAATTACTTGCCTTAGCATAGACACTGAATGCAAGGCACCTCCAAGTTGATAATTTATAGAACATTATCAAAAGGTGTAGGTCTAGCTTTGCGGGAGACTTTCAACTTACAGTTGCTGCCAAAAGATGTGTTGCTTGTACCAGATGTATCGATAAATGAATGAATAATAATTCAATTTATTGATTCATTCTTTAGATGTCTTTAGACATTTATTCATACATCCTTCCATACTTCGCAGTGAGACACCCTAATCTGAATAAATATGAATAATGTTGGCTGATACCATTGATAAGAAAACAATGATATTAATTAAGCTTTATTTTCTATTTTTGCAGATCCCCGTGACTGGTCTCGGGACGACGTCCACCGCTGGCTCCGACACATGAAGTCTGTCCACGAAATCCCGGTTCACCTCGACCGGTTCTTGATGAACGGCAAAGCCCTCTGCTTGATGAACCTCCAAATGTTCACGTACCGAGTCCCTCTCGGAGGGAAACTCCTCTACAAAGATTTCCAGATGCGTTTGAACCGAGCCATGCAGTTGAAGACCGGCGAACGCTCGGCGAAATCTTCTCCACCGAAGTCTTCAACGAGTACGGAAGGAAGTTCAAGTAGCAGTCCTACGTCTAACGTTAGTCGGTGAAGAAAGTGACGTCGACGCTTGGTACCTTCGACGATTCGCTATTGACTATTATTATGTTACTATCGACTGGGAAATACTACATTTTGGATGGTTCTACTCAAAACTGTCTGTCCTCATGTACATATATTATATATATATAGTAGGACAAAGTATACTGTGATGTTGTTATGAAATATGAATTCAAGACAATGTGGAATATTCCAGTTATTAATGAACAAAAATTCACCAAGTTACAAGACACGATAAGGAATTGTCATTATATATGGTTTCCATTTAAACTTCCGTTGACTGATTTGTGATTGCAATTTCTCAGATGATTGCAATTGACTTGAATATCTTGGGATTTCAGCCTTTATCAGCCTATAAACATTGCAATTGACTATTAAATGTCTATCTATGATATATAAACATGAATGGATATACAGGTCAACTCTGGATTGGAAACAGAAGGATTTGGAATGCTTCAAACATGCCATGTTATGACTCTATGTATACACTGAAGTTCTCCAAAAAATCTACGTCATTGGAACGCTAGGTTGGATGTTACTGCACGGAACATTGAAGTGTTCCAAAAAGTGTATATTCGGACTGAAACTTGCATTGGATGTTACTGCTGTTAACATGGAAGTGGATCACTTCAAATGTCTTATTCCATCCAGGATGATGTGTGAAGACTGATTCTTTTTAAGATAGGTCTTCGGGCGACATAAATGATTTAGAATGACTTGAACAATTGCGAATGCACAACACGATCATCGTCCTGTGTTGGTAAACATCAAAAGCCCTTGGATTACTACAACGGCTGAATCGATCATTAAAATCTCCAGTTATTACAATACACTGAATGTTATTCTTTGGACTGATGATGACTTTTAAATGCTCGACTTACCACAAAATGTCGATGGCGTAAATACTTGGTTTATTCGTTGCCATGGAGGCAAGTTATTTGAGGTTGTGTGGTACATTTGCAGTCGATACTCGCAACCTCCCAGAATTGAAAACTATTATTGGTAAAATCATGTCTTAAACAGGTTGATAGGCCTGTGATGTTCTACCAATCTGAACTTCTTGTTTTTTTGGTTATTGAACCATCTTATATTGTATTGACATTCGACTTGGGCACATAATTGCATATGTTTTGCAAATTTGAGAAAAAATAGCTTTGTGACAACATTATTTGAATGTTAAACATTATGTAATTGCGTATATAAACATATTTTGACATGGCAATGTTATCATTCCTAGAGCTGTAATATGACTGATGATTACATAACACTATGTACTATTAACTTATGTAAGACCTATAAGTACTGTACTGTGCTTTAACTGTAATTATACTGATAAAACTAACTCATTTATTATACAAGGATAATTTGAAATCCTAATGTATAGTGGTACTTTGTATTGTGCTACTGTGATTATCTTATCCATGACGTCAAGTGCTATTTATAGTTTGGGCTATTATTAGAAATGACGTCAACTTTAAGTGCTATTAATATCTGGTAAGGATCAGACTTGAATATTGTGATCCTTCGGTAAATGTGATTATTGTAGCCTTGTAATCCAATTGTTGAAATATCAATATTTCATTATTAACTGTAATATTTCATAAAGAACTATGTTACTGACCTCAGAACGAAAGGAATTAATTTTACCAGGCTGGTCTTGGTTAGAAGTCCTTGAAATTTAGTTAACTTCTGGCTGTATCGTGGCGCCCTCTTGTGTATATTGAGAACTATAAGGTGGCTCCACCTAGCTGTAACTGCTTAAATTACATATTCTTTCAATGTTGTGTTCAGAATTTGTGTGGAAAGTTGAAAAACGTATATTTTGTATGAATTTTTTTATTCACGTGAGGTAAATTGGTAATAATTTTTTTGAACAAAATTACAATTTTGATGGAAGAAGACATTTCTTGATGAACTGTCAAATGTGTTGATTTTTGATCTTGTGGGATAAATTAAAGAATTTCACAATGTCTTTCTCAACGTTTTAAGGCTTCATATATGATGCTTTAATCTAGTGAATGTTCATGTCATATTTCATGCGTGTATATTTTTCATATTGTTTGTTGTAATTTGTGAAGGAGGTTGAATGCTGTGAAAAATACCGCAGGCGGCCATGCAGTGTGCTGTTTTGATTGTATTTTGAAGTATTTGTTGAAGTATTTCTTTGAATATTCTACCATTCATTAAAAATATCTTTGAACTGAAAATAAATTGCTTCGTTTTGTTTATACATAAAGTGTACACCATAATTCATGCATGAGCTACATCTCAGCTGGATTGGTGGTGCCTTGATTTGATTTCGGTTTTTATGCTGAGGCAAGTAAAAGACCCCCGCCATACTTTTATGGTCTATAGGCTGGCGTATGGTATTAAAGGTCTAACAACGAGATTACAGTTATTTTTAGATGTTCATGTGCTAGTGGGGAAAAAAAAAGATGGATTCGTATTGTTAACTGAACACAGCTAATCCAGGCCGGGTTCTACGGTATTTGTTGTGCTTGCTAGTGCTGCCACCTTGTGCAAATGGTAGTAATCTGGAGTAGTCGAAAGGCCACCAGTTACATCTTACACTAATACGTACATAGAAAAAAGACAAAAAGGAACTGAAGATGGTACTCCCACCTGGCCTGCATATAACGGCAATTTCTGTCAAATCATTGGTTTTAAAACGTATAGCCCAGGATGTGAGGATAAGTCTACATGGGGATAAAAATCTATAAAATGGACAGTGTGACATTGATCTTCTATTCTTAACCAGGGACAAAGTGACACTGAATCTCTTAAATAATGATGGACGTATGAGGAATATCTCCTTAAAGAGTGACAGGTGACAGTTTTGATATTCTTAGTTATTATCTTAGTTAAAAAATTACATCAGATACAGCAGTTTTAGAGCGAGCATGGACAGTTGCATCTTCAGAACGACTTTTCAGACTGATTGAAACATTTGATAAGAATGATATCATCACTGCAACATCTGGGCAATAAACTTATTTTCAACTCTTTTGACCAAAGTTTACCCCTTTTCTGTGTGGGTACAGTTGTAATGCTATTTCTGTATCTTCTCCACTATTGGCCTGTATAGCACAAACAAGTATTTTATGACAAGGCCATTAGGAATGGGCTAGAAAAGTTGGTTAATTACTCTGCAATCTTTCTGATCAGTCTCTTTCACCCCTGAACTGTCCATGCTCGCTCTAAAACTGCTGTATTACATTTTCTTAAATGGCGACATGGGACATTATTTTTGGACCCATGTAGACCCCTATTTGGAGTTGACCTACTGTCACCTACATCTCTTGACTCTCTTCCTCCTTGTCTCCTTATCTGCGGCATAATCTGTCAACCACCCTTGCGGACATGATAACTTCAGATCTATTGATGCTAGGCTCATGGATGTACACATGGAGACAAGAGTAGAAAAAGTGGACACCCGGCAAGTTCAAGGTTCCATCAGTGTCGCGGATGGTGTTTTAAAGATCTGTGAAATTTCACGTCTTGTTTATCTCCACTTTTATTACCACAAATTACCCCCCAAATAACCGTCACATGATACAACCTTGTTGCAGTGATCTTGTTTTGAAAACCCTCAAAGTTTACTGTATATATTCCTCAAAAGCTGCACAATTTGTTCTTCCAGGTTCAGTCTCACGACAAATCTGGAATAACAAATCTCCATGAACAATGGATTTAATGTCATTTGAGAACATGCTATGAACTATATATAATAATTTTATAGGTTCAATCCAAGGGCCAGTGAGCAGTGGTAATATATATTTTTTTATCATTTATAATTATTAATTTATTCTACCAATTCAAGCAACACCATATATTTAGTTATTGATAAATCACGTTGCATCATATGCATGAGGTTGGATAAATTGGAATAAATCTGAGTTCATGTTGTGAGAAATAGAATAAATGATATGAATTTCATGTACTATGTGTATGTAATGCCTATAATGATATAAGAACTAGTCTTAATAGTCATTTTGATGAGTTTGAATTTGTGTTTATTAATAACGAATATCAGGTACTAACTTTTTGCTGAAAGCTATGGAAATAAGGGAACAGTTACTTTTTGTTATTTAGACGTAATGTATTCAAGCACTAAAATGGAGTGACATATAAGCCCTTATGGGGCTGGGTGGTTTATGTTTCCACGTATGATGTTTGTATTGTTGTAATGTAAAACCACATGTCAATAAAGATAAAAAAAAAAAAAAAATAAATAAAAATATAGGCCTATTGCATATACTATATAGTATACACTGTTAGTTAAAATTCATTTACAGTCTGTTTCTCATTCTCGACTAATTCTTTGCAATGTGTTTCGTCACCTAACAGCCCAGCGACCTAATTATGAACATTCTTTTGCTAGTTTACCTAGTTAAGCAAAATGATTGGTTGAATTATTCAGCCGATAGGCTGAGTATAGACTTAAGAAATCTTCTGTTAAAAATACAAGAGAAATGGATTCATATTTTTTTTAGTTTAGACAATTTTTCTGAATTGCCCGCTTGTCAGAACAAGAATTGCGTAAACTCAGTATATGACAATCTAATTATTGTATAATTTCATTGTTAGACCTTTAATGCCATAAGCCAGCCTATAGACTATACGAGTAATTGATTAATTTACGTACATTATTAGGTCACTGGACTGTGAGGTGACGACACACAGTGTTTGTGATATTTGTAAATTTTGGTATCAACAGCAGTAAGAAAGTACAAAAAACTTATTTGTGAACAACATTGTCCTTGAATCAAAGCATCAGTATACAAATTTACTTGTTTATTTATTCGTCTAATCATTGGAAATTAATATTAAATCATGTTGCATCGTATGCATGATGTTGAGTAAATCTCGAATAAATCTGTCGTCAAGTTTACATTGTGGGTTATTTTGCATACTGTACATTAGGGAAGGTTGATTTATTGCATTTCTTGAGATATTGACTTTGGACTAGTCAGGATGTCAAGGCTGTAACATCACAATGGCAGATAAAAAAAGTCAAATATCTAGCTTAAATACTTTTTTGAGGAAACTTTATTGAAAATCACATCAAAATAATGCGACAAACTAGCCTTATTTTTACATTTCTTCAACCACAAATCGTGACTTTTTTCACACTGTCAAAATAAACTGTTAACAACATTTGAAGTATTTCAAATACAATCTATTAGACAAATTTAAATGTCGAGATCATCATAATGCTCAATGTATGAGCCCTTGTTACAAAAGCAGACCTCATTTGGCAAAGTTGTTTTTTGCATACTGTACATCATTAATTATATTGCATGGACATTTTCAGCCTGTTCACCATTCTTGGCTGTAATTCTTGGTGATATTTGTAAAAGAAATTATCATCCATGGTGGTTGATTGAGTCATATTTCCGCAAGCTCCTACTGGTCTGCGATAATGCTGAAGTCTTGCTAGAGAAAGTGGAAGCATGATTCTGTCCTTCATGGGTGGTATGACCAGTTGCACTGCATGGATGTACAATCGATCTACATGCTGTGGTTTCACGATTGATTTATAAAAGGGTATGTAGTCTATTGTTGTCCGAAATCGGTTTATTCTTTTCGTCCCCTTGGTGACTAGGTATATCTCAGCGTCATCTTGTTTAACGATGTAAGATGCATTTTCAGTCCGATCGAAGCATGTTTCCTGGATGTTGTATTGCGCGTATTCCGCATACATTTTTTTGGCATCAATGTTTGCGAACATTTCTTGCCAAGTGTAGCTATCACCAGGAAGAACAAACTCATCCGTATCGAAGAGTGCGAGGTAAGTATAATCATCCATGAATCTGTAGAGGCAATCCATGTAAATGAGATGTTGAGCGTAATATGCCACACAACGATCGATGGATCTCAACGTTGCGTTTTTTGCATAATCCCATGGTGTAACGGTTGCCATTGGTAAACTCCACGGATAGTAAATGAGAAATCCTGAATCGACATAAGATTGGAGCACTCTGAGGACATTCCTCGTCACATTATACACACCGTAAAATAAGACATTGTGGACACCCAGTATTTTTTGCATTTCAAACCATTCAACGAGGTTATGAGTATTGGCGTCGCTTTGGTGGAAGATGCTGTTAAGGCAGATCCCATACTTCGGCTTCGTCGGCGGTTTGTAATCAGGAACTCGGATATCGTGCCACTTATTTGGGGTCCCATCTGGTGATCCTGAAATCGATATTGAGTCAGGTATTTCTGAAGTTACCACAGGACACTTCATGGTTGCTGTTACCCACTTGCAATATGACTCGAAGTAAACTCTCTGAACGACAAGTTCAGCTTTCACAACGGAAGTTGCGATGTAATTTTTGCTGTTTCTAAATCTGATATGACAGAAAACTGCATGATATTGCGATGGCGTAATAACTAACATCCGAACCACTGGCTTGCGCTTTATGCGAGGATCATAAACAGCAGACCGGACAAACATTTCTGTTCCCTCGACGTAAGAAAATGTCTCGTCTGACTGGTCCAAGAACGTTATTCTCTTCCCCGGCATAATTACATTTCGCATAATCTGAGCTAAACTGTCATTTACTAGTGAATTATATACCAGCATTGTTGTGATGAAAATTACACAGATTCGACAGAAGAATTTCGATTTCAGGACATCTATCTGAAAGTGAAAATTGGATTATTGAACATTTCTGTAAATTAGATTTTTATAGTACTTCTAAAATTACAAGTAGGATTTCAAATGATCTATGAAAACAAATTTACAACGATTTCTAATATGTGTGTACAGTTGCCAGAATTTTTCAACACTAAAGATGCCTTTGATTGAGTTTTGCATTCAGTGACCTAAATTAATGACTTTGGAGCACTTTAATGACCTACATCCATGGGGAGAAAAAGTACCACAAGAGGTCACTGACACTGTAGCAGATAAGTATTATTATGATGTCACAGAATAGATGACGTCAACTATTCTGACGTCATCTATTCTGTGACATCATGCATGTAACAATTATGTAGTGACGTCATCTTATTGTTTTTTTCATGTTCTACGGTGGTAGTACATTGGATGTGTTTAGTACTCGGTGCTCTGCAGACGTAAATAAAATTCTCCGCCCATGGGTAAATGTGTAACTTATGTCGACTAGGATTATCATCTCATTATTATGTGAAAACTACAATTTTGAAATCACATACAGAACTGCCTTATTTATGTCTAATGTCTAATGTCTCAATGCTACTGGGTCTGAAACTTGGATTATATGACCAGCTGCCAGGCAGACGTCATAAGTCAGCTTATATTACCAGCTGCCGGAGGCAGACGTAATGATGAGATATGATAAGATGATTAGGCTTGGAATCCACACCATGTTACACATTTACCCCTTGCCTCGGCATAGACACCGAGTACAAGGCACCTCCAATTTAACGTCCAATGCGATTGTAGGATTGTCTAGGCCTGGGATTGAACCCTGGTCCCGGGACCTTTGGCAGAGCTAGCCAATAAGGACCGGTAGCATTGAGACATTAGACATAAATAAGGCAGTTCTGTATGTGATTTCAATATTGTAGTTTTCACATCTTATATGGTCAACCGCACGACTGGCAGAGACAGACATAATGATGAGATGATTATCCTAGTCGACATTGCAATTTTTTGTCAATTATTTATTTATAAGCAGTCAACTTATCCAGATTTTTGCGTTTTTTGGTTTTCCTCGAATGTAGAGCAGTTTCGCTTCGAGCACCATAGGTCAAAATGGCTGGGTGAGTTAGGCCCACTTTCCTTTATTGGCCTTTTTAAATTTATAAGAGTACAAGTCCTTGCAGTGGTGTGGGTTGATACACGCCATAGTTAAAAATTGAAAATGACTTTTTTTGGAGGAATTGCACTTGGCTTGACCTTTAACCTTGACTTCTTCTAATTATTAATAATAATCAGAGATTTACCTGAAATACATAAAAAAGAAGTGAGTACTTGCAGAACTCCACTTCTAGAAATGATTAAAAAGATGCAGTTTTCTGCTTACCAAGTGATCGGAAATTATGTTTTGTGTATAACAATTGCTCATCTTTCAATGTCCCAATGCTACTGAACCTGAAGCTTGGCTTATATGACCAGCGGTCCGAGGCAGATGTAATGATGAGATGATAAGGCTTGGGAGTCTACAACATTTTACACATTTACACCATGGGTGTGGTCTTTTGCATGCCTCAGCATAGACAGGACACTTTCTTGTTATACGGACACTTTGTCTGACTATTGAACAATTTATAAAAATTATGTCCCAGACGTTGTGTGCACTGATATTCGAGACCTACAACTTGCCTTTCTCATGGGCCTATATTATAATTTTTAAACCTGGAAGATATCACTTCAGTCAAAAAGTGAGAAATAGCAAAACTCCACTTCTAGAAATGATAAAAATATGCAATTTTAATTTCTGCTGAAAGCAAAATCAGATAGATCTATGACGTATTTTCTGTGTGGACTTCAATCTGGTTGTACTAGTCAGAGCTAGAATTTTGTCAAATATAAATATTACTTGTTTACTAAAGTGAACATCAGAACATTAGACGCATGACCTTTGACCGAATTTCTTTTTTCTTAGGCTACAATTGAGACATTAAAACAAAATGTAATGCTGTAATGAATGAGTAAAAGGATTATATAATAGTTATGCGCAAAACATTTCAAAGGGTTTGCCGAAAACTGCATATTTTTATTTTTTCTAGAAGTGTAGTTATGCTATTTCCACTTTTTCTCTGATTATCATTACAATAAATATAAGAAATGCAGGTGAAAGGTCTCGTTGCACCATCACGCCAACAATTGTTACATAATCTGTCAATCATTGACATTGTTCAAAATCTTTTATCCTCATTTTAACTTTACAACGTGTATATATGCTACCTAGCTTTTATGTTATTCATATATGTATATATTTCTACTCTTTTACTGAAGGCCAAAAAAAAAAAAAAAAAAAAAAAAAAAATATATATATATATATATTAACCAATCAAATTAAAGTACTGTAATGCCCCTCCCACTGAACACATTTGCCAATTGAATAGGGGACATGTTTATATTGTGGACACTGGCTGGGACCCATGATAGTGTGGTCTTTAAGGTAGAGATTCAACTGTATATGTCTAGGAGCTTATACAAGGCCCACAAATGAGGCAGAGTCAACTTAATCATTATTTATTATATTATTCATAACAATGGTGCGTATTAACCCCGTACCACTGTGAAGTCTTGTACTCTGATGTCATTCTCTGAGTACAGCATGCTCTGGGACAATGATAAGATTTTAATGTTGAATCTTTGTTTCAATTTGTAAGAATCTACTCAAAGGCTTGCAAATACATGTAACTTTCTCTCTTCTCTCGGATTGATTGATACTAACACACAGGGGTCTTCAGGGCTAAGCTAAACCAGATAGCTAGATAGATAAGATGGATCAACTAGTGTCAATTATAATACTTCTTTAGATTTGTACTTGACTAGGACACCACAGCACAAAACAGTTTTTCAACAGTGTCACTGGCAATTAACACTGACACTGTTGAAAAGTTGTCAACTAATTCCACTGCATAGACTGCAATTTAGTTATTAACAAGCCCCTGGAAGATGCCAGTGGATGGTGATTGTCGGCCGATTTTCTTTGACATGCCAGACTCCTCGCGACGCCGATTTTCCCAGGAAATCGCGTCGGTGGGTCCATTCACACTAGCGCGATTTCATCGGCCGACACAAAATCGGTCGGCAAAATCGCACAGTGTGAGGCCGGCTTAAGATGAACAATTTAAAAGAGAGTAAAAAATCTATATTATATATCATCAAATTAAAAAGTCTCGAGAATTTGTGGTGGGGGGGGGGGGGGGTGAGGATCCACGTTTGTACCAATGTGTTTTGCCACATTTACACAATGTTGGTCAAATGTTGGTCAAATGATGGTCAAATGATGGTCAAATGTTGGTCAAATGATGGTCAAATGTTGGTCAAATGTTGGTCAAATGATGGTCAAATGTTGGTCAAATGATGGTCAAATGATGGTCAAATGTTGGTCAAATGTTGGTCAAATGATGGTCAAATGTTGGTCAAATGATGGTCAAATGTTGGTCAAATGATGGTCAAATGTTGGTCAAATGATAATTTCATGTTGTGAAAAGATTTTGGTGACGTGTCTGGCTTATCTGAGGATTTAAATTTGAAAGAAATGACACCAAATCTTTTGTATGCTTTATAATTTATAGAAAATATTGTTCCTCTATTGTAAGGACCCATATCAAAGGATTTTGAAAATCCTCTGCATATTTTTTCGAAAGCCAAACAAACACAAATTTCCAAAAATTCGATTTTTCTGTATGTTATTTAATTAGTTTATCATAAAATGTTCAGAAAGAATAAACCTTTTAGAAGATCCTAATTATTTAAATCAGGCATTATGTTGATGAATGATCAAAGTTTGAATTGAAGGAAAGCAAGGACAGTGATTATCCATTAGCCCAGAATTGTGACAGAAAACAAAACAGCAGAAAAAAAAAAAAAAATGTAAAAAAACAACAAATTAATGAAAAAACAAAAAACCAAGCAATGGAAAATACAACAAAACAATGTAAAAAAAAACAAAAAAAAAAATAAAACAGTAAAACAACAACAAAACAATGTGAAAAACAAAAAAAAACACTGTAAATATCCAATTGACAGTTCCAGCATAAATCATATGAAATTAATTTAGTTCGTTTATATACTGCAATTAATGTATAAAATGCTCTTGACAGCATTTTGATTATATTTGCTAATAATATCAAATAAATTGAAATAGTCAAGAACATTCTAATACAGTCGTTCTCAAAAGTTTAGATACCTTAAGGCAAAATGGCGTAAATTAAATTTTGAATAAAATCACCCACTGTACAGTGTACATAAGGATATAATACTCACCAGTGAAACATTCTTCGCCATTATAAAAAGCAGCTATATCACTTGAAAAATAGCAAATATTGAAATATGTATCCCTTTGATATGAAATAAAATCTCTTAGATAAATAGCTTAGGTGTCCTGTGCAGTGAAATATAACTCAGAGATCAAAATGCTAAAAAATAATCCTGATAGAAATGCATAAAATGTTATCTATTGCACAAAAGCTGTTTTTGAAGAACTGGGTTTGGAAGAAATGAATTTTAACGCAGAAGAATTGTGTGTGAAGAATATGGCTAAAATCACTGAAGTGTGTCATAAAAGGGGGTTTGAGTTCGTCTTTAAGTCAAGATCACTGGGAAAGTGGACCTAAGTTTGGACATTGACACAGATTTTTAGGGTATAATAAACTGTATTCAGTGCAACTCATGTGTTAAGTATTTTTACAAGCTAGACAGGACTAGACTTTACACTTAAACAACCTATACTTAACCAATCTAACAATTTTCTTTGTTAAATAAAATAATATTAGCAGCTAAATTATTGGGTGACCCTACCATTTGATTGGTCAATTGAACCAGCAAGATATAATCATGGTTCTAAGCTCAAAAATTGTTCACTTTGTGATACAGCTCTGAAACTTTGCACAATGATAGAGGGGGTCAATACCCTCATTTTTGGATATGGACCCACCTCCAATAACTTCCTGTTTTGGAGCATGGTTGCCATGGAAATGAACATTTTTCATTTTTTATCATTACACAGAAATGTTGAAATAACAAGATTTATATAATTCATAGCTTCACCCAATGCTAGAGAATTAATGCAAAGTGTATAGGAATGCAAATTTGGTAAATTACTTCAAAGGTCAAGGTCACCAATGGAATTATTTCCAAATATGGAAATTCGAGAATTTTTCTGTAATTCCAAAAGGATATATTATATGTAACAGCTAGCTCCATGTAACAGAAAACCACACAAATGGCATATCATATAATTATATGAAAGCTAATGAAAAGTTCTTTTTATGACACCACACTTTTGGTATCCATGGCAACCAAATGCTGCTATGGCCGCCTAGTTACCAACTTATACTGCACTAAAGAGAAATGACACTTACCAGAAAGATCTGAAATATTTTCACCATGTTTGTAAAGATTTGTTTCTAGTTAAATTTTGAACAGTACTACATGGCCAATTGTGCCACGTGCCTTTTTCATGCGTTTGGATAAACGCATGGAAAACGCATGGTTTTTGCCTCATTATAATTAGCTAAAAACCATGCGTTTTCCGTGCGTTTATACTTCTCATGGAAAACGCACATTTGGCCATGTACAATATGTTCCTGAATTACCACATCATAATGATCCATGGGGTCAAAGGTCGAGGCCACCAAAATGTATTTCAAATATGGAAACTTTGGCAATTTAAACTAATTGGTGTTACCTAACAGAAAACCACATAAATAGCCTATCATATGAAAGCTTATGAAAAGTACTTTCTTGTGACACCAAATTGTGGTATCCATGGCAACAAAATTCTATTGGCAGCCATATTGGACGCCATCTTGGATATCCCAGTTCCTGTACAATATATCTTAAAATAGATTGTTTCATTGAATTCCTTAACCCCAAACACTTATGCACAGACCATATCTTTGTTGTGCTGTGTCAATTAGTTACAAAGATATAGGCATTTATGGCTTGATAGTGGCCATCTTGGATGCCATCTTTGATATTTCAAAATAAATGCTGCCGACAAAATTTAATTATCAAGACTAGAATAATGCTCCCCTATCTTGCATGATACCAATTATAAAATTTTCAACAAACATTGCTATAAGTATTAATTTATGGCAGTAATGTGGAAGTTTAGTCAAAATTCACTGAAAAATGACTTACACATTTCTCAAACTGGTTGTCATGGCAACATTATTTTATTCAACTGAAATCATGCGAATGATAATGGCAGGTGTTGGTTGTGCCAAAGCATGCCTTATTTGTTGATAATATATATTACACGAATAAAGAAAAAAACTTCTCATAGGTACTTTTGGTAAAAATTAGCAAAAACGCCACTTGTTTTGTTACCATGTCAACAGGGTTATACAATCTTTAAATACTTTATTTATTTGTTTTCCATATTGCTGTAGATACCTGTACATTTTTGCCAAATGTCATTTTTCAGTTGTATTGCCAAAGTTAGAGGATAAAATTAATTTTAATATTGGGTTTAAACATAGGCTGTGCTGCAGCTAAACCCTCAGCAAATCCCACATAACACACAGGCATCATTAAAATTGTTAAGTGTTCGTCCGACAGGCAGGAGGGCGAGTGTTACACTGTCATTTCCAGAGCAGAATTCTATACACTTTCATTTCTAGTGCTGAACTCTAACACTAATGCACTTACCCAAATGAAATTTTATACAGTAACACTCTATATGGCCTAGTGGTGCCTTGTGATAGCCTCACTGACATATATCGGCTATGTTTTACAAAATTTGGAAAAATATTATTTCTTGAGTGTTTATATAGTGTGTGCAATGAACTGAAACAATTGCCACATAGCCTGTTATGCAATGCTAATTGCAGTCCAAGATGTCCTATTTTTTTTAATCTTGAATTTCTCTATTGTCCATTATATTATGTTAAATGTGAAATAATGCAGTGTTCCCATGGGGTTATAATGTCTTACAAATATTTTACTTATTAACAGCAATCCGTTCTGTTCAGAGTAAAGCCAAGTGAGCATGAAAGGTATTGTCTATCCTTTTCCTGCCATTTTAATGTTCTGTTTCAAGATTTTATGCACAATAAGGAGTATTCAGTTTGCTAGAATTATCAACGCAATAGTATGTTCCCTTACCTAATCTACAACTAAGATTATCATTTATATGTCCAAAATAGTCATATATGGGCTATGGCAATGATCCTAAGGAATATATATGAAATTCAGCAACAATGTTATGTCACGTAAAGATGTTGGGTAGAATTTCATACAAAGTGAACCTTTTAGGTTTGTATTTACTTGTATTTAAATAAGTCTAAATAGAAATAAATACAAATCTTAAGGTTTATTTTGTATGGAATGATACTCAACGCACCCATTTTAATGCCTTTATAAGTCCAAATATATTTTGCTTGCTGTTTGCATTTAAATGGAACTATATATTATCAATTGCCATATTCCCTTCAACAGTTACTGAATTGTTGGGTTGCTGATTTGCATTAAATCTATGGCATTTAAATTAGTATTTATAACCGAACACTTTATAGGTGTATATGAAGAAAACAATAATAAGTATTGGAGTCAAGTGAAAGTAATATAAATCATCATGCAACTAATTATTATACACATAAATTTTACAATTTTTAGCATTTTCTTTTCAGATTTTCCATTATTATAAAAAAAAAAGAAAGCAGGATGAGACCAATGTCAAAATTATGCTTAAAATTGAAAGTACTATAATCTAGATATATCATTGGCAAAATGTTACTTATGTAATGATAGAGTCATTGATATTAGGGTTTGCAACGGAAAGAGTATACAATTTTCATATTTTCCTTATATAAAAATATCTGTCATTAATGGTTATGAAACCAAAAAAAAAGGTATCTCTACACTATTTTAGGCATATGCTTATTTAACTTTGTACCCATGTTGGTGCAGTAGTGTGTGAGTCCTGCTCTGGAAACCGAAATTTTAGGTTTTTTCTTTTTCATTTTTCTCTTAATATTTTAAAACACAGCTGAGTGGCGATGGGACTATCAAAATGCACAACTAAGCTATATAGATTAATAACATATAAAGTGTTGTCAGGGTAAGTGCATTAATGTCAGATTTCTGCTCTGGAAACCCAATTTAACTCAATTTTTAGCATTTTATTTCTGATTTTCCATTATTATGTAATCAGCATAAAATAAATATCAAAATGAAGTTTAAAAAGTGAAAATATTATAATTCAGATATGTTATTGATACAATTTCATTCATGTAGGGTAAATAGTGTCTTTTGTATGGAGGTTTGAAGAAATAAGAATTTTCCTTATTTAATTTATCCATTAATTTTGAAAATTCTATGGTATTTATGGCCATGAGACCCCCAAAAGGCACCACTAAACTATTTTAGACAAATTATGAGAAAGTTTTAAGCATGTAGGTGCAGTAGTGTCAGAGTTCTGCTTCGGAAACTAAAATAATAATTTTTTTCTATTTTTTCCAAATTTTGTAAAACACAGCCAGCATTATTATGTCAATGTGACTATGAAAAGGCACCAATAGGCCATATAGAGTATTACTGTACAACATTTTGTCAGGGTGAGTACATTAGTGTTAGAGTTCTGCTCTGGAAATGAAAATGTTATGTCCGCCCGTCCGCCCGTCGGACGGACATTGATGATAACAAAAACCCTTTTCGAACTTCGTTCACTGAGGGTTAAAAATTAAGGGACTTGTTGTCATGGAAACAAATTTTAAGACCCTTATTTACCAGTTATGACATGGCAAACATAAAAATTCAAACAGTTGAGGATCTTAGGAATAAAATTATGTGTAATATGACCATCAACCCTTCAACTAATATGGTTTATAACTTAAATTCCATAAAATATAGGTTAGTGGTCATTATTTCATCACAGTCCATGACTAGTTACGATAAAAGACAAATACAGGACACCCAGGATATCGAGATTACAAAGAAGCCCCTGTGGGTTAATCATAAGTTATCAATCAGTCTAAAACTTCGGACTAGGTGGGCTCAAGTCCAATATAAACCCATGACGTCATATGCTTGGATGCAGCTGATGACGTCACAAGCAAATTACTACTTTATTATTTATTCATTTATTATTATTATTATTAATATTATTTCCTCCCACTAAACTACACAAATGTAACACTAATTATGCCAGAGCTATAGCCGGGCTCATACTATGCGAATTTGTCGGCTGATTCCGTGTTGGCTGATGAAATCGCGCTAGTGAACATGGACCCGCCGAAGAGATTTCCTGGAAAAATCGGCGTCGCTGGGAGTCTGGCATGTCAAAGAAAATCGGCTGACAATCACCATCCAAGTTAGAACTGCACTTGATTTGACCTATCACCTTCATTTCATATAATAATTAATAGAAAGATATGCAGTTTTCTGTTGACCCTTAGGCTTTCAAATGAAAAAAGGGGGTTGCCTACGCTATGGCATATATTTAAAAGGCTGCTGCTCCCCTAATATTTGTCGGAATTTCGTCAAATAAAAACTGAATTGTTCAGGAAAATGTGTAGAATATATATCTTACTTAAATGGCTATTTTATTCAAAATAGTTTGTGAAAACCTTTAAATTGATTGGAAATTAGTAAAAAAAAATACTTGTGGTTCTGATTTCAATAATGGTGCGTTGGCCATTTATTAAGGCAGCTGGTGAGCTTTTTGTTCTTGCTACATGTGCTTTATAAAAACTCACAACCTTCTAAATAACTGCAAGTTTCGTATTAATACTATTGTAAGTTTTTTTTTACATTTTTCCATCATTTCCTTGGTACAGGTTAATAATCATGAATATATTTTATTATAAATTTAACATAATTCAACAATCATTTAATATGAGCGAAGCTCCGCCGCCGCAGGCAGCGAGTGCAGCTCACTTCCCGTAGACGATAGGCTACACAGTGGACAAGCCAACCGGAACTGGTTAAAAAATTGATTTCACTTATTATCGCTGTTCAAAAATACATGTAATCCTATGGAAGATCAACTTATTATCGTTTTTTTTTGCCAAATGGTCCAGAACGAGACTACGTCATCATGTCATAACAACGTCGTCGGTTCAAAAGTTGCGACGTCCATAATTTCGTAACAATTACACATCCAGCTTGAAACTTGGAGAAAACTTGTTTCTCTAACTGTAAAAATTCTAACTGTGACTAGAAATAGCGTTTATTTAAGGGGAACTCACCAGATATGAAAAACAAATCATCTTGAATCGATCACGCTCGCGCCAACGACATTGTTGCTATGACGTTTTATCACACCAGGGGGCAGTTGTAAGCGATCGCAGCGCCCCTGGCGGCTGAGAAACGCATTACAATTATCTGACTTCTTTTGCCTCTAAAATTGTTATCTATTGTCCGATTTTGACAATTTAAAAACCTACATGAAGTCCAATTAGTAGTTGAGAATAACTAATGGGCCAATATTTCTGTTGGATGCAAAATTCCCCACCAGAAATATTCAGGGCATACTAAATCTGTGTGTTAACTAATGATTTCATCAGACATTATTACTAAAAATAAATCTTACATTGAAAATCCAGACTAAAACATTGGAAACACACTGGGTATGATGGCCTGAAAAACTAATACTTAAATTATTTATTGTAAATTAAGACTAAATTGTTGCGCAAAAGTGGCCATGTGTAATGGTAAAAAATATCAAAAGACAAGAAAGCAGCATTTGTATATGTATAATTACTTGAATGTGCTAAATCTGGAGACACAGTAACTTTAAGACATAAATATAATATAGCTTCCCTCACTTCTGTCATTGACAGCTACATATTATGCCACTTCTAGAATGAGTCCTATGACATTATGATATGGGTACCATTAGTACCAGGAATAAAATGTGTAGTTTTGAAGAAAATGTAGTACAAAATCTGGAATAAACACAATTTTCAATAAACTCAAAGTAAAATTGCCCATGTATGGTAACATGCACTAACCTGAAACCTAGATTATTTTTAAAGTCATATTTTTGGCAATGTTGAGTTAAACTTTCATAGTGGGATCTTTGTTCATTATCCAGTTATGAATTTTTAATTTTCAGAAATTTGTTCAATTGACACGGAATGACTCTAATTCAAATATAAAATGGTTTTGTCAATGTAAATAAACATGCAAAACTGCTGTTGGGGGGGGGGGGGGGGGGACTATGTAGGATGTCCACAAAGTTGTGGTTAAAAGCAAAATGGTTAAAGTTGCGTCACTGAACTCAATTCTGTCTGTCAGTTCAGCTCATCTGTTCAAGTTCAGTCAAGTCAGTCTGTCTGTCAGTCAGTCAGCACAACAGAACATGCCAGCTGTCAACTAGTCGGTCATTTAGGCAGCCATACAGTGGTTTTATTCTTGTACCTTAAATATCACTTGCAAATTGTAGATTCAGTGACATAAACCTCAGGGTTGTCATCAGTTTCTTGTTACAAATGAACTATTTAGAAAAAAATAGATTGTTCTACCATGTATAGAAGCCAAGTAATTGCCAGCTGAAGTTTTGCACTCCTCCAACATCTTCAGGTGAGTTAAAGATGAATGTCTTTAGTTAAAGAAAGTCAGGTGAGAAGGCCAAGGCAAAAAGTGAGCAGTTTCTGAATATAGGCCAAGGCCAAAGATCTAGGCCAAGACAAAAAGTGTTTCTCACTGAAGTGGAACCAATTTCACCACATAATGATACTAAATAAGGAGTCACTTGTGTGCCTGTGTCATGTTATTAGCTAAACAGTAAAATGATGAATTCCAGGTGTCCAGAAGGAAGACATTAAATTGTTGTAAAAATAGTGTTAATTATAAAAATACAGCATATTCCTGAGCACCTTCTTTATGTATTTGTTTCATATTTACAATTTCGCTATCTTTAACTGCCTTGTGGTCTAATGAACATGAATAGCCTTTATACTGTGAATGAATATTTAAGGAATATACACTGCCAAAATATTCATTCACAGTATTCAAAGGCTATTCAGTGGCCTTGCCTTAAAAACCACACTATTAAGACCTCACTATTAGTATGTCTACTCAACCAAGATCTTAATTGTGAGGTTTGCATTTCTTTCTTGTGTATTCACCAAGGAAAATAGTCTGATTGAAAGCCAGTATATTTATAACAAATGAGTGCAGCAATTTAGTGTTTGATACATGTATGCTAAAATGATGTTTAATAAGAAAAAATTTGCTGTGGTGCCTCTGTTTTACATCATGTTGCCAAATCTCAGAAAATTTTGTTATTAATACTCCCAATAGTATTGTGAATCATTAGGTTGCAATAATGTTTATGACAGCTAAAACAGCACTGAAAAGTAGTTAAATTGAACAGCATTGGGAAAATTATATATTGACTTCATATCAATTTAATTATTGATTGCAATTTACCCTCATTAACTTCAGATAATACCAATTGGATTTACAGGGGGCACATTGCTGATAACTGCAATTCTTAATGAAACAAAGGAGCATCATTTATTACTTCCTATTCCTATTATAAGACTTATAAGGAACCGGTTTTTGATAACAAGAAACACTTTAATCATGCTTAATTTTACAGCTAATGTTCTGACATCAGTGATGGCATATATTAGCATATATTGCGTATAAAAACAATTACATATAAGCCAAACTAAACATTTTCATATCTCAGCAACCACAAATCACAGAGACTGAGTTTTTACATTGCATTGTGCAGTTGCAAATTTCCTTTTTTTGGAGACTATTCCTTCTTTATGTCTATGCCTCATTAGGTGATGTCATTGGGAAGGCAGAAGCAATCTACTCATCTTTGAAGTCAATGATTGGGTCCAGAAAACCCTTGAGAATAATTGCAATAAACATGGCAAATTTAAATTTACTTTATTTCTTTCAACCCAAAAATTGGCAAACATGATACAGCTGTATACAGTTAAAAAATATACAGTGAAATAAAATCATGATAAAAGCACAAGAAATAAAAGCAATAAAAAATCACATGGTACAGCACAGATTAATAGGCATATCATTTAATTGTATCCACCTTTGGGGAAATAGGCCTAAGTTGTATTTGATAGCAATGAAAACGTCATGTATACACCTGTATTTTACATTCTGTCCATGGCCTGCATCAGCAACTCTGACGTCACTGGCTCAGTTGACTCGGTTACGCTTCAGCAATCACGCCAAAATGCCGTTGCGGGAATTGGTAGGTCCTATAGATAAATGCTAATATCTCTTTACACAAAAGTCAGTATATATTACATAATATTCCAGCTTTTAGTGTACTACTACACACCGGCAAAGTTAGATTTTGATTGCCCATGACCATTAAGCACTCATCTGTAACGTTGCAAAATCGGCGGGAAAAATCACGTAGTGTGAGAGGTCACGCGACTGTGCGACAGTTGGCACAAAAATTGCCAGCCTCGTGTCGGCCGACAAAATTGCGTAGTGTGAGCCCGGCTTAAGAAATATGGTCAAAATCACAATATTATAATAAACCGAATCACAACAATGTTACTACACCATTGGCACTATATTTAAGTTATTATTAGACTTGACCAGCAGGGTGCTAAATTGGAGACTGGCTAAGTCTATATGGTAAAAAATGTAATTACAGGAGTATTGTACAGATAAATCCTGATAGCTTGTATTGTCTCAACCAATTCACTGTCTTAAATATACTCCTGATCTGGATCCATGCAATATATTTTGATCAATTTCTCATACTAAAAAAAAAGTATCCTTTTGAAAGAAAAACAATTCTGTAAAATAAAGCGTGTTATGTTTTTTTTTTGTCTTGGTGAAATCTCATGGACTGCACTGATCAATTGCTACATGAAGAGAATGTTTTGTTTTTTAATTATCTCGATATTTCCATTTACAATGTATCTTGAAAAAGAAATACATTGTAAATGGAAATATTGAAACCTTCTTACATTTTGAATGTTCAGTATGAAGGCAAATAAATCCATCTAGAATTCATCATATTTGGTTCAGTTCAGTGAGTTTTAGTTCCATATTATGCAAGAGCGCATCATGATATTTTGACATGATTTTGTCTGATGTTAACTCCAGGCGCGAGTCGCCATAGCCCACATTACAAGCACCTGGTTGACTTTTGTAGTGGTTCATTCTGCCAATGGAGGGATCAATGCCAACTTTCAGTGTTAATCCTGACAAGGCTTCCTCGTTTGTGTGAATATACATGTTAACATTCATGCTTGGTTTAATGATGGATTTCATGTGCCATGTTTTCCAAAGCATTGCGCGAAAGTACGGTAACCTCTTCGTTTCATTAGTGGACATGTATACAGTCATATTACTGCTAAGGATGAATTTTGCTTCATTCACTGCATTGTCGTAACAAGCTTCATAAAAATAGTAACTGGCTACTTGACTAGACGATTCTTGTGAATCGATTTCTCGAATCATATCCGACCAATTGTAATGTTTGCAGGGTATAATGAACTCATCCAGGTCAATGAAAGCAAGATGAGTGAAGTCGTCAACGTATCTGTACATACAATCCATGTAGCTTAAATGCTGGGCATAATAAGCGACACAGTTTACATTGGACCATTTATACTTCGTCGCTTCTATCTCCAAATCTTTCGGTTTGTTGGTGTATATGTTCGGCGTTAACGACCACATTGGTAACTTCCATTTCTGATAAATCAGAAATCCGGAATCCGCATAACTTTTGAGTGCTTTCAGGACACGTACACTTACATTATGCGCATCATACAATATAACATTATGAACGCCAAGCAGTTTTTGCATCTCGAACCATTCGACCACTCTGTGCAGATCTTTGTCGGCAATGTCGAAGAGTGTGTTCAGGCAGATGCCAAACTTGGGGGATTTTGGTGGCTTGTACAATGGCGTTCTCACTTTATGCCATGCGTTACCTGCCGTTGAGTCCTCTGTCTTTGATATAGATACATAGCAAGGAGGTTTGGCATCAGGTAATGGGCATAGCAGGACAGCTGTAAACCATCTACAATGTGGCTTGGGAGCATCGATGTGTGTTACCACTCTAGGTCGAACAGCAAGTATTGTGTCATCATCCTTGTACTTCATATGGCAATAAACTGTAGGATATTCCCATGGTGTTAATCCCCACATTCTGATGACGGGTTTTTCTTGTATCCTTGGATCAAATGTTGCGGTTTTTACATACATCTCGACACCTTCAACCAAAATAAATTTTTCATCCATTCGATGCTCACAGGGTGGGGAATTTCTATTCGTGTATTTTGAAAACTTGACGGGAAGTTCTTCAGGTTTTCTTGTAGTTGCAATCCAAACAATCGAAAGCAGAATTGCAGTTCCACACAGCATAGAACCCTTCTTCTTAAACCTGTGAAATAAGAAAAGAAACGTTAAAAGAAGAGAGGACAAACATCTACAGTTAGAAAATACAGTTTTACAATATGGCCCTGCTATAAAAAAAACAATAAAATACAAAGAATTTATATTACAAGATAAAAAGAATAGTGAAATTACAATTGAATAAAATAAGTCAAATAAAAACAATAATAAAATAAGCTTTACATTTGGACTTGAAATCATCATTATTAGCAGAATCTTTTATAGCACCAGGAAGGCTGTTCCATTAAACCGGTCCTTGGTGAATACAACCTTTTTGGCATATATATATTTAAATTACGGGATGGCACATGAACGTCATTTTGATCAAAATTTCTTGTGAGGCGACTTGACAATTCAATTTGCATTATGATCTCATCACATAAGTAGTGTGGGGCCAGCCAATGGATAGCTTTAAACATTAAAAGAGCCATGAAATAATCTATCTTTGAGTAACATTGGGTATATTTAGTTCTCTTACAGTCTTATCTGTATACCTCTAACATTTACAAAGTCAAAATTATAAGTCTTGCTGCTCTGTTCTGCATACGCTGTACTTTATCAAATTACATTTGCTGGTATAGCCCCAAACTGTGATACCATAGGTTGGATCATGGATTGATTTATGCGTACAAGTGACTAATTAGGAACAAAGTTATTAATGCGAAACAGAAGTGATATTTCTGAGTTGAGTTCTTCGCATTGTTTATCAACATATTCATTCCACAAAAAGTATTTGTCTATTTTCAAACCCAAATATTCAATGACATTAACATTTTGAATAACATTATCACCAACACTAACTTCAATATTTTTGTATCAGAATCTCAATCCATAACATATCCTATATAGCAGAACAGAGATATAGATACTTAAAAAGATTGGTTTTACTAAATATCTTCTGAGCCTTGTGAAGATTGCCAGTGACATCATTGATGTTTGTGGCCAGATCACTGATCTTCACATCCTTGAAAATGGCTTAAATAACCTTACTATGGCACAATTGCCAATCTTAAAAGTTCCCCCCTCAAACATCAATGGACTCATCCATGTTAGTCTGATTTCCGGGAAATTGGCATGGTTCATTTTGTTCTTAGGGGTGAAAGATTGTGAAGGTTTTCAACAAATATCTGTTGGAGGCCCATCATGTTAAATGCATAGCAACTCAACAAAAGCTTAATATCTACTTATATTACTTTATTCCTGAAAACTAATGTGATGCTGCTGTTGTATGTCAGTGACGCAGTGGTCACTCCATTGCAGGCATCTGTCCCCCAAAATAGGGCTAAAGTTATAAAATGGGATATAGAAAAAATAAATCAATAAAAACGTAAGAATAAATAGATCTATATTGCTTAAAATTGCTATATTTGTCATTGTGATGTGAGAAATAGACCGCCTTGGGCGCCTCAACACTTGTTTCTGGAGCAGAACTCCAACACTTATGCACTTATCTAAACAAAAGTTTTTCTGGTAATACTTATACATGGCCTAGTTGTGCTTTTTGATAGTCACACTCACATTGACATATCACAAAATTATTATAAAATATATATATTTTCTTCATTTTCGGAGCAGACCGCGCGAGTAACCATTTTACCCGCTAGCGTATTGATCCCGACGAATCAGACCCCCCCCCCCCCCCACCAAAAATTCCTGGATCCCCCCTGTTTTTAATGTATGCAGACTGGTCAGGAGTTATCAAGTCATGTTCTTCAAGATAACTCATCACTAGTACCTCCTTTTTAATTATTTTGGCAATGTGTAAAACAGCATAATTCATGTAGTTGTAAAAATTCTGGTATAAAAATCAGCATTAAGTTTCTTATATTATTATTACGTGTATTATAACAACAACAAATGGCGTTGACCAACACAGGTCATCATCTAACTTTTATATCAACTATATTGAATAAGGATTGAATTATGGACTTAATCATCTTATGCAAATAATGTCATAATTATCCTATGTAGGAACAAGGACACTTGCCTTAGAGGGCTGCACTTTCGATATCTATGTATGTACTCACAATTATTGCATTTTGAAATATCTTTTGTTACATTTTGCGGCAGCCATATTGGATTTCTGGAAATTCTGTGGTGCCTATTTTCGATTTTTACTGAATAAAACTTCTTTAATGCTGTTTAGACATGAATTATACACCATTATCATTCAAAATATTCCTCCAAATATGCGACAATATACAAAGAACGGATTTTATAAATAATAATGCCATATTTAACTTTGGGAACACAAACTGCTTGGCACATTTGATCAATACATTCGACAAAATAAATAAAAGCAGATGTTCACAAAATTTGTATAAATTTATAAAATAATGAAGGCAAATGATAGCTTTATAAAAAAATAAAATTATCCCACCTACTGCATTTGCCCATTGTTTGAAGCCTCATTTTTAAGGATTAACTTGTAAAAAGCTTTCCAGAATGACCAGCTGTTTCCACCAAGCCTTTCTAGTTTTTTTTCTTTTCTTATCTTTTTTTGTTGTTGCATAAATTAGTGACTGATCGTGTATGATCTCCTCCCCCTTTCTGTGAAAGTTACATCATCGCCTAATTTTGGATTGCTACCCATATAATGATATTATTTGAAAAGAAAATAACTATTTTTGTGTGGTGCACAAAATTTGACTAACAATAAAATTAATTTTGTGCATGCAGCAACGCCATCTGCATACTTTAATAAGAATTTTCTGTTCAGAACATAGATATCTGCTAATTGTTATATTCCTAACACTATGCATATTATACATAATTATAATTTATGGCAATAAAAAATGTCTACATCAGCTTCATTCACAGCCTTAGTTGATGTACATGTAAGAAAATATGTTATGAACGTATGAAAAAACTATTATTTCTTGGAAGTAAATTGATTTTAAACATAAGTTAAGGCCACATTTTTTTTTATCTTTCGTTTCTCGACACCGCCGGCCAAACTTTTGCAGTGCCGCTCAATTAATAAATCAACAATTGCACATTTATTTATGAAAAAAAAAACACTTTCTGGGGAGTAAATTTAAAGTAAATTTTCTATTTTTTTTTATTTTCCGACCGTTTCATGAGAAACGGTCTGAGAAACTTCCGAGAAACATAAGATCAAAAAACCGTGGCCTAGATTTTAAACGTCTGTTTATAGTGCTATTTGACCCTTTTTCAGCCAAAATTTCTTCCACAAATTTCCAGTGCAATACTGGTGTAAATTACATAACAGAAAAAACATTAACCAGGGTAATTACCGGTAAAAATCGTGACATGTCTATGCTATTAACGCCCCTTGCTCATTGTCAAAAGCTAAAGTAATGGTGAATCATTTAAGCCAAACTATTACAGATACTTGTACTGATATGGTTAAACAAATCACAAATGTTCCAAAACAAAAGTGTGTAGAAAAATAAGGTAATTTTCAGAGGCGGATCCAGAAAATTTTCAAGGGGGCAGGGGTTGACAAATTAAAATGAATTTAATGGAGGGGGGGGGGTGATTGCATTGATCATTCCCCATTCCCAAAAAGTGGGGGGGGGGGGGTGAGGGGTATATATCCCCCATCTCCCCCCCTCTATCGACACCCCTGCCTTAAATGTTTTAATTCATTGACTGTATTTAAATAGTCATTTACAATATTACATGCCCATTTAGACATCATGAATCAAATATGGCATTGAAAATTGAGCAATGTTGCCTAACCATTGCAAGGTCTTTAAACAGAAGTATGTCAACAGAAGTATGTCAACCGAAGTTGCTCATGAGTTTGAAATATTGCAGAGTGTCATTAGCAGGTTGCAGAAGAGACACCAACAATCTGGATTGGTCACAGAATGCCATGGTCTTGGAGTGGATGCCATACTTCTACCTCTGTGATGACAGGTTCAGTTCCCGGTCGAGCCTAAGTTGGATGGCTAGTGATTTAGACCAATTCAAAATTAGGCCATCATGCCGCCATATTATATTAGATACTATGCATAATTGCCTTATCATATTATAATATTAGGCAGTTTATACTTAAGTGCTAATTAATTGTAACACCTCAAATGAGGCTGCTATTCCCGTTGAAGTTCTTATCACAATTCAATTTTGTGTTAACATACCACAAAATAAAATCCATTCAGATATAAGCATTTAAGTATCCTATTGCAATTCAGTAAAATATACAATAATGTCTTTTCATCCTCCCTTTGTCTGGCGCCGTATTTGTTGTTGTGAATGCACATTTGTGTAAGTGCATTAATTTATTCAATCAATTCATAAAATAAGTTTGCAATAGCCATATGTATAATTTCTATTAAATTAGAACACACAGTAAAGTAATTATGTATTTATTCATTTGTTTTAATCCCCATGGCTGGAAAAAGGTGAGATACATAAAACATAGGCTTAAGATGCTATCAGATAAAAGACATGTAAATAAAAAAAAAACCTTTCATATAAATACTGGTTCCAGTTTTTTAATTTGCACAGAAGAAAAACCACTTTTTTAGTTTATAACTACTTCATGAAACATCAAATTGATATGATTATTTGTAAGTTGGTATAAAATTACTAATAGCCAATTTTAACTCAGCCTGAGATATCAGAATCTGTTTAAATTTGGAAAATATTTTAACTAGAAAGAAGTGAAATGGTATTTTCATATCATACAAGTATAACACCATGCCTATTCGCGTCTACCTGCTACCCCGCTACTCTCTACCCGCATTTTAGATTGATCTGCTGGTCCACATGGTCCGCATTTTACACCGACCCGACTTCCGGGAAGGCAATTGATAGTGATCAAGTTTTGATAGTTGTTAATTACTGCATAAATTGTGACATAAGTGCACAAGAATAGGAGGTTCGGGTTAGTGCCATGATACATAATGATTTGGCGAGTATGGCAGCAAATGAGGGCATACATTTTTTGTTAATGGCTCTACAAGCAACGGCGGGGAAACATTTTCAAATCTGTGAAAACGACAAGACGGCTTGTAAAAAAGGAATTTAAAGACAATATTCTATTTTTTTTTTTATTCTGAGTAAATAAATAAAAAATAATCATAATATGTTATAATATGTTATCTGCCACTGTCAGAAGAGAGCGAAAAGCTAAAGGAATGGCAATGGATTTGAAATTTAATGTGGTTTATATGCTGTCAACATTGTTGAAGTTGTGTTTGATAATTTCACCTCAGATTCTATGGCATACCTTTACAGACTTTAGTGTGGGCCTTCAGGCTTCATACGCCACCTAGCAGATATGTAGTGGCGACACCTTGTGGATAAGCTCAGCGATCGATTCAGCTCAGGAATCTACGCAAATGTCTGTCTGCTAATTCGTGAAGTTTGTGATCTTTATGCTCTTTATTGTCTTCAGATATTCATTATGTGTAAAATTAGGGATTATTCTAACGTCATAACATTTTAATTGCTTATATTATGATGTTATATGATGTTATGATATGACGTGAAGTTGATTCGGTTCATGCGTTTATGGCATGCAGCTGGTTTGCGGCAAATAAAGTTTGTGACGGTCTGAAATTGATGACAACCTTACTTACTGCTGAAGCTTGACATCATGTTTTGTTATCAGGTTATGTACGTGTTACCGGAAGAGCGCAGCTCTCGTGATTTTCGCTCTATTATAGTTTTTGTGATTGTCTGAATGTATTCAGGTGAGCGACATATTTGTCAATATAATTTATATATCTGTATATTTATTTAGCTTTTCCAATCTAAAGATGAATACTAACACAAGGAAATATGAATAAATAATAAATATTACATCTAAGCAAAAAGTGTAATTTATGAAACTGTCAATAGCTTTTAACACCTTTGCACTGGAACAATTTTACGTTAATTGCTTTATGTATTCATTTTCACCTCCTTAAGGCAAATATCTAAATATTTCTGAAGATCACAAAAGCTGAGATAGGGGACAATGATGGCTACTTATAACTTCTTGATAAACCTTAATTATAATTTTTAAGAAGAAAAACAATGTTTAGGGGAATCTGAATTTCAGGCAAAAATTTGTACAAAGTTGTGCATTTTAGTGCTAACATGCAACAGCAAATTTATATAATTTCAATAAGGATTCTATTAAAGTAAAGACCTTACACAACAATGTCCAACATTTTTTCTTCTGTTAAATAATTTTTTTTAAAGCAAAAATGCAAATAATAAATGCTTGTTTTTTTTCTGAATAAAAGATTATACTAAATATGAAATTGTAAAAAGTAAAATTATATAATAAATTGTGATAACAATGATTGGGAAATTTTTTTCAAAAAATAAATATTATAGCCAATATTGGCTAGACAGCCTGATAGTGGCAGATTGCGAATGTGTTAAGGAAACTGCACCATATACTGCCATTTTACGGTCATTTGCAACGAAGTGTAGCCAGTCAGCCAGTTAAATTGTGAATGTACTCTGCTGAATTTTTGAGCATTCCTATAATATGGAAGACATTATAGAAGTTACACTTAAAGAAGTTTCTTTACTGAAGATTTTAAAACTTCGAACAACTTGGCCAATATACAAAACAGACGATACAACAATTACAGATATTTTTCTAGAAGTGGAAAACTCTGGCATCATGTTCAATTGCTTAAGCAAAATAAAATAAATCTATAAAATGCACCTGCCAAATAATTACTTTCCAAACTGACTGGAAAATATTTAGGTAAGTACCGAGCTATGACTCCTGCCAAAATCGATATAAAGCATGCAGATGAAGTACATTCAATTTGGTTGATCATACAGTCAAATATATATACACAAGAATGTTATTATAATATCCAAAAGTTGACTTACACTAGAGAATGAACATGTCATAGATGAATTCGTAAACACAATTGTCCAAGTGAAAAAAAAGGTTGCTGAGAACTTTTAGTTTGATAGCAATAGAAATGATTAGAATCGAATTCAATTTGTTATTAAGTTAATTAGCTTCCTAATTGAGACAAAATGGGTGTCCTTTGACTTTTTGGTTCTTTGTAAAGTTTGCATGTAATCCAATCCACCATTAATGTGTGTATGTAAATTTTGGGTCAAATAAATTCATTTCTTATCATTTCATTTTCATTGAATGTAAAGCATGGTGATTATTAATTTGAGAGAATTACTATGCAGGTTTTGCAATTATAAACATGATGTTTTAGGTATTCTAAGCAGTTTCATTATTTATATTTAGCCAGGCCCAAAAACTCAAAAGTTATATCTGAACAGAATTCAGTTCATTTCAATTTCCACATCTTTTCCTGATAACATGCTACGTCAGCCCGATAATGGCCCTATATGTTGATCCGACGTCCCTGCATCGGGCCGACATCTAGCCAATGTGGCACTCTATCTGGGTTTCTCTTCAATAAACATTATTTTTATTCCAACAACAATTCTAACCATTTCCCCTTATGTTCTGTCAAAGGTTTTAGCTTTTTTTCACTTCGATGATTTTTTTTACAATTTCATTAATGAAATCTTGCTGCACAAGTGGGTGTAAACTTTTGGGATTGACTGTATATGAGGTGACCGGCTGATGATCATCAAATTGAGGGAGTTCAATATCCATAAATACAAATACAAATACTTTATTTATATAGCACTGTCTTAAAATAATACATTATCAGATGCGCTTAACAATAAATATAAAAGAATAAAATAAATATAAAGTGTACACTATAAAATCCAGTGTATGTATAAGTGAAAATTAATTGGTTTAAAATTTATTAAATAAGAAAGTCTTTCAAATATGTTTAAAAGTCTCTGCATTTGTGGCTTCTTTGACGGTAATAGGCAGCTCATTCCACCATTTAGGCCCAGCAATACTGAAAGACCTCTCTGCGAATGTCTTACGTCGGGTAAAAGGGACAGAGAGACAGAGACCACCGTTTCCTGAACCAAGCCCAGTTCTTCGTGTCGTCTGTATTTGAAGAAGGTCTTGGAGGTATTCGGGTGCTTGACCATGTAAACTTTTGTAAACAAGAGTAAGCACTTTATGTTTGATTCGTAGGTTAATAGGGAGCCAATGGAGTCGCTTAAGGCTGTTACATGAATTGTCACCATCATTTAAGACCACCTTTGCAGCAATGTTCTGCATCCTTTATAGTTTCTGCAGATCACATTCTGGTAGGCCGATGTATAAGGCATTTGTGTAATCTAGCTGAGTTATAACTAGTCCCAGGATTAGCGTTTCACAAGCTTCCTTGGTCAATACTGAGCGAATGTTCTTAATTTTGCAAATATTCCACATTGCTGTTCAGCATTTCTGCTTTATATGGTCCTTCAGATTAAGATTCTGGTCTAACGTAGCTCCTAAGTATCTAATGCTTTTGATCTTCTGACTGGTTCATCGCATACAGTTAGTGTGTCGATGGTGCATTTCTTCAGTTGTTGGCTGTGCCAAAACATAATAAATTCAATATATACAAGTGTAACACTTCCATGCTACATAATCAAATTACTATAATATTACTATGACACTGACCTTGACCTTTAAGTCCTAGATATGCTATTTATATACCCGTTTATTGGGTAATAACCTGTAAAAACTATCAATCGTGGTTCTAATATCACAGAGAGTGGCTAGGACAAGGTCAAAGGAAAGCATTTAGTGGATATTTATCAATATTTGGCACCTGGTGTAGTTGATTTATTGATCAATAGATGTCAGTCAATGGGGTAAGCTACCATGCAACAAAAGGGTAACATTGGCAGATTTACTGTATTTATATGTTGATGATGCACCTTATCATTTAATGAAATTTCACTAATTTTTTCTGAAAACATTTTTAAATAGCATGTGAAATTGCATAGTTGCAAGCAATAAAAGGATGAATGAATGAACGAATGAATGAATGAAACAGTACTGCGATCTTTGTGCTATCGTGCTTACCAGCTATAAATGTGAGGTTGCAGGTTCAAACCTACCATGGCAAAGAGGAACTGAGCAGATCCTCTCTTTGCTCCACTCCACCAAGGAGTAAATGGGCAGTAGTTATGGCTATTATAATTTAATGGACTGTGTAGTCCAGAGCTTGAGAAAGACTCATGCTTGGCATGTCCTGTCTAGAACTTTTTCTGTCATATTTTTAGGCAGCACAAAATGAAGCTGTTGGTCTAAAGCTTAGCTTATTTGACTTACTACTATAGACAGATGTCATTACGATAATAAGGCTGCTTGGAGTCCACTCCATGTTACACATTTAACCCATGGGTGGGTACTTTTACTTGCCTCAGCATAGACACAGAGTGCAAGGCACCTCCAGTTTAACGTCTCATGCAATCGACATCCAGCTCAGATAAAACAATTAAACATGATAAAGGAGCCTGACAAAGTAATGACGACAGATATTGTCAACATAAAAACAAAACAAAACAAATAATAAAAATTATAATAAAAAATGACACCAGTAAAGTACTTGTAATTGGCGTTCATTACATTGCTCATAAAATATTTACCGACACATGTGTCCGTAGCATAGGCCTATAAGCAATTCTACTGCATACTTGGCTTACTTATGCATTTTTTTGAAAAAAGTAATGAAGAGGAAGTCTATATATATAAACCTGTCATCTAATTCAACTGTGTGGCGTTCATCAGCCCTCTTTCTGGGTCATTTACCTTTCCAGTTCATTACCCCTTAAACCCAAATCAAAGATATATCAGTCACCACGTAGAGTTACACTATTTTGCCTCTGAGTTTAGACAAACTATTGACTTTGTGTCATTCTGCCTCGGATCACAGGTGTCCAGTCATACAAGAAACATGAGGTCCCATTTTTTGTCAAATACTTTCCTTTGAAAGTGAAGCTGTTTGTATATTGACGGTTAATTGCATAACATAGGTCAAACCATCTTCCTAAAGCAAACCAACCCCTCCTCTGCATAGCTACGCTAGGCGCCTTGCTAGAAATGGGCTTAATTATTTGGTTTTTGCAGTCTAGGCCTAGACCCTAAGGCCGCATTGTAGTAGACGAGGATAGGCTGACGAAAGTAGGTCAATCACTACGCCCGTTAAATTTAATTAAGCGGCGAACAAAGAATTCTTTAAAATTCCGATACGACTTTGCATCGTCTTATTTGTACAGGGACTTAGCCTATTGTTATCTTATGATTAATATTAACCTTTCTACACAGTCAAATTGTTTGCTCCCCCACTAGGATGCTTGCTCCCCCGAATTCTGCAAGACCCTCTTTTGCGGAAAGGTGTGATCGAGGGTCTTGCGTCAAGACAGCGGTTTTTGCATATCCAGTTTGATTGGTCATGATCTGTGGAGTGCCAAATCAGTGTCAGTGTACAAAATGTATCTATATTTAGCCCAGCAACGTGGCCTGCAGTGACGGTTGAGTCTTGAACGCTGGTGCATCACTTGCACTGGCCGACCTACTTAGCGGCAAGAACTTGCATTAGAGGGCTGCACTTTCCACATCTATATATCTATCTATCTGTCTATCGTCAAGATGGTGGTTAAACATTGATTGTGAAGTGTTTAGCAAAGCGGCTAATGTATGTTAGTGATGTACTCTTTGTTTTACTGTAAATTTAGCAGAATCAATAAAAGTACTTCTGAGTACTGCGCAGAAGTGCTTTCATTTTGTGTTTATGCTAAGACGAGTAAAATATTCCACCGGTAGGATTTATGTGTAAGATCCACCCTCTTTATTATGTAATGATTCAACAATTCCGATTGGTTCACACTGGCTGATCAGAGAAATATCTATCGATTAAAAAAAAAAAGTGCATGGTAATGAGTCCAATATAGAATTTTGCGATGAAAAAATTCTTACAAAACTATATATAGGACGACACATCATACACCATTACTTATATGATCTGCACACTACAGCCATTCAACATACTCCGTAGCCATCCAACATACACTCCAGCCATCCAACATGCTTAAAAGCTGTCTGATATACTCCGTTGCTGTTGTACAACATATACCCATGCTGGATGACCAAGAGGCATTCTGATTGGTTCACTCTGGCTGATCGGAGAAATATCTATCGATTAGAAAATTCACCTTTGTTCTTTAGAAGCCCATGAAGCAATGTAATCCTAATTTAAATGTTCTGACGTCATGAATCTTCTGTTGAGACAAGCATTGATTAATTGTTGGCACACAACAATTAAACAATCAATACATTTGTTTCATCTCTGTGTGTTGTGGAAAAAAGGCATTGTTGGGCATCAATTTAGCCTCAAGGACTTTTGACTTTAGATGAAAAAGCAATTTCTTACTAATGATTTATTTTGGCTTTGAATCAAGGATATAATTGAACAATTTCGTTACAAATCATTTGCACTGATTGACTTAAGAAATGAATGGTATTTCATCTATGCTGCCTGGCAGCTTGTGCCTTTTTTTATAAAAAAAAAACAAAAACATAAAATAGTGAAATTGATTGATAACTTTATGTAGAATCTGACTTGCAGAAATTTCAAATGGCGTTTTCTTTTAGTGTTTTACTGGCAACATAATTAATATGTTTTTCGGGAGTTCTTATTGTTTTTCGTATTTTCAAGAGTTCTTATTGTTTTTGTTTTGTTTTTATTATAACTTCTTTCATATTTATTAATTCATTTATTTTCCAAGTTAGTTGCAGAAACGCCATTCTGCAAACTTACTATGTTTAAAGTAATAAACGCAATTTAGATATGCCTGCTATCTATGCAGTGTGTTTTGTCAACTATTTTATGATGGCACCATTTGTAGGTAGTAATTTATTTTTAAACTATATCCAACACCTTTATCATGGAAACAAGACTTGAGCATTAGTTTAAGTGTTACGTGCTTACTTGTTCGCTTACTTACTTGCCTACTTGTTCGCTTACTTACTTACTTGCGTACTTACTCACTTCCTGGCTTATAGCTAACTTACTTGCTTGAGTACTTGCTTGCACATTACTTACTTACTTCCTTGCTTATTGCTAACTTGCTTGCTTACTTACTCACTTACTTGCTTACTTACTTGCTGACTTCCTTGCTGATTGCTAACTTACTTGCTTGCTTACGTACTTGCTTACTTACTTGCTTACTTACTTACTTACTTACTTACTTGCTTACTTACTTACTTACTTACTTACTTGCTTACTTACTTGCTTACTTACTTACTTACTTGCTTACTTACTTACTTGCTTACTTGCTTACTTACTTGCTTACTTACTTACTTGCTTACTTACTTACTTGCTTACTTACTTACTTACTTGCTCACTTACTTACTTACTTTGCACAGTTTAAACTACACAAACAATCTCAATTGTCCAAGGCCAGTACCAGCAATACATCATCCTAATCACCATGGCAACGGAAACAACTGATACAATAGGCTGTTGCTGTACCTCTAATTGACAATAAAAACCCAGGCCTAAAAACTCGGCCTAAAATCAAGCTGCAAGATGAGGCCAAATTGCCAAGAGAGGCCGGAGTTTTTTTTGCCTCGATCAAAGAAATTGATGAAGTGTATTTGGCATAAAGCCAAGTGTCATTGAGTTGACAGTAAACATGACATGACAACTGCTTGATTAGGAAACATATGTGCCAAGAAACTGAAAATAAAAGGTGTTTACATATTCGGGTGTTTTGTACAATTGTCTCAATGCTACTGGGCCTGAAGCTAATAGTCAGAGTAATGATGAGATGATAAGGCTGCTTGGAGTCCACACCATGTGTTACCCATTTACGTCATATGGTATTTTGCCCCAGCGTTATGCTGACTCCCGAAATTATTATTAGGCCTACGTGTAATTTGACTACTTTAGATCAAATATATATTTGAAACTTTTTAGATACATCGGCCAAAGTCAACTTTTACAAGCCTTTTTCACTTCTGAAAATATCGTCGGTGCTAAATTCATTTTTCTGAGGAAGTCCTTGGACTTAACTGATAAAACTTGGTCTTAATAGCCCCTAGTCGTCTAAAATATTTTGCTGATCACACCTGTATGAAAACTGTTGCTTTTGCATGTATAGGCTATGACCAACCAGTTGAAAACTATTACTAAAGTTGTTAGTTTCGAGTTTGATATTACATAATAAGTTACATGTTGGTAAATGATAATTACTTAGGAAACCACACCTTACTTAATTAAGCATGCAGATGGCCGGAACCCCCGCACGTGCGATCGAATGCGCCCTGTGACGTCATTGGTTCCTGTATACAAAACATCCTCCCCTTCCTCACTGGAGAGCTACAGTAACTGCCTGCAGCTGATGGAATAGCTCTTGAAGGTTGGTTGATTTAATTTCTTGATATGATTTATTTTGTGATTTTCTATTTTACATCTTTACATACACTTAAACAAGATGTAAAGTTAAGAAAGGTTGAGAAATGGATAATTCTTGGAATGTAAACAATTGTAATATTTGCTAAACTAAAACAGGTGTATGTAAACTGTTGGGCCCAACTGTATTATTAAGACATAATTAGGTGAATTTTATATCGGACAAGTAGAGTAACTATATTATACAATGACAAGTACTTTCTATATTGAAGATACTTGAGCCAAGCTTTCTATAGGTGCCAAATGTTTTGTTTAATACGAAACGCCAGTGATGGGTGTCCAAACTGATGAGCCAAATGCCATTACTAAATTCACAGGAGCCAAAAGATTACACGCTGTGGCATTTAGATTGTTTTTCTGCTACTCCTCTTTCTTTCTTTCTTTCTTTCTTACTAATAAACAAGATTGCATAGTCAGATTTATCTTACAAATTAGGCCTATAGTTAGCCTGAAAATCAATTTCATGCATAGATATATCTATGTCATTAGTCATAAACATTAAATCGTTAGTCAAAAACGTTTTAACAATATTAGTAGAGTCCAATGAAGAGTTTTGTGGGACGGGGAAATTATTTATCTGGTCAATATCATGTTCTGATGTCCCACAAAAATCTATGTTGGATGACCTACACCATCCGCCAATGGTCATATTATCCACTAATTGTACAAAATACACATTCATCCATACCTTCCAGCCATCCAACATACTCTGCAGCCATCCAACATACTGTGCAGCCATCCAACATACTCTGCAGCCATCCAACATACTCTGCAGCCATCCAACATACACTGCAGCCATCCAACATAACCCATGCTGGATGACCACAAGGCATTCTGATTGTCTCACAGGAGGATAATTATATCGTTATATTTGTATGTGGTTTTGCAGCCTCCCCTTCGACCATGCAACATTACATCGTGGCCATCTTCTTAGCTGTCACTTTTGCAGAATATCACTATGGTAAGTTAAGTCAAATCGATAATTCAATATTTGCAGAAAATATACACGTTTTCGATTTTCACTACTTACAAGAAAAAATTTGATATTCTATTAGGCCTGTTTATAATAAGCAGTACTATTTAAATAATGTCAAAAATAGTCAACTGCAGAAAGCTCATGAGAGTCATGCTTGCATGAGTCACTGGAAAAATTGTGGAAGAAAATATATGTACCTTAAATTTGATATATTCTATTAAAAGTTAGCAAAATTATTAATAGATAATGAAAAAAGGCCTTTTTTGTTAGCACGTTTTCCTAAAAGGGTAAACGTATATATGTTATAGTCCACTATTGTTGTTTATTGTAATTTATTATTTATTTATTTATCTTGAGTAGAGCTTCATTGGTCAAGATACATTTGGGGTCATTCCACAGTGCAAACAAATTACATTTTCAATCTCTCAAAAATACATCAAAATTACTAATTTTCATAAATTTCAGTGTTGTATCACGACAACAAAACATTTTTCAACTTTAACTTTGAATATATTTAAATTGGTTGGTCATGTGATTATGTCAGCCATTATGGTAACAGGAAGGACAGTGACAGGATAGACATTTAAGGAAACTATGCAATATCTGAAAGGCAAATGGTAGTCATTTCACCCAAGATTCCATTCCGTTTTGTAATAAAGGAGTACTTTCAGAATTGCTTTGAAGCTATTTCCTATGATAAATAGTTTCCTCATAAACTTGGTAACAGGAATGACTAAACAAAAAGTCATCCCATGCCATTACAAACCCTTTCCTTGAAACTAGAAAACAATTTTCTAGTTATGTAAGATAAGCAGAAATCAGTGCTATGCACCGCTTTCATCTCTTGAAAAGTGCACAAACCTAACAATTTCTGTTTTGCATCTAGCAGCAGTTTAATACCAGGGTAATGTTACTGGAACTGCAAATATTTTAATATTTTCTTCGCCAGTTGAAAATTCAACTTTAGAGGTTGTCCTGATTATAATTATATATAAATATCATAAATTACATTCATTGAGCAGGGTCAAGATATTATTAAAATGAGGTGTGGGGCATGGCATTTTTTGCTAATTTTTACAGGAAAAAGAGCCAAAATATCAGTTATGACAGATTCCTGCAAACATTTCTTGTGTGTATTTATATCTTAACATTGGTCTGCCCTTCCTCATACCACATTCATATTATTAAAACCATTTTGCATGTTATAATCAAATTTGAAAGTTGAGGGATGGGGGGGGGGGTGCACTGTTACTGTGGAATGACCCATACATATTTATAAATTCTGGGTCATTTAGTCATTTTTATGATTTAAATGACATACTATTACGTAATTTAATAATCAATCTTAAGAAATATTTATTTTCAGACAAATTAAGGGACAAATGCGCCTGGAGGTCAACTTTGATTTCTTACGGGAAGTCCTGGATAGAACAGTCACGCCCTCTGCCGACTGGCAGGCTAGTCTCGGTCTCTGTGAGATTTTGCGAGAACAGGGAAGTGACTCTTCAGTTATGGACCCAAATAAGTCTGGAAAAAATGTTAATTTGGCAAAAAACTGTTTCCCCGACTGAAGTACTAGGAACTTACACTAAGGCAAGTCATGATCTTTGTCATAAATGCGAATGTCCAATATTGTTATATTGGTAAATGATATTGAACACGAAAGTTATATGGAACAGGAAATAAGGTGTATTGAATTGGAAAGTTATTTTGGTCAGAAAAAGTATTGGACATGAAAAAGTTATACCGTAAAGGAGGGTATTATCGACAGGGCAGGTATTTTCGAAAATACCCTCCATTACGGTATTGGATCCCTGGTAATGTGATTGTCCAATCAGGTGAATAAACTAGGCTTTTCACAAAATGGTGGATGGAAAGTCGTCCAATATAAAGTACTTTTTATTGGATTCAGAAAAGTCATATTGGACTCAGGATCATGATCGAATAAACTCCATATTGGACTCATTGCTATCCACTATTTGAATAATATTGTTGTGCTTACAGGCTAGTAGAGATAAGAAAATATTAGGCTGAACTCGGAACAAATTGCAACATAAATGATTCCAGTGCCATTTGGATCCCAAGGGCCTCTAGAAACACATACTAAAAATCATGGAAAATCCAAGTAGTGGAACACCCCCAAATTAGCATAAATCCAAGATGGCAGCCTGAAAAAACAAAACATTTTGGTACCAACAACATGTCTGTATCTGTTGTAGTTCTAGAGATATAGCACCTTAATGATTTCTGGTTTTAATGCGAAAGCCTGATTTGATGAGAATTTCAAATGCGGCCTTGTGATTTCATCGGAATTGCTAATTGAATGTCAATTTGTTCCAGGTCAAATCATATCTCTACTAGACTATTATATTATATTGTATTGTATTGTATTGTATCGATACTTTGCGTTTTCACATATGGCACATGTAAAGTAAGGAGGAGGGAAATTTTTTTTCTAATTTAGGAATTGAAAATTTTGTGGACAGTCAATTTTATTGAATTACTCAATTCTTAGTTTGAAAAAGCCCTATTTATATATGGAAAAAATGAAAATGATTTGTATTATTTTTCACAGATCAGCATCAACCAATCAGCAGTTCCAGTGATTGTGACATCATCAACACGATTTGGTTGCTATTCTCCAGACAATGGGGTCATTCCATTGTTTTCAAGGTTCTTAAATGGAATGCAATTCACTACAATCAGCAGTGAGGAAAACGGACCGTTCGAATTGAATGAAAAATACGAATTCACTGAACTGCCGACTCCCATCTATTTTGATGTAATTGTTTGCACGGAAAATGGTAAGATATTATACCAGCCACTTTGTATAGCGAACATGCAGATTACGACTTAAAATTATCTCGCTAAAATGTAAAATGTATGCGATTATGGTCTAGAATCACTGCTAGTGGATTTTCACGGAAGGTTCTCTGCATTTCCACCAGGTGGCTATGACAATACTGCAATTCTATTGGCTGAAAAACTTCCCGCCCTTGATTGTGATTGGCTGAAGCAAAGTGCATCCTAGCAGCAGTATTTTTAATAGTGCATTGTAATGTACATTTGACATCTTATCGTTCAGTTGATTTATTTAGTTTCCCTGAGATATGTATATTAATAAAATCAGTAGGCTATGATCTACTATGTCTGAAAAGCAAAATGAGTAATAAGAGGAGAAGAAAGACTTATGTCCTGCTGAATTCGGGGCTGCTCAGTGAACAGACTCTATTACACTCTTGGCTGTCTTTCTCAACTCCCTGAAGAGTATTCATGGTTAATCCTAGGGGCTTAAGAGCTCACACCAGTGCCATCACTGTGGGTGCCTAATACCATGGAGACAGGACTCTCGTCAACATGCTATTATCAAGTACCCATTGCACCTGGGTGGGGTTAGGCAGTGGTTGGATCTGCCCAGCCCCTACATGCCATTATGGGGGTTTGAACCCATAACCTTGCGGACAGCAGGCAAAACACCTTCACCACTAGACCATGGCACCCCACAACTAATTGCCTTGACAAGAACAGTTGTACAAAATCACTGAAAAGATACCATTTTTTAAACATGTCTATTTTACTTGACAGGTTGTTCGAATGCAACTAGGGAGGACCACATGAGCGAAGGTATGCAAATTCATACTTAGTCACTCCTCACAACTAATGTCTCTGCTGCATTTATCCGGTAAACTCACTATTCGCAGTGTCATGACTGGAAATAGACTTGTTCAAATGCATTTGTAAAATAATTTTCTGGTTCTCTCACATGGCAGGGCTGGCATAACTTGCATGTGAAGAGTCTGACATTGATATATACTTAAACCTCGTGATAGCATTCACACTTTCACAGTACAGTCAACCCTCATTTATCCGCACAGCTTTGTCCCCAAGTTAACTGTGCGGATAAATGAGGGAACCAGATAACTGAATATGTATAAATGCACTAAGTAGATTTCTTCCCGGCCAACTGTGTGCGGATAGCGAGGGAACCGGATAAGTGAGGCCCGGATAAATGAGGGTTGACTGTATAATGCTGGATACATAACTTGAGTAATTATATACATTTTTCAATTCTAACTCAACAATGTGAGAATTTTCTCACTGTTATTTTAGACTGAGAGTTAGCATACTTTCATTTTTTTTATTGAGATCGTTCTTACTTTCATTTCAGTTGTTGATAGATGTAGAGCTTCAAGTTTGCAGCGCACAGGAGGGCGCCCCCTGTTGGAAATGCAGATTAGTCCCCCTAGTGGAATTATCAGAGCTATTGAGATGGTCATTTGTGGAGTTATGCCTTTTTTTGTTCAAGTCTGGAGACCAGTTAAAACTGCAGAGCAAACAGTTTATCAGCTCGTTTGGCAAAAACATATTACATGTCTGCCAGGGAGGAGTAATGGTAGAATTGTACAAGTAAGTATGGATCTGAAATTTTATGAGTAGCACCACTTGGTCAAATGGGTAAGGTGTTCGATATTGGGATCAAAAGGTCCAAGGTTCAAGTTCAATAAAAGGCACATAGGAACTAAGCAAACTTAAACCATTACTCCACTCCACCCAGGTGTAAATGAGAACTTGGCTATAAAGCCTCGATCTCACATAGCCGTAAAGTGATGGAAAACCCGTGGTTGATCTGTAGACACAAAGTCGACGTATTGGCCAGGGATTATTGACGAAAAAAAGTGTGAAAAAGGGGCTTGGCTAGGCGTTGACGTATGGCTACTAATCTGTTGGCGTATGCGACGGATATACGGCGGATCATACGTGGCTTACATTGCAAGAGACACAGAACAAGTACAGAAGAACGACGTACACGACATGTTATCCATGGAAGTCTACGTATAATCTGCCGTAACTTCCTTTGACTTCCGTATAACTGATCTAAGCCAACAAAAGATGACGGAAGCTAAGGAAAGAGCTAATGGAAGCCCAAGGAAGCTTACGAAAACTGACGGAAGACCACGGACAATCCGCCAACTGTGGCGTATGATCCAAGTATTAATTACGTAACAATCTTTCCGTCCCATTCTGGCTCAGTTTCACAGAATTTTCAGGCATACATGAAAATTCCGCCAAACAACTGGAACTCGAAGGATCAGTTACGTCAACGAGGGAAAGCGAAGTAAACCCACTTTTGCCCATGTAATCTTCTTGAATCCTACGGAAGCCGACGGAACGTTTTAAGTGGCCGTTCCGTTGCTTTCCGTCGCCCTTTCCGGCTATGTGAGATCTGTGCTTAAGCAGTTATGGCAGTTGTAGAGCAGAGAAAGCCCCCATGCTTGAACAGGCCTGCCAAGGATATAATAGGCCAAATCACCATCTGAATCTTTAGTATTAAAAGCTGTAATTATCTTGGGACACAGGGAAACGATTTGATAAAAGTCCAGTACATGGTATCTTTTGAATTATTATGTTGAACACAATGAGCTTATATATAGGTCTCAAAATATTAAGTTATAAATATAATTCATAATCTTTCAGATTAGACTAGAACCAGAAGAATACTTCCTGTGTCTGCCGGAATACCGCGTCGGTCTTCACGTTGAGTACGGCGATTTTGCTGTCCCTGTTCCGACAAGATTTTCGCTATATCCAAATGTCGCGATGGCTAGTAACCCTTCCCAAGATGCTCTGCGTGGATTCACTTCTGGTGTTACGCCGGTTTGTCGAAATATTTCATTTGATGACCTCGCTATTCCACACGAATTCAAGTTGCGGCTTTGTGACACTGAAGGTGAGTAGCAATTATTCAAAATTGATTAATCAGTTCATTTATGTATTGGCCTTTTACATAGATAATAAATACATAAAATACTGTCTTATGAATAACAAAGTAAATGGCAGACTGACTCCCATGGCTTTTATCAAACACCAAGTTTATAGAACAAAGAAAGTGCAATGCTAAGTATTTACTCTTCATTACTTGTGCCTCTAGCTGTCTCTCACAGGCCATTAACATTCAATTATAGTTACCCAGAGCTAGGCAAAACTATCTCAGGCTACTCAAGACTCAAGACAAATTTATTTGCCTTCATACAATAATATAATAATAAGTTGAAACAATCAATATAATCTATTTACAGTATATGAGTGGTGAGGAGGAACACTCTAAGACACATTAATAGCATCGCTATCAAGTGCCCTCCTGGTTTTCCGAGAGATCCAAGCAAATCATTATTAATGAAGGACAATGGCATATTGTTTTTACATTATGAATTAAGATATTTGGAAGGATGTCCCTTGTTTATAGAAATCAAGCATGTTTGTAAGAAGAGATCACTGAGCCCATGTTATCTTTTTGATGAAATTTACATACTACAGCAAACCATACCTAGCTGGAGATACCTACAACAGAAATCCTACATTATTATAAACACTGCTGATAACCTAATAAATGTGAATTTGTGTTATAACTTATACACACAACTTCCAATGTTGTGTTGCTAGGTTGTTTGGTTTAGTGGAGAAAAGAATGATATTTGTATAGGGCAAATTTGGGAAAAGGTGCAGTATAGCGGACCCAGATTTATGACCATATTTAACGCCTCTTTGCCTGGCCTATGAAGTATAAGTGCTTGAAATAAATTTATGACGTCACAAACTAATGTAGTTATGATGGCAGTTTTCATATTCACGGTAAAGACAAGAGTTTATTTTGCTTTTCAAACCCCCGTTCTTCTGTACCAAATGTTATTTTAATTGTGCTAGAACTTCGAACTTGTGAAATTTGAAAATAAATTTATTTTTAATGGATCCCAAATATGGTCATAGATTTGGGTCCGCTATACTGCACTAAACCCCTAATTTGTTATATAGACCTTTTTCATAGTATACAAACGTGTCAGGCCAGCTACAAAGGATTTTTAGTATATAGGCCTAGTTCTGTTGTCTCCCTGACTCCTTGACTTTAGGGACTTCCTTTCAGCGACATTTTACGTCTTTAGGAAGTCTCCCCACCTCATAAATTTACATATACATATTATAGATATTGTTTTTTATGTTGCTGTTCATTCTAATGTATCGAATTTCCCTGGAACAATAAATAGTTTCTGATATCAGATAACTTTACAAAATCTAGTTGGATGACTTGACAATTGACAAAGTGACATCAATGTGTCATGATTTAGTAATAGCTTGTTTTGCGTGCCGCACCAGAACATGATAACATATAATGACTAAACAATATAACCTTAATGTGACTCTTCAGTAGCCATAACGAGGCTCTTCAAAGGCCATGGCTGCATTTATGAATTGTTAACTAGCGTAGTAACTCATCAACCACATGGGGATGCTTGTCAGATACTGATATAATCGTCGACATACAGCATCAAGAGTTACATCATTGAAAATTAAGTGTTGTCACAGACATTATATATTATGTGTAACTACATTCAGTAGCTCTTATTTTAGCTACCTAAAGCAGATATAATGATGAACTGATAAGAACCTACATAATTATTAGCTCATGGTATTTTTCAAGAAAATGTATCTCCTCCTTATTCTATTCTATTCTATTCTATTCGATATTATTCTATTCTATTCACAGATTATTCTTTATCAAGTAATACTAACAAGACATAATCTCCTAATTAGCTATTAGTTCATGTATAGTATTTTTCGAGAAAATTGATCTCCTCCTTAATCTATTCTATTTAATTCTATTCTATTATACTCTATTCTGTTCTATTCTATTCTATTCACAGATTGTTCTTTATCAAGTAATACTAACACAACAGAATCTCCACATTCATATGAACTAATCTCGTGTAATCCGACAACCACTACTTCTACAACTACAACATCGATGACGACCGTAACGTCAATGACAACATCATCGACACAGCCTACATCGATGACACAGAATACATTCGTGACATCTGACACACCAGTTTCATTGCAAACATCCATGACAATTTCAACAACAGAAGTGACATCAATGACAACATCAGTGACACCACAAACATCCATGACAACAACTGTTACAACACCAATAACAACAATGAAAAAACCAACAACATCGATGACAATATTGACAACAACAAAAGAAAGGAGAACTACTCCAGCCAAGAAAGCAACTGTAAGTCAATCGAGTTACAGTGGGTGACAGTAAATTTGACATAATATTCGACTCATTGTTATTTTTAATTCATATCAAGTCAAAATATTTTTCTGCCACTGTTAATAATATAGGTATACATCATGTACATTAATTTTATTTTTTCTGTTCTTTATCACTTTAGTTTGTAAATATGGGTTGGAATATGTTTATTTAGTTGGGGTTGGGTCATTTTGTTTTTTTTATTCTATCTGTTTTTGTTCATGTTTTCTTCGATGAATGTGTATAATACATCTTTTAGATGTCAGCCCGCCATTGGTGCTTATTTACGTGTTTTGGATTCACATTATTAAGACTGGCCAACTTGAACATTGGAATTAAAAGTATGAAGTAGTAAGCTGTCGGTGGTGATGTCAGCGGGACGCCAACTACCATCTATCTTAATTACAAATGTTATGTAAATTTTCATTACAAGTTACGGAATATGTAACCTCTAAAGAGCTAAGCGTAGTGGATTATCAGTTTTTGGATCGAAAATGCATAAGGAACGACAGCATATAACAACTGATTTATTTATGTTATCTTTCAGACACAGCCGCCAGCTCAAGCTGCAAAGCAAAATGCAAAAAGTAAGTACGCTATGTAACGGTAGCTCAGATAGCATTCCAAAATTGGGGCAACATCGGCACGATGTCGGCGATGTTGATTCGATGTTGTAATCATAAAAGACAGTGGCCAACATAGAAATGATGCTGGGCTGAGATTTGGAATGCTATCTGGGATACAATTACATCACAGCATTGAAATATTGCTAATAATGTAAACAAAATACTCTGGTTACAAAGCGTTACTATTGCCAATCATTGACGGTGGCCATTTTCTGTAATTCTGAGTGTGGTCATTGTTTCAGATTCTGGTTGTGGTCTTCGTCAAACAAGAAGCACTTTACTACTATCATGTCTTTTTCTGTGGCTAAGGCTGAAATTGTGACTGTAGCTCATATTTGCCTTCAAGAAAGATGTGACAAAGAAATTATGCAAACCCTGCTTATTTTATTAATGTTATGCACAGGTGTTACAAATTAAAAGAAAAACATGACTTATATTGTGTGGTTATCAATACATGCAATAAAAGAACAATAACTGAAAAGAAATTTTATATATATAGATATTAGATCAATCATAAACATAACAGTAATAATTATCATAATTGTAAGCACTGCAGGAAATCAATGAAATGTACATCTTAATTTTTGTAAAATAATTTTAAAAGCACATTATGTTATCATGTACTAACATATCACAGAAAAATACACAGATACATATTTACAATATTTAAATGAAATAAATTTATAACACTGAAAACATTTCACTATATCTATCCTGCAGTCTATCCTGCAGATTGTGTAAGGTGTACATGACTCCATGAGACAAAGACAGAAGAAGTTTTATACATCTTTTATCAATCTTGCGTTGCGTTATGTTATTAACACCTGATAAATTTGCAACATAGGATAAATGCATTTTTCTTAATATTTGAATAAAATGTTTGTCTTAAGTCTGATCATTCTTCAATGAAAATAATTGCATTCCCCATTGTGAAAACTGACGGTGAATGGATTATTTAAACTTAGCGTCTGAACTAGCATTTTTCGCCGGGTAAATTCTTCAACATGTCCATGGCATTGGCCATCAGATGCGTCACCGGCATCGCGGAATTTGGTCGACTGTGGAAGAAACTCAGGTCTTCCTCCAGGGCCTTGCGGAGGTGGTCCCAAGATGGCCTCTTTGTGGGGTTCTGTCGCCAGCATTCGCACATCATGTCATACCTGAGTGAGAAAAAGAAAATAGAATGACACAGATTATATTATATCAAATGGGCCACTAAAGAATCGCCAAGGCCAGACAAAGAACACTGACCAGAGAAGTCGTAATAAAATGAACTACCCAAATACTTTCACTAATGCAGGGAATCACAGGGAAAGTAGGTGAATAAAAAAAAATGCAAGCTTTTGATTTCATATTTACAATATCATTGTCAATTGTTCTATGTTCATGACATCATTGTTAAATCACCTTGTTCCCAGTGTCATTTAATATCAATGGCAAGTAAAAAATCCCCACTGTCTCTGATGTAGGGACTGATTAATCTGTCTAGAAGTCCCACCAGAGATAACTGGCACCAAAGCAGATGATTATAGTTTCTTGATGTCATCTATTCAGTGATGTTATTCTTGTTACGATAAATGACATCATCTAATTGTGCTTTATGTGCTTCAGTGGCAGTGCCCTCTAGTAGTTTTCTCCTTTAGCCCACCCAGCCATTCAGTTTCTTCTGAAAGGCGGCGCTACGATCCTAGCGACGTACCAGCATTTCTCATAACCGATTTGCTGAGGGAGGGAAATGCTTCTGCGCGTCGACTGAACACAAAGTAGTGCGGTACTACGCACATTTTGTTTTATTCAAGAAGCTACTCGCTGCGAAACTGCTGGATATTGTTTCTTCACCCAAAACTATATCAACACGATGAAATTGCACAAGTTTAAACAAGATTTCCAACAACTGCTGCACGTATTATTTGTGAATGGCACTGAACAAGTGTTGTAACACCGTGCGATGCCTTTTAAACGATATTTTTTTACCTGGATCCCTTGATGCTTTGCATGAGTTATTAGAAAGACCAGTGCTACGCCCTGGACAAGTGCCGTCTTTCGGTTAGAAATTGCCCAGCCATTAGCATTAAAACTTATCAACGAACAGTAACTTTGGTGCGTTTGGAACTTAATTAAAGATCACTGTGTCATCTGTAACCATCAATTGTGTAACCCTTATCCTTGAAGACAAAACCTCATTGGATTCATTAAAAGAAACAACATAAGCTTGCAGTAATTTGCAGACTACATGTCAGTAAGGTAGGAAAGCTTGTCAGAGACTAACCATTTAGGAGGACAAGCGGGAGGGGCCGGCATCCTCTCTCCGTTTCTCAAAGCATCCATCACCTGGCGACCGGTGTACCCTGGCCAAGGAGTAGTACCTAAAAGCAATAGTTGTATGAATTTTAAAAAATATATTATAAATCACATTCATACAAATATGAATAAAATAATGCCATTATTATAATCACCATAATCACCATGCAGTGACATCATTGCATTGCGATTATTTTTAAATATTGTGACGTCATATTTCTGCGGGTTTGACATATTGTGAAAAACTAACCCTGACCAAGCTGACATTGGTTTAATCAATATTACCATCTGCAATATACCTATAATTGGTATTGCCATATTATGCATTGCCATGTTAGGCATTACCATACAAAGGAATGTTATATTTGGTTGATCATATCAAGTAGGGTCATATTTGGATTTGCCATATAAGGACATGCCATATTAATCTTACCAAGTGTGATGATTTCCCAGAGGAGGACACCCATCGCCCAAACGTCGGACATGGAGGTGTGCACGTTGTGGAAGAGCCATTCTGGAGCCATCCAACGGAGACTTTTTCTTGCCTGGAGAAAAAAGAAAATGCAATTCACCTGATGTCGATAGCTGTAGTAATCAAAGAATATTTCAACCAGTTGCAAAAGTATGTGTACAGTTAGTTTCATTAAAAACGGCATGTCAAATTAAACCAAGACAAAGCTGGACAACTTCTGCTATATGATGCTAACTGCCACTCAACGGAAATGTCTGGCTATAGTTGGCTACTCAAAGCCAGATTTAAAAGAACACGCAGCACCATTTAGTGCAAAAGTTGAGAGTTACTCATATTTGTCTTTTTCTGTTGAAAATATGCGTGTCTATTGTACATACATATTTGAGATATATTCGATTAATTTCTTCCATTTACCAAGGTTTATATTTTTTCAGTGGTGGTAGGTGTAAGCCGAATATAAGACAGGAGCAGACAGAAGTGGCTGGCTTTAGCCAGTTATAGCTACAGCCAGGAATAGGTTGCTACAGCTGTCTAGAGTTCACCGTATTTTATGAAACTAACTGTATATGTAAGAATTAGTGATGGTTACTGTGAATAATCAGTAGGGATTACCTGGCCAGGATCCTCTGCAGTACTACTTTGAACTGTCAAATCTGTCAGTTTGCAATTCAAGTCACCATCAAGCAACACACTTCTTGCAGACAAGTCCTTGTGAAGTAACTGAAAGAAAAAAACAGATTTAAGTTTTACCACATTATAATGTACTCACATAGATTTTCATGATACAGATTTAATGTGTCTTTTATACTGCATATTTTCATTACTGTCTGAACTTACTTTCAATGAGGAAACGTAGTGCATTGCATTGACCACTTGTGCAGCGCAAGATGTCAGATGAGCGAGTGTCAAATACGCTCTTCCGTTTCGTAATTGGCGTAAGTAATCAAGCAACCTCCCATTTATGGCGTACTCCATCACCATCATCACTGGCTCTGTAGCAAGCGAATAAGTGAAAGAATAAAGAGATGAAATAGAAAAAAAGATTACTGTAAAATAATATCATTGCCGAAAGAGCCATGGAATCATTTAATTAGAAAAGTATGAGGAACACTGCCAAGGATCTCAATGTGACTATTGCCATGTTTTCATTATATTTAGGGTCAAGAGGTAGTGTTGAAATTTGGTTTTTTAAAGCATTGCTATATTTGGTATTGCCATATTAGGCATTGCCATGTTAGGCATTGCCATGTTAGGCATTGCCATACATGGAAATGCTATATTTGGTTTATCATATCAAGTAGGGTCATATTTGGAGTTGCCATATAAGGACATACCATTTTGGTATTCCTATATTAAATATTGCCAGATTTGGAATGGCCATATTTAGATATGCCATATGAGGCTCTGCCATATATGGAATAACCATGGAATTGTCGTATTCAATGTGTCCATATTTGGATTTGCTATATAAGGAAATGCCATATTTGGGTTGACCTATTTGGATTTCCTATATTAGGTATTGCCATATTAGGCATTTACCATCTAAGGTTGGCTTTTTGTTTTCTTTTTGTATTGGGAGATCCATTTATCTATTCTTTTCATTAATGAGAGGTGTCATTATGACAAATTTCACTTGGAGTGCCATGTTATTATGGACTCTAAAACTATTTTATTTTATGTTATCCTATATATGTATTCTAAATCAATTATAGCCTGACTATTAAAGCAATGAAAGTAAAAACAGCAAAGCATTCCCTTTCGCCAAAGAACTGCCATATTTACCATATTTAGTGCAGCAGGCCACCAGCGGAACAATATTAGGATGGCTCTCGATTGTCTTCATCAGTTCAATCTCTGTGAGAAGCTTCTCCCGTTCCGATGGTTTTGCTCCTAGATGTATAGAAAAATAAATTAAGAAAGGAACAGCTCATCTCTTTAGCTTGAAATCTGGATTTTTGAAAAGCAAGTACTTGACTATTGTGAAGTGATGTGAGAAATATGGATAATGATGACGTTAACTGAGGTAGAGAATACAAAGAACTGCAAATGCCAAATTAGGACTCTCTCAGTTCTGAGATGAAGCCAAAAATGATCGGTCAAAAATTGGGAAACTTTAAGTTAATTATCATATCTAGAGGTTTTTTTTTTTTATCATTTAACAAGTGGGGTTTGACTGATCAAGATTCTTTATATGCTGCTCCAGGCTTTTTATTTTAAATTGAAAAAATAAATGAAAACATAGGCTTGTTATTGGAGAAAAATATAAGTGAACGTGAATTTTTTATCCTACAATACCTTTAACAATTTTAACAACAACTTGTGCTCCTTTCATCATGTTATGTTTTGTGAGGTATGCACTCCAAACTTGAGTGAATGATCCTTCACCCACAAAATTTTGGAATTGTATCTGGTCACGGTTGACCTCCCAGAGGTCGGGCTGCCCCTCTGCGATCGTCTTCACAGTCTCATCGTCACTGTCTGACTCATAATCTTCGAAGTCGTCTTGTTGTATCTTCTTCTTCTTCTTGTCATAACTGTATTCGTACTGGTAATCGTACGCTGGATTTGTTTCGCCGTAATCAGAATCTTGTCTTTGTACTTTGGTTGCCTTGAGTTTGATATCGCTCTGGTTAGCCTAAAAACAAGGATGTAAGTCAAGTTTTAGTGAGTAACCATATATGTCGTTCATGTCAATCTGTTGGTCTCTGGAACATGACAAAAGATCAACGATTCGGGGTATTTGTTACAAATGAGTGATATAGTCGACATGATAGAACAAACATTTTTTCAAATCTAAGAGATCCAATGGACCTTGCCAGTTTAGAAAAAAAAAAGGAATCTGGATGATTTGCTGACCTATAACAAAATATCTAGTAAGACCTCAAGCACATTTTTATATTTTCCCAACCATATAGGATATAATTATTATTATTATTTTATTTTTTGGCAGTGCTGTGTGTCAATTATGAAGGAACTCTGTCTGTTGTGGGTTAATGGCTGGGGTAGTTTTTTTGCATTGTACAGAACAGCGTCATTAATTATACTTACGCCATGCCTTCACTGCAACAAGATACTGTGCAAAAATATGCCAGCAAAATGCCGTAAAAACTACCATAACTTTTTTACAGTGTGGATCTCAAACAGATGATCTATCTTATTGCCTGGTGATTTCAAAATATGATAGTATGGCTGGTATCAGTATTAACCTAAGCTAAATAAATCAATTTCTCTTATTGTCTATAGGCTGGCTTATGGTATCAAAGGTTTAACAATGAAATTACAGAATAATTAGATGTTCATGTGCTAAGTTTACGCAATTCTTGAAAAGTGCTAATCTGACCAGCAGCATTGCCTAAACTAACATAATTTGAATCCATTTATCTTGTTTTTTTTAAAAGAAGATTTCTTAAGTCAATACACAGCTTGTCAGCTCCATGGAGGTTGCTTGGCTTTGAGTTGACCGCACATACGTGTAATATGATCTTAATTGTTTTGGAAACTTACTTTATTTCTTCTTCTATAGAGGATAACGAATGCCACTATCATCAGGATGAAGGGTAGCGTTCCGAAAATCCCGCCACAAATCGCTCCAACATCTGGACCGCCTCCTTCTTCTACTGGTGCCCCATCTGGTGAGAAAATCAGGAACAATGTTTAAGTGCCATCTTACATCACAAATATAGTGATTGTACTTTGAAACACTATAAAGCTGTATACATAAGTGACATCTTAATATTACATAGCTATGTGGAAAATTGTGCAAAGCGCTGTTCGACCAGATGTGAAGCGAAACAGCTAACTGTTGAGGACCGTAATAAATTTGAAAATAATATTAACATCTAGTAAGACGTAATCAACTCATATACTATAGTGGAAAAACTGTATGGACATTTGAAAATGAGTAAGATTCTGGTTAGAACAACAATGGAAAAAGTGCAGTATAGTGGACCCAGATTTATGACCATATTTGGCGAGCCTCGTTGCTATGCATATGACGTCACAAACCATCCCCGCGGTTTTCATGTTCCCGGCAAGAATGCAGTTTTTCGCTACCACTGGCCACTCTTCACAAATTGTGTAGAACTTGAAACTGAGTCATAAAGCCTATTAAAGGGGATTTATTTTATATTGCATAGATGCCAAATATGGTCATAAATTTGGGTCCGCTATACTGCACCAATAATAATAAACGCAGGTTTCTGTCTATCTGTGTAGGAATATAAACAAATTCAATACAATTTAGAAAATAAGTCTGGTTTTTTTATTTACCAGCCGTTCGTAACTCCACTGTCAATGATGCATCACTTTGACCATATTGGTTTTTGGTGTGCAACTTCATGGTGTAGTTTGTATTTGGGTGAAGTCCATACATTGAAACGACACTAGTCATATCGTCTTTTAATATAGTGCCAGTTTCAATGTTCCCTCCATGGTCTTTTGACGTTTCATACCAAATTTCTCGACCCCCATCATAGCCGTTTATGCATGTAAACTTTGCTTCGTATGCAGATGTTTCATCAAGGTGGCATGCTTGGGCAGGGTCAGGTTTTCCTGAAAAAATGGCACAAGTAAATTAAACAAAATATTTCATGAATAATAGCTAATAATAGCCTATCAGTTGCATATGGATAGTTAAACCCATTGAGACAATTGCCACCGCAAGAGCGGGGTGGGGGTCTTGCTCAGTGATAGCATGCTGGGCTGCCAACCACTGGGTCCCGGGTTCAATTCCCGGTCGAGCCTAAGTTGGATGGCTGTTTCATCCATCATCTCATTGCCAGGGTCCCTGCCTAGTATCAACTCATACTATAGTGGTGTCCTAATCAGCCAAACGGGTGCAGAAATACAGGACGTAAAGCCCGAATCCACCCACCCACCACCACGCACACCGCAATAGCTGACGTATCGTATCATAACACATTTACCCCATAACCCAATGCGTGGGATCTTTCACTTGATAATACCAGAGACACAGAAGCCCTAAAAATGCTTAAGAAGTCTCACCTGGTTTTTCAAGATGCACTTCAAAAGTCGAATGCCCGATTGCATTTACCACATGACATTCGTACGTTCCGAACTGCTCCGATCTCACATTCTCGATCGTCAAATTACTGATGTAAGAAGAAGATGAGATGGATGATGTCACATTGGTTCCCATTCTTGTCCAATAGAATACAGGCAAGGGATACGCATTACTGTGGCACTGCAATAAAGCTGTGCTTGACTCCTCTGCCGCGTATTTCATCCACGCATACGTGGTCCAACGCGCTTTATCTGCAAATGATTGCAATTGGTATTATCCGTTTATTGCAAATCATCAATTATAATTACAGATAAGTAACAAATAGGCCAGAAAAATGTCAAGATGTATTTGAGATAAGTTGAGAAATTATAACAGAATTAGTTACAGTTACATTTATTAAAATATTTGATTTGGCCCATGTTTAGATCAATGTCAAAAAGATCATTAAACCTCTGACTTTTTCAAACTAAAATTCATAATAATCAATTATCATCATTAATGCCAATGCTACAAATTTGGAAACCATCCACTCCCCATGACCATATGTCTATACAGGTGTGGTGAACCTTGAGTTTATCAAAGTTGCATAACAGTAAAAGTTTTGCACAATTTGAACCTACATTAAACGGGACATTCATCAAAATTTGAAATTTCTTCTATCTAGAAATCATAGTAAAAACTTTGGTCTTACTGAAATTAAATCAGGTTGCCTAAATGAGTTGTACTTGGGCAAGATTTACTATACATAATTGAAATGAAAAACACTTTGTAGTATAAACCAAAATAAATATCCACTTGTTTTTTGCTCATAGTTTCACATAAATGTCATGGAGAAACACAAAATAAGTATAACTGTTACCAAAGAGTCGAAGCCCAACTTTCAAACCTATAAAAAACCCACTATGTCAAAATTATTTCAAGTTCCCTATCATTGCAATGATAACGTTTTGCCATATTTCCATCATTATAGCCATTTGTTATGGTCACAGAGAAGCAGCAGATAATACAATAGAGAATATTGCAAACTTCAATTATTTATTTATTTCTCTCCAGAAGTGTTATCAGCTAGAAAGTTGGGATTTGACTAGTTGCTAACATTTCTGTCCATTGCAAACGGCTTTATGCCATTTATGGAAACATATACCCAAAAACAAAGTGGACATTTATGGAACCTAGTATAATTTCCATTTCTTACATTGTACCGTTATATTCACTTCCTTGCTTCCGACGTATCGATTGGGTAATCCTCCGGTTGGATCCAAAACATTCTCCGCTCGGCATGAATAGTAACCGGCATTTTCCGGTTGAACATTTGTTAACCGGAGAGTATCACCATCTTGTTTGAATTTTGAGTCATGTTCGAATTCCCAGTGGATGGAGTCTTCTGTAGGATTAGCGTCGACAGTACCAGTGACCTCCGTTGAACCCCCTTCCGGTAAGATTATGTCATATTTGTTTAGAGTCACTTTTGCGCCATCTATGTAGGGACAAAATATGGTTGTTATTATAATGGCAAATTATACCATACCAAAAACTGTCGAAACGTGCCGTGTCCGTGGTCCAAACCCATTTAATTCAAGCGACTTACGGATGGAATCATTAAAATACACCGATTTTGAAATCTGGTAAAGGAAGTCGCAGATAAATGTTAAGAATGTCTTTTAAAAGTGGGGTTTTTAAGCTTGATCTCTTAAACATCTGGTGCCAAAATTGGCAAATACTTTGTCTTAAAAATGTGGATATGGAAACTTACAGTGTCAATTACTTACATTGTACATCTATAGTGCACTCATCTTCTGTCTCTCCAAGTTCATTTTCGGCTGAACAGCTGTACTTGCCTGCATCTGAGGGGGTGGACTGCTTAATTCTGACACAAAATTGAAAAACTTCAAGGAACGATCAAAAATGGCCTAAGAGAGCTGCACAGTCAATGTCCGGCCATGAACTTGGAAATGTTAGCGGTTGTAATGAGCTGAAAGTGTTTCGATTTTAAGGCAGCCATAATCGAAGCGGATACTAATAGATATTTACATATAATCTTTATCGGTGAATTCAATCAGTTCATTGTCCTTCTTCCAAATTGTGTTATTCCCATGGCCAGGGTATGCAGACACCTCACAGGTGAAATGGATGTTGTTTCCTTCCACGACTCTCACAGCTAGACCTTCCTGCTGGCAAGGTCCTAGAGCCACATGTGGTTTATCTGGATAAGACAATACATAAATGAGAATATCTGGAAAATAGCTGATCATCACATTGCTTTCTACATGTATTTCAAAGGTTTTAATTATTCTCCCGGGTTCGATCCCCGGCCTTGGCACTCTTCATGCTAAATCTCAAGGATTCCCAGCAGGATGTAGATAGTGTGAGATGTTAAATGCTGAGGCGAGTTAAATACCATCTTCAGGTAAATATGCATGTGTGACTCCAAGCCTTATCATCCCTTCATTACATCTGCCTCTGACAGATGGTCATATGCGCTGAGCTTCAGACCCAGCACCATCGAGACATCAAAATATTTGAACACTTACGCCTAACGACCAAGGCAATGCTGTTTTCAGCTTCCCCAACTTTGTTGGTGACTGTGCATTTGTGAAGTAAGGCATGATCCCTCCATGACACCTGCTCTATCTTGATCAGACTCCAAGACTCATCTACCCAAACATCTGCAATCTGAAAAAATAAAAAAAATAAAAATAAATAGAAATAACTGATATAGGATGTAGGTTATTTCATATTTATGGAAACAGTACAAATACTACCAGTTGATATTGAGGTGGAAATTAGCTTTCGCACACACCAGACACATCTTATATGGCCAAGGGTATAAATTGTGAAGTTTGAAGTGCTCATTTTAAAGATAGCAGAGTCTATGCAGACACTATACTTAAAATTAAACATTCATATTTATAAGCTTATGTTCAAACCTTAGAGTCTTCTGGTTCAATGGGGATTATTCCTCCGTAGTGAGTCACTTTCGTCCATTGCAACTCTCTGGGTGGCGGACTGCTTCTTGTTACCGAACACCTCAAATCGACTAAATCCCCTTCGTTAAGTTCACCTTCTGGATTTGCGGTGATATTAGGCGCAGGAGGAAGATCTGTGATGACTAACTCCACGAAATCTGAGACATATCTGTCCTGGTAGCTGATTTTAATCTCGAACGGACCCTGGTCTTCCACGGTGGCTTCCGCAAGCGTAAAGGACACTCCGTCGCTCATGTCCGAAAAGAAGTCAAACATTCTATCGTCAAATTGACTGCAACGGCCTGGAGAAAAGAAAATCAATCCTTACTCAATCTATCATAGGATTTGTTTGAGATTGCTTATTGTTAAAGTAAGATGAATTTACTCAAAGACTTCACTGTTTTAAATATTTTTTTACAACTCATGATGCAGTATCAATAAAAATGAAAAAAAGTGGAGTGTCTGCTGACACAGTACTGTGGTAATAATCAGGCTTTGCTCTCATTGACACCAGCCTATCAGATCATCTGTTTGAGATCGCCAACCACTTAGAGATCATCAGCCTATTAGATCATCTGTATGAGATCGCCAACCAATTAGCGATCATCAGCCTATCAGATCATCTGTATGAGATCGCCAACCAATTAGAGATCATCAGCCTATCAGATCATCTGTATGAGATCGCCAACCAATAAGAGATCATCAGCCTATCAGATCATCTGTATGAGATTGCCAACCAATTATAGATCATCAGCCTATCAGATCATCTGTATGAGATCGCCTACCAATAAGAGATCATCAGCCTATCAGATCATCTGTATGAGATCACCAACCAATTAGAGATCATCAGCTGATCAGATCATCTCAGATTTGGTGTTAATAACTTTTTGTTTTGACACAGCACCAGATTGTTCATAGAAGCTTAGATATCCAGTGATTGACAACACTTTTTCAGAGAGTTAATGAATGACACAGCCGCCCTTGTTGCATCATCCATAGCCAAATTGCGTATGCAACTTCTCAGTAGAAAATTTCAAAATAAGAACTGATGGTTTATGTCAGATATCAGAGTAAACTAACAGCAAAAGAACAAAAGAAACTCACCAGTATTTTCCTTTAATTTTCCCAATTCATATTCGACCTCACACAGCTTCTTCTGGGGATTTCCATTGGAAGGTATTACGGTCAGTTCGACCAGGACGTGTTTGTACAATTCGCCCTCGGAATGATTCCATTTGCAACATGGTGGAGGCCAGGGCCTCAGGTTGAACTTGATGGTGGCATTTGAAAATTGGGAATACTCTGCTTCTTTAGGATTAGGGGTGATGACAATGTCAGCTAAAAGTTAAAAAACCAAAGGGTTAAAGTCACATCTTAGAAATTAAGACCAAAGGGTTAAAGTCACATCTTTCCTTAGAAATTAAGACAGTCTTTGTGGAATCATTGGTGAACGGTAACATGGAGTATGGCAGCCATTTTTTTTGTACTAGTAACTTAAGGGTGCTGATTCCAAATGTGACGGGTGCCAGTTAGGCATCCTTGAGCATTTTGAGATATTTACAAAAACATTTGCCATGGTAACGAAAATTAGCATTTTTAATATTCCACAGAAAATGTGAATTAGATTGGTATAACCCATAGCTACAACTTATTTTATAAAATCAATAGCCAGGGATACAGGATGGCAAATACTGAAACGACATTGAAGGTCAAAGGTCAAGGTCGCTGATGAATTTATGCCAAATATGGAAATTACTCCATTTTTCTGTCATTCCAAGAATAAATTATGTCAGCTTTCAAACCACAATGGCATATTGTCATGTAGATAGCCATGTCATGTAGATAGCAATGGCCAAGGTGTAACAAATAGAGCAGTCATTGGAAAAAGCATATAATTGGAGTACAAATGCAAGAGAGGCAAAGTATGATATAATTAAGGCAATGCTGAGTAATAATTGATGTGAGCTTGAGTATAAGAAGAAGAGGATACTACAATACACAGCACAAGGGGGCAGCACCAACCAAATACTATAACCACCTGGGGCGATAAACAGAGATGAATACCATGGACATGGAAGAATCAATGATGAACATGCCATGGAGAAGCAGCAGCAGGCAACTTTAAGGATCAATAACCATCAGCACCACCTAGCAAGAGGTGAAGAGCTGACTTCGGACATGACCTCAACTTGACCCATATAGAAGGTGGAGGAGATCCAACATGACCTCAACTTGACCTATTTCAGATGACCCCAACATGACCTCAACCTGACCTACTTAAGATGACCACCAACATGACCTACACAGCACCACCTGGTGAGAAGAGCAGAGGATATCAACATGACCTCAACTTGACCTACATAGAACCAAGCTGAGATGACCTCAACCTGTCCTCAACTCCAAATGAATACTGGCTGGATATGAAGGGAGAAAACTGCAATACTCAAGTAGAACTTAGATATAGTAAACAATAGAATTATGTTTAGGTACTGGTGACTGAAAGTGACTAAAACTAACAGTGTAAGAACAGTTGTAAGTCAAGATGACAGGTAGAAATGCTCACAAAGATAGGAAAATTACCAGGGATCAATTGGGATTATAAAGGGAGAGTTAGTAAGTAAAGAGTAAGAACATTAGAATTATGAAACAAGATACCTAATTTTGGCATGGAGACTAAAGAGAACATCTCATACTCACTAGGGAAATGCCAGCACATACAAAGACTAATAAAATGTCAATTAGTTAATGCACTTTCCCGGACGAAGCAAATGGCCTCCACTGAACAATTGCCAGAAAATGGGTAAATGTTTAATGAGGAGGTACAATAAAAAGGGGGGTTTCTATTACAGAAGATTGAAACTTTATGGCAAACTATGGGGATCCAAGATGGGTAATGGGGCAGTGTATGAGACCACAAAAGGACAGAATGCAGTGACTCATTGTAAAAAGCAGAGGCTCTTTATACCAGTTGAGATGATGACCCAAAATATGATTAATGTATAAATTAGCATAAAGCAAGTTTAGGTATATGTCAGACATAATGGGTATGTCTGAAGATGTCAAGATTAATGCAATGAATATATGTGTGTCAAAATGTATTATCAATTATGAATATAGTAAAGTTGTGCAATGAACAGGTAGACTATAAGCAAATATGAAATGTCAGTTAAGAGTGTGTTTGTATATATGTATAATGTGTTGGTCTGCTGGAGGAATTCCTTTGTAGCTCTTGTTGGGGACAATGGGGCAGTTGGACAAAGGACTTAAGGAGCATAGTCCTGACAAAGGAGGAGGGACTGTAGGGGTCAGCCAAAGGTCTTGACTGTATTGGACAATGGTCTCTTGGCAGCTGGAGCCAAAATGCTACTTCAGGTATATGACTTTGACACCCCTTGGGGAGCAGGTACAAAGACCTGGCTCAACAGACTGGGATTGCTAATGGTGGGAATGCAGGACCACTGACCATTGTCTAGCACCAATGCATTGTAGGCATCTGAGTTGCCATGGTTTAATGGGCATCCTGATGCAGGTGTGGGGTAAAACACACTAGGGAAGGTCCGGAAATATTCTGGCAAAAACCAACTAGGGGAGTTGAGGAAAGTAGGAATTGTATTTAAATGTGAGTGTTATTATTGGATGTGGGCCACCAGCCAATTGTGGCAGGGCCTGGATTCTGGGAGGGACCACGAAGCCCTGACTGGTATAAATGAATAAACATGTGGGAAGAGAGGCATCTTTGTATTTAGCCAATCTGACTAGTCTGACCCAAAACTCTTGACTTAGTTATAGTGTTGAACCAAGGAATTGGACTAATGCTGCTGAACTACAGCAATACTTTACATGGAATCTTACAACCTAGGACACTGGATACTTTACAACTGGTGACCCTGACGCGATTCTATCTGGAATGAAGACACCCCAATTCATTATGGGATATGTGCAAATAATGCATCCACCAAACTGCAACAGTGGAATCAAGGTGAGAAGGAAGGTCTCTCAGTGCCTGAGGCAGTACTACAAATGTTGTGCTTGAAACAAGCCCATTGTTGAAAGTGCCTGATGAGCTAGCGGTGATTGTGACCAGTTCGAGTTGCTAGAATAGACAAAGGAAGGAGGACACAGGTGCAAGGTTGCTGTCACTTGGGAAAAACGTGAAAATGAATGCGGAACAGTTTCAGCATTATTCAAAGATCCAGAGGGATGGGATCACCACCACGGCGGATCTATTGAAGTATCAGACCAGTCAGGCGAAAGAAAATTCAGAGCGCGTCAAGGCAGATGTGCAGGCCAAGAGGGTAGCCAAGTGTGATGGCTCCTCTACAAGGAGATTGCGGCAATGGTTTTTGGATGTGGAGCTCACAGAGCCATACACCAGCTTCACGGTCTATGTGGCCTCACAGACAGCAGAGGGACCCCTGAGGGCAGAACTGGAGAGACACCTGACCTCCTTGAATGATCGAAATCTAGCGGCTTGGGCCAACCTCAGAAAGCACCTCTCAGACACATTTCTGTCAAGGCATGAAGAGGACAGACTCCGTGACGAGGTGGAGAAGCTCCAACAAGGATCCTATGAGACATCCGCCGCCTATGTAAGAAGATTCAGGGAAGCAGCCGATCTAGGGTATCCAAAGGCCCAGCGAAATGCCGATCAGCAACGCATCATCCTGGGGGCTTATTTGCGAGGACTGAGGATTACGTAGACGCGATGGAACAGGTGGGCAAACATGAGGGTAGTGACTATAGACTACACCGGGCTCTACATGGCTGTGCTCCGGAGGACATTCAAGAGGAGCCCATGGAGATCAGTGCTCTGGGACCACCAAGAGAAGTCAGGGCGAAAGCTCCGAAGAAAGATCGGATTGATGAGCTGACTAGGCGGGTGGATGGCATGTCCAGGGAATTTACAAAATTTATGGCAGCCATGAAGAAATCTCCTGGCCGAATATCGGACAGGTCAGAGGGACAGGGAGCTGGTTATGACAGGGGAGGAGCAAGGAGGGGACCAAGGAACATAGGTGAGTGACCCCCACTCAAGTTCACTGAGGATGGGAGGCCTGTGTGTGCAGGCTGCGACAGAGTGGGCCACCTGCGCAGGGATTGCAGGAGCTCACGTCCTAATAACAGAGGAGGCAACATGGGCAGTCATCAGCACGCCCAGGGGGGCCGCTAAGCGCCGCAGCGGACTGCAGGGCCTTCGTGGAGCTTATGCTTCATGGTCACCACATAAGGGCCCTAGTAAACACTGGAGCAGCGCGCACAGTGCTGCAGCGCCAGGAATTCAAAAATATATGTTTGGGAATGAGGAGGCAGCCCATAGTGAGGGCAACCCAAGGATTGCAGGGGATCACAGGTCATGAACTGCAGGTATGTGGGAGGACCCAGATGCTAGAGGACCGAGTGGGAGTGATCCAAGTGGTGGTAGTGGAAGGGATTCCACACCCAGCAATCTTGGGGAGAGACATCTTGAGAATGGAGGGGGCCTCAGTGGATTATGCAGCTGGGCAGCTGATATGGAGGGGGAGGACCTTTCCACTGGTCCCGGCCCCAAGTCAATGTGAGCAGGAAGGTGAAATGCTGCTGGTGAACCCGGCGCCACAAACCCAGGAGGAGATACAAGCCGCCCAGGAAGTAGCGGAATGCATGATAAGAAACATGGATGTGTTTGCGGCGTCAGGACAACAATTGGGGCGTCATCCAGCCATTGCCGTGAAAATAGAGACCACTGGACCTCCCATTAAGCAAAGGGCGTATCGAGTGCCCTATATAAAAAGAGAGGCTCTCGGCAAAAAGGTGGAGGAACTTTTGGCACAAGGAATCATTGTGCCCTCTCGCTCTCCTTGGGCGTCTCCAGTGGTTCTTGTGGAGAAAAAGGAGCCAACAGATGGCCCTCATTTCTGCATCGATTTCACCAAGGTGAACAATGTCACAAAGAAGGACAGTTTTCCAGTTCCCCTAATTCAAGATGTATTCGACCAGCTGCATGGATCCTCGGTTTATACCACCTTAGATCTCAAGTCTGGTTTCTATCAACTGCCCTTGGAGCAGTCCAGCATGGAAAAGACAGCCTTTGTGTGTTACAAAGGTCTCTACGCGTTCACCACGATGCCAATGGGATTATCAAATGCGACGGCCCAATTCCAGAGGGCCATGGATGAGGTCCTGCACGGACTGATAGGCGTCAGCTGCATGATCTATGTGGATGACATAGTCGTCTACAGTCCTGACATTTTGTCCCATCGACAACACTTAAGGGAGGTAATGGAGCGATTCAGACAATTCAATCTCACTCTAAATCCCAAGAAATGTGTCTTTAGGCAAAGGGAAGTGAAACTGCTGGACTTTGTAGTCAGTGGCCATGGATTGAGGGCGGATCCCGATAAAGTCACTGCTATCTCCAGCATGAGCTCTCCCAGAACTGTGAAGGAAATCCGCACATTCCTAGGTATGACAGGCTACTACCGGACCTGCATGCCAAATTATGCTGCTGAGTCAGAACCCTTGGTGGCACTGACTCGCATACATGTCAGATTCCAGTGGGGCAGAGAAGAGCAGGCCAGCTTTGATTGCCTGAAGGGACTATTGATCAGTTACCACGTCATGGCGCATCCTCAAACTCATGACCCATATCTACTTTACACCGATGCATCAGACGTAGCCATTGGAGCTATATTGTGTCAGAGGGATCCAGAGACTGGGATCGAACGCCCGATTAGCTACCTGTCTCGTCTATTGTCTACCACCCAGCGACGCTGGGCGGCGATAGAAAGGGAGGCATATGCAGTCATTAGCGCTCTGAAAGTGTACAGGCCATATTTATGGGGAGCCAGGTTCGAAACGTTTACGGACCACAAACCATTGACATCTCTCTTTACAAAGGAGATGCAAAATATTAAAATACAAAGATGGGCGGAAAGGAAAGCTAAACGTGAGGGCTGACATGCTGTCCGGGATCAGACCAGAGGGCATTGATACGTTTGACATCGATGAATGGAGGATGGGAGACACCCTGCCGGCGGACATGCCCCAGGATGAGCCACTTCCTATATTGGATGATGGGTTGGATCCAATACAAGTGCAGAAAGAGCAGCAAGGCATGAGCCAATGGGGAGAGAGCAATGACCCTGACAGTCAGTATGAGATAATCAAGGGACTCCTATACTCGATCCAGAAGCCTTATTTATATGCCCCGGAGTATCATAGATTGGTGCTGCCTGAGTCCTTTCGTCCAGCGGTGATCGAACAAGCGCACAAGGAAGTGGGCCACATGGCCCATGTCAAAATCATGCGCAAAATACAGGAGGCGTATGTATGGCCTGGAATGAGGAGAGAGGTCCGAGAAAGGGTGCTGCGCTGTCCCACCTGTCAGGTGCATAGCAACAAGAAAGTGCACTCAGCCATGGGAGAGATGCCCAAAGCGGAAAGTGTAGGCCAGTTGGTTTCTCTGGATTTAGTGGGGCCTTTGGTGGCGTCCCCCCAGGGAAACAGCTACATATTGACCATCATTGACCATGCCTCAGGTTATGCGGAGGGCCACCCCATCCCAAGTTAGACCAATGACTGTGTGTGGGGTAAATTATATCAGGAGTATTTTCCCAGGCATGGATATGTGGAGACAATATTGTCCGACTTAGGATGTGAATTTAATGCCTTGGCTTTTGAGGATTACCTGAGGTCTGTGGGAGTGAAACACAGGCGGACCACACCCTATCACCCCCAGTCGAATGGGAGGATTGAACGTTTTAACCGCACACTCAAAGAAATTATGGCTAAGCTGATAATAATGACACTTCCCAATGGCAAGAGCAATTGGGACCAGCAGTAATGTGTTACAATTGCTCAGTGTCAGATGTGACTCAGCATAGTCCCTTCTTTTTGCAATACGGCAGGCGTCCCCACCTGCCTCTGCACAGGGCCTTCACAGGAGGGGAAATACTTCATGGGCGCCTGCATGAGCTGTATGAGGCCCTTAGGACTGCCGAAGTACTGACTGAGGACTCTCGCAAATACAACAGGGAGAGATTAGCGAAGAGGGCGAATGCAGGCGAGGTCAAGGTAGGAGATGCAGCAGTGATAAAAGCCGAAGAGCCTCTGACCTTGACGAGTAGGTGGGACCCACAATGGCTAGTAACACAAATCAGAGGGAAAGTTCACTGGCTGACGCACCAACACACAGGCAAATGTAAGGTGTTAAACAGAGAAAAAGTGAGAATTGTTGATCCAGAAATGTCTTGGGACAAGGTCAGAGATAGACCAAGATGCAAAATACGCCCCCAAGCGGCCAGACTTTGGCCAGCCGTTAGGGGCACCCCTATGACTATGTATCCACCCACTACTCTGGAGGTGCCAAAAGAGGGGGCCAACAAACCTCAGATACGCCAATGGAGGGGCCAGTCGAGGAAGGAGCCATAGACGGCGATGACCAGTGGAGCGCAACAGAAGAAGAGCCTCTGCGTCCCGCTAGAGGGCGTGGCGGTGTGCGTTGCCCACGCTCCACCGAGTCCAGTGACCAAGACCTGGAAACCCCAGAGGTCCAGCATCACTCCGGCAAGCGACACCGACCATACCTGCCACGAGGAGCTAAGCAGAGAAGGAGAAGGAAGAGAGGTGAACTCACAAGTGACTCAGAAACTCCAGAGGAAAGACTTACATAAGGACTTTGACCTCATCAAGCGTCCTCACCCATCCAGCGACAGTGACGCGGCCCACAAACTACCTCGCCAGGAAGATGCACTTACAGGTGCTGAAAATGATGAGATGAGTGGCCAGTAGACTAGCAATAGTCTTGGTAATGTTGGCTCTAGCGGAAGCCACAATGAGCACGAGCCAACAGGAAACAGCGGTGACCCAACCACAACAACACTCGGAAGGACCAACAGCCCCGTATGCCTTGCAAGACAGGGTACTGGTGAGAGGAGGGACTTCCTTAAGGACTTTGGAAGCGTCATGGGTGGTATTGGTCACTCTGGAAACTCCGACCTATCCGCCTCAATTGGCCAGGCTCATTGAAATGATTCGAGACAGCAAGAGGGACATACAGGTACATGGGTACATACAGAGGTCCTGGGAGTGGCGCCTGAGGAGATTGCAGCCCCTAGATGGCAGCTACGCTGGACGCAGCCACCGGAGGAATCAACCCCTGTTGAGTCGACGCAAGAGGGGTCTCTTTGATTTCATAGGGACAGGACTGCACGTGCTCTTTGGAGTAGCCACCAATACGCAAATACGCCAATACATGGCAGCGACCCAGGATATCCAAGCAAAGATGCAGGATATGTCTCATGTGACCAGCCAAATGATGTCAGTTATCAACCAAAATCAGCTCTGCATAAAGAACATTTCCATTGAATTAAGCCAAATGGGGGATCATGTGAAACAGTTGGAACTGTACGTGAACCAAGTTGTCAGAGGACTGAATGGCATAGGGAGAAGATTTTCAACCTTGGAAATACGCCTGGAAATACAACGTGCCATAGAGGAATGCGAGTATTTGTACGAGGTCTATTGAGAACAGATGTGCCTGTATCAGCAACAGAGGAGCGCGTTGGAGAGAGGGGATCTGACAAAGGACATAGTCCATCCCAGCATGCTCGCCAACATCCTAAATGCCATAGTGCAAGCGGGCTACTGCACGATAAACGAAGTCACATGGTATTACAAGCATCTGAGGATAGAGGCCATCACGATAGACCAGAGCCAACTAATATTCCGCTTCAATGTGCCCACAGTCAAGGCAAGTTATCTATTATACTCCATACAGAGTTTCCCAGTACCAGTCATGCATTCCAACATCACTGTCCAAATCAAGGTAGGAAACAGTTATGGCGTGGACACCTCCACAGGACAAATCTTCAAGCCAGAGGCCTGCCTAGGAGAGGACCCGTTGGTCTGTTGAGCTGGTCCACTATTCGATTCTCGGCATCAACCCTGTGCACGAGGGCTCATTTTCAACCAGACGGAGTTGATAAAAGCATGCCGTTTTGATATATCTAAATTGTCTAACATCACTTCTGTAGAAAGAGTATCTTTGTGCACCATTGTAATTGTCACTTGGGGAGAAATGATCTCAACACGATGCCCAGGCAAGGTGTATCCGCTGGTCAGATTATCTCCAGGCACCTATATGATGCACTGCCCCGCTCCATGCAACATTGCAGGCACAGGATGGAGGGTGCATTGCATACCGGAGATACATATGTCACAGAAGGTAGCATTGCCTCCCATTCAGGTCGAAGGGCAATTCAACTTCACCCATAACCTTAACCATCAAGCAATCATAGAGGCGTTCCCACAGTTAAAGGGTGCCACTGCAGTGCATGTTAAAGATGTGAGTGAAGAGATGTTGTTAAATGCTATCAAATTAAGCGAGAGGCCCTGGGTCAGGTTGAAGAGGCACGCTCCTGCAACCTCTTTGACAATTTCCCTATTTGTGGTGTTAGTTGTACTGGCTTTGTGGGAATTTTGGGCGGCAAGGAAAAGCATTTGGGTACAAACATTTCTAGGTAGAATTGTTTGCTGCAAGTTAAGGGCCAAGCCCACTTCAAGTTATCAAGTGGCTGAAGACTCCTCCATTATTAGATTGCCTGTGGGTCCACCGACCCAAGACTCTGCAGACTCTGAGTAAACACTTAAAGTCCAGCATTGAGTTCCTTGACACAACACAAGTATATTAGTGATTGGCTTAAGTATTACTAGTCTAGATAGGGCCCATTAGTGAGTTAATTGATGTACATGCTCTATATGTCAAAACAGGTACTAAACTAGGAGAGGTACAGCCGGGATAAATTAAAGGATTCAGTTTAACCGTCAGTCACGCAGTGTTGATGACGCAAGTACACTGTCTCCTGGGAATGTGGTAATAATTAAACTAGTTCTATTGACAAAGCAGCAATTTAATTTTTTGTAAAAGTTATACAGTCCTGCATCAGTCACGCAGTGTTGATGATGCAGCTGTCGCGTACATGGATGAAATTTATGTCCATAATTTAACCTACTGCTATGTGTCAGTCACGCAGTGTTGATGATGCAGAAGCCATTGCCGTTCAAGTATATGTATAGGTGGAGGTTATTTTTTTTTTATATATCATCACTATTCTCACCTAGCTCTGGCTCATGCATTTATTTGGTTGTGGTGACTCAGGTCAGTGCATTACCAGGCTATGGTTGAGTACCTACCAACATTTTTTTTTAACATTTCGTCTATCTTTTATTTCTTGTTCAGCATTATCCCATTCCCAGGGGTAGGTGTTAGAGCGTCTCGCCGACACCCATTTCAGAAGAATCTTACAAAGAATTGTTTAATGGAGTTTAGTTAGAAATGAACACGTTACGAGTGTCCACGTAGTCCTAGTTTCCATGTAACCTGGTATTTCCTTTTTTTTCAAAACAGTCAAAATAGGTCAGGCTAGTTCTTTTTTTTATTTGTCATCATCTATCGTTTAAAGTAAGATGCATAATTATTTTTGTGCTTGGTAACCTAATTTTATTTCTTTTGTCTACATGTGTATAAATGATGTTTATATTGTTTATGCATCTCACTTCCCTTGGTGAGGAGTTGTGTAAAAAGCAGAGGCTCTTTAATCCAGATGAGATGATGACCCAAAATATGATTAATGTATAAATTAGCATAAAGCAAATTTAGGTATATGTCAGACATGATGGGTATGTCTGAAGATGTCAAGATTAATGCAATGAATATATGTGTGTCAAAATGTGTTATCAATTATGAATATAGTAAAGCACAGTTGTTCAATGAACAGGTAGACTATAAGCAAATATGAAATGTCAGTTAAGAGTGTGTTTGTATATATGTATAATGTGTTGGTCTGCTGGAGGAATTCCTTTGTAGCTCTTGTTGGGGACAATGAGGCAGTTGGACAAATGACTTAAGGAGCATAGTCCTGACAAAGGAGGAGGGACTGTAGGGGTCAGCCAAATGTCTTGATTGTATTGGACAATGGTCTCTTGGCAGCTGGAGCCAAAATGCTACTTCAGGTATATGACTTTGACACCCCTTGGGGAGCAGGTACAAAGACCTGGCTCAACAGACTGGAATTGCTAATGGTGGGAATGCAGGACCACTGACCATTGTCTAGCACCAATGCATTGTAGGCATCTGAGTTGCCATGGTTTAATGGGCATCCTGATGCAGGTGTGGGGCAAAACCAACTTGCTCACAAGGGGGACTGCAAGTCGGGGTGCACTTCCATCCTTGCCGTCACCCAATCGGCCATGAGCGATTTCACCACATATAGTTCCTGGGTCATTCTGATAGGAAACACCTGTCAAGTGTCCTCTAACTGTGTTCTGAGAGACCCGTTCTACTCTTTTGATGTAATGGCATGAAAATAGATACATTATAGTGACTTATTAAGAGTTATGGCAGAGAAACGGGTGTAAGCATTGATACATGAGTGAAGGGATTAATCTCCATAGTGAAATCTCTTTTCAAATCCCTGCGCCTGGCCAATGAGGTCAGGCCTTCAACTGAAAAAGGGTAAAATACCGACGGTCAGCGTTACAACGGTCATAAACACGTGGGTTTTGTTGACAAAATTATCTGTTTGCAGAGATTAATTGAGGCAATTAAAAGGTGTCCTGAACATTGCAAACTGTTTTCACACTCCATATGAGTGAAAATCCTAAGCTGTCCATGGAAGACAAGCTCTCCTAATTGCTGTGACTAGTTTGACAGCTCTGATCACGTGGGCCTCATGCAAATTAGCTGAAAATATTTCGGCGTGCCTGCAGTGATGAAATGACGGTAGGAGAGAGGCGCTGCGAGCAGCTTGGGGCAAAACACACTAGGGAAGGTCTGGAAATATTCTGGCAAAAACCAACTAGGGGAGTTGAGGAAAGTAGGAATTGTATTTAAATGTGAGTGTTATTATTGGACGTGGGCCACCAGCCAATTGTGGCAGGGCCTGGATTCTGGGAGGGGCCATGAAGCCCTGACTGGTATAAATGAATAAACATGTGGGAAGAGAGGCATCTTTGTATTTAGCCAATCTGACTAGTCTGACCCAAAACTCATGACTTTGTTATTATTGTGTTGAACCAAGGAATTGGACTTATGCTGCTGAGCTACAGCAATACTTTACATGGAATCTTACAACCTAGGACACTGGATACTTTACATCATGATCAATCAGATTGCTCAATTAGAAGGCTCATAAAATAACCAGGCACTAAGTCACGTGGAGGATGATGGGGGCCCTGGATTGATATGCAAAACCAACAACCCAAGCGTACCATATATGGTAAAACCTGATATATAAACCCTAGAAGAAGAAGTAGAAGTAGTAGTAGAGTGGCTAACTGATCAGACCACACCAAGCATAAGTTGAGCTAAAATTGCCAAGGTTGCAGAAGTAGAAGTAGTAGAAGTAGAGTGATTTGATTCTAAAAATCATACAAATCTGACAAGCAGATCAGACAGAGTACAGCTGTTTCTAAACTCATGAGTGATTCATTGGGAGGGGACTTGATTGTTGGCCATTGTATTGTATTTATGTGTTTGAAGTGTATGTAAAGTGATATCAATGATTGATAATTATTAATGTGTGTGTGTGTGTGATCAACAGTTAAATTGAATGTGCTGAGAATAGTGACCTGATCAGTCTACCTAACGAGGCATTAATTCGTGCTGGTTTGATTACCAATATAAGTGTATGTATTAATTATCAATAGTGAAACTTAGTGAAGATTAAAGAGGACAATTTGACTTGACCTGAGAGCAGTAATTAGAGGTCAAGTGTTAGATAGATGTGATGATTATTGTGTGGACAGTGTGTGTCCATTTGATATATATATGTTTGTGTGTATTCAACAGAAGTAGAAGTCAGGTATAGTTAAGTCAAGGACAATTACTGAGAAAGGCTGAGAGTGTACTGTGTAAGTGACAGTCAGCCTGTGCTTTCAGAAGTAGAATGGTTAATTAGCCATTATTTAGAAAGTATAAAGAGTTCCTTGAGACCTGTACCATTGTGTGAATTAATGTGAGTTGTGTGCGAATTAAGCATTCAATATTATTATTCGTTATAAATTCTCTCAGAATATATTTCCAAAATCTTACACTTAGTTATCCTTGCATTGCAATATACTGAGAGGCCACTGAGTATTAACCAGTGGGCCAGAAGATAAGATTGGGAAGTACATCCCTCTAAGATATTCAAAGAACCAAAAAGTGGAATAGTAAACATAATTCCATTTTTGGTCGGTATTGTGAAGTACTGAATAGCTGCTGAGTGTACAATCAGTAAGCGATAATTGGAGGAGGAATAGTGAATATAGTTCCACTAATTTTGGTCAGAGATAATAAATGAGAGTTGAGTTTGACAGCTAATGTTGCATGGTAATTAGGCTGTTAAGCAAATATTAAGAATACCAATAACCTAGCGGTAAAGTGAGCTAGTTATAGTGGTCAATCATTTAATATATGATACCCAGTTGAAGGCAGTTCTGAGGAAAATATTGTGAATATTTTTTCTACTTTTATTAAATATTCTCACAGCGCGAGTTAGTTTGCTAAATCCCCCAGATTTAGTTGAGTTGACACTCCAGATACTGGTACGTGTGATAATATCATATAAAAGCTTTGAAGAGGACTTCTGACACTTTGTTTTTTTGTATCCATGGCAACCAAAATGCTGTTATGGCTGCCTAGTTACCAACTTATATTGCACTGAGGGAAATGACATTTACCAGAAAAGTAAAATAACTTTACCTATATTGGAAAGGTTTAGCTTGAAGCGAAAATTTTGAACAGTATTATGTGAATGACTTTACAGGGTAATGGCCAAAAGGTGTCGAAGGTCAAGGTCCTCAATGGAATTATACCAAATATGGAAATTATGCCAATTCAATGATATGTGTTAATGACACGTCTGACGGAGACTATTAGTAGTTTTGTGGTAACATTTTATGTATAAAAAAGGATTAAATCTCTGTTCTCAAGTTTTAGATAAATATTATATTATTTATAAATTCAAATTTTAACAAGATATTGCTGTATTTTGTGGAGAAAAACAAAAACAAAACAGGGGTGGTGTAACCTCATAAATGATACAAAATATAACACTACATATTATAATTTGATAATACATTTTGAAATACGTACACTGTTAACTTTCAGAACATGATCATTCTTACCTGCTACAAAAGCCACAAAAACCAGAATTCCCAGAACAATAAAATACTTCATTTTCAATCTGCCAGTAAATATGGCTGCCTCAAGAATAAAACAAGAAAAATATGGGTCATGACACTTTGATCTTATCTGATAAGAATGGGGAATAACTTTAGTTTACCTGTTATCTAAGTGTCTAAGTGGGTCACTCTTATTATGTCAGATTATTTGATGAGGCATAGCAATGCTGATATGTTTAAAAAAACAGTGGTAGAAAAACGTTTCTGCACACTCATTAAAACAAGATTTGAGTGCGAAGATAATTTTCTAAATGTAATTATATTGTTGTTTGTTTATTGCCATACATTCACAATTATATTGTACACATAGAATTTTCCTTTCAAGACATATAGCAGCTGCTGAGAAGTTAAGTTCTAATAAATAATATAATAATGAAGAAATTAAATGAATAGGCCGGGATGAACGATTTTAAAGTTAAAAGTTCATGTCTTCCTATGGATGGACTATTTTGTCAGAACTCAATAAGGAAAATTTGCAATTTAGACTGCTCTTGGTTGACTTAGCATTATTATTGCATCTTTGTAAACATGGACATGTCTGTGAATATATTAGGACAGGTATCTGGAGTATGAAAACTTTCCACCAGGGGAGTAGTACGTGCAGGGCACCTTGAGTCTTGGGGTAACCCATTGGCTCTGCAGACCAGTTGGTTTGACATTAAATTTAATTAATCTTGCAAGTGGCATTTTATTACTCCTTTTTTTTTTCCTATCAAGAATGTTGAGAATTTACACTTTTTACCTAGCTGCAATCAACTTGGTCTGCTTAGCCAATTAAGGGATCACTGTGCCCCAAGGCACAAGCTAGGCGCCCCACTGGTCTGAAGGTCAGCTGCTCAGTCATCTCATATGAACAGCTGCCACAGGCATACTCACCATATGACATTGACCCCCATGGGTGGGTATTTTGCAACATCCAGCTGATCCTTCAGTAAAGCCAGCCAATGGATAGCATTGCATCTAGCCACTGCTGCCACCTACCGTTTATGTTTAGCAAAAAGAGAAAAAATGTTCAAGTGATCAGACTTTCAAGGCAAACGCATCAAGGTAGCTCTTATAGTGCTAGCAGAAAAGTGGTTACACAGCAAACAGTGCAATTGTCTTTCAAAGTGCTTGCCACGTCACATTGGTTGTTGTTAGTAGGTTAAGCAGTGAAAGACCATTGATCTATGTCACACAAGCACTTCATCTTTAGTTATTTTCAGTGCTTGCTCAACTCACTGCATAATCACTAATATTCCGCAATGTAACGTATGGCTTCAGAATCAGCCGCAACATTGTCAACCTTTTCTGCCACCGCACCCTTGGCAGGCCAGTGTAGAGTCTTTCTCAACTCACTGGGGAATATTTAGCCTTTAAAGTAACCACAAGGGCTTAAGAGCACACACCAGTGCCATCATTTAACTGTGGGTGCCTATTGCCAAATATACCCATTGCACCATGTCATGGTGGGGGTTCGAACCTGCTACCTCAGGTGAGCAGGCAAACACCTTCACCACCAGTCCACGGCATTCACTATTATGCACTCTCTGAGTGCCCTCCATTTTCAAAATGCAATATTTTACGAGTAAGAAACATAACAACACAAAATAACTTTCAACTGATATATTTAAGTTTTGGGTGAGTTTCATTACACATGCAGTGAAGCTAATTGAACCAGAATAAATATTTTAGCTATATAAAATATGTAAAAAAATTGCTAAGATAATTATTATGACACATCACTTTATCTCAATCAACAATTTAGAACCTAGATTCTGTTCCATCAAAAATGCCAGACTATGTTGAAAGATTCCGCTTCAAAATATTATCATTAAATTTAATTAACATAATAATTAATGTCTATATCACAAGATATTTTCTATACTGTACTGACAAAATATACCTTAATACTTCAATATTTTCTAAAATTTAATATTAACTTAATTCATAATGAATATGCTAGCCAATTAAGAGAAACAAAATTACATAAATATATGTTTACATTTACAAGCATTTGTATTTCACAAAATGGCTGAGAAATTACATTTAAAAACATTTCTTAATATAAACATCTCAATGATAACATGAATATTGAAGAATAAAGTGGAGAATAAGCATTATACAGTAGCACCCCACAATAAAGACGACTATTGGATAACTGATATAACAAGAATGTTGAGAATTTACACTTTTTACCTAGCTGCAATCAACTGCTTAGCCAATTAAGGGATCACTGTGCCCCAAGGCACAAGCTAGGCGCCCCACTGGTCTGAAGGTCAGCTGCTCAGTCATCTCATATGAACAGCTGCCACAGGCATACTCACCATATGACATTGACCCTCATGGGTGGGTATTTTGCAACATCCAACTGATCCTTCAGTAAAGCCAGCCAATGGATAGCATTGCATCTAGCCACTGCTGCCACCTACCGTTTATGTTTAGCAAAAAGAGAAAAAATGTTCAAGTGATCAGACTTTCAAGGCAAACGCATCAAGGTAGCTCTTATAGTGCTAGCAGAAAAGTGGTTACACAGCAAACAGTGCAATTGTCTTTCAAAGTGCTTGCCATGTCACATTGGTTGTTGTTAGTAGGTTAAGCAGTGAAAGACCATTGATCTATGTCACACAAGCACTTCATCTTTAGTTATTTTCAGTGCTTGCTCAACTCACTGCATAATCACTAATATTCTACGCACTGTAACGTGCCCTCGAAGGTCCTCGTGGCGAGGGTGGGAACACTTGGGGTGAAGTCCTCTATCCCCAGTGGCTAAAACAGGACAGTGCGCATTGGACAAGCTGCTCCAGCTATCCAACGCAGAAAATTATTGATTTTTTACATGCTTCAGGTTTCTACTACCAACTATAGATAATTAATCTTACCCTAGAGAGCCTCTACATAGCCCACTCAGGTGCTGATGAGGCGCTAAACAATAACACTAACTAACTAACTAACTAACGCACTGTAACCTTTGGCTTCAGAATCAGCCGCAACATTGTCAACCTTTTCTGCCACCACACCCTTGGCAGGCCAGTGTAGAGTCTTTCTCAACTCACTGGGGAATATTTAGCCTTTAAAGTAACCACAAGGGCTTAAGAGCACACACCAGTGCCATCATTTAACTGTGGGTGCCTATTGCCAAATATACCCATTGCACCATGTCATGGTGGGGGTTCGAACCTGCTACCTCAGGTGAGCAGGCAAACACCTTCACCACCAGTCCACGGCATTCACTATTATGCACTCTCTGAGTGCCCTCCATTTTCAAAATGCAATATTTTACGAGTAAGAAACATAACAACACAAAATAACTTTCAACTGATATATTTAAGTTTTGGGTGAGTTACATTACACATGCAGTGAAGCTAATTGAACCAGAATAAATATTTTAGCTATATAAAATATGTAAAAAAATTGCTAAGATAATTATTATGACACATCACTTTATCTCAATCAACAATTTAGAACCTAGATTCTGTTCCATCAAAAATGCCAGACTATGTTGAAAGATTCCGCTTCAAAAGATTCTCATTAAATTTAATTAACATAATAATTAATGTCTATATCACAAGATATTTTCTATACTGTACTGACAAAATATACCTTAATACTTCAATATTTTCTGAAATTTAATATTAACTTAATTCATAATGAATATGCTAGCCAATTAAGAGAAACAAAATTACAAAAATATATGTTTACATTTACAAGCATTTGCATTTCACAAAATGGCTGAGAAATTACATTTAAAAACAATTCTTAATATAAACATCTCAATGATAACATGAATATTGAAGAATAAAGTGGAGAATAAGCATTATACAGTAGCACCCCACAATAAAGACGACAATTGGAAATGAAGTGGTCGTAATATCGAGGTGGTCTTAATTACGAGCCTTTTTCCCATATCGCATTCACAATTTTTGAAACCAGTATAACATGACATTAAAATTTATCAGGTTTATGTAAAGCGCTCTAAAATGTTCACTTCAATTCAAGTCAAGTCAAGTCAAGTCAACTTTATTGCGGACTCTAGGTCCATAAAAGGTAGAGAATACATATATTATATGCGCTTTTTAAATGAAAGAAATTTAAATTTAATTCAAAATTCATAAAACTAGAAATTGGTCGTCAAAAATGCAGGTGGTCTTAATACTGGGTGGTCTCCATTATGAGGTTCTACTGTATATCTGGATTGTGAAAAACTGTCACTGTTGAATAGATAATAATAATAGGTCCCTTATAAAATGGCCTAACCACAGAACGTGCCTGGATGGCTCAACGTCGACTGATGCTAATGCATTGTGGTTAAAAGCTAAGTTTGGTTCAAACAATCTAGGGACCCACTGTAAAAATGTTCAGCAATAATGCTTGCCTACTAGCGAGTAACATATATATGTATATTTTGACAATGTACATGATTATTAAGTTTTCACATGTACAGTGGAATGTCACAATTAAGACCATCCTAAATCAAAATCATACAAGTACTAGCAAAATATCAGATGTTACATTGGGAATAAATTATGACGGCAGAAAAGTATTCTGTCCGAAAGTCAAATTGTTGATTCCTTCCAAATTAATATTCAATATTGGAGGCAAATGCTTCACAGAAAACTAACTATCATCCTTAAAATAGATCATAGCTTGCAATTGGGACCAGTAAATTAGCAATAAATGGTCTTAATTGTGATACCCAAGCAGGTGGATGCAATTGAGTAAAATAATTATATGTACACCATGGTGCAGAACTAAATATATTATATTACAAATTAAGCGAAAATAATGCAGGAGTAGGGCGGTGGCCGACTACAAGGTCATTGAGGCTACAAGGTCATTGAGGCCCAGACTTTGGTCGCTAACATTTTCCCTGAATGGTGCTTCTTTCAGGCTTAATTTTTGCTGATTTATACAAATATTTTTAAAACGAAAGAAATTATTGGACCTCAGCTAAAGAATATGTCTGCTTATGGCTCTGTTCATGAGCTATTACAAGTGCTTCTGAATTATGGGATACTTTTTGCAGGACCAATAAGCAAAGTGTGGCTCTTAGCGAATTGCCGACTTCAATAGTACAGGGGGTCGATCCAAAACATTTCGAATGAAAAAGATGACAGATACAAGTCATATTATGCCACATATCTGTCACCACCCCACTGTTAGAATGTTCCGAAGCCACCCCTGGAGCGTCGTTATCAAAATATGATTTCGCTGACGCCACAATTTTGCTGACGGGTAAATACATGTAATGTGAATACAAGAAAATAGCACATGGAAGTTAACATATACTATATACAAATGTGTCCAAAGAAAGGTATAAAATACAATATTTTGCATACAAAAATCTCATGGCTGAGCTGAACTATAACATGCTTCAACTTAATCAACTACGTAATATGATTACACTAATTTACTATACAATTAAAATGTCATAATCAACATTACAACATATTCGACATATTGCAACATGATTCAAACGTGACTAGTTCAATGAGATATAATGCAATCTCGTAAAGTTAACAATTGGTTCGTATATCAAATGTAGTCATTTATGTACAATCGCTCTACTAGATAATTGACAGGATTGTTTTATCACAATCAAAACTACTATCGAAAACCATGCAGGACTAATTAACGAACTGACATATTTAAGCATATATATACATCATACCGTCCTATTTCTTTTCGCCATAAATTGGCCTATTGTTAGCTCTAATCGCTATATCTGTATAGCAACCAAACGCCAGTGATATGAACAAACCGGTAATAAATTCAGCAAAAAAAGGTTTCTGTGTGCTAGATTTGGTATCAGTACCAGGTAACTTAATCTTGCACAATATCTGCTTTTACCAAAAGAAACCACATGGTCACACACTCCACGAGTCACTGTTATCAGAGATGGTCATGCTGACTATGTCACCTAACCTCTCATGCCTATACGAATGCATAAAGACATTTCATTGCATAACCCTTCAATAAGAAAATTGTCATTCATTGTCAAATACTTAGGATAATTCTTATGTGTATATATCATGTTCATTGAAGAAATGTGATACAAATATAATACAAATTGCATATGTCAATTTTGCGAATCAATTTGGGCTACTGATATTATTGCCATTAACAGCAATAACTGATAACAGAGTTATATATAAAAATAGATACATCCTCTCCTATATATTACTTAAAGCCATGGAAAATATAGAGGCAAAAGAGGAGCAAAAAACACAGTGGTTTTTCTGTATAAAAAGCTAGTCTCTGATAAATGAGATGATAGAGTAAATATCGAAAGTAAATTATTTGTATACATTGCTTCAATGTTTGTGTACCAGGTGCAAACAACAATCATTAAGCATTTTTCAAGTGATAACATGGTTGGCAAGTGATTAAATCCTTACATTATATGTTTTGGCCACCATAATTTGTGGTACTATACCATGTGATAAAGAGAAGCAAAACCTCATATAAAAATGTTTGAAAATTGACAAAAATCGATCACCGACGACCGTGGTGTTAATTTCACCCAAAACTAAATTGTTTTTTCCCGAATTCTTATTTTTAGTATCGCAGCAATTAATTTAATTGGGCAAATTGAAAATTAAATTTGTTCAAATGTTCCTGTAAAAGACCCAGCAAAATAACTTTGAAATTTAGGTTTTACGGAAATATTTATCATACAGCAAAGTTGCCACTCTTTTTTGAAAGTGCAGTAAGGATAGCGTCATAATTGTGTAAAAAAATATATATTAATTTCACTTGCGTACTGCAGACGTCTTTATAATACTGTACAGTATGCAAAAAAATCATTCAACATTTTCTCTGCAGTGTTTGATAACCCTAATTGAGCTCATTTAACATCTACCACATTTAAACGACGTAAGGAATACATTGACAAAACAATAACAGACGATGTTGATCAAAAACTAGTTTTCATAATCTTAATTGAGCTTAAATCATAACATTTACGACATTTAAATGACGTAAATAACACGTTTAAAAAGTTGATTAAGCAAATTGATCTGTTTTTGCGATCTGCAGTTTTCATAATCCTAATTAAGCTCAAATCGTAACATTTGCGACATTTAAACAACACAAAAAAACTTCAAACAATAACATTGGTTGGTTAACAGCGATATTAAGATTGGCTTTTGCAGCACACAAAGTACGTAATAGCTACACCCTTGTCCTCATAGCACAAAGTATGTGGACTACATGATAAACACTGTACACACAAAGACACAGTATAGAATTGTAGTATAAATGAAGTAGAATAACGAGCTTTAAGTATAATAAGCTACAAGTGAACGCTATATGAATTGCAGTATAATTTCGTGAACAGATATGATACGGCAGTGCGGAATTAGAAAATTGGATAAATATTTCTTCTTGATTACATTTGGTTTTACATAAATGCCATTCTTATTCCAGTTAGTATGGCCTTAGGCGCCAGTATATCTAGCTCTATATATCCGTCAAAAATGCTGCTATAGCATGGATAATAAAGTTAGTAGTATCACATTCCATAAGTTAACAAGCTCCAAGATTTTACACAAAGATGCACAGCAATACATATAAATTGGCAATCAAGAAATGGCAATAAATACAATCCACATGGCTTTAATACATTACATATTACCAAGACCATTGAAATCACAAATAACAATCATTGTATAACTTATGCAGAATATACATTCGTATCCATGGAAATACAAGCGAAATTCTGACTATTGCTTAATTAGATATGATATAGATATGATAAGCCTTAAATAATATATTATCATTTAGATGAGCGTAAAAATTGGCAATTAGGCGTCATGTGGAATTATACGCTGTTCCCAGTTTTGTAATGGAATAGAACTGATAATTACTGATTACATTGTACAAAAATATTATCAAAAATACATGTAAAACAATTGATTTCAGTCATGTTGGAAGACAGATAATTAAATTATCCAAGTCATTCAAGTATATACAAATAGAAATCTCGTATACACAAATATAGCAATACTTTGTAGACATATCAATACAGTTGGAGTAATGTATACCTTGAATCACAAATTAGCACATAATATAAGTGCAATGAGACTTTGCAAGTTGCAGGAATGGATGGGTCGCTTTGTGGAAATATTTCTGTCAGATGTCAGTTTTTTTCTTCGGATGGTTTCTCATTTTTTTTTCATTCCTGCCATCTTGTGGAAGTCAACCTCGCTGTATTCCTCACTGAGATAACGGATTTGTTTCTCATTTCTTTTTCATCTCGGCCATCTTGTTGAAATCAACCTCGCCGTATTCGGTCGGCGTGTAGTCGACTTGTCTCGGTTTTGTCGCCGGCTTCGGGGGTTTTTTCGGTCCATTTCCCCTCGGTTGCGGTGGAGCCAGTGCCCCACCCTGGTTCAAAAATTCCGGCTGCATGTATATCAGTCCATCTTCAGTTACAGTCTGAAAATTTGTGACAAAAACAATTATTTAGAAAGTTCAATGTCAAAATCACTCGATACTTGAAGCAGAACTACGATGTTGTAAAGTGACTGAAACAAATCAAATTATATAGAAGTATTGCAAACAAAAATTACCCACATTATTTACCATCTTTCAGCCTGACATTTTTCATTTTATATTCTTTTTTATTTTAACTGTCAAATGCTCCTACAATCTCTTTCCCCATAATGGCTCTAGTTTATGATTATTCCAATACACAGTTATATTGGTTATATTGTATTTCAATATTTACCTAACTCTTAACATTTTTTATTTAAATTTGTAGTTTATACATTTTTGGCCAACATCGAAAGCAAATGTTTGAAGCTGTCACAACATAACATGAATTGCACAATTCCGCTGTCATGAGAGGACACTCGAGGGGTCATCGAAATAGGCCAGCGCCCCCCCCCCCAATATTCTGACACTTCGACAGGCATCTTGAAAGTTTTGCTGACAATTTACTTTGAGTTGCCAATTTTAATGACCCTGGTGGCCTGGCCAATTTCGATGACCCCAAGTGTACCCTTCCCATACGACAACCCAATAAATGTGGTGACATATATCAAATATTAGATTAGCACCAGTTGGTCAATAACACATGACAAATTATGTAGAACAATTGCCATGTTTAACTACAAACAATATATGTACAGTTATTTAGCGTTTGTTAATTTTCTTCTGCTTAGTAGTGCTGCCATCCACAACAAATCAATTCAATTAATCATGGTGACCTATACATACTAGCACATATAAGGTAACCGACCATATACATACAAGCACATATAAGGTTACCGACAACATAAAAAAAAAAAAAAGCCATTTTAAAATCCGCTCTAATCATTACAGTGGAACCACACAATTACGACCAACCTTTGGCATCACCGAAGTGGTCTTAATATTGAGGTGGTTTTAATTCCAGTACATTTTCTTATATTACAGGTTAAGCTTTAAATTCAATTAGAAAAACTCACTGATGATTGTAAAGAGAGCAGAAATAATGTTTGAAACCGATGCTATACATTTTACAGTATTATTAATTATCTATATTTATATCCAAAAATAGATTTTAGGCGTATAGATGGCGTTAATTCTCATTGGTGGTAATTGGGCGTGCAAGGTATGATCAAGTTTACACGGCAAATCGCGCCGTAAATCACGCGGTTGCCGTACTTTTGGGACCCACTGCTGCCAAATTTGAATAAGGCTATTGAATGGACGAGACAAAATCTGATGGTCGGATATTTTTTCAATGGAGCTAGGCAATTAACAGTCACCAGAAGTATCAGGAATAGCATTTTCGAGAGATATCTATCACTCACAGGCCAATATTTGTCCAAATAAGACATAAATAGATGGGTTGAGTACAAATGAATCAACGCCTAACTTCTCAGGTCCATTACTCAAATAAATATGTATAAATAAGTGGTCTAAACTCTAGTTTTGGGCTTAAAACTTTCTTTAAAAGTTGATCTTTTAGTAGTTTTTCCGTGCTCTCAAACGCATGAGGGCATATCAACTTACATGCCCTATAGGAGAGCTCCACTGTGAAAGCTTTTAAGCGCATTGAATTTGCAATGAAGCGTCGTTAAACAGGCATCTAATTTCACGAAAAAGAGGAAAGACAGTCTCCGAAGACCTGACATACAAATATCAGAGATTAAATAGCAATGCACAATATTTGGCAAGACTCTGCATGTATCCACAGAGGCACATGTAAATATAAGCATTTATGAGGCTGTGTAACAGTGCCCTGTATTGTCAGTCTAACGAACATATCATTATATATTTTAAGGAAAATTTTATTTTTGAAAATATTTTTAGTGTAAATTAGCTCAGGGTGACATCAATTATTACATAAATTCGTCAAAAAATCATTTAAATTAATTTCAAATAACATCCAATATCACATGGATGTTATTTGAAACAATTTTTAAGGTTTTATGACAAAATTTGATGATCTTGAATATGTTAAAGAGATATTAAAAGCCCGCAAAGCAATAAGCAATATTTAAGCAACACAACCATGGTGTATCAATTGCTAATAATATACCGTATATATGGCGTCCTTCTACAAAATAATAGTTAATTTATGGTGTTATTTATTCAAATATAAAATAGCCCAATAGTTTCATATTATTTCACATACAAAAACTGTTAAAATAAGACATTATTTGTGAATAAATTTCCCCATTTCATTTTTGCTTCCCGTTTCTTAGCATTCACATTTTTGAACAAATGATAAATATTCAATTTCGCTAATAATAGAGTATTCGGTGAAAAAATCTTATCAGGACTGCTTGCCGAGAATATCTGGGTCTGGGGAATCCCAGCGTTGCTATTGACTGATATAGTCTATTATATTACATTATATTCTACTCTACTCTATTCTATTCCATTCTTTAATCAAACATTTGTGAATATTTTCTTGCATTTAAAATTAAGTAGCCATCACCCTGCTCTTATCTTATACATCTTAATTCTATATGTATTCAATATAATTCATATATAGTTGTAGCAGTAGTAGTAATTTTTTTGAAGTCACTATGCACTTTCAAACTTTTTTTTTTTTTACATCAACACCATGTTACACGAAGCAAAAATAAATCCCTATTTTCAAACAAACAATAACTCAATGTTAGATTTAGACCCGATGATCCAGTGACTTACGTACATATTTAACTTTACATATATTATTTGTACAAAATATGTACAAAATTAAGACAAAACAAACAAATTCTAAATATATCCATACCTTGTCGTCTCCAAGATTTCCATTAGCATATTCTCCTAAAAAGGAAGAAATAAAACATTTTGTTAAAAGAAATATTTACAGATATTTTGGTTAAAAAAAATCAGAAAAAGCACTAGGAAATTATGATTCCATTACAATACAAAGTTCTTCCATATTAGTTTCCAGGGTTTTTCTTCCCGAGCATTTGCTAAAAATGTATTCACGATTACGAAACGCGGTGAACAAACCATTTAACATCTGTATCTTAAGAATATGACATTTCATATTTAGATATATTCATCAATTAATGATTAACGTCGTGATTAAATAAAATATTTACCGTTCGAAGCACCCTGCTTATTCTTTCTGCGCTGCTTTTTGATTGGTTGGGCATAAACTGAAAAATAATTAAAAATACATCAGTCATTTTCTGTTTGTATGTACAAAACAAGTTTGTTTTCACACCCATTTATTACTTAATTTATTACATATAGGTGAATCTTTTACTGTATTTATACCCGCATCTCATCGTTATCACCATTCTTAAATCAAATCATATCAATAATCATGAAACATTGAAAGGAAATTAATATAAAAAAATTTTTTTTATGAAAAATAAATGAATGAATAATTTTAACAATACTGGGTTAAATAATGAATCGAATAAATAGTAATATATATAGACACACAATTCATATTATTGGAAAAAACTTTCTTTACGATCACTGCATGTGATGATAAAATCATATTCTTGAACAGAAATTCAAAATAATTATAATTACTTTCGCCACCATCCGACATTTGGTTATAGTTGACGGTCACCCTGAAATAACAAATAGATAAATAAACTCATCTGAACCCTGAACTCAATATTTGAACAATTCTGACAATTTCCAGTTCATCCATTGTGACTAGAAAGTAACTCACAAAAATGTAAAAAAGTTCTACCAAGCCATAACAGATTTTATACAAATAAAGTTTGATTTTATTAAAAAAGGTTTATGTTTTTCCCTTCTTCTTCTTTTGCACTATTCAATTCATATATAAAAGTTTAAGACTGAAAAAATATTCATTACTTCCTCATAGAGATAAAGCACTCAATTTTATCAAATTTCGAAAGATACTGAATCATTAAATTTAAAAAAAGAGTACTCGTTGACAAACTGAATATTCTTTCAATATACAGATTCATACATAATTTCGTTATTAAATTCAAACCAAAGTTTAGAATTTAAAGAATGGGACAGAATAAACAACAGACCTAAAAATGTTTGATTCTCAACTTGTCAAAAGCAATATTTGAGACCTAATGTTATCTGTACATGACATTAAATACTTGTTTAGGTTGATGTTATTTAAATATCATTCTCCTAACAAACACTTATAGATAATTGGAAGTTACAGGCATGCATTCAAGTTTACGGCAAATATTTTATCATTCCCTATTATCATCAGACGACTTAAATAATATTTTCATTCCTTTTTGAGTAAAAGGGAAGAACATATCTGTGCTTATCATGCATTTGTAGAAAAGATTATGAGTTTGTGTGTGCATAAAAATGTCAAATTATCAAGATATTCTCAGTTGAAAATTTCCCCTTTCACAGAATAGCAAGCAAAAACTAGCAGTATATTATTCAGATGCAGTTATCATGTGATAATATAAGGTTAGAAAAAAGAATAGATTAAGTAATATTATAAGTATGCATTTGCAATTATCGAATCAAGTCTTTATAACGAACACCATGGATTCTAAACCCATTAGCTTGTTGTAAAGAGTCATTCGGCAAGTTTAAACAAAATAATATTATAAGTACGCATATGCAATCATCGAATCAAGTCTTTATAACGAACACCATGGATTCTAAACCCATTAGCTTGTTGTAAAGAATCATTCGGCAAGTTAAAACGAAACAATTTTGGCCTGAGAAAAAGTACTACGTGAATTATCATAAATCATGATTATTCAAAATCTGCTTATTATCTTCAGCTAAAGAATTGAATAACTGCTAGACTAGTTATGGAATGGTTGATTGATTAATTGATTGGTAGATTAATTGCAAGATTTTTGATTGATGGATGGATCGACTTATCACTTGTATGATTGGTTGATTAATTGATTGACTGGAAGATTAACTGTAAGATTTTTGATTGATGGATGGATTCATTGATTGACTTATCACTTGTATGATTGGTTGATTGATTGACTGATTGGAAAAATTAAAGAAATTTAGACTGAAGATCAATTTTTGATATTCAGGGACAGGACCACAAGAAGTGAAAATTTTAATTAAAATTTATACAAGAAAAAGTGGACAGACAATTGTAATAAAAAGCTGCGAGTTAAAAATAAAATTCATAATATTGATGTGCTCTAAAGATAGAAATAGAACAGTACATGTATAAAGACACTCAAGCAAAGATGAGATTGAAGTTTATTTCAATATTATATATAGAATTAGTAATTAATCTTAATAGAGAATAAATTAGACCAATTACCCATCTCTGAAAAATTATTTAGTAGAAAATAAAATGAATGGTTTTATTTGTTCAAATAAAAAATTAATATTCAAATAAATATAATTATCACCAAGGTAGATATGACAATTAGGTCACCCTGACCTCTCCCTGTCGATAAAAATCTATCTATCTGGAGTGGACCAAAAATAAAATCAAACTTTTTGATTACACCATTACTAATATCAGCTCAATACTAAAACCACTGATACTTGCAAACATGATAAAGATCACCTCACTATAAAGACTGTTTAAACATTAAGACAACCTCACTACTAAGACCACCTCACTATTAAGACGACTTCACTATTAAGACCACCTCACTATCAAGACCACCTCACTATCAAGACCACCTCACTATAAAGACTGTTTAAACATTAGGCCACCTCACTACTAAGACCACCTCACTACCAAGACAACCTCACTACTATGACCATCTCACTATTCAGACAACCTCACTATAAAGACCACCTCCCTATAAAGTCAACCATCAAGACCACCTCACTATTAAGACCACCTCACTATTCAGACCACCTCACTATTAAGACCACTTCACCATTAAGACCACCTCACTGTTAAGACTACCTCACCTTTAAGACCACCTCACTATTAAGACCACCTCCCTATTAAGACTACCTCACTATTAAGATCACCTCACTATTAAGATAATCTCACTATTAGGACCAATTCACTATTATGACCACCTCACTATTTACACCACTTCATTATTACGACCACCTCACTATTAAGACCAATTCATTAATAAAACCACCTCATTATAAAGACCACCTCAATATCAAAACTACCACATTATATAGAACAAGGTCTCAACATAAAAACACCCACTATTAATACATCCCCACTACTAAAGTCACCTCACTATTAAAGACCACCTCACTTTTAAAGACCACCTCACTATTAAAGACCACCTCACTATTAAGACCACCTCACTATTAAAGACCACCTCACTAATAAGACCACCTCACTATTAAAGACCACCTCACTATTAAGACCACCTCACTATTAAAGACCACCTCACTATTAATACCACCTCACTATTAAAGACCACCTCACTATTAATACCACCTCACTATTAAAGACTACCTCACTATTAAGACCACATCAAAATTAAGACTACCTCAATATGATATCAAGACTAATTCGCTATCAAACCACTTCACTGTCGTCATCAATTAAGACCAAATAAACCAGACAGAATATAGGATAACGGTTGCTGTGAAATTATAGGCAAACAATGAAAAATAAATGCACGACTACGCATCACGAATCACGAACTGAAAACAATATTGACTATCAAGCCTATTATGCCATGAAACAGATTCAGGATCTAGAGTCATAGACCCATTACAAAAAAAAACACAATAGCATTTTCGGAAAACATGTTTGATGCGATGTATTTTTGTCTGGGGGATGAATCTAAATGGCACAATTATTAACTAAGTACACTGTAATAACTGGTGCTGAAGGTCATAATTAAAATTATAAATCAAGAGAGAGGTATGGCCCACCCACCAACACCACTTGGCATATAATCGAAGCACTTAATCCGACCATAATTTAGATAACACTAAGGAAATCCCGCTTTGAATCCTGTTGTTTGCGCAAACATTATAAAATTCACCTTTTCGAATAGACTACACATGCCATGGAGTGGCACAAAGTGGACAGAAATGTTAGCTATAAGGCAAATTGCAATTTTTTCTCTAATAAAAAAACCACTCAGTAACAGTGGCCACTTGTAGACAGGCTTTTAGAGTTAATTATCAACCCTACTAAAATGTACATATATATATATGCAAGAAATATACACAGGAATACACCAATATATATATGCGTCCGGCTGGCATTGTCTAGACATAATAAGAAGGTACCGCTCTCGTGCACTGAGCTAGTTGACTAGGCCGCATTAAAATGTTCGATTCTCACACTACACTTAATCTGAACGTCTGATTTTGTGGTAAAAGCAAGTAAACAATATATCCTACATTTTTCATAACCTTGGAGTTATTTGTAGTTTTTAGACATTTAAAATGCACTTTTCGACGTGAATACGATCGCAACAGGCGTGAGAAACAGAATGTAGGTTATTCAGGTCAGAAGGAGAGGCACCTATGGGGATTTTTAAATAAAACCCAGAAGATCAGTAGGCTGTGACCGGTCGCGGACCTCATTTAGAGCAGGGCGGACATAATTGGCGGCACTACTGATCTAGATTCTGTCCGCAAGACTGGTGCCATGTGCAGAATTTTGAGTGCTACACCTTCCTTTCTTCTATGTCTTGACAATGCCAACTGCTGGATGGTGCCTGTGATATATACAAGAAATATACACAGGAACACACCAATAATGGAGGGATTTTTCATAAGAATTCGAGATGTTACGAAAATCCGAATGCCAGCTTTTGCAAAGAAATGGAGTGCTCGACAATAAAGTCATCATAGAAAAACATAATCTATTAATTAATCAATATCAAGAAACACACCCAGAATAAACTGTATTCTGTGTTGACTGACAATAAACATTTTATATAAAAATAGCCTATAAAAGGTATGCAAAATTCAGTTACCTCAAAATACCATAAATTCATAATAAGCATTGGTTTCGTTATAAATGGGTCTCGTTGCATAAGCTATATCTCGCAGAACATCGGAGTATATCACCAACAATCAAAATACCCCCCTTGGATAGTTTTATGGCTACACCACTGACCTAGCACAAGGAAATGAAACTGTTCGGCACATTATCAGTCACTAGTTTCACCAAAAGTGAAATCACTTCAATTAAACTGACATGAATATCATATTCCTGGTACATGTTGGTTATACGTATCAAAATTGAAACAAGTGCATCAACAAACCTACATTAATTTTACCTTGTCAAATATTGTTAAATGAAGCAAGTTGTTTGAAATAGGAGCCTTGACCACACCATATACGAAATGTATCATCTAATTCAAAATTAAGTTGTTTTACGATCAACATATCTCTGATAAGAACATTAACATTCTAATAACGTCGGCATGACAACTATGTTCTTTAATAATCATTACACAGTGATCGTTCATTTTATATAGAGTTAAATAATGTCATTAAATATTTTAATCATACAGTTGTTGAACATTCATCCAGATAATTTTCGTATGGTGAGTTAATGGAAATTACAAATGTACATTAATGCAGAAATTAATCGAATGTAGAATTAAATCAATTTAATTGACTTAAAAGTTATCAATGAATGGTTTTACTTACTGAATTTCTGGTTCAAGTTCTGAAAGATAAAACAGGATATTGATTAATATTATGAAAGGTCATTCACAAAATTAATGTAATTGTTTTAGTCGTCTACAGATAATTAAGTAACAAAAAAATATATTAGTCTTAGTTACAGTGGATAATAGTTTTTAACTACAAATGAATATCAGAAAGTTTTCAATAAACAAGTGGATCTAGTCTGTATGGCATTGAAATATGGAGAGCTGCTTGAGACTATCATAAAACTCAAGACAGATTGAACAATCTTTTCTTCTACAAAACAGGCAAAATGCATGTTCATGTAATGGTTACCAGTGAAATTCACAATATGACCCCGGATCTTCTGAGAAGCCGGCTCGTTCATCTGAATGTCAGTATTATATCTTATATTTAGATCTTGTTATTTATATATAAATGTTTGTTTTTTTTTGTCTTTTTTAAATATGAGCATCCACGTCAGTGTTTTTTCAATAAGAACTTAGTGGATGTCTCCTGAGTATATATGTATTTTGACTTTTTTATTATATTTTATTTATTTACTGCTTATATTATATGTAATAACGTACATTTCCTTAGTTGTTCCTTGTAATTTGCTGCTTTGTTTTTTAAATTTTTTATTTGGTCGAATAACTTCTCTCTCTCTCTCTCAGTCAGAAATTAAGAATTTGGCTTGTTGGTTAAAAATAACAAAAATTGCTAATATTCAATAATTTTGTTTTTAAAGTGACAATGCCCATATCACCTTTTTTAACAATTGTACCAAATCATTTTTAATCATTTCGTAAAGCAAGGGTTTCGTCGCGCTATGTAGTAATTTTGCTTAACGTTCAACCTTTCATTTAATTGACTTTGCACTTATTAACATGTTTTACTGTACGCAAAACCACCACACAATCCAGTCAAGTAGGATTATCTGATATTTATCGCTTCCTAGCTGAATATCAGAGAGATTCTATGAATTATTACTAATAATATCTTCCTTTTTTGACCCGGATCGAGCTCAACAAATAAAGAGCTCTCTTTATGTATGATATTAACTAATGACATTTACATCATAGACTTTGCATATTACATTGTATTAATATTATATATTTACTTCCTGCTTATTTTGTATGTGTTTATACAGACATGCCAAATGCCACAATATTAATTTATACATTATTCGTATTGTTATTATGTGAATGTAAACCATTTGTGTGTGATATTCATCACATATTTTAATTGAATAATTTTCCATAATAAATTAAATATAATATAATAAAATATCAATTAGTTTTATTGATATTAAAATCATCAAAAAATATGTTCATAAACTAATCTATTACCATGCCTATTATAGTTTATACACCAGAAAATTCCAAGAGAGTAATATATCAATGTTATCAAAAATGTCTGAATCAATACAATGTTTATTATCACAGCATATTTATGAACAAAATTGCATCAAACTTGATTTATTTGCAAATTCGAATTTCTATCCTCTGCACATACACACTGATCCCAGAGATGCTGAGTTCTGGAGTGGTGAAGGCGCGAGTTTAGGCTCTTTTCAGCCAGTATACATTAAAATGTTAAAGATATATTTTGGTTCTCTTTGCGAGAGACACATTAATTTATGAAGAAAATACTCAAATTCAGAGGAGTGAGACAGCAACCAAAAGAGTGAGACTTGGGCATTCTTGCCTGTCAATGTGTCGAAACAGCTGATAATTGATACTCAGTGTCATCATACATTAATATTTATCTGATCTGGTCCTATGCTTGTTTTATTATATACTTGTAACAATTATTGGCTAATAGTCACTGTCAAGTTTATACTCATATTAATCTAGAACTGTTCAATGCAATATGTAGTGGATTTTCGAGGAAGTTTCTTGATATTTCCACAGGTGGCTATGGCAGAACACTGCAATACTATTGCCCGCTGAAGTTCCCACCCTTTACTGTGATTGGCTGGAGCGAAGTGCATCCAAGTGGCAGTATTTTTAATGCATTTTAATGTATATTTGACATCTTATCATTCAGTTGAAAAGCAGAATGAGTAACAAGAGAAGAAAGAATGGCTTGTTGAATTCAGAGCTGTTCAGTGAAAAGACTCTTTTACCTTCTTCTTATAGACTTCCGCTATAAACATTACCTGACTTTACTTGACTTGAGATCAAGATTAGATGTTGTAGACTGAAAAGCCTTTAATTACAATTACTGTATCTTTAGTGTTGTCATGGTTATACTAGCCCTTTTATGACCAAATGTCAGACACGTTTCTTTTCATAGCAAATATTGATCATGGAACCAGAAAAGATATACACTGAAACTGAGTACAACACTCCTCCTGTTAATAAAATAAATTTAGTCGATTATTTCTGACTTCATGATAACCACTGAACAGAGAACTACTACTTACTTGGATCATTTAGCTTTCGTCGGCGAATGAAGAAACAGATTCCGATAATGATGAAGATCACGGCAAGCGCACATCCAATCACCACACCGATGATGAGCACCAAGTTGTCGGGTTTTGATGTATTAGACGAGTCTGACAAGAAATAAAAACAAAGTAAACATCAGACATTTAGGCTTACGAAAGGGCACCATGGTAAAGTTTCATTAATTTCCTATAGTGAGTACTTTGCAGAGAGAAACTTTACTTTAATTTTTACATAAATTCTGTCACAACACTGCAATCGATACCATTAAACATTTAACTTATTGTCAACGTCACAACATTCCATCCCTTGAGCAAATATTGTGTCAGCGTGATTTTGAAAGGTTTTTTTCTTTTTTTGGGCTTTGATACAATAATCACTCATGAATATGTGAAATTGACAAAATTTACTTTTGAAATGGATTCAAGGAGAAAAAAAGGTAATTCCAACTATCTCCAGCTTTGAATAAACTAGCTTCTTAAAATTTTACAATTCACCAATATTCTGTTACTTCAACTCGAGATCATTCAGATAAACCACAGAGAAGCTCAAAATTGACCTCTTTTTAACTAAGAATAATAACGAGCATCAGATGCTCCTAGTTTTCGATAGTATCGTCACTAACGTGTTTCAGTAAACTGTAAGACACCCCTAATTTCTCGCCTCACAAAGGTCCTACTGTCGCCATTGGAGACTACCACATTAATCTACATACTTTAAAGCTTGGTTCTTGACCATTCTAAAGACCCCACGGGGGCCACCCCCTTCTCCGAGTAGTGACGTATCAATTTATTGTACCAAAACAATCCACTTTTCTCAACATCGCAAAACAGATGACAGTAAGTTGCTTCAATGACAAAGAAACCCCTGATGGGCAAATATATATAATAACTGATGATCATACATACCTACGCTTTGTACTTTAATTTCAATCACTGAGGAGTTCTCACTCTGGCCTGCAGCATTTCCGGCAATACATACAAACCGGAGAGTCTCCTCGCCACTATTGGCTGTGTATGTCCAATTCTTTTCAGTCGTGTTTCCAAGTTCATTTCCATTTGCAAAAAGCCACTGGTACCAAGTGATGCTGCCATTAACACTAGTAGCGTCACATGTTAATGTAAATTTAGAGTTGACTTTGACTGCTTTCTTGTCCCCCCTTATATTTGGTTGGCCTGATGGTTTGTCTGCATAAAAAAACCAAAAAAAAAACATACACAACAGATCATTAAATTAAGCTCCTTATAGGGGGAAAATAGCAAAATAGCATCCTCTGAAATATCTATATTTGCAAATATTGTTTACAAATATTGTAAAATCATATAAAACCAGTTTATCCATCCAGCCCAATCATAAAGGGTGGTCGGGCCGATAATGGTACCACAACTTTGACACAGCATCAAGTGTAACAAAATGCTTTTAAATAATAGCGCACACTCACAAGACTCACAAAATATTAGTTAAGTTCAAGTTAGGTACTAGTACCTACATAAAGCTAGGAGGGCCCCTCAAAAGTACTGTTCTGTTGCTGAAGTAGAGGCCACCGCTTCTCTTACAATTTGTTAATTCACTAAAAACTTGTAATCCTTAAGACCTTAACGATCAATTACTTACTGTGACTATTCACTGAAGATATTTGATGAACCAAAATTACACCATTTCTAGAAATCAAAGTCTTTGGAAAGAAACTTATAAATCAACACTTACACAGAACCTTGACAGTTGCTTCTTGTGAGCTGATGATAGTATTTTCTGCAGTGACATAATAACACTTGAGCTTTCTTCCATTATCTCTTACATTAACAGTCATATTATACTCCACAGACACAGAAGAAGTCAAATTATCACTGTTTGTTTCATTTTTGTATTGTCCTGGGCGCTGATTTCCATCATCAGTAAATTTCCAGACCATTTCTTCGGGAGGAGGTTTTATTCTCGATGCACTGCATTTGAAGGTGACTGATGTTCCCTCTCTGACTGGATCAGGTGGACTTGCTGTCACCTTGAGATCACTTTCAGATGGAGTCACTGCAAGACAAATAAAGACATGCATATTCAATATACTCTTTTCAATATTGCAATATTCACTATTAAAGCTGGTTTGTCTCCAGATTTAGTATATACAAATGATTTTAAAACTCACTATGTATGCAAACCAAGTGATGACGTCACAATACTGAACAATGGATGATGATGCCAAATTCATTGTGTTCCCTATGTTTTGGTCTGGATTTTCTCTCAATTACTTATTTATTTTTTGTAATTAATTCCTGATAAAATCATTATGTTACACAAATTTAGTGTGCCTTGATTGAGTAGGGTGATTTTTCAATTATTTGATTAATTTTCAGAAAATTTCAATGTTGACAGTCAATGCAGATTTAGCATAAATTTTCCCTATAACAAGCACCTTCAGCAAATTCTGGGTGTTTCATTCGAAAATGTCCAAATTTATATAGTTAGCAAGTAAGTAATTAAGTATGTACAGTCGGACCTTCCTATATCGCGCCTCTAAATAACGCGACCCTCTCTTATTCGCAGTACCCGCATGTCCCCCTAGCTCACCAAGCATGGATTATGTAATGTTATGCAATAGTCACAATTGGTGTTCACTCGCCGGTATACACACTGCCATCATGCTATTGTCTTTGAACTGAGCATCTTAAGTTAATTGAGCATAAGAACATGCCACCCATATATAGTTATGAGACACTTTAAGATAAAGCAAACAGTGGTAAATTACATTAAAATAATATCAGTAGAACGATTTAAATGTAAATTATTAATTTGTAAAACTAATTTCTATAATGAAGCAAAATAAACTATGCATGCTTTAAATAGAAATAATTATAAGTTCAATCAGCAGTCCTTAAATAGTCATTAATAAGTTCTGCAAAAAATATATATATAAAATTTATAAGCAAAAAAAAAAAGTATCCAATAGCAAGTGACGATTCAAAGAGAGATAGCAAGAGAAAATGCCATAACGAATTTAAGGCTTAATCAAGTAATTTATCTGCTAGACAGAGATATGAAATTCTTTATATCTTACCTGTAATAACCAGCTGTGTTTCATTTTGGATGTTTCCTGATGCAGTGCTCTGAAATTTGCAGGTGTAGACATGGTCATCAGACACTCTTGTTTGAGGGATTTCCAATGCTCCTGTTGTGTCATCAACTGTAGCTCTGCCTGACAAGTCACCCAATGAGTTCTGGGCTCCATCTGATTTGTCATAAAAGGCCACTTTGTATGAATCTGACTTATTTGACTGGCTTGCCTTGAACCAGTAGAATACTGCATATCTATCTTGTTCTAGATTGGGTACAAAACCAGGACAGGTCAAAATGGCTGCTCTTCCTTCCTCAACTGTTACAGCTGAAGTCACTGAAGTCACCGAAGTCACAAATTCCACTAGAAAAAAAATCAAGATGCACAAAATATTATATACATGTATATCAAATTATCAAATCTAGTTAAAAAGTACACAAAGGAGGAAATATTGACCTTTGGTTATCATCCATTTAATTAACAGTGACTCACCACCACTTATTAATAAATAATCAGGTAGGTCCCACTACTGAATGTTCGGACGGACACCAATCTTCCAAATATTTACCAAAATACAATAAGCATTTTATCAATATTCACCCAATCATCTCAGATGATGGACCAAAGCTGGAACACTTCTCAATGTAAACTGGACCAAAATTGAAAGCAAATGGATTCAATGAATACTTTGTAGAAATTGGACAACAAATGGCTAATACTATTATAACAAATTCTGAAAAGCTACTTTTCTAAATTACTTCACTAGACCGACCAACTCAAACTTTCGATTTGAAACCATAAATCAAGAAACCGTGGAAAAAAGTATAGATAAACTGAAGCCAAAAACTAGCAGTGGTAGAGATTGAATGTCAAATAAATTGCTGAAAAACATCAAAAATGAAATTGCTCCTGTCTTAACTCTAATAAACCAAAGTCTAAACACTCTCCATATGCAAAAAGGATGATGCAAAGGTATTTGGAAATTATTGTCCCATTTCACTTCTGCTTAGTGTATCAAAGGTCTTTGAGAGTCATACACAATCAATTATTCAATTCTTTTGATGAACATAAAATCTTTTTTGATAATTAATTGGGTTTAGGTGTCAACATTCAATTCAACCGAATTAGCGGCTATGGAAATTTTGGACAGGATAGTGAATGCTATGGACAAAAATGAAATATCTTTAAATATTTTCCTAGACCTCTCAAAGGCCTTTCATACTCTCTTAAATTAATCATTATGGAATCCAAGATACATCATTAAGATTATTAGGAAGTTACTTACATAATAGAAAGCAATATGTGATATTTAATGAAACCTGCTCTGATTTATTGACATTAAAAACTGGTGTACCCCAAGGGTCCATATTAGAACACTTGTTATTCATCATTTATTTGAATGACCTAATACAGGCCTGTTATATGTTTAGCCAGGGATTTATGCCGACAACACTACCCTATTTGCAGCAAGTGAAGCTTTTGGAAATGATAAAGATGAAGTAGAAAGAAACATAAATTATGAATTAAGAATGATAAATCTATGGTTCAAATCCAATAAACTTTCAATAATATAAAACAAAAGCAATGCTCTTTCACTCTGCACAAAGAAAACCACAAACGATTGAAATTCAGATGGATGGGGCGAATTTGGAATTTGTCAATAACTTTAATTACCTAGGTATAAATAAGTCTCTTGTACCATTAGTATTATGTCTAAATTGAAGCAGGTTTTATCCTAAAAATTGCTACATTTGTCAATATACAGGTTAAAGTAAATCCCTGCAACCCACTGTCCTCGTCTTGTCCTGTCCTTGGCAAATTTTCCCTTTTTGTGTTTTCTATCATGTTCCCTATGGGATTTTTCTTTCCCGCTCCTTATGGGTACAATATTTATAAGATGTCATGTTCATTGGAAAAGTATATCACATGTAATTTACCACGTATTCATAGATCATTCTCAGCTCAATTTAGAGCCGGGATATTGCCAATTAATGTCGAAATTGGAAGATTTAGAAATGTTCCATTGGAAGACAGAGTTTGTAAACTATGTAATTCTGTTACAAATAATATAGAAGATGAATTTCATGTACTATGTGTATGTAATGCCCTATAATGATAACTAGTCTTTATAATAATATTTGTTACATTGACAGTAATTTTGATGAGTATGATGATTTTGAAAGATCTGTGTTTATTATTAACGAATATCAGGTACAATCGGCTAACTTCTTGCTGAAAGCTATGGAAATAAGAAAACAGTTACTTTTTGTTATTTAGATGTCATGAATTTAAGCATTGAAATGGAGTGACATATAAGCCCTTATGGGGCTGGGTGGTTTATGTTTCCACGTATGAAGTTTGTATTGTTGTAATGTAAAACCACATGTCAATAAAGATAAATATGGTACGTCTTTTTGTGACTGTCGGTTCCCCCGGGATTCTTCTTCTCTTTCTCTGATGGAATAATCTTTATTGAAAATGTAATGACTCCTATTCATAGATGGCCTTAACAATTTTTAGCTTAAATAGTATGTGAATTTCATTTACTTGACCAGGCGTTGCTTCAAATTCAAATATTGTACGATACAATATAATTTTGATTCATCAAGCTTGTTTGTGGGAAGGAGACTACTGACTACCCATAAATGGCCACTTAAAAATGCTCAACTGGTCATAGTACAGCATGTGAATGTCATCAAAATAATATGGCCACATTAAAATGCTCAGTTGGATAAACAGCATGTGAATGTCATCAAAAAGATAACATGGGCTCAGTGATCTTCTTTTAACAAACATGCTAAATTTCTATAAACAAGGGACATCCTTCCAAATACCTTCATTTATGTAATGTAAAAAAATATGCCATTGTCATTCACTAATAATGCTTGGATCTCTCGGAAAACCAGGAGGGCACTTGATAGCGATACTATTAATGTGTCTTAGAGTGTTCCTCCTGGCCTCTCATAAACTGTAAATATATTATATTGATTGTTTCAACTTATTATTATATTATTTTATGAAGGCAAATAAATATTTGTCTTGAGTCTCATTTATCGGTATTTGTTGTGGCTGCTAGTGCACTATGAATCGTGGTTTGTTCCTTTTGTGGCATTGCTATTCTTAAATTCCTAAGTATTGCGTGTCTTATTTAGAAGATTCTAGATTGGCTAAGAGGCCATTAAATTAATTATTTTTTATTGACGATGACGGTCGACAATCATTCGGTGTAAATTGAGTAAAAAAAACAAGATAATTCCTGGAAATAGTGTGTACCTAAACTTCAGGTAAAGTAATTATAGCTGAGTTGGCGCGAATCCTAGCAATTGACAATTTGGAAATGTCTTGTACATTCATGCTCACCTTAGTCCTAAGAGATGTAATAAAAAAAAAATTCCCTCTGTTTCTATGCAGCAGTTGATTTTAAATTAAGGCACCGTAGCAAAGCGTAACACAGCCAAATTTATGTGGTTTTATTTTGTTATAATTCTGATACACATAACAATCTTAAAGACTTAACTGAGTTACGTAAACAACCAGAAAATTAAGAATTCTTGTTTGATTGCATTAGTGCCTTATAAAAGTTTAATTGTCAATTACTAATTATAACTTATATTTAAAATTATAAGCTATAACAACTATACTGAAACTTTTCCTCATACTTTTTAGTCACTTTGGTACAAGTAAAACATGTAAATAGAGAGACATATGTACACTCATGTTTTATCATGTATATATATACATAATTAAATTTGGCAAATAGGTCAAATTTTACCTAAAAAGTGTCAATAAAATTTATCTATCTATCTAGACTACATACGTGTACAACTACTGATTGTAATACTTACAATGTAACAGACCAATAAGCAGCAAAGTCGAAAACATCTTTTGGTAATCACAGAATAACCATACTCATAACACCGATTCACCAGGAAGCTTTCTGTCTTTCATGCACGATTCACGATCAAAGTAGGTCACTAAACTGGGCTAAAGGTCACGAGGCAGGGTCATGGTCGGTATAAAATGCGGACCACGAGGCAGCTTGGAGGAGAGGACACTCGGAATTTGCAACATGAGCATGCTCTAATGAAAGTCCGTATTTCCTCAGATTTCACATTTTCGCCTTTGAAATCGTCATTTTAAGCAATTAAGCATCAGGGCAATAAAAGTTCTTTGTGTGCAATCAGCGTCGCGCTGGCTGGGGGTAGGCAGTGGGGGGCCAGTCAATTCAGATCAGTGAAGTTGGCTACCCGAACCTAGCTACCTGACAGCTACCCGGCAGCTACCTGAAGGTGTAAAGTTAGCTACCCGAACCCAGCTACCTGACAGCTACCTGGCAGCTACCCGAACTTTCCATGTATATAACTCAAAAACAGTTGAGTGTAATTTTTCCGTTTTTGCTCCAAAAGATACTTAGGGCAAAGGTTTACGTTCTAGAATTTTTTCGGAATTTTCCGAGCACGTCGAAGATGTGATAAATCAAAATAATTGAAAAAATGACGTTTTTTACCGTAACGCAAACGGTAGCTTTTCTAACCGGTAAATTTACAATCGCAGCTACGGCAAAAGAGGTTGTTTTTTAGTTTTTTTGATATTTCAGAGCCGTAACCCTTTGGAAAATTCTGGAAAAATTCTAAAATGTAGACCTTTGCCAAATGTATCTTTGTGTCAAAAATGGTAAAGATCCGTGAAACCGTTTACGAGAGGGTGGCAAAAAAGAGGCGAGCCAAATTCCAGCTACCTGGCAGCTACCCGAAAGTACTAATGAATTTGACCCCTTTAAGGGTTGCAAAGACTAGTTTTGTCTATGCTAAAAGTTAGACACAAAAGTTAATTTTTGTTTTCTATCGGCGCTTTCTCAACCGGACACTCCAAAAAGCTACCGTTTGCGTTACGGTAAAAAACGTCATTTTTTCAATTATTTTGATATATCACATCTTTGACGTGCTTGGAAAATTCCGAAAAAATTCTAGAACGTAAACCTTTGCCCTAAGTATCTTTTGGCGCAAAAACGGAAAAATCACGTTTGACCGTTTTCGAGGAATATGCGATAGCGAAGCTAGCTACCTGGCAGCTACCCGAATCTAAGGCCTAATTACACCCACTTAACGGGTGCACAGGTCAGTTTTACATATTGCAAAAGTTAGATACAAAAGTTAATTTTTGTTTTTTACAGGTACTGTCCTAACCGGTCAACCGGTAAATTTACAATCGCAGCTACGGCAAAAGAGGTTGTTTTTGAGTTTTTTTGATATTTCAGAGCCGTAACCCTTTGGAAAATTCTGGAAAAATTCTAAAATGTAGACCTTTGCCAAATGTATCTTTGTGTCAAAAATGGTAAAGATCCGTGAAACCGTTTACGAGAGGGTGGCAAAAAAGAGGCGAGCCAAATTCCAGCTACCTGGCAGCTACCCGAAAGTACTAATGAATTTGACCCCTTTAAGGGTTGCAAAGACTAGTTTTGTCTATGCTAAAAGTTAGACACAAAAGTTAATTTTTGTTTTCTACCGGCGCTTTCTCAACCGGACACTCCAAAAAGCTACCGTTTGCGTTACGGTAAAAAACGTCATTTTTTCAATTATTTTGACTTATCACATCTTTGACATGCTCAGAAAATTGCGAAAAAATTCTAGAACATAAACCTTTGCCCTCAGTATCTCTTGGCGCAAAAACGGAAAAATCACGTTTGACCGTTTTCGAGGAATATGCGATAGCGAAGCTAGCTACCTGGCAGCTACCCGAATCTAAGGCCTAATTACACCCACTTAACGGGTGCACAGGTCAGTTTTACATATTGCAAAAGTTAGATACAAAAGTTATATTTTGTTTTTTACCGGTACTGTCCTAACCGGTCAACCGGTAAATTTACAATCGCAGCTACGGCAAAAGAGGTTGTTTTTGAGTTTTTTTGATATTTCAGAGCCGTAACCCTTTGGAAAATTCTGGAAAAATTCTAAAATGTAGACCTTTGCCAAATGTATCTTTGTGTTAAAAACGGTAAAGATCCGTGAAACCGTTTACGAGAGGGTGGCAAAAAAGAGGCGAGCCAAATTCCAGCTACCTGGCAGCTACCCGAAAGTACTAATGAATTTGACCCCTTTAAGGGTTGCAAAGACTAGTTTTGTCTATGCTAAAAGTTAGACACAAAATTTAATTTTTGTTTTCTACCGGCGCTTTCTCAACCGGACACTCCAAAAAGCTACCGTTTGCGTTACGGTAAAAAACGTCATTTTTTCAATTATTTTGATATATCACATCTTTGACGTGCTCGGAAAATTCCGAAAAAATTCTAGAACGTAAACCTTTGACCTATGTATCTTTTGGCGCAAAAACGGAAAAATCACGTTTGACCGTTTTCGAGTTATATACATGGAAAGTTCGGGTAGCTGCCAGGTAGCTGTCAGGTAGCTGGGTTCGGGTAGCTAACTTTACACCTTCAGGTAGCTGCCGGGTAGCTGTCAGGTAGCTAGGTTCGGGTAGCCAACTTCACTGATCTGTCAATTCGCCCAATTTTTTCTCGCCACAAATACAACTCGCCCAATAAAACTCGCCCTTGGCATTGTTTTTTCTCCCGTGTGTGTTTGTTATTTGTGTAGTCTGTCAAAAGAGAACTTGTCATTGAAGAACCATTAAAATGCGTTTTTGTGTTAGGTACAGCTACAAATATATATATATATAAATATATAGTTAGGTACAGCTATAAATATATATAACATAATATAATATGTACAATAAAGCAATCGACTGTACTCCGAGTGAATAACTACACAGACGAATTTCTGCTTAGGACAGTTCCTTTTAATGAGCATGCAGGTGATTCAACTTGTAGGGCACTGCCTGTACAGGCACATTCACTCAATTAAATGCTTTTATTTTATGCTCACATAAAAGCCAGTTTTGTGGTCTAAAATTAGAGCTATCTCCCGTGAAAATCAAACAATTTCTGGTAGAGATATGGTTGTAAGAAAATAAAGATGACTGAGTTTTTTTCAAATTGCCGTTATAAAAAACCCACAAATATCCACACAATCAAATTATGCTAAGATGAAAGCAAAACTTCTGGCCAACAAAATAATATGCTATATTCAGGGCTTGCTGCGGCATGTCTACTTAATATTGAGATAAACACCACACCCTTTATTGACATTAACATAGCAATTACTTGACAACTATGCATTTGAGTGAATTAAAATTTAAGTGAATTATCCATAAGTATGTTGTCTTTCTAATATCATAATCAGTATGTGTTTTTTGGTTCTTTTGTGTTCAGAATAACCAAATTATGTGTATCATGCAATACAAATAAATTTGTGTGAAAACTGATAAATATCTATATTCCATGCTTATTGTTGTACAATTGCCCCCCAATTAGGGGCGGTACGTTCTGTAATGTTTAGCATACTGTTACCGATACCTACATGTACTACATAGCCACCTAGTGTTAATAAAGGGAGTTACAACAACATGGCGTCTAGTCAAGTCATTAGCTACCTTACATCGTTTTCTTCCGTAAGGCGGCGCTACGATCCGGTGCAAAGTACCGGCCTTTCTCATAACCGATTTGCCGCTCCCCCAGAATCGGGAAGGGAAATGCTTCCGCGCGTCGTCTGCATACAAAGTAGTGCGATTACTACGCCTTATTTCTTTCTTCCAAGAAGCCACTCGCTGTGAAACTGGTTCAGACAATTTCTTTTGACTTTAACTCTACTAACGTCATGAAATTGAACAACTTTACCGTCGAATTCCACCCACTGCAGAAGGTACTATTTTCATAAAAAGCACTGAACAAGCCTTCTAACGAAGTAAATGGCACTGAACAAGCGTTGTAACGGCGTTGCGACGCTTATTCACCGAACCATTTTTTACGTTATCCCTTGATGCTTTGCGTCAGTTATCAGAAAGACCGGTGCTACGCACCGGACAAGTGCCGTCTTTCGGCAGAAATTGACCTTACATTGGCGATGAGGATGTAAACTACAGGCAATCCCAAGCAAACACGAATATTCTGAAGGGTGGAAGGTGAACTGGAATGTCTAAGGACCATGGGACAAAGTTAAGGTGACTGTCAGACTCGAAGAAGGGGCGAAATCGGTGCTCGAAGCTGTGAACTGTTGAACCACGTGTCAGTGTGTCGAAACGGGAGCTGTAACTGATTGATATGACCCAAATCTGCCAATATGATTAAATTCGGTTGGACTATCACCTGAGATAACTGGTAACTCATAACTTATGGCGTGCGCGATTGTCTGATGAACACTGTTGACCCAAAACGAAGAACATAGATGATTGAAAGAGTGGGCGATAATGGGTGATAAACAGGCGCACTGGTGTGGTGTTATTGAAGAATGAAACGAAATTGAATGCTGCCTGGTTATATGCGTTGATCGAGTGGCGTCATACGGACGATCAGCAGTGGATAAATGTGAAGCTGACTATGTCTATAAACAGTCGACTGTGGTGATCAAGAAGAATCCAAGACCAAGTACAAGAAATGTGAATTCTACTCAAGCGTGTTTGATTTAAACATAAACTGTATTTCGACTTATTAAATTATTACAGTGGTGTGATCATGGCGCAACCACCAATTAACCTGCCGACCTTCGTAGAATTTGTTGTTACCGAAGATCCAGAGATCTACATCGAATGGGAGGAATGGCTGGAAGGTTTCGAGGCCATGATTGGTGCTATGAAGGTCACGGATGAGAAGGACCAGCGTAACATGTTAATGTATTATATCGGAGCGCAGACGAGAAAGGTCATTAAAGGATTGGATGATATTGGAGACATCAATGATGAGAATTGTTACACAGTCCTGCGGACAGCTTTAAATAACCATTTCAAGTCAAAACTAAATCGAATTTATGGTATGAATACGCTCCATCACATACGCCAACAAGCAGGAGAATCGATTGACAATTTTGTAATTCGAGTGAAGGAGAAAGTAACTGCGATTGAGATTGATAAGCTGGACAAAAATCTAATAATTGAACTCGTCACACTGGCGCATCTGGTTAACAACTGCCAGAACAAGCAAGTTAAACACAAAGCCATACGGGATGATTTGAGTCTAAAGAATTTCATGAATGTGGCTCGAGCAGCAGAGAGAGCGGAATTCAAGCTGAAGAAGATGGAATCAGAGCGCTCCGGAACGATTAACAAAATAGGACCAAAGAGAGGCAGAGAACAAAAAAAGGAGACGGCACAAGGAGGTACATCTCACTCAAATTCTCAAGGAGGTAGATCTCACTCAAATTCTCAAGGAGGTAGATCTCACTTAAATTCTCAAGGAGGTAAATCTCACTCAAGCTCAAGATCTTAACCCGCTAGGAAAGGAATAACCTGTTACAGATGTGGGGATTCATACCCTCATGAAGGAAGTTGCCCCGCACTGGAACAAAAATGCACACGATGCTCCAGGAAAGGACATACCACAAAAATGTGCTGGACAAAAGATCCAACTGGTGTCAACACTGTACATAATAGACGTAATAGCAACAGTGGAGATGAATACGTTGTGGTGCCCTCGGTAATCTTCAGTGTCAAGGAGGCCAAAGTTCGATGGACTATGGTACGCATCCTCCACCATGAGACACTAATCATGATAGACTCAGGCTCCGAAATAAACATTATAAGTGAAAGCACTTATGAGAAACTACAGGAAACACCGGAGCTTGAATGCATAACAAAGAAGTACTGTGGTTATGGGCCTGAGGGGGGAGAAAACCGAAATACCCATGAAAGGCACTTTCATGTGCATGGTCCAGGCTCCAGCGACCAAGAGGCATGCAGACACTCACCAAAATACACGTGATGAAAGGGAGAGCTGCGAATCTGCTAAGTTGCGAAACCTCAGAGAAGCTTGGTTTAGTCCAATTCGCTTGCAAAGTAGAAGAAAAGAAAAGCGACATATTTGCCGATCACCATGAGATTTTCGAAGGCATTGGAAAAATGAAAGACCGACACATCAAGTTAAGCATCGATGAAGCAGTAAAGCCCATTGCACAGAAGGCAAGACGTGTGCCATTTCATCTACGAGACAAAGTAGAGATGGAAATCGAGAGACTGAAAGCCTTAGATATTATCGAGGATGCAACAGGAGCTACGCCATGGGTGAGCCCGCTAGTGTTGGTACACAAACCCAACAACGAGATCAGAATATGCATCGACAGCCGAGCGATAAATACAGCTATTGAAAGAGAAAGGTATCCGATGAACACGTTGGAGGAGCTAATAGTAGATCTAAATGGCTCACAATCCTTCTCAAAAATCGACCTCAACAAAGGATACCATCAGCTGGAGCTCGCTGAAGAGAGTCGTTACATTACGACATTTGCCATACACGAAGGATTGTACCGTTACAAACGCCTTTGTTTCGGAATAAATTCAGCTGCGGAAATCTTCCAGAAGGAGATTACTGATATGCTTCGTGACATACCTGGTGTGAAAAACATGTCAGATGATATAATAATCTTCTCTCGTACAGTAGAAGAGCACTTGCAAACTATCGAAAAAGTACTGGCCAGACTGAAAGAGTACAATGTCACGGCTAACAAAGCGAAATGTGAATTCTGGAAACAGGAAGTGACGTTCTTTGGAAATCGTTTCACAAAGGATGGAATTGCACCAAGCAAGGAGAAAGTGGACGCAATATTGAATGCTATACCCCCGAAAAACCCTGAAGAGGTTAGGAGTCTGCTGGGAATGGCTCAGTTTCTAGCAAGATTTAATTACAGCACCATCGTCAACCCGTTGAGAGTGTTGACGAGGCAGGATGTGAAGTGGAAATGGGAGGAAGCGGAGGAGGAGTCGTTTGAAAGTCTGAAGCAGAGTATGGCCAACTGGAAAATGATCCGATACTTTGATGTGAAGCGTGCCACAGAGCTGATAGTTGATGCGAGCCCTGTTGGATTAGGAGCTGCGCTGATTCAGAAAGGAGAAAATGGAGAACTCCACATTGTGAATACGCAAACCGGAAGCTGGCAGACACAGAAACGAGATACAGCCAGACGGAGAGAGAGGCGTTAGGAGTAGTTTGGGCGTGTGAACATTTTGACCATTATCTCTTGGGAGCTGAGTTTACGGTCACAGACCATCAGCCGCTACTGGGAATCATGAATAAACCCATGTCAAAACCAACTGCTCGCCTACATCGCCTGTGCCTTAGGTTACAGCCGTACAAAGTGAAGCTGAAATATGCTCCTGGGAAAAGTAATCCAGCTGATTACTTATCAAGGCACTCACAGAAAGGCTCGAAGGCTCTGTCGAAGACCTGGTTGGATAGGCAAACAGAGCAAATTTGCATAAACGCGATTGACTACTATGCTATACAGGAAAGCGGAAGTATCTCGAAGGAAGAGTTGGAAGAAGAAACTGGGAAGGATGAGATACTTCAGAGAATTATGAAATGTGTCACAACACAGAATTGGAATGATCTCGACTATGGACTTCACAATGAATATGAGTCATTCAGGCGTGTTAGAGACGATTTATGCATCTCAGACGGACTATTACTAAGAGGAGAAAGATTGATTTTGCCAGAAGCTCTGCGACAACGCGTGGTTGATATGGCTCACATTAGCCATCAAGAGATAGTGAAAACTAAAGCCCTCATCAGAGAAACTGTGTAGTTTCCCGGAATCGACCAAATGGTAGAAGCAAAGGTACGCAATTGCCTTGCGTGCCAAGCATGCACACCTGGCAGCCAGCGAGAGCCAGTCAGAATGTCGAAAATGCCGGATGGTCCGTGGAAAGAAGTCTCAGTGGATTTTATAAGTCTGTTCCCTGGAGGAGAATACATGCTGGTAGTAATTGATGATTACAGCCGATTCCCAGAAGTTGAAATTCTTCATTCTACATCAACTCAAGCTACACTTCCTAAGCTTGATGCCATATTTGCTAGACAAGGCATACCCGAAATGGTCAAAACAGACAACGGCCCTCCATTCAATGGAGAACAGTTTGCTGCATGGGCCAGATATATTGGTTTCCATCATAGGAAGATAACCCCAAGATGGCCTGAAGCGAACGGGGAAGCGGAGAGATTCATGAGAACTCTCAACAAAGCGGTTAGAGCTGCGAAAGTGGAGAAAGGCAGTTGGAGACAGGAAGTCTCAACATTTCTACGCCATTACAGAGCTACCCCACACAGCACAACTGGTCTTTCACCATGTGAATTGCTGAATGGAAGGAAACTGAGAACAGAAGTTCCAGTCATAGTGAAGAAGAAGAAGACCGTTAGGTTTGAAGACCAAGTTTAATTGGCGATGGAAGAGATGAACGCCTAAAAAACTACATGAAGGAGATGGCAGATGACAGGAGGAATGTCAAGAAGTGTGATTTAGCAGTTGGAGATAAAGTGATGGTGAAACAGGAGAAACAGGACAAACTCAGCACACCATTCAATCCCACACCGCTAAAAGTCACTGCCAGGAATGGCTCCATGGTGACTGCAGATGACAGCCATAGGAGGGTTACGAGGAACTCCTCACATTTCAAGAAAATCTCCAGCAGATGTAGCGAGCAATATGTGGAACCTCTACAGACTGACCTGGAAGAAATTCCTCTAGAGTGCCCTGAGGATGCGGGAGGGAACCAGGAAAACACTGAGAACCTAGTTCAGATTCCCCTGAGGAAACTTCCTGTAAGAAATAGAAGAATGCCAAGTCATTTGAATGATTTTATTTTACAGTAATCATTATTTTCCTTGAGCAATATTAAGAGATTTGGTAATGTCAGTTAAAAGACTATCCACATGAATCTCATTGATTCATTTATTCCTTAAATAATAACTGTTTATGGTATCTCACGTACAGAGACTTTGTTGAAGGTCATTTTAAACCTTTTAAACCACCCCGTGGTTATTCGAAAGAAGGGGAGAGTGTATTGTTTAGCATACTGTTACCGATACCTACATGTACTACATAGCCACCTAGTGTTAATAAAGGGAGTTACAACAACATGGCGTCTAGTCAAGTCATTAGCTACCTTACAGGTTCCTTAGGTCATTAAGCTTTTTGCGCGACGGTGATTCAACCTTTGATGTACCCAAGTGTCCTTTCCTTCTTAATTCCTCCAAGATTTGAGTAATACAAGTAAAGCGACCGTAAATGCGTTAAAAAGCCGTATACATGCCAACCAAGCACATATCAGTTATTGAGTACTTTGTTTATGTACTCTAAAACCTTTTTGGCCTAATGTTTATTTAAACAAGAAAAGCTCTCTTACTTTTTTTTTTAAAGAGACCTGTATCAGAATTGGTTAATGTAGTCAAAAAAAAATTAAAAATTAATTGAAATATTTTGTCAAGACTAAGGGGTATTAATTAGTAACTATGGTATGTATATCCCTAATTACAAAAACTTACTTGTCAGAACGTCTCTAAATAAATTTTATTATCCACTAGGGGCATTGTAATTTGTGCCAACTACCAAAGAATAACTACCAAGAAGCACCACAATATACTTCGCATTGTAAACGCCTGCGCCTCCTTTTCCCAGCATGCATTGTGGCCGGAGTTCTATAACGCCCCTAGTGGATAATAAAATTCAAGTCAATTAGGCGCGTAGATTTGCCAATTTCACATGAACAACACAATAAAATGTAATTACTGTTCCACATTATTTCAGCAGTACTTAATTTCCTTAAATGTTAACATATTGATATCTGCATTTTGACATTTTAACATTTCTGCATCTTAACATCTACAGTTTGACATTTTAACATTTCTGCATCTTAACATCAACATGCTGACATGCTGGCACAGATTAACATGTGCCCAGACAAGTCAGCAATGGAATCATTGTAATTTGTTCAAGTGTTTTTTTAGATAAGCGGTGTCAAGGTCATGAAACCATCTCATCACTTGCTATTCTTTCATTTGTGATGACGTCATCAATCTTAATGGATGCCCTGAAAATCCCTAGATGGCTTATGCACATTTTGAGTAATGTGTCTAGTCTGTGACATGATCTATTGCTAACATTATTTGCACCATAATACAGCCTAATAATTATATCATACCAATGATACACTGAATACATAAAAACGATTTTTATCAGCGTGGAAGATTCATTTAGAAAATTGGCATTTGTTCGCGAGGCAACTGCTTGGTCAGGAGAGCTGCATATACTGCCACAGTTACAGTGGCCCCCTGCCCCCCCCCCCCCCTTACCTTCTGAAAATGTGTTAATCCCACTGGTATTGTCCGTATTTAATCACTGTCCCCTTGCTTTCCAACATTTACTATGACGTACTGTGCCTGGCCAATAGGCCCCATTTAACCCCATAATTCCCGCAACTCCAATAATTCCTGTAATTCCCAACAATTCCTACCAATTCCTGGAAGTCCCTGATAATTCCTGTATTTCCTAAAAAATCTCAGTAAGTTCTCGTAGTTCCCATAATTCCCAATAAGTCCTCGTGGTTCCCATAATTCTAAATAAGTCCTCGTGGTTCCCATAATTTCCAATAAGTTCTAGTGGTTCCCATAATTCCCAATGAGTCCTCGTGGTTCCCATAATTCCCAATGAGTCCTCGTGGTTCTCATAATTCCCAATGAGTCCTCATGGTTCCCATAATTCCCAATAAGTCCTCATGGTTCCCATAATTCCCAATAAGTCCTCGTGGTTCCCATATTTCCCAATGAGTCCTCGTGGTTCTCATAATTCCTAAAAAGTCCTTGTGGTTCCCATAATTCCCAATAAGTCCTAGTGGTTCCCATAATTCCCAATGAGTCCTCGTGGTTACGACTGATTCCTATAGGTCCTTGTTAATACTGATGATGCCTATAATTCCTAATAAATCTAGACCATTCATTAACTCCATCCAATTCTTAATAAGTACCATAATGATTGCATAATTCCAAATACAATCAGAATGTCCTTGTAACTCCTCACAAGTTTAATTTTTCCTATAGTCCTGTCACTTTCCATTTATATATATATATATATAGTAATCAGGCAGATTCACTGAAATATACATTATATAAGTATTTGAAGAATGAAAATATGGTTTAACAAATTAATTAAATTGAACATAGGTTTGATATGAAATAATGTTTATCTCTTAATTTCCAGTAGTATTGACATTGAGATCTTTCAGAGACTGGAAAGTACATCCAGCTGGGCAAATACAGACTCAATGGCTTTATGAATTCTGCCTGCTCATGATCACTTTTATGAGTCTTCCAGTTAATGATCACTTTAATTTTTTGTGACTGCTTTTGACTGCAATAACTTCATAAAGTATGCCTTTAACCAATAGCAATCATAATAGCTAAAGCTGGGACTACTTATAACCAAACTCTTGCAAGACATCTTGAAAAAGCACACTATGATGTTTTCAATTAGGTAAAACCTTTGTATTACTGGAGTGTTCTTGCACCAAGCCGTGTTGGTTCCTGGGGTTCTTCGCCCAAAGGGTTGTCAACCTTGCCGCTTAGAAGCAAGAAATTCCTATGATGAAAATTTAATAGATAAAAAATAAGACTACTAGAAGGAATGTACAATTTTATGATTATCTTTTTATTTTTTAAAGTTGACAAACTATATTGATAGTGTAATATATAAACATGGTAGATGTTGCATCTTTGAAAGAAATATGGATTTCAGGGTGCACAGCACAATTGTAGAAAGGTAACAAACAAAAGAGATCATTCAAATTCCAAGTGTAATTATAGCTAATTACATCAAAAATAATACTTTCAAACAAACAAAATGTAAATGACTCCAGTAATAGTACAATGAATAACATGTTTGATGATGATTAAAAAATGAATAATTTACAAATTCCACACTACAATAGTAATAACATAGGACATTGCAAAGCATTGGTAAAAAATCAAAAAAAATTTGAGATCAAAGAAATCATTCAACTGCCTAGCCACAATAATACTGTTTTTCACATATAAACAAATATTTCCATATATTTCAACAAAATAAAGTGTTGGGGACTCTCTAGACACATTGCAGTCCCAGTTCAAATTAAATTTAAAATTCTAAGACACTATCAAATATAAAATCTAAAAAATGTAATTCATTTGAATAAAAAATACAAAGTAGAATCAGTAAACTATCATGAACATTTAAATATGTTTCACAAGTAACCAAACACTGACAAATAATTTTAATATAACCCTATATTGTCTGAATAAGAGTTTACATTGTTTTTGTGATTTTTTTTAATTCACAGTGGCGTAAACACATTTTGGCAAATCCTACCAATTCTCAAACAAAATACCTAAGGGAGTGACCACAATGCTGGAACATAGCGGATAGGACTAGAAACAAAAACACTGGTTCAGGCACTTTAATACAAATATAATGAAACTTCAGTTCTTATACCACTAAAGTAAGAATTAGTTTGCAAACCTCAGCAAACGTACATCGAATTTCTTGTAAAGGCTATGCATGAAAGTCTACTTAGGATACAGATAATTGCCTTTATCATAATATAAGTATTCAGTCCACACGTGTAAATATTTATCAAAGAAATACAATATACTACATATGAAACTTCAACAATTATTAATTTTAACATAAACAACATGACCAGTGCAGGCATCAAATTACCTGCTCAAAACAATGCTTGCATAAATTAATATTTTTAATAAAAAAGGAAATGCCTATTATTGTCCACGATTAAGGAAATGAATAAGGAACAAAAGTGTCAGCACCTAGGCTAATTAATTATTAATACGTAACATAAATTACTCATGAAGAATTGAATAATAATGTCAGAGCAAGTAAAACATCCTAAAATCTGTGAAAACAACTTCAGACATGGATAAATGAAAAAGAAATTAAGTGACATGTCCAAGAAGCTTAAGTGTATCAATGAAAATAGTGATAACAACGATTCAATAAAATTAGCTGTCCAGGATGTAAGGTCAGAGTATTGCTTTAGTCCTCTTCAATTTCCCAAATGGCTGGGTCACCTTGCTGTGGCTTGCGGATCTGGAATTATCATTCAAAATAATAAATCAACTAATAAGCAAACATAATAAAGTCATCAATTAGTTGCAATTTTTCAAAACAATCAAACTTTTCATTGCGGTGTTTTATGATTTGTAAGTAAGGTCTTTAATTACTGTAATTTCAGTGCATTCAGATTGTGTCAATGTGACACGTCATAAAATTATGATTATAATTGGAGATTTTCCCCTAAAATAAATTCCTAAAACTAGGCAAACCCTAAGTCTACCTCAGCCCTACCTTCATAAGTTCATACATGTATATTCAAAGAAATTTACTTCAAAAGTATATTCAACCAATAACTGATCTGACAAAAACCCGCATTCGCAGAGGCAGGAAACAAAACGAAGAAAATGTTGCCAATGGGTTTTTTATAATAGTTTCATAGGATTCGCTTAAGGGCTGTTCCAATTTTAAAAAAGGGACGTGAAATTTTTTCAAACCTCACCCTCGACCTCCGAAATCTCGTTTATGACAGACCCCACATTTTTTCTACACTGAGAAATTAAGATAATATTGGTTAACCACGCCCCAGCAACCCCTCCCCCAATATCAGTTTTTCCCAGACCCCTGCACCCTCCCCCTCTTGATATCTGAAATATATTCAGGTCCACCCCCTCCCTCTCTTTTTAAAGTGGAACAGCCCTAATGCAATGATCAACATTCACTATTGACTATAGTCTCAGATCAGTGTTGTAAGTAATGTGATGTTAGATAATACAAATAACCATCCACTATTTTTTAGCTATCTGTACATATAAATATCTAATACTTACAAATTCGTTGTCGTCCACTCTTAAAATGATGTCATTAGGCATGGCCTTTGGTCTTGCTGTCAGAAATTCTAATGCTTGGATCACTTGATTTAGTGTGCCTTGCATGGAGGTGATGGCCTTATGTATGATATTACTGTGTCAAAAATTAATGTGCTTTGTAAGGCAGTAGACATTGTGCAGGTGATTTAGTCCAATATAACCTGTGAAAACCAAATAAACAAATCCATTAGTGGAAATCTTGAATTAAAGACAGTGGTGATGGCCAAAGACACTAATAGGTGAATTTTGTTATGCGTGCACTGTAATAACATATGATAGTATTAAATACATTTGTACATAACAATAAGTGTAATTGTAACTTTACAAAATGGTTGGGTTCTTTTTACTGTTTTAGCAGCCAAGATGGACTCTGCCCTGTTTTTTTTTGTTTTGTTAATATAATGATTAGATATATAAATTAAAAGGGCATACCAAAAATACTAAAATGTTCAAAGATGCATAAATTTTCAATCATCAGCTAATTTTTGTGCCATTTCTGAATAATTTTCATTCATTCATTGCTCCAAACAAAAAAATAAGATAATGACTTTCGTGTTAAATACATACCCTTCCTGCATTGGAAAGGACATAAAGCAACACAAGGATTTGCTAATAACTTGTCGAATCCAAATACTTTTTCTAGCTGCCTTCGTCTCATGACAAATTCATACTTTACCCCAGGCAAAGTGAGAACTATTTTAGCACATTCATGCGACCAGTGTGGAACTGCCTGAAAGATAAACCATATTACTTAAAATGGGTTATTAATTGCATGATTCTATCAAACTATCAAAACTGTTGAGTTTCAAACAATCCTGTAGTGGATGCTTTTGCAATGATAGATGTAGTATTGTACAGCTAAGTGTATTGTTTAATATTATCATTTTACTTTACATGTACTCACAGATCTCTTGGTGATTTCTCTTCCGGCAACCAAACGGGTAACCCCCATTGCTACCCTCAAGTCTTTTAATACTTGATCGGCCTCTGACAGCTCCCTGGTTCTGCCCTGTGAGGTAGTTAGTTCCTCAGGTGCTGTAAAAGGAACAATATTTAAAGAATGCTTCTCCAATTTAACAGTTTGTTCGGAGTGAAACAAGAAACCATTTTTATACCAAATGATTCTATTTTCACTTGCATCTGTGTGCATCACAAGATATACTTATCGGTTACTTCACGGGTATGTGCAAATTAGTTGTTAGTCAAAAGTGAGAATTACAAAAAGGGTGACACCCGTATAATGGGTTACCAAGAGGGCGACAGGTGATTCTGAGGTTTTTGGATCATGAAAAGGGACTACGAAAAAGCATATTGACAATTGTCTAATTAATTTGAAAAGTTCTGTGCTCTTAATCAGTTTTCCAAAATCCAATTTACCAGAGAAAATGTGCAAGAATGCTAGCTGAAAGGATTCCTGGTAGCAATCAGTCATTATTCACCCTTGGTAATGGAAATAAATATCTTCGTCAATCAAGCAATTTAAAAAAAAAGTTAAAATTTGCACTGGCAATGAATCTCCTTTATGACAAATGGCTTACATAGAAAAAATTATACACATGCCAATTGATCCAGTCTTTGACATTCATTTTTGCAGTCTGAATGTATTGCATTTAATTTGACTAGTAAAACTTCTTGGTTTGTTATGCATAAAATAAGGCCCTCAAATTCGCAAAATATATAAAAAAAAATAAAGGCTTCCATTTGAATTTTTCATGAATAATAGTTCCAATTTGATTTTCCAAGGTCAAACATCGACTTGTGAAGAAGGCCATCCTCTTTATGAAGATATTATGAGGAGCTGTGGTCTAGTGGTTAGGTGCTCGCCTGAAAACCTCAAGGATGCAGGTTTGAGCACCTGTCATGGCATGGAGGTATGCTTAGACCACTTAATTCTGTGTAACAGACCGTATACTCCCCAGGGCGTTGAACAGGTTATTCGGTGGGTTCAGCGTAGTAATTCAGCTTAAGTGAGAGGCTGCACTAGGCGCCAAGATCAAGTGAACACCACCTACCTCTTTACCTATATTTAAAAAGTTTTTGTGATTGTAGCTGTTATAAACCGAAAGACCTTTTACCGGTCATCTACCTCAACTAATCATCTTGTAGTCTTTAACAGAACTGAAGTAGAAATCTAGTAAAACCAGTTAATGTAGTTCTTATAGTGGAGTAAATGCTTATCCTGTTGACCTTGTGGGTGTCAGCATTTTAACAATCTCCTTTTTGTTGAGCCACTCTTTTGAGAGTATCGCCTGTTCGACCACATCACGTGCACATTTGATACTAATCGCAATAATGAACACAATTCCTTGCACTGTTTTGAAGAAAGGGGGGCCATAACTTACCTTCCTCTATCCGGACGATGTCCCTTGGATTTGCCCCTTCTGAATAAAGAACTTGTTCATCCAGTTCTGACCTCTTTGTCATGGTCACCGGAATTCTTTCGCCCCCATCGGCTATCAAATTGTACCTCAGTACAAACGGTCTTTTGCGGAAGTATGGTATAATCTTTGATATCTTCACAAATAGTGCCGAGCAAGTCAGGTTTTGCTGATAGGGAATGAGGTACGTGTTCCCTCTGTAAGGCAGCCTGAACATCTTAGATTTTTCACTCGGGACCTCCATATTTTGGGTTATATTTGAAAAAGTCAAAGCTGCAACATAAAAACAAAAGCATATAGTGACCTGATGTCAACAGGACTCAGCAGTGTAAGTATAAGTATAAAGGAAATTTTTTTTCGAAAACTTAAAATTGAAATATCTTAACATTTTCCCAACAGATTGTTTTTACTTTTTGCATTAAGACAAAGGTTAGACCATATTCTAAAATCGTGCTTTGACAGAATTTATGGTTCATTTTTTTAACCCTGGAGTTTATTCAGGAGTAGAAGTAGACTTATTATAGCCGAAGGCCAGAGGCCGTAGGCTGTATGTTCAAGGTTGCAGGAGCTAGGTGGCAGCACTCACTACGAAACCAGTGACAGGTGGCAGAACCAGCATGATAATTTTGACTGAGCCTTTTCTGGAATTTAAATCTCACCCGCAATTGTATACAAACAAAGTTTTCCTAACCTTGGTTACGAGATTTGATAACATGTGTTTTTTATGACATTATTTATCTCGGTACTAGTTATTTTAGTTAACACAAATTCTAGATATTTGAAGGCCAGTCATCAAAACAGAATTTATTCCACTTTTAAAATTGATCGCTGCTCTCAGGTGCCCTACCCCTATTGAGCATAACAAAAAAGCTGATTGATGCCTATTGATGCCTTTGCGCTGGGCAAGGAAACATGTCACGGCAATATTCGCTCAAGCGAAACGATTGCGATTATGATTGCCTAGATTGTTACGTAATTGCTAGGTGAATTGCAACTATGAAAATGGCATCAAATTATTTTTAGTTAATCACACCTCCTGCGGCCTCTCATGCACATTGCATTATCATATTATGTTTTAATTTGTCATTTTGACAAATCTATCAAGTATGATATTACTGTGTCAAAAAAGGATATATATATATATATCTATAAATTATCTAAATGATTGATTTTTATTCCGTCACAAAAATTTTGATCTTATAATAATAGAAAGACTTCTAATAAATGTGGAAGTAGTGTAAACCATTCATCATAAATATCATAAATACTCACCTTGATTTCCCTCTGAAGCGGTCATGTCTTGCTCATTTTCATGAACTGGAACTATTGAGGAATCATCTGCAATGATAAAAAAAGTAACTAAAATAATGAAAATTGAGAGTTAGCAATTGAGCGACCACCTCAGTACCTTTATTGGCATGTGTAATTATTACATACATGAGACAATATGACAAATTAGCAACCTCCAAATTTGTTATTACCGATGACATCGAAGTTTCCACCCCTTTAATATACAATTGGACACATTTTACTTTCCATAGAGGGCTGCACTTTTCCTGTCTATAGTTTAAATATTAAAAATAGAAACCATTTGCCACACCGCAGAACTTTTGAAACAGGGTTGATCATTTGTCATGTATGGCCGTGGCAAGTGAGCTTGGATGAAAAATATTTTTTACTCTTGCTTATCCTTGTCTTTACGTAATTCACTTCTTCAGCGGTGTATGGATACTCATGCTAATCCGTAGAATGCTCCTGTTAGCACTAAAACATCCATGACCATCCATGGAGAGGGAAAATTTTTTTAAACATGTTTAAAAAGTAGGCGGACATTTTACGAGTGAATTGTGGCCTGCCCGTAATAATTCGTCAACCGTCCACCCTGGCACCGTACCCATCCTTGCCCATCTGTAGCCCTCTACTCATTTATTCTTGAACCAGTCGCACGAGCAATCAAGAGTACCTCACGGCCCATGGACGACTTTCGAACGCTCGTGGAAAGAATTTAGACATGATTCATAAAGCCACGAGTGAGCAAGTGTAACCCATTTGTAGGTGTTATCCGTGATAGTGTGAGCTAGGTTTAAAACATGTTTAAAATTTTGGGGACATCCTACGGGTGAAATTGTTCACCTTTTTACGAGAATCAATCAGGAATCACTCAGGAGTCACTTCCCAAGTGGTTGGTGAGTTATCTACATACGTCTGTGGCCACTTGTGCTCACTCGCGGGCATGCAGGGGAGGCGGTTCATCTGTGCATACTCGTCACCCACTCGTGTTTGGTTTGGAAAACTTGGCGGACCCTCATTGCGATCTACAAGTGCCTTGAGGACGCTTGGCAGACAGCCTGTCTAAATAATTTATATTAGATTAGCAGCCTCCCGAGTGAGTACGAGTGAGCACCTATGGACCCTTTTTCACGTTTGTGGTGGCTTGGCTCTCTCACTCATGAAAGTGAGAACGCCCGTTTAGATTAAGGCTACCTTCTTTACCAACCCAGACTGTGGCAGGCAAAGGCACAACCTTGGAAAAATTATGAAAATATCTAATTGCTATAATTATAGTTCCTCTCATATGAAGATTATACTATTTGGGGTAAGTATTTCAGGATATATTCAATGACATTGTTCATTGTACATCTTCTTTTATAAGATGACGGGTAGAGCTATAGTGACAGTCAAGAGGGTGGATGAGTTTGAAACTTGAATTCAGTTCTTTATTAAGGAGTCAATAATCTATTTTGGTGCCTTAAGCGGCAAATTCAAAATATGAAAAAAATTTTAATTCAAAGGCTATTTATGGTTGCGATTAAAAAAATAACAGAGGAAACAGTGGGTTGCTAAAGTATTCATCCCCCCTGGAGTTTGCTGATTGTTAGCTTTAATATTATAATGTATATGACAATTGAATACAGAGCAATGAATTAGTAAAAATGCAAATTACATCTTATTTTAAAAAGCCAATCTTAAGTTCTTGGGTTTCAACCATTTGTTTCATTATCGTCTATGAAAAAACTAAAGCTTAAGTTTCTCAATAGTTAGTTTAATTAAAAACAACCTGTCAAATTGAAATGTCTGGCTATAGCTGGCTACCTAAAGCTGAATCTAAACGTACATATTTATGATACACTAAGATAAATTTCATACATTTGACAAATAGCTACAGCAGGGAAGAGGTCGCTACAGCTGTCTAGAGTCAACCATATTTTGTTAGAATAAATGTACACCCAGATATAACTATTAATAAAAAGTGAAAAATACAGCATTACATGAAATTTAATTGCTTGATAAGGCCATTTTACTTTTAAAAGTGCCAATATGATATGGCAATTTTCTGTGTAAATAGCCCAGCTGATATTAGTGGAAACTAAGAGTTGAAAGTCGGTTGTTTCATGCCATTTATCAAGCCCTACGCAAAATGTGCAATCATTCTAATCGCAATGCATCACTAAGCAGTGGGAAACAAATTCATTAAGATTTTTTTTACCAAAACAACAAACTCATGGGCACTGCCTTTGCTTTGGTCATGTGACCCTTCTGAGCCAATCAGAAGCGCTGTTGTGATAGCTGTCTCAAGAGATCTATGGTCCATGAATGTATAATTTATCTTTAAATATCGACTTCTTACATCCATCTTAAGCTGATGTTGTGACAGATATTGTTACAGGACCTTCAAATTATAAGCTGATCATTAGTCTGTTCTCACATTCTATCACCAGTTTTGAGAATCAAACCAACTCCTACCACAATGCTGATATCAAACCAGAAAAAGAACCTTTGGATAAAAAAAAGCTAGATCAGCGATAGTTATCAGTCTACAGACCATAAAGTGCCTATACTCTAGAATGGCATGTACAGACCGTAGCCAGACGTTAGCGTTGGGTCAATTGTGGACCTTCAATACAATGTTTTTAAAAAGCATTCCCTGATGTTGAACCCCCCTTGGCTACTGGCCTGATTTAGATGAGTTTGTACAGTCACAGATTACATAACATTACAAAAAAGTAGCAAAGTATGGTAAATTATCTACGGTGGCTGGGAGGGGACATGGGACTTTTTTTTTGGTCCAATATCTTGTTCCAATGAAAAATATTTTGTTCTAACAAGAAAAGATGTTCCAACAATATAATATCTCGTTCTAACAAGATAATACACACAGTTAAGCAGTAGTGTGTGCCTATGTCTTACTTGAAGTTGTATGTTTGAAGACCAGGATAAACACATCTATCTATCTATTTATCTATCTATCTATCTATCTGACTGACTGACTATCTGACTATCTATCTATATATCTATCTATCTATCTACCTCTACCTACCTACCTATCTGCCTATCTATGAGAATGTTTTGGATAGCTCAACAGTGGATGGCAAGCCTTTCCCATGGCACACACATCAGTCATGCATCCCTACTTAAATCAATAGATAATATTATAAGAACAGTTGATGGTGATGAGTCAGCGCCGAGGCAAATACAATTTTTCCAAATCCCACATATCTCTATGTGGGAGGACACCATCCACCATGGGTTATATTCACAACATTGTCCAACACACAGTGCAGCCAGATAGCATTCAAAATAGGCCCAGCGTCATTTCCGTATAGGTCACAGTCCTTGCCGACATCACACCGACGTTGAAACGATTTGGAATGCTATCTGGGTACTGCAACCATCCAATGCACAGTGCAGCCATCCAACACACTCTGCAGCTGTCCATCATAAAATGCTGGCATACAAAACTGCTGCCATCCAACATACACTGCACCATCCAACATACTCTACAGCAATCCAACATATGCCCATGTTGCATGACTACAGCTAACCAATGAATTAACTTCTGTACTAGCCAAAAGGGCCATGAGCACCTGATTTTATTAGACCTATATGGACATATGACCTGAGTCACCTGACAAAGAGTCAGACTGAAGTATTGAGACAATTAAAGGCAATGTAAACAAAATAACATTCTGCAAGCAGCAGGCCTACTGTAGTAGTTGAAAGAATGGAGGACAAGATGATAACATTATTGAAGTCAGAATTATTCAGAATGTAGTCCAGATCACATTCTGGGCATTGGAATCTCTGAATCATATTTTCTGCACAAAGAGGAATTGGACCAACACAACATTTGGTCGAAAGTGGCCTGACCTGACACTGCAACGACATTTTACTTTGCAGGACATTTCCTGATAATTACTGTGTTTCTGTGGTTATTACTTCACAGAAAAAGAAGGTAAGTGTACCACCACCAATTGTTGGCCCACTGTGGGGTCAATGTTGGTCCTCTGCAGGTCAATGTATGAGGTTTGCTCTATGATGAGTCCACGCTGAGGCCAATATAATTTTTCCAAATCCCTCATTACTCTTATGTTGGAGGACACACCATCCACCATGAATAGATGACGAGTATGACTGAATATCAGCTAGGTCAGCCAGCTATTTGGCCCAATGTTGTCCACTAAATGTCCACTACTGGCCCATTGTTGTGTTGGCCTAATGTTGTGCCAGTCCACTCACAACACAAGTCAGCCATCAAAGGTCAGCCAGACTCAGCCTATCATTAAACAATCCAACATAGAGTTATATTGGTCTCGGCTTGGACTCATCACCATCCACTATTTTTATATTAAGATTTAATTAACATATGCAATGATGTAAACCACTGATGTGTATGCCATGGCCCGGAAAGATCTATCATCCAAACTAGTGAGCTGTCCAAAACATTCTGTTAGATAGATAGATAGCCATAGATACATGGTCATATATAGATAGATGGATAGATAGATAGATGCTGGTCTATGCCCATCTGATCAGGATATTTGAGCCTCTCTATCTAGTGGAGGAATGAACGTACAGATACACGCTGTGGCTCATTCTGTCCATTTTTAACAATCCTAAAAAAGCTATTACGCGTCCAGTTCCAATGAGGCGTACCCGAGCTACAACTTCCAGAAGAATGATAGGCCTATAGGCTATTTTCTCGTTAGGACGAATGTTATCTTGTTATAATGAGATACTATCTCGTAAGAACGAGATACTATCTCCTCAAAACGGGATACTAAGTTGTTAGAACGATATATTATATTTTTAGAACGATATATATAATTTCGTAGAACGATTTGTTATTTTGTTTTAATTCGTTAGAATCAGCTATTAAGAAATGTTTATATGTCCCGTCCCAGCTACCGTAATTATCACCTTAAATAAATTATTCATTTTCTGTGTTAACATTCATAGTTTGCAACCCATTGTATTAGATATTGTAAATCTACAAACCAGACGGAATTTCAGTGTCTGTTTCTCTCCTGGCTGGTGTAGATGCTTCCACCAAGTCCAATCCCATCCCAGAATCATTTCCTGTCAAAAGTCAATAACAATTGAACTATTATGCAGAACAGTGATTACAAAGCAAAAAAGCTGTAATGATAATCCAAATAATTAAATAATTTTAATATAATATTATATATAATATAGTCTATATATATATATATAGTTTTATATATATATAGTCACAGTATCCTTGGAATTTCGCTACCCCCCCCCCCCCTGCAATTTTTCAGGATCTGCCCCTGATTTCTACATTAACCTCTAGGCCTATTTCACAACAATTTCAGTAATTAAAAACCTGAAACTCAACGTGGAGGCCAACTTAAAACTTAATAATATATATAATAAAATATCTAGGCTGCTTATATTCTTTATAGTTAATTGAATTATTTGGAAAAAAAATTATTACAAGGAATATTGTGACACTTGTCGTTAACACATTAGAAGGCCTGGTACAAATTTGTTGACAAACCAACTGGTATAACTTTTAGGAGACATGAATTAAGTTGTTGTCAAACTTTTGACCACAACAACCAACAAGTTGACAACTCATTGACTCTAATCCGAACGATAGCTATAGTTAGTAGGCCTATATGCATAGGCCTATTTAAAGGGAATCTTATTTCAGAGCTGCCCCTTTTGGAATCCAATGTAAATATACAAAATTGTCATAGTTGATGTACGGCCTTTGACAGTGATAAAATTTAATAAGAATCATAAATAATTTCTGAAAAATTAAAAGATTTAATTTTTTTTGTATTTGTGGTAATAAATAATAGCCAATTATTTATTTTACATGATTTTTTCTGTTATCAGAATTGTGGTCCACATCTGGGGATTAATGGCTGCAACACCCAAGCTTAAGTCATAAACACCCCTCTATTGAAGCCATTAGAGGCAGAATACATATAGGAAAGTGTGTAAAGGTAGCCTGGGGACATTTTTCTCTATAGGCCTAGTGGATTTTCATGAAAGGTTCTCTCATGGAGCCACCAGTTCTGGCTCCTTGGTTCTCTTTTCTTCCACCAGGTGGCTATGACCGAGTACTGCAATTCTATGGCTTAAAAAGTTCCCTCCCTTGACTCTGATTGGCTGTAGCAAATTGCATCCTGACAGCAGTATTCTTAGTGCATTTTAATGTATATTTGACATCTTATCATTTACTTGATTTCTGTGTTATTTCCCAGAGAAATTATATTTATGTAATCAGTTGGTTATGACCTACTATATCTGAAAAGCAAAATGAGAGCTTAAGAGAAGAGTTGCTAAATTCAGGGTTGCTCAGTAAAAAGACTTGGTGATTGTGGCATCTGAGAAAAACTTGGCTAGAACTAGCATTGATTTTCAATTACAATGTTGTTTATTGAAAAAGTAGCCGTTTTGTTGTATGAAAGTGTAGGGAATACCATAAAATATTGTAGCCGTTTTTGGCTGTTGCCGTTTTCCCCATTAATTAGCCATTTTGACTGGCATTCTATATATGACTTTTGAACTACTTCTAGTTCTAGGCAATGAAATTTCAGCTTAAAAATTCTAGCCGAAAATGCAGAAATTTCTAAATTATTAATTAACTAAGTGCAATTCCAATGGCAATGGGATGGAAGTGTTTTCGCTAAGTCAGTGCTAACCCCCCTCCCAAACTCAGCTGGAAGATTACCCTACCATATATGTAATAAAACATAATTCATAAAAAAAAAACAGGTAAAATAAAAAAAATATATATATATTTACTGATACAGTATGTAGATAAACATTTATAAATATAATTATATTTAATTTAATTTTTTGTTTAATATTTAATTTTGCATTGTACTTTAATTTTCCCTGAGGCCAGTGAAGGGATTATTTTCAAGTGTCAACATGGCTTAAAATGGCAAGATTTTTCGTTCAGGGGGAAGTTATATCGACACCCAAGCTTTGTCAAATGGTGAGTAGCAAATTGCAACTTTTTATTGGAATAAACCGCCTATGTAGGGCCTAAATAAGGTGAGGATATTGAGTGTCGTGCACTGGGCTGGATGACCCCGTTTTGCCATCATGGCGTAGCCTTCAAGATTCAAGATTCATTATTTCTCAGATCACAAAAGTGATATGGAGCATACAATTTTAACATAAATAATATAATGTCATACATAAATATATAATGTACCAGGACTAAGTAAATATAATAAAATGTTAGAGATTATAAAACCAACAGTAGTGACATCTACTGGAAAATTTATAAAAATCACTCGGGGAACAGCTTAAAGCAATACATGTAATATACGACACTAATCACAAAAGCAGTAAATGCAAAATTAATTATATATAAACATAAATATGACAATACACTGTATTTACATGTATATCAGTTGTATTGTCTAAAGATAATAATATCTATTTATATAATGGAAGCACATTTTTTAAGAATTTCCCTAAGACAAATATATCATTATCAGATGAACTGCTTAACCATTTAATACATTTGTACATTGATGGATTCTTAACAATAAACCTTGGTACAAATTTTGCCCTACTCTCCACAATAACTGGATGTGTACATTCTACAATAATGTGATATTCATCACCTAATTTTTCTTCACTACACAAATGACAGTACCGTTGATTTCTTGGAATTCCCTTGTATCTACCAGCCACTTTGGGTATATGACTGTTATTTGTTCTGAGCTGACAAATCATTTTTCTGTATTGATAGTTACTACATAATAAATATTTTTCAAGTACAAAATTCACTTTAATTTGTACATAAATATCACAAGAAGACTTAGTATTTAAGTCTTCACGCCAGTTTTGTAAAAACTGATCTTGTAGACTTCTCTCAACAGTAACCTTCAACCAATTTATATTTGGTGGATTTTGTTGATACCACAAGTAACTTAAACCACATTCATCTAAAATAGACTTAACTGCCAATAACCACTTGCTTGAAAATACTCCATTATTATATAGATCCATTTGACCCTGAAGCATGACAGTAGTAAAAACCGCATGCTGGCTTAGTAGTACTAAAATATACACCAGAGGGCAGTAAATACATCTACAATGGATAGGTGCTGCCACCATACGACTACTGGTAATACCTAGAATGATATAGTGATACCTGTAAGTACTCAAAATGTGCTATGTATACACTCATTACATCATTACAATTACAATGAGTAATGAGTATAATGAGGCTAGATGGTGAATAAACAAACTTGTCAGACACACAACATCTGTATGAAATATATATGTGAGTTCATCAACGGTATAAACAACCAGTAATTTCCTGTAAAAAACTACAGTTAATCTTGGCAGGCTTTTCTTTTTTTTGCCAGTTTGAAATATTGTTGTTGTATGACAACCTACCAATCACACACTCTAGATGAACACATGTCCATACATGTTTCTGAGGATATTGCACAACAAGTGTTTTCTAACCAATCACAAGCTATGAAACGGGTACAACTGTCTACTAAGCCAATCACAGTAGAGATCCATACGTTTTTTTTTCGGTCTGCCTTATACAACCATTTGTGAATTTGTACACACTATTAAAACATCCAGAGATTTACACATACTAACATCATTTGGAAAATCATGGATATCCTCAACAATTATGCTGCTGTTATAATAGGGAGTGTAGATGGACTATCCACTTTGAAACAACTGAAACATGAAGGTTGTTTGAACTGGTCTGCCTTTTTAACTCTAAGTGATTACAACAGCAGCGAGAAGCTGATACAGATGTTGCTTGAGATGCTCAATTTGCAAGACAACAGGGAAGCTGTTGCAAGACTCTTTGAAATAATTCAAGACAGCTATCCACAGCTATGTTCTATGATGCCTGAACTGTCCAATGGTGAACGTTATTCATTGTATCTGGGCTACGATAAATTTCTGAAGGTCATGGTCAACAATAGTGACATAACTGTGGATGTAACGAAAATACAGGTGAGTGTTAGTTCCCTTATATTTTTTACGCCTAACATTAAGCATAGGAATGTCTAAGTGGGTTTTACTTGTTATATTACTGCAGTCTGTACATTGTTTACAGATGCAGGATCAGGATCCTCAGTGTGAGAAGGCTTCACTTAACCTGCAACGTTGGGCTACTCTGGTTCACTCAACCCACATGATCAACTCTGCAATAGGAACAAACCATTCTGTACATCTGGGTGGTAGTGTATATGCTGAAACTTTTTACATGTCAGATAATGTACATATTACCAAGTATGAAAAAACCAAACAGGGGAAGTATGCCATCTGTCTTGATCAGAATGTGAAACTCTCTTCTAACCAGTTTAAGACTATTATAGCGCATCTGGACCATATTGAATATTGTGTGCCAGAACTGAGCATAATCAGACCTTGCTATCTTAATGATGATCATCAGAATCAGATGGGTTATTTTCAATGTTCTGAATGCAACCCTGACCAAGAACCGGACTTGTTTGATTAAACCTTAGAGAAGATTAAATCAGCTGACATTGTCTTAGGTAGGCTCCATGTAATCACATTCTGTATGTAAAAACAATAAAAAAAATGCTGTGGTATGCAAACACAAAAAAAGAAAGGTGTTGTTCATGTGTTTTTGTTTGTTACAATGAATATGTAATGTATCTGGTGACTGGTGGCTATGAACCTCTATAACACACTAGATGGCGTGTGTGTGTGTGTGTGTGTGTGTGCATGTGTGATGCTACCATGTTATATGAGACCTTTGATAACTGTGCAGGACCAGTGTATCTTGAGACATGGAGTTAAACGGAAGTCATCTGTCCACACAGAGCTCTGTGTCATCAGACAAGTGGTTTGTTTTAGGGCGTGCTGTCCCAAAAAGTCAAATTGTCTTTCTGAGTCAGATTATAATCCTCTACACAGTTATTATCACATCAATCATCAATCTGTCCATAGGAAACACATCCGAAACTTGGTTAATTCTGGTCAGCACATGCATTGGTGCAGTACTCCCAAATCCTCGGATCAAATCAGTTACCAGAGTACCACTCAAACCTGCACAATCTTTGCCACACATCAGGTCACAAGATCAACCAGAGGTATGAAAAAAAAATATGGAGGGCCAAGAACTGGATGATTATCTGTCAGCCATTTACTACTCACCAAAATCCCCTGCAAGTTATTATGGAGCGGAAAGGTTGTGGGAGTACATCAAAACAAGAGAGGATTACCCAACTGGTCTACACCTGTCAGATGTAAAGAACTGGCTTAAAGAACAAACCACTCACACAATACATACCAACCCCAAATCACAGTTTCCTACTGAAAGGATAATAGTTGAATATCCTGATGCACAGTGGGACTGTGACCTGTTACAGTTGTCTAGCCTGTCAGAGTACAACAATGGCTACAAGTTTTTGCTTGTATGTATCGACCTGTTTTCTAGGTACCTCTGGGTGCGACCTTTGAAAACCAAGAGGACGGCTGAAGTTGCTGATCAGTTCAAGGACATCATATCACAAGGTAGACAGTGTGAAATTCTTCGCACAGATCAAGGGAAGGAGTTTGTTGGGTCAGTCTTCCAAGGACTATTGAAAGAACATGGTATTTCCCATATGTTGGCCTATGGTGCCCACAAGGCCTCCTATGCTGAACGTGTCAACAGGTCTATTGAAGACAGGCTGTATAAATATTTCTATGAAAAACAAACGTTTAAGTATGTGGATATATTAAATGACATAGTATGGTCATACAACAACACCAAGCACTCTAGCACAGGAATTGCTCCTGCTGAAGTGAATAGAGAGAACACGTGGGACATTTATCAGCGCCTGTATATTCCTGAACTTAACAAAAGAGCTAAGAACAGACCAGAATATTCATTTCAAGTAGGAGACCTGGTGAGACTTAGTCTCAAGAGCTCTCCCTTTGACCACGGATACCTAGAGCGTTGGACAGAGGAACTCTTCGCTGTGTGTCAGCAACTTCCATCGCACCCACCAAGGTACAAAGTGCAGGATTTGAAAGAGGAAGTTGTAAAGGGGTCGTTCTATGAAGAGGAACTGCTGAAGGTCAATGTAGAACATCCTGATGACATTGTATACAAAATAGAACACGTGTTGTCAACCAAAACCATTAGGGGAAAGAAATTAAGCCTCATTAAGTGGTACGGATACAGTGACAAATTCAACAGTTACATCCCCACAGAGAGTATCCAGGAGTATATTGGTAAATGATGTACGTGTACGCCTCCAGCGACCAGAGTGATGCATCTTTTCACGGAAATTCTCCTACAGCATTCAGAGTGAAGCTTCCACGTCGACTGCACATGAGTCCTGCAACACAGTGGAGCCTGGCTATCATGGACATTGATTTACCAGAGTTGACAGATGGTTACAAACCAAGTTTTATCACAGTTAACACCAATATATGTGAAACCAGTTTTATAAATTGCTCACAGGCCCCTATTTTACAAAGACTGTATTACAACCAGCCAGTAACTAACAAGCCCCACATATTCGACCATCTGCGCTACATACCGATTACGGCAGACACCTTAGAGTCACTCAGCATCTATTTAGTGGACAGCAGTGGTGCAAGACCCTCATTCAAAGACGGACACTCAAGCTGCACACTACATATAGAGAAAAGTGAGTGACTGATTTTAGGGGAAAAAATAACACTACAAAATGGCTAACACATCCTATTATGCAACCGAGGGGGGTTTCGATTATGAGACCTTTCTGGACCATTTTATGAAACAAGCAGAGGGGGAAAATAAACCCATGCTTGTACACAACATGACCAATGCAGTAACTTTCCAAAAGTCAGACAGTAGTGGACGTGGGCGCATTGTTCTTATTAACACACGCAAAGACAACAACAAGCTGGCTATGGGGTCATCTGTTGCTAAACTGGAGGTAATAGACCCTGCCGAAGGCGCCAGGAGAAGGGCAGTTGCCGAAGTGCATGATAAAGAACGTGAAAGCACAGCTGCTGGTCATTCCACAAGCAGCAAGCGGAAGAGGAACACCTCTCCAACTCCACAGAAGAAGAAGAAGAAAGCTGCAAAGAAATCTGGCACTAACCACACTGGTGACATATTTGATGATTAGCATTGGTTACTTTTCAAAACACCTGTAGCACTTAAGCATGAGTGAAACACTTCTGGCAGATGCCTATGTAGGCTACCCTGAGGAACTGGCAATATTTGAGAAACCTATTCAGAATGTGGGTATTAAGAGATGCCACTGTACCACTTTTTACCCTGTAAATGATTATTCTAATCAAGGTGTGATTCAATTTGCAATTCAAAACAACTCATCATCCTATATAGATCTAAGGAAGACTCTCCTTAATGTAACATGTAAGATCGTAGCCCGTAATGGTGACGTTGTAAAACCACCAATTGGTGGAGCAGCCACCAGTACGCAGAGCAGTACCAGTGATGGTGCCGGCACTGAGGGTGCCGTTGCCGAAGCAGAAAGCAAAACGAAGGCTCCTGAAGCAGAGGAAGGGTTAAAAGAGGTATTGTAGGAGTAGCGAACAACTTCATGCATAGCATGTTCAGCCGTGTTGATGTTGCACTGCAGAACAAAGTGCTCACCCATGCAGACCAGGCATACCCCTATCTAGCTTACTTTAAAGCACTGCTGTACACACCAAAAGAGCAGCAAGATACAACACTACAAGCTCAGATTTTTTATAAGGACACACAGGCATTTTTACATGATAACAATTGGTGGTTTGGGGACAATTCCGCCTTGAAAACAAGGAGTAAATTTTTTGAAAATTCCAGGGAAGTTGACATGACAGGACATCTTTACAGTGATGTCCTTGACATCAACAGGTTTATCCTGTATGGCATACCCTTAAATGTTACCCTCTACCCTAGTTCACCAGACTTCTGTCTGATGTCTCCTGACAGTGACAGTGCACAATTCAAGATTGTCATAACCAAGGCATCATTAAGTGTGTGCATGGTAGATGTGAACCCTGTAATATTAACCTCTCATGCTGCAACACTGCAGAAAAAACCTGCAATTTTCCCATACACTAAAACAATGGTGAAAAAGTTTACACTGGCACGTGGTGTGTTCAGTGGTGAAGTAAATAACCCTTTCTCTGGGGCAGTACCACATGAGATGGTGTGTGCTCTGGTTTCCGATTCTGCCAATCATGGACAGTTGAAGGAAAACCCTTTTCTGTTTGAACACAATAACCTTAATTTCATTCAAGTTACCGTGGATGGGCAGGATATGACTCAGGTGCCTTTAGAGCCTCATTATGGAGAGAAACCGGAAGAGGGGATGTATATTGATGCATACAATACTCTGTGTGGTATGAATGGCCTTGACGAGAGTACCCCGGTATCACGTAAAGAATTTCCACAGGGTTTTTGCTTCTACAGGTTTGTTGCAGAGGCCATTCCCGGCGGTAACGATGACGTCATCCCTTTGAAACGTCATGGCAACATGAGAGTGTCTGTGAAATTTGAAAAGCAACTAACACAGCCCACCACACTAATTATCTTTGCAAAATTCCCAGCAGCCTTAAAAATTGATAAAAACAGAGCCGTACACGAGGTGTGACCAGTCCACGGTTTGGCGTCACAGAGGCAGGTTCGTTTTATCAGCACACCACCATGGAAGCCAGTGATAAATGTGTTTTACCCTTCGATTTACCTAAGAATTTTTTAATTGTGGGGGCTTCCCAAAGTGGGAAGACGTTTTTCACTCAACAGTTATTGCTACAACATAAACAGATGTTCAAACCAAACCCCAGTAAAATTATTTACTGTTATACAGCATGGCAGGATAAATATGACATTCTGGAAAAAGAACTGGGGGGTCTTGTTGAGTTCAGATCAGATATTCCAACATGTGAAGAACTCACAGCTATTTGGCAGGAGACAAACAGGGAAACAGTTCTTATTCTTGATGATAAAATGAGCAGTCTCAATGACACAGCATCCGGAAATTCAGTTGTTGACATAGTGTGTGTTTTATGTCACCACTGTCATGTGTCATGTATAATCACTCTGCAAAACCTTTTCCATGTTAGCAAGGCTGTAAGAGAGATCAGTCTGAATTCTCAGTATATATGTCTTTTTAGGAACAACAGAAGTGCTAGACAGGTGACCACTCTGGGTAGTCAGGTCTTTCCAGGTCAAACGCAGTATTTCATGAACAGTTATGACCTAGCAACAGCCAAAAATTACGGGTACATAATTGTGGATCTCTCCTCAAATATTGACAGTAGACTCAGGTTGAGAAGTGCCATCTTTCCAGGTGAAGAAACCATTGCATATCTCCCTAAGAAATGAATGTCATCAAAAGGAATATTGTGTTTCTGCAAGCCATTGGTACTCTACCGGAAGCCCAAGTTAAGGAATTACTCAAAACAGCAGACAGAGCACAGGCTGTTGCGATAGCAGTGGTAATTAAAAATGTCCTTGCCCGTGTCATCAGACTGCCACCAGACTATAAAGAGAAGCTGAGGAAACACAAAGACACCATTCGCACCATTGCAGACAACAAGGTAACACTCAAGGACAGACAGGAAGCTCTTGCTGCTTCCTCTGACATTGTTTCACTACTAATAAAAGGTGTCCTAAAAAGGTTGCTGACCTTGGCAAAATAATAACAATGGCCGAAGAACACGTAGTGTTACCACGTGAACGTTACAACAGACTAATGCAGCAGTTAACAAAGCAAAGTCATGGAGAGAGCTCTGCTGAGCATCACAACACAGAAAACGAGGTCGGAAAAATGTCTGCAGAGAAAAACAGTCAGGAAACTGGGGACCTAGATCTAACCGCCGAGCGCAGCAATGGGAATGGACCCACAGCCAATAACAACACCACAAATGGAAGGGGCGATACCTCAGCCGTAAATCACAACAACACAAGTACAAGGGATGATGTCACAGCCGTAAAGAAAATTGGTGAAACGGATACAACAACAACAACAACACGGGAGCCTCCAGGAATCACACCAGAAGACATTAAAAAACTGCTTGCAGGAGGGCGCAGAAAACAGACTACAAGAAAGAAAAAAGAAGTACCAAAGAAATCAAAGAATCAAAGGAAAAAAACTGATATGAAAGACACTCAGAAAAAGAAAACACTCAATAAAACCCTTCAAAGGATTAAAAAAAACTGGCTGTCCTTTGAGTAGCATATTAGAGAACCTGAAGTTGCACTGTATATAATATATAGAACCCATATATATATATATATATATGTTCATTATAATAAGTAGTTTCACTGTGCAAATGTGTATATGTATGTGTGTGTAGTATAACAATAAAAATAGTATCAGGACAAATCTAGTTGTTTGTTTTTATGAGTGAAAACTTGTGTTGCTTAACTAAAAACAAAAGAAAAACAAAAAAGCCTGCAAAAACAGTCATTTTAAAGTCGTATGGGTCGTAGAAAAAAACCATCTGTAACAGTCGTGAGGATTACGAGTCAGTTGAGAAATGGGGGAACACAAGTTAGGGTTTTTTGTGGGTAGAACTCTACAAAAAGCAGTCATGACAAAAAATTTGTTAATACAAGAAACAAAATTAAAAAGTCCAACTCCGGAACCAGTCTAGGAAAGTTCCATCATGTGGTGATCATGTGAAAAGTTTGTCACCTGTTTTACCACACCAACCATTGGATAAAACTTCGAGCGAGTGTAGCGCCCCTGGTGTGCGGAGTCAAGACACACTGTCCATTGGTTGACAATCCTGCACCCCACATATAAATAAGGGGTGCGGGCTCTTATTTCGTCCTCTTGCTTAGCCCTTTTCGTTTCGTCAAGAGGAACATTTTTGTTTCAACTTTTGAACTTTTTCGTTTCACCATTTCGAACCATTTAAAGGATGGCAAGGCAGTTCTACAGCAGCAGCGGAACGCTTGTGAGAGGCCGTTTCCTGTGGTTAAGGGAGCTGGGACATAGGAAGTTCATGGTCCTTCAGAAATTTCAAGGAAAAGCGAAGCTACATATTCGTAATTACGTTCTGGAGGAGGAGGAATTCGTTTTGATCCCAACAAAACGTGGGGTGACACTCGACAAACAACAAACCAGAGACCTCATCGCTGGTGTTAAAGACATGCTGAAAGTTGTCAAACGAGTAAGTAACTCTCTCACCCATTCTTTCATTCTTTCATTCATGCATTCATTCATTCATTCATTCATTCATTCAAACATTCATTTACTCATTTCCATGCACTCTCTCATTCACTCATTCACACATTCAGTCATACAATCAGTCGTTCACTCACTCGTTCATTCATGCATTCACGCATTCAGTTCAGACCTTTGTTCAACCAGTGAAAGTTCTTTTGTTCTTTTTGCAAACTTTTTGACTTTTTTATTATGGTAATGCATGAAAAAAATTTATACGATTATGTATGCCACTGGTGAATATAATTTACTGCTTATTCACGCGATATAAATGATTGACAAAAAAAACTACAAGTATGTATATGCATTGCATAACACGTCTACGCTAACGTTGAAGCATGAAGAACGAATTCTGTCATTCCTGCACATGTTCACGTGCTTGATATCCTGTTACCTTTATCCAAACTCCCTTACACGCATCCGGTAATTATAAAATAATTGTTTAAGTTTTTGTGTTCTGATGAAGTGATGTATCTTTATTAATACTATATGAAAAATGAAACTGAGTAAACAAAAAGAAAAGTCCGATCCGTGAGAAGCCATACTGTGCACATTTACCTATGCGCTTGTCTTGTTTTTAACATAATTTGGTAACTGAACCCTTTTTTATCTGTGTTACATTGTTTTCAGGGCAAATCTGATGAAAGCGAGGATGAAGTGTTCTATAACGAATCCCGGTTGAACAATCAGGAGTCTGGCGTGGACGATGACACACCAGTAGATGATGATTCTCCTCTTGAGGAAACTGCTGGAGATGACAGCAAAGAATTCGTGCTGCCGGAACTTAAGATGCACCTGGGCAAAAACCTGTTCGCCGTGGCTAAAAAACAGTACGGATCGGTTGATATCAGGCACTACTTCTTCACAAACCAGTCCCTCAAATCGTTACACCCAACAAGAAAGGGCATAAACCTGTCCAGTACAGAGTTTTCAACCTTAGTGAACCAGATCCCTTCTCTGGAAAACAAGTGGTCGGGCCTGAAAGAGCTCCCAGAGTGCTCTGTAATGCATTACAATGAGATGCAGCAGTTGAGGTGTAACCATTGCACTCCAAGTCCAAACCAAAATGATAAAGAAGGGGCAACCAGAGCCAGGCATGAGGACGACCTCGACGACATCGAAGACGAAACAACACAGTCAAAAGCGTAAAAAAAAACAAACAAAAGGAAACCGGTAAATCCCATTCTTGTCTCTTCGGACAAGGGCAGCGCCACTGAGGAAGACCCCAAATGCTCACCACCTTTGATTGTGGCAGGGCGTCCACCCTGTAAGCCCGACGTCAAGTCCCAAGCCAAATGGTTGAGTGCGAAGAAGTCCAAACTCTCCACCAAGATTGGAGAGTGAAGCGCTGAGTCTTTAAAAAAGCCTGTCACATGAGATGCGTGGAATCGAATGTGTTGGAATGTAATATCTGCATTCCAGTGTATAGGATGTTTTAATTGAAAAGGGCGAAACATCCTGATACGACAGGCTTGTAAAATGCACCACGTTTTTGCCATAGCAGCCGTGTAACACTAGACAATATTTTTTACTGCGTTCAAAAACGTGTAAACAAACTGTATGACCCTAAAAACAAAAAGCATAATGTCTCGAACTCAAGAACTACACATTGCTGTTTTCTGTTTCAGCACATGGTAACTGATATTAGTCTGTGTATCAAAGGATTACACAGTTAATCTGCATTGTTTGGTTGTTTTGTTTTTTATGGTACAAGATAACTGTCAAGGTAAAAAGCAAGACCATAGGAGTAAATCAGTAATGCAAGCCACTGCTAAATATTAAATTAACACTTGTTTATTTGGTGGAGTCTTTTTAAAAAGAAGAAAATGAACATGTTTGTGAACAAGTAAAAAAAACCATTGGTTTAATGACACTCGACAGATAGAGCTTTTAAAAAATGTAAACTGCTTGCTTGTTTTTTTTTGTCATGTAACAATAAAAAGATGTTTTTATACATATAGCACTATGCTAAAATGAATACAAGTTGTGCTTGTTATTATTACATGTGTATACGATAAGATATATATGTGTAAAAAAGAGCAACATACGGTGAACTTCCGAGCTCATCATTATCAATGTCTGCTTCAGGCATCCATATACAGAATTTCTGGTTGTCTAAGTTACTGCCGGTGTACACACAAGTTGTACACATGCGTCTGTGGAGTAAAATACACCTTGTGTACACTCCGATTTCTTATCCTTACGTCTGCCTAAATCAGACAGTAGTTTGTAACATGCATCAAACAAAAATGAGATAGTTCTATGGAAGTAAAAACAAAAAAATCAAGCACAAAGCAAAAATTTGTAGTGTTGTGTGAGTGAACTTGTGCATTTTGAACACGTGACCATTCACGAAGAAAAATATTGTGTAACAATTGATAAATTACCTATCTCATCAGCACCTCTGCCAACCTCAAGAAAAAAAAACAAAGACATTCTATATATATGTATAAGTTACGTATAAGTTGCATATACATAGCATTGTATGGACTCCAGAATTGTTATCCTAACATTACCTCAGTCGTACAACAGATTAAACGTGCATGAAGGTAAAGCAAACACAAAACAAATAATAGTGCATGTGTTGTTAAAACATGAGTGTTGGGGCCTGTGCTCATGTGTAACATTGTGTGGCCTCCAAATTCTTATCCTTACATTTGCCTCGGTCAAGGGGGCCTTTAAGTGTACCTGCTGGTAACAAACATAGAACAAGCCATAGTTTTATGGATGTAAGCGTTATTAAAAAACTGATTGAGGTCTAAAATTCTGATCGTTACATCTGCCATAGGTATCTGGTCTATGAACAGAGCGCACAAGACAATTTTTTAAAAAAACAGTCCTACCCGTTTATTTCAAAATAAAACAAAAAGCGTAATTTTACAACTCATAACAATCCGGTTAGAATACAATGACGTCACTTAACAGACGGCGTGGGAAATTCTTAATTAAGGCCTCTAGTTTGTAACGCTTCAACAGGCGTGCACGTGGAAAAAAAAATTGCATTTTGTTATTCACCGTACAGTCTACAGAGAGAGAGCACTTGCATGCGAACGAGTTCTGTTTTTTTCATGAAGTACACGTTTGAGTGCGGGGTGTGTACGTGCACCCCCCTGAACAAGGGTGGGTTTCACATGGATTGCTCCGGCCAGGAGGACCTCCCTACGATTCCTCTGAAGACCTTCCCTTCAGTTGTTCAGAGGGGCGTCAAAGATGTTGACATGAGGGGGACCATCTTCTGCAACGACGGAGTTCCCGGCTCCCAGTGGCCTTTCAGCGTCGACTGCGGGCTCGGCGAGGTATTCTCGCCTTCCACAGCTGAAGGAACACTGGCGTTTGATGAGGTCGAAGAGAGCGATTTAGTCGGCACAGCTTTGGGTGGCCTTGCCCTCAGCCTCGTGGTTCTGGGCGGTGTTGTACTGGCTGTCATCCTTTATAAAGTGAATATTTTTCTTTGAGTTTTTTATTTTTTTTTTTACACTCACTGTCATTATGTGCAACAGTGTCTTTCATGTATAACTTAAGCCTGTCTAACAATTTTCTGCATGTGTTTTTTCTTGTGTAGAGAGATGCAGCTCTGCGTAGGCGTTTCACGCAGATAGGCCTAGACAACATCGAGGCCTTCGTAAATGGCGCTGGAGCCGATCGACTCAGACAGATGTAAGTGGTAACGTTAGTTCTTTTCTGTTCAATGTATTTCGTCTTTCAAAAACAAAAAAACATGAAACAATGCTGATTTTTTTTCCAGTCTGACTGCAGAAATTGGCAGAGTGACGGGAGCCTTGGCCATGCTAGTGCAGAATAACCCCAACCAACGCCTACCGCAACAGCCGAACCTCCGACAACCGAGCTTCCACCAGCAGCAGCCGCAGCCTACACCTTGTATGCCTGGTGCCTGCCCCGTCAGACCGCCTCCAGTCCCCAAACGCCCGCCAGGCGGTCGAGGAAGCGGCACTCCTCGTCAAGGTACCCCTGGGCCTGAGGTAGGCATTAGGCTTCAAAACCTTATAAGGACGTCGGGAGCCTCCGAGAGACCACCACCACCGCCACCTCCACTGAAACTTCAGAACGTCAGTACTGGCTGTGACGACGATGACACCGAGTCAATGGAGTCTACTCAGAGTCACTCCGAGCTTAAGTGAATTGCTCAAGAATTTTTTGTTTTTGTTTAATTTTGCTCTCTGTCATTTTTTCAGATATATAAAAGCAACTGAACCATGTGTCCTCGTTCATCTGATGTGTTTTTTTTTCCGGGTTTGGTTTTTGTACAGGTTTCCCCTACCAGAAGCTCACCTTGTTCTCTGAGGCACTGTTGTGAAAAGAAGGCTGTGACCTACATGAGCTGCAGCAGCTGTAGCAAGATGTGCTATTTTTAGCATTAAAGTTGAGCCCTGTTCTTAGGGGTAAAAGTGTATGCAGAGACATCTATATTCATGTGTACGTCGTGGTTTGTTGTTAACCAGAAAAGTAACTAATTATTATCCAAAGATAAAAACCAAGAGCTAGCAATGTTCTTTGTATGGTGAAAACTCAATCGTGATCGAGTTTTGCAGCGCATAATGACTTTTCAAACGGTTAAATAAGCTAAAGATGAAGGTTTGAGAAGTGCGTTATGGTAATATGGTGAACCATGAACGACATAAAAAAAAGAAAAACACATACATACTATGTAGTCTAGCAGCAACTGTACCCGGTGTGGGATGCTCGAAGCCTTTTGGTTAAAAATTGATTTTTTTTTTTTAATACATACATGACGCCTCTAGCATCACGCCTCGCGCATCATCATTATCAGCAACGCAGGCGGTAACACGTGCCGGGCGGCAACACGTGCCGCTGCAAAAAAAAAAAACAGGTGACGCTGTGATACGTGTGACGGGTGAATCGTCTTGCGTCCCTTTGCTGAAACTCTTTCATTTACAACAACAACAAAAATTTTTATGGAGCAGAAACAGTTTTTTTTATATATATACATATATTAGCATGCACAGTCAAATACTACAAAACACAACATTTGGTATAGAATACACATATATATTACCGATATAGTCAAATACTACAAAAGCATCATGCTATGTAGAATGCGTGTATATATTACCGATACAGATGAACGCTACAAAAAAAAATACTATGCTAGGTAGAACATTACAGACAAAAGAAAACACACCGTTTTCAAAAACCCAAAGTGCATCATCTTATTTAAGTGCAGAAAAACGACAAAATAAAAAGTCACAACTTCTTTCCTGAACACAAATCAGTAAACTCAATACACTTAAAAAGTTGTCAGTCTAGTTTCTGTCGAGTTAACAGTTTCATCATCGTTATCACTGAAACCTGTGCGCCACAGTCCGCAGTATCTTACACGTCGATGACGTCGACGGGGATTGTAAATCGATTCTTCATCATCCTCTGTCTTTGCTCTGAACTGTAAAAACTTTACGCACGTCATTATCGTCTGCAAATATTCACAAAACAGATATTTACTGTAAAGAAAAACGAAAACCTGGCATGCATGTTAAGTTACCGAGAAAATTTTTTTTTGCACCATTTACCTTTGCGCAAATGTACACGACAACTAGGAGCATACAGCATGTGTCCACAGATACGTCGAAATTAAACTTGAAGGGCCATAAATGGGCGTCGGACTCCACCATTGTGTCAGCTTCAGGAGGGAGCGGATCATGCGCTGTCAATGTGGTGGTGTGTGTAAAAGGTGACACTGCTCACCTGTCTGTGAAGTCTCTTGCTTTGGGTGTGTTTTTGGTGCTGAGAGAGAAAGCCCTTGAGGCGCGTGTTGTTCGGTAGTGATTCGTAAGTTGATGAGTGCTTGGAAAATCCACTCTCTCTTGTGTTGTGCTGGGAGGGTGCGTGATTTGATGGGTGGTTGTAAACTCCACTTTCTCTCCCCTGGTTGCTGTCGCAGTGCTTCCTTCATCCTTAGAACGCTCCGCTGCTGCTGAAGTTGCCGATGTTGCAGTACCTTGGTACGGTTCGGTGTCTTGTGTTGTTGACCAATCTGCATTTTCAAAAGACCAACAACATAAAAGTGAAAGGTATTTTTTTTTGTAAGCATACGCGCAAATTTTTTTTTTTTCAGTAGTCATGGCAGACTCTCAATAAATACAGACAACAAAATGCTCCTGCTTACCTTGTTCATCAGTGCATACAATCAATGGATGGTTTTGGATGTTATGGTGGTGTTGACCTTCCTTGCAGTACAGTGTACCGGTTATATCAACTTTCCCAATGATTTCGGCTAATTTAGCTGAAAAATCTGGTACTCTAGTGAGGAGAGGTGATTTTCTACATCCTGCGAACAGTTCACCGTTTTCCATGTAACTGCAGAAACATACATCAAACAAGTCTTTCTCCTTTGTTGTACCGCAGGAGAAACGGTATGCACCCTGTGTTGTACATATTTATACATGCAACACGAAAGTAAGGCTAATGAATGTATACATAATGTGTCCTGCCATTGTTCTGCTTCTGCTGTGAGGTGTGACCGTTTGTGCTCATGCGCAATAGGACACCTTATCAGAGCTGACTTTTCTGCTTTTTGGCCCTTTTGGCTTCACATGATACAACACTACGGAACTATGGATATAATCTGCACAAGTTGGTGTAACAAAAAACCATCTTTTTTTTTGTCTGGTGATACATGTTGCTAAAACTTATCTTGTTAACTGTCTAGTGTTTAACACTGCTCTGCATAACTACAAACCAAAAAAAAAATGCACAATATGAGGCGATTTACAATGTGATATTAATACAATAATCACATCCTTACATAACACATATACATTACATAGTTACAAGAAATATATACACACAGTGAACTTTCATAGAGTTTGACATGCAGGCAAACAATAGGAAATCTATACAACGCAATAATCTGTTATCCAAGGCTACATATTATATATATATATATATATATATATATATTTTAAAACACACACCATAGCATTGTGAAAACATGTTTTGCAGTGTGATGATATAGTCTGCAATTTTCAATAACCATAGGGAAAGCTCTTGAAACTGTCACAGGCAACAACACGTTTTGTGAACACCTTCCTAAAAGTCTTTGTATAGGGTCTATTGTAAACAATGCCCTGATGCTTCACTCTTGTTATCTGCTTTGCTGGAGGAAGTTTGATTTCGTGGATTGTGTCCATCACGACCTGTTTCATTGAATCAAAGTCTATGATCTGACTATTCACATAGTTGAGAGTGATACCTTTAACCTTGCTAACACACGAGTCATTGCTAAGCTTGTAACTGTAACTCTTTGGACCAGTGGACAGGAAAGTTTTAATGTGCATGCCTTCTGGTAACTCATTGGTGAGCTCACCCAGAAGGTCCCCTGTTTCCAAGACTTCATTTTCACCCTTTTTTTGAATGAATATGACAGAATAGGTGTCAAAATACAGGGTTTGATCCCAGGTTTTTTCGAGAATACTGAAAAGATGGAGGCGCGCCAGAGACGTTGTAAATGTACCTATAATCTCGTTTGTGAAAGTGTTCTCTTCCTTGAAGGTCTCTGCAGATTTCAACTCTACAACAAGCACTTCCGGTGAAATGATGTGGAAGTTTGTTACAACCTTAGTTGGATCATTTCTGATTTTGGTGAATTCAGCTTTTGTCTTAAAGGTCATGGGCAATCAAAATCAAACTTTACCAGATCGTAGAATAGAGTACTACAAACTTAACTTATAAATATTATGTAAATCGGACTTCTGTGTGAAAAGATATTAGCGTTAATTTACGCCAATTCACGCAACGGCATTTTGGTGCGATCGCTGAAGCGTAACGGTGTCAACTCAGGCAGTGACGTCAGAGTTGCTGTTGCAGGCTGGTAGCACAATGTAAACACACTTACATGCGTGGTGTTTACTCGTGATTTAGCAAGATGGTTTATTGTAGAGCGGTTGGATGTAGCTCAGACTCAAACAATAAGAATTTGAAAGTGACATGGCATAGTTTCCCTCGTGATCAAAATCTTAGGAGACAGTGGATGAACAGGATCAACCGACAAAATTATGAGGAAAAATACTGGAGACCTACCCACAAGATTTGTGGTCTACACTTTAGAGACCCCGAGGACTTTCGTTTTCCATCACCAAAACAAGCTGTTTTGTTGGAATATAAACCGGGAAGACATGAACTTGCCAGTGGAGTTGTGCCTACTCTTAATCTAGGAAAGACAAAGGATGTCAGCAAAAAGCCTAGGATGGCTGCAGTCAAAAGACAGAATTTGCAGGTATGTGTATTGGGCTTTTTACTGTTGAGCAAAGGACAATATTAACACTGCCATTTTGTGATTCATCTTATGTGCACGATTAATACAGTTTAGCTTTAACTGTAAATAATTTAACAGCAGGACTTCATAAAAGTCACTAAGTCTGTGATAAATAATTCCACACATTTATTTATACAATGTATATTATTCATATTACAATTCCATTTGAAAGTTTTCGAAACCCTCCCAAAACTTACTAAATGTAGGCAATACCCACCACAACAGTATATATATATATATACATATATATAGATATATAGATGTCAGAGACCTTGGAGTATGATTATCTAACAGATGTTTATTCTCGAATAAGTCTTAAAAATTGCTTCTTTTTGTTTTTCAGACAATGCTAGATGTGCAAGGCAGATTGCAAGCTTCACAAGTTCTTTGGGATGAGGTGCTCTCTCCTGAATCACCCAATGTGAACATTGACGATTCTGTTGAAGTATCATTACCTGAGATGTTAGGGAATACCTCCCAAAAGCGTGATGTCGCAACACAAACTGATGGATTAATAGTGGTGAGTTAATTTTATGAAAAGGGTTGGATTTTTTAACCGATTTTATTTCTCGTTACACATTGAAGGAGTACCTTTTGTCAGATACTTAAAATATTATTGTAGTTAATATACCTATGAATAAACATTATATCATTTCTTAATTTATTTTCAAAGATGCAGGATGTGTCGGTTGGATGTCACATTGCATCTGAGCCAAGAGCAACTAATGTGAAGATGTGTCAGACCGAGGCAGTTATCAAGAGGCACAAGGGGGTAAATGTCACACCGAAATATGCTGAGAAGGAGACCACCTGTGATCTACTGCTGCCATCAGTGCCTAATGTCCAGGAGGATGACCTTCATTTTGAAGATGGCCTTCATTTTGAAGATGAAGAAGAATTTATGGATTGTTCAGATGACATGGACTACTTGCCGACTGAATACGAGCCAAGTTCAGAAAGCGACCTTTCTGACTCTGAGGAAATCGACGACAGGTATAACAAATAGTTAACAAGTGCATTACATTGTATTTACAAAATTTTTTTGTGTGACAGGTCATGGAAGGCCAGCTTTAGTTACCAACATGTGAAGAAACTTTTGCTGTTATCATTTTTAACAATGTTTTTGTTTTGTTTTTTCGTTTAAGGAAAAAGCTTACGGGGTCAGACAGCAGCTCTTTCCTGGTATCAGCAGCAAGTCTGTTTCAATTGCTGAGTCTCTGTTTGGTATGTGGCACCTCTCGAGAAGTGTGGATGCGCACCCGTCGTGGGACCGCGATCTTATTTGAAGCCCTTTGCAAGGTCTGTGGTACTCCATTCTCATGGTGGTCGCAGCCTTTACTGGGGACCATGCCTGAAATTAATCTGCGACTTGCTGCAGCCTGTCTCTTCTCAGGATGCAGTCCAGTGAAAGCACTCAACTTGCTGCATCACGCAAAGGTAATTCGAAATAATAAACTGAAAGCAGTGAGCATTGTTGTAGTTGTATTTGCATGTGTGGTATGTGTACAGTTTTGCTAGTGTCATTTACATTTGCCAATTGTTTCAGGTTCCGTGTATCTCCATAAGGACGTACAATTTGATGCAGCGTTGCTACTTAGTGCCTGCAGTCAACTCGATTTGGAGAACAGAGCAACTTGTTCATCTTCGGGCGGTGACGACTGCGGTGAAACTCGGTGGTGATGGCCGTTGTGATTCGCCTGGGCACTCCGCTAAATATGGCACGTACACACTGATGGACCTAGATCAGAGACGTGTACTGGATCTTCAACTAGTTCAGGTATGTTGTGAAATTTAGTTTCAGCTCAGTGTAATTGTCATGTATTTGTTCATAAAGTGAGAGATTTTGTTGTTTCAAGCAATACAATATAATTATAATTCATATTTATAACTTGGGCATATATTGATGGGCAAAATGTTGTATTTTCGTAAATCGATCAGTGAAGCATTACAAGGAATAAGAAAAAAGATAATAAGCTAAATAGATGCATGTTTAGAATTATGTTCTGTCACAGTTTTTTTTTCATTTTTATGCAGTGCAATGAAACCACCAGCTCAAATGCAATGGAGCTGGAGGGCTTTAAGAGAGGTATCCGCGTACTGGAAGATAATGGCATTGCCATAAGCCACATAGTTACGGACAGACATCCCAGCATTCGAAAATACATAAGGACAGACAAACCAGCTATGAAACACTATTTTGATTGCTGGCATGTTGCCAAAGGTACTGATACTTTTTCCCTACAACAATTTAAATATTGGCTTAGATGAATGTATGGTGCTGCTGTTTTCTCAGTAGAATGATATAATGCTCTAAAAATTGCAGGGATCAGGAAGAAACTTGGAGCTTGGGCCGGTCGGAAGGACAACGACAAAATCAAGAAATGGATTCCATCCATAGTCAACCACCTGTATTGGGCAGCTTCTACCAGTGAAGGTGATGCGGAAATGGCCCTTGCAAAATGGCGTTCCATGGTGAACCATGTGGCTGACATCCACCAGCATGATGATTCACTATACCCAGCATGTGATCATGGGCCTCTAGAGGACAGAGTATGGATTGAAAAAGGTACATAAATGTGCCTTCTGATGATCATTACTACTAGTGTACACCATGTAAGTCTGCTGATGTACACAGTGAATCTCTTTTGTGTTTCATGGTATACATATATATATTATTATTGTTTAATTATTATTATATTATTAGATAATTATTATAAATACAACACTACTACTGACCCTTTTATAAGTTTACATTTTGTTATATTGCTAGGTTCCACAACTGTTTTTTAGGTTATTCTCTATACACATGTATACTAAGTCATGAATATGAATAAGCTATCTCATGTCAACAAAAAAAAACCAATTGTATAGTATTTATTGAAACCACAGCAAGGATATCAATACAAAATTGCACTCACCAGTCTTGTAACTCAGCTCTTTCTGTCTGAAGTGGCTCTTGATGATCATCATCACTGGAACTGTCACTGTCATTTACATCCTCTAGGCTGCTAAATTCTGAACTGTCATCAGGTAAAAATGCATCCCTAAGCCTGTTAGGATTATTTGGAATAGGATCTAATGCATATGGTTCAAATATCCTTGGTCTGGGGGTCATAATTTCGTCCAGTTCATTAAACTCATCCAGACTCCCAGGGTTGTCCATGCTGAATGCCACTCAAGAACAGCAACTCTGACGTCACACGCACGGCCCTGGTGGCAGGTAGAGGAACTACCAATTTTCGATCCTGACATACGCGAAATGCGCGGGAGTGCGGCAAACTTCGTTTTTTGTTTGTAACATATACATTAAGTTCGTTTTTTTTTCTGCAGACCTTTTTAATACACTTTAATCTATCTGATAAGAACATTTTCGGCAAAAGTATGATTTTGATTGCCCATGACCTTTAATGTACTGTGTACGGGGGAGGTCACTGCGCTGAATAAATTTGCCCCACAAAGTTTTTGCATACAACTTGGACACCAGTCTTAGGGAGGGGTTGTATTTTATTTTGTCTTTCTCAAGCAGTATACCCTGCTTCTCGTGATAATACTGTATGTATCTGTCTTTGTCTTCCTCTGACTCAACCCAGCATGGGTAACCTGAGGCCGCCTGCTTAACTTTCAGGAACATTTTAACATATTCCTGAAAAATGTTGCAGTTAATGTCGTGTGTGGTTTCAGCATAGTGATATATTTCGTGTATTTTCAGGATTTTATACCCATGCTTAAGGGCAACCTTGACCTCCTCTGTTGTCCATGTGCCCAGGATAGCTCTCTGGGCTTCACTGCAGTCACAAGGGTCAGTATTTTCTGTTTTGGCACACAGGGCACACAGTGGAAACTTAAATTTTCCATTACATCTCATAGGGAGCACAGGAATGAACAGCTTCCTTGGCGGTGCCACTTTAACTTTGACCAGGCCGTAATATGACTGCAAAGTGTAATCCATTTTCGCCTGTTCTGTTATTATCTCAGGGTGACATGTAGGGTACTTGGCTATGACGTTGATGTAACTATAGAGAGAAGTCACGTCATTATATCTGATTTCCTCATCCTCTGCTGCTTCATGAAAGAGGCTCACAGGGGATACACGACCACCAAAGAAAGAGTCACATATTTTCAGAGGCGTAGCCACATCCAGTGATTCAACAAACTCTTTGAGGTCCCTGTTGTGTTTGACCATGTTATCAAACTCGCATTCCCATATATGAACAACATTGAACCCTTTACCACGAATTTCTTTAAGTCTGGAAAGAGTTCTCTGATGGATCTTTTCCAGAGTAATTCCCGTTCTTGGATCACGAGCATGTCTGTCTTTGAGGCAAGTGTGTCCATGCCACCTGCACCCCAAAAATTCGTACAGGGTCTTGGACTCCTCACATGCGCCGTCACTGTGGTACAGTGTACCAGGAATCCTAAATTCACCACCGTTACGACTGTGCTGTATTTTGCGACCTGACACTTTGGCTACCCATTCTAACCAGGCTATGGCTTTGTGGCTGTCATTCGGGTGCTTTGTGTAACCGCGTGCAGGAATCTGTGGAATGGGCGATCTCACAAATTCGTGTTCTGTAATCTGTTCACTATTAATTACTTCATCATTAATTGTCCACTGACCCCTTTTAAACACTGCTGTATGTTCTGTGCCATCAGTAAGTCTGACTTTGTGTTCTTCATGCAGCAGCAGCTCCCTCACAACCTGCATTGCACTTGAGGCAATAGTTGCATGGGCAAAAGGGTCCACCCCCTCTCCATCAAGGGCTGTAACACCCATCAGCAGGTCACGGAATTTTGTGCAGGCTTCCCTTAGGATGTTCACATCAGCCCTTGTGTATGCTAGAATTTCCACTTGGAAATTAAAAACTTTACCCCTATGCTTGTCGTGCCATGCCATGAAGGACTCCCTGTCTTTTTTTAGACATGTACTGCACCCCATAGTAGGCTGGGTCAGGAAATGGTCCTACATAATTCTGATTACCTTTTGTGTTAAGAAAATGTGGAAACTCCCCTTTCTGGAGTTCGGCGTTCAAACCTAAGGCTGCTGGTAGCTTCTTTAGGGCCATTGGAAGGAAGTTCAGACTGTCAATGCATCGGATGTCCACGCCTTTCTTTATGGTCATTGTCATAATTTTGCTGCCAGAGTATATAACATCCGGAAATAAGCCGTTGTTGACACAGTGATTCAATATGAAATGAGAATCAAAGGCCTTAGCGTTATGAGCAATGGCGACAGCACCCTTGTGTTGCGGTGATATGAGCCACTTGCAGAAGGCATCACAGGTATCGGGCCCCTTAAAAATCAGCTCCCTGTGACCACACACTCCATTGGAGCATGGTTCTGTTGCAAAACCATCCTTCCCCAATGCCCAGCACTGGCGACATCTGTCCCCGCAATTTCCACACTTAGACTCAGATGTAAAGGTTTCACCTCGACACTCCTGACATGCTGTCTGGGCCACAACAAAATTAGGTATATGTCTCTCCATACCACAGTAACCTCTGTTACAGTTGACACACCTCCTACATCTTGCACACAACTGCTCAGGTAGACACTCTTGACACCCTGCTTTGGGTCTGTTGAGGTATCCTTTATCGCACATTATTCTTTGATCTTGGGATGTCTCAAAATCGTAATAAATGAAACGACCTGCTGTTTTCTTAGGCTTCCTAATCCTATAATAACACAGGTGTTGCCCTACAGTATACTGCTGACAACAAAAACAGAACCACTCGTTACATTGATGGTCAGCAGGGTCCCTCTTGGTTTCTTGGTTTTGTCTATGATTTTGTAGCATTTGAGACACCTGTAGAAGGTGTCACACAGTGACAAAATCTCTTCACCTTTCCTTGCACCTATTTTATGCTCTCTGACTGCTTGATGTCTCATGAAACACTGTTTGTTCCTGCACACCATGTTACAGCTGTCACATATCACAGAATCATCACCATAGAAACATTTCTTTGTGTTGCATGTTGCACAGACAGATTGACAGCTATGCCTCCCTTTGTCACTGTATGTTGTCATACATTCTTCACAGAGTTTTTTGTACACAAAAAAACCATTGATGTTCACAATGCTATGGTAATGTTGATCTTTCAGGTACAAATAAATCTTTCTTGACCTCTCAGTTTTGCCTGTATACACAATGTCATCACCGCTATCTCCTGACACTACAATAATTTGCACATTCAGACACTGTTCAAACTTGTACAGATCATGCACAGGTACAGGGGTATCAACCGGTACACTAGCTTGCTTGTGGAGCTTCAAGGCTTGGCCGCGTTGTGAACTCTGTTTTCTGCTCATTGAGGAGTTCTTGTGAATGAACTGCTTAAACTGCGCCTTGGGCATCTTGTTCAGTTTGGCCATACATGTCACAATTGCGCGCGCTGCACACATGAACTCGTTGGGAACTTCCGGAATGAAGATCATAGATTTCTTCTGTTTAATTGTACAGTCGTCAGACAAGGTGTCAGCATTTATGATAGCCTTCCTACCACCACCTACATCCGCTGCTGCCATAATTCCTACGTTGACCTCGAAGGAATCGTCTACTGCAAGGCTTTTGTTTGACTGAAGCACAGCTTCAAACCTGTTTTTTTTTCAAATGAAACAGAAATACAACGATATATATGCCATGCATGTAATAGCATCTAACTGTAACACACGTACATGTGTAGATTTTACATATGAGTAACTAAGGTATGGTTACTTGAGAATACACTCACCTTTCCATAATAACCTCTGGTGTTATGTTGTGTTGGGGTTGACAGTGTATTGTTATTTCTCTATCTAAACCAGCATGTTTGATAGAAAGACGGGCTTTATCCTCATGGTTTGGGTGGTTGGCTCTGACATTGGTCATGATGCTATCAAACATATCACCCAGATCATCCATTACATCAAGCAACTTCCTTCCTTGTAAGTCATCGTTAAATTTAGCCCTGAATGTGACTTCCTCTACACCATATTTACGTGCTCTCCTTTCATTGATCTGTTCTATTACAAAAGGTTTGGCTCTTTCCTCCTCTGCTGTTATGTCCATTCTTTTAGCCGGTGGTGGTTCAGCCATTTTCACAGCCTATACTGTGTAATCCTATGAGAACTGTATGAACTATGTTATAATACTTTCATGGAAGAACATGTAGTTACAAATACACAGTAGTCCAGTTTCCTACAAAAGACTACAGTTAATTCTGGCGGGCTTTTCTTTTTTGGTGAGATGCATTTGTTGAATTGCATCCCTACCAATCACACACTCTAGATATGTACTGGCTGTTTCCCATTGGTTATGTTTCTCCTAGGTCATCACAAAAACACCTTTAAAGATAGAGTTTTTGTATGCCTTTGACATACTCCACTTAGATATGTTTTTCTACCACCCCAGACACACTGTGACACAGTTACAGTTAAAAACTATAGGACAACATGTGTGGTGGCAGCACCTACTTAGTAGGTGTATTCACAGGTGCATTTACTGCCCTCTGGTGTATATTTTAGTACTACTAAGCCAGCATGCGGTTTTTACTACTCATGACTGTACTGAATTTAAAATTTTGGTCACCCAAATTTTTTGCCCAATATGCTACCATTCACTTTTTAATCTTAATATTTAATGGGTACCTGCCTGATTCACCATAAACAATAGAGGTACATATAGATTTATTTAAGCATAAAATATGTTTGAGAAATCTCAAGTGTAATTTTTCTATTTTATCACACTTGCAATGACCCCAAACCTCGCAGTTATAAAACATTATTGGTTGCACAAGTGTATCAAATAAATGCAACTGTAGATCAATAGGAAGCTCAAAATTTCTACACTTAGCCAGTAATGCATACATTGCTCTTGAGGCCTGTGATTGAAGTTCCTGAATGCCCGACTTACAGTGGCCATTATAATTAAATTTAATGCCAAGAAACTTGAACACATGCACAACTTCAATGTTATTGTTGTCAATATGAAATGAAAATGTATCCTTGTCTACCTTACGCTTTCCAAATACCACTACCTTGGTCTTATTACAATTAATAGCAAGTTGCCAAGTATTACAATAAGCATATGAAGGGCATCCAGTGCCTTCTGAAGACCAGCCTTTGAGTCTGATAAAACAGTGGTGTCATCTGCATACAATAGAACAATAAGTTTCAAAAAACCATCAATCCTATCAACTTGAAATTTAATTGGTTGACAATCCTGTTCCAATAAAAATTCTTCCACGTCATTTACAAATAAAGAAAAAAGTAAAGGAGATAAATTCTCACCTTGTCTCACTCCTCTAATACAAGAAAAGTAATCAGACCTTTGTTCATTAACAAGCACACACGATTTAATACCTCTATATAAAGCCTTAACTATATCAAATATTCTACCCTTTATACCTAACTTCAACATTTTGTGCCACAAAGCTTCTCTAGCGATTGTATCGAAGGCTTTTGAAAAGTCGATAAAGGCCACATACAACTTCTTACTTTTGAAATTAAACAGTTCTATAATACTCTGTAAAAGAAAAATATGATCTGTTGTACTATACCCCGCCCTAAAACCTGCTTGAATCTCTTTCAATAATTGATTTGATTCACAAAATTCACAAAGTCTAGAATTAAGAAGTGACGTAAATAGTTTACCAAAACAACTAAGTAGAGTGATACCTCTATAGTTATTACAATCGAGTTTGTCGCCCTTATTCTTTTATACAATGGAATGATTAAACCCACTAGCCAGTCAGCTGGTATCTGACATTCAAGCATAATTCTGTTGAACAATTTTGCATACAAGGGAAGCAAATAACAAGAGGAATATTTAATGAATTCATTTACTATGAGGTCATTACCAGCTGCTTTGCCATTATTAAGATTCTTAACTCCATTTAAGATTTCTTTTTCTGTGAAAGGTGCATTAAGGCTCTCTGTGTCTAATTTTACTGAATTTTCCAAGTTGAGACTGTGGTGGTTAATTCCATTGCCTTTATGTTCACTGATATTAGACAATTTTGCAAAATGCATCGAAAGAGCCTCTAAGGCAATCGGAGGAAACTCTGTCTTGTTTTCGTGCAGTAGATTCCAGTACTGTTTTGGATTTTTGGATTTTAAAAACCTCAGTCTATTAGCAAATTCTAACCTATGAACCCTCTTTACTTTGGTCAGTTCTTTCTTGTACTCTTTGCTTTTTTCTATAAGATCAGCTTTACTATCTGCAGTTCTAATGATGTTATTGCGATGTTTGGCTTTATGATATGCCTTACGTTTTACACATACTTCCTTACTGAACTTATATTTATTTCTACCATCTTTTATGTTTGATATTTTGGTGTTGCTAGGTTTCTTTACACCAAATGTTGTAACTGCTGAATCTATCATGATACCTTGAATTTTTTTTGTCAAATCCTCAATGCTTAATATATCTGCTTTATTTATTAATTCATTTATAATATCAAGACTAAGATTATCTTTAAATTCATTTGCTAGCTCATTCTGCCATCTTTTGGGCACAGGAGCACGTACTACCATAATAGGGCTTACTAATGAACTAAAAACCAAGTTGGGGTTACTACTTGTACTTATGTTTAACGAAATATCAAATGCAATAATGCAGTGTTTATCTGAAAAAATTGGATCAAAATCGTGTATTTGAAAATGTGAGACGCTATGCATTAAATGAACTGAACCAATCACATAATCAATCATTGAATTTTCTGTTGTAGTAGATTTACCCACATCTTTATCTGAACCTACTCTGCCATTAAAAATACATATCATATGATTTCTACATAACTGAATTAATGCTTCACCATAACCACTTTTATCTACTCTCTTGTCGATGTTAGATCTTTGTAGTGGCAACTGTAGATCCAACATCAACTGCTCCACTTGCATGGTATTTATGGTATAATAATCCAAATCAACATGTTCACAGACATTAGCATCAAACACGGCAATATCATTTTTAAGCGCAACATGGGCATTGAAATCACCACATAACAGTACATCACTAGTGCCAGGATCAAAATCTAGCAGTACATCTGACAATGTCTGAAACATATCCACTGAAGAATACTTACTACCATAGGGTGGAATGTAAGCAGCAATTAGAATCATATCTTTGCTAGGTCTTACTGTAATATTCTTACTCTTTAGTAAAACAATGAAGTTATGATCATAAGATAACCTTACAAATTCCGATGAGATACTTTTGCTTATGGCAACTAATACACCACCTGATCTATATCTGGATAACATTACTCTGTTTTGAATATGTGTTTCAAATCCTAACGCATCAAATTCAGACATTATGTAGCTATTATCTATATCATCACATTTTGTTTCACATAAAACTAACACACTGTAACTCTTAATGGAGGAAGTAAATTTTGGCAAAGCCAACTTCGTTTTAAGTCCACAAACATTAAGCACCATAACACTGATTTTATCACAATTTGATTGATCATTACTTTGAAATTGTGAATTGGATAAAAAGGTTTTCTTTTTCATATCAATATTTTTAATAACTACGCTGGGAGGAGACAGTCCATGAGGCTGCAAGGAAGGAGATATTTCTTGTGCAGTTAAAACTTCATTCCTCATGGACAACTTGTTTAATACTGGCTGTCGAGACCAGGGAAACCATAATTGCTCTCAGCAGAACTGGCCACCTTAACTGTGTCTATAATGTTGGCCCAGACCTGACGAATTCCTGCTTGACTTAAATGAAGACCATCCCTTGATAAAATTCGATGCACATGACGAAATGTGCCATTATGGTCTATAAACAGAACTAATTTGTCTTCAAGAGACTCCATGTATCTATTGATGGCATTAATTTTACTATTCAGATAAGTTTTGTCAAGTCTGTTAATTATACTCGAAAGTATGATATTAGCTTCAGGAATATGCCATCTGATAACATCCATACACTGTTTAATCTTGGTGCAAATGACAGAAAAAGAATCCTTTTCTAAATTGTTTGTGCCTACACGAAGAACAATATTCTTCATAGGTCTCAGTTCACACAATTGGGATAATTTCTCCGTAATAACCTCAATGGTGCCACCAGGAAAATAAGCCACATGAGTATTGCCTTCATTTTTAGAAAACTGGTGAATATCCTTTAACATTGAGTCAGAAACTATGACTGTGCCATTCTCAATAATTCTAGACTGCACTGACTTAACATATGTAGTGTTGACCTGGGATGAGGATGATGTGCTAATTGAACGCAGTTCTTCTAAAAACACTCCAAGAATATTGCACCCCAAGCCATTCTCCCCGCAACCCCAACATGAATCCGTTTCCACATTGTGAATTAAATCAGCACCTTTAGTACTGTGAAGGGCCTCAGCAAACTTAATGGAATGAGCTAGTTTACACTTCAAAATCTCTTTCATTTCTTTAACCCTTATAATACTCCACCCAACACTTACATGAACTGATTTTGCTACATTCTTGGCTTGTGCCCCAGTTTTACACTTTAAGATGGCTCTAGCAGACTTTAAGTCATTGTGGAACAATGCCTTCTGGTGTTGATAGGCATGTTTTGCCGTAAAATAATGGGTACCCCTGAACACGAAAGGAGTCTTAGCAAAATTAGACAATAGGTGAAGCCGACAGCCAGCTCGAAACAAAAAAAGTCTATTTGGAGCTGCACATTGTTCCGCTTTCGGTACAGTTAACAACACCAATATTTCTCAATTTGACCTCCATACTTTTTACTACTGTACAAGGCAAGTCCGTCCTTTTAGCTTCGAAAAGTGCCTGTTTAAGTTCACTGATCTCTTTATTGGCAAGAATCAGTTGTCTAGTCCTATCTAGCAATTGTTCATCCAATGGTGGACTCGCACACGTTGGCATCATGTCAGAAGAAACCAGTGTTCGTATCTCATCATGTCCAGGTGTGCTACAAATTTGAGGACTGAAAGAGTAACTACTCTTGACTGTTGAAATAGATTGATCAACCATGATATTGATAGAACCATGAGATGATTGTGTTTCAGGTATGCACTGAGCCAGATTTGTGCTCACATTAGAATCCTCCAATGCAGTAGATAACAAAGTAGAACCAATAATCACGGAGTCCAATGGATTAGATGAATGAACGATATAAAAGTTATTGTTCATTATAAGGGGAACATGAAGGGAAGCATTTGCTTTAACTGGTGACAATGATTTTGGTCTTTTCTGGCTGGTAAAATAGTCAAAGTCCGGATCTATTTTGATTTTTTTGATCCTGCTTGAAGTACGAATTTCATTCATTTTCATTTGACAGTTCTCCGTGTGCGTTTTGTTTACAGCTCTCCACGTGAGTTTTTTGTTTACTTGGTGAACAATGACGTTGATTGGCTGTCAAATTCACTTCGGCAATTCTCATTGGCTGTTGCCTTCGCGATGACGCTGACGAGTAACCAGTGGCGCCGCCATTCAAAAGCCCGCCAACGGATCCAAGGATCCAATGTAGAGGCGACGGCTCACAGGCGATTGAGCCTCTGTAGTGACGATCTAAAACAGTTCTCAAAAATTCTACAGGTCAACACTCAGTACTAGGCCGAATTATGCCAGCCTTCAACTCCTCGATCCTATTTTAAAAAATATAAAATCATCAAAGTTGTGAAAACAACAACAACAAGTACATGTATTTGGTGTATTTCAGCTAACATAAACAGCGTCATACTTCTCTGGTTTAAACTTAATTAAATTACCATTGACTCTCTGTCACTGTTGGGTATTATCAACCATGAAAATTTAGCGCAAGGGGGGGAGGGGGGTGAGTAGATCATCTTTGGTTCTGGTTAGAATTTTCTATCACAAACTTCTGATGTGTCTCCCAGATTTCACCTTTATTATTATTTAAGACTCTCCTGATTGTGGTGGCGCTGTATTGCAATGTATACCAATGCGACCTCTTGTGTGAAATATATACAACACAGTTGAGATCGAGGCTGTGAACCCGAGCGAATGTTATCGTAGTTATTAAGGTTAAATACTACATTTGGCGACGAGGATCGTGGATTTTACGATATCAAAACGTTCATTAGACTTTCTGGATTCAGTCAGGTGTTAGCGGCACAGTGACAACACGGATTAGTGTCTACTTTTGACTGTCAAAGTGAACCGTCTCGCCTCGTGGAAAAGCACGTTGTTTTCATCATGGCGACCTCACATGGAAACCCGCTTGCGTCTACTATTCGACCGTTCGATCCACATGAGGAGCCTGCTAATACTGGTGCCCGATGGGAGAGATGGCCCTGAATTTTCGAGACATACTTGGTTGCTAAGCAGATTGCAGATGATGCAGTGAAATCCGCTCAGTTATTGCTTCGTGCTGGTCCAAAGGTATTCGATATATATGACACTTTGCGAGATGAGGATGACAAATATCTTGACACGGTCAAGAAGTTAACAGACTATTTCAAACCAATGAAAGACACAGCTGTAGCCGTTTATGTGTTTCGTGGGGAGGTTCAAAAGCCCAGAGAAAGTGTCGACCAATTTGTAACTCGTCTCAAAACCTTGGCAAAACATTGTGAGTTTACAGATTCAGATAAGGAAATTCGTGCACAATTTTTACAACATACAAGTAATGGCAAGTTACGGCGTGAAATATCGAGGCATCCTGACTGGGCATTAACTGACGTCCTTAAGGAAGCTCGTTCGATTGAAGCGTCGGAAGCCAGAGCAAACGACATGGAGACAGACAGGTCTGTGACAGTTAATCATGTGACCAAGTCTGGTGCAACGGCGAGTAACAGTAATCAAAAGAAGAAGAATTTTCGGTCGGAAGACACAGGATAAATATGTGAAACACAAGACTGAAAAATCGCAAGTGAAAAGTAATCAAGAAAATAACAGTTCGTCTTCGGATGCGAAACGTTTCAAGTGTGGAAATGCCTGGCCGCATTCAGAGGGAATGGACAGTTGTCCTGCCAGGAAAAGAGTGTGCAATCGCTGTCACCAACGAGGACATTACGGGAAGTTATGTCCGGAAAAACGTGCAAGAGCTCATAATGTTCAAGATGAGGAAACTGATGATGAGGACAACCCAGATGATCGATATGTTTTCAGTGTTGGGACATCCGCAGGACTACCTCATGTTGTATTGAAAGTGCAAGGAATTCAGGTGTCTTTTCTGGTTGATACTGGAGCAAGTGTGGACATTATAGACACTAGGACATAGACTTATTGGTGCACCCACTCTTAAAAGAACAAAGAAGGAAGTGTATTCTTACAATGCTGGAGATTCTATTCCAGCAATGGGCCAAATTCATTGTGGCCTGGAGTCAAAGGAACGATTCCTAGAGACTGATCTGCTAGTTGTCAGGGCAGAAAAGGCAGGGAATTTACTAAGTCACACGACAGCAAGTAGTTTAGGCTTAGTAAAATTATCAGAAGACAATGTCGTGCACAAGGCTTCTTCGGTCAAGGAGGAAGAAGACAAGTGGTTCAGGCGATTTCCAAAGGTCTTCACAGGGATTGGGAAGCTTAAGGGATACCAGGCGCACATTCACATTGACCCTGAAGTTAAACCTGTTATTCAACCTGCAAGGAGAGTGCCATTTCACCTAAGGAAAAAGGTTGAGCAAGAAATTCAGAGATTGAAGGAAGCTGACATTATTGAGGAGGCAGAGGGACCTACAAAGTGGTTATCTCCAGCGGTGTTTGTTGAGAAAAAGACTGGTAGTATCCGACTGTGTGTCAACAGCCGACGTGCTAATGAAGCCGTCATTCGTGAGCGATATCAAGGTCCTACAATTCACGAATTAGTACATGATCTAAATGGTGCCAAAGTATTTTCCACCATTGACATGCGTGAAGGCTTCCATCAAATTGAACTTGATCCAGAATCAAGAGATATTACGACATTCTCAACGCATGTCGGGAATTTCAAGTACAAAAGACTGATTTATGGCATTTCAGCAGCACCTGAGTTGTTTCAGAAATTGATTCAGCAGACAATTGCTGATCTTCCTAACTGTAGGAATATTGCAGATGATATTATTGTATTCGGGAAAGACCAGTCGGAGCATGATGATTGTGTTACGAAAATGCTTATCAAACTGCAAGAAAAAGGATTAACACTCCGAAAAGACAAGTATCAGTTCAATCAAGATGCAGTGACATTCTATGGATTTCGTTGGGAAGGGGGCAAACTGAAGCCCGACCCAGAGAAGATAGCAGCGATTGAGAAACTTCAATGCCCAGAAGATGTCACTCAGTTACGTTCAGTGCTAGGCATGACAAATTACTGCGCGAGATTCATTCCAAAGTATTCTGACATTACTGCACCTTTGAGGGATTTAACTCATCAGGATGTATCTTGGAAATGGGGACCAGAACAAGAGGGAGCATTTCAGAAATTGAAGGAGGTTTTGACACAGAAACCAAGTTTATCCTACTTTGATCCTCAGAAAGAGACTGTTATCCTAACTGATGCGAGTCCTGTCGGTGTTTCAGCAATTTTGACCCAGAGAGAGAATGGCGAGTCTACAGTTGTCGCCTATGCAAGTAGAGCACTGTAACCTGTTGAACAACGTTACCCTCAGACGGATAGAGAGGCGCTAGGAGTAGTGGGGGCGTGCGAACACTTCCATATGTATGTCTACGGTAAACCTTTCCGTTTGTTGACAGATCATAAAGCTTTGGTTCAGGTTTTTGGAAATTCAAAGTTAAAGACTACTGTGAGACTTGAAAAATATGCCCTTCGACTAAGCCCTTATCAAGTGACAGTTGAGTACAGACCAGGTCATGATAACCCCGCTGACTATATGAGCCGCGACCCTCTTCCGGATGACAGATCGGAAAGTGAACGTGAGGTTGACTTTTATGTGAACTATGTTGCGACTCATAGCGTGCCTAAGACAGTAATGTTTGAAGAAATAAAGACTGCGACAATTGAGGACCCGACTCTGCAGGAAGTGTACAAGAGAGTTTGCAATGGTAATTGGTATGACCCAGTGCCATTGGGCATAGATGGGAACATTGTCGACAGATTTCGAAATGTCAAAGATGAACTTTGTGCCTCAACAGAAGGAGATTTTCTACTGAGAGGATCTAAATTAGTGATTCCAGAGTCTTTGCAAGGCCGTATTTTAGCTTTGGCTCATGAGGGTCACTTGGGACTGACAAAGATGAAACAGTTGTTAAGGGAGAAAGTATGGTTCCCATACATTGACAGAGCAGCTGAAGCAGTTATCAAGAATTGTCTTGCTTGTCAAGCAGCAACTGTGAAAAAGAACCATGGGGAACCACCAAAGATGTCTATTCTGCCGGGAGGAGTATGGCAAGATGTCAGTGTTGATTTCTGGGGACCTACGCCAGATGGAGATTATATGTTACTGTTAGTTGATGAGTACTCCAGATATCCAGTAGCTGAGTTAGTTCGATCAACTGCAGCTGATGTAGTGATTCCGGTTTTAGATAAAGTGTTTTCTGAATGGGGGATTCCGTTTGTATTGAAGAGTGACAACAGACCTCCATTCCAAGGTGAAAGATTTAAGACTTTTTGTGACTTTATGGGGATAAAACACAGACGAATTACACCCCTATGGCCAAAAGCTAACGCAGAAGCCGAACGGTTCATGCAGAACATCGGGAAGGTGGTGACTACATCGGTTGTGGAAAGTAAGGTGTGGAAGCAGGAGCTGTACAAGTTTTTACGAAATTACAGGAGCGTGCCGCATCCAAGTACATGCAGATCGTCAGCAGTTCTGATGTTAAACCGTCCAGTGAGGATCAAGTTGCCTTCCATCAGGGACAAGAGTGTACCTGAATGGGATTCACAGATTAGAGAAGAAGACCGTGCAGCTAAGAACAAAATGGCTGAGTACAAAGTAGGCAAGAAAGTTCTACTTAAACTGAAGAAAGCAAATAAGTACACGCCACGTTTCGACCCAGGGTATTACACTGTTGTTTCCGCAAAAGGGACAATGATTACAGCTAAACGTGGAAGAAAGATAGTGACAAGAAATCTGACTTTCTTTAAACCATATCTTGGTGACCAAACTTATCAGAATCGGTCGAGTTCTGATGTTGAGGAATTGTATTCGAGACCGAAGTGTGTGACACCAGCTCCAAAACCAGCTGTGACCTCAACACCTGTTAATATACCACAAGTTACAACACCAGTGAGACCAACGAGGAAAACCGTACATGTCGATCGATACTCCACCAGTGACAATAGATCAGACACCACCATCGGATCCAGCTAGAAATAAAGGCAGTCCAAGATCGCTTGACAGATCGCACTATGGCAGACCTCGAAAAGTGCCAGTGTGGATGAAAGACTTATGAAAAGTGATAATTCAGTGACTTTAATTCAGAAATTCAGAGACTGTTATCGTCTTTGTGAGATTAAGTGCATTATTAGTAGGATGTTTCAGTAAGCTGTTCCATTTATTAGTTCACATGTACAACTAGGTTGTTCCAGTTCTAGTTTGAGAATTAATAGTTCAAGATACAAGTTGAAGTTTGTTAAACATAAATTTTGGGCATACAAGAGAACATACAGAGTAAAGCCGTTTGGTTGGAGAATTATAATTTAATCTCTAAAGTATAGTAAAAGTATATTGTAATCTCTCGTGTAAACATTTACAGTAGGTGTAGATTAAAGTTGAGGGGAATGTGGTGGCGCTGTATTGCAATGTATACCAATGCGACCTCTTGTGTGAAATATATACAACACAGTTGAGATCGAGGCTGTGAACCCAAGCGAATGTTATCGTAGTTATTAAGGTTAAATACTACACTGATGAACAGCGCAAAGTTTTTGCAACCACATTAAGTTTTCTGCTGGCTGGAGTTGAGATGCCATGAACTGCTAAAACAAAGAAATGTTGACATTTGATGAATCGCCACATCTAATTGGCTGAGCACCCATTAAATAAATGGTTTTTTGATCCGTGCCTTGACCATTTTCATAGTTGTTTACTACATTATACAAAAAAAGAAAAATTAAGTGGCCGGCATTATTTAAGCCTCAACAATGTTACTGTTTCAACCAACCTATACATTCCTTGGTAATAACAGGGTGGGTACCCAAGGGCATAGCCAGGAGGGGGCGGGGGCTTTGTCAGAACATGCCCCTCCTCCAAGGACCCAAAGCCATAATGAAAATTATAAGAACAGAATGACAGAACAATCTTCAAATGGCCCTTTAAAATATAGAAAGTATACAAGTTATACCATATAGCAATATATATATATATAGCGATTTTTTTTCTGTGTGTTTGTATATATTACAGTGCTCAACAATAGTAATTGTATATCCAAATCATATTGCATATACTTTGCCAGCATTTAACATTCAACAACTGCCAAGACAGTTACAGATCAGATTGAAATTAAATTATAGTGCATGAGAAACTTTTGTCAAAAATACTTTTGTGAAATTACATTCTGGTAAATTTGGTGTCCAGATACTTTTATTGCAGCACTGTATATATACTCTACTTATATATCATGTCTCCCTCCCCTATAGGCGTTATATGCTAGTACTATATATTTGTGCAAAATTCTAAGGGGTTGGGGCAGCATAAAACCATGTTTTGCATTATGAAGGTAGTGTTAATTCACATGATTAAAAAAGTTATAATGAAATTAATTGGTGATGTTTCAGGTCTGATGTACAAGCAGTGAAATGGCTGGGGAAGGTTCAAGTCGGAAAAAGATGAAACTGGAAGAGTTTTTTGCTATCAAGGAAAAGGAGTATCAAGCTATAATAGGTATACATGCATTTCTTAAAGCTTAGGGTAGTGATCTCTTGAACTGTTAATTACTTTATTGGTACCACCCTGTCTACAAGAAGAGTGCTTAATTATTTTGCAAGGGATAGAGCTCTCGCAGTCTACCAAAACTCATGTGTACTATATTTACGTTACCGCTACACACACGCATCGTATTGCCAGCCGCACAAAATAGTCTTATGTTCACCACTCAAGATTGCTTTTGGGAGAGCATATAATATCCTTATTCTGGTGGTTTTGTATTCCTTGTATAGTATTGAGAAACTTGGAATTGAGGACCATAGGTCCATAATGCCTGGGTTAGTTGAGCAGGCACAATGTTGAGTCATTCTGAATCAGTTTTCAGGGACCCTCGGCACATGAGGGTGCCGACAGATGGTTAGAATCTTCTATCACAAACTTCTGATGTCTCCCAAATTTTACCTGGATTATTATTGGATATTAGTGGCATGTTTTGAGCTGGTATTATGAAAATGTGTTTCTTCATTTGTAGATGAAGATTTGTTGAAAACAGAAGTGTGCTTTGGAGCAAATGAAAGTGATGTGACTGCAATCACAAGAACGTTGAAAGGAGAGCTGAAAAAATGTTCAGGTACAAGAGTATTTGTCATCATCCCTTTCATAGGTTCAGAAATTTTGTTTTTAACCCTCGGTGAATACATTTCAAATTGAGGGTAATTGTTCTCACCAGTGTACGTAGGCGCGCAGGCAAAAACACTTCCGTTTCCGGGAGCAAAACTTGAACACTAATGCACTTACCTTAACAAAATTTCATACGGTAATACTTTGACCTGGGGGTGCTTTTTTATTGCCACATTGACTTATCTGGACTATGTTAAACAAAATTTGGAAAAAACTAAAGAAGAAAAATAATTTCGGAGCAGAATTTTGACACTACTCCAACATCCTCGGTCTCAGTACCCTTGAAGGCTCACTATTTGCCTTTTAAACTAGTTTGCTGCTCAGCCATTCATATTGCTGCCTTGGACATGGTCTAAGCACCAATTTAGGTGACCTTTCCTTTGACTTGATTTAGGGTAGCCAATCAGCTGTGACCTTGTGCTAGCCAGTGGCAGTACAAAATTTTTTAAATTCTGACAGCATGGCCCTTATGTATGCTGTCTCTTCAATGCCATTATGTAAAAATCTAGTCATAGAAAGCCTGTGAATGAATGAATTGATTTTTCCGACTTGTTGATTTCACAAAAGACTTGTATGTGTTGAGAAGGACGGGAACATCGTGCAATGTGATTAAAGGGGGTGGGGGGGTTCCAGTTTTTCATCTCCCAAGAGTCTTTCTCAATGACTCAAATTGGCAATTTGTGTTGTAAACTACATGTACGTAATTAGTAAAATAACTGCCAGTCAAATTCAAAACACTAGATCTGGTTTAATATAACAATTCTGGATTTAAAAAGCTCAGAATCCATGTGTTACGGCATACATTAGATGGTTAACTTGCTATTGGTTGAAGCAAATCAGACCAGGCCAGCCAGGTCAATCTCATAAATATGCACAAGTTGACCAGTATAATGAAGGCCGTGGGAAGGCTTGGCGTGCGAGGGTGCTACTGCACTGCACCTACATGCTGAAAACTTTGTCACAGTGCTGTATGATATCAATCATTTGATTTCAAATGATAAAATGTATATGATTTAAATCATTTCCGTAATTTGATATAAGTTTCATTATTTTTAGTTCCAAATTCCATTGATATCTTGAGTCCTCAGAACATACTATACAGACTGTGCTAAACTTATAAATGTGAAATGGAGATGTCTAAATGCTATATGCAAAGTATCAAAATGAGGCTTAGGCCCAAGGAAACAAAATTATTTTGTTCAGATGTCATAGCCCTCAGAAAGTAGGTCGGCCAAATACACTTTTTTATATAATTAAAATGTATATACATATCTTACCCTAAACGTTTTATGGAGTTTTTCAAACTTTACCAAACAGTTTGAAAATTATTTTGTTCACATTTCATAGCCCTCAGGTCAGCCAAATAAATTGTTTTATATAATTAAAATGTATATATATTTTCAAACTGTTTGGAAAAGTTTGAAAAACTCCATAAAAAGTTAAGGGTAAGAGGGGTTTTACATAGGGTCTGTAGGAAATTGGAACCCAACAATTTTTTCATTAGGCCTGAATTGTGCCTCTTGGCCATTAGGTGTAGTTGTGCTAAGATATCAGATCCATGAGCAGGGTGTCGCAAATCACTTAACTGTAGACCTATTTGGCATTACTATGTGTAAGTATAACCATTATATCAATGACAACCCTAATAGGATGTAATGACATTTACTTCTAGTCTTAGAATTTGTAGTGTTTTAGATCTATTTTTGGCGTCTTTCGTTGCCCCATAAACAATAGAAGGCTATTAAAAGCCCTCCTCGAATAGAGGTCTAGCTGAAACAAACGCCCTGCTGAGATTGCCTCTAAAATAATGGAAGAGAGGGCTTTTATTCGAGTAAATATGGTAACCTGGGCTATAATTATTTATCTTACTGGTGTCACCGAGGACCGTTATCACATTTCTGTCATATCTATCTGTAAATACAAAACATTGCATAATTTGATTAGTTTTAGATGCAAATAATTAAGTCCAGGTGAAGTTGACTCCATCGCAGCTTTGGGGTATTTAAAAAAAATATTAGCATATATATGTGGTATGTTGTATGGCATAATGAGTTGAATATAATAAAGGTGATTAACTGGTTCATTATTAACTTTTATTTCCATGCACAACCTTCAACAAGCACGTTCGCCGAGGTTTGCTGCGTAGCAGCGGGATGTTAGCTTTATATTGAGTCATACTCACTTAATGCCAAAGCAGGTGGGGAAATTATTGTATTTGCAGAAGGTTATTAGTTGATTTTAATGGAAAGAAATAGTATCTAAATTTCCAAACTAAAACTGCTTTAGATGAAGAACTAAGCTGTAAAATTGAGACATTAGTTAAAGCTCTTATTGTGACATATTGGAAAATTGTTACAACCAGTGTTATGGTTCTTCTCTTTGTAGGGCATCCACCCCCTGGCAAAGGGTGGTATTTTTTTTTTCTTCGAATTTTGTAAAACAAAAATACTCGACATGTAAAACGGTACAACTAGGCATTACTGTGTATGGAATTTCATTAGTTAAGAGCATTGGGAGTTTTGCACCAGATACAAAAATGCTACTCACGCCTGCCCGTCAAACCGGACATGGAACAATTTTAATGTTGCATTCACTGAGGGTTTTGCTGCACTACTTTTGTCTTTCATGATGTAGATGTTAAACTGCTATTCAGTTCTAGGATTTGGTAAATTGAACCTAGAAATTATGCAAGTTATTTGAGAAATGAAACATCTCTTTTAGGCCTACTGTTTCACACTACCAGTTTTCTTTTAGCAAAAGCTGGCAGTATTACTGTATATTGAATTTGTGGCTTCACGAAAGGAGTTACTGGCATTTTTCGCAAATTACTACACTTTTCATAGCGAAGAAGTCACATTGACAAAGAAATGCTTTCTATCTTATCTATTTTATGTTATATATCTTTGATTCTATTATTTAATAAGTAATAATTATTACTTGGAATATTTCAGGCAGGTGGATGAGGCCATGCAGCCTAGTATTGGAACAAGGAAGTGGAATTCATATATTTGAATTTGATTGTTTGCGAGACAAAGTAAAACAAGCGTTTGTTGTAGAAGAGTTGGCTGCTAACCCGATACAGTTTATCTGCCCAATTGTTGATTGCGGTAAGTATGTACCACATACTCCTTTTAGCTCTATAATAAATGCAATGGCTCTAGCGCAAGCAAAGGACTTTAAGGCCTAACTGTAGTTGCATCAAATGATTAACTGAAAACTGCACTGTGTCAGTTGTAGCTGCAGCCATGAAAAGGAAGATGATCTATACGTAGCTCTAGTTTTTGCCAAGTGAGGGTTTCATATCAGTTGCCAGTTGCCTATTCCTAACATTTAAATAGCTATTGTTGTTAAATAATTTTGACACAATGCTGTCAGTTTCAACGCCTAATAATGCAATTTTGATTAAGCATAAATTTACTGCTTGCTCTTTGCTCAGTTGTTAAAATAACGTTTCTGAGTCATGTACGGATTTTTACAGTAAAATGGAATGAGCCAGAGCAGGTGAAAAAATATAATTTGTGTAATGTTATTAGCTTATTTCAATGGGAAGAAAAAGTGCATTAATTTCACAAAATACAACTGTTTGGGCTTTAAATTTAGAAATTATTTATTAAAAGGTGCCCTAAAATGGAATTTTATTTTTTAACAGGGAAACCGACTCAACCAACTTAAAATTCTCTGTTTACTGAGGCAAAAATCCGGTCCACATTAATTGTTGTTCTATGTAAAAGGTTAATTTAGCAGCAACTCCGTAGTGTCATTGGGTTGTTTCCAAACTGGAAAATGTTTCTAAGGAAGTGTTATTATAATATCACTCATATTCATGTACTGAATCATTACATTCAGGCAGGCACCGCACATGACATCGTCAGTATTCAATATGCTGGTCCTCGGTACAACTCCGCTTGCTGCTAAAGTTGAGAAGCGCGAGTGCGCTGTAAGCAAGGGGTCTATTTTGAGGCTTCTATATCTTTTCAAACAGTCTTATGAATGGGACCATATGCATCATGCAGCTGGTATATGAGAAGCATTTTGTTTAATATAAACCCTCTGTATTAATTATAGTGCTTTCCACAAGTGTTAGAAGATAGACTTGCAGGCTGGTGCTTACAAATAATACAAATAGAATAATTCAAAAATTCATATTAGGAAGATGAGGCAGAACACCATCACAAATTTTGGATATAATATTAACAAAAGCTTGCTCTTTCAAGTAAAGTTGTTTTGGATTTGAATTTTGCTCCGAAGTTGCATCAAAATGTGTTTTTCCCCCATTTTTGACCTTGAATATATCAGAAACCATTCACTTGACACAAACCAATTCTCATCCTGCAATGTACCAAGTATAGAAGAAGCTCGAGATCTACGCAAAATATGTGTTCTCTATCTTAAGAACTGTAGTGTAAACAGATCGCACGCTGTAATTTGCAAAAATATCCAAGCACCAATTACTACAGGTTACCCTTGAACTACACTGCTGAAATCCTGACAGCTTACTGATATAGTGCCAGATATTTGCTGTATAAAATTGAAAAGACTTAGAAAGTGCAGTTCAAGAAAAAGGCCAAAAAAAGCTGTGACTTCTTCCTCTTTAAACGTATATTGTGGGAAAACTTAACAGTAGAGACCTGTAATTTTGGATTTTTGCTTTGAAGAAGTGAATCTCCCCTACCGCTCCAGATGCCCCACCCCGCCCATCCCCTTGAATCATTTCGGAAATCTGAGGGGGGTCAGGTGGGAAAATTTCCTAAAACTTGATGAATTGACATGGAATGACCCGTAGGGGTTCTCAATTTGTTTCTATTTGGTTAGTGTACCCAGTTAGACTGAAAAAAATTCCTCTTTAGAGCCCATAAACTGACTCATTGTATTAAATGTGTTTGCAAAATTGCAGATCAGTCAGTTGTTTACAATGAGTACACCCAACTCTTCAACAATATGTGTTTAGAAAGTAGGTCAAAATCAAGTAGTGTTTAGAAAATTTTTTTAAACTGATGATACATTTAGAGTATGACAAATAGACAAATAATGTGAACAAAAAAGGTTCATTGCCTGATTGTTGTTGCTTGGCTTGAAGCTGATAGGGCTCAGTGAAGAGTTCCAATGATTTCAAGTGTCATGAATATTATTTAGCTTGGTGATTTAAGCTTACGCTATGTATGCATTTTTTTTAAATATAAAATTATTCTCAGTGTATTTTCAATTTGCAGGTCTGATAAATCTACATATGATCAACAATATTTATCAGGTTAAACATCATCTAATCAACAAACATCCTGAGGATCTACTTGCAAAGAAACTGCTTCTGAGGTTGTCACATCTGGACGAGGATCCGTTTGCATCAGTCATCACTTTAGATGAAAAATTTGGAACTATAACAGAGCAGGTGAGGACAGTGTGATATGGCTGTGCATGTGATCACGGTCATCAGTTCAGGGATGTGATTTTTCAGTTTTTTTCCGGAAATCTGTTTTTTTTTTATTGGCATGTGAAATTGACCCTCAGGATTAGGGCAAATTCACTTGTTGTTTTTTTTGGCGGGGGGGGGGGGACCCCCTAACTGATCCTGACATTTTCATGTTTTTTTATCAATGATCAGTCACAGCCCTGCAGTTGTAATGGTGGGTCACTTTTTCCACTACACACACAACACAGAATGCTAACTAATAATACGACAACTTTATGAAAAGTTTTGACTGAAGCTAAGAAGGAAACAAAATAGTTGTATGAAAAATTCTGTCAAAATAGATCTATATATGATTGTTAATCTATTTACAGTTGTACAATCCTCAAACTTGATGATTAATCTACTTTATGTAGTCTGTTCTGTTTTTTTTATATAGATGTCACCATTACTAGCCAAATTCATTGTGACAAACAAATCAATTCATTATGTTCCATTTTCAGTTGGCTGATGTTAAGAATCATGAAGCTCAGCTTGTACGGAGAGATATATTGAAGAGCATGCACTACATTCCCCACTGGTTAAACAACTTCTTGAAGATGGACCAGCAGAAGCTGATGACACCTGACGCCCTGTTATACCAGGAAATCCATGCATTTATAACCTTTACTCTTCGTCAACCGAAAGATATGACAAACTGGAAATCTTATAAGACACTGTACAATTTCTGCTACCTCATGATGAAATATGGTGGGTTGAAGGGATATAGATTTTTCCTTGGTGAAGGAGGAGCCTTCAAAGGAGCCCATAGTGCTGTGCATCCAACAACAAAGTGTTTTTATGGACCTAGTGTGCTAACATTGCAGCTCGACCAGAGTCCAGTTATTTATAAGGACAACACACACTGTGACCAAATAGGCACAATGATCTGTGCCCTAAAAAACTCGGATCTGTCACCACGCATGCTTGAATGCTACAAATACCCGGTTGTGATGACGTATGACGAACAACCACTTTGTCAGGGTACATTTGTCAGTGTTGACAATAATGATGCATTTCTAGATGGGATTCGACCCAGAATGTCCCATGCTGATCTTCAGAGAATTGGATTACATGACAGTGTTAAATATGTGAAAGAAAACTGCAAATTTATCAAGGAAGTATGTGAATATTTATTGACTGATTTGTCTGGAGTCATTACCATAAATTGCAAGACTACATTCCATTCTACAGCTATTCATGGATTAGAATTTGCAAAAAATCTGAAGATGATACAGAAGGAGATAAGTGCTTGTTTATCTTGCATCAAGACCGGAAATTTATCTGAATGCAAATATGAAGACCTCCACTCACTCTGCAAATCGTGTCATGACAAAGGACTACCATGTCACTCCTTGGAAATCATACATACATTTTCTGACCAACAATCTGTACATATAGTTGCTCATGAGCAACTCACTGTTTCAGGTTTATCCGCAGGCTTTGGATTGCTGCATTTTTGTAAAAATGCAATAGGAAGCTTGCGGCACTGGTTCCTGAAGATGTCCACAGTGTTGGGTTACTACTTGCTGTTTGGTGCAACTATGATCAGGGAGAGAAGTATGCCGAACTGAGTGAATTATTACTTAAAGCATGCCCTTCTCAGACATTCGTGTACAAAGACAGACATTCTGATTTTTATTGTTACAAGACTGTTTGTCCTGAAGTCCAAGATGTGTTGAGTCGTGCAGAAGAAATAGGATTGACCCTTGTTCCTGAACAATACAGGACCTGGGAGCCAGAAGTTGACACACATAGAGTGAAAAGACCGCATTTCATCGATAAGAATGAGAATGGTGACATATGGACAGACCACGATCTTGGTATTGTGAATATGGGCAATCGTCATTATCCGGTCAAGTGTAAAATGCTGTGCAGAGAGGGTGATCTGGAATCGCTGTCCGGTGTATGTGTTGCAGGAGATGATGCTTATGTATGTGACACTGGAAACAGCAGGATTGTGAAGATAGGTGGAATTAAAAGATTCAACAAAACACACTCTTTTCACCCTCTTCACGCTGAGTGCATCCCAGGTCAAATAGATTAGAGGCCATATGGCATTTGTGCTGTAAACAATGACACATTTGCCGTATCGTGTTTGCTTCCAAATGGCGAAGGCAGGGTTGACTTGTTGCAGTTACTGCCTGGAGAGAGGATCCTGTACAAAGCTACAGTTTTTACTGGTAGTGCTTGCTATGGTTTGGCATATAAAGATCAAGAACTGCTCATAGCAGCTGGCGAGAAGATATTGAGCATCTGCATTACTGAAGAAGGCTTTCGTGAGAAGGGATCATTTGGTGAATTTGACTGTGTACGACACGTTTGCTTTGTTGGTGACAGAGTTTTTGCATCAGACACTAATGGAAGCCAGAATTTTGGTTTAGAAAGAGAAGGTGCAATACTGAAAACCACTTCCCATATTGCTGCAGGCAGAGGTCACAGAGATGGTGTGGACATTTTGATTGATGAACCTATTGGTTTATCCAATTACGGCAATACCCTCTACTTTTGTTGTTTTGGAGGAAGTGATCACGGATACCTAATGATGGTCACAAAAACCAACTTTGCCGTACAGCTTAGTCGAAGTCTGGAAAAAATCTACAATGCAATTGGTTACATACCCAGAGACAAACAAAGGTGTTTGGAATATAGGCACCAAATAGCCACTACATTTGATGCTTCCCTTGAAGATCTGAAGGAATGTACGAAATTCTTGTCACAGTGGACAGGCAGTAGAGCTGAGACATTATCAGTGAAAACACAAGGACCACAGGGAACTGTGTATCACAAGAGTGTCTCTGGACTCGTAAACACATCCAGAGCTCTTCAAAACATCCAACAAGTTTATGGAAATACTTGCCAGTTAACAATTAAAGCACTGGCAAATGAATCACGGCAAGAACATTTCTTTAGTGAAAGACACAGTCAGTACAGAGCACCCAACATGGCTGAGTATTGCCAAGACAAGGCCCGCAAGGACAGGCTCTGGTTGTCGAAAATTGCTCGAACAAGTCATTCTGTTTATACTGGAGTTGAGCGAAGCTACCAAGCTGTGGAAATTTCCCATGTGTCTTCAGAATATCTCCTGGACACAATGAAGTCTATCCAACGTGTGCTACACTCTCCTGTCACAGAAACTGAGACTATTAAAAGGAAAAAGGCAGCTGTTCGGGCAGTGAACAGCGTTACAAGATCACAACCTTCGCAAACTGCTCGTGACAAATACAGAAAAGGCTGTGGATTTATATCAACAATCATCCAGCAAGACGATGTGTATGAGCTTCAAAGGTCTGACCCAGTGCAGTCTGACAGTTTGTTTAATGACACAGATAACAGAAGTGATGAATATCTCTTTAACAGTGGTGACATTGTTGTAGTAGACGAGGAGCGAGACTTCAATCTTTTTCAAATCGCCCGGAACATTTCACTAGATGAAAGTCGTGTTCATGGATACTACTTGAAAGTGTCCGAGGAAGATGGCTGTCTGTTCACCCGCTTGAGGACAAGGAAGTCTGTACCTGTGGCACATCTACTGAAGGACCAGACACAGTACATCTACATATCAGTGCTTGATCTCCAACAAGGCTGGTCATTGGGAAGATCAACTGTCTTCAGTTTTACAGAGGACTTTGTGAACTATATTCAGAATGTCCTCAGGAAGAAGTATGTCACTGTTGATATTGTACAGCCAGCAAGTGAAGAAGATGATGCTGATATTCAAGAACTAGAATTTCATAGGTACATGTATTTTCTGATCACTTTAATCTTGACAACATTTTCGTGACTAGATATAGCTGTGAAAAGTGTTTATTTTGCTTGAAAATATTAGTTTGCCATATTGTGGACATCAACCAGACCGCTCGACATTATGAACAAAATTTCAGCATTGGGCTACAATTTTTAAAACTTCTAACTTAATATAGGAAATGTAAAACTGCAGCATTAACAAAGTAGTTGTTACTTTAAATTATTTGTTTGACAAAGGAACATTTCTAGATACTAAAATGGTATTTATCTTTGACTTTTTACGGGAACATGAGAGAGCCCAGTTTCAGAGTGGAAGATGTATGAGACCAAGGAGAAGAATTGCTCACAGGGGAGAGACAATACCCACCTATGCAGCTTTGGCACATGGAAGTAAGTACCAGATGTTAGCAAATATAGCAATTTTTATGAAAGTTTACAATTGAGTTGGATTTTAATAACAACACGCTTTGTATTATTGATTCAGCCAATGCTGCTCGCAGCTTGCTGCTGTAAATTTAAAAAAGGATCCACCTAAGTAAACCTCACCAAAATGAGGAACCTGGTTGGGCCAAGCCGGCATCCCCACAGGGAGCAGTCAGTTTTCAGTAATTGCAAGAAAATGAGAGCACAAAGCTGACCCAATGGGAAATTTAGTACATGTGGGAAAAAAGGGATGACCCAGTGGGCCCTGAGTGGGGAGAGGAGACCCAGTGGGACATCCGTAGGTCCAGTAGGATACTTTATGACCTCTTAGACAGTGAGGAGGTGAGGATACCTCATGACCTAGTGGCTAGTGGGACCCCTTTACAAGAGTGAAGAGGTGTTTGGACCTAATTGGATACCCCCAAGCTCCCTTTACTGGGACCCATGTTAGAGGGAGGAAGTGAGAAGATCCAATGGAATCTTCGAAATGAGGAGGTGAGGAGACCCAACAGGATATCCCACTGGGTCCCTTCACTTCCTCAGTACCATTCGGGTGTCCCACTGGGTCATCATAGGTCCTCAGTACCTTATGGGTATCCCACTGGTTCGTCTCACTTCCTCACTATCACTGAGGTATCCCATTGGGTCTCCTCACTTCCTCACTATCTAACTGGTGTCACAGCAGGTTGCTATAACTTCTGAGTAGCTTAGAGGTATCCCACTGGGTCACCTTGCCTCACACTAAGATGGGGTCCCAATACCTTTAGGGGTATCCCATTGGGTCTCCTTTTGCAAGTGGAATTAACACATGACATCTTTCCAGCTGTCAGTCAGACCAAGTGCTGTCATTTGAGTTCACTTTATTTTGTGAATCTTGAATAACCATGATTAGCCAACTGCAAACTCTGGCTATTCGCATTGGCCTAACTGGCACTTGCACTTTAGTCAATGGTGAACTGTCAAATGTAGGTCCAATAGTGTGAGCCTAGCTAACTATTACATGGTTGTACTTGTATTTTCAATATGTGATCACCATTTCAAAGTTTCAACTACAACCGATGGGTTTTAAGATTCAACTGGACCACAATTCAGTATGAAATTTGAAGTTAAGCCCTCAACATGAGTGGTAAACTAACTCCAGGCTTTTTTCTGCGAGATATATGCAGTGCTCATAAAAATTATAATTTTTACTGGCAAGTAGCCTGTCAACAACCATTTCAAATGTTGCACTCTTTTCAAATTCTCAGTTATGCCCTACTACTTCAGAGTATATCCATCAGAAGGGATAGGGGCCTATATCATATACGAAAAGAAAGTTGTGTCCCTTTTAATAGATACTGTAACATTTTAATCACTAATGTAAAGTTGCCATGCACAATTGCCATGTGCAATAGCAAATTTCATAAGGTTGGGTATTGATTAACAATGTCGAGGGGAGGATGAGTAAACTCCTAGGTGAATAATGACATGTTTGAACAAACTTGACATTCAAATGTCAATTGATACTGAACTTTGAAGTGAGGTACACTACTGTTGGTTGAAAGTGACAAATGAGAAGATAATGTGCCAAAGGCACTTAATACGGTCCCCCCCCCCCCACCCGCATTGACTCATTGACTAAAGCGCCAGTGCTAGTTGGGCCAATGCAAATAGCCAGAGTTTACAGTTGGCTAATCATGGTTATTCAAGATTCACAAAAGAAAGTGAACTCTGGTGACAGCACTTGGTCTGACTGACAGCTGGAAAGATGTCATGTGTTATAATTGTAATAGTAGTAAGTTGCATTTCTATAGTAGGGTACCTATTTTTGGTAATATTCTACCAGAAATGTAATGGAGAGGCAAAAAATTGACAAACTATAGCAACGAATCAAATCCCAACTTAGGAACTGATAAAAACCATTCTGTGAAATAATAAATTTTTGCAATACTCCATGGCTACTTCTCTGTTACAAGTCTACTTGGCCATAATGATGAATGACATGATGGGAAAAAAATTATCATTGGATAGATAGGATACTTAAAGTTAATTTGGCTGCATGAAAAAAGATTGTTAGGTTTCTGATTTCATAGCCCTCACAAGGTAGGGTCAGTAGGTCGGCCAAAGTTTAAAATTTTATAGTTACAATGTAAAGGAATGTATTTCAAAATAGTTAAAAAAATAAAAAAGTTTAGGCAGGGAAATGGAAACAAAAAGGCATTGCATCTCATTGAAACTTCTTTTACTTGTTACAGGTTCCCATGCAGCAGAAACTGAGTCTAATTCTGAAGGCATCACCAAGTCATACACCAGACACAGAATGAAACGACGAAAAAAATTGCGCATCTCTTCATCATCAGATGAAGATTAAGCATTTATTTATGGTCAGTTTTGAGGGCACCCACTCATTATTAGTGAATACTTGTTTTTGATTCATTTGCTATGTCACAATGAGTTTGAGGTAACATTTTCTGCTTCATGTGTTCTTAAGTACTGTGAAGGCTTGAATTTGGACATCAAATTCATGCACACAAACATTTAAAGGCATGAATGGGTACATGGTCAGAAATTGATTACCCTAGATCTGATAAACCGAAGATGTAGAAACATCATGAGCTTAGAATAAGTGTGTTATTACTTCTTTCTTTTTTTCCTCCCTACTTCAAGGATTTATTTAGTTGAACCCCAAGATCGGGCATGTCATCTACTTTTTCTAAATTCAGTCTGTGCATCTTGTAGGTTTATAGCTTTTTGTTCTTCCTGGCATAAGTGACTTACATGGGGAAGCATTTGGTGACATTAAATAAAAAAATTTATGTGCTGGACCATTGGCGGTGTTGATCCAGTTTTCCTGTAACACTTGATGGTTCTGCATAGAGTTTCCTACTTCATGGTATGTTAGGCATTCATCTGTGAGTAGTGTATTGGTGATACCCTAAGCTTCTAGTCAGCGATATCATTGGTGTACACCAAAAACTTGGTACTCATTGAGGCTCCTGATGCCACTGGCACTTCAATCAGAATAAGTCACTCCACCCACTACTACCTGTTGTTGGCAATTGCTTTTGGAAAATGAGAGTTTGCTACATGGCCAAATAAGTCACAAGTGTTTTCCATGAGTTGGATAAACGCATGAAAAAGCATGGTTTTCATCTAATTATAATGAGTCTGTCACCTATTTAATATGATGGAACCACATTTCCTCCAGTAGTCTTGGACTTGCTCTGTCCATTGTTGGTAAATGAATGAAAGCTTGCATCTATGGGTGTGGTGATTTTCCCATTTGCTTCAGCATTAACTGCTTGCAGTAAGCTGAATAATTACAAGCAGTTTCTATGTTTGAATGGAGTTCTATTGAGTCAGACTCACTAAAATGGAATGAGCCAGAGCAGGTGAGGAATCATTGTAAAAAGATCTCCTTTTATATAATTTTGTTTTAACTGTTAAATGTAATACATTAGTTGAAGCTCATATCATGATGCAACATAATAGAAGAGCTAGTGTTATGGCTGTTATGTTTGCAGGCTCATAGTACAGGTACATAACATCAAAGTGCAATTTGTGGTTGGTAGACATGATACTATTTGCAATGAAAGCAGCCAAGATGCAACTTTTTCATGCATTTATTCGAAAATGCTGGTGCGAATGCAAAAAGCTGAATGTCCAACACGGAGGGGTTTCTGGTTCAGGTATTGAGTTCTTGCATGAACATTGATATGAACTGCTTATTTATGGCCTTCAGTCTTGGTTTCAGGCGATTTATGTGTTCTTCCCTATTCTGGGTACTCAAAGCCAGCCCATATGGAATCAGCTGGGAGTTTTAAAAAAGTTTTGTGATTTTCTTCAATAGCGTCTCTGACAGCTTCCCAGTCTGTTTTCCGGTACTGATGTATGGTCCCAGCTCTCATTTTGTTTTTATGCTGGCCTTGGTCCCGGTTTCTGTTATGATCATGTGTTTGTGGTCACTGAATCTGGATATTTTGTGTTTTTTGTACTGTTCCAGGTCTGGATGTGAGGCATAGGTCCAAGACATTGTTTTCCGATCGATTGTTTGCCCCTGTGACTTCAAGGCCTTAAACTTTTGGGTGGTTCTTGTGTTTCGGTCTGGGAGATATGGCTGATGGCAGTGCCACATGTGTTGATTAGAAGCTCGAATATGATAAAGAATGAGTGCTTTAGTCTAGCTGCCTGAATATAATTGAGGTATTGGCATGGTCTGATAGTACAGATATTGTAATTTGACTGTTGTGGATCAAACCAAAGGTCTATTTAGAGTTGACAATTTGAATTCTTACAACTGGAATACTTTTTCCAAGCCTTTTTGACAAAATTACCCTTGATGATGAACACTATTTTCAGTCAGTTATCTCAGCAATATATGAACATTCAATAACAGGATTTTCACCTAACTAGGTTATATGTAGTTAATAGAAACAGGGATGATTTGGAGGTCGAGATTCTTAATACACGTTGATAATGAGCCGATAGGTATCAAAGCTGGTGATGATGCCAGTTAGTGGTGATTTATATATACTGGGTTTTCTGTTAACTGAAACTTTTAGAATATGTAAGCTTCATAATTATTTTGTATGGAAATATTCTGTGTACTAAACTGGTGCCTTTGTGGTCTCATTGACCAGTGCCCTTATGGTAGTTTGAATGTATACTCCAGTGTGTTAATGTATATTTCCAATGCAAAACAAGACAATAATAGCAGAAGCTGTCTCATTGCAAACTTTTCTTATAAACAATAAAGTTTTATGTAGAAATACAAAATATGACATTTTTCCTACATAATCACCTGCTAACAGATACCTATGCCATGCTCAGGAGTGGTGTCTCAGTAATTACAGGTGCGAAAATGGAGACAATGCCCGGCGCAGGGACATGACAGCACCCATGCCCAAACAATTATGCATATGTTGACCTGCAGCCTCTGATGAACAATAATCTTGATGGCAATTTTGTGATCTATAAATAGACCGAAACTAGTTTCCCACCAAAAAACCGGGTCAGACATCAACTGGCACAACCTCCGGATCAAGAAATAAGTACAGTTTCTGGCAAGTTGCCTTGTACAGATCGACTTTGTATTTTTTTAGCAACTTGTCAGTATTTTTGTCTACCATGTAGATGTTAGCCTTACCCTGCGCCTATTTTTCTGCCAACAAATTCACGGCAAGCAGAATCTGTTCACGAGGTCGTGCTAAGCATTGTGGGAAGGCTTGGCAACATCAGGAAGGTGTCATGGCTGTCAGCTGGTGAGAGCAGCGTGGCTGTTGGATATTGACTTGATTTGTGATATAATTGCAACATTTATGACCTGATACACATCACTTATCATCATGGTGACATCTGGATTGTGATACAATGGGTTTTACTACTTGTCACTATGAATTTGATGAGGATGGATGATGAAAAGCACAGCATGGCGGTTGAGCATGGAGTAAGTCTCAACATAAACTGACACGGAACACAGGAGCTTTTGGATCAGTTAGACTCGTCTATTATCATTCATACTATGAATTAATATTGGAACTGACAGGAGCTGTGTGTGTGTGTGTGTGATTATGGCTTTACGGCCTGTACCTGATGGGCTAATTAGGACTAGATGACAGACTTCATCATTCTTAAGGATGGATACAATATATCTAAATTAGGACAGGCAGGAACCATGGCAATGAGATGAAGGATGAAACAGCCATGCAACTTAGGCTCGACCGGGAATTGAACCTGGGACCCAGCGGTTGGAAGCCCAAAGCACTACCTCTAGGTAAGTCTTTCAATTATGGATCCGTTAATTTTGAAATTGTGCATGTAATTATCTATTATGTAGAAATGGGTCAGGTCAGAGGTCAAAGGTCAGAGCTGTCAGTGGCTTATCAAGAAATGGAATGAATTGATGCCTATGCAGACTGCAACTAGTATGGGTTCGCTCAGTTTCTTTTAGCTCGGTGTAATTATTTAGCTTGGAACAATGATTTGCAACTTTTACAAAGTTTTAGTTGGTCGAACATTCACCTAAAGACTAGCTTAGCTAAAATTAACAGGGATCCAGAGAGCCATCTGAAAACTGTATGTCAGAGTAATCTTTCTCTGAGTACTTATGATAAAATCAGAAAAGATTGTGGCCTGTTGACAAAAGATGAAACTCTAAAGAGAAAACAAACTGAGACACAAACTCAAAGCATCAAAAGTCCAGTTGGAAAGTTCAGTTCCTATTTGTTCGATAAGGCTGCTCTAAATGATGAGCTGGCAAACCTTGTACCTGGCAGTGAGGTGAACTGGACTGAATTAGCCAAAAAGTACAATCTTAAAGGACCAAATGGCAATGAAATTGCAAACAGAGGTCAGGTTGTTAAATGTTTTGCTGAGAGTATGGGAATTAACGCCCACAACTTTAACCTAAACAAAACTGTATCTGGCCGCGATGTGCCCACTAGGATCCGTAGATATCACAGGTATCTCAGTAGGGGCGTTACTTGTCCTATGCCACCTTCGGTGAAGACACTGAGAAATAAAATCAAAGAAAAAAAGAAGATGGTAGCATATATCTGGGGAAAGAAATTGCCCCTAAGCAGTTCTCTGTAGCACAAGTTTCAAAAGATGGGTCATTAGTCTCAAAAGTCACCTCCATAAGTGGGCGCCAGTTAGTTCTCGATGTTATTCTTCAGAAAGAACTGCAAAAGCAGGTAGACCATGATTTGTTGAATGTTGAGAAGTTAGGAAATCGTTGTATATATTTCAAGGTCTGGCATGACCACGGTGAGATTTGTGGCCACAACCACTTCGTTAGCACAATCACCATGATATATGACAGGGAAGTGCACAGTGTTGAATCCAGCAATGAGCAACGGTTAATAGAGAAGCCATTGCTGTATATTGTGGGCCGCTCTGGAGCCAGTGTGGCTGATCAATTGATGTACTCCAGAGATCGTTGTCATGACTTATCCCACTTAAAGGAACATCTTGTTGTTATTCATGACAAAAATGATGAACCTTTGCAGGTAACATGTGTCCCTAGGTTTTGTTTGTTGACACACCTGCTCGAGCATTTGAGATTGGCCAACAAATAGGGGGTAACTATCGTTGCCCAGGCGGTGTACTGGCTCTTGACCACTCTGATTTATCTGTCTCGCACAACTGTTGTCATCGCTCTCTTGAAGCAATTTCTGAAGTCATAGAAGAAGGATGTCTATATCAGTCAAAGGCAGGTGTAATTTTTAGAGATCTAAGTAAGGCAGAATTAGAAAGTGAGGTTAGGGCTAGAGGTCTCCATCCAGCTAGTACGGATTATTACACCTGCAACAAAGATGTCCTTCTAAGTTTATTGCAGGGAGTCACTTAAGGGTATTCAGCGCTACCCTGCTTTGCTGCAGCTCAAAAGTGAAGGTTTCACTCTTGCCAGTATGAATTGTGATAGGTATGAAGTGTGCAACTTGGAGTTCATGCATGATTATGTGAACGTATTTGACCATCTGATGCATGAATTACCTGCCCATTATCCTAACATTGACTTGAAGTCATTCTTTGCTTCTGCAAAGGGTGACAAGCCAATACTCAAAGCAAGAGATGCAAGGCTGATAGCCATTCGACTGTTTCATTTTCTTGATGAACTTAATTATTGTCCCACAGAATTGTGACGATTGTCGCAGTATCTTGTGGAACTGTCAAGCATAGGCTATAGTTTTGAACTGGAAAGGTGCCCTCGTCAGATATTCAGGTTTTATAACATCACATTTTGTTTTGCCATGATCCTCTTGGATATTGTTGGGAGTGAACCCAGAAAGTTATCTGCAGGAAGTTTTTATGGCATTCATTTCCATAATATTGTGTGCCACGCTCCTTCTGTGTACCGCTTAGTTTCCATTCGAAGCCTTTTGGCTGAAAATGATGAACGACTGATATATCAGCTGAGAAAAGTGACTGACGCAACTAGCTGTCGAAGACCAGAGCATGTCCTTGAAAATGCTCTGGTCAGAATGTCGTACAATGACAATCCTGTTGCCATTCATGACTCGGTTGTTTCAAAAGAGGCACAGCAGGTATAAAAATCTGCATTTCCTGATTTTTTTTTGATTTTTTTTTTAACTGTTTTATCTCTATTGTAAGAATGGAGGAAGTATTGTAAGGTACTAATATTTCATGCATATATATATTTACAGGTGCGGTTTGCTGGCAACACAGTGTTGCAGGAGTGTTGGCTGCAAAGACACCGCCCTGCTGTGTTGGCTCACTTGAAACGAGTTTCTGATTTCCTTGAGCATGGATGGTGGGAGGCTAGGGGGAAAGAAGTGGTCTTTCTGGATGGTAGAAAAGAGCCAGAGACCAGAAGTGGCCCTGCACTGGAAAATTTCGTCACCCAGTTGCTCCATGGAGCAGAGAAGAAAATCGCGGAAACATGGGAACGGATCAAAGGTAAGTCTCAACTATAGGTTTAATACAAAAATGATAAAAATATTATTTTGAATGATTTAGCCCAGTTCATAATGGCTCTCTCATAATGTATATTCAGACTCCAATAGTAACCCACTTTGGAACAGTGTAACCATGGTAACAGAGCCTGACAGCGAGATGCCCAGAAATGGAGACGATCATGATGATCAAGCTGTGCGCCCGTGTAAAAGGTACTAGAAATTTGTGTCCCAATTGTGCAGTGCCTAAAATGAGATGTTTTTGTTGTATACTGCCACGCCATATTCATACTTAATAATCATTGTTTCATGGTGAATATCATTCTCTTATAAGTATAATTTAAAAAATTGGGTTTCTAGTTGGACAATGGTAAAACCCGCGGTGTCATACCTTGCTTGCAAGGTAAATATACTGCCATTGGTTTTGAAAATATGTTATATAACTGCAATATACGGCATGATCAGTTTTTACATCACAGTAGTTCAAAATATGAATAATTGACGAGTATCCAGTATAACAATAATATGACCAATTAGGGATGACATGGCATTTTGGCCGCTCAAGAGCCCTATATTTATAGGCCTACAAGCGTCATCAGACTTCATGTTCAGCTCTGAATGCACTGTATGAGGTCAATTAAATCACTGAAACTGGAGGGCTGATTTTATCAGCGCCATGCCAAAAATAAGTTTTTTTTTTTGGCCTTTTAACTAGCTAGGCGCCCTACATGAGTATATTTAGGTGTCCTAATATCCATGTGCGCCATGATCAGTTGAAGTCTTAGGTGGAATACAAAGTCACTGAAGATTAGACTTCATTCAAGCCTGGCATGGTTACATTATGACATGAATAATTCAAATTAAAACTTAAGTAGAATAAGTGCACTAAGTGGTGACGTAATTATTGAATTTATGACATCATAAATTACACAGTAAAGATATCTGTTGGCCGACAATGAACATTGAACATTTTGACTTCTGGAGGGCAACATTTGAATCATGTGGTTGCTAAAAATAACAACATATTTGTCAGCATGGATGTCATAAGGATATAGTTTTTGGTGATATTCTTGTCTGTTTTTATCTGTAGAAAAGCGGCTTTACCGAAGCATATGACTGGGAGGACGAAACGTAGACGCTGAATGTGCCCAAAGTATCGCAGTGGATGTTGAACATTTGTCATCATACACCTTGAATGAGATTTTAGTCAGGACTGTATAGGTGGGTGCTAGTAACAACATTTACATTGTATTTAGAAATAGATATGTAGTCCTTCGTCTGCTTGAACAGTGATGTTATGTACAACTTTATATTGAAGGGTGAAAATATGAGTAGGGGGTTTGTATGAATTTAATTTGCACCAGAAACAATGTTAAAAAATTGAATTAGAAAGACTTTGTGGGCAGCTTCTAAAGTTTGCTTAGTGCATATTTACATGTAATTCAAAATATTGATGGTGAAAAATTGAGTGTTATATGTATATAATATGGTAATATGCTTTAAAGTTACATTATCTGTAAACACTGTCAGGTTCTGACAGGACTTTGTAAACTCAGTACAAAATGTGTCACTGAGCTGAAGATATCAAAATGTGTTCATTTTAAATAGTGATGTTCATGTGTAAATATATGATAACCCAAATGTATAAATGTGAAGGGGTGCTATTCTGGACATTGCTGATGGCAATTTGTAATTATACAAATGCGTCAATGGCCTGAAAATGTAAGATATTTATTCATGTGTACTACACGAGGACCCTTTAGTATGCAATGTGATGGGGTGCTTTTCTGAACTCTGCTGATGAGAATTTGTAATTTGTAATTTCATACAAAATTTGTCTTAGGCCTGTGTCAAGCAAGCTCGATTATCGCTCGGCAGCACTGCTGCTTGAAACTTATCGACCAGCTCCCATAAATATCGAGTTTTTATAAGTAATAAGTTTGATGATGTGCCCAATACTTAATCTACTTTTTATCTGCAAAGTATTAGGGTTCCCCCACTGTTGTAAAACAGATGTGAACTCTTTTTCTAACGTGTTTAGTATGACGACGTTCATGACATGTTGATTATAAGGTTCCCACTGTTTCACAAAATTGGTTTCTGTACTAATAACACAGAAAACTATTAGAGTATTGATTGCTGTGGAGGCATGACCCTCGGTAAACAGCCATAATGTGTCACTGAGCTGAAAATTTAAAAAAGGTTTTTGGGTGCTTTAATAAACACTGTTGAAGGACCCTCATTAAAATGTCCAACTTGAAGACATGTGAGTTTCATTCAATGGGTCTTGGCGTTGTAACTTGTGTAAGCTACAATAATTTTACCTTGAGTTTGTCTCTCATATTGAAATTTACGTCGTGAGGGTGATTGCAATTGATGGATTAAGCAGTGTTACCTTGCATATCAATTATCCCAGTCTGCGAGATTTTGTATTAGGAAAATGTCAGCTTGATTGGCTGGAAACTGCATCATTCACCTCAGTTCCCTATTTATTAGGGTTTAATGTAAAATATTTATTATATATATGCATTAATTATCATTATTGTCATACTTTTGATGGATACAATTCACTTTTGAACATATTTGATGAACCACTTGGGTGCAAGCAATGAAATGTGTTTTATATTTATTAAGCAGAAATGTATGAAACTTCCCAAAGATTATATATCATGTTGTTCTTATTGTTGTTCAGTGTACATCTTGCACCAATGTAAATATATCATTTCGTTGTAAATGTCCAACTTGGTAAACCACACTGTTGATGTTAGTGGGGACACACATTGTTAATTGTAATGTGTCAGTATGATGTTAATTTTTTGGTCATTGATGACGGGATGCATGACTTGGGTATGTTGGCGTGTTCCACCATAAAATTGTGAAAATAAAGATATTTGACATGCAGTATGAATATGCATTTTGGTTCTCTGTATTCAATATCCTGACCTGGCATTCAAGTCATTCAGATGGAGATACTTATTACTTGCAACTTAGCAGAGATTGCTGAGCTGGAATTTTTAACCCAGACAGGATACAGGGCATTATTATTTTAAGCGGGAGGAGTGAGCCCCATGGAAAATGATGGAAGATGCATTGCCAGCTGTGCAAAGCAGTCCATCTTTTACTACAGTGCTCTGAATTGTTTCAGGTTACAGTGCTTGTTAAAATGACAATTAATAGTGATACCAATGATAAGGTCTTGGGGACGGGGAGCATATTCTATCTCCCATGTTCGGAGACTTGAAAAGGGAGTTAATTCATTAGGCCTACTTAAAAAGATCTTAGAAAGTCTGAATTTTTACTTATTCCAAATTCAACTTCATATAGACCTAGGGGCGGATCCAGAAAAATTGCACGGGGGCAGTTGACATTTTAAAACACTGAATCTTTAAATTTACTAGGCCAAGGGGATCCTCCTGGATCTGCTACTGTAGGCCGATACACTCGGTGACATTGATTTTTGCCACAACATCGAAATTTATCACTCTAAATAAACTAACACAAATACCTCTAGCTGACCACGGACATAAAAAAGGGACTACACATGCTCACACGTGCCTCTGTTAATCATTGAACGGTTCAGATGATTAATACATCCTGTTAATATTTTTTTTTTTAGCTTGCAAAGAATTAAGACACCAAACTAAATTTGGACAATTGTCCTCAATCATATGAACAACAGCCTACTTCAAAATTAAAACTACTGTCATGTATATACATGCCCAAATAAAAGCTATAGACCTACTGCGTGTATGGAAAAAAAATAATATATTGCTGTCTGTAAATTTTTTACAGGTGCGGAAAATGGTGCAAAATGTCAGTATGAATGCTTAAACTTTGCTGTTGTCTCTGGATTAATTGGGGGGGGGGGGCCTAGCTCAGTGGTAGCGCGCTGGGCTTCCAACAACTTGGTCCCGGGTTCAATTCCCGGTCGAGCCTATGTTGGATGGCTGTTTCATCCTTCATCTCATTGCCATGGTCCCTGCCTGTCTTAATTAGCCTAGCAGGTGCAGAAATACAGGACGTAAAGCCCTAATCCACCACCACCACCTCTGGATTAATTGTACAATTGTTTACAGTTCAAAAATGATTAACAGCCTCTTTTGTTTATTATTATTATCTCAAGTCAATATCATGTACAATAAATTGCTGTAAATCTACATGTTTGTTTCACTTCTGACATATACAATATTGCAATTGTCAAAAAAAATTACTTGACCAAATTAATTTTTTTATCCTATGAAAAAGAAAACTATAAATTCTTGTATTTTGTTAATAGTAATAATGATGTGTATCTATAATAAATTAATAGAACTACAGTAATACATATCTTGTGAGAATACTCCCAAGCACATCAGTAGCAGGAATTTTGGTTGAAATGCATGTGAGTGAGGCATGATTAAAAAATGGCTAGAAACATAGTGGTGGTGCATTTACCAATTTTTAAATAGTTTTTTTAGAGCCCTAGTAGTTAAAGAGAATCACATTTTCTGAATTTACAGTTTCACTGCATCTGGCCCCCTTGTGGGAAAAACGAAATAGGTTTGATGCTTAGTTCTTGCATATAAATAATATATTGCACAATTTTATTGATGTAACACTTATTTTCAATAAATAAAACTTAAAAGTAGACTATATGTGCTAGTTCTGGAACTGTACCCTCAAAATAACAGAAAACAGCAAAGGCGACCGGAGCGCCATCTGTGGACAAGCAAAAATGGTCTTTTCTTCAGAAGTTGCACATATCCAGCAGAAGATTGAGGTGCGCATCTTTAAAACAGGTGTTACTTATTTTAAAACATAAGAATCTATTTCTACAGAATTTTGGCTTTAATTTAACATATGACACAACATTGTGCATTCAAAATCAGGTTTAGTGCAATGACGCTGAAGTTGTGATTAGAGTTTTCAGCCATTAATTTTAGAGTTACAAAGTTGTGTCATAAAAATAAGAAACTTTAAGTGTTGTTTTAACAATATCTTGAATTTCAACAAAATTCATCCATAAATAAGGTAGCGCTGAATTTTGAAAGTTCAGGTGCCGGACAGCAATTTTGTGACCGATTTTTATGGCAGTAGCGCGACGCTGTTTTTAGCATCAAACAAACGCCCGTTACTTGAGATGGGTTTGTCCTAAGTAAAATCCGATTGCAGCATTAAAATATACAAGTCGTAATTGACTACTAAACCAACATAACGGTATGGGCTAGAGCGACCTCCAAAGTCAGGCTGTTTTTGATCAAAATACACACCACTCAAAGTGGTGACGTCACGTTGTTCACTGGCTGGCTGGAGCTTGCCTGTGCAGACAAATCCTGCAGGCCACTGGTGACGTCACGAAATAAATAATCAGAGCAAGTGTACATTAACTCACTGGAGTAGTTGAAAAAGTTTTGCAAACATTGTACTTTTTTTTTATTCACAATATCTTCTCATAGATAAATGTTTGTTCTATAAGACATTATGCAGTGTGTGTGGGTCATTCACATTATACTAGATGAACTATTGTATTGGCCTAGCAATCATCTTTCAAAAGTAGTAGGCTACTGTCTGTAATGAATTAGTTTTTGGTGAAAAGAGTACTTGTATTGTACAGTTTTTCAAAGCATCATATTTTGTCAAATAGCTTACTTAGGTAATGTATTTTATAGAGTTTGTCTGTATCACACTGACTTCTTCAGCTTGTGTCGTTGGATAAAGTTCTGGATGTGAAATACTTCAATGTGAGGTTTTTTAACTGCCTTGTTGTATCTTATTGTGTTGTATAGTGCATATATTACGCATTGTGAAGATGCCAAAGAACTAGTTGCCAAGAATATAAAAGTGGTGTATTGTATAACTCAAAATTGATATGTAAACTTTAATTCACTTGTAAAGTAAAAAATTGCACTTGATGAGTCATTGTTGATACATAGAACTATATTTTGTAGAGGTTTAAGCTCCCTTGATGACTCATACAGACATTCATGGCAATGGATAATCCTGTATTCACTGAAGCTTGTCATTGAGGACAAAGTTCAGCTACAGTGACACCACTTGCCTTCTAGTGATAGAAGACTCCTACCTTATGAGTCATCATGGGATAGAAAAGCTGTAATAGGACATATAAGAGTGTGACTCATCAATTCCGTTTTTAGTAGAAGAAAACAAATCTAACAGACTTAAGCTTTGTAACTTCTTGTTGCCTGTTCAGGGACTATTTATTTCAATGTAGGCCTATATAAGCAAACTTACTAATCAGTACTCGTATAGTTTTGTACTAGTCAAGTTATTATTATTGTAATAACATTATGTATTGTCACACTGTTAAAAAATACCAGAAGGAATGATATATGTGCTGCTGACATAATTTGCAAATTTACTTACTGGATGATGTGACAATAAATAATCATATTTTTGTATTGGAATAATATTTGTGTAACCTCAAGTGAAAATAATTCTGAATCCACTTACCTGTATTGGATTTGAGGCTATACTGTTTCAGATTATAATAAATTTTGAACTACAAATTATTTTCTTGTTTTATTTCTTGCCAAGAGCAAGAGTCTGATGATATGGTTTGGAGAATTCCAAATCGATTTTGACAAAATAGCGATGTCGCAAATAAGTAATGTCTTCAGTTAGCCAATGCCATTGGCTTGTATGAAGCCTGGCAACTTAACATCTCGGGATCAATACCCTACATGCATTACACTCTATGGGAAAGTCTATATCACCAGGTTAGTGACCCCTGTGTACTTACTAGTAATTGGGTCTTCATGCCAGCCTTGCTAAATCTGAGCCAACAATTGATTGGCTGTATTAAACGTGTGAGCTATATTATTGGCAGATTCACGTTTTTGTGTTGAAGATGTATCTGGAATAGAATTAGCTAATTCCCATAAAACCCACGAGTCCGACTATTCCAAATAAGCTCCTTCTAGGTCCCATAGTGGGTTATATTTCCCTTACATCCTTACAAGTTCCGAAAAGTCCTACATAATTACCGTAAATCCCATAAGTCCCTGTGGTGTACCACAATTCCCATAATTCTAGTGGGTCCCGAATAATTCCGCAATTCCCGATAAGCCCTTCTGGGTCCCCATAATTCCCGTAAGTCCTGAATAATTCCACAATTCCCTAGAAGCCCTTCTGGGTCCCCATAATTCCCGTAAGTCCTGAATAATTCCGCAATTCCCTAGAAGCCCTTCTGGGTCCCCATAATTCCTGTATGTCCTCAATAATTCCACGAAGTCCTAAATAATCTCTGTTAGATCAATAAGTCCCTATGATGCCCAATAAATCCTGCAATTCCTTTACATCCTTAATAACTCCCCTATTTCCATATGGGTCCCATGAGGTCCTTCAATTCCTATCTAATTCCAACATTTCCTGTAACTCCTCCGAGTCCAGCCATGCCCAAATGGGAGTCCCGCATGGGAATTATGGGGTTAAATGGGGCCTGCCAATGTGACATCATCAATTGCCTACTACATCATTGATATTATGTCATTTGCACCATTATGACATCATACTCATGTCACATGGTGTTTACGTCATAATGCCGTAAACAACAGGATTAGTTACATAACTGACGTCATAATTATGATGTCACAGTGGCTGTTATTCACTATTTTACTTACATTTCCCCCCAAAAAATACAAACCCCTTTTTTTTTACTTTACCCCCATCAATCCCATCGCCCTCTTAACATTCTTAGGGGTTTTTATTTAATATAATATAGCTCATAATGGTATTTATGGTCTATTGTTTTTTTATAGGTAGATCTATGTATTATAGTCACTAAATAGCCACCTCTCTATGGAAGATTAGCATTGTAATGGTATGAAATGGTGGCTACAAAAGGACTATAATAGGAGATTGACCAAAGTTTTCTCTTGCTATATAATACAGCAACTTTGTATTATGTCCGGTATATATTAGTCACTAAATAGCCACCTCTCTATGGAACATTAGCATTGCAAGGCTACAAAATGGTGGCTACAAAGGGACTATAATAGAAGATTGACCAAAGTTTCTTCTTGCTTTATAATACAGAAAATTTGTATTATGTCCGATATATATTAGTCACTAAATAGCCACCTCTCTATGGAACATTGCAAGGCTACGAAATGGTGGCTGCATAGGGACTATAATAGAAGATTGACCAAAGTTTCCTCTTGCTATATATATATATACTAAAGGAACTTCGTATTATGTCCGACATATATTAGTCAATAGCCACCTCTCTATTGGGGCTATAAAGGGACTATAATAGAAGACACTAAAGAGTAGTGAACGCCGCCTGTTGATATTTCTAAGCGATGTCCTGAACACTAGTCTGGGATATACCAGCTACTCAAAGGTGCACACTCCTGCCAGCAGGCGTCATTGCATTACGTGCTACTCGACTTGCGTTCCCCCTTGTGGGTTTCCTAACATGTAGTCATCTAATTGGCTGGGACCTGCCTAAGCGTGAACGCGATAGGCAGGTCGCCTCTACCTTTCCCGGATGGCTGATTGGCCAAGAACTGAATTTTCTGATTGGCTGTGCTATTTTTAGACTGGGGATCACGTTCCGGTCTAGGCTTTTCCAATGTTAAAGCCTAGGATGCGCACGCATGCTACCGGGAGGAATCCCTCCCGGCTAATGGCAGCCCCTACCTGCGAGGTATTATTTGTCGTCGTTTTGCAGAGTCCACCGGGGAGTCAACCGGATGTAGGGAATAAGTGCGTTTGCCACCTTCGGATCGAACTGTCACTGCTGCTACCTTACAGATTTGAGGTATAATTATTTCCATGCCTTCGTGAAATAGTTTTATAGCCTATGGCAGAACGTCGGCATGCATCTAACAAATGTCTAAGGACTGTAGTCATCTGGCAGCTGCTAAGATCCACTTAGCATTTGGCCATTTTATCATGCTGCCAAAATGTATAACTCCAAATATGAACAAAAAATCAATATGGAGATTTATTATGAGGGCCTACAGCCAATGCTGATTGCCATGTATGTTTATTGTTTTAACCATCATTATGAAAATATTGACATCAATGTCAAAAATCTCTATTTGTTCAATAAACATACTACCTGTGAGTTAGACCAACACATCATGATGAGTTGTGACAAATCCGTGGTAGGTATAGTTTTGACGGAGACCATTTGTAATACGTAACTTAATTTATAAGTCTTTGAAAAATTAGTTTTAAGACGCACCTCGTTATTAGTTTATTTTAGATCTTTCTTGTTGTCGAATCAGAATCAGGTTGCTAGGGTCACGTGACTTTGTGAGGTATTTTAAGCAACAAATTGCAAGGGCGGTCAGACAAATTGATTTATTACATGAAATCCTATTTAAATTACTTTTTCCTTTTTAACTTAAAAACTTAGTCACTTATTAATAGCAGTCTACTATCATGACATTCCTACCGAATAACGTGAATTATGTAATGATCATTCATATATTTCCTTATTTATTTATTTTTTTACGTCTATTAGTATTACTTTGCAACTGGCCAGAAAGCATCAATTTTTCACCATGATTGGCATGAATAAACTACAGTAAATTGTTGAACAACTGCGATTTTAATTGTCAATGAACCATTGTCATTTGTTGCCTCATTTAAGGTGTTGCGCTTCTTGTCAACAAATGGACATAACGGCAAGATCCGTCCCTTTTATATTTATGAATCACAATTTTTTTTTTATCATTCATTAAATGTGTCAACTTAATCATATAAATTAAGACAAAATATTTTATTTTGCAGGTATCCCTATTGCGTAAATATGGATAATTTGCCACGAAAAAAAAAGATCCCTTGGGTTTACAAGAAGTATCCCAAGAAGAAGAACAACAACAACAAAGCAAACGAAACAGTATTTCCTGATAGTGATGGTAAGATTCAGTAGAAGAGGAAAGAAGTAGCTATTATTGTTGATGAACATATTAAAATAATAATATGATGATGCAATGTGCATGAGAGGCCACAGGAGGTTTGATATATACTAAAATTATACTTTGATGCCATTTTAATAGATGTGAGTAATATCACGTAGATCAACTTATATAATAATAGTGTAACAAAATGCTGGAAAATAAAGTTGCTTATTATCAGTTATTTGTTCACTCTAACCATAGAGTACTTAATTGGAGCAGAAAAGCAATGCTTTAATTATTGTATATTTCTTTAAATTATTGGTGAAATAATGCATTTTTATTAACGTCCTGATTTTTCCCCCTCTAAACAAAGTTGCACATGGTTTTACAACTCCAATTAGGTCTACAATTACTACCTGCATGGCAAACAGAGTTGTAAAATACGGCATTGATTTTTTCACTCTTTTCTATTGCCAATCAATAAATTGATAGAACTACCAAGTTCAACCAGCTTTATAATTCAGCTACCAACTTGATGAAATAACTGAAATCTGTAGACATGAAACCAGTAAACAGATTGGTAAATATTATTTATTCCCCCACTCAAGCAAATATGTTTGAAAATATTCACTGATCTACAGAACAATTCTGTATTAAATATATTTTAATTCTGTATTAAATATATTTTATTCCTGTAAATATTTTTAAGCTGTTGTCAGTGTTTAAAAAAAAATTATTATTATTAGTCGATCTCTTAAATCATAATCCAATAAATTCAGCCTAATATAACATTTTTGTGCTCATTGTCTTGTCTTCAGAGAAATTGTATCAATAATATATGATCAAACTTTAAATTATTGATTATCTTTTCCAAGATAAACAATACATTAAAAGTATTTTTACTGTCAGAACTTTTAATCTATCTATCCCATCATTTTGATGCAAAGACTCAAAACTTGCAAGAGTTTTCAGACAATGTTTGTGTCTTGAGTAATAAATGCTACATTGTGTCTAGTCTCACTATTTTGCTACAAATTAACCATATATTGGACAATTATTATTAATCAACACAAAAATTTACTATTTAAATTATTATAAGTTTTATCTCATTAAAGGTCTGATCTGCTATGTGGTTGTAAAATTGTTTTATTTACTGAAATATTTTGGCCAGTGGCCATCTAGGGATCTGTACTCCAGTGTCTTAACTTGATTCTGCATCCTTAAATGTATCAGGATCCAGTGCCGTAGTCTTAGGCAATAATGAGAAGCCAAGTCAGCGTGCCTGCACTCTTCTTTCTTTCGTGTTTTAATAGTTTTCAGATTGTATAAAATGTTAACAATGGCTTTAGTTCTAAATGCAATAGTCACAATTAAGTGAACAAAAATTTGATGTATAATGGAGAAGCCAAAGTTTTACTGTGTAATTAAGAACATTAACATGGTTTTATATCCATTCTCAGGTGACCATCACCATGAGGTTCCTGAGGGGACTGGAGATGGACAAAGTGATGAACCAGTGGCCCAATCTGAATCATTGAAGGTATTGCACTGATTGTAGTTGTCTTTACGGGCCATGGACCTGGGGAGTTATGTGTCGTTCTCGTGGGCACTTCAAAATTCTAAAATTCACTGTATGTCATAAGTAAAGGCCCAGGGGATATATTTATACATTATTGCATGGCATTAACATTATCGCATGGCATTAATCTCCCTGTGCCATCATGAGACCAGAAGAGATGAATAGTTTTGTTGTTATTTGTCAAAAGTGGTTGTGCTTCTGTAACACAGGTTTAAATTTAAATATAATAAAAGGAAGTATGAAAAAAAACAGATTGTTTAAAAACGATCAGGAACATACAATTGTTTTAAATAGTGTATGCATCCAAGGACTTTATGAAGTCTACTGGGATGTTGTAAAATCTGTGTGTGGAATTTGTTGTGGTAGTTTTCTTCTATGAGTCAACATCTGCAACTTATTAAAAAAAAGTGCAGTGCCTAATGGAGTTAGGTTTTGTAGTGTCCAAAACTGTTTTTAGGCAGGACAGTATCCAAAAGGGATTTAGACCTGCCCAATACTGTCCTAAACTACACAGCGGCTGTGTCTTTTTGCATTATCATATCATGTCAACAACTATTTAGTTGTAGCTGACTGTAGAATGTTAAATGTTTTTATTTTTCAATTTATTCTTACATATTTTTAACTAATGTAAATCCTATTGTTTTAAAATTGAATGTGAAATTTATTACGCTGTTTGCAGGTTCCACCAATATGCGTTGATGATGTCGAAATTTACGTATTTCAATTGAGGAGCACAAAAATGGTGATTCCGTTGTGTACAAATCAGTTCGGTATTCAAGATATTAATCAAAGAAAACTACAGGTAAGGATTTGTTGTGAACCTGGAAAACGTAATATAGGCCTATTTGTGAAAAAGATTTTACTTACTATTGATTAGTACAACATCGCAGACAGTTTTTGAGTTTTAGACATTCTAGTCCATTGCTTAACTTCTTAAGTATAGTTCCAGGTTAGATCAATATAGAATAATACACTTTTGGTACTCCTGGCACTCGGAGTATAGGAGCATTTAAGTTGACATCACTCCCCATGCTATAAATAGATTGGGGTTGACTGGCCGTCAACTGGCTGGCTGCTACATATATAAAAGGGATATTAAAACGTGACTTTTTGCAGCATTTATATGTTGTTAATAGTGTATCTAGTAGCATAAAACTTTGGTGTCCAGTAAACCAAATACCGTAAAATGTCATTATGTAATCAGATTTGCCCTATGAGACTCCTAAGAGCCAGTTATCATTGCTTGATTGCCCTCAAAAATAGCATTGCATTGTTCCAAATGTTTTTGTACATGTTGAACTAGTACTCCTCATGTCAAATATACGACAGTTAATGAATACAAGATTTATTGTCCTATTGGAATTTAGACCCAGAATAAATATTTACATAACATATGGATCCTCAGTTCACTATTTGTAATATAATCATAATATGAAGTCTGAATACACATCCCCCACTGCACAAAAGGGCTAAAAAGAATTGCATCCTTAACAAATTTTCTTGAAGAATGTAAGACGAAATGAATGATAAGTATATCTTTGTGGATTTTATATCCCCTTGATTATATTTTTAATAAACTAGTCTCACTTAAAATAGGCCTAGCTCAAATATTCAATTTCACCTTCTTGCTGAAACAATTGGTTAAAATTAAAAAAAAAAATGTCTTGAATGATTAAGTGTTGACCTCCTCATTGATTTGAGTAATTTGACAAATCGCCAAAATAACAAGTAGTTTCAATATACTTACTGTAATTTAAACAAAATAGAGGGTAATTTTTTTTTGTCCGTCCATAATTATGTCATCTGCAAAGATAATATTTGCATATAAAGTAATGGAAAAGGGGCGTTTCAGTGCATGGCTTGCTGAACCCAGCCAGCCTTTTTACGGCCACCAGCCAGTGCGTCTTACCTTACCTTGACTTCATTTAGGTATTCTGTGAATGGTCCGATAGTTCATTATGATCTTAATTTTGTTTTCATATTAATTTTATTCTATTTGTTTAATTACAGTTGCATAAATTTCAATTGTTGACTCGCAGAAGGGTCATTGTTGCTGGCAACTCAACACATGTGTGGTATTGCTCGTGTAACCTGTTGAGGGCTAATTTTATAAAAATACATCCTGAAGAAGTTGAAAAATTAGATCAAGGTAATTTTATTAATACTCGTTACCAAACAAAAACTGTTCATGATATCGCAAATATTAAATTATAAAAGCAATCCTGAAATAAGTACTGATAACGCAACCTACACTTACAATTATGTATAAGGTACTTACTTAATACTTAAGACACCTACTCGTGTAACACATGGATATTCTAGACATAGGAACAAGTGTACAATACTCGACATAATTGTACCAATTTTATTGTGGTAATCCAAGTTTTTGATTAAAAACTTTACCCTGTGAAAAAATGTATGTATGTTCTCCATAAAATATCATAACTTAATGAAATATATTATAATTGTTAAAAATACTTGTACCAGTTTACAAACAGGACAGACACTTTTGTCATATATATAGGCCTCTGGTTGCTGAACAGTGTCTGAATATATGATCACGGTGTCATTAATTAAAGTTATTTCCATTTTTTACAGATGAGTATGCTGAATGTATACATATTCAAGCAATGAATGTATTATGCAGAGAGATGAGAGACGAACATTTTCAGGAAATCTACTTGGGTAAGCAGTATGTTAAACTGTTATTTATGTTATAATAAGCTGCTTATGTGATTGATAAATCAATGTTCAAGTTACATTGCAATGTATTGATGTTGTTGTCAATAGTAAATACAGATTAGATGTTAATGACATGTCTATTCAGATAAAAAATAGCAATAGCAATGAAAATTGTTAAGAAAATAAGCCACCGATTTGTAACAGTTGTTTTAATGACTCTAATTTTTCATTAATCACTAAAAAACAATTTTTAGATGTGAATCCTGGTGAACATGCATATGCAAAGGCAGCTGCAGCACAAGAAGAGGTATGTTAGCACAAAATTGAAAATTATGAATGATGGCAACCCTTGAATTTAGATCTGTAGTTGTTTGTGTCATAAGGCTATAATACATGCTCCCTACAAGATGCTCACTTCATTAATACTCCCTGAATCCTTTATAAAAATTATTACATAAAAGTATAAGAATCCTTGGAAATTTCCATAAGCATCTTTGAGCATGCCCATCTGCAGCTGCTCCTGCCACAGGCCAGCCTGGCCACTTTAGGCCAAGTATTTAAAGCACTGGGCCCTCCTTTGCAGAGAGAGAGAGAGCAGAGAGAGAGAGAGCAGAGAGAGAGCAGAGAGTTCTGGCTATTTGGTCATGTATTCTTGAGTGAAGGCTGATCTCACATAGAACATTTCAATATGTAATTCTTTGGACTTTGTGGGGAACACACAGTTTGATATGACTATACAATAAACCATTTCAACTTTACTTTGGACTCTATAGTCATTTAACTTTAACTGGATTGTACTAAGGCTTCAGATCCTGGATCCTCACTGCTTAGCAAATAACCACTTCATTAAACACTAGAAGCTTTAGTACAACATTTGCCATGAAAAACTGAACTAAAGTTCAGTGTGTCATTGTGAAAGTTATAGTAGCCTATATGTAAACATGGGGTATATCGTAATCTGGGAAATTTTAGCTAGTGGACATTTTCTAGAATCAGGGCCAAAAAGGCTGTCTGATTTTTTTTTGCGATCATAGTTTTTCGGCAGGCCGCAGTTAAAAAAAAGAAGATAAATAATATTGATAATGATCATTAGCAATTATGCACATACTTCTGAATTTCTGATTTAGTGCACTTAATGGTTAACACCTATGAGAATAACTGTGTATAGTCTTCATACAACCTAAATAACAGTCAAGGTTCATGCCTCTGATGCCCTTTGAATTAACACTACTTTTTAAGTTTCTTGAATTAACACTACTTTTTAATTTTATTGAACTCTCATCAGTCAGTTAGCAATTAGGAAAGGCACCTCAAGTTATGTTTTTGCTATTTTGGCGTGCCCTGTAAATCAGCAATGGTAATGTTGTAATTTCAGGCAATATTTCAACCTATTCCTCATCATTTTGCAACAACAGCAGTTTTCCAGGAAGAAATTGGTCTTGGGATAGTTTCAGTGAGCTATCCTTTGCCGAAGCAAATTGCAACACTCTGCTGTCATAGTTGCAGCAGGCAACATAAATACTCGTGTAGACACATCCAACAAGTTGAAGACAACCTTGCCAATAATCCTGTACTTGAAGAACTTTATATGTATCTTGACCTTCAAATGGAAGTTCCAACTTACTTGCAAACTGTGCCTGTGATTGAAAATCAAGAAAAATTTCCATTTTTCAAGGATGATAATTATTCCACTGATCTTTCTCAAATATGCTCCTGTGGTTATAAGTGGGATTTGACGCATTATGGGTCAAATATACCTGTATTTTTCAAGGATAAATTTGTTGTGGAAAAGGGTAGGTAATAGTTAATAATATAGGTACTATGAACAGGCTATATGATACTCAAAATAACTAATCAACTGTCATAACTAGGATAAAAATAACCAATTTTGTGAGTGTGCTGGTGATTATCACTATGTATGTAATGTTAAATGGTGCACTTAGTGAACCAGTGGCATGTGTAAAACAGTTACGAATTACATATGGTGACCAATTATAATTTATAATCTAACAGTCAGTACTACTATTGCATGATGTGTAAAAAGAACAAATTGATTACCAAGGGTAAAAACTGGTTTAGATATGCTTCCTTCTGTTTTAGAATATAACTTTAACCTTATTTTCTTATGGTTTTTATACTTGCTATTCTGAGTTTGTCATTTATTTTTAACCTGATATTCACTTTTTCAGTATATTCTGCAAAATGTGGGTCATGCAAAGCAGAGAAGACAGGGCTGATGACACGTCTTCCAGTTCTGTTCATGACGAACTATGGTGTTTCTTTGGAAGTTTTGTGGGACTTTATCCAAAAATTTGTGACAGCGGGGTTTGTAACATTACTATGATTATTTCATGCACATTCATGTGTAATACAACAAACACCTCATTGCTAATTGCACCCAAATCAGTAAGAATAATGTTAAATATCTTGGGATAGTAATAAAAATGAAATATTGAGATTTAATAAAACTCTGCTTAATATACATTCAATAAAAAAATGTGCCTAGACCTGTACATTAGTATGACTATTATATTGAGATATGTAATGTAGGACCTCTGTATTTAGTCATTTGTAGTTTTGGGGGAAAAACTCATCAATTTTATCTGAATAACAATTGAATATATTGCTTATTCAGTTTACGACGTCTGCCTTTGAAGTTTCAAGTAAAATATAATGAGTCTAGTATCAATTGTTTAAATACAGTTATGCCTTTCTCGCAGACTGTCAATGTTTGAATACTACAAAATGTGGTTGTGGGACCTGTGGGTTTCTACAGGAGATGAAGATATTAGGGCCAAGATGCAATATGGCAAGTTCCGCTATGCAGTGCTTAGCTTTGTACACAACTTGGACATTGACATTGGAGAAGCTTTTTGTTGTCCCCTATGTGGAAAACAACCAGAAATGTAAGATAAGTACTGCCCTTGGACACATAAATCTGTGCTAAATAAACCAATCATAAGTTATCTCTTGCTACAACAGCAAAATTTTACTTAACGACACTGTTGGGTACAGTCAGATTGGAGTCTAAAGTTTATTCAGTCTTATTGGGGTTTACCTTATTAAAAGAGGTCACCCTCACTCAGCCAAGCAATATCTGTGCTCACTCCACCTTTACACACAATCTTCACAAATTATAATTGTACATGTGGGATATGATATGTACACCAGAGAACATTTTAGAATAATCATATCCCACTATGTACCCATTGTGCAATTGATTTGTACCAGAAGACCCCAACCAATGAGTCATTGACAAGACACATATGTGCTGTAAATTTCAAAAAACTTTATTATTGAAAGATGACAAAGATAATCATTCATTTTCAACAAGGCAATATAAAGATATCAATTAGATTTTATACTCAATGTATCATTTAAAACCTTTATTTTGTAAATCTTTATACAAATAGTACCAATTGTAGAAAATTTCATAATCATTTATGAATTAACATTAAATTTTCAATCTCTGATGTATCAATTGACATATTATCAACAAAGATACTACAAATACGTGGGAAATGACAATATTTACCACGGTGTACATGGAAGGAAATATCACTGGGTCGTGGTACAATACACAACATTATGTTTAGCAACAAATTTCTAATGTGAACATCATGATTATAATAAATACTTTCTTTAATTTCAGTGTTGTGTTTGATGGAATGACTCTTGCTTTTCGGAAACAACTGCAGTTAATTGAGCGCAAAGAAGTTGTCAGTGATAAAAAATATGATGGAAGGTGGGATATGTTACACATATATATAAGTGTATTTACTCCATAAATCCAAGGCTTACCCATTTTTCCCATCTTGAATGTGTTATGGCCATTATTATACATCAATATTTAACAGTTTTCAATGCCCTTTACCCCTTGATAGCCTTGATTTAAATGGGTAAAAACCAAATGCCCATACTGGCGACTGTTTATGACGGGTTTTGATATGTATCCACTTATTTCTTTCCTAGAACCTGGACTTTTAATGCTTTAATCCAGATGTAACCCCCCTCCCCCTCCCTTTTATTTTTGTAATCATCCCTTTGTGCAAGATCATGACCACTCATTATATTTCAACCTTACATCATACATGGTTTATATTACTCGCCCTGTAAACATACATTGTCGAATAAAAAATGTGAGGGTGTATATTTTTATGTTAATGTTCAAACCTCAATGTGTCAATAGCCTATCAAATTTTCATTAGCTTCAGCTTGCTGTAATAATAAAAATAATAATTTATATAGCGCCATTTTCAAGAATCTTGCTCACCAGCGCATTAAAAAAAATAATAATAAAAAATATAATTAAAAAATTTCATTGACCATAACATTTACTGAATATATAACACTTTTCCTTGTGTTTTATAGCCAGCATAATTGCAGAGTATTTGTAAACAACCAAGAAGCAAGGAAGCTTTTGTTTGACTTCGCTGACACAGGTCTGGAAGACAGGGAATTACGGCATCTACTGGACCTGCTTAACTTATATCAGCCAGCATTGATTTGCCTAGTGGAGTACTGTCTCGAAAACTGTTTGAGGAAGCCACCACTTGTACTAAAGGATATCATAAAAGATTTATCCAGGAATGTAGCTGTAACGGCTATTTTAAACCCTACGGAAGATGTATTGGTATTTAATAATGTTTATTTACTAAATTTTTTATAAGTGATTTTTTACTTTGACCTATACCTTTAGCAATGCCATTTTTAAGTGTAATTTGATAAAGTGGTGTAGTGGTAATTACCTACATGAAATGGTATGTAATAGGATGGTTTGTGTTGCGTCCACTTTGAACAAATGGGTGTATTTTTTAATTTTTTAGCAAGTGCTACGCCGGCTGATAGATGGGCATCAGCTTTCTGTAAGTGATCTGGCTGCGTTGCATAGCAAATGGCCTTTCATCGCGGAAACTCTTGTTGATGGCAGAATTACTGAGCCAGCCTTTGGGAATATTCTTGAAGAGATGGTCAGGATAAGCCAAGAACCATTCAAGAAGCCCGAACCATTGCATCCACCAGCACAAGAAGATGACCCCCTTGGTTTTTATCCAAACCTACCTCAATTATATGAGAGAGGGTCTTATGTATTGGATACCAAGCCGACATTGAAACAGTCGCAGTGCCAAAAAAGGAAACCACGACACCCATCCTTACTTCCAGGAATTTTCAGCCTCCTCTGTCCCCATGGTAGGTCCTCAAAAATATAATCTACTAAATATTACTTTATTATTTTTAATATTTAGCCAAATATTGGCGAATAATCTTACAGAAATTGTTTAGATGTTCTTTTCGTTCTGCAAGTGAGACAGGGCCAGCACAAGGCCAGGACTGTTGGTCACAGAATGTGTATAAATCCATTTAGGCACAATTCACAATTTTCAAGTTATTTTATGCTTTACACCATGCCATCTGTGCAATCCTATCTGCAAGCTATACATTATTTGCCTTCAGGGACCTATATAACTAAGGGGTGAATTGAGGATGAATAAAAGGTTGGATTTTTATTCTCAATGACTCTCAGATGCAATTGCAGCTAGGTCCTAATTTCAAACAGGAATTTTAATGGTGCTGGCTCATAGATCTATTATTGGGCCCTTTTTATTGCTCTGAGTGTACAGCAGTTTATGACCTATCACTCATGTCTGTGATATCTGTATTTCTCTCAATGTCACTTGAGCATTTTATTTTATTAATTGATCAATTGAGAGACAAATGCATTTAAATATTCAAATACATTTTTAGGTGTATGTTATGGGTTTGATATCATGGACAGTGCAGAATCACCCAATTGTGCTTTTACATGTCTACGAACAAGATTCCAACAAGGTAAACCTAATTGCATGCACTGGCCCATCCGGGGGTAGCAAGAGCCGTGGCCAGCCTTAATTTTTGTTGACAAGAACTCAAAGAGAATTGGAATTAGATAAATTTTATTAATATAATAATTGAAATAATAATGAAGTTAAACAGTTCAATTGTACAAGTAGTTTGCAGAATTTAAATTTACCGGTATATTGCATAAGTGGTAAATAATACTAAATGGTAAGTACATGTGAAATAAAGAGAAGTAGACTAGCTAAATTCTACAATACTACATGAGACAATTTAAGGTTGAACATAGAGACAAGTTAAAAGTTGAAACAGAGAAAATTATAAATCAGTAACAGTAAAGTAGTAATAGAAGTTATGTAAGAAATATTGCGAGATCTACACAAAGTCCTCGAGGGGTTCCCTGAGGGCGCCATAGCAAAGCAAAACCCCAAAGAGCTCACCGCCAACGGCCCACCCATATACATGGAGTGAGAAGCATAGCGGGTCCCATTGGAATCTGATCTGATGAAGCAGTTGCAGAAGTCTCACCCATATACATGGAGTAAGATAATATTGTTGATGCCTCGATGCTGTCACCCATATACATGGAGTGACAACGGAGAGTTACATGTTGAAATGTCAAATAAGTCTCACCCATATACATGGAGTAAGAGAAAGCTTTTGGCGATTGCAGACCTGTTGATGGTTCGATGATGTCATATACAGCTCACCCATATGCATTAACCAGGAACATTGTTGGCTCACCACAGTTTGATGATTCCACCCATATACATGGAGTGGCAATGTAGTTATGCTGATGGAGTGACTGCAGTTATTGCGGAAGTGTAATGTTACTTGAACGAATGTAGCCTTTGAAGGCATCGCTCTTCCAACGACCAGCTGATCGGATAGTCTGGTCCGCATGATTGTCCTGGGCCAGCTGAGTGGCTCTACCTACTCGGAATGAGTGGGTATTATATTTGTATTCTGGTAGGCCTGCCATGGATAAGGTTAATCTAAGGAAATGGCTGAACTGCAGGCGAGTGACGGGGGATTGATTGTAATGGAGAAATACTGGGCCAGGGGCTATGCAGCGTAATGATAAATAGGATCTGACTGCCAGGACAGGACAGTAGGGAATGTCGGGAACGGCCTGGACAGTAAGGGAAGGGGTATGGTGTTTACTGTGTTTGTAGGACACAAAATTAATTTGCAGATGGGTAGGGCACACTTGGAGCTGGTGGCACTGTAGGGTGTGCTGAGGGTTCGATGACACGACAACCTCGCCTGCACGGAGGCAGGCATGGAAAGTGATGAGGTAGATGGCTTTCCACAGCTGGGATTCATAGTTTGATTGAGCACAAAAGGTAATAGCATCCACGAGCCTGTGCAAGATGTGGCGATCTATTGGTAATAATTTGTCAGCTGGGGCACTGGGCCGTATATTGCTTACCCCCTGCAAGGCTTTAGTAACTAAGAAGGATGCGGCAGGATCGTTATACTGATGTAATTTATGGACGAATGATATAGCTGACACATAAGTCCGAATTGTGCGATATTTGAGGCCTCTCTGGTGTAGATGGACCACAAATAGGGAAATTGTGTTTGGGGTGGCTGGCAGCGGAGAGTGACGTAATAGAGTGGAATTTGTGAATTGGTGAAATGACTCCCAGTGGTGTTGATACATTTTTGCTGTTGATGGTTGGAGTGAGGACTCTAGGAGCTGTCTAAGTCCAGACTGAAGTTTTGCGGCAGCAGGTGTTGTGGGATTGCTGTTGGCCTCCGCTGCATACCATATTTGCGAAGAAGGTTGTCTGTGTGGTTCTGTCGGGATAAAGAGTCACAGAGTAAATTATTAACACCTGGGATGTGTTTGCAGCATAAAACGATGTTGGCTCTTAATAATACTAGAACTAATGGTTGAATGATTTGCATTGTTATGTTGCACTTAGATGATTGTTTGTTAACTATTTCGACCACAGCAATATTGTCAGTGAAGAAAGTGACATGCGAGTTTATTAAGTTATCGGCAAACATGGCTATGGCGATGAAGATAGGATATAACTCTAGGATTACAATGTTTAGGTCTTGCCACTCCGCTGGCCATAAACCGGACATCCATTGTGATTGATATGTTATCCCATAACCGGCTTTTGAAGAATCTGAGCAGAATGTTGTAGTGAGTAATGGGGAATGATTTGTACGGGATATCATGGTGACTCCGTTGTATTTGCTCATGAAGTCAAGCCACATGGCTAAATCTAACTTGGCGGTTCTGGTGAGCCGAAGGTAATAATAAGGCTTATTAACACCAATAGTTAGGTTATGGAGTCTTCTTAGAAACGCTCTTCCAGCTGGGATGACTCTTGTAGTAAACTGAAGTTTACCGATGATCGATTTTATGTCCCTAAGAGTGATCTTGGATAGGGTCAAGACATTTTGTACATCCTGTGAATATGTAGTTAGTTTATCAAGAGGCAATCTTGCTTCCATGGCCACTGAGTCTAATTCTAAGCCCAAGAATGTGAGGATGTGGGATGGCCCTTCGGTTTTGTTTTGAGCAATGGGCACTGAAAGTTGTGTGCATAGATGCAAAAAGGTATGCAAGTCTCGTTTGCAACGTTCGAATGATGGTTGGATGAATAGAAAGTCGTCCAATACCTTAACCACAGAAGTCATGGAAAACTTATGTTTTAAAATCCAGATAATGGCATCCGAGAATTGCTCAAATATACGACAAGATGAGGCTGCGCCCATGCACAACATCTTGTCATAGTAATACTTTCCATCAAAGCGAAAACCCAGGAGATTGTAGTGGTCAGGATGAAGTGGTATAATTCTAAATGCGTCGGCGATATCAGCTTTAGCAAGATAGGCATTAGGAGAGTGAAGTTGAATTAGATGGATGGCATCGTTTAGAGTTTGATATTTCACTGAGGTTAGCTCGGAAGGTATATTGTAGTTCACTGACTGGTTGTCGTAAGGGAAGGACAGATTGTGTATCAGTCTGTATTTTCCAGGAGTTTTCTTTGGGATCAAGGCTAATGGTGAAGTTTTGAAGTTGGGGAGAGGAGGAGATAAAAATGGGCCACTGATGCGGTTTAACTTTAATTCGGCATGCAACTTTTGCTGGACTATGTCATGATATTTTACAATGGAATCAGAGTTTTTCGAAACCAAAGATGTTTGTGGGCCTTGAAACCCAAGCCGGAAACCTCCGGAAAATCCTGAAATGATGGTTTGCTTATCGGGGTAACTTTGTAGATATTTATCGAGAGCTGCGATGTTTACTGGGCTTGGAAGCCTGGGACTTGCGGTGGTCGTCGTCCGAAAAGTCGTTGTCATGCTTGTGTTTGTGCTTGCGGTCACTCTTGTAGGTCGTGTTGCCGATGTTGCACTTGTTAAAGGCGGGGTGTCCCTTGCCGCACTTATAGCAAGCGTGCTTGTAAGTGCACCTTTGGTTGGTGCAACGAACGCCTTCCTTGTGGTAGGCGAAGCAGTACCCAGGTGGAACCCGGGCGAAGGAGTTGTCCTGCTGGGCCTGTCCACGAAAGGGCTTCTTCGTCCTGTCGTCGGATCTGACCAGAAAAGCCTCTCGTTCAAGGTCAGTGCGGACTGTTAGCCAGGAACATTTGTTGAATTCTCTGGTTGTGCGGTACTTGTTGTCGTACAGCAACCAGTTGGCGCCAAGCCGCATGAGGTTTTTTATAAACTGGCTGTATGACAGGATGGCTGTGGCTTCAGCGGGATATTTTTGAATATACAATGCCATATAAATATCCATTGCTGCACTCCAGTCGGTTGAAGAGAGATCTTTTGCTTTCTTGTGGCATACGCTGAGCTGGGGTTGGTCAGCAGTATCCATAACCTTTAGGGTGTAATCTGGAACACGGTCCGGGTCAAGCAGGTCCTGGAAATCCACAAATTTGTGCTCCCAGATCTTTAATTTAATGGACTGCCGAATGGTGGTGCCTATTGGTGCTGCTGTGGCTACTATTGGTCTGTCCTGCAGGAAAGAGTTATGCATGGGGAACTCACCGGGCAGTGTTTCCATTGCGTCGCTGGCTTGGCTAACAGATGCTGCCGAGCAGTCTTGCCTGGATGTTGACGGAGCACATTGTGGGAGTGGAGATATGGGTATCGGCAACGAGGCTGTTTGATGTACTTGCCCCGCCAGCGTCTGGAGGGAGGCTTGTAAGAATGTCAGGGTGGTGGCAAATATCTGCTGCTGTTGTTCGAGCATCTTTTGCTTCGTTGCCACAGCTGTTAAGACGACATCCTGCATAGGCGTGGCATCTTGTGGCGGTGGGGCCCTGGTGGTATCATCGTTGTCGTTGTCGCTGTCGCTGTCTCGCAAGCGAGCTGGGGGGCGGGATTGGCGGGCTGGTCTGCCAGATTTGGCTGTCACTTTCGGCATAGCTGAAACAGAAAATTCGAAAGCAACAGGAATTGTGCAATGAGAGCTGTTAAGTTGGAATGTTACATTGGTTTGGAGAAATTAAGTGTACTAATAATTAGTGAATAATAAAGAATCGGTAAATTGTGAAAAAGACAGGCAAGTAAATAAGTTGCTGTCAAATACCGGGAATAATTCATAATTTCTGTCAAGAAAGACAGGGGAATAAATCATAATTTCTGTCAAGAAAGACAGGGAATAAATCATGATTTCTGTCGAGAAAGACAGGGAATAAATCATATTTCTGTCAAGAAAGACAGGGGAATAAATCATAATTTCAGTCAAGAAAGACAGGGAATAAATCATAATTTCTGTCAATAAAGACAGGGAATTTAAGCCTAACTGTCAAAGGCAGGTGAAATAATTCCAAATTTTGAATTGCTGTCAAAAAAGACAGGAAGATAAATGCTGTCTAGAATGACAGGAAGCTAAATGCTGTCTAGAATGACAGGAAGCTAAATGCTGTCTAGAATGACAGGAAGCTAAATGCTGTCTAGAATGACAGGAAGCTAAATGCTGTCTAGAATGACAGGACATTAATAACTGGAGTCAAATTGAGGAGAATGCATTGGCTAATTAGTGTCAAAATGACTGTGGCAACAAAAGGAATAAACTGGCAATTTAATAATATGGATACCTTATTGTCAATAATCTGTCAAGAAAGACAGGAAAGGAGAATCACAGCACTTTAGGCTTCTTGGCCCTGGTAATGGCCTGGAACACAGCCCTTCTCAGGGACTTTATGTAGAGCTTCCTGCCTTTTCGAGAGTTGGGGTGAATGCCATCCAATGTCCAAGTCATTGCTGTGTCGGCCCAGAAACCCTGATGGACGTGGTAAATGAGTGAGTGGTCCCCCTCACACATATTCTTAAGATATTGGTTTGTCGTAAAAACCAGTTGGGAAAACTGTGTGGGCGTCAAATTGGTAATTGCCGACCAGCGGTTGAGCAATTGGCACACAGTTACTTGTTGGACACCATAGTCAGAAACGAGTTTGTTAGCAATGTCTATAATACTGGTGGCAACCTGTAAGGGATCGGCGCCACTTGCTAAGTCGTTAGTGCCGAGTTCCAAGATGGCGTACCGTGGCTGTACCCGGTTCAGCAAAGAAGAAGGCAGAGTAAAATAATTCTGGGCAGTTTCGCAAGCTTTGGCACCACGTTGTCCCGACATAAACACCCTACCAAGCAGCTTCTCGAGATTAAGTTTGCGGGCAAGGGAGGATGAAGTTAACTGCTGATTGGGGCCAAGCAGGTGTTGGTAAGTGCCCTGAATAAAACTGTGTCCCAGAACCACGAGGGAATCGTCCGCCATTGTTGTGTTTACAAACATGGGATGCGTGACCCAGAAATTGTAAGTGGACAAAAATAAACGGTACAGAAGAGGAAAGAGCTTACTTTCTTTCTGCGCGAAACCCTGCACTCGAACGGAACGTAGTCTGACGGAAGACGGCTCTGAAGACTGACGAATTATCGGAATATGTAGATTAAAGTTGTAGTGATTTGTCTGGCGTGCTAGTAAGATGGCGGAGCGTTGAAGATGACCTAGAAAGATCACGTGATTGGTGGCGCCGCCAGCGTAGCTAAAAATAGATTTTCCCGCCAACAAAAATTACGCTGTCAGGCCAACGTATTGTTTTCTTATAGGGTGACCGACATACACCTTAATAGTCATGATTTTGCCCCTCCCCCCCCCCCCCTAGAGGCTGGACTGGATCGGCCAGTGATTGCATATCATTCAATTTTACTTTAAAGTTAATGCCAGTAATGCACAATATTAATTTTTTGTACTTAATTTACTTTAAAAGCATTATGCTAGACTAAGGGTTTTAAATAAGTGGAAAATTACTCAGCAGTATGGCTGTGCATTATTAATTGTCATAAAATTTTATGATGCACAAATGCGCAAGCAAGTTTTTGAAGCTGTACTGTCAATGACAGACAATCATGATTCCAACCATCAAAACTATAGCTATGGTTTTTATGGATAAAATGGTTGTTTCATTACTAAAATCAGAATGTCAAGCTACATGATGTTTTAATAATACTTGGCTTTTTTTTTTGCCATTTCTACTTGCTTGGAATGTTAGAAACCTTGCTGTTTGTACATTGACCTAGCTTATGAACTTGCATTAAAATACTCAAGCCGTAACACTTTATTCGACAGTGGAAATAAGGACAGCAAAAATTTATACATAGATTATTTTTTATATTATTGATAATTGCAGTAGATCTTTGAACCAGAGGATTAACAATTTGGTATTTGGTATAATTGTTACATGTCAGTAATGAGTGTAAATAACATATTAAAGGCAATCTGACTATTCTGTGATGTACACAAGACATGAATTTGTAGTAGTTTCTTAAAATTTGTCATTTCTTGTCACAGGTCCTGAGCTGGTAATATATGACAACTCATGCCACCTACACGCCTATGCTCTCAACAGATGCACAACATTTTTTCAGCGGACCAAATTTGTTGTTGATCGCCTTCACTGGTTCAACCACACAGGTAATTAAAGCTCCTTTTTCAAGTATTCATACTCGGTCACACAATTACTTTATCTTATTTTCTGATATTGAACATAAATGTGTCATCACTCTATGTACAATTATGTAATATGTACATAATATGTAAGTAACTATAGTCTCTTTATTCTACAAAACATTTTTCCATCATGTTTACTTTTGATCTTACAGGTTGCAGTCGCGGATACAATATTGGAGAATATGCTATTTATCAAAACATTAATTCACAAGTGGCTGAGCAGCGACACTCACAGCTAAGAAAGCTCAAGAGTATGCTGTCTTACATGGACAGCAGTAACTTTCGTCAATTTTTGGCCACTTTTACGTGGTTTCACAATTGTCTGAAAATTGTTAATCTTTCAGCAGAGCATCAGCTCATGTACAGGATCAATTTTTGCCAGTTGAGTTACATTTTTAAAAGAATATAATTGTGATTATTTTGAGATTTGATAGATTTTAAAAGTACATTTCATGTAATTTCCTTTATATTGTTCAAGCTATTTGCTATTTATGTGAAGTTATGTGTACAGTATCCATAATACAATGATTTATGGAATCGGATGTCACACCTTCAAATCTTTTAGGTAAAAATGTACCGAGTAAATTTATAGGTGTTCTTTTCCTGAATCAAAGTCAGTGCTTCCATTATCAGGTAGGGTCAGGACCTAAAAATTTATAATTGAAAATAACCTGAAAACAACTTGTAGAAGTTTTATTATTTATTTATTATGTACATAGAAAATGTAGTAATAATTAGAAATGTCATCCTGTACAATCCATCCGCTAAAGTTCTATTTCTTATTTCCTTGTTTATCATATTGGGAGATGACTGCCTTGATTTCCCCTCTCCCCTTTTTTTCAATATACTTAGCTGTGAGGTGTTTACCACCGATTAACAGCCTCCGAGCTTGCAGAATCAGGTGAATGCCGCAGTCATGTGCTTCTGCTGAAATAAACTGAATAATCTGCTGACCAGATTTGTCGTAATCATTTCAACATTTTTATATATATAAGGCGCACTTAGATTACAGGCAACAGCCTTTCATACTGTTGTGGTTAGCTTTGGCCTATTTTACCTTTAGTTGTACAGGGACATCTCACACTTATATTAATACCAGTGTGGTATCATCGGTTACTTTTTGGAAGTATTATGCTTCTGACCTTGCCATGTCTTGCCATATAACTTAACAAGTATTATTATCACATATTTTAGGATATCTTGAAAAATTTAATAGGTGCACAACAGTGAAATTGAATACCACAACGTGTCGTGTTAGTTATAGTTACCAAGCCAAGTAACCCATTTTACAAAATACTTTTGGATGTGGTTTTATTGCACCTTATTATAACTAATATTTATGTGCAATTCAGATTTAAGTTTTTGTGTGACAGCTGATATATTAATGTAATACTCAGTTCTTGGGTATTGGCCCAAATGTAATAGGCCTCAGTAATCTTTTGGATTGTTAACTGTAAATCCACATAAATATTACGATGATAATAATTATTTCCCTATATTGACGTCCTATGAAATTTTCAAAATCTCTGGAGACTTAAATCAACTGTATATCATATTAGGTACTTACTTTGGCATGATGAATAACTACGTCTATGCCCTGTTCTTTGAGGAACCTGTTCAAATATAAATATAAAAGAAATTTCTATAACAACATGATGCAGACTTAGTAGCTACTGCATGCTGATTCTACAGCATTACACTAAGAACTATGGCAGTACTACGTACAATTACTATCCAATTAGACCATATTACAGGAATGGTTTTGTTGTTGCGACTACAACCAATATGGGCTACAATTTACTTCATTCTTGTATATGTTATGTTTAATGTTACTTTTGAAAATTGTGCTTTTGTCACTACGTTGCTATAGCTTTTATTTCATTGCATTGTTCCTTTGGACGTCTGAGATACACACATTTGTCAAATAGTGCTATGCTGAAGGCAGCCGTGACTAGCTGTTGCCTTAACAGTGCTGCACTCAGTAACAACTAAAATGCATCTTCACAATATATATTTTCATTTTTGCTAGGCAACCGAAAATAAATAACTTTATCATTGTTTCAAGGGAGAACACAACAAAATGGTCTGCTATTGTTTTATGAGTATAAAATGATGTCTAGCTTGTGAAGCTGCTATCAATAGTTGTAGAAAAGTTGAACAAACATGTGTCTCCAGCTAATATGGCGTGCACTGTACAGCTGCTCTATTCTGTTTAAGAAATTTTAATAGTTAAAATACCTTTGCAAGGCCAACGTCACAGGGTGGTGTTTCTCCGTCGAGCCCATGCTATTGTAAACCCTCACTTCTCTTTCAGCTGCAGCGTAGTGGTAGAACCACCAGTGTGTGCTAAAAATTGAAATAATGAAGAAGTATGAACAAAAAGCCTATCTGTATGTAACCCACCATGATCTGATATTATTTTGGTTCTTTCATACCAAATTTTACATAAATGATAATTCAGATTGCTTTTGTTTGGGTTTGGGTTAATTTACCTCGCACAGCTGCTTTTACCACAGGAAACCAAAATAATGAAAAATTAGATATGAAGATTTCGCTTCGATCCGCGCATGCGCAGCAGTTGTGTTTACGTGCACCATCACGCCAAACAGACTAAATATCGGACTGAAGTTTTCCCGCCCGCCACTCCCATATATGTCACTATTCATAATGTGAGGTCACTGCTCCTTTAAATGCTCTGTATCGACTTTGTGTCATGTGACGCATGCATTTTTGTTGTACTTGTAGTCAGCTATTCATGGTCTGGTATATTGTAATCTCTATTAGCTGCAGTCCAGTGTTTCCTAGTCTTATATACCAATGAATTACTGTCCTAGTCTAGTGTTTTACTGGTCTGTTATCATGAATGGATCCTGTAATTGTCATTATTTACCTTACCTGTTTCTTGTCATTTAAGCTGTTCATTTGGATCTGTATGTTATTGTTTCTATCTACTCCGGTGGTTAAGTTCCCCCACCTTTTGACTGACACATAAATTCAAGTATTATCACTGTCAGTTACCACCTGATGGCATCCTTCGTCATTGCAATAAATGACAATTCCAACCTGACCCGGTGACTTTGTTGTCAGTCAAAACTGAGTTATCGGCATAGCCAGCTACAGACATAAATTCAGATATGTACGTACTTATCGCATACTGGGAATAGTCCATCCTTGTCCTTTTGAAATGACTGCACAAAGCCTGGTGCCAATTTGTTGAAACCAGAGAGGTCCAACGGTGTTTTGTGCCTGTCAGAAAATTTTTATTAACATCTTCTATATCTAGTGATTGTTCCTCATCAACTTAAAGTGGTAAAATTGATAAAATGCTATGTTCACTTTCAGCTAATGCTTGTTTTGAGTTTAATTTAAGCACATTTTGACACAAGAAAGGCAGAAATAATAGACAAATAATTCAACCAGTTATATAAACAGTGCCCAAACATACTAAATTATGAACGAATTTAGAAAATATACTCACATTGTTCCCTGCAAGCATAAAAGCAACAAAAAAAAGGATGGGTAGACACTGAAGTTTTCTTCCGACTCTTGATGATAGTGCCTACAAAGGAAGTCCCTGCATAAATGTTCCATGTCAAATGTATTTGCACATGGCAGATGAATCCCATTTTTATAATACACATTTTTTAACATGAAGAACTATTGTGCCATTTGGATTGGTACATTAAAAATTAAGTATTTCAGAAATAATAATTTAAGGATTTATTAAATTGTATTAAGGACCTGTAATTTTCTTCTGTACATCCCAATAAATCTTATACAGCAGCACATTTTATTGTTCTACATAATACTTACTTTAGAAGAGCATTGACTATATTGTCAGTCACCCACTGACCAACATCCAGGCTCTCTTCGTCCCTGGCATACAAGTCTACTCCAAGGATGTTCCTGGTTCTATCAAAATAAATGTATTTGTTACTGAATGTTTCAGCAAATAAAAGAAATAAGAGTCACAAGATTAACCATTGTCACTTATATGTGTTATTTTTCATAAATACTTAAGTATAGGCAATTTCAATATTTAAGAAATGTACACCTTTGAACTTGGGTTCTATCGGTCTGCCTGCAAGTGTCAAAGATAGATTATATTTAATTAAGAAAATATATCAAATTAAAAGAAACTAATGAATAAGAAACTTTTTTAACTATATGTTAGTACTAAGCACAATCTTTTCGCCAGCTACACGTATATATGAGTTATTCCCAGGTGAGGAAAAAAACAATTAGCGTAAGGATTAGGCTTACACAGTACACAATGTTAGTCTTTGGTTTAATGTTAGGTTTGATCGCTTACCTTCTGTGTCGACTCTTGAAATATTCTGTAAAAAGTAAATAGCTTTAAATAACCGCACTGCCAAAACATTTTTTTTACTGTAAAACAGTTTACTTTTGTCACTTTTACAGATATATCTGATGTTACCACCTCAACTAGTAATGGAATTGCAAATGTTATATACTAAAATGCATTAGAGCTGTCCATGTTTAAAAGACTGTTTTAAAAAAGCAAACTGTTGATTGCTGTGGATAATGATGGGATAATCTACCGCTGCTACTCAGGAGATGGGTTTTTTTTATGTTGGAATATCTTGCAAACAGACTATGGCTGATTTTAATCATGTCTGCTGAAAGAAATACTTAGAATATAACAAAATAATAACAATTTGTGAATATAAAATATGGCTTATGAAGAAATTTAGTGACGCATACATACTATAAATCAAAGATAGCTGAATGCCTCCACTGTGCGAAGGGTTGCAAATTAATGCTAGGCCAAAAAATAGGGCTTTGACCTACTTAACTTGTGATTCAAAGTTACAATATATATATATATTAATAAATGTAATATCTTACTTGTTCGACGTGTTGTCTGACCTCTAATCAATAGGTACCACTGCCCTTTGTGGTTAGCTACGCATATCGAACCACTTTGTTTCACACAAAGGCAGGGCCTGTGGATGACCACCACGTCGTTTTCAATATATTGATGAAGTTCAGCCTGCATCACAGAAGCGATGAGGCTGAACTGTATGTCCGTGGGCACTGTCAGAAAAGGAATAAATATTAAATATTTATAGATTTTTTAAAGATAGGTCATGCATGTAGATCGATTGTCTGATTAACTGAACAGTTGAATGATTTCACTAAAGACTAAATTTAAGTCTCTTCTGGTAATTATTTTAATGAAATACTGTTATAATTATGTGTGAATAAGCAATAGAAGATGAAATAAAGAGCTACTTACTTTTCGTGTCGATGTCCATGAGCACATCAGCTTTGCTTATGCTCTTTCCATGCTGTAGGAAACATGAATATTTTTGAAACAAACTGGGAATACAGATGTTACCAATACTTAATATTGTAAAAGGTGATAATACTTTGTGATACCAGCAGACAATTAAATTTTCCTCCTATTACCAAATGTATAAAAAGTTTGTGGGCAAAGTTTAATTTTCTAGCCTATAGAAAAGTTACATGGGTGTTTCTCAATCATCTATAAATCAATACAATATAATTATATCACTTACACTTAATGTATTTAAGATGCAAATTATGAAATGATTATTAAATAGAGGACCTAGAGACATGAATAGTATTTAATCAACATGTATATTGTGTGGTAAACTTATTGTTTTGTTTTTAACTAACAAAGAATATTTTTTCTCTTTATTTATTGATACATTTCATATATTGTTATTTATTGACTGTTTGCCTGTTAATTTTACTGTAGTGTATTTTTTTCTAAGGGCCAACAAGCCCCTCACGGTTTTATTGTTTATAGATAAATTAATCATGTTCACGTTCATTTTATTGATGAAAATAAAGAGATATTAAACTGAACAAAAAACTATAGCACCCATAGATTCCTTCTTTTCTTATGCTAGTCCTATAAATCTTCGTAGAAACAATATTTTTGCTACTATTATATTGAGGATTCTAATATTTACGCAGTTACATTTCTGAAACCCACTCTTTTAATAATTTAAATAAATTTGACCTTGTCAGAGGCATTTAGTCCGTTTTGTAATAATTTTTGTTTCTTTAGCTGTTGTGAGAGTTTAAAAAAATCAATACAATATTTATAACCTGGGTATAAGGATATCCTAATTCAAGGTATCTTAACAGTTTAATGAGAAGCAAAATGCATGCAAAAAGACATGTAATGTGAAAAGTACAAGAGGAAAAATGGAAGGAAGACCTAGGAGAACACGGAAGGATAGAAAATTACGGACAGAAAAGCATGTCATTCGGTATTGTTCGATTGCTAATTTTTTTCTATTATTATGGGAAATTAATTGTTTTATTTTACAAGGGGTAATTTAACGTAACAAGTTCCCTATTTTTGTACAGATTTTCGTAACATAAGTATGATTTATTTACCTGCATTTCAAAATGAGTCAGATGGCCAAAACCAAATGCCAAGGTCAAGACTAAAAGGTCATTCTTGCATTTCGCAAGGAGGCCAAGAAGTGGGCCTTTGAATATATCAAACTCGTGCAGGCCTGGTATTCTGCAAATGTCAACATGACCATGATTAGACATACTTGGGAGTAATAAATATGTTTTCACAGCAAGAACTTGAGGCCAGTTAAGCCATTTCACCAACATTTGAAGATGATTGAATGAAATATCTAGGAATAAAGGATGATGGCATATCTTTGTCACAGGATAAAACTGATTATTCATAAATATTAGAAAATTATTGTCATTACTGTTATTCTTCATACCTAGCTGCAGGTGCATAGTTGGGTCCTTCAGGAGGGGTGTGACCAGATGCGCACAACACCTCCCACCCCAGTTTGCTGCTGTCTTGGAGGCTGTTTTTCGCAAACTGGGATATCAGTGCCTTGCTGTTCTTCTGAAAAATCAAGGTTTAATATTTATAGACAATGTGTCTGTATATTGGGTTTGGGGTTTACTTAGATCGAGTTTTGGGAAGTCAAAGCAACCAAAATTAGGACCCAAGTGTAAACCACACTGTAAGCTGGGCAAGATTCAACAGCATCATGCATATGCACTTAAAAAGCCCATTTAATCATTTAAACATCCCCTTTATTGGCATTTAGTCGATGTGATCAAACCACTTAAATACTGGGGGATGTTTATGTAATGTTGATAGAAAAGCCTTATGTGATAATTTAATTGGTAAATTAATACTTTTTATTGGCCAATTGACTCAATGTTCTGCTCAGGGATGGTTCTACCACTGGTATTGATATCTCAGCCAGAATTAATCATCACTGAAATCACTAATCACTAATTATATAGGTTCTCTCAGCTGACAAAAAATTAATTATAAAAGAATATATATTTATACCATAGTACATTTCAGGATTAATACATATTGTAGTGTTTTGAAGTTGGTACATGGAGATCAAGACAAAGTCCAGGAGTATGCTTGGCAAAGAGGGTGGCCTCTTTATTTTTTCAGTAGAGGCTCAAGTCCAAACCCAGAACTGAGAGCTCTGGGGCAAAACCATGGCTTGTATTTCTTGAATGCTACTATTTGACTGTGATTTTTTTAAATTTGTCAGTATTATGATATTCAGTATTATGAGATATGTGTTCACTGTGATGGTATAGTATAGAAAATGAGATATATAATATTTAGATCAGTAGCTATGTAAGTAGTTGTTTAGTTAGTATTTTCAATATATGAAACTTTTATGATTGTATTAACAATGTATTATGCATTATATGTCCCTTGTTTCTGACGAATGGGTCCGCACTGACTCCGTATGGTCACTAAAATTTATCTACCTATCTATCTATCTATCAGATCTATAACATCTGAATATAATCTTATTTTTATAACATGATACGTATATTGCAAATTAAGATCATGTCACATACAAATCAAAAATGTTTTGGGTATCCGTTTTTCAAAGCAATTAACTTTAGTACCAGAAAATATATAAGATATTAACATATTTGAACAAAAGATATTGATGATATTTTAAATAGATTCTATTTATTATATACATACCAAGTCAACACCGTATTCCGTTTCGTCAGCCTAATTTAAGGAGAAAAGATATAAAATTAATAAAGGCAATAAAACAGATAGTTGTAATGCAATAATAACGGCCAAATTATTTCAAATTTTAACATTTGTTCCGTTGATCATCAACTCACCTTGTCAACGCCAGGATCTGTTTGGTCAGCCTAATTTGAATAGAAAAAATTACAAGATGATTAATTCAGTAAAACTGGTCTTCATAGTACAATATTAATATATGGCACAATTAAAATAAGTTTAACAAACAGTTTTCACATTTGGCTTATTAAAGCAATGACCTTATAGGAAAACAGTAATATGAAATTTGAAAAAAGATGTTTTACGAACCTTGTCATCCCCCAATTCCGCTGTGTCAGCCTAAATGGAAGAGAAAAAATTACAATATAATTAATGCAATAAAAGTAATGCTTGAATTACAATACCAATGTCTAAACTATTTGCAAATATTATTATTTGTTACATTTATTGTAAATTCACCTTGTCAACGCCAGGATCTGTTTGGTCAGCCTAATTTGAATAGAAAAAATTACAAGATGATTAATTCAATAAAACTGGTCTTCATAGTACAATAGTAATAAATGGCACAATTAAAATAAGTTTAACAAACAGTTTTCACATTTGGCTTATTAAAGCAATGACCTTATAGGAAAACAGTAATATGAAATTTGAAAAAAGATGTTTTACGAACCTTGTCACCCCCCAATTCCGCTGTGTCATCCTAAATGGAAGAGAAAAAAGTACAATATAATTAATGCAATAAAAGTAATGCTTGAATTACAATACCAATGTCTAAACTATTTGCAAATATTATTATTTGTTACATTTATTGTAAATTCACCTTGTCAACGCCAGGATCTGTTTGGTCAGCCTAATTTGAATAGAAAAAATTACAAGATGATTAATTCAATAAAACTGGTCTTCATAGTACAATAGTAATAAATGGCACAATTAAAATAAGTTTAACAAACAGTTTTCACATATGGCTTATTAAAGCAATGACCTTATAGGAAAACAGTAATATGAATTTGAAAAAAGATGTTTTACGAACCTTGTCATCCCCCAATTCCGCTGTGTCCGCCTAAATGGAAGAGAAAAAATTACAATATAAATAATGCAAAAAAACTGATGTTTCTAGTACAACAATGTCTAAAATCATGTCAGTGCGTAGTTCCATTTTCTTCAGACTAATTGAAGAGGAAATTATAAAAGAAATAATGTTTTTTTTTCAAGACAAAATATTTCAGAATGAAACCCTTAAATTCTTGTGCCCATCGCTAAATAATTGGGAGGCTAATACCTGACAATTCATTACATTGGCAGTGAGATTACTTGGCATATTGCCAGAGATAAATTAAATGAACAAATCACTATTGTCAAAAAAGGTTATAGTTTAACACACCTTCATGTTAATAGCGATCTTCCCATTTTTAATTTCCTGAAATGCAATACAGATTAAGATCCATTAATTCGAGTCTTGCCTTTACAGGTAACTGTTGTTATACATTTCACTATTTTAATTAACTTTGGTGTATAATTGTCTCAGAGGACATTAATGAATTTCACAATTTAATCAAAATATGCCTAAAAATAAATAAGTCGGCATTTAAAACAGACAAACTGTACATGTTCCACATTAATTGCAAAAACTAAATAAAATTATCTTTTTACATTAAAATTTTACATTTAAATAGTTATTCAATTGGGTCCTTACATTTTTAGCCCATGAAATATAGGCTTCAATTATGGCCTGAAGGTCATTTAACCGGTGTAATCTTATCTTCTCATCATCTGTGAGTGGTGGAGCAACAAAATTAAGCCATTAAATAGTGATGTTTCTAGAGTGTGATACTGTGATTCTTCCAAAACATGTAAATTAAACCTTCAAAATTTTAATGTTGTCAGTGAATATTTCACTTATTAATATTGTCAACAAATCAAAGTTGAATAATCACCATTATTAATAACAATCTCTGTTAGTGCATTTACTATAGTAATTTTTTAATCCTTTTTAACATATTACAAAACACCTTTATAACAGTGATTACCAAATGTTCTTTAGTGTAAAGGACAATGTTTTTAATTTTCTTTACTTGAGACTTATTGTATATTGTTGTATATTTACATTCACTTTACTCTAGACTTACAGTTTACATTCACCTTTTTACATTTGGAACATACCTGGAGAATACGCCGATGGAGAGGCAAATGCTATATCCTTAGGCCACCATTCTGGTGTGTTGCTGGGATTGGCCCAGATCTTCTTTGCTTTTGCTTGAAAGAAATTACTGGTTGTGTCAAACATTTTAATTAAGTTATTGTTCATGCTATTTATGAGAAAAAGTATCCCCTTTAATTAACAGGTTAATTTGTCCCAGTGGATGGTTACATAGATGACTTATAATTAACAGTAATAATGTGCAACAGGAAAAATATTGAGTTCCAAAAAAAAGAAATTAAACCTCAACTTACAATGAGGTAAAACCAGCTTTGGTATAACCTGGCGACATTTGTCCCATGACATATTGACGACATCAAGATCAAGGGGAAGGCCCTTCATGTCCACTATCCCTGAAAAGTTAAAGATAATACATTGTGCACAATTTTTAGGCAAATAAGTGTTTTGGTCATATCTCAAAAACCTATGGAATATAATAAATTCCTTTGGCACAATTATTGCTTGCTACCAACACTTGCTATAAATCTATCTAATGCAAACTGAGAAATTGCAAAAATTGGGTTTTTGTGATGTGTGTACAATAATTAAGCAAGGTTGCCTTACTTATTAGCTGAGTAATTTTTGCTATATTTTCTTGAAATACTCATGAATTTATATAGCAATACATAAAGCATTTTCAGGCCATAAGTCCATATAGTTTCAATCCTAAGAGGCCATTATAGATAACCCACATGAGCTATATATTTTATTTCCTTCCACTTACATTAGTTACATTAGGCATAGTTATGCCTCTGGTAAAAATGAATTATACAAAAAATCTAATCTTCCACTAACCTGCTTCTTCTTGAGCAGTATTGGCCCTGCCCAGGATCTTAGCAGCTAGACCTTCATCCCCTTTAAAAAAAGATGTAGCAAAAGTACAGTAATACTGCAGATATTGAGTGATATGATGATATGAATAATATATTCATGACGCATAAGAAAAAGGAATGAAATATATTGTAATTACATGTATAAACATATCACTGATAAAAACAAACATTTCCTTAACATATATATATGTATATGTATATATGTATATATTTAATAAATACACAAATATCTTACCTATATACTTGATCTGACCTTCTTTGGCCTCCAGATAAAACAACACAATCTGAGGCATGCCGGGTCTTTTGCATACCTTCTCAATCTGTGCAAAGATGAAATATATCAAATTATACTAATAATTCCATCAACATTTACAGTACAGATATTCAGTCTTTTATATTGTAGATTATTTGATTATTCGATCAGTATAAGATTAGCCTGGGTAATCATGGTAATATATATCATAACACAGATGCCTACCTGGTTTTTCAATTTTTTCAGAACATCTATGTTGTTCTTGAGATGTGCCCTCTGTGGCTGCTTGGGTTTCTGGAAATGGAAATATTATTCCAAATTAAACAGTATTTAAGAAATGAGCAACAAGGTTTGGTAATGCCATATAGTGGAATGCATCTAGTAAAGTTTTCGCATTGATTTCGACAGCAAAATTATAGAAATTTGAAGTGTGTTAAGATGTATTATATTCTAAATATTATTGGTCCATTTGGAATTTAGAAAATTTTTCTTTATTATGAAACTGCGATGCCATAATTCATGTTTTGCTATCAAAGTATTAGGTCCTAGCTCATTGGTTCCTTAAGATGATGACAGCAACCATGTCAAATCATTCAAATAATAATTTTGCGAGCGAGGGTGTCATGAACATGCAGAAAATAATTTATTATGAGTGTGTTTGCAGCACCCCAGCAATTTTTGTGATGATTGCCAGTATGTAACTTATTTTGTTTATTTGTTATTTTATATGATAATTGTGGAGTGAATAAATAGTTTGTTTTCATGAAATTAATTTATACGTGTAGATTTAATTGTCTGGCCGACAGACCCCCCCCCCCCCCCCAAGATAAAAAAATTTAATAATTCCTGGATCCGCCCTTTGCAAAAACCTGAGTTACAAGCTATTGTGCAGTAAATATTTTATTACAGCAAGAATGCCAAGATGTTGCCTACATGACGGAATACTAGTCTATTAGAATAATTTGTACTTAAGTTGCTGTGTCTCCAGCTTTAGCACATTCAAGATATTTTATCAATCAATACCATCTTGCCTCATTATATTATTCACCATATATTTTCTTGCAAAACAATTTAGTCTTAATTTACAATAAATAATACAAATATTCGTTTTTAATGCCATCAACAACTCATTATGTAAACAAACCTGTTGATGCCGTCACAATACCGAACTCTGATGCCAATTTCCATTGTGTTTTGCAAACTTTTGGTCTGACTATTATCAATGTATGGTTTATTTGTTTAGTAATGTCTGCAGTTTACACACATTTCGAGTGCCTTGATTAATAAAGGTTATTTTAAACTATTTATTGACAGACAGTGCACCTTTTATTGATATTCCATGATTTATTTTAGGAATACTGATCGGGCCTTGGGGCACCCTCATGTCTAAATATTGTAATATCAAATGTAAAAAAAGTAACACATATTAATTCAACCTCACCTTTCTTACTCTCTGAACCCTTTTGGGTGCTCTTCTCAGCGGCATTTTTTATTTCTAGACGTATCTTTGCTCACACAATATGACTGCACATGTACTTTGCAAGTTGGAAGTTGCAAGATGGGTTAATTGGAACAAGTTGGTGGCGCCACCATCTTGGAAAAATACCCTGCACTTGTCGGTGTAATTAAATCACAAAGACAACAGAGGGGGGTGGTTGATGCAAAATACCCTGTGGTGCGTTTGCTGAACTAAATGTGCACATGACCCAACCCATTCGCTGTCCAAGAGAACACCTCAAAGCTCCCTTTATTACTTACTCCTGATGTATGTTTGGGAGATTTATACACCTCAAGTAGGGGTATTGGATGAAATATAAAATAGGGAAAAAAATTCGGAAATTAAAAATTATTGATAAACATAGGCTGCGCTACAGCAACCCTCAACGTAGCCTTCAAAATATGAATTTTTGTCCAGCAGGCAATTCTGTTGGAACTCCACGAATAACTGCGCATTACTCTGCAAAAATCGGCAAATTACTCTGCAAAATCGGCGAATTTCTCGCAGTACTCCTCATCAACTCGCACAGTTAAGCTAGAGTAAATTAGGCATGGGTAACTCGCTGACTTTTAGGAGTAACTCGCCGACTTCTATGAGTTAAGGACGAATTTATTAACACTCGGGAGGTTCCCCCGAGTGTACCATGCATGACACTTTCGGCTCTCAGGGGACGAGACTCCCGAGTTGGACAGGAATTATAGGAATAAGTCGGCGAATTCCACGAGTATTCACGAGTAGTCGCAAAGTTTGGGTCGAGTAGCGTCAAGATGACCTGTTATGTAATTCTACGAGTTCACTACGAGTCTTTCATGTATGTGGGAACGGGGCTTTAATAAAGGTCTAAAGCAACATTCACCAGAAAATCTTGGTTGTAGGTCTTTTCGTTTGTTCAAATTTACATCTAAAAGTTGGGGTGTCGGAGAATGCATTATTTTTTCATACATAAATCGATCTGGCGTAGAATAAAGATACACATTTTATATGAAATTTATCCTTGGAATATTTAGTGTATTAATATATAGGAAAAAATCTTACAGGAACAATTTTACATTTGTCTGTCTGACATGGTCAGACATACAGATGCAAAATGCAGACACTGGCCCTGTGCTTGTAGGTGTAAATCACAGAGACAACAGGGAGGGTTGGTGGATGCAAAATGCAGTCACTGACCCTAAGCTTGTAGGTCTAAATTACAGAGGCAACAGGGAGGGTTGGTGGATGCAAACTGCAGGTACTGATCCTGTACATTTATTTGTATCAATTAGTATAGTTAGTGGATGCAAAATGTAGACACTGACCCTGTGCTTGTAGGTCTAAATTACAGAGACAACAGGGAGGGTTGGTGGATGCAAAATGCAGGTACTGACCCTGTACATTTATTTGTATCAATTAGTATAGTTAGTGGATGCAAAATGCAGACACTGGCCCTGTGCTTGTTGGTCTGAATCATAGAGACAACAGGGAGGGTTGGTGGATGCAAACTGCAGGCACTGACCCTGTACATTTATTTGTCTTAATTAGTAAAGTTAGTGGATGCAAAATGCAGTCACTGACCCTAAGCTTGTAGGTCTAAATTACAGAGACAACAGGGAGGGTTGGTGGATGCAAAATGCAGGTACTGACCCTGTACATTTATTTGTATCAATTAGTATAGTTAGTGGATGCAAAATGCAGACACTGGCCCTGTGCTTGTAGGTCTAAATTACAGAGACAACAGGGAGGGTTGGTGGATGCAAAATGCAGGTACTGACCCTGTACATTTATTTGTATCAATTAGTATAGTTAGTGGATGCAAAATGCAGACACTGACCCTGTGCTTGTTGGTCTGAATCATAGAGACAACAGGGAGGGTTGGTGGATGCAAAAGGCAGGTACTGACCCTGTACATTTATTTGTATCAATTAGTATAGTTAGTGGATGCACAATGCAGACACTGACCCTGTGCTTGTAGGTGTAAATCACAGAGACAACAGGGAGGGTTGGTGGATGCAAAATGCAGGTACTGACCCTGTACATTTATTTGTATCAATTAGTATAGTTAGTGGATGCAAAATGCAGACACTGACCCTGTGCTTGTAGGTCTAAATTACAGAGACAACAGGGAGGGTTGGTGGATGCAAAATGCAGGTACTGACCCTGTACATTTATTTGTATCAATTAGTATAGTTAGTGGATGCAAAATGCAGACACTGGCCCTGTGCTTGTTGGTCTGAATCATAGAGACAACAGGGAGGGTTGGTGGATGCAAACTGCAGGCACTGACCCTGTACATTTATTGGTATCAATTAGTATAGTTAGTGGATGCAAAATGCAGACACTGACCCTGTGCTTGTAGGTCTAAATTACAGAGACAACAGGGAGGGTTGGTGGATGCAAAAGGCAGGTACTGACCCTGTACATTTATTGGTATCAATTAGTATAGTTAGTGGATGCACAATGCAGACACTGACCCTGTGCTTGTAGGTGTAAATCACAGAGACAACAGGGAGGGTTGGTGGATGCAAAATGCAGGTACTGACCCTGTACATTTATTTGTATCAATTAGTATAGTTAGTGGATGCAAAATGCAGACACTGACCCTGTGCTTGTAGGTCTAAATTACAGAGACAACAGGGAGGGTTGGTGGATGCAAAAGGCAGGTACTGACCCTGTACATTTATTGGTATCAATTAGTATAGTTAGTGGATGCAAAATGCAGTCACTGACCCTCTGCTTGTAGGTCTAAATTACAGAGACAACAGGGAGGGTTGGTGGATGCAAAATGCAGGTACTGACCCTGTACATTTATTTGTATCAATTAGTATAGTTAGTGGATGCAAAATGCAGACACTGGCCCTGTGCTCGTTGGTCTGAATCAGAGAGACAACAGGGAGGGTTGGTGGATGCAAACTGCAGGCACTGACCCTGTACATTTATTTGTATCAATTAGTATAGTTAGTGGATGCAAAATGCAGTCACTGACCCTGTGCTTGTTGGTCTGAATCATAGAGACAACAGGGAGGGTTGGTGGATGCAAAAGGCAGGTACTGACCCTGTACATTTATTGGTATCAATTAGTATAGTTAGTGGATGCAAAATGCAGTCACTGACCCTAAGCTTGTAGGTCTAAATTACAGAGACAACAGGGAGGGTTGGTGGATGCAAAATGCAGGTACTGACCCTGTACATTTATTTGTATCAATTAGTATAGTTAGTGGATGCAAAATGTAGACACTGACCCTGTGCTTGTAGGTCTAAATTACAGAGACAACAGGGAGGGTTGGTGGATGCAAAATGCAGGTACTGACCCTGTACATTTATTTGTATCAATTAGTATAGTTAGTGGATGCAAAATGCAGTCACTGACCCTGTGCTTGTTGGTCTGAATCATAGAGACAACAGGGAGGGTTGGTGGATGCAAAAGGCAGGTACTGACCCTGTACATTTATTGGTATCAATTAGTATAGTTAGTGGATGCAAAATGCAGTCACTGACCCTAAGCTTGTAGGTCTAAATTACAGAGACAACAGGGAGGGTTGGTGGATGCAAAATGCAGGTACTGACCCTGTACATTTATTTGTATCAATTAGTATAGTTAGTGGATGCAAAATGCAGACACTGGCCCTGTGCTTGTAGGTCTAAATTACAGAGACAACAGGGAGGGTTGGTGGATGCAAACTGCAGGCACTGACCCTGTACATTTATTTGTATCAATTAGTATAGTTAGTGGATGCAAAATGCAGACACTGACCCTGTGCTTGTAGGTCTAAATTACAGAGACAACAGGGAGGGTTGGTGGATGCAAAATGCAGGTACTGACCCTGTACATTTATTTGTATCAATTAGTATAGTTAGTGGATGCAAAATGCAGTCACTGACCCGAAGCTTGTAGGTCTAAATTACAGAGACAACAGGGAGGGTTGGTGGATGCAAAATGCAGGTACTGACCCTGTACATTTATTTGTATCAATTAGTATAGTTAGTGGATGCAAAATGCAGACACTGGCCCTGTGCTTGTAGGTCTAAATTACAGAGACAACAGGGAGGGTTGGTGGATGCAAACTGCAGGTACTGACCCTGTACATTTATTTGTATCAATTAGTATAGTTAGTGGATGCAAAATGTAGACACTGACCCTGTCCTTGTAGGTCTAAATTACAGAGACAACAGGGAGGGTTGGTGGATGCAAAATGCAGGTACTGACCCTGTACATTTATTTGTATCAATTAGTATAGTTAGTGGATGCAAAATGCAGACACTGGCCCTGTGCTTGTAGGTCTAAATTACAGAGACAACAGGGAGGGTTGGTGGATGCAAACTGCAGGCACTGACCCTGTACATTTATTTGTATCAATTAGTATAGTTAGTGGATGCAAAATGCAGACACTGACCCTGTGCTTGTAGGTCTGAATCATAGAGACAACAGGGAGGGTTGGTGGATGCAAAAGGCAGGTACTGACCCTGTACATTTATTGATATCAATTAGTATAGTTAGTGGATGCAAAATGCAGTCACTGACCCTGTGCTTGTTGGTCTGAATCATAGAGACAACAGGGAGGGTTGGTGGATGCAAAAGGCAGGTACTGACCCTGTACATTTATTGGTATCAATTAGTTTAGTTAGTGGATGCAAAATGCAGTCACTGACCCTCTGCTTGTAGGTCTAAATTACAGAGACAACAGGGAGGGTTGGTGGATGCAAAATGCAGGTACTGACCCTGTACATTTATTTGTATCAATTAGTATAGTTAGTGGATGCAAAATGCAGACACTGGCCCTGTGCTTGTAGGTCTAAATTACAGAGACAACAGGGAGGGTTGGTGGATGCAAACTGCAGGCACTGACCCTGTACATTTATTTGTATCAATTAGTATAGTTAGTGGATGCAAAATGCAGACACTGACCCTGTGCTTGTAGGTCTAAATTACAGAGACAACAGGGAGGGTTGGTGGATGCAAAATGCAGGTACTGACCCTGTACATTTATTTGTATCAATTAGTATAGTTAGTGGATGCAAAATGCAGACACTGGCCCTGTGCTTGTAGGTCTAAATTACAGAGACAACAGGGAGGGTTGGTGGATGCAAACTGCAGGTACTGACCCTGTACATTTATTTGTATCAATTAGTATAGTTAGTGGATGCAAAATGTAGACACTGACCCTGTGCTTGTAGGTCTCAAGTCAAGTCAAGTCAAGTCAACTTTATTGCGGACTCTAGGTCCATAAAAGGTAGAGAATACATATATGATAAATGGGTCAGAACGACCCCAGACATCAAGAGAATTTAAGAGAATCTATCTTATCATAGGAACTGCAATAACCAATGAGAAGCAAAGCTGCCGCTGTGAAGCACACCCATGTCATAGATCTTTTTAACTAATATCTTACTGGACGACCTCACTCTGCAATGTAAATTAAAACAATTTTTCCGAATAATGCATTTTGGACTGGGAATGTCAGACATGGTGTACATCAGAGAGGCACTGCATCTCATTGGCAGGTACAAAAATCTTCTAATGCAATTATTATATGATACAAATAATCTTCGCAATTTGTAAGCACAGTAGTTAAGCCATAATGCACAGCAATACATGTTACTGCAGAAAGTTTTGTACAAGAAACATTTGACATAATCAGTACATTTGCTAAATCTTTTCCTGAGCATGTTACTTCTACAATACAAGCTTCTAATTTGTCTGTCTATATCCCTGGCATCAGAGAAAGTTGAAGTGATGATATGGCCAAGATATTTCACTTCACTAACAATTTCAAGTTTCCGGTCATTAATGAAGAACTCTGGGACAGAGTACTTTGTAGGCCCTTTTTCAATACACATACAAACTGTCTTTTCAACATTATAAACAAGGTCAGCATCTGAACTAAACCTGTGACATACATTTAGCATACTTTGCAGCCCACCAGCCGAGGGTGAAAAAAGCACGACATCATCTGCATACATAATATGATTAATTTTACCACTTCCATAAGAAAGGCCACAATGCAGAGATTCTAATTCTATACTCAGGTCATTAACATAAACATTGAATAGAAAAGGGGACAACACACCCCCTTGCCTAACACCATTGGAAACATTAAAAGTATCTGATGTAACAGCACCCCATCGGACGTACATACTCTGGTTATAGTACCAAAAATCCAATAATCTGACAATACACTTAGGGATGCCCCTTTCTAGCAAAACATTCATTAATCGGTTGTGATTGACCCTGTCAAACGCCTTGGAGGCATCAAGGAAACAACAGTAAACAGTACTTCCTGACTTCAAATAAGAATTTACCAATTCTTTGAGAACATAAATACACTGATCAGTACTCTGACTTTTTTGAAATCCAAATTGATTTGGTAATGTCCACAGGTAAACATCGATTTTACACAGAATAATTCTTTCAATGACTTTGGTTAATACATTAGACAGTGCTATCGGTCTGTAATTGTCCTTGGATGTGAGTGACTTCCAAGGACAATTACAGACCGATAGCACTGTCTAATGTATTAACCAAAGTCATTGAAAGAATTTTCTAAATTACAGAGACAACAGGGAGGGTTGGTGGATGCAAAATGCAGGTACTGACCCTGTACATTTATTTGTATCAATTAGTATAGTTAGTGGATGCAAAATGCAGACACTGGCCCTGTGCTTGTTGGTCTGAATCATAGAGACAACAGGGAGGGTTGGTGGATGCAAACTGCAGGCACTGACCCTGTACATTTATTGGTATCAATTAGTATAGTTAGTGGATGCAAAATGCAGTCACTGACCCTGTGCTTGTTGGTCTGAATCATAGAGACAACAGGGAGGGTTGGTGGATGCAAAAGGCAGGTACTGACCCTGTACATTTATTGGTATCAATTAGTATAGTTAGTGGATGCAAAATGCAGACACTGACCCTGGGCTTGTAGGTCTTAATTACAGAGACAACAGGGAGGGTTGGTGGATGCAAAATGCAGGTACTGACCCTGTACATTTATTTGTATCAATTAGTATAGTTAGTGGATGCAAAATGCAGTCACTGACCCTAAGCTTGTAGGTCTAAATTACAGAGACAACAGGGAGGGTTGGTGGATGCAAAATGCAGGTACTGACCCTGTACATTTATTTGTATCAATTAGTATAGTTAGTGGATGCAAAATGCAGACACTGGCCCTGTGCTTGTAGGTCTAAATTACAGAGACAACAGGGAGGGTTGGTGGATGCAAACTGCAGGTACTGACCCTGTACATTTATTTGTATCAATTAGTATAGTTAGTGGATGCAAAATGTAGACACTGACCCTGTGCTTGTAGGTCTAAATTACAGAGACAACAGGGAGGGTTGGTGGATGCAAACTGCAGGTACTGACCCTGTACATTTATTGGTATCAATTAGTATAGTTAGTGGATGCAAAATGCAGACACTGGCCCTGTGCTTGTTGGTCTGAATCATAGAGACAACAGGGAGGGTTGGTGGATGCAAACTGCAGGCACTGACCCTGTACATTTATTGGTATCAATTAGTATAGTTAGTGGATGCAAAATGCAGTCACTGACCCTGTGCTTGTTGGTCTGAATCATAGAGACAACAGGGAGGGTTGGTGGATGCAAAAGGCAGGTACTGACCCTGTACATTTATTGGTATCAATTAGTATAGTTAGTGGATGCAAAATGCAGACACTGACCCTGGGCTTGTAGGTCTTAATTACAGAGACAACAGGGAGGGTTGGTGGATGCAAAATGCAGGTACTGACCCTGTACATTTATTTGTATCAATTAGTATAGTTAGTGGATGCAAAATGCAGTCACTGACCCTAAGCTTGTAGGTCTAAATTACAGAGACAACAGGGAGGGTTGGTGGATGCAAAATGCAGGTACTGACCCTGTACATTTATTTGTATCAATTAGTATAGTTAGTGGATGCAAAATGCAGACACTGGCCCTGTGCTTGTAGGTCTAAATTACAGAGACAACAGGGAGGGTTGGTGGATGCAAACTGCAGGTACTGACCCTGTACATTTATTTGTATCAATTAGTATAGTTAGTGGATGCAAAATGTAGACACTGACCCTGTGCTTGTAGGTCTAAATTACAGAGACAACAGGGAGGGTTGGTGGATGCAAACTGCAGGTACTGACCCTGTACATTTATTGGTATCAATTAGTATAGTTAGTGGATGCAAAATGCAGACACTGGCCCTGTGCTTGTTGGTCTGAATCATAGAGACAACAGGGAGGGTTGGTGGATGCAAACTGCAGGCACTGACCCTGTACATTTATTGGTATCAATTAGTATAGTTAGTGGATGCAAAATGCAGTCACTGACCCTGTGCTTGTTGGTCTGAATCATAGAGACAACAGGGAGGGTTGGTGGATGCAAAAGGCAGGTACTGACCCTGTACATTTATTGGTATCAATTAGTATAGTTAGTGGATGCAAAATGCAGTCACTGACCCTGTGCTTGTTGGTCTGAATCATAGAGACAACAGGGAGGGTTGGTGGATGCAAAAGGCAGGTACTGACCCTGTACATTTATTGGTATCAATTAGTATAGTTAGTGGATGCAAAATGCAGTCACTGACCCTAAGCTTGTAGGTCTAAATTACAGAGACAACAGGGAGGGTTGGTGGATGCAAAATGCAGGTACTGACCCTGTACATTTATTTGTATCAATTAGTATAGTTAGTGGATGCAAAATGCAGACACTGGCCCTGTGCTTGTAGGTCTAAATTACAGAGACAACAGGGAGGGTTGGTGGATGCAAACTGCAGGCACTGACCCTGTACATTTATTTGTATCAATTAGTATAGTTAGTGGATGCAAAATGCAGACACTGACCCTGTGCTTGTAGGTCTAAATTACAGAGACAACAGGGAGGGTTGGTGGATGCAAAATGCAGGTACTGACCCTGTACATTTATTTGTATGAATTAGTATAGTTAGTGGATGCAAAATGCAGTCACTGACCCTAAGCTTGTAGGTCTAAATTACAGAGGCAACAGGGAGGGTTAGTGGATGCAAAATGCAGGCACTGACCCTGTACATTTATTGGTATCAATTAGTATAGTTAGTGGATGCAAAATGCAGTCACTGACCCTGTGCTTGTTGGTCTGAATCATAGAGACAACAGGGAGGGTTGGTGGATGCAAAAGGCAGGTACTGACCCTGTACATTTATTGGTATCAATTAGTATAGTTAGTGGATGCAAAATGCAGTCACTGACCCTGTGCTTGTTGGTCTGAATCATAGAGACAACAGGGAGGGTTGGTGGATGCAAAAGGCAGGTACTGACCCTGTACATTTATTGGTATCAATTAGTATAGTTAGTGGATGCAAAATGCAGTCACTGACCCTAAGCTTGTAGGTCTAAATTACAGAGACAACAGGGAGGGTTGGTGGATGCAAAATGCAGGTACTGACCCTGTACATTTATTTGTATCAATTAGTATAGTTAGTGGATGCAAAATGCAGACACTGGCCCTGTGCTTGTAGGTCTAAATTACAGAGACAACAGGGAGGGTTGGTGGATGCAAACTGCAGGCACTGACCCTGTACATTTATTTGTATCAATTAGTATAGTTAGTGGATGCAAAATGCAGACACTGACCCTGTGCTTGTAGGTCTAAATTACAGAGACAACAGGGAGGGTTGGTGGATGCAAAATGCAGGTACTGACCCTGTACATTTATTTGTATGAATTAGTATAGTTAGTGGATGCAAAATGCAGTCACTGACCCTAAGCTTGTAGGTCTAAATTACAGAGGCAACAGGGAGGGTTAGTGGATGCAAAATGCAGGTACTGACCCTGTACATTTATTTGTATCAATTAGTATAGTTAGTGGATGCAAAATGCAGACACTGGCCCTGTGCTTGTAGGTCTAAATTACAGAGACAACAGGGAGGGTTGGTGGATGCAAACTGCAGGTACTGACCCTGTACATTTATTTGTATCAATTAGTATAGTTAGTGGATGCAAAATGTAGACACTGACCCTGTGCTTGTAGGTCTAAATTACAGAGACAACAGGGAGGGTTGGTGGATGCAAACTGCAGGTACTGACCCTGTACATTTATTGGTATCAATTAGTATAGTTAGTGGATGCAAAATGCAGACACTGGCCCTGTGCTTGTTGGTCTGAATCATAGAGACAACAGGGAGGGTTGGTGGATGCAAACTGCAGGCACTGACCCTGTACATTTATTGGTATCAATTAGTATAGTTAGTGGATGCAAAATGCAGTCACTGACCCTGTGCTTGTTGGTCTGAATCATAGAGACAACAGGGAGGGTTGGTGGATGCAAAAGGCAGGTACTGACCCTGTACATTTATTGGTATCAATTAGTATAGTTAGTGGATGCAAAATGCAGTCACTGACCCTGTGCTTGTTGGTCTGAATCATAGAGACAACAGGGAGGGTTGGTGGATGCAAAAGGCAGGTACTGACCCTGTACATTTATTGGTATCAATTAGTATAGTTAGTGGATGCAAAATGCAGTCACTGACCCTAAGCTTGTAGGTCTAAATTACAGAGACAACAGGGAGGGTTGGTGGATGCAAAATGCAGGTACTGACCCTGTACATTTATTTGTATCAATTAGTATAGTTAGTGGATGCAAAATGCAGACACTGGCCCTGTGCTTGTAGGTCTAAATTACAGAGACAACAGGGAGGGTTGGTGGATGCAAACTGCAGGCACTGACCCTGTACATTTATTTGTATCAATTAGTATAGTTAGTGGATGCAAAATGCAGACACTGACCCTGTGCTTGTAGGTCTAAATTACAGAGACAACAGGGAGGGTTGGTGGATGCAAAATGCAGGTACTGACCCTGTACATTTATTTGTATGAATTAGTATAGTTAGTGGATGCAAAATGCAGTCACTGACCCTAAGCTTGTAGGTCTAAATTACAGAGGCAACAGGGAGGGTTAGTGGATGCAAAATGCAGGCACTGACCCTGTACATTTATTGGTATCAATTAGTATAGTTAGTGGATGCAAAATGCAGTCACTGACCCTGTGCTTGTTGGTCTGAATCATAGAGACAACAGGGAGGGTTGGTGGATGCAAAAGGCAGGTACTGACCCTGTACATTTATTGGTATCAATTAGTATAGTTAGTGGATGCAAAATGCAGTCACTGACCCTGTGCTTGTTGGTCTGAATCATAGAGACAACAGGGAGGGTTGGTGGATGCAAAAGGCAGGTACTGACCCTGTACATTTATTGGTATCAATTAGTATAGTTAGTGGATGCAAAATGCAGTCACTGACCCTAAGCTTGTAGGTCTAAATTACAGAGACAACAGGGAGGGTTGGTGGATGCAAAATGCAGGTACTGACCCTGTACATTTATTTGTATCAATTAGTATAGTTAGTGGATGCAAAATGCAGACACTGGCCCTGTGCTTGTAGGTCTAAATTACAGAGACAACAGGGAGGGTTGGTGGATGCAAACTGCAGGCACTGACCCTGTACATTTATTTGTATCAATTAGTATAGTTAGTGGATGCAAAATGCAGACACTGACCCTGTGCTTGTAGGTCTAAATTACAGAGACAACAGGGAGGGTTGGTGGATGCAAAATGCAGGTACTGACCCTGTACATTTATTTGTATGAATTAGTATAGTTAGTGGATGCAAAATGCAGTCACTGACCCTAAGCTTGTAGGTCTAAATTACAGAGGCAACAGGGAGGGTTAGTGGATGCAAAATGCAGGTACTGACCCTGTACATTTATTTGTATCAATTAGTATAGTTAGTGGATGCAAAATGCAGTCACTGACCCTCTGCTTGTAGGTCTGAATCATAGAGACAACAGGGAGGGTTGGTGGATGCAAACTGCAGGCACTGACCCTGTACATTTATTTGTATCAATTAGTATAGTTAGTGGATGCAAAATGCAGTCACTGACCCTCTGCTTGTAGGGGAGGGTTGGTGGATGCAAACTGCAGGCACGGACCCTGTACATTTATTTGTCTTAATTAGTATAGTTAGTGGATGCACAATGCAGACACTGACCCTCTGCTTGTAGGTCTAAATTACAGAGACAACAGGGAGGGTTGGTGGATGCAAACTGCAGGCACTGACCCTGTACATTTATTTGTCTTAATAAGTATAGTTAGTGGATGCAAAATGCAGACACTGACCCTCTGCTTGTAGGTGTAATTTAAAGACACAACTGAGAGAATTGAAAGTTGCAAAATGCAGGTGTGTTCATCCGTCTTGATTGGCAGGGTTGGTTGAAGAAAAAATGCAGGTACAGATGGAAAGTGCAGACTGTGACCCTGTGCAAATTTCAATACAGCTGCAGAGTTAGTGTCTGCATTTTACTTCCACCAACCCTTCTGTTCGCATGTACAGTAGAAAAGGGCCAGTCCCTGAAAATGCAGACATCAACCCTGCATATTCAGGCAAATATCAGTGTCTGTGTAATGCATGTTTCATCAATGCCCATTGCAGCTGAAATTACCCCCCTCCCCATGTACCCCCTGAATACCTCCCATATACCCCAAATACCTCTTAGAATACTCCTGTTAGCCCCGAGTTACCCCAACTACCCAAATTACAGTCCCAACAGATTTTCTGTTACATTTTCTTCCCCTGCCCCCTGTAGGTCAGTAGTGAGTTATGGTCACACATTCGGGGGAGGGGCACGGTGAGATCACTTTTTGTTGGGACCACCAGCTCTCATGTAATGACCCAGACTTCAACTAAAATTATATGAGGTACCCGTAAAAGAAAGCGATAAAGAAAATGTTAATTCAAATACGCCACCTTGTTTTTCTCTGATAATGTTTAATTGTAGGTTCCTTTTGTATAGAGAACTCAAAATATAATTATACATACGCGACAGCATTTCTTGGTTGTACATTTGTTGATGTTGCTACATTTCATAAATATATAAAATTCTGGGGAACCATATCGTTTGGCCTCATGACAGGATACACCCCATCATAACATTTTTTAATATGGGAAAAATCAAATACGATCAGGATAACCCTATATACCCCTAATTAACCTTGGGTACCCCTTGATTTTCCCAACTAACCCCGGTTATTCTGACTACTCCACACTTTTGCTGACTACCCCGGGATTGTCCTGCCTGTCCACATATTGCCCCAGCTGCCCCGGATTACCCCAGCTGCCCCGGATTACCCCCATAGCCCTTAACCCCATCTCCCCCCCCCCATTAGCCTAAAGTTACCCACATTTTCCTCAATCTCACCTATAATCCCCAGCCCAATACATTACCCATGTACCCCTGGATACCTCCCATATACCTCCCGAGTTACCGAGTTACCCTCAATTTCGTCAACCACCAAATTACAGTCCCATACACCAGCATTATTCCTTCAGCTCGACATATCTCCGACTTTCCTTAAAAAAAAATTCCAAATCACCTTCTCTAATAACTCCCTGCCACGGGGGTGTATACTGACACGAGGCCTATGGATTCTTCCAATAAAATAAATATAAAATCAAATACTCTTGTTCTATTCTATTTTTTTTTTTAAATTTTTTATTGGCCTCTTCATAATATACCGGCAAAAATTTACAATCAATTGTACATCATTTATAAATAAGAATTTGCTACATTTACTGTAGTAAGAATAATACCATGAACACAGCTTTAACAACGCTTACAAATTGTATTCATGACGTTTTACAATCAAATTTCTAACAACTGCAAGAGTGCAACAGGTGTTTCAAACAAATTGGAGCGCTGTACCCTGCTGCATTACAAATGGTAACCCATTTGAATCCTATTGGGAATTTTAAAATTCATCTAAAATGACAAAATACAATACAATTACCCCCCTCCTATGTACCTCCGGATACCTCCCATATACCTCAAATACGTATATACCCCCGTTAGCCCCCGTCGCGCCCCGATCTATTTGAACCGTTCGGTCCTCTCTCCGTACCGTCCCGCCACGTCATTCCGCCTTTTAGCTCACTGGATGCAACGCATGCGCTATCGCGCATGCGCGTATATATGTAAATTTGATGTAAGTTATCTCTGCGCATGATCAACTTCGGTCGACTTCCCGGCTGCTACCTGGGTACCTGCGTACTGCGTCAGCTAGTCGCAGCGGGCCAGCGAAGTTATCTAACACCTTGGCTGGGACCTGCCTTAGGCTTAGCACTGGAACCGCAGTCTCCTACACTGTAGACCTTTGCACTTGTGCGGAAGGAGGGGACCAACTTAGGACCTGCCTAAGCTAGCCGCAGCGGGCCAGCGAATCAAACACCCATCACAGGTGGTTATAACGAGATTATGCCTTTTTGGTTGTTGATGTCCGTCAGGAGCGTACCACAGACTAGCCCATACAGACACTTCACTCCCATTGAATCCTGTTGTCCGGGCCAGCCCAGCAGCGCCACACTGTGCGTGGGGGTAACTGGGACACCCACAGTAGCTGCAAAACAGCAGCATCACGGGAGAAATCTAAGTGTGTCAGGTCAGCAGATGAAGATATTTGAGCAGAAAGGTTTTTTTATTGCCACTGTGCATAAAATAAAAACAAATACAAATTTGACATTAAAAAAATTCTTTATTTTACAGCTTGGGACTTCTGTAAGTGTCTTGAAATCATAATTATCATAGACCTAATATTTTACATTCTCCATTCAGTACATTCAATCATTCCAGTATAGCATATCAACAAAAACAGAATATATATGTACCACAAATATACATATCACCATAGTGTAATGTTTTTCATCAATTATAACATATATTATATACCACAGCACACAGACAATTCTGAGCAATTCAACACATGTAAGGCAAAAGACATCAGTGATTCAGGTTACTGGTTGATTTATTTACCAACCAAACAAAGTATTAAACATGCTACTGATGTGATAATTTCAACATTTTTCTATTTCTCTTTTGGTTTGGAGCTTGAATCTTTCTATTTTGTTCTTTTAAAAAATGATGGATCCTCATCCTGGCAAACAATGTGACAATGTATTTCACAGCTTCTTGACAATTAGGCTGGTGGCACGAAACTTCAGACAAATCTGCAGCAGACAGCAATGCATTGACTAATCTTTGATAGATCTTTTCTCCTGTAATGTATGGAAGATATTTACAGAAAGCTACCTCAAGTTGTGATACTAGATCAATGATTGAAGTGCTTGGGAAGATGAGACCATGACCTGGGAAGAGATGCTCATATTGCTTTTTATTTAGAAATATGTAATTTCGTTGGGTGGTTTCATCATGAGATGCTATCCATAGATTAGAGCAAGAAGAGCATTTTTCGTATTTTTCATTTGTCTTTCCGATGAGATAACCAGTTATGTAGGTGACAACATTAGAATCTTGGCAATCAAGTTGACCTTTGTTTGATTGCGAGGTACATTCAGCAAGTACCTCACCTGTGTCACTTGGCAGCACATGTAACTTGTGGCTGTCATCTTCTCGTTTTGAGGAACTGGAAGTGTGGAGTGTTTGCCTATTTGAGCTGAAATGCTCCACCTTGACAAGAAAGCTTTCAACATCATTTTCACAATTTTTGTTACTTACAGGAGCAAGTACTCTATTGACTGTTATCTGCTTGTAAGCAGCATTGAACTGGATGCTATCTGGGTTATCTCCATGTCCAATTTGGGAAAAAAAGTTTTCTAATTTATCTTGGTTGAGATGTCTTGTCAGAAGACATTCCAGACTGCAATTTGTAAAGAGTTCTTCCCAGATCATCTTTATGCTATTGATATTCAATTGCCAGCCAATTACAGAAGGCAACAGAGTTTTGTTAGATTCCTTGGCACTTGCAAACACTTCAACCACTGCATAGCAGATTGGAGGAATGTAAAATGTGAAGATGTTGCTGTAATACCTCTTCTCAGTAGAGGGCCTACTTTTCTAACTGTGATGCTATTAAAAACATCAAACAAGGCATCCATAGTGTTTATGAAATTAGATGTAGCCTTTGCGTTGCTGTCATTCTCCCATTTGCCCAGATCATACAATGTATCCATGGCAGCAGCCACTGTGCGACTTAACACCTGAGTGGCAAGCCTGACTGACATAGTCTTGAAGGGTGGGATGTTCACATGCTTAGAGGTCAGCTTAGGCACCATGCGGATATCTCTGCTTGAATCAAATTTGTATAGATCTTCAACATACTGCCACTTTATTAAATTTCCATTTAAAACAAAGCCATGCTTCTTCATGTTGTTTCTAATGTTCTTGATCAAATGAGGCGGATCATATAAAATGAAAGTTCTTTCATCATTGTGATCCAGGAAATAAGGATTGTCAGGCGTTACGCCCAGTTCTTTAAGCATTTGCCTATTGTTGCTTCCCTGGTCACATATATGAACACCACCACCCTTAGACCAGTTTCAGCCACCTTTTCGATGCATTTGAGAACCATTGTTTTAAGTTTCTTGCCACCAAGTGGTCCATTGGAAAGACAATAACCAACTGGCTGCTTCCATCTTTCGTTAATTCCTGACACCATGAATACACCTGCATGATTTGCAATTTGTGCTGTCCTTTGCCCATTACCAAAATCTTCCAAACCATCAATGTTGTCATATGACTTGTTGTAATGTACCCCTTCTTTAATTGACATTTCATCAAAAACTAGACTGCAAATTTTAGAATCATCCTTCATATGATCTACTTTGATCTTTAGTGCATCCAGTATGCCCTCATTAAAACCTGGCTTCATAGCCAGGTTTCTAAGTAGCCTATGTCATGTTGCCCGTGATGGCAAGGTAAACATTCTTCTTAATAGTTTGTAGCATTTGGGCCTTGCATGATACATCTGTAATGCAAATGTCTTCTCATCATCTGACCATCTGTAACCTTGTCTTTTTGTACCAGACAATCTTAATTGTGCAGCAACAAATTTTAAAGCATTACCTGATATGTAATGACCCAGTTGACCAATTAGTTTGTCTTTTGTTAACTTTGTTGCAGCTTTGGTGCTTACTACCCTCCGACGCCTTCTCTTCTCACTTGCCAGTTGTTGTTTTAGCGATTTTACTTGTTCCTTAAGTTGCCTTATTGATCCAATTTCCTCATTCCGCTGATCTTCATTAACAAGGTTGCTGTTTGCACTATCTGAAAGAATTTGCATAGTGACCATACAGTATGAACAGAGAGGAAGATGTGGTATTTGTGACTGCTATACAATATATTCACATAATCTTACCTTCTGAATCTTGGAGTTGTGACTTTTTTGGGTTCGGATCTATTTTGCGTTCAGTGGGAGCTTTCCTTTCGCCAGTCACTTTGCTAGGTGGATTAGGAGCATTAATCAGAGTGGGAATTGCATTCCAATTCAATCCAGCATGTCTACAGTAAACCATAATTATATACAAGGCAATGAAATGAGAGAGCTAAGTATTGTGTCTTATACAAATGAGTCGCATGCATAGAAGTACTGAATTTAACTTACACATTTCCTGACATTTTGAATTGTGATGCTTCAAAATGATCACTGCACACTCTGTAGTTCTTGTACAAGCTCTCATGAGGCACTTTATCTAAACTAGCATTTCTCAAATTTACAATAAATCCATTTTAAGAATCTGTGAAAACATAAAGAGGTAACAATGTAATTTAATGAAAAAAAGATCATGGTTCTCCAATAATATTTAGTACAGCCACAAACAAACTAGTTACCAACACAATGATTTGAAATAATGAGATATCACTCACCTTTCCTTGTCCTTTGTAGGATTCAGAAACCTATGAAATGCGACATCTTTGTCAGTCTTTGCATATTTGTAGCAGCTGATTGCACAGCATTCATTTCCTTACCTCTTAAGCTAGACATGATCACCTTGTCACATCTAGTGTGGATTTGATCATGGATCAACTTCCTTGGCAAATACCAAGAAAACACAGATTTGCATTTTTGTGTGAAGGGCATTAGTGATTTATAGTAAAACTCACAGGACATTCTAGGGCAAACTGTTTAGATTCAGAGCATGTGTTTTTGCAATAAAACTGCATGATCAGAGGGTCTTTCAAGTCATATGTAAAATATTTATTATATAAAGGAAAAAACTCTGGTCTAATCTTGGACTAAACTGCTTTTTAGTCCAAGGTCTAATGTGTGACAAACCAGAGATAGTTTGTCACTCGAATAGTGGTGTTAACATGTGTACTTTATCATTGGATCCTAATATACTCAACACAGTTGTTGCTGCCATTATCCAATATCTGCCGAGATTGCATATTGGGCTGGATATTATGTCCTTTTGGCCGATAAGCAGGTCTTTGGGCAACGAGCTAGCCTTTGGGCTTGCTCGCCGAAATCCCCTATGACTTTTTCAAAAGCTCATATGGTTTTTGGGCTTAACGGCGAATACTTCTAATATCGCTCCGTGGCTTTTCCCAGAAAGCTTTGCAGTGAGTTCCGTAAATTGCGGACCTTGCAGACCGTTCCGACCAATGCTAATATAAACTTGAAAATTCTGTCCACTGATTTCAAAATGTCATATCTTCGTAAATAATTATTAGATTTTCAGTCTGTTTTCACTCACATGTAGTACAAATTATGTGTTTTATGATATGAAAACAACGTTGATATCTCTCACGAAGAGAATTTCTAGTTTCAGGTTATATGCCTCTAAGTCCATAAAATTCGAAATGTACCTTTGTGTACTGAATTTTCATTGTTATCTACAAAATTCATATAGAGCTCTCAAATCTTTTTTTTTCTTCATATATAAAATACGCTATGCAGATATTATTGAAAATACTGGTTATGTATGGTTTGCAATTTTTAATGAGCAGAAATATGTGTCCTCACTGTTTAAAAAAATATTTCAACTCCATTTACGGTGACTTTGTTTCCTCCTAGTAGAGGAGATTTAGGAAAATATTTATATTATTAACTATTATTATTAACATCTTTATTCACACTCAAAGCGTACATGTAAAAAACTGATCAGTTACATTTTAATTAAGAAATACAGATGAATTCAATTATATAATATAGTTCATTTACATTTAAAACAGTTGACCATCTCTGGTGGCACATAGCTCTTTTATAGCAAGTCCATCACATTTTGTAATACCAGAAAGTGCTAAGATCAGTGGAATGTTTCATGAGACAGAAATTAATGTTTCTGGATTTATTTATCTGTTAGATATAGCAGTAACACATGTTTAATTTGGTAAGGGGAATAAAAAATAATTACCACTCTGTTTACTGGTTTCCTGTCTCCAAATTTCAAGTATCAATATATATCACCCATTTCTCATCTGCTTCATCAATTGGCAATAGAAAAGATTGTTAAATTACAACTCCGTATTTTACAAAATCAGTTATTATATAGTTTGGGCATATAATTGATTTTAAATTTTTTTTTTACAAAATGTTAGAAATACATAAATTAACAGATAATTTTAAAAATAAAATAAAATTTATAAATGTATGTAGAGATAAAAAAACATAAAAATTAATTACACCACAATAATGACAATGTTTATTAACATGCCAATTAAAGACATGAAGTATTTGATTATAATTACTGTAAATCACGCCAGCTTAATCTAGATTTATACCGATAATTTATTATGTTAAGCCATAATTCCACTTTCATCATCATTATTAGCGAATACTCCCATCTTTACACTCATTAAAACTCATATTAAGGTATACCTGTAGGTAACTATTGCACTGTTCATGGATTGTTTGTATCCATGTACCTACATTTATTTTGATTAATAATTAAAAAGGAGGTACACACAATAAAAATGCACATACTGTGCATTAAAATCCAAATATTGCAATTATTATAATAAACTACCATTTTTCATCAATAAATTTTGTAATTAAATAATCAATTCATATCAATGTCTTCAATTAATTTTGTAATAATTGAAAACATTGCAAAGATTGTATTGACTGAATTTAGGCATTTTGTACACCATTGAAATCATACAAATCACTATTTTGGGTTAAAATCCGCCGTTCCGCAACTGGTAACATGCTGTTTAAGGCCACTATTGCAGCGACCTCTCATGGGACAGAGAAGAACTAAAATTATCCGGCGAACCGATTTTGGATTATTTGATAGGATATATATTTGTTATTTTTTCGCTCAGACACCTATTTTTGGGGATATTTTGACCATTTGGTTATTGGCATGCAGTCTTTCGGCAGTAGCAACAGTGAGGCCTAATTCTTACCCCCATCCGTGTGAGGGCGCTGGGGGTATCAAATAGCTGAGTGAAATGTTTCGCTGGGCCGCTGCGACTAGCTGATGCAGTACGCAGGTAGGGGCTGCCATTAACCGGGAGGAATTCCTCCCGGTAGCGTGCGTGCGCATCCTACGCTTTAACATTGGAAGTGCTTGGTCCGGAACGTGTTCCCCAGTCTATAAATAGCACAGCCAATCAGAAAATTCAGTGCTTAGCCAATCACCCATGCGGGATATGTAGAGCCTACCTGCCTATCGCGTTTACGCTTAGGCAGTTCCCAGCCAAAGTGTAGTCTGTTTGGCTGGGAACTGCCTAAGCGTAAATACTGCGTCAGCTAGTCGCAGCGCGGTTCATCTTGCTCAACAGGAAGTGACGTGGCGCATGCGCACGAATATAATTTTTTTTTAACTTTTTTAATTTCATCAATGTTTCAGTCGTTTCCATTCACAGTCTTCATAGAAATAAATTACTGACATTTCTTGAAATTGTTAATGGTTATAGAAATTTTTATTTTTTAACCTTCAACTTCTCGCGAGAACGAGACCGCACGCTATTTAAAGCCGTGATTTTGCTTGTGGTATGTACTCTTAGAGCAGTGAGTGAAGGCACATATCCTCATCTTCACTACATGTGTGTGAAAGCCAAAATCCTCATCTTCGATTACATGTATCAAAAGTTGAAAACTTCCTCAGAACAAAGAAGATCTAGTATATTTTCTGCTCACACATACGTTCAATGCTTCCATCCACGTGTGTTTGTTTATCCCGACAAATGTCCGCGTCATCATTTTTCGCGCATGCGCGCGGCTAACTACGATGCCGCTTATTTGTAGCGGGCCAAGGAGGACCGAAAGGCCTTCCCGTCATGCATTGCGCGCCAGCATATTATCAACGCGTGACGTTGTTTGTTGTCATTTTGTGGAGAGCCAGGATAGAGTGAACAACGATCACAAGGCTTACTAATTTTTGTCCGTTTTTGGACAAGGTAACGATTTTTCAACGCTCTAAACTGTTCATTAGTTGCTTTCATAAAGCCTAAACCACATTTCTTGAGTTTTTATATAAATAGTACGCCACAAAAGCAAATAATCACGATGGGAAGTGGAAAATGTGGGCATTATCGCTCGTTTTATGCTCGCAATGACATTTTGATTCAGAAATAAGAGCTTCAATAGGTTAATAGATTATATGATTATTTATAATATGTAGCTGTCAATGCCAGGAGTGAGCGAAGCTATACAATATGTATATGACCAGAGACCTTCAACCTGTAGGCCTACCCTGACCATTTTGTCAAATAAAATTAGTCTTGAGGTGGTAAAGAAGAAAAAAAAAATGTGACGAATCGACCTGCTACCCATTTAAGTTGTCATGACTTCAGAATTATACACTAACTATAACGTTAGTACACATCGTACTGACCATGTAGATTTTTGAATTTTCAAAATTGGACAATAAATAATGATTTTAGAGGCAAAATAAGTGAAGAGCTGCTCAGGAATTGTAATGCGTACCTTCAGTCGCCAGGGGCGCTGCGATCGCTTACACTTGCCCCCTGGTGTGAAAAAACGTCATCGCCAAACAGTGGCGTGACTAGCGCGAACGTCATCGATTCAAGGTTATTCGTCAAATATTCTGGGCTCCCCGTTAACATAGACACCCGTTCTATGTACCGTTAGAATTGTTACAGTCAGAAAAACAAGTTTTCTCCATGTTTGAAGCTGGGTGTGTATTCGTTAAGAAATTATGGACATCACAACTGTTGAACCGACGACGTTGTTTTGACGTGATGACGTAGTCTCGTTCTGGACCATTGGTCAAAAAGCGATATTAAGTTGATCTTCCATAGGATTACATGTATTTTAGAAATTTTGAGACACTTCCGGTTCAGCATGATCACTGTGCAGCCTCATTTTGAAACCTCTCTCTACGGGAAGTGAGCTTCGCTCACGGCCTACGGCCTTGACGAGCTTCGCTCATAATATGTAGCTGTCAATGCCAGGAGTGAGCGAAGCCTTCAACCTGTAGGCCTACCCTGACCATTTTGTCAAATAAAATTAGTCTTGAGGTGGTAAAGAAGAAAGTCTTAAAAGAACAGGGACTCATTTAAGTTGTCATGATTTCAGAACTATACACTGACTGCCCTATAACGCTAGTACACATCGTACTGACCATGTAGATTTTTGAATTTTCAAAATTGGACAATAAATAATGATTTTAGAGGCAAAATAAGTGAAGAGCTGCTCAGGAATTGTAATGCGTACCTTCAGTCGCCAGGGGCGCTGCGATCGCTTACACTTGCCCCCTGGTGTGAAAAAACGTCATCGCCAAACAGTGGCGTGACTAGCGCGAACGTCATCCATTCAAGGTTATTCGTCAAATATTCTGGGCTCCCCGTTAACATAGACACCCGTTCTATGTACCGTTAGAATTGTTACAGAAAAACAAGTTTTCTCCATGTTTGAAGCTGAGTGTGTATTCGTTAAGAAATTATGGACATCACAACTGTTGAACCGACGACGTTGTTTTGACGTGATGACGTAGTCTCGTTCTGGACCATTGGTCAAAAAGCGATATTAAGTTGATCTTCCATAGGATTACATGTATTTTAGAAATTTTGAGACACTTCCGGTTCAGCATGATCACTGTGCAGCCTCATTTTGAAACCTCTCTCTACGGGAAGTGAGCTTCGCTCACGGCCTATGGCCGTGACGAGCTTCGCTCATATTACAGTTGGGCCTAAAATTGTCAGTCATTTGAAAAATACAGTCCAAGATCGATCAAGCATCCCTGCCCCCCCCCCCCCTGGGCCCTGGTCCATGTCAACAAATTGAACAATGTTACTTCTTAAATTACTTTCACATTTTGTTTCAGGGGCATAGCTAAGAACCCTAAGCCCTAATACAAATTATAAGCACAAAATTACAAAATCACACTTTATCAGTTTATGGCCTCCAAAGTTACAGAAAAAATATATATATATATAGATTTTATTGACATGTAAAATATCATAAATGATACATATGTCATTCAGTTAAAAGATAACATGAAAGAGACATTAATGTAAGTACAGAAAGCAATAAAATTTCAATAATCAAGGTTCCAGCCACCAAGTTAACTTATAATACGTGTTTAAAATCCACATACACAATAGAAAAAAATACAAGCCGCTAATAAAAACATTTCACTCTCAAAGTCCAAAACATGACAAGCACATCATAACTAATAAACTAATAAACTAAATTAATAACTGTGTGGATACAGGAGATGGTTTTCTCTACACATCAGCTTGAAGGAGAAACTTTCCTAAACTAATTAATAACTCAGGTTCCTTGTTTGTCATTATTGCTGTAAACTTAGTTATATCATCTAGAGACAAGAAGTTGTTAATAAATTTAGTTGCATTCAAAAAAAGGTTAACACGGTGTTGCTCATTACCAGGACAGACAATCAAACAGTGAATTTCGTCTTCTACAAAGTTTAACGTACACTTTTCACATATTCTATTTGGAGCAGGAATTATTGGTTTATGGTGTCGACCTGTTTCAATCTTCAGGCTATGTGAACTTGTCCTAAATCTAGCTATTTTAGTTAACACTTTGCGAATTTGTTGCAATTCAAGATAAGGTTCTATTCTACAATCAGTTTTAAATAGTTTATATGTCCTAAGTTTTGGTTGTTGTGAACTGTCATTTATTGCATTTATAAGTCGCTCATGTTCGGCTTCATAGAGTCTTAGTTTCACTGTGTTAGAGATATTATCAATGTCAAAGTTTCTGAGGTTACTAATATCATATTCAATGTTGCAGTTATTTAATACATGACACACTTTACTGAACCAGTTATTTCCATTTACTGCATTCACATAAATTTCCTTCTGAAAATTTAAACATTTCTTAAGTAAACTGTCATCAGGTGCTCTTTCCAATCTTATCCAGTAATTCACCATTCTAATTTTCTGTCTGACATGCAATGGGAATCTACCTGTTTCACCATAGACTGCTAAAGATGGTGTTTGTTTTCTAACTCCTAATATGTTTTTAAGATATGCAAGTTGCAAATTTTCTAATTCAGGCATAGATTTTTCACTTGTCCATATTTCACTATTGTACTCCAGGATAGGTAAAATATAGGTATCAAACATTCGAAGAGATAGCATGGGATCGATTTTTCCTAATGCTTGTTTTGAATCACCTTGCAGTGCAAAGAGCGCTTTATGAGCTTGTGTTGAGAGGTATTCCGTCATCTTGCTATGTATTCTACGCTTATTAGTAAGCATATGGCCAAGATATTTGAAGCTGTCAACATTTACTAGTTTTTCCCCATTACAGAAGAAGGTGCTTATTGCTTTGTTACCAATCTGCATCACTTTGGTTTTACTAACATTTACAATAAGGTGCCATTTTTTACAGTAATTATGAAGTGAATTTATACTATTTTGCATGCAATTAGGAGAATCAGCTACAAGTGCGATGTCATCGGCATACAATATATGTGTAAGAGTAAAATCACCTAATGTTATTCCATCTGATTTTTCAAGATGATCGGGTAGATCTGACATAAATTCATTGAATAATTTTGGGCTGAGGATTCCACCTTGTAATACCCCACATTTGCTGTCAATAGAACCACCGGTATTACCACCTTGGTTTACTCTTGCTTTTGCCTTATCATACATACTAATGATAACCTTGAGCATTTTGTCACCAATATTCTGCTGCATCAATTTGTAGTACAAAGCATTTCTATTAATGTAATCGAATGCTTTAGTAAAATCAACAAAGCACAAGTATACAGGTTTTCGCATTGCTTGTTGGTAACTTATAACTGTGTCAAGAACAAAGACACAGTCAGTAGTGCTTGACCCAGGGGTGAACCCAAACTGACAAGGATCATCAAGATTTAGAGCCTCATTTTTAAAGTATAATCTGCTATTTAGGATTGAGTCAAAAATCTTACCCATTACTACATTTACAGTTATTTTTCTATAGTTATCAGGATCTGTGCGGTTACCTTTTTTATGTAAAGCATTAATAAGCCCTTCTGACCACTGAGATGGGTATTCACCTTTATCAAAAATGTGGTTGAATACAGCACAAAATGGTGTTATAAGATTTTCACCAGCATATTTATAGAATTCTGCGGGTATCCCATCAATGCCAGCCGCTTTATTATTTTTGAGTCTCCTGAAATGCAGGGCGACCTCTTCTTCAGTTATTACATTATCACAAATATGAGTAGATAGTTCACTACTGCAGCTATAACCGGAATTTTGCACAGCATTAACTATGTGTGCCATATTTTCAGTGTCAAAATAGTCACGCTCTGGTGGAAGCGATTGTTGTTTAAAGTAGTTATGAAAGGTATCTAAGTCTGGGCAGTTAACTTGGATTTTTCCAACAGATTTTAATTTATTCCAATACTTCCAGCAATCTGCTTGATTTTTACCCATGAGAGTTTGCATTTCCTTTCTATTATTTCCTTGAAATTTTCTTTTTTTCTTTTGAGTTACTCGTTTGTAATATCTGTGCATAATACCATATTGCATTTTATTTTGATCCAGGGCTAAATCATTCTGTTTAGCAAAGTCATTCAAAGATTTTCTGAGATTTTTACACTCACTATCAAACCATTTATTAGTAGGAAAAGTGCTTTTTGCAGATTTAGATTTCTTTTTCTCAAACGTTGGCCGTATTCTATCAGTTAAGTATTGGTATACAGTATCTATGACCACATCTGTATCATAGTCTGACTCAATATCACAGCATAGCTTATACAGTGTGTTCTTGGCATTTTCATTGTCAAAATTAGAGAGGTATTCTTCAGTTTTACTCTTGTCAAATACATACTTGAATGTTCTGGTCTGCCGACTATTTTTAGTCTGTTTATTTATTTTTGGTACTTTGGGAAAGTTAAAAGAAAAGCTAAGTGGTGTATGGTCAGACTCAGTAAGCTTATCATTTACAACAAACTCATGAAGGCAATTATACGCTGGTTCACTACAAAGCAAATAGTCAACAACACTTTGTCCCATAGGAGTATGACAGGTAAATCGATTGGTTATACTTTCATCAAAGAATCCATTCATTATTCTAATACTGCTTGCCCTACATAAGTTAATGAGATCCTTTCCAAAGGCGTTTACCTTCTTATCTCTACACAGTCTGTGCTTAAGGGACCATTTGTGTTGCATTGTAGTTGCAACACGAGATACAGTGCCTAAGTCAGAGATGAGAGAAGAATTTTTTCCATTTACAGGTTCTTCAAAATCATTCATATCACCTGTCCGGCTATTAAAATCACCACAAATAGAAACAAAGGGTGTTCTATCTAGAAAACATGCAAGATCCTCCCTCAATTCATTCAGCACATCCTTTCCATATCTACTATTCAAATAGATCATGCTACCCTCAGGGGGAATATAGGCACCACCAATAATAATTTCATGAGTTGATCCCCTAATTTTCAGCCATATAGCATGTTCACTTGCTTTTTCGATAGCTACAGCTTTTGACTCAAAAATATCTGACTTAATCAATACGGCTATGCCGCCAGATGGCCTCCTAGCTCTAGGGTGTCTGTACTTTCTTTCATAATGGAAGTAGTGGTACCCTTCCATTTGTGGGTCAAAGGTATCTGATTTCATGGTTTCATACAGGAAGATGACATCATAACAGGTAAACATATTTCTAATCTCCTCTAACTCTAATTTTTGACCAATGCCCTGAATGTTCCATGAAATTATTTTGAGAAAATTATCATTTGAGCCTTTGTTACTGTTCCAAAATCTAGATTTTTCATTGAACATTTGAGTCATATCATGAATTAAGTTTATGTCTGAGTGTGTAATTGTATCTACAACAATCTTAGTATTAATGTCAGAACCATCCCCCACATCCACACAGTCATCAACGAAAAGATCTATCACAGGTTCAACATTACTAAAATCAGATGGCATAAAAATATTACAGTCATACATTGCCATTGAGTTTGAAATAGTCATATTTACAGGAGGCAATTGCAGCTGGAACCTATTTACGTAAAAACCTTCTTGACATGGTACAAATAAAAAAATTTTTGCCAGGGTTCATCAACCATTTATTGTTTGTCGGCTGTTGGAGGGTTAGGAATGCTGGGAATCTGTAAATTTAGCGCTGAACAATTTACAGCTCAGATCATATATATCTCCGATACTTAGTGCAAAATCTGATGGTCACTTAAGCTCTCTTGTAATCCATGGTGATTACAGTCCTATCTGAGCTGCTCATTGCAATTCATACAGTGCAGTGACACATGGCAACCTTGTGATCAACCATGTGCTTGTAATCATGTGTCAATTGCAATTCAATTTATGACACCCCTGTAATCAGGCCTTCTGTAATCTACTTCACTGGAACTCCTAAGACAACTGGCCAACTTATAGTTACCAGTTGACTTTCTGGTGGGCCAGTTGACTCATAGTAGCTGGCCAGTTGACTGTAGGTAGTGGACGTATTGACCTGACCGGCAGACCAGCTCTACAGGCGGGCGAGTTGGTCAGAGGACCAGTAGTCAGGCGGACCACTTGACTAGACCCTCAAGGAATTAACAATATGATGATAAACTCAACTAAATAATAAATTGTCAAAACGTGCTTTCATTCATACAAAACTGGAAGCTTAAACATACTTGCAGCGTTGTAACTGAGTTAACCCTCTTCCATCTGAAGCCTAATTAAGTGATAATGAAAATACATAATTATATAACCAAATGATATTGTTTAGATTTAATTCTGTATTATAATTTTCCTGTAACCTAGATTTAATCAGGTTCCAGTAAGTCATAATAGGGCTGCTAATTTAAAAGCGAGGGGTGAGGGTTGACAGGAAACTTTTAACGCAACCGCCCCACCCTTGTTTTGGTTTTTTGAAGACCCCTCTTTTTTAAATTAAGACTGATCAAACACCCCGGCCCTTCCCCCTTTTTTTCTCTTTTGAAGAAAATCATCCAGTCTGCCTTCACCCCACACTTTTAGAACAGCCCTTACTAAGCAGTGCTAAGTTAAAATATGGCATATTATTGAACAAATTATTAGTTGCTATATATTAATCACTACCTCATTCCACTGAGCAATGACCTTAATGTGCTCAGTTGTTTGACTGAATCCATTTGACTCCATCCAGTTCGCAACTGCATAAGATGTTACGGACGCTGCGTCAGATACACTTTGTGGCCGTAACCCAACCAATGCTGCATGAGTCAGTCCAGTCTCTGGGGCCTTTAAGGCACCCTCAAATGCCTCGGGTTCCAATTTTGAATATCGATACTCCCTGATATGACCTTTAATATAATGAAAAAATATCATTTGAGGTGACATAATGTACAGGTTTTGTAATTTTGTATCATTTAGATATAAATATCTTGACAGCAGTATATTATTTTATGTTGATGTTAACGTACATGTTCACTACTCAAATAATATGAATGCAACTGAATACTATAAAATTACACTAATGTTATTTTAATTATTCATGTGATAAACACACCTGTAAAGGAAGCCAGTACATTTAATGAAGTATCTAAATCACATAATACCTGTTCTTTGCTTTCTCAATGCGATTAGACTAATTACTGCATAAAAAGATAATCTTTATACAACCATTTGGGTAGTTCAGCTCATGGATTAGACCTTTCTCTGCTTTGACTTGGACAGTTCTTGTTGCTCTGAAATACACAAAACTAACCACAAAGAACCAAGCACTTGCACCACACCTTTTTTTTTTTTAAGTTAAGAATTATTTAAAAAATGTTTACATCAAATTTTCATTTGCTTACCGTAATAGGACTCTGCAGTAACACCATCTTGTGATTTCTACCAAATATAGGCTGTAATTTCAGAACAAAACAAAACAAAGCAACAAAACTCCAAATAACAGATCAGTTCAGATGAATCACAGATTATGTATTGATTGATTTCTCGATTGATAATCATTGCAACAAATCCTAATAACTAAAACCAATCTTTGATGACATGAAATCCTAACCAGCAAGACATTTCAATTGATGACCATGATCATTCATTTAGTACATGACACAGCCAGTGTCAGGGTCGACCTCTGGCTGGCAGAGGTACATGTTGAAGTTTATTCTTGTAAAAATAATGCTGGTTATTTTATATATGTACATACAAATGTGCCAGTCAAATAGCTGCAAAAGAACATAAAAGATTAATTTGTCTCCTTTAAGCTATTACCTTCTTCTGCAAAGTCTTTTAGTTTGCACCTGAACAAAAAAGTGGCATAAACTGTGCGTAGCATATCCAGGTATGACTCTGTTGTGTTGGGTCTAAATGGGTACTGCACATAGGTGCTTCGGTGCTCTGCAGGGACAAGCATTCTCTTTAGTTCACTGAGAACCTGTTGCATCGAGTACCCTTCCTCATGCCACTTTTGTCTGCTGAAGATCAATATTTCTTGCGGGACTACAGTGTCAGCCACAAGTGGCACATGATAACCTGAATCTGTAACTGCAATTTAAGATCAGTGAAATGTGAATTGATCCAAAGTTCTCAGCACCATGACATCCATCCTTGCTGTTTAGAGAAAGCATGAGATCAATTTGTATAAGAAAGACATTATAATAAAAATACCTTCTTTGGTAAGAAATGCATTCTGCAGCTCCAATTTGCTCATATGTTTTGCCTCATTGCGGCAATCTTGCCTGACCTGATGCAGGTGAATGGGTCGAGTCAGGCCTTTTGACCTGAAGGTATGGAACTCGTTGTCTGTTACCATTCCTATAATTTAACATAAAATATGACATTTCCCTTTTTAAAACAAATGAAATGAGATTATTAGTCTCTTCAAGCACATAATACTATAGAAATGGTTTTCATGTTGTGTTGAATGGTGAAAAATGGAAACCTGTAATAACATGAGACATTATTTTTCAGCAATCCATTTGGGGTACATGCAAATGAAATTTATATCAGCTTTAAAATTTATCAAGGCTGGAAGGTCACTAGACAGGGAGTCACTTCTTTATGTTACATTAAAACTAACTATCTCAATCTGTACAACATCTCACATTAAGAAGTTTTGGATACCTGTGACCTTCAGGCCTAGCTTGATAAGCTCTCTCTTCACGTCATGCATCAGTTGAAAGACTTTGTTGTCTCCTATTGACTTAAATGGCAGATACATAATTGGAAGCGCATAAGGTTTGGTCTTCCTCAATTCTGACACCAACATAAAAATCATCACATGGGTTGCCGCAACCCACTGCTTTCTGAAAACACCTTGTAGGTATTCTTGGTATGGTTCCTGAATATGTAAATTAAAGGATTAAGAACATTATATAAGTATGATAAGTGAAATTATCCAAACATTAACCATTTAAGACATTACACATATCAACATACAGCATCTATGAAATTGCTGGGACATATATTCCATATAGAAGTTATAGTCGGGAATGACATAACAATAATATGACATGTCAAAAATCATAAGTGGGTCAAGCCTATAAGTTTTTCATAAATGTAACAGATTATTAGTTAAAACGTTCCACCTGTATTTCCCTCATGGCAAGTTTGCAATCTGTGCAACCGCTGTCAATTTGATCCTTGAGCATCCTGATGCTTTCTGTCAAGCGTTCACACTGCTTTGCCAATGTGTGTGTCTCCACACATTCCCAGGCAATTGACTTCCGCTTCTCCTCACCCAAACCTTCTCTCTTCATCATCCTTGCAAACTCTTAGAGCACATATATAAAATTATTTAGGTTTAAGTGAACAACTTGAGTTGATGCACCTTACACTGTACATGGTGGTCTGGTGGACCCAAGTGCTTGAATATAACATTATTTGTAAATGAAACATCTAAGCTGGCAAATGTTACATTGAGTAAATTCATCATGTTCATACTTGAGGGTCATCGTAAAATTACAATTATGTGAGTTTTTTTACATGCACCAGTTATTGATGCGGGTTGGGGGTAATCACATATTTAGGTCCAGAACACAATTAGATACACTATTTCAGCAATTAACAATTTCAAACTGAGGATAAGATAATATACAGAGGTTTCTCTGTCAAAAAAATAATTAGTCAACCCTTTCTACCTTTCACTGCGCATTCTTCACTCTGTGTGATCACAATTTTGTCCTTCTCCAGATTGTTGAGTATTTCTTCCAAATGAGGGTCACCATTGCAAGCACTTGCAAATTCTTTCAATCTATTGAGGTACTCCTCGTGCAAGGCCTGCACCGACCCATCCCCCAGGTCTTCATCGCCATTCCATTCCTCTGTAAATTAGAATAATTTGGAGGATCATCTCACAATTAGAACCTTTTTTTTTCATATCACCTGCAAAGTGTTGTTCAAAGATTATGACAATTAATGTTCCAGCTGTAAATGCGTTTTCGCCAAGGACTGACTTTAAACAATTTCGGTATGAAACAAAATAGTTGAATAAATGACATGTAGCTTACCTCACCAATGTGATATACATGATAGATTTTATGTTATTTTAATATTGAAATAAATTATTAAATTGGAAGTGTTAAGCAAGAAGAATTTAAATACTTTTTTGGGACTCCTGCAGTGCAACCTTTACATCGCATGGGTCCATGCACAGCCAATATTTCTCTTGTGGCTGCAGCTGAGCCAGCTTCTTCACCATGCTCGTCTAATTTTAGTAACAGATATAACAACTGTAATCATAAATTTCAACAGCATGATTACTTAAAAATATCATTGAATATGCATGGAATTTCAAATGACTCGCATTCAATGCAGCATACAAGTCTATCTATAACCTTCAAATTATACTGTACCATATATATACATCTCTCTCCGAGGCAGCACTAAGCTTGAAAAGCTGAATATCTTTACTTCTCAATAACATTTCAATTGTGAAACGATTCCTATGAACTTATATGCATTGCACTGTTCCATTAATTTTTTGGGGGGATTGGACTATAATATATGATTATGTAGGTCTACAAAAAACCCAAGATGAGTCAAACAAACTGTTTGCATCAAATTTGATAGCAGACCTGCATCAAAAAGGCTGAGGTTTAAACCGTGCTGTGTGGTTCTCAGTAATGAGGAGCTCATATGGCATAGCAAGGTAAAACATCTCGGAAATGTATTGACAGATGACCTTAGTGATGAGGAGGATGTAAAGTTGAAAAGTGGAAAGTTCATCCATGATGTCAACGGCATTATCGTTAACCTTCACGCCGCCAGCAGAAAAACGTGTACGAAGGTGTTTGACACAAAATGCCATTTCTATGGATCACAATCATGGTCACTGACTGACACAAAGACTATGGACATTTTTGATGTGAGATGGCGCAAATCAGTTAGACGATTATTGAAGCTACCATGGACAGCCAGATCACATCTACCGCCTGCTTTGGTCAACAAACCAAGTTTTGTGGACCAACTTTGCATTCGCTTTGCAAAAATAGCAAAGAGTATTGAAGTAGGGCAAAACAGAGTCATGCAACTTCTGATGAACATCAGTTTACAGGAAATGGGGGTTATTGGCAGGAACATTAACTTTGTAAATACCCGATGGAATTGCAACCTTGCAAAGCAAATGCCAAAACCTCCCAAACATCAGGATGAAGAAATTGAGGTCCGAGTCCAAGCCGTAAAGGAGTTGACTAATTGCCTAGAACATTCTTATGTGCTTGAAAATGAAAACTTCCAGAAAAAAGACATTGTCGATTTATTAAATTTCATTTCTACTTACAGATAACTGCCATGACATAACTTAAATATTCTTAAATTTCATATACTTATGTGCTGCATTCTTATTTTATGCGAATAAAATCATATATATAATAGTTTAGTCAGATCAAGAGAAAAATACTACATTTGCACACATTTCATGACACATACTTGTAGGAGTGGCCCTATCTCTTGAATTCCAATCTGCCGAATTTCCTTTCGTATTGTCTGCAAGGTGGTGGCAGCCAGGTTCATTCTTGCGGTCATCGTAAAGCCTCGATCACCAACAGGGAGATTTTCCCACCCGAGGCCACGGACAAGCCTGTACTGGTGCTCAGACAACTCAGTCGATAGGGATTGAAGCCAGCAGGCATAATCTGAAGGTACGGTGACCTTAGAAATATAAATGTACACATAACTAACATTTTCAATACAATTCTCAAAAGATACACAAATTAATTGTTGAAATTTATAGCAAAACAATGTTAATTGTCACTCATTAACTTATTGTACTACAGATAGAATTAAAAACCATGGACAATAATCCTTGAACCTGTGCACATGCTTAAGCTCTGAAACGTTGAAGCACAGAAGAAAATCAAGCAAGGTAAACTAAGCCCAAATCATGTGAGATATCCAAACTCATCCAAGATTTTCCTAAGCAGCTAAGATGAACACTATCCCTGTATCAGTTTATCATAGAGTTTCACTTCTGATTTACGTCAGGAAGCCCATTCCATAATACAACCTGGTGCTAAAGGTTTCCAGCCCAGAACTACTTACATCTGGCAGTTGAACTTAACATTAGAAAGAATATTCCTGGAATATTAAAAAGAATGCATTTTGGAAGGTATCTGTTGCAATTACATAGTAGTACAATGATGAGCAATATAAATTCTATTAAGGAAGCATAATCTCAGTTGGGTTGTGTTATCAATACATCATCAAGGTGGCGTCCCTGTAAGTGCTGTGTTATATAGCTTAGGAATGTCTCCTGGCCACCCATTTCCGCTTTGTATTCATTATTGTACTGTAAGATGTTGTGTGTATGTGAGTCTGCTTTATGTCTCTGTATTTACATGTACAGTATATGTGTTATCCGGTCAAATAAACCATCAATCAATTAATCATTATTTCATCGAACAAAAACATACAAATTAAAAATAACAAGGTGATGTGATATACTACCTGGCTAACATGAGTCGAACTGTAAAATTCCACATTGTATTTGATGGCCCCATGAGGCATCCTTCCTAGTGGAAGCAGTGTTTGGCCATCAGGCCTCTTGTTGCCGATGCATACAGCTAACTGATATATCAGATTAGTGGATTCATTGGCGTCATGCAGGTTTGCAACAGCAGATAAACTCTGCGTAACAAAGTCAGTTGGAACTGCTTCATGACGACAGATCAAACTTGCCCCTCGCTTGTAAATAGCATCTCCTACATAGTTAAGCTCATCATCTTGTAAAATCTTCAAAATTGTTTTAATCTTGAAATCAGTGTTTTTTCCTTGCAATGTGGCACACCATTGATTCAATACAACTTCATCTTCCTGAACAGTTGAAGATGAAATTTCAGGTTCCATTTCCATGGCCTCATCATAGTAATTGAGGCCCAGTACAGCCTCTGCCTCACCCAAACTGTTCTTCGACCAGTGTGTGATTATGCGGCTTCGAATACCACAAACTTAAAAATGAAGTATTAAGGCAATGAGATATTTGAGAATATTTCAATCTCCTAGTCACCTATAAGCATGCTATTGTCTCTGCAGGATTTTTTTTGTTATATTACAAATATCTAACCTTTTTCATTATTTTGCTAGTTCGTGCTTACATATTATCATGATTATTAAACATGTGCAGCCTTAAATAGCAATACAGCTGGGTGGCCCTAATGGTTAAGGCTTACGCCAATTCCACACTGGCCAGCTCTTCTGAAGATCCCGGGACCCTGGGTTCTATCCCAGGCATGGCCAGTCTTCATGAGCTACATGCAACTGGCTGCCAGTCACATGAGACCCTATGGGGTAAATTTGTATAACATGGTGTGGACTCCAAGCCTTATCATCTCATCATTATGTCTGTCTCTGGCAGCTGGTCATATAAGACAATACAACCTAAGAAGCTTTTGGCAATAGGTAGAATGACATAAAAGGAGATGAATTATTCTGTAAGGTACTATCTTACTAGATACATACATATTGACAGGTACTTAATGAATCCTTAAATTGGAAGAAATCATCAATGGTTTTTAGGGAAAAAGTTCAGTATAGCAGACCCAGATTTATGACCATATTTAACGAGCCTCATTGCCAGGCCTATGACGTAAAAAGTCTTGAAATGTGTTTATGACGTCACAAACTAATGTAGTTATGATGGCGGTTTTATCTTCACGGTAAAGACAGCGTTTATACCCCTGCTCATCTACACCAAATGTTATTTATATTGTGCTAGTACTTCAAACTCGTGAAATTTTTATTTTTGATGGGTGCCAAATATGGGCATAAAGTTGGGTCCGTTATACTGCACTAAACCCGTTTTTAGGTTCGCGCACAGAGGACCTTGATAGCAACTGAACCGTGTTGTACACTGGTTTGTTAAATTTCAAATTATCTCTCATATTATATGGAGTGACTTGTCCAATAAAGGAGTTTTCAAATTGGACTACATCTACATTTCAGACAATAAGAAACTAAGTTCATTAGTCAAACACATTGTATTTATGTGCTTATCAAAGATTTTTCAATTTGCAATATTTCCTAAAGAACACGACATTTACCTGATCTTTGCATTGATGACCCTTTCCACACCCACTTAGCTGCCTCCATCCAAAATGGATGACGCTCTCCCATTGTCGGCCACTCTCCATCACCATGATGCCACTGGTCCCGATGAAGTGCAACAAACTGTAATGAAACTATCCAATTAACTGTTACAAATGCAACATAACTACATCATGTGCATCAATAAGCCACATTTAAACAGCATACTTGTTCAAAACTTCATCATGGATTCCTACATTTTCAATACAATACTTACCTTTCTTACACCAGAAATATAGCTAGAAAGTTACTAGAACCTTAACAATATAATCACATCTAAAAACACATTACATCAAGATAGTCTACACTGCAGTAAATACTCAAATAACTTGCCTCTACCAGGCACTTGTCCTCCTTGACACTCCAAGGTGGAGGTTTTCTTGACACCTATAAATGATAAACCAACATACAAATACCTAGCTGTATTGCTTATAAATTATCAGTTGATGAAAAGTGGTTATTTATTTCAAATGAAAATAATACTAAAAAACTGTTGAATGCAAATCACTAAATAGAAAGATTAATATATTTTTTTTAATTCTGAGCAAGAAAAATATACCTTAACCGGTGGAGGATTGCTCATTCTGAAATTCAAGTTTGTGGTAAATTTAACTTACATTACTATTTATATTTATCTTCATTTACCTTAGAAAAGCGTACCTGCTGAAAAGCTTACCTGCTGAAAAACTTACCTGCGGAACCTAAGTTAACACCCACATAAAAAAGATGGTTACAGTACTGTTTCACTGCGTAATCCTGAAATGGTAAAGCATTGAACCACAAAGCATCGTTTTCAACAATAACCCCATTTAGAACAATCCAGCCTTATACATCTACTGTTGCTGAAATGAATCAATGTCTTTGCATTTACTTAATTTTTATTTTTCATCAATGAACATAATGATTCTCACCTAATAGTGCTCGATCAAATCCTCAAAGAAGATCCATGCTGAAAATAAAAAAAAGAGGCCTTCAAGCAAACATTTCAAATTAATATTACACAACACATATATAATTATAAATTGACAGGTGCTGTAGAAGCTGTCCACTTATCCAAACATGTTTCTTACTCATAATACTGTTCGGCTGAATGCAATAACACAATATAGCTTTAATACTGATTAACGGTAGCTTAAATTCACATTTTGAAATCATAGATCAATGAGTACGATGCAAGTTTTAGTTTCAAGATGGTAGTAAATGAAGATACAAATGATAATCTATCAAGCATCTTTCAAAACTCTCGATCTGCATGTTAAAAAACCCTTCTGATGATAAACTTTAAAATGGTAATCCATAACATAAAAAGTACATAAATAATTGATAAGCCTGCACAAGCTTGCCTGCATATCCAGTTGCATTCCAAAAAGTACGAATTTTGCAAAACCAATCTGAAGGTACAAAAAATATTTAATATGACGTTAATTCACGCTATCATTCATCTATAATAATATTATGACAACAAATCGTAATATATATACTTTAAAACAAGTCTGAAATCGAGTTACCATGGACTGAACTTAAGTCTGCAGCTCATGACTGAAGATAATTTGACAACCCCTGACGGAAACATTTTCACCTGTCACTTAGAGTCAGCCTGTTTGTTTACCAACAAATCACGCCAATCTTCGAACAGACAGCAAAGCACTGTGGGTAATATCATTCAAAACATTGTTTATGTTATACCGTCAGATGGGCCGTACTCGGGCAACTGTAATCAGTGATTTACGGCGACATGTTTTTTACAAAATGAAAAATGTGTTTGTTAGGGTGCAACTGTCTAATGAAGCAATGGAAATTACTTACCGTGTTACATAAAGTGCGTCATGATCATTTTAGACAACTACCAGCCCCGAAAGTTGACATGTTTTCAATACGATTTTTTAGCGTTGGAGCGCGATCGCGCGCAATGCATGACGGGAAGGCCTTTCGGTCCTCCTTGTAGCAAATGACAAATGACAAATGTTTATTTCTGACAAATGACAAATGACAAATGACAAATGTTTATTTTCTAGACCCAGTCTGGGTATGAGAAATAACAACAATATACATATATATAATTAATATTAACAATATAATAAATATAAACATAAAGGATTCACACAACTTCAGAATATTGCCGCTAGGTGTCGTCCCAACGACACTAGCACCACCTATGTTACTTTCAAAGAATTATGCAAAATAACATGGCTTCTATATCGCCAACTAAGTGAATTTACCTAAACAATATTTGGCAAATAAAGCTAGGTTAACTAGTTTATTGCCAGAGCAATTGATGATGTCATGCAATCGCAATACAGATATATTACCATGACTACACAAAGAAGCTGGCAAGTATTTACGTCTATACGATTGTAATTCCTTACATACAAAAATAATGTGAAATTCATCACACAAAACATTTTCATTGCAAATAGTACAGTATCTTAAATGCCTAGGGATATTCCTATATCTTCCAGTTTCGACTGGAAGATTATGATTAACTGTTCTAAATTTACACAAGTTTATTCTTAAACTGGATGGTAAAGTTACTAAATAGTCTTCTAGTTTAATATCATTCTTATAAATTCTGTATAGATAGCATTTGCTTGACAAATCAACAGATTGTCTCCACTCAGAGAGGTAGATATCCTTTAGTTTCAACTTTACAGTTTTAGACAGCCATTGTGGATTAACTGGAATATTATAATCCCAGATTGCATATAAACCGCAAGAATATAAAATTTCTTTAATCTTCGACAACCAAGGCAAATACTCATCTAGCAATCTACACACATTATACATCTTGTAAGAAAGTTTTTTGTCACTACCAATAAGCATCTTCATCCAAAATTTAACCATTCTAGAATAAACATCTATAAACAGTGGATATCTACCCAACTCACCATACACCATAACATTAGGTGTGCTACTCTTCACATGTAAGATAAATTTACAGAATTTCAAATGAAGTTTCTCAATTATATCAATTTTTTCCAACCCCCAAACTTCACAACCGTATGTAAGAATTGGCAAAACCATTTTATCAAATAGATCTAATTGTAGATCAATTGGTAAATCATATTTTCGACAATTTTTTAACACGCTAAACAATGCTTTTTTACCTTGTGTATAAAGCCTCTTTTTACAAAGGTCAAATTTACCATTAAACTTGAAAACAACACCCAGATACTGAAAGTTGTCTACAATTTCTAATTGCGACCCATTGTAAATAAAACGCAAGTCATTTGACTTAAACTTCCTCTTTGAAAATACACAAATCTTTGTTTTCTTTTCATTAACTGATAATTTCCATAATGTGCAAAACTCTGACAATTTGTCAAGTGCTAATTGCAGATTGATACTAGAGTCAGCAAGAATAACTGTGTCATCAGCATAAAGCAATACAAATAGATTCAAGTACATGTTTAACTCAGGACTGGAAAAACTCAGGCATTTACAATTTTTAGTTAATAAAAAATCTTCTAAATCATTGACATATAGGGAAAAAAGAAAAGGGGATAAGTTTTCTCCCTGTCTAACTCCAATATTACTGATAAAATAATCAGATCTATTAATGTCAATAGACACACAGGATTTAATATTCTTGTACATACATTGAATAACTTTCAATATCTTACCAGAAATATTACTCTTTAGGAGCTTTAACCATAAACCCGAATGCCATACAGAATCAAAGGCCTTGCGATAATCAATGAAAGCACAATACAGTTTTTTCTTGTTAGAAATATATAAATCTATAATACTTTTGAGCAGATAAATGTGATCTACTGTGCTATAACCTTGACGAAAACCAGCCTGATTTTCATTTATCAAATCAACAGCCTCTGAAAATTTAACTAATCTAGCATTAAGTATACCAGTAAAAAGCTTACTTAGACAACTTAAGAGAGTAATACCCCGATAATTATCAGGATCTTCAGGATCACCTTTATTCTTGTATAATGGCAATATTATGCCTATCAACCAATCCTCAGGAATAACACCAATATCAAGTATTCTGTTAAAGATTTTGAGATATACTGGCATCATAGAGTTAAGGGTATATTTAATGCATTCATTCTTTATCAGATCGATACCCTTAGCTTTTGACAGCTTCAACTTTTTCACCATGTTCAATATTTCTTCTGTAGTTATACTAGAATTCAGAATGTTTCTGCATTCCTCACTCTCCATTAGAGTGTCATTAAAATCACAGACATCAGAAACATCAGAATCTTGATAAGAAATATCACTGTTCATTAGATCTTTCATATAAAGGAACATAGTATTAAAGTCTACCTTACAATCAGATCTTTTCTTACTGTTCAGTAACCTAAAGTAATCTTTAGGCTTCTTTGATTTCATTTGTCTTAACTCAGTTTCTAGATTCTTTTTGAATGTACTCTGTGCTTTATGCAGCACCTTCTTATACTCTTTACTCTTTTTGATCAAAAATTCGTGACTCTCAGAAGTTTTTCTAATATTATTTACATGCTTTGCTGAATGATATGCTTTCCTAGCTAATTTACACTCAGAATCAAACCACTCTTTAGTATTACAATTTTTCTTTGACTTATTTTTCCTCTTATTCTTATTAACCACAGAAAAACACTCTGTTGCAGCATAAATGAAAACTTGTTTTAACATATTTGTTGCTACATTAACATCAAAATCTATTCCTTGACTATAGTCTACCAAATGTTGAATAGAATTTGAGTTCACCTTTTGAACAAAATTTAACTTTTTATCCTCAACCCATTCCACAGGCATAAACTCATCCACACCGTTATTAGATGAAATAGGCTGCACTAAAGATGAAGCATGAGGGTGAGTACAATCACCAATCATGAAACTACATGCTAATTTAGAATGAGCATCTGAAAAAATGGGATCAAAATCTTCTATTTCAAATGATTTTACTAATGGAAACAATGTACTAGATGTCATAAAATAGTCTATTACTGTTTCAAACTTAGTTGTTGGTTTCCCAAGGTAACGGTCTCTACCAACTCTACCATTTAAAATGAGTAATGAAGAGGCTTTGCATAATTCAACTAATTGATTTCCATAACCACATGGAGGCAACCTATCTGAATTTAACATTGTTAATTCAAAACCACATTTCATTAATGTTGAGATGTCACTAAAATCATCCCTAAGAAACTCGTCAATGTTACACTCATTAAAAATGATGTCATCTAATTCACAATAGTCAATAAGACCCCTAGAATGAGCATTAAAGTCTCCACACAAGCTAATATAAAAGTCATTAGATGCATAATTCAATAACTCTTGTAAGAGATCATCAAACTCATCCTGACGGGCATATTTTGAATTCTCAGGAGGTATATAAATATTACCCAAGACCAAGTCATACTTGTATTTTGTTAAACCTTTACTCACTATTAACCATTGTGCATTTCTATAATTTCTATCAACATACTTGACATGCTCCTTTAAAGATTTCTTTACTAAAAAGGCCAAACCTCCACATCTATGGTTAGACAAATGTAATCTATTTTTGAGTAAGATACAAAAATTAATTTTTTCAAAAGTATTTTTAAGAAATTCTAAATCTGCATCATCAGTTTTGGTTTCTTGAACACAAATAATGTCATATTTACAAATGGTTTCTATAAAGTCGGGGTTAACAAGTCTGGATCGTAATCCACAAACATTTATAGATAATAAGAGGCCCCATTTAACCCCATAATTCCCATGCGGGACTCCCATTTGGGAATTGCAGGACTTGGAGGACTTACAGGAAATGCTGGAATTAGATAGGAATTGAAGGACCTCATGGGACCCATATGGAGATAGGGGAGTTATTAAGGATGTAAAGGAATTGCAGGATTTATTGGGCATCATAGGGACTTATTGATTTAACAGAGATTATTTAGGACTTGGTGGAATTATTGAGGACATACTGGAATTATGGGGACGTAGAAGGGCTTCTAGGGAATTGCAGAATTATTCAGGACTTACGGGAATTAAGAAGACCCAGAAGGGCTTCTAGAGAATTGCAGAATTATTCATGACTTACGGGAATTATGGGGACCCAGAAGGGCTTCTAGGAAATTGTGGAATTATTCAGGACTTACGGGAATTATGGGACTTACAGTGGCTTATTGGTAATTGTGGTACACCACAGGCCTAGAAGGAGCTAGAGCTTGGGATAGTCTGACTTGTGGGTTTTATGGGAATTAGCTAATTCTATTCCAGATACATCTTCAACACAATAACGTGAATTTGCCAATAATATAGCTTACACGTTTAATACAACCAACCAATTGTTGGCTCAGATTTAGCAAGCCTGGCATGAACACCCAATTACCAGTTAGTACACAGGGGTCACTAACCTTGTGATATAGACTTTCTCATAAAGTATAAAGCATGTAGGGTATTGATCCCGAGATGTTAAGTTGCCAGGCTGCATACAAGCCAATGGCATTAGCTAGAGGCCCCTTCAAACATAGCCGGATTAGACCCCGGAGCGTCCCGGAATGAAATTTCTTCAATCCGGGGCGGTCCAGGCGAAAAAGTTGGAAATGTCAATGAAAGAAAAATTTTGCGGTGTGGACACAATAACAAGAAGTTGGCAACAAGGAGCAACACGGCTATTACACGGATGTATACAGTCGCTACACGGATATGTACGGTTGAAACACCGGCGGTACACGGAGGTGTCCGGTGCACCAAGGAACGAGCCATGGCTGTTGCCGGAAGTAACATGGGTGTCCCGGATGAGTGCGGAGTGAACCGGATGTTACATGGGGCCTTCACGGATATACACGATCTGTACATGATCTTACTGCCGAGTTAACCTGTTTTCTCCCGGAACCAGTTCCACTGGCCATCATTCCACTTCGGACTACCATACTGCAAAGGTGTTGCTGCTACTACACAAGAATGGATAATTATTATGTCTTTATCACACTACGACAAGGTGGAATTGGATGTGAAGTACCTGGACATGCAAGTCCAGCTACTTACTGCTGCAAATGATATACTTCTGCAAGAAGAACAGAAACTGCAAGACGCTGCAGAGAGGGCCGCATCAACAACTGATGAAGATGACTTCTTACAAAATGCTGGTGCTGCCCGAAGAAGAAGAATAAGGTGAATGTGGGTGCGACCTTGGCTTCTAAGAAGACCTCTTTATGGGCAGTATGAAAAACTGATGGCTGAATTGACTGCAGAAGATGTGGGTGGCTTCAAGAATTTCATGAGGATGGAGCCTGACTTATTTCATGAAGTTCTGGCAAGAGTGGGACCTAGGTTTACAAAGCAGGATACCTTTCGGAGGAGGGCCCTTGAACCTGGACTGAAACTGGCTATTACCTTGCGCTACCTGGGTACGGGCAACAGCTACATGTCTCTGCAGTATGGATTCAGGGTAGCCTTCAATACCATTTCTATCCTTGTCATCGAAGTCTGCCAGGCCATCATAGACGAGTACTTAGCAGAAGTGATGTGTTGTCCTGTAACCCCAGAAGCCTGGAAAGAAGTTGCCAATGGATTCTACAACAGATGGAACTTCCCCCACTGTGTCAGTGCCATTGATGGCAAGCACGTTGCCATCAGATGTCCTAGGAAGTCCGGATCCCTGTTCTACAACTACAAGGGATTTTTCTCTATTGTCCTACTGGCTGTAGTTGATGCTGAATACAAGTTCCTCTATGTTGACATTGGTGCCAGTGGATCAGGCTCAGATGCTGGAGTGTTTAGTCAGACAGAATTGAAGGAAGCGCTAGAAAGTGGGAACATTGGATTACCTGAACCAGACAACCTGCCGAATGATGACCAGCCAGTGCCTTACTTCATAGTTGGGGATGATGCCTTTGGACTGCAGACTTGGATGATGAAGCCTCTGCCTCACAGGAACATGATGATGGAAGACCGAATCTTCAACTACAGACGTTCTAGAGCTAGACGGGTGGTAGAGAATGCCTTTTGGACTTTTGGCTGCCAGGTTCAGGTGTCTCCTCACAACAATGCCTCAAAGTCCTGACAGAGTGTGCACCATAACTCTTGCTTGCTGTGTGCTGTACAACCTACTGAGGCTGAAGTATCCAACTGCTCAAGTGAATGCTGTGGACCAGGAAAATGCAGACATCCATGCGATCATCCCAGGTGTATGGAGGGAGAATGCCAATCTACCAGACATGGGAGATGTGTACAGAGGCATCACCAACAGAGCAGGCAAGGAAATGCAGCAATACTTGGTCAACTATGTCAACTCAGAAGCTGGGAGTGTACCATGGCAACAAGACAAGATTTGAAAACAACACGAATGATGTAAGTTTGAACATTTAATTATTACGAAACCTCAGACATCTGCAGCACACAAGTGCAAAAAAGTACACAACATTTAATGACACAGCATTTAATTATTGTCATGCAAACGTATGCAATACACTTAACATGTCAAAATAAAAGTTAAAACTACAAAAACCTGTAACTTTAAATGTTTAAACTTGCTTTTAATAAAAATTCATTGTTCGTTTTCAGGTGAAGATTACTCTGTTGTGGTAGTTGGAGGCGTGGGCACCGAAAAGGAGGAGTTATGGTCATCACCACCAACTATCCCCCCCACACTGGTGTTCAGCAAGTAGCTGGTGAGAGAAGCATCCTGAGGCGTGCTGCAATCAAGTGGGATGACCGTGCGAAGGACCTGCAGTCAACCATGCCTGACTGATGATCGTCGAAGATATCTCAGGAGTGGGGGTCGGTGCAGGCAGACGACATGTGTGCTTGGGGCGAAGGGCCGGATGCAGTAGCAAACATCTGGGCAGCAGGGCTGAAAGAATGATGAGGGAACATCTGCCCAACAGGGGCGGTCGAAGTGCCTGTAGTAGGACGAACTGCTGTTGCGGAGGGACATGAGGCACATAGGGATGATACTGCTGTTGCTGTTGCAGTTGCTGTTGCTGCTGCTGTTGCTGCTGCAACTGGTGCTTTCGACGATACTCCTACTTGAATTGCATGAGGTGCTGCAACGCTTGTGCCTGGTAATCCGACCAAGTGTCCGTGTCCATTTGTATGACCTCGTGGTATATCATGTCCGTGAAAACCATGTACGACAAGCTGGCTGAGTCAGTCGGCTGACTCATCTTGGTCTGGATATCCCGCTGGAGATCGGTGGCCTTTTCGATCAGTGGGAAATAGGAAAGAACAGAACATTAGAGTAAGTCACATGGCAACTGCAACAGCATGTGCATTATTGACAATGTAATGAAAAAGACACATCACCATACAGTGGACACTGGAAGTGCCAAGAAACAAAGCTACCACTTGCTACTATGGAAAAACTACAACTTTAAACTGCAAGATTACAATTACAAATTTACACTACAAGATTACAATTACATTCTCCTGATTATCACGACAACTGAAGCGGTATACTTACTTGAGTGACAGCTTGTGTAGCATATCCACCTCCACTACCTGCAAGGCTGGATGCATCACAGTCATGATGATGACGAGGCTCGTGATGGCGTCTTGACTTCTTCTTGGTTGGAGGAGGGGCCCCCTTCCTGCTGCTGCTGCTGCCCTTGTAAGGCCCACCCTTGGACCTGCTAGTATCCGAATCTCTGCCACCATCATCCGAAGTATCCACAATGACCTCCGCATCAGAAGTGTCATCATCCTCAGTGGTACTTCTGTTGCTGGTTGATGCACTTTTTGCCGATAAACTGTGGGAAAGCTGCCCACCTTCTCTTCCATTTCCCAGCGTCAACCCTCTTGATGTGCCTCTCCAGATACCCTAAATTTTCCATTATCCAGTTATCCCGGTCTGTAAGGATTCTGGCAGCCCCACCAGAAGGCTTCTTGCTTGGATCAGTAAACTTCCCCACTGATGTCCACATGGAGTCGTCCACGTCTTCAGCTGCTGGGATGTGCACGACAGCTCTTTGGCCTTCTGGTCGATTATTCGCGATTTAATGTCTATCCGCTTGTATTGTGAAAGCCGCCGGTTGTAGAGCATCTCCTGGGCACGGTACCAGTCAGCCACATCTTGTTCTTGGTCTTCTGTCAGGTTCAGGGTTTCTTTTTTGTGCCTTTTCGCTTTTGCTGTAGGTGGTGGTGGAGCTGCAGCAGCTGCAGCAGCTGCAGTTGTAGCAGGTACCTCAGCAGCAGCAGGTACAACTGGCCCAGATAAATCAGGCATGCCTTTGCGGTCTTGAAACTGTAGAGGTATTACTTCCTGCATCTTCTCCAACAGCAGGTCCAACTTCCTCTTGCACGACAGTCTTCTTGGTAGCCCTCCCTTTTCCTCTCCTAGGTAGCATGGTGGTTATTCAAAGCAACGGCAGTAGTACCAAGGCTTTGGTAGAGTTCAGCAATCCAGAAGAAGTGAGCGATAATGCAATTAATTCGATGATCAATGATGAACAGCGTGCACCGGATTGATGCTTCTCCCAAGATGGCGGGCGGTGCTATATATACGATAACATCCGTACTCACTCTGTGTCAGTCTATTTGACATCGTGTTGACACCTTGTTCACTCCGGCCTCTCCGTATTGACTTAGTGTGACACCGTGTACCTACCGGGGTTACCGGTGTCAAGCAATTGACCCGTAACCTGCTCTCCTTGTTCACTCTTTGTTGACTCCGTGTTGCCACGTGTTCACCCGTGTGAGATTCCCGGAGATCGGCGGAGTCTACTGGGAGTCTACACGGAGCAACACGGATAAATTACTCTGGTACCTCCGGCATGAAAAATTAAACGTTTGATTTTTTTGCCGGAGTCCCACGGTGTTCCCGGATAGCCCCGGACAATGCCGGAAATGCACATGATGTCTACACGGCATTACCCGGAGTATGCTGGAGTTGTCCTCCAGGACGCTCCGGTCTCTACTCCGGCTATGTGTGAGGGGGCCTTAACTGAAGACATTATTTATTTGCGACATCACTATTTTGTCAAAATCGATTTGGAATAAAACAAGAAAAGATTTTGTTGATCAAAATTTATTATAATCTGAAACAGTATAGCCTCAAATGCAATACAGGTAAGTGGATTCAGAATTATTTTCACTTGATAGTACATAAATATTATTTTAATACAAAAATATGATTATTTATTGTCACATCATTCAGTAAGTACCGTTCAAATTTGCAAATTATGTCAGCAGCACATTTATCATTCCTTCTGGTATTTTTTAACAATGTGTCAATACATAATGTTATTACAATAATAATAACTTGACTAGTACAAAATTATATGAGTACTGATTAGTAAGTTTGTTTATATAGGCCTACATTGAAAATAAATAGTCCCTGAACAGGCAACAAGAAGTTGCAAAGCTTAAGTCTGTTAGTCTCCTAAAAACAGAATTGATGAGTCACACTCCCATTTGTCCTATTACAGCTTTTCTATCCCATGATGACTCATAAGGTAGGAGTCTTCTATCACTAGAAGGCAAGTGGTGTCACTGTAGCTGAACTTTGTCCTCAATGACAAGCTTCAGTGAATACAGGATTATCCATTGCCATGAATGTCTGTATGAGTCATCAAGGGAGCTTAAACCTCCACAAAATATAGTTCTATGTATCAACAATGACTCATCAATTGCAATTTTTTACTTTACAAGTGAATTAAAGTTTACATCAATTTTGAGTTACACAATACACCACTTTTATATTCTTGGCAACTAGTTCTTTGGCATCTTCACAATGCATAATATATGCACTATACAACACAATAAGATACAACAAGGCAGTTAAAAAACCTCACAATGAGGTATTTCACATCCTGAACTTTATCCAATGACACAAGCTGAAGAAGTCAGTGTGATACAGACGAAGCTCCTTATGCTGAAACCTATCACTCCAAATAGGTATCTTATCAACTGAATATTTCTTGGAATGTAAATTGAACACATGTTTTTAAAAGTACTGTTCCACAAAGGTGTTTTCTACTCTATAACATATATTACCTAAGTAAGCTATACCTGAACCAGAAACCCCTCGGTGTTGGACATTCAGCATTTTGCATTCACACCAGCATTTTCGAATAAATGCATTAAAAAGTTGCATTTTAGCTGCTTTATATAATAGTATCATGTCTACCAACCACAAATTGCACTTTGATGTAATGTACAGAGCAAGTCCAAGACTACTTATCATGAGATGAAAACCATGCTTTTCCATGTGTTTATCCAAGTCATGTAGCAAGTCATATTACAAAAGCAATCGCCAACAACAGGTAGTAGTGGGTGGAGTGACTTATTCTGAATGAAGTGCCAGTGGCATCAGGAGCCCCAATAAGTACCAAGTTTTTGGCGTACACCAATGACATCGCTGACTAGAAGCTTAGGGTACCACCAATACCCTACTCACAGATGAATGCCTAACATACCATGAAGTAGGAAACTCTATGCAGAACCATCAAGTGTTACAGGAAAACTGGATCAACACCGCCAATGGTCCAGCACATAAAAAATGTTATTTAATGCCACCAAATGCTTCCCCATGTAAGTCACTTATGCCAGGAAGAACAAAAAGCTATAAACCTACAAGATGCACAAACTGAATTTCGAAAAAGTAGATGACATGCCCGATCTTGGGGTTCAACTAAATAAATCCTTTTAGTAGCTTATCTACACCAAATGTTATTTTAATTGTGCTAGAAACTTGTGAAATATTTGATAAAATAACATTTTTAATGGCCGCCAAATATGGGCATAAATTTGGGTCCGCTATACTGCACTAAACCCCAAACTAATATTTTCAAGCAAAATAAAGACTTTTCACAGCTATGTCTAGTCAAGAAAATTTTGTCAAGATTAAAGTGATCAGAAATACATGTACCTTTGAAATTCTAGTTCTTGAATATCAGCATTATCTTCTTCACTTGCTGGCTGTACAATATCAACAGTGACATAATTCTTCCTGAGGACATTCTGAATATAGTTCATAAAATTGTACATTCCTTCTTGTAGTCTTATTTTTTTTTTGGGGGGGGGGGGGTATCCATTCAATGTTCATCATAGGAATTTCTTGCTTCTTTGTGGCAAGGTTGACAACCCTTTGGGCGAAGAACCCCAGGGACCAACACGGCTTGGTGGAAGCACACTCCAGTAATACAAAGGTTTCTACCTCATTGATAACATTATGGTGCTCTTTTTCAAGATATCTTGCAAGAGTTTGGTTATAAGTAGTGCCAGCTTGAGCTATTATGATTGCTATTGGTTAAAGGTATAGTTTATGAAGTTATTGCAGTCAAAAGCAGTCACAAAAAATTAAAGTGATCATTAGCTGGAATTAAGACTCATAAAAGTGATCATGAGCTGGCAGAATTCATAAAGCCATTGAGTCTGTATTTGCCCAGCTGGATGTCCTTTCCAGAGTCTGAAAGATCTCTATGTCAATACTACTGGAAATTAAGAGATAAACGTTATTTTATATCAAATCTATGTTTAATTTAATTAATTCTTCAAATACTTAAATAACTGCTGCAATATATATTTCAGTGAATCTGCCTAATTACTATATATATATATAAATGGAAATTGACAGGACTATAGGAAAAATTAAAACTTGTGAGGAGTTACAACGATGATATGATTGTATTAGGAATTATGCAATGATTATGGTACTTATTAAGAATTGGATGGAGTTAATGAATGGTCTAGATTTATTAGGTATTATGGGCATCATCAGTATTAACAGGGACCTATAGGAACCAGTCCTAACCACGAGGACTTATTGTGCAATATGGGAACCACGAGGACTTATTGGGAATTATGGAAACCATGAGGACTTATTGGGAAATATGGGAACCACGAGGACTTATCGGGAAATATTGGAACCACGAGGACTTATCGGGAATTATGGGAACCACGAGGACTTATTGGGAATTATGGGAACCAAGAGGACTTATTGGGAATTATGGGAACCACGAGGACTTATTGGAAATTATGGGAATCAAGAGGACTTATTGGGAATTATGGGAACCACGAGGACTTATTGAAAATTATGGGAACCACGAGGACTTATTGGGAATTATGGGAACCACGAGGACTTATTGAGAATTATTAGGAAATATGGGAATTATCAGGGACTTCCAGGAATTGGTAGGAATTGTTGGGAGTTACGGGAATAATTGGAGTTGCGGGAATTATGAGGTTAAATGGGGCCTAATAAGTTTAATGTATCTAACCTTAGCTGAGAATAAATGTGATCAGCTTGATCTATAAATGTACTTAAAGGATCAGTAATACTGCTATCTACTTTTGTATCAATGAGTCCATGGGGCTGACAGGCAGATCTGTCAGAGAGCTCATCACATTCTGACCCCATGGACTGAGTTATGTAAAAGACTGGTTCTTTACTGAGTCTTGATAATAAGGTGTACCTAATAAGGTATTATTGATGTTTTGAGCTACTAAACGTAATCCTGATAAACGCAGATGCAGGCCATCTGTTGTAACAATTCTATGCAGATTACGAATAGTGCTGTTGTGATTAATAAAAAATACTTTATCATTTTCTAATTTCAGAATGAAATTGTTTACAGCATCAACCCGGGAGTTCAAGTACGATTTATCCAGACGATGAACAATACCAGACAACAAAATTATTGTGTTGGGGGAACTCCATCTAATCAAGTTGATAGCTGAACGAAACTTCCATTGTACAGTGGAGAAGTCTTCACTTTCAATGTTGTTTGTACCGGCATGTAATACAAGATAGTCAACTTTACGCTGCTGGCACAACTGTGCAGCCTTGTCAGCAATAGTTTGTATATCTGCCCCAGGAAAGCATGCAACATAGTTATTGGTTCTATCTACAAGATAACGATGTACATTTCTTAACATTGAATCAGAAACAACAACAAGAGTTGGTTTTCCTTGACTTCTGATTGATGTCGACTTAGTGCCTGAAACAGGACTTTCATTTGAAAATACATTTTCTTCTATCTGTAACTCAGATGACTCATCTTTTGATTTGCGACTACTAACAACCACATGCTCCTGATTTGCCAGTTCAACAGCCTCAACTCTTAACCTTTCCAACAGTAAACCTAACTTGTTGAAACCAAGACCATTCTCTCCGCAACCCCAAAAGGCATCTGCCTCAACATTATGAATGAGAATGGCTTCATTTGTGTTGACAAGTGTTTCAGCAAATTTACGGCAATGGTAAAGTTTACATTTTAGTATTTCATGCATTTTGTCAACTTTGACAGTTTGCCATTGCGTTGAAGTGACAATGTTTTTTGCTGCAATTTTGGCTTGAGCACCATATTTACATTTCAAAATGTTATTAGCAATTTGAGGAACCTTGTGAAATAATGCCTTTTGATGCTGATAGGCATGCTCTGCAGTCACATAGCGAAATCCGTGAAGCATGAAGGGTGACTTGGCAAAGTTTGATAATAAATGTAGTTTACCACCTGCTCGGAACAGTTGTAAATTACTATTACAATTATCGTTGTTAGTAATAGTGTCTGTGGTAATTGAAGCATCAGACTCAGATACAATAAATTCACTCAGCAATTCTTTGCTTAAAAGGTCTCTTTTAACCTCTGCTAAAGATAGCTTCAGGGCAGAAATTTCTTGGTTGGCAAGAATCAAAAGTCTGGTTTTTTCTTGTAATTCTGATTTAAGAGACGGACGGACATGCAGCATACTGGGGGTGATCAAAGTGTGAATAATTGAAGAACTTGGACTTGGGGTAAGAGAGAGGGGTATGGTAGAACCGATGATGATTGAGCCATAAGTGTCATTTTGCACATATTCAGGACTCAATTGAGGTGGAGGGGTAACTTGATGACACTCAAAAGGTGAAGGGGATGGGGTATTTTGATGACTGCTTGAGGGTGAAGGGGTAAATAAAACTGTAGGAAAGTCATCCAAAGGGATTAAAAGCGAACTGTCAGCCTTTACTGAAGATAATTTGATGACTTGATGTGATTTGTTATGTTTGTGTGAATAAATAAAATTTGGGTCTTGATTTTTCTCATTGGTCTCTCAGCCATGCTTGAAATCAAGGATGACGTGCACGTGGCAATGTTTATAAACAAAGGGCCGTCATTGGCTGTGATTGGCTAAGGTGTGCCGTAACCAAGGCGAAAACGACAGGTGGCGTCATGATCCAACGGCTGGTTTGAGCTGCTGAGCAGCCTGACTCACTGGCCTTCAGTCCGAAATAAATGGGTGAAACTTTTCCAAAACGATATTTTTAGTAGTATCCACAACTCAAAATCTGTCAATTTTGATCATTTTAACTTCCATATAGCCGATTTAGCACTTAAAAGAAATGTTTATCGAGGCGAGCTCCAACGCACCACTTCCTCCAATTCCGCTAGGTGTCGCTAAAGTGGGCATCAGCAACATGGGTGACATGGGTGACATGTACAGTCGAGCGGTTCACATTAGCCTACTCTTCTATATCTTTTCAGCGACGACAGGTATGTAACCACAAGTACAATGTACTGTAGATGTACTACCAATGTTCAACACTGAATGGTTGGTCTAAATTTAGCTACAAATTGCATTTTGCATGCTGGCATGTCTAGACTTAGTACAAACACTTTTGTGTTTCCTGTGGGTGGCGGACGAAACGGCTACAACGAAAACGTCAACAACCATAACGTCGACAGCGAAAACGGCTACACGACGATAACTAAAACGTCTACACCAATTTTCGGGACATAACCAAAACCAATTTGCTCACAAGGGGGTGCGAACCAAAACGTCAACAAGGGTTATCTATAAAGCCGAATGCTAGTCGATTCGGCCTTCGGCCCAGCCGGAAGGACCCTTTTAACTGAGTCGATTCGGCTTACGAAAAAAGTCGGTTCGGCTCCCTATACATTAGCATTGAGGCCGAACAGACCCGAGCTGTTTCAGAGTATGGTGTGGCTTGACCCAGCCAACTGGAGTGATGACACAGCTCATGAGCTGGCAATGATGAATACAGTTGCCGAGCATTTTTCTGTCACACTGGAGTTGGCTGGGTTTCAAAAGGAGAAACTAAAGGAGTGGTTCAAACTGAAATCCCTCTGCAGTTTCTTCTACAAGGGTTTCAAAGCAAAGAAATTGTGGGAAAAGGTTTTGCTATACCGCAGGAAAGAAATTCCAAATGTCTGTCTTTTGGCAGAAGTGGTGCTGTGCATTGGTGTCAGCAACGGCATGGTAGAGAAGGCATTCAGTCAGCTCTCTGCCATGTTGTCTGACAGGCGCCTATCTCTTAAACCAGCGACAATGGATGATCTTCTCATCATAAAAGTCAACCATGCCTCATGGTCACCAGAGGAAAGAGATAATATTATTGAAGGTGCAGTGAAGAAGCACATGGAAAAACGCAGGAAGGTCAAAATGGATGAAACTCCATTCAATAATATATGCTTGGGATCATTGAGGCTAGGATGACAGATGAGATTCCTCCTGACAGTGATGAGTCAGATCTTGAAGTTGATGAACTTCATGGAGCTGAAGGAGGGGATGCTGCCCCCATCATCTCTGTTGCTAATGAGAGTGATGGTTCTTTTGATGATGACTATGATGACACAGGTAGTGAATTGTCTGACTTTGATGATGCTGAATTAGATGAAGCCATTAATCATATTGTGCTTGCAGCTGATGATTCAATTTGAGTATTATTATTATTGATTTATTATTATTATAATAAATAATAATAATAAATATTTATATCTACAGTGCAAATATTATTCAAAAACAATCTCAAATGCCCTTCATACAATTATTAAGAAAATATGCTAAAAATATATAGATATGTAAAATTTTAAATATACATGATTCAAATTAAATATCACAAAAATAACAATAAATATAAAAGTATTTTGTATATCAATAAGCTAAAAATATAAAAATGTTCAGAATGTATATAAATTTGGATTTTTTACTAGCCTTGAAATTCCATACAGTATTAAGAAAATTTCCAATCTATGTATAGTAGTACTGGTTCTCACCACATATCCCTTTAAGACTTTTGAGAATTTTTGGAATTTTTAACTTTAAATAGTTATAGAATTTACTAGTCCTGCTCCTTGTGAGTTGTCTTGCTAATGCTATGTGATGTTGATTCCATGTTTGTTTTGTAATGTTCATGTTCAATTGTTGACAGTTGGTGGAATAAAAACAGTTTCTATTCATACCATAAGCCAAGTTTATTGTTATTTCTTTCAGAATTTTTACTGCAGTGAAATCGATCTTAAATCATAGGTGCCACCAAACCATTTTAAAAAGTGCTCGCCTAAGACTGCTCTGAGAGAATTAGGTGAGCACTTTTTTGCTCGCCTGCATTTTATAAAAGACAAGGACTGGTTCTGTCCATTCGGTCTAAGAAATGAGTCTATTCGGCTCTGACGAATGTCCGGCCGCGGGTTCGGCCGGCCGCCTAAAAATACTTTATCTGCCCTTATCATCCCCCCCCCCTGTCGCCGCTTAAGAAATAGATTATCTTGATAACTAATCATGATAGAATGATGATATTTACACCTACGTGTTCGCCGTAACGAGCCCTTTTAAAACAAAATACTTTTTTTTTTTTCTGCAATTTTAGTTAAAGTACTAAATACTTTAACAACTGCAAATAAATAAATTTATGTTACAATTGAGTCACATTGTGTCTAATCCATGACAGGACAATGAACAAACATAAATGTGAATATTATTTGTTTTTGCATCATCTCATTCTTTCAAGTAATATCACAAAACATTTCCAATTGCATTCAATTCTTTCTTTATTCCTTTATCCAGTGCATCAAAGCATGGACGTATTATATGTCCATGATCAAAGCATCAATAATTGAAAAAAAACAACGATTCCTTTCAGTTTCATTTAGGATTGCACTTAAATTAGCAATGGATATTATTTCATTATACATTAAAAACCGATTCCTTTCATTGAAGATTGCACTTAAACCAGGAAGCCGAAACTTCTCAATTACGGGGGCCGAACCGTCTCGTTTTTGTGGTCGATTCGGTCCCCATAAAAATAAATAGGGAGCCGAATGGACTCAGCTAAAAAGCCGAACCGACTCAGCTGGCAGGCCGAATGGTCTTGTTTTGGCGGGGCCGAACAGGCTCAAGGCCGAAACGACCTGCTACCATAAAGCCTTAGCCAAAACGTCAACATGCTTTTTCACTACTTAACCATAATGTCTACAGTGCCTTTTCCCGCTTACCATGATACCAAAACGGCTACAGCCACAAAGACGCATTAGTCAAAATATACAGGACTAAATATATATTAAAAAATATCAAAAATTCTTTACTTTCTTGCTCATAACTACTTTTGCATATATTAGTGTCATGATTTTTATTTTGTTTACAGTGAAATAAAATTATGTCATCTTACATAAATTTAAGTGCACTTGTCTGTTGACCGCCTGTCCCCAGTGGAAAGCACATCCTCTTGTCTTAGTCCCAACAAAGACAGAGCGGATGGCTTTCCACACGGCCCTCTCGTAGTCCATGACAGCATGGGCGGACTGGGATGAAATAGTGGCCCTGGAAATTTGAGTAACAGCGGCCCAGATGTATCTCTGGGTATATTTTATTTTTATTTTTTATTATTATTATAATTTTTTTACACCATCGGCCCACCGGGAAACCTCCCGGCGGCCCAGTCCGCCCCTGCATGACAGCGGTCTTTAGACTTTAGTTCAATCGTAAAGTTGTGGGCCACCAAATGGACTTTTTTTTTTTTTTTTTTGGACTTGGATTTTATGGCTGTAGGCGTTTTGGACATGGCTTGTAGCCGTTTTGGATAGCCTTTAGTCGTTTTGGCATAACCGTGTTGACATTTTGCTCATCTGTTCATTTGGGATTTTTGGTTGTAGCCATTTTGGGGATGCCATTAAATTTTGTAGGCGTTTTGGGCAGTAGCCGTTTTCGCGTGTAGCCATTTTGACTGGCGTTCGTTTCCTGTAGATATCTAGAAAATTTAGGGATGTGTATCGTTTCGTGGATTCGATGATACGTATCATCGATACACTACATAAGTTGATATTCAATACGTATTGACGATATTCTCTTTTACCGTCGTTATTTTCGTGCAGATACACCTGGAAATACTAAATCGCTGTTAGTGAACTGTGATAGCAATAATTTTGACATTATAAATTAATTGCATACATTGGAAAGGCCATTACTTTATTCACAACTTTAAACCTGAATATACAGCAACAGGCAGTTACAACTGTTACACAGACAATTCTAGCAAAAAATCCTAAGAAGAATTCAACTTCAAAATATCATCATCAGTTTGTCGTTCTCCATACTTATGTTAAATCTTGCGCACTAAGCATTAACGGTTAACTTGTCATGAGGGCATGAGTCTACATGAGTCTACATGACCAGCCAGGGAAAAGATCCGTTCAGCGAGTACTGAGGTAGCTTGTGCAACTGCATACCTGAAAATATAAGAGAAAAGAAAAGATGCAATTAATAGATATTGATGATTTTGTTGGGATTACTGGTAAAGAAAGACTGGAATAGTGCTATTAATCACCTTAGAGCAAAATCTTGATATATCTGGCATTGAAGCTCGTTGATCATGAAGGTGAGGGGGTTCGTTTGCATTTTCGTCTTTGGTAGCTTCCGATAAGTGAGGATCTCTGGCGTGCCCATTCGTGATCTGTAAAAGTTACTTCATTCCATTCAATTTGAAATTCGTCCTCATTGTCATTAAGGATCCTCTGTATTGATTTGTCTTGTCCTTGAGTAACGTCAGTTTCTTGATTTCCTTCAGCTTCTACATTTGCGCTCTGGTCATCAGCTGTAGGACACCAGTTTCTCTTCAGTTCTATTCCAAGTACCTTCAGTTACGCACTTCTTCAGTTTTGTCCTCAGGTCCATGGCCGATGCAACCTCCAGGAAAGCCCTGACCGCTGGTTCCTTTTACCTCTTCCTCAAATCTTCTAGCTCTATTTTTTTGATTTGTTTGGCAAAATCATTGTCGTTCGCAGAAAATGTATTTTCCAGTGCGTTGTGAATTGACAGAATCAGACTGGCACATGGCGAATTTTCAGAGGAGACAATGTTGGTCGCATCATAAAAATGCCTCATGAGTTCTAGGTACTCGTTGGCTTTCCTTACTTGCAATTCGTCCAGGTCTGATCTGATCAACGAAGCATCCTGTTGATTTGCAAGACGGGGATCAGCCAATGCGGCAGCATTGCCAGACATTGCTCCATGAAGCGTTCCAACATCAGGTATGTGGAGTTCCATCTCATCTTCACATCCATTATTAGCTTGGTTGGTAATTCAAGGCGTTCCTAGATTTCTCGCAAGACTTGGCAGCCCATATGGCTTTGTGAAAGAATGTGACGACTGGTCTCACAAACATGGCAAAGCTGTCTCGCACTAGCTGAGATTTCCTACTTGCAGTCAAATTTAAGGTATGAGCAAAGCACCCAATCTTCAAATCGCACCACCTGGATAAGTTGCATGCATTGCCAGTGTTGGCTGCATTGTCAACTGTGACTGCTGTCACTTTACCTTGCAGGCACCACTTTGTCAGGCACTCTCCAACTCCAAAGCTAAGTTTTCACCAGTGTGACTTCATATGGAGCGTAAATCCGTCCACCTAAAATTTATGCTCCCTGCAGATGCTTCGGCCACGTTATAGATGGCAGCACTTGTCCTTTTTTAAGAGAAGGGGTCCTTCTCAAAAGATGACATTTTGCTTTTGATAAAATTAGCAGTGGGATTGCCTAAATCTATCTTTAAAAATATATTTGGCTGTATGATTTTATTGAAGTGATTCTGTGGAAAAAAAATGCATATTAATATATATATACGTCAATAATTCGTGCTCAACTTATTTTCCACTTAATTTAGACACTACAAATAGCACGTTCACTGGCTAAATTGTTGTCCATACTGCAAAGTTGTAAGGTGGACGAGATTAGCCTCCCTAAAATGTTTTGCCTTGAAGAATGGAGGGTAATTTTGTTTTAATATCAATCCTATGGCAGCTCCCAGCATAATACGGCCGCAGGTCAGTTTATGTTAATGGCCAGCGCATCGCGCATGGGCGAAAGTGATGTTATTTCGGGAACCCTAAACTCTCCTAATAGGACACTAATGAATGAAAAGCGAACTTCGCTGACATCAACTTGACAGCACTACATATGTACTTATCATTACATTTTGTCTGTCAAAATCAAAGACATATTAATTTCACTTTTGGAAGGCTTCTTAATTTGTGTTGGAAGTGAAAATGTCAATAGTTACGGTGGTCATCACTTATTAGTTTTGTCTGCAATTTGCCATCCTGAAGGGATAGTGGCGCCATCAATGAGGGAGCATTTTTTTTGAGGTGGGGGGGGGGGGTAGGGTTTGAATTTTTTCCCATATAATTATTAATAGGCCTATATATATAGAATGATGTATGGAAGAAAGTTATGATGAAACATCCAGAAAATTATGTCATGCCTAATTTTAAAAAGTCCATTGCGTAGCTACGCGGAGATGGCGGGCTTGCTTCAGGAAGATGAGAAAGAATTCTATATGGTCATTATCAAGAGCTTTTTTTCAATTGAGGTCAAACAACATCGTCGAAGTTATATCTAGGATCTCAAGGATCTAAATAGTTTAAATACATACCCTAGTCACTAATTAATGCAATTGGCAAAAAATGAATAATCATAGTCCAGTTAATGTGCCCCCTTACTAAGGGCTCTTTTATCCCTCAAACTTTTGATAACAAGAATTTCAGAAAAACAGTTTTGTGTATAAATTACTTGCCCATGGAGCAAGTTTGGCCAGTGGGAGACCTAAATTGTAAGTTTCAGTAGCTCATAAGGCCCCCAAGACTCCTGTGGATGTTCATGGTTTTTCTTAATTGCAATTAGCATGATAAGGAAGCCAGTTAAAAATTGGGGCATAGGTGATTGATATCAGGCACTGGTGGCCTACCTTGTAAGGTGTGAAGTGCAATTAGCAAACTAAAACCAAATACAGATTTTGTTAAGATAGCCTGTTTTTGTTTCTATTTCTTTCTGCCATTTCTTTCAAATGAAGCAAAGTAACAGGTCTATGGTTGGTATCTGGTTTTTACAAGAACGATGAACTATATATGACATGTCATTTATCTAGGAATTATAGGTGATTTATGTGGCGTATCTCAACTTCTATTATACCTACATACTACTTGTTATTTAAATAGCTGCAGATTTTTTGACATCATTATACACTTTAAAATAAATGATCAAAAGATTGACCGGTATACCCACTGTCCTGATTGACTGTATACCCCACATGTATTTATTCAAATAACTCAAAATTTCCTGTTTCTGTTTTCAGTTCTTTCCCAAGATGTTTATTCAACCAAACTTGAAGTGTCACCAAGCGGCCTGGTGGAACCTGGGACGGTGGTTAATCTGACGTGTGCATTCAAAGTAAGCATTTGTATTTATAATATAGAACTGTGATATTGTGTTTAATCCTAGAATGGACTTCATAATAACAATGGGGAGTCCAACATAGAGATTTGTGGGATGGGGAAAGATTATATTGGAGGAGGTGAATAAAACAATAAAAAGTTTTTTGGTAATATAGCAATGGTGAGAAGGGGATGAAACTTTGTTGGGATGTTTCTGTTTTCCATTTGGAAAGACTAAATTTATCATTTTTTATCTTTCACACTTGTTACACTCACTTTTTACACACCTGTTACATGATGTCCTATTGATGCACCATTTTTTTATCTGGTATTGCAGAATTTTGTACAGATATACAGTTGAGTGCAAAATGTTGCAGTCCAGCGCGCTACTAGGTCATTTTTTGAATAATTAGCCAGATTGACTAGGCCCTTTGGACAAAAAAACAATAGCATATCTATTTATAACAGGTATAGATGTACTAATTATAACAAACATTATGCTCATGCTACATTGTAGTGATTTAACCCAATTGTTTACAAAATTGCCGTGTACAAAAGTTTGCATTCCACCAACAATGTCTGGACATTTGATAACTGTTTTGTGTATTGCCCACTCTTAATAGGTCTCATTTCACAGTTTACTAAGGGCATTTAAGTCTTGCCAGTTTGTGGTTTGCAATGTAGGATTAATCTACACTGATATGCTAATCATTCTGAGGTGAATACCCAGAGCAGCAGCAATGGGTTCTGGCAGGGAGCTGTCTGAGGACTTGAAAAAGAGAATTGTTAAGAGGCACCAGTCAGGGGATGGCTATAGAATCATAGCCAAAATGCTGTATGTGCCTTGGCCAACAGTAAAGTCATTCATACACAGATGGAAAAAACGTGGCGACACCAATTCGCTGAAACGTAGATGAAGACCTCGCAAGATTTCTGAGAAAACCGCCAGAAAAATTGCCAGAGACATGAAGAAGGATCCAAGGCAAACTGCAGTTGACATAAAAAAAGTATCTGCAATCCAGAGGCATTAACGTACATGTTGCTACAGTTAAACGTACGTTGTACAGAGCTGGCATACATGGGAGGCGTGCTCGGAGAAAGCCACTTCTAAGTAAAAAACACAAACTGGCACATTTGCTGTATGCATAATAACATCTCGAGAAACCTCCAGAGTTCTGGGAAAAGATTGTCTGGTCTGACGAAACTAAAGTGGAGCTCTTTGGGTACAATCAACAGTGTTATGTGTGGGGGGCAAAAAAATGAAGCTCAAAAGGAACAGAACACCATACCAACTGTTAAATACGGTGGAGGATCACTCCTGTTTTGGGGCTGTGTATCATCTGCCGGTACTGGAATTCTTCGAAAAGTGGAAGGCCAAATGAATGCTCAACAATATCAGGAAGTTTTGGAGGATAGCCTTCTACCATCTGTGAAATTATTGAAGATTGCAACAAGACAATGACCCAAGACACATGGCAAAATCTACCAAAAAGATAAAATGGTCAAAGTCTTGCCATGGCCTTTGCAGTCTCCGGACTTGAATATTATTGAAAATTTATGGGTAGACTTGATAAGAGCAGTGCGTGACAGATGACCAAGAAATTTACAAGAACTTGAGCGTTTGTGCCCAGAGGAGCTTTCGAAAATTACAAAGGATCGAATCCAGAAGCTTGTGAAGGGTTATAAAAAGAGGTTGGAAGAAGTTATCGAAGCCAAAGGTGGAAACACACATTATTAAGGACTAAAATACTGCAGAAATTGGGGGTGGGATGCATACTTTTGTATTGCTGTCTATTTATAAATTTTTTCCTGACTTCCCAAATTATTAAATTATGATGTTTCTATCACTTGTGCGAGATATATGATGTCATCACTATTTTAATATGTTACTATTATTTAGTTGGACCAATAAACCTGTGCTTTTTGTTCACGTATGTGCTTCTTTGGATAGAGGATGAAAAACTTTTGCACTCAACTGTATATATATATAGATATATATATATGTGTAATATAAAAAAAATAGGTTCAGAGTTCCATCTAATTTAGCATGTATGGTTAGCTGTGTATCAACAGATTCAACACTAATACTGTGACAATCTCCTTGGGAAATATGGGGTGTTTTTAATTAGCTCTGCCCCCGGAGCAGAACTTATGTTATCACTACGGCGTCGCGAGATGGTGTCACCTACGGGGACTGCCCATTAGTCCGACAGGTCATTGGTTCGATAGTTCATTGGTCTGACAGTTCTTTGGTCCGACCATGACGAATTTGTTGAGTGATAGGCCTACATTTGTACTGCAGTCAGAGACTTTGATCTATCATAAATGATAACTCAGTTGTATTCTAATATATTTTACACCTTACTGATTCTTTTTGTTTTACCTTCATATCAAATTTTTGCAAATAAAACAATGAATTTTCAGATACTCCTTTATGCTACCCATATATTATTTCCGTCAGTGATTTGGTGTAAAAATAAGAAACAGAATATCTAGTTTTTGTTGTTGTTTCTTTCTTTAGCATTGTTTTTGTCTTGCCACATTACGTTCTGTCCGTTTTCTGCTCTGTCGGTTATTATGTCGTTCTTTTTCATTTGGTCTTACTGCTAATATGATCCTTCTTCTTTTAGGCTTTCTTTTTTTCTAGTTTCTTTCTAACTTTCTATTTCAGAACTGTGTCTTTGTGGTATGCATTCTTTCTTTGTTAATCTTTAATTCTACCTTCTTCGTAAATTTTTTTCGTTTTTTTCTCTTCTTCCAGTTTTATTGTCATTCATTCTTTCCATTCATTCATTTCATCTATGTATCTGTCTATCTATCCAGCTATCTATCTATCTATCTAATCTATCAAATCTACCAAATCTATATAGATATATCTATCTAGCAATCTATCTATCTATCTATCTAATCTATCAAATCTACCAAATCTATCTATCTAGCAATCTATCTATCTATCTATATATATCTATCTAATCTAATCTATCAAATCTACCATATTAATGTTTGATGGACAGTGTGGCATAAAATCCTGTGTGATGTAAATGTCATTCAGATGAGGCCATTTCACTTGATGTCTGTACTGAGGCAAGCAAAATACCCCACTGGTGGATATTGTGTAATATGATGTGGGACTTCCCCTATGTCTTTCTCGTCTGTCATACTGTCCCCTCACTTTCCTAGTTCTCTCTCTTTTTTCCCTCTTCGCCCTCCTTATAATTTCACCAATTATCAGGTGTGTCATACAGTGTACCCTTATTTCGAAATAAGAGTAATTTTAATTGATTTCTTTTTTTTTAATCAGATTTTTATAATATATATATCTGATTTTATTGTTATCAGGGCCAATTGTAAAACCGTATCTTTATCTGAATTGTTACCCTTAATAATTCCAATCAATCAATCAATCAATCAGCCAGATATCAGCAGGGTATACATATTCAATTAGATGGACTTTTTTTAGACTTATCTTCACAAGAAGCCCCAAAATATAACAAGTTTGCATAACTTGTTATATTTTGGGGCTTCTTGTGAAGATAAGTCTAAAAAAAGTCCATCTAATTGAATATGTATACCCTGCTGATACCTTATCAAGAAAAGAATGCAAATTTTGTATATGCCCGTTGCCTTTCAAAATCGTTGTAGAACCCTGTAATTAATAATAATAAACCAGGTTATAATAAGACCATCTCTGGTGCACAACAAGGTGGTCGTACATTATATAAACTGAATGGCAATTCAACCAATTGGCTTTCTGTAGGAGAGTTGAGCTGGGGTGACCCTACATAAACATATTTGATCTCCAGGCCTGTTACTGTCGGACTATTGAACTGTCGGTCTACTGAACTGTCGGACTATTGATCCTTCAGACTAATGGGCTGTCGGACTAATGGGCTGTAACCATGCGCATTGCCTACTGGGTGATGTTGTCTTTCCCGCCAAAATCGCTGATCACGTTCCAGATAAAAACAGCAGTTAGCGGCCGTCTTTCGCAATCTGCCGTAGTTTTTAGGTAGATATTATTGATTGGCACTAATAGCTCGTTAAACTAATTAGTCCAAATCCGGGATCTTACATTAGGTGACCGAAGTCTTATCAAAAGTATGACAATTCTGGACACGGCCAAAAGCCTAATCTGTCAGAAATTCTTTCTTTTATTTATCTGTTTATATATACTGCTGATTTGGTATCAAATTCAATTTAGCTATGATTCAACTCAGTATGTGATTGTTGAGTCTGGTTTAATATTTTGTGATTTTCAGAAATTTTTCTAGTCTTTCCATTATAGGTCACTAGATTCTGATCGCAGTAATTAACTAGAATACTAGGAGAAATAAATTTCAAACCTTTAATCTATTTAATATTCGCACAATTGTCAGACATAGCATTAAAAGACATATGTTTACACATACGAAACAATAAGCAAATTCACATACCTTAACCAAAAGTGCACATCATTCCTTGGTCATACACTTGTCGTATAACCTGACAAATCTATTCTAATGATTTAACTTCTATATCTACAATAATCTCTTTCTTTCAACTTGAGAGCCCAGCTCCTTCTAGCTGGCCGCTCTATGCTCAATCTCTCTCTGAATCCCTCTCAATGCTCTCTCTCTCTCTCTCTCTCTCTCTCTCTCTCTCTCTCTCTCTCTCTCTCTCTCTTCTCTCTCTCTGTCTGACTAACCCCAGCCCCTTACCTTGATTATATACCCACTACCTGTTCCCCCCCCCCTCTCAACTTCGTGCTAGAGGTAGGCCTGCAGGAGATATGCTTTCTCAATGTAGCTGCAGTTATGTAGGTTTGGGTCTGTTCTTAGTTTTACCCCTCTGTGAATTACTGACCAAAGAATGTGTGCTTATACTCCAACAAGATAACTAGTAATTCTACAACAATTAATTCAAATTCGTTATAGATTATCATGTGTACATTAGCAAATTACATAATCATCAAAAATCATTTTTCCCCGCATATGGGAGATATACATTAATATTACAGCAAAGCCCCTACAGTGGGGATGTGTACAATTATACATATATTAAGACAATAAAATACATTATAAAATGGGAGATGTCTGATATCTCATAAATCCTCATAAGTGTCACCTACTTCAAACTTCAAACATTAGATACTGTTGCATATTATATAATCCTCCTACTAATTATTACATGACTACTACATTCACATATTACATACAAAAAGGACTATATACTACTGTATTTGCAATAATGAACTTTAAGACAAATCACTCATACATTAAATAAGTGGCATATTTGGGTCAATGGTAAGATGTCAAATTGACTTCTAGATATTATTAGATTCTGGAGGTCGTAGGATGCACTTCCTGGCATCATACGATAATATTGTTATTTTACACTCTCCTATTGCTTTTGGGCGTGTTTCGTCACTTCATTGTGCATTGGTGTCAGTTGTCTGGGATCCTTGAATTTCTGGCCGACTCTCGCGATCGCTCAAGACTTGCGTATGACGTCATCAAGGGAATTCCCCAGTGGGGGAAGCCCACCTTCTGCACGAGGTTGCTTGCTGTAGATCTTTCACCTAAGCTTTTAATGAATCGGCAAAGCCAGCAGGGCTTTTTACAGGTTAATGGTTGATTATTCACCACGGAAATATGCCAGTACAGTGGCTATGACATATCAAAAGCCTTCGGAACAGCTTGCCTAGTCTCGGGAGCATGTGAGAGGTGTGTTAGCTTGGTTGCCTTTTGCCCCAGTTGCCGTTATTGACCACATTAATGCCTTTACCATTCCAGCTACGTCGTTCTAACGCTACATTTGTCTGTTCTTGCCTCATACCTCCTTAGTTTTGTCTGTTAGAGGTCGTTTTTGCACTGTAGTAGCTGTGTGGAGCTCTTCAGTTGATCGTTGCGAAAAGGGGTCTAGTCAAGTGGTCCGCCCGACGACTGGTCCTCTGACCAACTCGCCCGCCTGTATAGCTGGTCCACCAGTCTGGTCAACTCGTCCCCTATGTGTGGTCAACTGGCCCGCTACTATTAGTCAACTGGTCCGCCACTAAGAGTCGACTGGTCTGGCAGAAAATCGACTGGTCCTTTGCAAAAAATGAGAATTGCAATTGGCTAATTGCATCCCAGTTGGCATACTAATTTCAATTAACTCCTTTTTACCTCAGCTTTGATTGCAAAACTGGGATGCAATTTGCCAATAATAATTAGCCATATTTGCAATTCTAAATGTTTGCAAAGGACCAGTTGAGGGATGGGGATGTAGGGCAGATGCTCGGTCTCAGTTGGGGCCTCGTCCGCTGGCCGACTGACTCGCCCGCCCGCAAAGTCAACTCATTCGCTGCTAAAGCCTACTGGTCCGCTGCCTGCTTTATTTCACCTACGACGTCAGCCCTGGCCCCCCTTCTCTTTTTGCCGGTGGACGAGTCGGCAAATGGTTACCGCATCAGACGGCGGGGCGCCGGACGAGTCGGTCTTAGATGGCGGACGAGTCGGCCTCAGGCAGCAGACCAGTAGGCTTTAGCAGCGGACGAGTTGACTTTGCGGGCGGGCGAGTCAGTCGGCCAGCGGACGAGTCGTCTGGCAGATGACTTGACCATACTCCTGTGAAAATGGTTCTTGGCTGAGTATGCAACCTGCATAAATGGCGGCAAATGCCATGCTTTGGATCCCCACTTGATCCCATTGGCCTATGCTTTATTTCACCTATTGTATTCAGCTGTCAGCTATTCTATTCAGCATCCCATGTGCATTCTAGTTTAGTCCTATGTCAGTCAAAACTTATCTTCTCTCTAAACTCATATTCTTCTAATCTCATATTTTCCCTGGGGTGAATACTGCAATAATAATATAGACATGTGATAACTTGACATTATCGTTCTGAGAGATATATTGCTTATTTACAGATAACAAGAGCAGGTTTACATTCTGTGCAATTCCAAGAGAATGGCCAACTCTTCTTTCGCTATCCAGAATCCTTTTCTGGTGAATTTCCTCGGGCTTTGAGTCATGGAACTGCCTTGTCTGATGACGTGGAAAGTGTTTATTCGAAGGTTTGGGTGACAACTAAAAGCAGTTTCTGCCATGATACTTCACTGCAACTAGAATACAAGTGTATTCCACAAGATGACCAGAGACGTTATAGTGCAGGCGCTGCATCAGATACTACTTATGCAGGTAAAACAATAGCACAAATCTTGTTTCCAAGCACAAATCATCTGTTATGTCATCAAATAGGCCTGTGCCTCGTTTGAATGACCTCAGTAGCTGTTTGCTAGACTTTTTCATTGCCATGATTACAACAGATTTTTGTTGGCTGATTGTGCTGCTTATGGGCATTGGGCAGCCCAAGGTAATGGGGAGACAATGTAGCAGAGCCTACATGGGGGGGGGGGGCTATCATCCTAGCAGATTGAAAAAGACAATAAGATGGCGTCACTACACATGGATGACGTCACAGAATAGATCGCGAGCACTTGAATTAATTTTTGCGCCCAACCCGTTATCTTATGTATTATAAGAGTAAGAAAGCTTTTGGAGAGGGATTTCCCGACTTGTGGGCTAGAGAACAAAGCAACAAATATATGCACAAAACTGAAAACTACTTTTGCCTATTCTTTAAAATGTATTTTCTTCATGTGCTCCAGTTTGAATAATAAATGTTTTTTTAAATTTTATTCAAACTGTCTAAATCAAGCCAATTCACCTGCATATTGCCTGGGGGATCACCTTCCGCGACAAAATGACATCATTATTGCTACCTGCATTCTGATTGGCTAAAATTCACAAACAGACATGACACAAGTTGAGAGCTGTTTATTTACTGTGTAGGGCTTAATATCTCTTTATGAAATTTTCAAAATGCTTTTAAAAATGTTATATAAAAGTATTTTCATAGGCATCTGAGCACATTTTGGTGCATAATACGGCATTTCTCTAGCCATAGCAGTGCTCGCCGGCAATTTAATTGTGGACATCCAGCCAATCAGAGTAGAGCTAAGGTGATGACATCATGCTAAAAACAGCTTTTTTTGTTGCGGTAACTGATCCCCCCCCCCCCCCTGTTCACTTTTCATTTTTTCAAAGGCATCAAAAATAAATAATAGCGCTAAATATTTCACAGCATTCAATGTCACAAAATAATTTTGTAATATCTCATCCAAAGTTCTATGTCATTTTTAGCTTCAAATATCAGTTAATTTGTACTTCTTAAAGGGGAACTAACACCTTCAACACTTTACCTCTCAGATATTAGCTTGGGTCCATTGAAACACATCCACGCTATACATAACTTGTATATATGCACTGGTAATGAAATATACTGCATTTTTTAGCTCCGTTTTGTGAACTACGGAGGCCGCCATTTTTTAAATTCCCAGTGTTTTGCACTGACCGGAAATACGTCACTGTTGCACTATAGATCTCGGCATTGCAATTCAAGTGGTGAGAACAACTGTCAACAACAGTTTAAGATACAGTTAATTGCACTTTCAGAGCAGTTCTTACTGAGTGTCAAGTAATTGCCAATGAACTATTTGACATTGCAATTAGAGAATTTATTAGACCAAATTAAATAAAACAAACAAAAGCAGCAAATTACAAGGAACTACAATAAGCAGTAAAAAAAAAAATAAAAAAAGGTCAAAATACAAAATTTTTTTGGTCAGGAGACATACACTAATAAAGTTCTTATTTTAAAAAATGCTGACTAGGATGCCCCCTTAAACTCATATTTAAAAAAAAAAATAAAATAATTTAATAAAATAAAAATAAGAAATAAAAAATTAATAAAAACATTTATTATAAATAACAAGATCTAAGTATAAGAAATAATGATGGGATGAAAATGAAAGTATGGCAAACAAATTGCAAATTTAATAAAAAGTTTACAACAGGGATCAGTTCTTAATTGAGATTGTGACATTAAATATATTTCGTGTATGAATGTACTGGGTGGCACTGGGACTCACAGATTTCAAAGCAGCCAGCAGAATTGACAATATACAATTATCAGTGAAACAGCTATCAATTATCCTGCTATGTAATACAACTACTGAATGTTTGGATAACTGAGTACTAATTAAATACATTTTTAGTAATTTAGAGCAGTTTACATTGTATTAGATTTCAGCATTGTATGCATACACGAAAAATGTATTATGTTGCCAAATAAATCTATATATCTATCATTCGTCCACTGTTTATTAGTGAAGCTTCAAAAAAAAAATAGTGTATTGGACAAAGTTTTGTTGAAAATGAGTTTTTGATATTATTTTATTTTAAACTGGTAGGCCTATATTAAATGTATCTAGCAATGCAACCAACAAACAATTGAAATAAGCACAATATGGTAATTAATATATTAATCTTGGTAAAGGAGATGATGCCTATAAAACATCCCCACTAACACTATATATACACTAAATATAGATACTACGAAATATATTTATACTATAAATAATACTGCACACTGTCCCTAAATATCATGTAACACATATTTTATTTACAAAGCAAAGCAGTATTCCAATTCTGTTCTCTTGCAAAAATATGGTCAGAAATATAGTGATACAAAATATTATTTGCCCATGCCTATATACCTATTCTTAGATACAAATTGCTCATTGCAATCAATGCAATAATTATGCAGTTTTTCCAAAAGATTGCAATTAACACCCTTTATTTTGTTGTGCTGTCTGTTCTTGTTATAATTGCAATGAACAGTGTAAGGGCTTGTAATCAACAGGATTGAATTGATTCATATGGCTGAATGCATATATTGCCTAGCTGTTCTTGACTTAGTACATAAGTGACGTCACTATTAGGCGTGCCGTGTGCAATAATGGCGGCCCCCAGCATGTCGGCGGATGGTGCAAATTGCATTTTTAATTGGCTTGAAATCATATCAAACCATAGTTTAAGACATTTCCTTTCACTGCAATGTATTATTTAACATCTAATTGAACTTTTGAAATTAACTTACAAACTTCCATTAGTTCCCCTTTAAGGGAAATCCGTGGCAAGGTATATGAGGAACTTGGTTCAAGTTGTTTACTCTTTTATTGTATCATGTATAGTGAGCTTGTACTAATATAAATTCAAGTGCTCATGGAATAGATGACGTCATCAAACAGTACTAATCTGCTATGATGGTAGTGACCTCTTTTGGTACATTTTCTCCCAATTGTTTGTGCCTTTCTGTCTTGATTTTACATGGTTTGAACTTTTGATAAATTTTGATAGGGGATCAGTTAAAATGAAACTATAAGAGTGAAATTAAATGTATGTGTTATCTTGTTTACGTGTATACAGTAGTGATGTAGATTAGACCGGACGGTGAGGCATGATAGTGGCCCAGGCTTAATGCTTTTTTTGTTTGCCTGATGATGTTACGCAATGTGTGTTATCAACTGTCAACTTTACCAATACCAGTCTTAATTGATTATTCATTCCCAGGTCCTTCTCAGGTCTTATCCATGGATGGGACAGAAATTTGTGGAGATCGTAATGATGAGCACACATTGAACCACGACCAAATCGGAAAGAAGAAGCAGCTGAAACTGACGGCTAAAAACCAACGGAAAAATGTGACAGTCTTGGAATTCAAAATCGGCGGCGACACATTTGATTCATTCTCAAAGCAAAACCAAGAAGATATCTGCATCTATGGGGGTGAAGTAATGGGAGAGTACACTTTCCCAAATAGTGGAGATTACCAATTAGAGTACACTGTGCAGACATCGGGAAATCCAGAGACAAAGAAGACATGTACGATTAAAGTCAAAGGTAAGAAACAAAATTTTAAGAAACATAAATAAGAGAATGGATTAATGTATATTGCATTAGTGTTACAATTACTTAGCATATTATACTAATGTAATTATCAAATTATGATTTTAGTTTTAACATCAATTTGCTTGAACAAACCTGCATGCTTGGACAGATAGTAAATTAAATATCAAATTCAAATTACCCGAGGGTCTACTTTGTAGTTATATAGTCAGGTATTGGGATTGATGGTTCTGGGAGTAGAGCACAGTTTTGTGTATATATGCCTTATCTTCAATGTGGCACCTGCCTGTCCTGATCAGCCCTATCTGGTGCAAAAATATGGGACCTAAAGCCCGTCACACTTACCAACCTCAGTGGCATGCTTTGATAGAAAAGCTGTGAGTTTCTTAGACGCTATGAGAAAAAACACTGTGTGCCAACATAATACTATAAGGAGTGATATGATACAAGGTTGTTATATTGATACTATTTTGTCAAGAATATAATTAATTAAATTAACCATTAAGGGAAATCAGTGAATGTAAATGAAGTTGATTGCTATTAATTTAGGATCTAGTACTATTAATCCCCGCAGATATATTTAGGATCTAGTAAGATTAATCCCTGAAGATATATTTAGGATCTAGTAAGATTAATCCCCGCAGATATAGTTAGGATTAATATTAAGTACAATTTAATTTGAGCATTTGTATATGTATACATGTGTGTCTGTCTTGGAAGCTGTCTGTAAAAGTACCTTTTATTTTTTTTGGTTGGTTGTGAGGGGAGCTGTGCAAATGTTTATTGTTTTTGTGAATTTTGTGAATGGATGCTTGTTATTTAAATTGCATAGCAACAACAAATTATAGTATGTTTCATGAGGTGACACTGTATATCCTGGAATGTTTATCAATTCACATGATATATACTGTCAAGCCTGCCTGAATGGCCACTTGTATAAATATTTGGATACCTTCTGCCACACTGCCCTTATATTCCAATTTTCCTGTATAAATGTTCACTGAATTTTTATTGTTTTACAGTTCTAATATTAATTTATGACCATAAAAAAGTTGTTAGAATCATATATGCTATTTCAACTATTATTATTATTATTAGATCGATAGATCGATGGATGGATGGATTGATTGATTGATTGATTGATTGATTGATTGATTGATTGATAGATAGATTGATAGATTGATAGATAGATTGATTGATAGATTGATATATTGATAGATAGATATGACCTACCTGATTAATGAGCTAGCCAGTTATAAATAAACATGGAGAATAAATCATGTGTTAGAGTGCAAAGCTGTAAACAATTGGCTTGGCTCATATTTTTTGCCTAGGAGTGTACTTTGTACACATAGCTAGTTAGTGCTTATAATCAGTGATAATAATAATGCAGCTTAACTGCACCCTATTTATATAGTCAATATTAAGTCTGCCCTGCAATTAAGACTAATTTTCAGTCCTTGTTTGTACTTCCATTATTGTAATCTTTTTTCCCCCTGAATGCTTACAATACGGTCAATTGATCGGAGAAATATTTATCAAACCAGGCGGAGTAAGCATAAACCACAGTGACATTAGTTAAAAGCGTTACTTTGAGTTGAAAACTTAACATTATATATAATGTTTTATTGACATTTTGGAATCATAGTTAGATACATTAGTCATACACAATAAACAAATACTACAAATTGAACAACTACAATTTTAACAATACATGCAATTTCAGTATTAGAACAATACTGGTTGTGAAATAATAGCATAACATAAAATATATACATGATCAGAAAATTGCTGAATAGTGAAGATAAAGCTAAATATATATACATTAATTGAATAAGTAACTATGTGATTGAGTAATAGTTTCTGACTGAACCTAAAAAACATTAACAGGAAGAGAATTCCAAGGGTTCTTGTAACCTCAGACAAATGAAAATGGAACCAACGGAGAGATGAAATTGTAGAATAGAGTGGACGCCTGCTGGGGCTTATTAATCATCTCATCTTGTGTGACTCTGGCAGCTGTTCGTATGACTAATATGAGATTGTGTGGAAGCCATACTAATATGCTCTCTGCCAAAGAAATGTTAAAATAGCTTAAGTCAGTTAAATATCGGCAATTATCAAGTTTACTATGTAAAACAGATTGACAGAGGTAGTTTAGATCACGCAGCATCACACAAGCCCAAACCGCATTTGTTTAGGGCGTGGGTGAATCAGTCATGAAATATGAGCTTATCCATATCAACATAGATCCTGGTTATGTGTGTCTAATTCCAGCTGCCTATCAGCACTATTAACAATGATTAATAATGTATCCATGTAGTATTCAATATTGTTTTGTGCGAGACAAACTATAGGGAAACTGCTGTTAGAAATGGTACACACTTGTTGTTCTCTTTTTATAGCATTTTCATTTTAGTGGCCCTACTGTTTGTTTTGTCTGTCTTGTCCTACAAAAGGAGTAAAATTTCCATAAATAAAGTAATAAACATTTACAGAAAAAATTACTCCTTTTGTTGATTCATTAGTTTTTTCTGTAAATGTTTATTACTTTATTTATGGAAATTTCACGCCCTTTTGCTGATTCATTCAGTCACATCTTAACGAGAGAGGTCACATTTACTGCTCAGTTTGGTACATCCCATTGTGTGGACTAAAGTCTAATGTTCTTGCTAAAAGTGTCTCCAACCACTGGGTTGCAGGTTAGAGCCTAAGTTGGATCACTGTTTCATCCTTCATCTCATTGCCATGGTCCCTGCCAGTCCTAATTACCCCATCAGGTGTAAAAATAAGGGATGCAAAGCTCTAATACACCAACCAACTCTCAAGTTAATGACCCAACTAACGACATTCATAGTTACATTACTGTGGAAAATTATACAAATATTAACTGGTTGTATATTGGCCATATTGTAATATATTTGGCCCAAAGGAGTGAGGTTGATTACTATTTTCCTCGTAATATGAACGAAACTGGTCAGTACTTGTTTTGAAATACTTTCTGTAATGTTCAGTCATATCTTCCATGTTGTTTATGAATCATGTGGACAAATAGTTTTGCAGCTTATGTCAGAAGATAGATATTTCCTCAGATATACATGTAATATATCAGTGCATAGTGATACAGTGCTTGATAGCTATAATAGTCATTTATCATTCAGTCTAGACACTGTTAAAGGAAATGATAGTGATATCTGATAAACAACAAGAAAGCATTTCTGATTTTTTTTTCCTGACTAAAAATTCAAGTGCTGCTTTATCAGGTTATACTATCTACATTTATAACTTTAATGGATTCCTGAGGTCAAGAGGCTTTGGTACATAGGTAGAACATAATTGTAGGTCTGCCAAATATTAGGAAGATATTTAATTAAAACCATGGCGTCAATATAGATATATGGTGCTAATTTGTCGGGTAATGAACTAGAGAAGATAATTATCATGTCATGAAGGATTAGATAGATGAATTAAATATTAAGTGCTAATTTGTTGGATAATGAACTTGATAACATAGATGTTTAGTGCTTATTCACGGAATAAACAACAGTTTTCAAACAAAGAATTATTGACTTAATCTGTTAAGGGTTGTGACCTGCTTAAAGCTTTTGGATCACTTAAACAAAAAGGTCAACAACTGTCAAACTCAGTGCTAGTGCAAAGGATCTAGTCTAGTCTAGACAATCAGCAATTTAAACAGGTGGATCTTTCAATTCAACAATAATAAACAGCAGTTTTCAAGGGGGGCATCGCTGACTGGACCGTCAGAGCACCATTTAAAGACAGGTTAAAAAGATAGATTAGGAGAGGGTGAAACCACAGGCCCAACATGTGTGAGGTCATTAACCAACATATTAAGCGGTCATCTGGCCCTGTCACAGTCTAGGATGGTACGTTATAAAATGTGGACTGGACCCGGTCCAGGACCCACGGACTCAGGCCCGGACCAGGGGCTGGACTCGGACTCATGTTTAGTTTATTGGTCGTACCAGAAAGGGCATCCCTTTCTTAGTCCCTGAAATCATTCCATACCTACAAAAATGTGTACATGATACCTATATTACTATATACAACTCTTTTTTTCTTCAAAAAACTTGGCCAAGATAATGCCCTCTTTACAATTTCTGGCACTGACAGTTTGGTTTATGATTGGGAAAAACGCTTCTTTTTTGTTCTGAAATTGCAATTAGGAATATCCTGACACCTCAGAAATTAGGTCAAGAACATTAGAGTAAGAAGTGCTAATTGCTATTGAGTAGATTCACGCAACACTGCATTCTTAGTCTTGCAGAACAATGCCTATCATATATACCCAATTTATAGGTAACTGCCATGTATATATATATATATATATATATATATATATATATATATATTGAAGTGAACACATCAAATACTTTTTGTGGCTGTAGTTCTGCTGTGTCGCACACCAAGTAGCTTAGTCAGCGAAGCCCACAAGTCGGAAGTGAACATTTCATCCAAGAGTTCTGAGGGTTTGCGGTCACTCAAGTTATCAATATGAAGAAGTCTACTTGCCCTGTCGCGACGATTGAGTCCATATGTATCGATAAGTCTTTGTTTCAGGTAATCATATTTCCCTTCTGCAGGAGGATTTGCTAAGATGTCAAGAATGCGACTGGCTGTTGTTTGGTCAAGTGCTGAGACCACATAGTAATATTTTGTAATATCCTGAGTCACATTTTTGATATGAAATTGAGCTTCTGTTTGTGTGAACCAAATGTTGGGGTGAGCAGTCCAAAATGTAGGCAGCTTAATTGCAACAGCACTAATTCCTGTGTGCTCAGTCATGTTGAATGTAAAATCCAATACACTCAAGTCAGGGTCACCATTGAAGTGAACACATCAAATACTTTTTGTGGACTGACTTTAATTCATAGAAATTAGATAGGCAGGAAACAAATTACATGCAACTGTGAAAATGCGAAATGTGTCAAGCAAATCTGTGTGACAGTTCATCATTAGCAGTTTGTCAGTTTGTCAGTTTGTCTGGGTGTGAATGCCACATACCTCCCCCCCAGAACTGCGGCTAAAATGTAACTGTCCCGCTATCCTGGTACTGAACTGGCGGACGGACGTGTTTGTCGCTGAGGGCGATTATTTGTGCGATTGGGAGTGGGTCTGAAGGGGACATGGGCCACTGTGGGATTAGGAGAAGTAGTGTTCTTTGATGTGGGAGGATTGGAGGACGTCTTCCGAGGTCGCCCACGTTGCTTAGGGATAGCCACTCGCACTGGCTGGTCAAGGTCGAGGTGGGCTGGTTTCAAACGGTCGATTGAAACCTTTTCAGCTTTCCCACCCATATCAATGATGAAGACCTTCTCTCCGGGGCATATGACTTTAAATGGGCCTTGATATGGGTGCTGCAATGCGGTTCTGTGGTTGTCACGTCTGACGAATACTTATGCACATTGGTAGAGTTCTTGTGGTACAGCCACAGCATGCGAGCCATGTTGAGATGTGGGAACAGGTGCAAGGGAGCCTACCTTGTTTCGAAGGGTAGGGAGAAATGCTGTAGGCTGCAAAGTAGTAGATGAGGCAGGAATGAAATCACCTGGAACTGTGAGTGGTTCGCCAAACACCAGTTCTGCAGAAGAAGTGCCCAAGTCCTCTTTTGGAGCTGTGCGAATTCCTAAAAGGACCCACGGAAGTTCATCAACCCAGTTTGGGCCTGTAAGGCGGGCACGTAAAGCAGCTTTCATGTGATGATGAAAACGTTCCACTAGGCCGTTAGCTTGGGGATGATAAGCTGTAGTTCTGCTCTGTCGCACACCAAGTAGCTTAGTCAGCGAAGCCCACAAGTCGGAAGTGAACATTTCATCCAAGAGTTCTGAGGGTTTGCGGTCACTCAAGTTATCAATATGAAGAAGTCTACTTGCCCTGTCGCGACGATTGAGTCCATATGTATCGATAAGTCTTTGTTTCAGGTAATCATATTTCCCTTCTGCAGGAGGATTTGCTAAGATGTCAAGAATGCGACTGGCTGTTGTTTGGTCAAGTGCTGAGACCACATAGTAATATTTTGTAATATCCTGAGTCACATTTTTGATATGAAATTGAGCTTCTGTTTGTGTGAACCAAATGTTGGGGTGAGCAGTCCAAAATGTAGGCAGCTTAATTGCAACAGCACTAATTCCTGTGTGCTCAGTCATGTTGAATGTAAAATCCAATACACTCAAGTCAGGGTCACCATTGAAGTGAACACATCAAATACTTTTTGTGGACTGACTTTAATTCATAGAAATTAGATAGGCAGGAAACAAATTACATGCAACTGTGCAAATGCGAAATGTGTCAAGCAAATCTATGTGACAGTTCATCATTAGCAGTTTGTCAGTTTGTCTGGGTGTGAATGCCACAATATATATATATATGACTGCTAGCTAGAACAGTCGAAGTCTGGGACCGGGTGCGGGACCGGGTCCTTGTTTTAAAAGGAACGTCTAGGAGAATATCAATAGCATAAGTCCATTTTGGGGTTGTGGGATAAACATGTGCCAAATGGGTAAAACTGAGGCTCCAAACATCAATTTAATGACCTAAACGTAGCTTTATCTACTTTTTGATCTGTCGCCAAACGTTCTGAAGAATCAGTGAGCGATGTCCACTCGAAAAATGCTTTATTTAGTGCGAATTTGTTGGATAATGAATTTGAGAAAGTAATTATTATGTCATGTGAGATTAGATAGATATATAGTGCTAATTTGTGGGATAATGAACTTGATAAGGTAATTATCATGTCACGAGAGATTAGATAGATATTTTGTGCTAAATTGTGAGAAATGAACTTGAGAAGAGGTAAATATGAACGGACAATGTAGACTAAGTCACAATGATAATTTAAAATCCTTTTGGACAGATGTGCCTACAACAACAAGTCCAGCAACCACAACTGCAACAACGCTGGAGACCACGACTCCTTCAGGTATTTGGTGTTGCTGTGAATTGACACCGCATTTATTGCCTGACACCCAATTAACATTTTCAACAGTTATCTTTGAGCATGCATGATTGTAACCTGTTAAAAGTTAACCTGAGTTCAATTAATTTGATTTTGGGATCAATTATCAGTGTTGTTTAAGACTTAAAGTGTAGATATGTTAAGCGCTGTGCATAATTAGAATGAGTCCTATATGATTAATTAGACCTAATTGTTTTCATAAAGCTTGAGTCACGTTTAACAATGTTGAAGTGACAGTAATTCGCACCAAGAAAGAGTCAATATCTAATATGCCTGGTGACATTATTTCTCTCTCACTGCCTTTGATATATAGGACCTACAATTGAAATGGCACAGAGGCTATATATAGCAAGGTTAATGTTATCTTAAACTGGAAAGGTTCAATAACAGATGCTCAAGGAATTCCTGTTCATACTATTTATTTAAATTTAACCAGTCCCATTTACTAAATGTTATGGTGCGACATGTGCATTAGTTAAGACTAAACTAATATGTAAGCGGCTGTAACAACGCATGCAGACAATGCATCCAGGTGTTCTGAAAGTGTGTTAAGGGGATTTTGTTATTTAATGAAAAACATGAGTTTCACTATATATATAATTATATATGCAGGATTGGCTGCATTAGAATGGGCTGATTACTGTTGTTTGTTACTGATATTATGTAGGTGAATATGTCATATTACTTTAGTCATGTAATTCTATAGTGTATCCATTTCATTGTCTGACTTAACAAGAGTATTTAAGTGCATGGATGAGTTAGTTTATGTTTGGTACTGGCATTTGCATATGAAACATTATTATATACTAACAAAATACTGGCTGTTCACTAACATTCACCTGAGTCAGCAAGACTAGAGCTGCTTTCAACAGGGCACATTATCTAGATGGTAACACTCCTGGCTTATCTTTTAGTGACTCAGGGTGGGCTGACTTTAACCCTTAATGCACAATTTATGAGTCATATTTTCAACATACTCATATTTCAATTTCGTCAGCCAGGTCTGAAATGCCGTGTGGCATCTGCTACTGCAGTGGACGTGAGACGGATAATTTAACCTTACATGTTTAATAAGGAGCTATTGGCACTCTCCTACATGACATGCTTTCTGTTGCTCCAAACTTGCCAAACTATGGAGGTAACTCCCTCTTTCATATGTATAGACTTGTGATGTTCTCTTTTTGTACCAGATCTAAATCTATAGAACACCTTAAACTGAGATATCTTACTGCTTAAGAGGTACTTCTGTGATTAGGTTTACAAATATATTGAAAGATTGGTAAAGTTTCATCATCAATTTTTGTGCATGCCCATATAAGGTAGTACTATAGCTCTGTAGCTCTATGACTAGTTTAGCCAAACTTTTGGTTATCACATGTATGAAAAATGCATAAATTAACATTTTAGACATAATTGAATCGATAACCATGGTATTTTACTGCAATAAAACAAGCTACACAACATGGGTCTTACAGGCGATTGACCACATGGCCTACATTTGACTGTGAGCTATAAATAACCTGCAGCAGTGGTGGAATGGTCAGAGGCGCTGGTATGATTGATATGGGGGGCTGAAGGCACTGGGTACGAATCCAACCCAGGGAAAGGTGGTTTTGTTTTGTTTTTGTTTTTTAAGTATGTTTACATGTCATTAATATGATCATTTAAAGTCTAATTTTTCCTCATTCACAAAAAAATAAGAAGAACAAAGCAACTAAAAACATCTTTAATCAGTGCAATCTACTGTCACAATAATCTCAAACAAGTCTGGTACTGGTGTCTTTTTTTAAAGAGAGCTTTACTTGTTATATCTAGTGTTCTCTCACTACTTTACCATACTTATATCTATACCATAACCAGACGTTTCAAATGCCTCTGTTCCCGCCTTTCAAGTGCCTATTTTAGGTGTCTTTGGCCAATCTTTGGACAGCATTACTATTGACACTGCCAATGCGGTGATGCCAGCTATTGAACAAATTTGATTGTCAGGAATCAGTTGGGCCTTTTGTTCTTGGAAAACAGCATATGCATGTGATATGATATCTGCCTGGCTTGTAGAATATATCAATAGCAATTAAGTACTAATCAAGGAAAATGCATAAGGAAGTTATATGCGTGGTCGTGTTGCTATATAAGCAGTATGTAGGAGTAGTACCACAGCTTATAATTGATGAGGCGTTAAACAATAACTCACACACACACACACACCACAGCTTATAAATACAACTAAGTTCTCAAAGCAGCTTGCTGAAAGTTTATCTGCTTCATGTATGTTAGAATGTGAATATCTTGGTTCATGACCAGGAATCACTAGGGTTGTCATCGATATGCTGTATTTCAATGAATCAAGAAAATATTGATATCGCCATTGAAAAATTCATAATATATGTTTCGATTCTTTGTTTATCCTCTATAATTGTACATATGTGCTACGATGAGCACTTGACTATACAACCCCCACCCCAAATTGCCAACTAGTTGCCTAACAAATTAGCTTCGTAGTTATTATCACATTAAGGTGAAAGGTTTCGCAATGACTTCGGGAGTTAAAATATTTGTCCTATTACTAGTGGTTCCATTTCTGACTGGAAATGTCAATATTACAAAAATTTGAGCAATTTTGCGATATTACAGTAAGGAAAATTGAATGCTGATATCGATATCGAATGAAAAATTGATATCAATGACAACCCTATGAGTCACACTAGGCAGCAGCCACTGGTCTGGCCCAAAGTATGATTTTGCTATAAATAACATACCCAGCTTTATATAGTTTTTATTGTCTATTAATTGTTAGGCATAGCATCTTCTATTTCTTATAAATGTGGAAAGCTATCAACATTTTTGCTTAATGAACAGGAAAGTAATATTCAAAGAATATTAATGAGAGCAGTTAGGCAAACAATTTTTCGAACTTCATGCCCATTTATCAGGCACAGCTGGTGTGTTCAACATATGTTATCTTAACTCTTTTAAAGGACATTTTTATTCCTTTATCAGATTAGTTTAATTTATCAGCTGTCATTTTGGCTGTTATCGCGATTGACCCAGAACATTTTTTTTAACTTTGTGGTGTTTGATAGAAAATCTCCCCAAAATTTTGAATAATTCAACGCTAAAGGCGCATTTTGGCGGGAACCTGGCCTGGGCCCTGTCATCTGATGCTTTCTCCACTTTTATGTATGTAATAGACGCCAGTCTTACATAAACACCGATTTCAATTAGACGCCTGGCTAAGATCTACCTCTACAAAATAATAGAGGCCCTGGCTTCTAATTGAGAAAATATGGTAATTCAGATGTAGAGGGCTCATTTAAGAAAATTCGTCGCTCCCTACCACAATGTTGGAACTCACAGGAAGCTTTTATTATCAACTGAAAATATTAGTACTTGACCTTGCCTTGGAACTGAGTATCTTGAATTCAGCCATTTTAATCCTATAGTATTTGCTGATTGTGTCCTTTTCGATATCCATAAATGCCACTAGTTTTGCTTACTTCATTGTATACTGTTCATATTACCTAGGCATCGTAGTGTACTTTGTTAAGGTACTGCGTACATAGGTTTTAAATTTTATATCTATCTTAAGTTATTTAGTGGTAAGCCTAACATTTTAGTGCAACTTTCATTGAAAGTTCACTTTTTTATTTTTGTATAGGAAAGGGCTGTATTATTTGCTTTTCTGAATTTATAAATTTAAAAAGTGATTACAACACTTGAACCTGTTCACTATTAAGTCCACCTTTGATGCAAAACTGAAATTGGCATGATAGCAAGGTACCCTTTTGGTGAGGTTAACTGAAATTTATGGCAAGGCGATATTTAGTGGCTTAATTTTGGAGGTGACCCAGTGAAATTCAAGTGTATTTAGTATGAACTGCTACATCTATCAATTAATCATTTAGACATTTTATTATTAATCGTTTCACATAGCCTGAAGTATATTTCTGTTCATTAGCAACAACTATTAATGAAAATTTTACTATGATTGTCTATTTATTTAATTTCTGTAAAATAGAGGCCCCTGATACAACGATGACTACGACTACGACTGTAAAGTCTGAAATGACATCAACAAGTTTTCCACATCCTACGATTGGTCCCAATGACACAGATGGTAAGGTGTTTTATGGCTCAAATATGGCAGACGTTACCAAGCCAAGGTGGTATGTTATAATGCGGATTCTATTATTGAATTTTACCGACATGTAGAGGTTACCAAAGATCTTAATGTCCAAATGTAGTAAGAACTTCACCATTAGGACCTTCTGGCAAGGTTGGTGTCTCATTTGCCAACGCTGCAACTTTCGTGATGCACTCTCTAGTCATTCCTAGCTAGCCGTGGCAGCGCAGGATCCTAGGTCACACTGGGTTGCCAATAAGGTCCTGGGTTCAAACTCAGCCCATGTTCGGCAGGTTGCTGCATCATTAGACTTATTGCATTGGCACCTGCCTGTTCTGATCAGCCCTATCTGGTGCAAGAATATAAGACATATAACTTAAAGTAATTTTGTAATTGTTCATTCATAACTTTTTCAAACACTTTAGATAAAGCTGGGAGGATTGAGATTGGTCTATAATTCTCTACTTTTTCAGGGTCTTTACCTTTGTATATTGGAATGACTTTTGCTAATTTTAATGCATTAGGGAATATTCCAGAAGATAATGATTGATTGACCAATTTTGCTAAAGGTTTTGATATTTCCAGTTTTATGTCTTTCAGTAGTTTGCTTGATATTTCATAAAAGTCTCGTGAAGCTTTAGTCTTTAAATTGGTGATAATTTTGATAATATCTTTTTCAGTGACTTTTTTGAATTCGAAATATTTTAATGTCGGGTGTTTTAGATAATCTTTGAATGAATTGTTCATATTATCTTTAATATTTTCAGCCAAATTTTTTCCAACATTCACAAAATATTCATTCAACCTCTCTAACCCACCCACAACCTATCTAGCTGCTGGTTTCTTGGAGGCATATATGGGGAGACCCTTTCAATCTTTTATCTGAGCTGTTCAAGATTTATAGAAAAAAGCCAAAGGCCCATTGGAGAATGTTTCCTCTGACTTACTCTCAAATTTCTATGGAGATCCCAAGAGAGAGGGAATTCAATCATGACCAGCTTGAATTGCAGTTGTGATAGCAATCATGTTCCGGCTTAATTTTTGGTGGTCTTAATAGTGAAACTCTGTTAATAGTGAGGTGGTCTTAATAGTGAGGTGGTCTTAATAGTGAGGTGGCCTTTATAGGGTGGAAGTCTTAGCAAATGTGGATTAAGTTGGGCTCCATTATTGCGGCTTATATCATCTTAGGTTCACTGATAATGTGAAATCAGTTCATAAACCCTTCAGCATTAAATATCTTCTAGCAACGCCTTGGCATGGCAATGTCTGTCTCATAGTTAAGGGGCATGGTAGTTTTAAGAATTTTTATAAGGAATATGCACTGTCTTTACCATCGTTGCAGCTATCCTGCAATACCTATCAATGCTTCTTGGTTGGTTGTTGTGATTTTATAAGCTATACAATGAGGTGGTGATATTTCAAATAAATTTTTGTTGTCGTCTGCTTTCTCTGGAATGTGAAATAGTAATCCGCAGGTTCAATAATATTACAATGCTTTGTGGTTGAGTTGCATCTGATATTTTTCTATGGTGTTGTATATTTGGAGAATAATTTATCCCTTCACTTAAAAAATAAATAAAATTGTAGAAAGGGATCAGTATGTATTATCACTTGTTCCTTGCATAAATAACTCATACATTTTAGGAATTGATGTGAGTTGCACTATCATTCTGTCCTACATCATACTGAATAGTTTTGTTTTGCTCACACGACTAAGTACACATTGACAATATAGCATAGACCAGAGTACTTTGAGAATATGTCCTGATGCTCTACTGAGTTCTAGTTGTTCACATCTACAGTACAAAGATAAAGGAAATTTTTTTTACAATTGAACTGTCTGTTCATATGAATGGGTGGGACTTCCCTGAAATATTATCAGACTACCGTGGGCCATAACCCCAACATCAAAACCATCATTAGTGAAATAATTATTTCTGGTCCAAATTAATAGTATTTTTTGGACAAACTGTTTTCTTTCAAAGAAGAAGGAATATGACAAAAAATATGCAGCTTTACTATTAATTTATGAACAATATTTCAAAGATACTTTTATTACTTTTCATCGCTTGGGTTCTTTTATTACAAAAAGCCCGCAAATATAGTAAATGATTAAATAGTGGTTGTAAGTGTAAGGTTATATAATAAATGATTAGACAGTGGTCGTAATTGTGTGGTTATATAGTATCTGATTAAATAGTGGTGTTAATTGTGAGGTTATGTAGTAAATTATTAAATGTTGGTGCTAATTGTAAGGTGTTACACTCTGTTATACTGCAAATGATTAAACAGTGGTGTTAATTGTGAGGTTATATATTGTAATCTCTGTGCTTTTACATCCATGTATATATATATAAAATATATATGTTTTCAAAATTTATGTATTGATTCTGATGGTGCTGTATAATTATAAAGATGTCATGTATATAAGTTTTCATTATCTATGTTTCTATGGTTTTGGATAGTGATGTAAGATGTAGTTATATATATACAGACACACAGGTAGAACTTTACCATGAAAACTAATTACTATGCTACTATTGTATTACATATTGCAACCTTCCTTGATATATGATGGAGATCCTTGGACAATGACTAGGTCAGCGCCATGTTGCTAGTCGACGGATAACGCTCCAAAACTGCACACAATAAAACTAGGTCAGTGCAATGCTGTTAGTTTTAGTTTTACTAGACTTTGCCAGATATGGACATTTATAGATGAAATTGTATATTTTCATAAGTAGAGCTCTGGAACCTTACTTTCTTCCATTTTTTTCCCCATGCTAATATTGTTATTGTCATTTGCTCTTTATTTTTATTTAGTCTACATTGTGCCACATAATATGTCATGAATGACATCAAGTTGTCAAATATTAGTATGTTATATATATATATATATATGTGTATATAGCAAATGATTATTTGTGTAGAATACTATCAACAACATTTTACTGAGTTGCTACATGTATGAGGTCCTGTAATGCCAGCTGTGTAGCCTGATAAAATTTATTACTTGTGAGAGAGAATATATTTAGGTTTTGAGATCACCAGTATCAGCTGAGTATGCTGAACAACATTGTGACAAAGGTTGATCTTATATAAGAGCAAGTTAAATTTTTATTTGTTTGGTGTAGTAGATTAATTGTGCACCTTGAATTATTAATTTTTATCCAGAAGCATTATAATTATGTTAGTTGATGTAATGGCTGCCATAGAAACCACACATTCAGAGGGTGATGTCATATCTGGGTCAGATCTGAAATAAACTTGAGTCAAGGTCAGATAGGGTGGGGTACATACTTGTTCAGAGTTATTAGAGCAGCTTGAAGCTAGATGCCAGACTTGGTTTTTACCACTGTTTTCACCCTCTCAATTGCTAGGTTTTGGCCAATGATTTGATCCAATTCAGCCAGACATTTTTATTGCCTAGCAGAATAGCATGCTGCAGTGTGTCCTATATTTGCAGGATTAGACTGCTGCTGCAGTGCTGCATGTTTTCCATTGTTCACAAGATTATTAAGTTATAATAATGAACAGGATGAAAGCACGAAATACAGAAATATTATCACTTTTTAATATTTGTAATTTGCCAAGTTTTTTTTTTTTTTCTGTCTTATACAATATTTTGCAGTACTATAGCTGTGGTTGTCTTATATTTAGCAGTGTTGGCTGCTATGGTAGGTGGGACTTTGGTGGCATACTACATTATATTTCAGAGGAAACCTGTTGCATCATAATAAAACTAATTATATTAAGCTATGCAGAGAGACCAGTTTTCGGAAAAGTAAACATCCAGAACTGGGTTATATAGATAAAAATATAAAAAAAGTCACTTTCCCGGAAAGTGTGAACATGCCAGTTTGCAAGTGAACTGACTTGTGCTGCCCTCTGTTGTATATGAAATGAATGTTCAGAAATTAGGTGATAATCTGAGATTACCCAGTAATCCTACCGGTATCTGGAGTGTCTATCTCAGTAAATCTGGGGGATTTAGCTAAAAACCTCGCGCTGTGAAAATATTTATTATAACTGAAAATATTTGTAATATTTCCTCAAAACCGCTTTCAAATTGGCCTCATGTATTAAATGACTGACCACTATGACTAGCCCACTTTAATGCTAGTTTATTGGTACTTTTGAAATTAGTTTGACAGCTTAATTGCCATGCAACATTAGCAGTCAAACTCAAGACTAACTCCTTATCTCAGATCAAAAGTGATGGGACTATATTTACTGTTTCACCTCTTATTATCTCTGAATATTCTTGAAAGGGATGCACTTTCCTTCAATATTTGCTAACTTGCTGATTGTGCACTCAGCAACTCTTCAACACTTCTCAATACTAACCAAAAATGGAATTATATTTACTATTCCATTTTTTGGCTTCTTTGGAAACTTCAGAGGGATGTACTTCTCTATATCTCTGGCCCACTGGTTAATGCTCAGTGGCCTCTCAGTATTGCTCAACACAAGGATAACTAAGAAATGGTATACTGTTTATCTCTCTCGATAATGCTCACTTCAGTCTCCTTTGAGTGGCCTTCAGCTTTCCCTCTGACTTGCTACAATACGGACCGATCACGGTTGCTAAGTCACTTCTGACTGTCTTCTCCAGTCTTGACCTCTACTCGAACTGACTACTTTTTGCTTCTCCTGCTTTCATAAATGAAACCTTAACCATTGTTCCTATGGGGTGTCAAGACAGGCAAATCAAAGCCTACTGTCCAGCAGACCTAAGGAATTTGCATTTTCAGCCACCTGTCTCTGACCAGCAACCCAAACTTAGGGAGTGTCATATGCAAAGTAATGGGCAGCCGAAGTGACTGACAGCTGATACCTTACCATATAGGCCCTATGGTATGCTTGGGTTGGTCAATTTACATATTGATCTGGCTTACTCATAATTCTAAGGTTCGTGACAAACTGGTCAGTTTAACCCAATTATATTGATCCCTGACTATCATCCCTGTGTTATGTCTACCTGCCCTTTCGTGTTGCTACCTCGTGTCTCCAATGCACGACTTGGGATCCCATACTTTGTAATAAACCTGATGAATTTAATTGTACTAGCTCATTTAAAATGTACCCTTGTACTTTTAACCCCGGACAATTGTATGTAGCAGCCCAATTTGGCCCATCAAATGTGGGTACTGGCAGCTGGGTGACTCTTTATGGTCATCACTAACTGCCGTGATGTACCTGTGTGGATTGAGATATCCTTCTTTTGTCTCCACTGGCACATACAGTTATCTTGTTCCCTTGTTTCTATCCATTTACCCAATTTCTTGCTAATTCTTCTTTAAACTCATAATCATATCTTAGATGTCCACACATTACATTCAATCATATCTGTCCCCATCTATGTCTACTAGTCTCCCTATATCCTATCTTGTTTCATTAATATATTATCCTAATTGCTTCACTCCCTCCTTATTACTATGTTATGATTACTATTTTATGCTTTTAACAGTCAATACACACTGAACAACTATGCTATTAAGACTGGAGTTCTTTTCATTGTTCCCTGGCTTTTGCTATTAAACATTCTACCCTTGTTATTTAGTTGATTCACAATCTTTCAATCTATAATTACCTAAATTAACATCACTTTACTTTCCTAACTCAACTTTGATATATATATACTCAGTCTATTGCTTGCCAATACATAATACCCTTTATATTTAACAATTGTTCATTCCTTGGGTCCAGTTGGGGTCATATTGTGGTCATTTTGGGTTTTCTCACTAGCTGCTGCTGCTGCTGCTGCTGCTGCTGCTGCTGCTGCTGCTGTCCCTTCTTGTGGGTAGCTGTCCTTATCATTCATCATAGTCAGGCTAATCAATTTTAGTCACAATATATAATATCAAGGGCAGTTGCTGCGTCAATCAATTGGATCCCACGGCCTCTACTATTCATATTTCTTGTGATCTACATTCTACATGTCAATAACTGTCTGATTAAGTTTATAAAGTTACTGACCACACTGGTCTGGTTGGAATAGCTCCCCCCCCCCCCCCCCCCTCCCATAGAAAGTTGATAGTTTATTTAAAACCAAGAGACTCCTATAATGGATATATAGTCTTAGTGCAGCCATAGAAGCAAGTCAATTAATGATTTTACTGGCATATTGAGGTCACAAAAAGACCTATATGTCAATTTGTGGAGAACTTGTCTGTTTCTGCATTTCAATCAGATTTGGAGTTCCATGGAACCTTTGTTGAATTTGTATCCAATATATTTATATAATAATGAACATATCTATTTGAAAATTGGTAATTATGACAGTGGCATTAGATATTTAGGGCATGTTAGCATAAGAGCACTGTTGTTAGGATATGTCTTGCATGATCTTAAATTCTCCTCAAATTATCATATATGTGATGTGGCTGTTAAAAATTGTTTGAATGATAAACTAATCTAGATTTTGTGTTCAAACTAAAGTAATGAAATTCAGTACTAACACCTTCCCTGGTGCGATACCATTTGCTTTATGTAGAGTCCATCCTGAAATCTGTTGACTGAATGATGCTACCAATGATGTCCTGTTATATCTATATGACTGCTTGTCAAATAAATGTAGATTAATTTATGATAGCGATTAATGGTTGCCAATAGTAACATTGACCAAGATTTATTGGAAAATATCCCACGTTTAATCATATGGCCAATTATAGTTTGCTAAATGTTTGCACGATGTAGTAAAAAATTGTCCTGGAGTTTGTTAGAATAATAATGTGAACACGCATGCGCATGCGCTTTGTCTCCTTTGACCTGCACATCCACTTGGATTTTTGCCACATCTGCATGACTATGCGTCACCTGCTTGGGCAAGGTATGTTACTTACATCTATTTATATCTAATCATTTATGCAATTTTTGACAGGGAAAGCCCTCAGGGCTTTTTCAGGGTCTGTTTCTCTGTCATGAGAGCCTAACTGTAAAGAAAAGTTTAAGATTTCAGAGAACGAGGGTAAAACATAAAAAGAAAAAGAAAGGAACAAAAGTGAACAATATATATAATATATATATACAGTGTTAGTAGACAAACACATATGCATGTCTTATATGTGTTTGATATATTATATGAGGGTTAGTTTTGCACAATTATTTTTCATTGACATACTTTTGATCTTATGCTTTAAACTATGAACATTACACTTGTCAACTATCTCTTTTGATAGGTTTTTCCATATTTTAGGACCTATGAAACTCATAATATTTTTAACTAGTCATAATAACTGGAAGAATATAGTCACCTCTTTGTCTAGTATCGACTGTATCGTATGCATATGAACATAAGGACATCGGAATTGTGAAGTTTCAGATGCCAGTGTTTGAAAATGAAACATATTTTGGTCAGGGTTTGAACACAAAATGAAACGGACCGTTGTTGTAAAGATATGAACCTTAAGCAGTTTGTTTTATTATTTTTCAGAAGAAGGCACTGGACCTCCCTGGGGTACAATACTAGGAGTCATCTTCGGTATTATTATATTGGTAATTATTGTGGTAATCTGTTGGTGGAAGCGCCGCGAGATTAGAGAATGTTTCCAGTAGTGAATGACAACTGGAAAAAGAGATGAAGAAAAAAAGGAAGATCAGAATCCGCTATAATTTATCCAACGTCCGGTGTCACAACATTGCTGTGACAATGTGAATTGGTTGTTACCAACTTCTATGGCATTTACTGTGGGTGGCTAAACATCCTGTAACTACCCACTGATAGTCTGCTATAAGCTCATTAAAATGCTTAGAAGTTGGCAACACCTGAATAGTGTATTGCTTAGCCTTGGTGTTTATGTTTGGGTTAGGCTAACGGAGCTCTGGTCATTCACTAAATTTGTTAAGTTTATTATTTCCAAGAGAATTTATGATTTTGATGATTTTATCACTACCTATTGTTAAAGTACAGTTGACTGCAATATTATTAATAAATTTCCTGGTGCTGATTTGATCATGGAATAACCAATATCTGATTTATATGTTTTGGTTGCTGTATGATTGCAAAATCAACACATTGAATCTTTGAGCCAAGAAGGAATTGCAGAATTTTATGAATTTGGAAAATGAACAACCCTGGAGGTTTGTTCCATTTATGTGACAAACATATTTGGACGAAAAATTATCATGACATGTTTCTCATTGGTTATTCTTCTACAGTGCCATACTTATTATTACCAATATTAAGGCTCTTTTCATAGATTTTGACTGTTAAAGCTGAATTGTCACTGAATATGACAGTGGCCAAAATCAGTTGCATGCATTTCATCGTCTACTAAAAAAATTGATTGAATCCCATCAGGGCCTTATATCTCCATAAAATTAATAAGCTTCTGCAAGCATTTGATTTTTCATGCCATCCAATATTGCCGATTTGTTTACATCACATTGTACATACATGGCCAATGAGATGAAAACGAGGCACAAATGAACATCATAAGCATCCTCGCTTCATATTACATTTTTACACACAGCTCCTTCAATTTCCGTTCCGATTTTCAAAATTCAAAGTTTATCATTTACAAATATGTTAGGGTGTTTCGCTTGTTGCATAAATTGAAACAATTCTCACCTCAATTTTTTTATAAGACGACTCAAATCGCGAATCGGCGTCGCTTTGCATTACGTTGCAATGAATAATTAGTCAAAATGTAAACAAAATACCAATGTCTTAAATTCCTCTGATATTCAGTAATTTAATTCAATCTGTACATTGTAGCTTCTTGAATTCATCATTTAGAAGCATTTTCTTTCATTTGGATAGCTTTTTTGGTGGTACTTAACTGTCAGACAATCCAGCTTTAATAGTAGTGCGGTACATAACAAATGTATGCACCTTGCTGTTCGATAATATGAAATTTGGCAAAACTGGCAAATATTTCTTGACTTACAGTTTGAGGGGAAATAATAGGTAAGGTGCTTTGTAGCCTGAAGTTCCATCTTGCTATTAAGTGTCACTATTTTTGCTATTGCTGGTTATGCTGTTGTGAAATTATGACCAGTTACAGAATTATGGTCAAACTTCACTTACAGGTAAGCTCGTTTAATCTGTAAAAAGTTCACATATACGCTGAGTGTCCAGATGCTTAGTTTACAGGGACTTATGATTCATTTATTATAAGAGTCAAGCGCTCACGCTCAACAGATAATGTCTGTGGAGGCCTCCCAGGGAAATTGCTGTTCATATTCTGAAGTTAAAAATGTGTGGACAGGCAAAATTGAATTTAGTGAAGGAGGTGCACACCAAACTAAATGTAGTGTAATTGATAATTGAAAATTATTAGGAATAGATATGTCAAAAATTTGTTAAAATAGAAAAAAATTAGAAGATAATTTTAAGTCTATGGAATGTCAAATTTATGAAGTGAAGGAATTTTTAAACAACTTGTCTGAGGTCGATGAAATAACACCTTCAACTTTTTATATATTTTATATGTAGTAATTGCAGTTGCTATTTTTTACATTTAGTATAAGTAGTCCTTTTTTTTGCATGTGGACTCTTATGTAAGGCAGTGATTTTGTTTTTCTTGTGTAGTCCTTGATTTTGAAAGAGAAAATCTAAAATGATTAAGAGAACGAATTTTTAAACAACTTGTCTTAGGTCTATGAAATTACACCTTCAACTTTTTATTTTATTTGTTTAAAACTCTTGCATGGTATGTATGTGTAGTATATGTAGTAATTGCAGTTGCTCTTTTTTACATTTAGTATAAGTAGTCCTTTTTTTGCATGTGGACTCCTATTGTAAGGCAGTGATTTTGTTTTTCTTGTGTAGTCCTTGATTTTGATAGAGAAAAATCTAAAATGCTTTCTCTTTACTACTGTATTGTGTCCATGTATGTTTCAATTGATGTTTGTATATGAATTGTGTGTTTCTTTGTGTAAATAAATGTATTTGTCTGTCTGTCTGTAAAAGGTTGTTATTTTCTTGTTATATTACCGAGTGAGCCAGATATAATTGATATGTCTGGTATCTATCTACTTTTAATTTTCATTTAGGTAAAATGTAATTGTACTTCTTCGTTACCCGTTGCATGTATTTATTCCGCGCTAAATGTGCTTCCAAAATTCCCGGTGCTATATATATGGGGCTATACACTATAGGGTCAGATTTTAACCGTAATAAGATCATGATATATATTATCATTTTTAATTATAACAACAACAGATTAATCATCTTGTCGTATTCAAATATACTAGTATGATATGATTAATGCCCTTATTTATCAATTTTAAGACAAATGTATTATATTATGATTGTTAATAATATAATACAACATGCAAAGCATTCTTGTGTGCAAATGAATGATGGTTCTTTATTTTTTTATTTTTGGACTGCATAAATAAACAAATATACTACAGGATTGAATTTTGTTGTTTCTTAATTTTTTCTTTGAAGAGCACGTTCGATCGGTGTTGTGGTGTTAAGCATCATGAGGCTGTGGTAATTGGGTCTTGTCTCATCGAAATCTCTAGTCTGTCGAGAGCATCTGAGTGTCATTGAAAAGACGTATGGCGATTTCAGACACAAATTAGACAAATCTTTGACAGAGACCATCAATGCTTTTGCTGTCTATGCCGGATGGTCAGTTAAGTGGACTGGCATGTGATGTACGTAGTTCAGCAGCTGCTTTAAGAGGGAGTGTTGGTCATTCATAATGCTATTGAAAGAAGCTGATATGTTTGGGGATTGACAAGTACTGGCCAGATTTAGGAAACAACAGCTCTTTAGTGACCAAATATGAAAAATTCGGACTATTTTCGAACCAAAAAAAAAACCAGAGAACTGCTTGGAACTGAATTCAGCCCCAAATTTTCTGTTGCAGTGTCGATACTATAAGAACTGTGCTCTAAACATGAAATTTGGTGGGGTATTACAGAGGGTATGAGTGTTCAAAATATAATAAGAGGACAACAAAAAATTTAATTACCCATTGTTAGTTCTCGTTTAAATGTCATGAAGCCTAGTACATGGCAGCCATGGCTGAACATTTTGAATAATTATTTTCTAATGACTTTGTTGATAATAGTAATGAAAATGTGAATGTTTCCAATTGTACATAACATGGAACAATTCTTATTTTACATCAATTTCACGGGTGTATACAGTTCAAGTTAAACTCTATTGATTAGAAGCCTGCTATGCAAATATAGGCATACATGGCTACACTGTGGTATATGAAAAACATGAACACCTTGCCCTTAATGCTGTGACCAATGTGAATGTGGATGGTGGCCTTGAATGGTCACCTCACCTATCCAACCAAAGGTCTTCTCAGATTTTGACTATGGAGGGATTAAGCCCACTGGTTGCAACCTTAATATGCGATATGCATCAAGCTGATAAAATATTGCTGAACAATCAAGTAGATAAGATCAGAAATTTACCTGTGCATGTCAGTTTTGAAAAAAATATTATTGTAAAATAAGTAAATGAATGACATAATATATAAATTCAGATAAACTGCTGATTTTGATCTCTCCTTAAATATTTCTCCTTAAACTTGCTGGAGGGAGAAGTGATATATCCTTGTAAATTTTACCCTGCAAATAAAACAAAATCTCTTCAACATATTGTACGTGGCATGTTGGGAAAATATTTATTACAAATTATGCCCAAAAATATTGTGGGAATGTTACAGATATAATGTATGATTTAATTCTCATTCTGAAATTATTTTTACAAGTTTGTTTGACACTAACATTTGTAATATCTCTGCAGGCGTCCAAACTTCCATTAAGTGAGAATGTGATCTGCAAATATTAACATAATGTTAGTAAAATAATAATTTTTATGTTGTGCTGAAATTTTTGTAATATTTCTGGAAAAAATCATTTAAAATATTGCTGCAATTTTTGGGAGTCCATGTTATCTCCTTGTGACGTGTTCTATAACATAGAATGTTGTCAAGATGTTCTGGCAATTATTTTTGGGAATATTACTTATGAAGGGTCCACTCTATTAATATTGTGACAATATTAAAAATAAAAAAATTTGGGCAAAAGGACGAGATTGATTAAAAAAAATAACGAAAAGATGGAAAAAGCTTCCATCAATGCTGAATCGAATTCTTGAGAAAACAATCTTAAATATTTCTCAAGTTCAAATCTATCTAATTTGTATTTGGCGATCAGTTTTTTCTCCGGAACTATCATTTAAACAATATACAGTTGGGACTCTATACCACGGGGAGTAAGGGTTCCCGTGTGGGGTGGTCGTCTTATAGAGGCTGGTAGTCTTATAGAGTCTTATAGTCACTGCAAGACTACATTTCTCTGGAACTATGACAGATACAAGGAAGTTCTACCTACTTCTTCGCCAAGACACATATATATATATATATTGCGAGATATTGCATTCATGAGTGGACGAGTGTAAATGAGTTTACTAGCACATGTGTATGTGGCATTACTAGCACACTCGTGTATATGTCAGAACTAGCACGTGTGTATATGCAATATATTGCACTTGTGTATGTGTAAATACTTGTTACTCGTGTACTAGTCATTGCGTCATATCTAACACATTCACTAGTGCTATATCCTTCACATTCACTAGTGCACACCATTCCACATTCACAAGTTTTAAATAAGATTCTTTCCCAGTTGTAACTAATGACTCTAGACAACTGGTGAAACAAATACACTGTGGGCCAGTTAATAGACTATCAATTCTCTTTAAATAATTTGGACTAATAAGAAACCTGTTAATGGTGCATTATGCACTTGTGCGTAGAACGATGGTCAAAACTGACCTCTTTCTGTCAATATCTATCTATCTATCTATCTCTATCTACTTGAGAAATGTAAATTATAATTAATTTTGAAAACAATTACCATGCTATTTTGTATAACATTTTGTTTTATTCCTATTTTGGTTAACTTTTAAAAAAGGCAATAAATACACCCTGCTTCTTGTTTCTATCTTGTGTATTGTCACTTATTTTCTCATCTGAATATACAACATGCTCATTGTTTTTTTATTGACAGCATGTATCGAACATAATCTGACGTTTAAATAAAGCTCATAAAAAAATAAACGTTCAACATTACCTATATATGTAAACTTGCGAGCAATTGCACGTACGTGTGCGTATACACGCCTTGTTATTACACATACACGCTTGACACGTGTGCGTTGTGTCACATTGACGCGTCATAAAATGCTAGTAATTGCATGATATTTATTAATTATAGTTACTGCATATACACACGTGTGAAAAACATGCGCGTTTTTGCAATATATATATAATGCTCCAAGACGAGCTCTTTTAATTGGTCTTTGTTTGAAATTTCTAACCTTTATGATTTGTTGAGAAATAATGTCAAAGTACAGATTGTACAGATTACCCTTCAGTGGGTCGGCAAATTCTGCTAATTTATTTTATAATATTTATTTATTTTGCTAGTTAAATGAAGGTCAACAATTAACTATAGTTCATTTGAAGCACAAAAGCGCATAGGCCTAAAAAAAGGGGGGGAGGGAAATAAAAATAAAAGTTATAAGTAAACATAAGAAATTGCGTGGATGACCACACATTTAAAAGGCTTAATAATTAATGATTATAATTTTATTCATCGTATTAATTTTATTAACATATTTAATACAAATGTAGATAATAGACCCTTAAAGTCAAAATGATATTACATAATTGCTATCAGATTTGGTAGTCTATTCAAAGGACCATTGTCTTCAATTGTAATTGGCACTCAAACGTCTATCGTCGCAGTGGTCACGCTTGGTCACCTCTGAGGCCTAAAATTGTATTTGGTTTCATTTGAATCTGCCGTGTTATAGAGAATGGACGTGCTACCGATACTGGTCGCAGGTCAGTCCCAGCTGTAATTAGTCTTATCATCTGATTGATTTTGATCCAGTGTTTCTTTCAATTATAAATATCCTGCTGCAGGTCACTTGTGCAGTGTGTGCATCTGTTAACCGCAATTGAACATGTTATTGCTTATTGGTGAAATTATAATAAATATGTTCAAATCAGCACTATCCTAGATTATTGTAATGTAGTGTCCCGGGCCTTAGCAGTGACCCCACCTTCTAGCACTTGGCTAGAAGGGATATCCTTTGTGGCCGAATGGTTAGAGGTGTTGGTAAAGCTGCTCACGTTATAACACATGGTCATAAAAGTTTGCTAGATACTGTTGTAGTTTGTGTGGTATTGTTGTAGTTAGCTTGATGTAGTACCACAATAAATTTTTTTGTAGCTTGCTTGATTATGTTAACCCGGGAAATGGCATGCGCTTTTCTTAGTTTGTGTGTCCTGTCTGAATGGCTGTCACTTTCTGCAGGGTTGAGGTATGTCCTTTTTTCTTTTTTTACACTTGTGTTTATTTATGCATGTATGTAATCTCATTGCTTTGCCTATTGTACCTATCATATAGGATATTTTATTTGATGGTTTCTTTTTCTTTCATTTCTTGTAATAAGAGTTAATTATAACTCTTTATATTTTCTTTTATTAGTAAATGTCGTAAAATGGTGTCTTTTTTTTTCAACTGTGCCATGTAGTCAGTGCAGTGCTGGAAAAAATGTGTTAATTTCCAATCACACAAGATATTTCTGGCCTCAAATGAAACAGATAAGATGCGTGTATTCATATATTACTTCAAGAGACTGACAATCCGGGCCTACAGTGTTGTTCAATGAAAATTGTTATATGTCAATTATCCCACAATCCATAGAACATTTATTAATTATTATACTAAATACGTGACTTTACTCACAATTTTATCTGTTAATTCATTGCTTAATACATTTCATATTTTCGCTACACTATATGGCAACCTCAGTTTAAATAATCACCCGAAATATATGCAATTCTCAAAACTATGACATCGTGCCCTCGGGTCTTGAGTAATATTTCATCCGCCAGCCTATTTAATATTTTCTTCTTTTTTGTTTAAATTTAAATCCAAACTTCTGAGCAGCGGCTATATGCCTTTGAGAAGAATAAATTATATATATATATATATATATGTACAGTATGATGAAAAAATGTACGGCAAACAATGAACTATCTGTCTATCACAATAACCCAACGTGTGGTATCTTGTGCGCCAAATGCACTTCACCATTGTGACGTCTCAAGCAATTAAAAGCCAGCAGAGGTAGAATTGAAATGAGGTCTATTTCATGCTTGTCATCAGTATTTCTTTATTTTTCAGATGAGAAAATGGATGAAGATAACACCGGCAAAATTGTTGGAGGCATCTTTGGTGCATTGATTGCATCGGGATTAATTGTCTTGTTGGTTATTTTCATCTTGAAAAAACTTGGAAAAGGCAAATCGCTGAAAGCAGGTGCGAATGAGACAGATGCGAATCAAGACGACGAGTTAGCCCCAATAAGGAAGGTGTGATGAGGTTTATTGCCGCCTGTAGTCTTGCATTTCCCTCAGCACTTTAATACCCCCATCAATGCCATCATGCAGGAACGCTGATGAGGGTATTCTGGACAGCTTCTTTGGGGTGCTTAAATTCCAACTCCTCCTCCTTGCGGTGCATCCCGGAAACTACCCACTGTCAGCAGTTTAGTAGAAGCTGGTAACAACTGAATGGTTTATGTCATAGGCTTGATGTCATGTGTTGGGGGGTAGGCTAACGGAGCTCTGGTCACTCACTGAATGTGATGATAGTTTATAACAAGGTTATTTTTGCATGCCACTGATTTCTAAAGTAAAGCTCATTGTGGTCAATTTGAGGTGATGATATGATTAAGGAAAGCTAATTAGTGTTTTATAGTTATGTTGCTTTTAGAATTATTTCGCAACAGGTCTTCTCTATTTTATGATTTGTGTATGTATTACTGTTTGATAAAGTCGTGTCTCTTGAAAGGGAAAGACAATTAAGTCTGTCTTAAATTAAATTAAAATGCAATAACATTTACACTGTCTCGGCAAAGTTTGAATTTCATTGGGTTTGTCAGTGCTTCACAATTTGAACAAATTATTACTAGTTAATTTTGCATATTTTGTAAATGCATGATTTTAAGTGAAGACTGGTGTCTCTCATTAGCCTACTTAAAGTAAAAAGTAACACTAACTGTCCCTGACCTTCGTCCTTGTCAATGTCAAACATAGGAGGTTACACTACATGTTGCCATAATAAATGACATCTGATTGATGTGCAAATGATATATTTCCAACACACAATCACCTCGATCAATATCCTTTTGATCTAGAATTAAACCAAATCACTTGCCATCAAAACAAAATGCTTGGGTGATTTGAAAAATCAAGACTGTAATTTTTGGTGACAAACTTAGCATTTTTTGTATGTATAAACAATTTGTTATTCTGAAAAGCGTAATTACGAAATTAGGTTTTTGGATTAACATGGGTCCCCTGTAGTGGAAGAAAAGATGTTCTTTTCATCTATAGCATCATTTGGTGTCTTGATTAATGGATTCCTTTTGATTTATTTATTATATATGCAAACTTTTAAAGTAAAAAATTGCGTCTAGTCAAGAAAATGAGAGAACTGTTTAATTGATAATGGGATTTAGGCCATACTTTTTCATACTATGCTTGGCAAATCCACAGGCATTGTTATTGAGGAACTTCTGACAAAAAAAAAAAAAAAAAAACCGGCTTGTGCACATTTTTTGTAAGCTACATGAAGAGGTCATGCTTCAATTTAGTTTTAGGGTTTTTGCCAGCAATTGCCAGAAGTGGCCTTTGGTGTTGCTCACTCTTTGAAAACATGAATTTTCTTTGCTTTTTTTTTTTTTGTCCAACACTTTCCTCAGCCTAGAAAAATTAATTTTGTCATGACCTGAGAGAAAACGAGCCTGGTTTCATTTTTGACTGTGATGGATTTAACGGAATATTCAAATTGTTGTGCTGTTATTTTTTGTTGAATTCCTGGCCATAACTTGTATTGAAGTTTGTATTGTATTATACATAGTATAACCCATAGTTGGGTTAGTGCATGTTTGGGCCTGTGGCCCCAGGTGGAGAATTCTTGGAGTGTCTTAGCTTTAAATTGGTCGTTCAATTGTGAAAACCCACTGGGGGGCCTCTTTCCTTATTTTAATGTATTTGTGCATGCGCAGTGACATGTCTACAGGGCTATGTAGGTCAACGCTAGAACAGAATCTATTGTTCGTGGAAATTGCCACATAACGTGGAAAAGCTTGTAGTTTTATAGAGGTAGTGAATACCATTTTTGTTCAGAAAGGTATTCTGTGACGTTCTGGCTTTTATTTGATGTATACTTTGAGAACATTGATCAACTTTTGACGAAGTTATGCGCTCCGGTCGTCGTGGTTAGTGAACGTTCGCTTTGATAATGTCAGACTGTCAAATGGTAGGGACGTTGAACATGTATGCAACCCTACTCTAGCCGCCTTTGTTGCACATCTTATGTGCTCTAGTTTATCAAATTGTGGATAGATAGTGGTTCTTTGCAGATAGTAGTAATGATAGTAACAATTCTGCTACAGGCACTGTCTAAATTTATAATAATGATTTTATATTATATTCAGAAACATAGCTCACAAACAGCTCCTCACATTGAATTGAAACAAATGGTTGTGTTTCTTTTGTGCATCAGTGCATTATCAAAAGAAAATTAATGCATTTTTGATAAATAATCGATTCAGAAAAAAATGGAAATGTGATCCAAATCTCTTCAATTTCTCTGTAGATCATATGTATGGATGGTATTCAATGAACCCACAGTGTAAACATCATCTGTATATAATCAAGTTCTTAATAATTTGCACAACGTCATTAAATTACTTGCACACATCCCAACTTTAATCCAAGGAAAGATATATTTCATAAATTTGTGAACAATAGATATTATATTACTATGACAATAATACTATTTAATTATAATCTCCTATCCACTTTATATCCTGTGTTCCACATTGTGGTAAAATAATTTTTAATTGTTAAACAGGGGTATGCCCTACTTGTGGCATGCATCAAAGATGCTATCGTGTTCCCCTGGAACAACCTGATGTATTTATGAATTGATGTATTATGATTAACAAATGTGTATGTATGTATGTATGTATGTGATGAATGTGTAGATGTCTAATGTGTTTCAAAATTTAAATAAGCAAACAAACAAAGTATAATGCAAATGTAAAATTAGTAATGAATAACCAGGATGTGCAATAACAACATGAGCATGGTAGTTGCTTTTGATACATATTACAGTATACATGTATGCATATACTTATCATTAAATAGGTAAATAATTGTTTATTGGAATAATCTGATTTTTATGAAGTTACCCCAAACTAAATGTATATCTTTATTGCATTTTGTATGTTTGCCAATTCAAAAACTGGAATATCATTATCAACTACAAATAATGTTGTGCCTTGATTAGCATAAAGGTGTTGATAGACTCTGTTTAAAACCTAATGTTTCAGTTTAATTAGTTTGTCATGCTACAAGCAATTATTGTGCCTTTGAAGGGATTAATGTAAAAAACTGGCATGAGATGCCCATCCTCGGTCCCAGTAACCCTGGGAATCTACCCCTGTAGTTTCACTATTTCACTTTTGACCTAGTTCACTGCTCAGCCAATCAAACCATTTATGGCAGCCAATTAGCTGTGGTTTGGCACTGTTCAAATATGGGAGCAACAAGTACAGACTTGTAAACTCAGTAATATCCAGCTATTAACTTGCACATAGACAACTGTGCCTACTAAAATCTATTTCATTATTACATAACTTTGTACTTAGATTTTCTTTTTTTGACAGACAGACAAAGACATTTATTTACACAAAGAGACACACATTTCATATACAGACAATGTTTGAAACATACATAGAAAAATAGACAAATAAACAAGTAAAGAAATATTTAAAATGTATTTTTCTCTATGTGCGGGAGGCCTCTCTAAGGTCTTAAGACCGCTATCGAGAGGCCACCCAGGCGTTTAAAGGTAGACTGAAATCTCCTGAGTCACCAATTACAAATTATCAAGTAAATAAAATATTTTAAGAATAATAATAGTAACAATAATGATAATAGAAATGACTGGACAGAAACAATGATGAACAAAATACTAAATGAAATTCACATGCTATTGTTACAAGCATTTTCTATTTAGAACCTGATTAAATGAAATTCACATGCCATGTTGGAAGTTCTGAAATGAAATTCACATGCTACTTTTTACAAGCATTTTCTGTGCATTTTCTGTGCATTTTCTGTGCAGTGAATGACTTTTGGTTCATCACTTCCGAATAAAAAGTACACTGGATATCTTAGAACCCTATAAAATAAGATGAACTGCAGAAAATTAGTCATTAAAATTCACAAAAGAGATATAATGAGTGGAACGCAGGCATTTATGAAGCAAAGCTCACCCTGAAGAGGACTGACAATGTAACAATTTCTTATCAAGCAATTTTCTTTATAATTGTTTAGATAGTCATTCTTGATATATTTTGCGAATCCAGAGAGACTGTGGGTGTAAATTTTGTTTATGATAAGCGGAATACTATTATTAAAAGCCATGGGAATTATATAATGAATGCCATGTTTGGCAAATTCATGCCTAACTCGGGGAATATGGAATGCATTGGCAGATCTAGTGTTGTGTCGATGAATGTTTCTATTTTTTACAAATATGTTGTCTTGAAAGTAAGCGGGTACCAATTTGTTCTCTAATTTGTAACAAAATTTTAATTCTTGAAGGTTACATAGATCATTAACTTTCAGAAGGCTTAGATACTTAAAAATTGGTTCTGTGTGAGCATTGTATTTCGCACCCATTATGATTCTGACAGCTTTCTTTTGAAACTTTACAACTGAATTAATCTTTGATTTCCAACAAAGAATCCCATAATTGAGATATGGCATGAATAAGCTATAATATAAAGTGAGAAGGATATCCTTCGAGATAAAATTTTTCATTTTTAACATTATTCCTATAATTTTAGACATTTTCAAGGATATCTTATGAATATGTGACTTCCAACTAAGATGTTTATCTATTGTAATTCCTAGATAGTTAAAAGAATCCACAAAGTTTATAATTGTACCATTTATCATAATATTTGGATAATTCACATTTTTGCGTACAGTATGAAAAAGCATGGCCTTTGTCTTGGAAGAATTTAATGATAATTTATTAAGTTTTAGCCACAGAGAGATATTTTCAAGTTCTGTATCTATATTTCTATCCCTGTTTTGACCTGCACTGTCAAAGGCACTTAAAGTTGCAGATAATGCTGTATCATCAGCATATATGATGGGTTTAAAGATAGGGCTAGCCAAATTAAGATCATTTATATATATTATGACAACTTAATTTAATTATCTTGTATAGTATCCCATGCAACATGCATTTATGGTGCTAATTAATATAAACTGATTGATATTATAATATTTACATATTATCAATGAATATAATAATATATAATTGATACATGGACATATTATTTCCATGATTTTTATCATCACAATAGACAAGAAATGTTAAAAAACCCAGCTTTAGTCAAATGATCAACTGCACCTCTGCTACTAAAAAATTGTTGTTGTTGACTAAACACAAGTCATGAGCTTGGAGAAATTAGACCTAGTTTCACTTTGACATTACTGAGGGGGTTAACTTGCTATTGGCTGAGACAAAACAGGGCAGGTCACCAAGGTCATTCTCATTAATATGCATGAGTTGACCCACATAGTGAAGCCAGTGGAGAGGGTTGCCAAGGCTTGGTGTGCTAGGGTGGAGATGCCCAGTCACCGTTAACATATTGACTTCTGTAAATAGGTGCTTAATTAAATTTTTTTTTAATGTCATTTTTTTTTTTGTAAATTAAGATCTTGGTAGTTTGGTTTAATGGATGTACTTTTACAGATTTGGTGACTAAATTAATTAAAAAATTAATCCACTGTATTGTTTCAAAAGTAATGGGAACAAAGAATTAGGCCAGTAATTGGTAAATTTAGCAAAACCAGTAACTGTTTTTCCACATTATTATTAGTTTACATTTTCATGTCAATACGATTTTTTATAATTTTTTTTTAAACTATGGATTGTTAGATGTGCTTTTAAAGAGGTTAACTTGTCAAAATTTATGCAGATATCATTTAAGATATACCGATTGTTGTAAGCTCCATAAATGTATGTAAAAGTGACGGTCATGAATGTCATATTAAATTTTAAAAAGACAAAAATGGGAAATTGATGACTGAATTGCCTCTATGGTACAATGTAGTGTATATATGTCTTTCAAAGAAATGAGCTGAAAAAAAAATTCAATATATATATGCAAGTAGCTGATGTAGTGGTTTGTGAGTCTAAAAAATGGTTGTCAGAATGTGAGTGATCTGCTTTAGTGTAAAATATATCTATTTGTTGAAATAGAGTATTTTATCGTATTAAAATTAGAAATTTTGATGAACTCTTAGCTTTCTGGGTGTTTTTCTTTTCTTTCTTTCAGTTTTTTTTTAGTGTATAGCAGTTTTAGAGCTTTGCCTATGTATCGTCTTTGGTTTTTTGATGTCATGCATAAAGTTTGAGATAAAGGATTATTAACCTAGTCACAAATATACTTTTCATTATTGAATATTTTTTTTATTGATTGTATTCAATAATTTATTATTAATAGTTAAATACAATTTTACTGTATTTGAAACATTTCTTGTGACCTGGTGCTTTTTGTAAAATCAATCAAATGATCATAATATATAAATAAACATACTTTGGGTGTGTAACTTGTGTGTTTTATTTTTTGTATATGTATTTTTTTTTATGTATTACAAGAACCAAAATTTACATCTTTGGATCCCAATCTCGGATCTAGCCGGAGGTATTCTCTAGAATATTGCTATTGTTATAAATATAAAGGATATTTGAGGACAATGAGACAAGCACCAAGCTACTCTTAGACAAACTGATGGATTGCATACAAACTATTTCAGTGACGCTTGAAAAAACCACATAATCACTGTCTGTAATTATACTATGCTCGTATTTGAAATTAACCTATTCCTTTATGAGAGATTCATTTCAAACCAAGTGGTCACACTGATAGCCATTAAATGTTGACGGAGTTATTTATTGCAATAAACTAACTGTAATCAATAATTATAAAAGAACCAATAATCTGCCTATGTAACAGCTATACTATTTTTTCTTCAATCTCCTTGAGAGGAGAGCAAAGAAATCTGTAAATAAAAAATATAAATAATATCCTTATTTCCTGGACCTTCATGCAGAAGTATTTTACCAATGAAATGGCGTGTTTGTAATTGCTGACTTGCCGGATCTCAAAAAGTAGCTCTGTCAACTCTATGTTGATTGATATGACGTATGCTTATTTGTGATATGACAACAATGATTAATGTTGAGTGCAATACATCCATCGGATGTAATTGTGAGTATCAGCTCACTGTAAATGACATTTTAAATATTTTTCTGATGAAATATCCCAATCTTAAGAAGAACAAGAAACCTATATGATGCTGGTAGGTATTGCTTGCAATTTGCTAAGTAGCTGTAATATTATAGTCCTAAGTAATTGGTTATTTTGGCGTGATCTGCTAATCCGTGCTATTTTAGTGTAAGCTTAAGGCTGTGCCATGGTTTGGGAAAGGTTATCTTATGATGGCTGAACTTATTAGTATATTATAAAAACACACATACAAATTTAGTAATTTTATTGTTTTAAAGAGATGGATTGAGTGGGGATGTAACTTTTCTGAATGAAACAAATTCGTAATTGTCACTGATGATTATTTCCTTTTTGGTTTCAGGAGGTTTGGATGTAGGCACGATCATTGGAATATGTGTTGGTGTCATAATTTTCATCATTCTGATCATTGCTATTGTGTGCTTTTGTAAAAAACGGAATAGAAGAAGATACATGGGAGTTAACATGCACAGCAGATCATGAAGTCAACCTATGACAACATTTTGATAAGCCTTCAGAGAAAAAAATAATAATTCCGGATTCTTAGGTTTTTCGAACATCTGACAATCTAATAATATGAGATTTCCTGCAAACTATTTCATATCACTATGACCTTATGTAAAGGCTAGCAATTTCTCAGTGCAACATTTTCTTCAATATTATTATAAGGATAAAATGTAGAATTTTTTTAGCTGATGTGCACATTTTGGTTTAATATTATCAGTCTTGTGTTCACATTATCCCCACAATGTTACTACAAATATTAATTTCTAAGGTTCTCCTGAGGTGTTCATAAGGTTCGAGAAAGAGTAGCAAAACATTATTTTCTAATATTTTTCATAAGGTTTCATTAAGGGCATACCAATGTTAGCCATCATGTTATTAACTGGCATGGTCACGATATGCTATGAAGCACATATAAACCTTAGTGTAACATGTTTCATAATGTTTCCAGTAATATCAATTTAATGTTATTGAATATGATTGACAAAATATCTTTTTAAATGTTCATAATTTGGAATTTTTAATGTTATATCAATAAATTTCCAATCATATTTTCTTAAGATTATATATGTCAATATTGCAGTAATATTTTTCATAATCAGAAAAAAAACAAGCATTTCATGTAAACAATTTATTATATCGTATATTGACTCACAATAAAAACAGTGCAAATGAAGTAAGTACAATAAAAAAATAATGTCACAAATCAGAAATTATGTACTCAATGATACATTGCTAATAATCACATCAATAACACTTCATTAAAAGTGTCTATCATTACATGAAATGTGCTGATTCACATTGAGTTAAACAAACTTTTATAACAGAATAGCTAACTCTATACATTCCAAAATTAATGTAACAATTTGCTCTCAATGTTAAAATGCACCCCCCCCCCCAAAAAAAAAACAAAAATATGGTGGTGAAGCATCATTATAAATTTTACTTAATCATTACCTAAATCCATTAAAATAAATCTAGTCTTGTAGGACTGATAAGCAAATTTGTACAGTACTAGACACAGATGTGTGCCTAGAACTTTAATTTTAAGTAAAATGTAACACATTCTTGAAGAAAAGAAACTAATTAATCACACTATACCTGGTGAAAATTTATAAAAACCACTGATATCCATTGACACGTGTAAAGTTCATGCAACCAGCAAGTACAGTGTCAGGATACTGCATGCTTATGTGTTATCCAAGTGTTCTTATAAGTTTCCAATTCTGTAATGTAGTGATCGGAGTACATGCTTTCTGGGGCCTGCAGATTTCTGAAGAAAAAAAAGCAACAATTTATTTTTAAAAACACATGTTTATAAAAGCAGTAGTAACCTAACTATGAAGTAATTCTTTGCTTTTTATGTGTGTCCTACAAATAGCTGTAAGAGCACATTATTTAGAGCATCTATTTACCTCGTCAATGGAAAATCCTTTCAGGTGATCTGTATTCAACATATGATCAGGATGATGTGTGCCTTTTGATGCATGACAACTTCTTGAGTAGCAAACCTGCAACAATTTTGAGTTTTCAATAGTTTTCTATTTACTCAATACCTATACTCACTTACAAATGGGATTTGTTAAACAAAACTACCTGGAATGGAGATTTTCTTGTTCTTTCCAAGCAAATTTAATTTTAGTTCAGAATTTGGAAATAAAAGACAAAATATTAATCACAACACAATATATATTAATATTTCTATTCTGCCTTCAAACCTGTCACATCATGACAAGGCATACTTTCATTACTAGGTGGCAGCACATGATCTGACATTGCTGAAAGTGGTCATCTATATGGACATTGTGTAAAGGGGGTCTAGTCAACTGGTCCGCTAGACGACTGGTCCTCTGACCAACTCGCCCGCCCGTACAACTGGTCCGCCAGTCCGGTCAAATGGTCTGTTACCTGTGGTCAACTGGTCCGCTAATAAGAGTCAAGTGGTCCGCCAGAAAACTAACTGGTCCTCTGCAGAAAAAGTCAACTGGTCCGCCATTTATAGGGAAGGGTGGCTGCCTATTCCATGGCAACGGGGGTGCAGCCGGGCGGCCCGGGCCAACCCCCCGTCAGGCAGACGCTAGCCATACATGTACTTTAAAAGACCCAAATGATGAAGAGAGGGGGGCGTGGGAGATAGGGCTGCCACCGGCAAACGCTTAGCCGCGAAGATGCGGCCGCCGCATGTCTGCCCCGATCTCCCTTCTCTCCAGCAGCGGACATATTGACTTTCTTCTGGTGAGCGAGTCGGTAAGTGGTCCCTCGCCCAGCGGGAGGCCGGCGGAGGGGTCAGTCTGGGTTAGCGGATGAGTAGGCTTCGGCAGCGGACGAGTTTACTTTGCCGGCGGACGAGTCGGTTGAACGGCGTACGAGTTGGTAGCGGACGAGTCGTCTTGCGGCCGAGTTAACCATACTCCGTGTAAAGTAGTTATCAGACATTGTGTAAAGTAGTTATCATTAGGTGGCAGCACATGTGCTGACCTTGGATTAAGGGGGGCCCCTCCTAAGGTGTAGGAAACTGCAGTACCATGCAGTGCTAACCTTGAATGTATCTCAAAGGTAGAAGACTGCAAATTAGTCCCACAGTGATCATCATTAATTTATCAGCAAGAATATGGTAACAGTCATTGAAATTCTATAGCTGGGTATAATGCCCAATCCTGCATATATATTATATATATTATAATATAATAAGGCAATTATGCATAGTATATAATAATAATATGGCATAATTTTGATGGTCTAACATCACTATTTATATTTCATATTATTTAAAAAATCCTATTATTTTTTGTGTCATTCGGTTTACATTTTGTACTTATCTTGTTAAACCAACTGAATTATTATAAATATATTAAACGGTCAGCAGAAATTTGATGTTGCTTGTTCTGAAAACACTTATTTATAAGGGGTGAGGGGTACTGCCTCGGCCAAAGCGTATTAAGTGCCCTTGGCACATTATCCTTATATCTGTCATGGTGATATGAAAAATAATTTTAGCACTGCAAACTTAAGTTCGAAATGAGTGGGCCGCCTTGGGCGCCTTGACACTTGTTTCTGGAGCAGAACTCCCAACACTAATGCACTTATCCTAACAAAGTTTTTCTGGTAATACTTATGCATGGCCTAGTTGTGCTTTTTGATTGTCACATTGTCATATCTTTGCTATGTTTTACAAAATTATTATCTTCATTTTCCGGAGCAAAACACGCTTATAACCATTTTACTCGCAAGCGTATCAATCCTGACCAATCAGAACCCCCACCAAAAATTTCTTGATCCCCCCTAGTTGCTAATGAACCCTCCCACTCCTGTTACACCCCCTCCCCGTTTAGATATATGCAAATTGCAATCAGTGTACATTTAATGCTAAAAATGAAAAAGGTTTTTTATTTGTATCATTAAAACTTTTTTTTAATCACCCATATATATTTTGGTATTATCATTTTAGGAATCATTCCAGAAAATGTGTGTTGTATCAATGCCAGCTAGTAGGCATTGTTGTATTATATCAGTCTACAAGGTAGGCCAAGAGCTACTTAGCATCTACCCGCTTTTCCAGGAACACATTGATCCTTGTGGGATACCTATCGGTGTTTTCCGCCACTTTGGCTGGGATCTAGATGCTTGCCCACCAGGGGCACTGCGGTCACCGCATGAAAGTAAACATACCAATTTGATGGAGAGCTTGACAAACAGCTTAAGATGAACCGTTTCATATGTGTGTATGTATTTATTAATTGTGTGTGTGTGTGTGTGCTGTGCTCTGCCTGATATAAACGGGTATCCATACCATGGTCCGTGGCACTTTTGCCATTGGGGTTCCCCTGTTAGAAGATTCTGGCGATGACGTCATGCGTGCGTCTTGTGTGATGACGAGAGTTAACAGCACATCTTCTGTTATAGTTTGCTAATTGCACTACACACCATTACCTATGCCCCAATTTTTAACTGGCTTCTTAATTGCAATTAAGAAAATGAATATTCGGCCATGTATATGATCCTAGTGTTATCCAAGTTGCTTCATTTCCCGCCATTTTTGCCACGGGGTTCCCCCTTTTAGTAGATTCCCGTGATGACGTCATTCGCAAGTCTCTTGCACTGCTGACCTACTGAGCAAAGAGTAAACATTGCGATGTGATGGAGAGCTTTTCACTGGAACACTTCCCAGGCAACCTGCATTCACACTGCTGATGGTTCAAGGTTCTTGACAGTTTGGGGTTCCACCATTGAGGGGGAGGGGATTCCCTCGATGATGTCATTCACACGTTTTGCTTAATGACGAGAGTTAAAAGCACATGGTAAACGTGCCAATCTGATGGAGGGCCTGACGAACGGCTGGCAGAAACAGATGAATATCAGTGTGTGTTGGACGTTGATGAGTGATCGAGAGTGAGACATGAAGCCTTAAGAAACATGGTAGGACATGGACGCTTTGGTTACGGGCGCTTTCGGAATTTGGACGTTTTGAAAGCACTGCATGCATGCATATCAGTCAAGCTGCAGAGAGTGAACATGGTGATGTGGTGGAGGCCTCGAAGAACGGGTAGCAGAATGATGAACATCACACTGAATAGCATTTGCCAACATGGTATGAATAGCCAATTGCGTAGATTGTCATTGTGAAAGTTAGTATGGAAAGACAGGCCCGTAGGGCGCCTATTGACGCCACTAAGGGTTCCAAACCTCCTAAAGGGCCAAAACGGAATATAATATAGATACCCAGGTCCAAAAAGAATTGTGAGGTGGTCTGCTCAGCATACCTTGCCTTAATTTTGGTCTTATTGATGAAATGAATTAAAAGTGTTGAATAATTTTAATTAGGTCAAAATTGTGAAATGCCTTATAGCATGTCTCATGGACATGTCAAGAAAATCTTCCCCAAGAAATGTTTATTTTACTATCCAAATCAGCTGTGAAATACCTAAATAAGAGGCCTAAGTTGTAGTGCAGTCCTCGTCTCTCATTGAATACAAATTAACCCGGTAAAATAAAAGTTGCTTAATTCCACACAGTTCATGTTAATTGATCAGCAATGGATTTGTTGGTGTTTTCAGAGTCATTTTCAAAACATTTTTTATTCTTACAGCAAAAAAATTAATGTTGGATGTTTTACTTGTAAACGTTTTGAACACATCTTGCAATATCTTGTTATACTGAATGTTGTAGGTGTACCATAAGGTAAGGTTTCATAATTGTTCAATACGACTCTTTGTTTAAAACTAGCTTGACAAGTTTTGGAAGTAGTTTCGTTGAAGACCTGAGTCACCTGACCATGGACTATGATTTGTTCCGTAAGAGATTATTTTTATTATCCTTCGTCCTGAGGCTGGTAGCTGTATAAAGTCTCGTACTGATGAAATTGGTTATCTCTAGCACTAAAAGATACCAGTTGATCCTGTAGGATTTCCTTAAATTAAAAAATTCATGAAGTTGTAATCGTGCCCAACAATTGGTAAGAAAAATTATATCGTCCCTTCTTAAGGTGATGTCTTCTGCATCTAAGTATTGTATTAGTGATCTGCTACAGTTTGGATTGTTCCTGATGCCTCTTGTTTGATACAAGGAATGCGGCAAAAGACTGTCCAAATAATGTTTCAGAAGAATCTCTAACTTTGTATATTTTGAAGTTTGTACCTTCCTCCAAAGAATATGAACATACGACCAAAAGAAAAGATCAAAATTATGGTAGTTGTATATATAGTTTAGAATATTAAGTAGTTCAGATCAGTTTAGACCTAGACCTTCAGGCCACGTCGTAGACGAGGGTCTAGCAGATATAAAAGCATTGCCAGATAGGCCATGGCAGTTGGTCAATCACTACGCACGTTAAATTTAACTAAGCGACAAACAAAAGTAAGTTCTTTAAATTCATCCGATACGACGTTGCATCATCTTATTAAGGACAGTGACTCGTAGCTTTGTATTCGTATGGTTAAAATAAACTGATCTACACTGTCAAATTCCTTGCTCCCCCACTAAGATTCTTGCTCCCTCGAATTCTCCAAGACACTCTCCTGCGGAAAGGTATGATCGAGGGTCATGCGTCAAGACAGAGTTTGGATATTATAAAGAGTATTTCTTGAATCTTTTTTTTTCAGGTGAAAGCAACATAGGTAAAATTATTGGAGGCTGCGTGGCTGGATTGATTTGCTGTTGCTGTGTCTTAGGATATGTTTACTGGAAAAAGCAAAAAAAGGCTAACCACAGATGGTTCAAAAAGAGCAAAGCAAGAAACACAGAGGCAGATGACATGATGCCTGGTCAGAACGCATATGAGGTGTCAGATGCATGTAAAGGAGAAGAACAAGGCAAACTACAGGAAGCAAATCAAAGAGATGAGCAGTGGCAGATGTAATGCTGTCAGATGACTTCAAGGGTTGATCTTCTGAAGCCATATATGAAAGTTTACTATGCGAAATATTCTCTTTCATTGGTTTGGTTGCACAGCAGTACCTTACAAATGTATGCATCTTGCTGTTCCACAACATGACAAATGACTATTGAAGTGGGAAGTTTTGTAATTGCAGTTGTCTTAAAATGAACAATATAACCTTTTGATATACCATAAGTGTTCGTTCGCATTTACATAAATTTAATTTTGAAGTTTAGTAGTTCTTTAGGTAATGCTTCATTTACTCGGAAATTAAAGATGTAACTTTTGGATTTCAGTATATGTCTGTACTGTATAATCTCCTTTTACAGGCAGGATTAACCATACTGAAGCTGTTTAATGAGGTTGAAGTTTGTTGTACGTTTAAATTCTTATTTTGATAAGATGATATACTATGGTTTTGTTTTGACTTACTCTTACACTGTAGGGCAATTCTGGTTTCAAACTGTGATTGTTATTATAAAAGTTAGAGCCAATAAAAATTAATTAAATGTATTGTTTTAGATTATCTTCTGAAATTATTTTCTTTGAAACTGCGGTAGATTAATCCTGTACTTTTTGATGGAAGGAGAAATCCCTTAAGTCGTCTGTGCAGTCTTCACACCTCGGCATCAAGACGCGCGCTCACACTACCAGTGTAGTGCCCGACCATTATCTGCCAGCTGATGCACTAATGTTGATTGCCATAGTTTCTTGTCCCTTCATGAAAATATTTAAATGCATTTAAAGGTTTTTTGACGAATGTTTATGATGGTTAGAATGACATACAATTTTTTTAATCACCATTACAAAAATGCAATGCAGCGCGAAGATCACCAATCCAGTAACATTTTAATTACAATAGAAAAAGCATTCTCAAAAGTTTTTACGTTGGACTTCTTGATATCTTAGCAGCTTATGTTGTCATTGGTATTGGATTTATTTCCGGTAAAGATTACAATAGAAGTACGAAAGAACCAGAAAGCAACCAGGAAGCAATAAATGTGTGTCATCACCTGAGGTCATGCAGGTTCAACAGTATTGAATCAACTAATGATTTAAGCAGAAATATGGAACCATATAACATGACAAAAGACAACGACTGACTTACAATTGTAATAATCAGAGAGAGAGACTGACTCCCATCTTTTAATTCTATTGTTTGTGTAATTCCTGTGAAAATTTAAACCACACTTGTTGTGAAAAAAGGAAAAATTCATAGATACATCCCTCACAGGCATCAAAAAAAATTTTTAAAAGGTAAATCAATAAACCATTTTCCCAGGTTAAGCATCAATGGAAACCAAATAAATTTGTTGTAAAGAATATGAAACTATCTCCACAACTGTGAGCTGAAAAGAATGGATAACAGAGGGTAATATTACTTCTCTTATACATTTTAGTGTGCAAGATTCCTATTTACATTTTATGTTTGATTTCATTAAGTTCATACTTTGCTTTGATTTTGACATAATCTGTTGCATATTCAGGACCCAAACTTTCTAAACCTTTTAAAACAAATCACTTTTTAGAAACATGTCAACACAGAGCAATTTATGTGTATTGTTAATCATCTTCTTCTTGAAATGGTGAACCCAACCTAATCTTTGTGATGTCAAACTGATACTTCCATTTCACAGATTTTCTCATTGGTTTCTATAATTTCTTTACCCACATTCTGCTTCTTATTTCTACATTTTCAATTTCCGTTTGGTTCATTCTTTTGAATTCCAAGTTGAAGTTTAACTTGTGTTGTTCATTTGATTCTCCTTTATAAATAAGAAGTTCATCGATTGCACACATGTCAAGAAGTCCTTATCAGTAAAATGGTGAACAGCTATGTGCAAAATGTGAACTTTTTGCATTGCAATCTTCATCTCTAATTGATATTTATCACCGAATCAGTTACACACTCTTCAAGTTTGCATGTAATTTTGAAGAATGCTGATCACATAGAATAATGTTAAATTTATATTTTACATTTTTGAACAAAGAAATTGTGCTCCAAATCCTGCACAAGGCCCCAATTTCATGTGTTATGCAACAAAGCCAGCACAAATAAAATGATGTGATTAATATATTATTTATTGATTTTTTAAGGTACTACAATGGAAGAAATCATTAAAACCACAGAGCGTGTGAGGACGCCAGTTGCAGTAACACTCATACCCGTTGGTAAGACACTCTAAGGTTTCCTTAAGTCTTCTGATTTTATAACAACAAGCTCAAAGCTTGTTGCGCACCCTTCAAGTTCGAATATCATTTTGAACAATGCTGATAAATTACACTGAATAATGTTGTTTATATAATAAACCAATTGTGGTCCAAATCACAGACAAGCCCCCAATTTCATGTTATTTACCACAAAGCCAGCAGAAATTAGATTATGTGATTAACAAATTGTGTTTCAATTTTTAAGGTTCTACGATCAAAGAAACAAGAACCACTGAGTATGTAAAGGCAGAAGTTGAAGTAACACTCAATCCCATTGGAAACATAACCTTCTCCCAGATACCAAGTATGAAGTTTATTGCTCTTCTCTTGGGTACTTTTCATACTCGTCAATTGAACTAGTCTGATATAAGTATTGCACCTGACAGTATTAATTTATATTTTGGAATCTTTGATAGTAAAGCAAATTGTGATCTAATCTTGGACGAGCCCCAAATTTCATGTAAAGCGCAACAGTTTTTTTCAGCTAGTTCATGAAAAGATATGATGAACAAACTATACGTGTAAGCTAACAAAATTGATGTGATCAACAATTATAAACCAAGACTAGTGTAATGCATTGTTTTTAAGTTACTACAATGAAAGAGACCATTGAAACTACTAAACCTCTGAAGAAACCGGCTGGAGTAACACTCAAGCCCATTGGAAATACGAACGTGACACAGGAACTAAGTAGGTCCTATTAATTTTATTGCTCTGCTTAAGATATGTTACATATTTATTGTTAATTGAGCTAGTGATGTATATGTATTGCTTTAATGTGTAATTCCTACCAAAACTCCTCATGTCCGAACTAATTTTAGTAGGTCTGCGTAATATAAATATCAATTCAGTTTATAAACCATGTAGTATACGACAGAATTGGAATTGATTTACGAATGGTATTTGACAGTAATGATTGATTTTAATCAATGTCGTTTCATTGTGGCAATATAATAAAGAGCATAGAAGGTCACTAATCGGATAACATTTGGTCAGTATATTTGATTAATAATTCAGTGAACCATTTTTCACAGGTTTATCACCAACTGAAACCAAAATTGATTTGACACAAGAATATATCTCCACAACTGCTGGCCAAAAAGAGCAGACAACAGAGGGTATTATGATTTTATTACACATTTTAGTTTGCTTAATGTCATCAGAGGCTCTCATTTCATGCATTTTACGTATTTAGGTTTAACATTAACTGAAACCACTGAAGATCCCAAGCAGAAGAAAAAGACAAATGGGACAAGTTCTACCAGCCATAATGGCCAGACTGAGGGTAATGCTATATCACTACCATTATTATGTTGACATCACGGGAGACTATTCCGTTTACTCGTATTCAGTGCAAGTTTAATTTCTTTCAAAAAGTATTTAGTTGTCGCTTAAATATTCTCCGAAATGTAGCATTAAACTTCATTGATTCAGCAATAACTACTTGCGGTTAGCTGAATCATTACAATCAGTTCTATGTTTGAATGGAGTTCTATTGAGTCAGTGAAATTGAATGAGCTACTGTCATCCACTCCCTGGCAAAGTAAGGGGGGGGGGGGGGCTCGTAGTGCAGGTGCATTTGAGGTGAACATTAGAGTGCAATTTGTGGTTGACACACCTATTACTGATATACAGCATATACAGAAAGAATAATGCTATACTCAAATTGTACAAAAGCCCATACACTGTAATTGCTTGTGCCAACAAGACTGTTAACGGTCAAGCTATCTATCTATATATTTAAATATCTATCTATATCTATCTATATATCTATCAGAGCAAACTAAATCTAACTCTACTCAATGCATTGGTTTGAATCTCCAACCTTGAGGGGTTTTTCAAGCCTCAGGAAAATCCTTGTCTAATTCTTTTGTAAAATATATGCTGTTTGTTTCTTGTTTATTGGTTGTTGATATATATTTAAAATGTGCGCACAGGTGCTATATATTTTTTTAATTAAATACTCCTTGTGTATTGACAAAATTTGGATGGATGGGAACACCTGGCGTGTGGTGTAAGTATAGGAATATTTTTTGGTCCAAAAGCGCTGAAAATAATGAGCAGTACCATGGATAGGGGTGAAACTGAAAAGGCTACTTCAACACCACAAAAACAACCTGATTTTGCTGGTAAATATTCTTTCTATTATACTGTTTTAAGATGTATTCAGAATAGTTCATATTTTGTATCATATACAAAGTCATTTAATCTACAAAAGTAAGTGTATGTAAATAAATTGAGTGATTCTTGTAATTAAAATGAAAGAAACGACTGGGAACATGAAGGATATGATGACAAATGAAACCATACCGATATCCGAAGCTGAGCCTCATTTGCATTTAACTAAGGAGCCAGGTAGGAAGAATATTATTTCAGCTTTATTTACTATTCAGTTTTAGGGGGTGGTAAATATCGCTGATTGGCAAATTTTGCTGATGCCGAAGGTACCAATGTTTTTTATATTTATTTGTATAAGTTTGGATGTGTGGTCCCAATTAATTGTTGTATTGTATGATTATGTCATATTTTGGAAAATCGCAGAATTCTTTTTAATGATATACGAAGAATTCTAGATTGAAGCGTAAGTAACAAAAGTCAGATACAGCAAAATTTAAAGGGAAATGACTGGTACATACTAGAATGTAAAATAGTAATAAATTAATATGGTTATTGTTATAATTTAGGTCCAGCAGTGCCAGGAAACCTACAGGATTTTTGGCAGAACATTACTTTGACTGCTGTGGCCAATTCCATGCCTGAACCAGAGACGAAGTGGAAGATTTACTTCTGTAAATATTGTTATGATTGTACTATATTAAGAGCCGTGCTATCTGCATATTAGCCAGATGCCTTCTTTACCAGTGGCTTGCATCCAGAAAGACGACTAGGTTAGCTCAAAATTTGAAATCCATGTTTGGTCTATAGCGCCAAATTCTTCATTTGCTAGACATTTGTGTAAAACTTTCATCTTTCTAAGTCAGGCTCAACAATTGAAGAAAAGTGGTATTTATGTTTCTCTATTTTAATAAACTTTTGTAGCGATAACACAGAAACTGGATTCTTCATCATTTTTGATGTCATTGGAACCAATTTCTTGTCAAACTTTTTTTAAGCAGAAGTTGTAGATTTGATATAATGCCGGTTTTAGCCTGGCTGTAGAGCGACTTTTTTTTGGTAGTGTCTGTTGGCACTGCATATGCAGTATACTTTAACGGCTATAGAAAATTGGACATTGATACTGTAGATGCAGTGTCCATAGATTGTTTTGGTTGACCCTGTTATGTCCATAGACCGTTCTGGCCATTGGCACTGTGATAGATGTGCATTGAATGTATTCAAATTATTATTTCTTTATGTTTATGTTATACTATATTAGCTAATAATCTATTTTACTCTTTATTTATATTATATATATTGGCTATGGCACTGCAAATGTTTTGGCAATTGGCGCGGCAGATGGTAAGGCACCCTTTGGGGAAGGGGCCGTATATGGCGGCAATGATAAAAGTGGAGAAGGGTGGACCTGTGAGGGATACGGGTCAGTCAAGATATAGTTCTCCCTGGAACCCTCCCCTGGTCCCCTTCCAGGAGACAAGACCCTGAGCTAATTGGGGTTCAGTCTCCTTGTGGAACGTGACCCCTGGGACTTCTGTTGGGGGCCCATGCTATCGCCACACCGTATTTGTTATGTGTGGGTGTGATTTAAAAGATCAGTGTAAAATCCGTTACTAAAATACGGTGTTGTCATAACCTTACATCTGTTTTGATTGTGTTATATTAGTGCTACATGTCAATAATTATAATTTGTCAATATTTATAGAAGAGTTTAAATCTGTTTAATGTTTTGTTGTTGTTTTTCTTGCAGGGGGTGTTGGTGTTGCGGAGATTATTGGAATTTTAATTGGTTTGATTCTTTTTGTGGTTATTATATTGGGCGTGGTAATGTTCATCGTGGTCAGAAGAAGTAATCGCAAAGAATGCATGGGTGGACAATGGACAGACCATGGGTATAGGACTTGGCTGATGTATCAAAGGTGAAATATAGGCCATTTCATCAGTTCATGCACTCACAGGAAACATTTAGACCAGTTGTGTCTGCCGTTGTTAACCGATGAACAGTTAATCTAAGAGTTGCTGTTTATTTTAAGTTGGTTCATCCAATATATGATGTTAAGTTTAGATGATAGTGAATAAGAAAATGAAAAGGCCTAATAATGCAAATGTAATTAAAGACCTATCCAATAGAATAGGAGTCGGTCAAATATATTTTGTGTTGTATGGCTGTAGATTCACTTAACAATTTTATGTTATGATATCATTGTGTTGTTAAGTACACATCAACCGGTAACCCTTTGAATACCTAAATGTTAGTGGCGTTTGTTTTCTTCATATTAATGCAATTTATAGATTTACTGCATTACTCTGTGTTATGTTTTGTTATTAATTTATATTGTTTGACTGGAGGTCAATCTGCTGATTATTCTGAAGAAGATGGTTTATCAAAATGAATGGTCTACTGTGTTTGTATCATTAGAATTGTGGTAACCTCACAATAAGATCCAAGTCTGATGAAAGACTGCTTTATTTCTAGTTCCAACAACGCAGAGTTACACAAGCCAAAACACATCTCCCCCAGGTGTCGCCACTAGCAAACTACATTCACCGCATTCCTCCACCGTTAGCGCAAAACAACTATAAAAGTAACTTCTACAAATTTGACTGTAAAACTTGACTACAAGTGTGTAAGACACACCATGAAAATAAGCTGGACATCGACTTCTAAAAGTAACAACCTACATCTCGGAAAGTTAACAACTTACTGAACAATTTAGCACTACTGATAACTTACTGAACAATTTAGCACTACTGATCTGAATAAAGAACTACATCAGCTAATACAGTTTTAACTAATGCGACACCCCGGAACTTAGTTGATAAACTGAACCCTTTTTACTGTTGACATACAGTGTACAAAAAAAAGAAAAACTCTCATGCTATAACATCACAACAAATAAATCTACTTTAGTGAGAAACAAAGTTGCCTTCAGGAAAACATTTAACCTCAACACTATCCCACTAAATCAAAGTGTTTACAAACCATTCTCCACACAAAATAATTGTCCACACAGGAGAGTCAATATCCTCAGAAATTACCCACACAGGTAGCTACAAGTCCCCTGTCCACAGGACAGGGTTACAAGGTCCTGGATGAAAAATTATTGACTTTTTGGCTTGAGTGGGAAATAGCCTTTTAGTAAACGTTTGTCACACAACACACACCTGCTGTAGGGTTAGACATACCTTTTTTATATTGTGTCGCGCTCAGATATGGTTGATTTCTTCCAATATTAATCGATTTCTGTGCCATTTTCGAATTCACATTTCGGTAAACAAAGCTTGAAGCATGGCCGCCTAGTTCCAAAAAACTCACAAGAGGACTCTGGCAACGTTTCAACGCCCCTAGTGGCATACAGAATAGTGCTGACCAGTCCTCATTTCTGTGACTGCTGGGGGCGTTGCAATGGCGAAAGTTTAGTGAATTATTAACAGAGTTTTTGGTGCTTGTTGATGTACTTCTTGGGCATTCTACTGTCAGATTCCGAGTGGACGAAAAGCAGTCTGTATAAAGAGCTATCAGCACCGAATCGCACTGATGCGCCCTCTTGTGTATATTTACCACAAAAAGCATGAACTAGCAAACGTGAATTTGAAAACGCTCTTGAAAAGGATAATTCCACTGGCTTTTTCAGTGAAATATGAATACAAGTTGATAGTTAACAGAGTCGTACTCCTGTGCATCACGACGAAATAAGGTATGCTGACATGTTTATGGAAAAATATGTGTCGTAAATGTCAACATCAAAGAATTCCCATACAACGCGTTCCGACCCTACATCGCATCTAATGCAATGTAGGTCGGTTCTGGCTACCACACAGGCAGGTCCACACAGGACTAGCTACAAGTCCCCTGTACACAGGACAGGGTTACAAGGTCCTGCATGAAAAAATATTGAATTTTTGGCTTGCGTGGGAACTAGCCTTTTAATAAACATTTGCCACACAAAGTACACCTGCTCTAGGGTTAGACATACCTTTTTTCTATTGTATCACGCTCAGATACGGTTTATTTCTTCCATTCTTATTGTTTTCTGTACTATTTTTTTAACTACATTTCACAACAGAATTATGAGAAACATGGCCGCCTAGTTCTGCCGAAACTCACAAGAGGGCGCCGGCAACGTTTTAACGCCCCTAGTGACACACAGCATAGCGCTGGCAAGTCCGTAGCTTTCTCAATTTCACAATTAAAATAAGTTGATAAACCATTTCCACATGATTCCACTGTTCTATGGGTCTAATGAAGCTAAAATATTAGATATTTATCTGCACCATTGCATCTGGGTGGTGCTGTGATGTCGCCAGAGCCCTCTAGTTAGTTTTAGTGGAACTAGACCGCAATAACATGGTCGATTCGTCACTGCACGATTCATCCCCGTGAAAACTGGATGGTTCATCACTCAAAAAAGGTCGGTTTTTCACCCGTAGTTAACATATTTTATATAGTAGCAGTGACGATACACTCTACCGGCCGAATCAACCTATTTCGGGTGACAAATCGACCAATTTCGGGTGACGAACGGACCAGTTTTCATTGGGTTGAATCGGGCAGTGACGAATCGACCTGCTACCGGTGAAAGCATGAACGAAGCGAACGTGAATTTGGAAATGCTCTTAAAAAGGATGTTTTCAGTGGCTTTTTCAGTAAAATCTGCGTGCAAGTAGTACACATAGTACTCCTGTACATAACGACGAAATAAGGTATGCTGACGTGTTTATTGAGAAAAATGTGTCGTCCAAGAATTCCTATAACAGACGTTCCGACCCTACATCGCATCTTATGCAATGTAGGTCGGTTCTGGCTAACACAGGACGTATCCACACAGGAAGTAAGTTTCCACACAGGAAGTATTCACACACAGTTTCCATACAGGTAATTTTACGCAGGAATTTTTACGCAGAATACTGTTATTAATACATGGATACACAGTTTCTCACACAGACACTATCAATAAACGACAACTAAAAATTAAATTCACATTTACCAATCTAGTCTTTCTGGAGGCTTCCGTACGCGAATAGAACACCTTGGACCAGATGATGCAACACTGCTTTCCGTCACTCTGCTATTTTCAGGTACTGTTATATGTCCGAGTTGATGACATGAAGACACGAGCGTGGATTTAGTTCAGACATGTTTATTTTAGAAACAACTCAGTGCGCGTGCGCGCTGCATACATTAAGTTGGTAAAATGCGGATCGTGATAATCGGATCCGTACCGTTAAGTGGACTATACAACATCCCTCTTTCTTCATTAGAAAAGCATAGTTGTCCATGACAAGTTTCATAATCAATAACTGCCATCGTAATGTATTTGAGTGTCTTTTGTCACTTGTATGTTGATCTGTAATAAAGTTGATGAAGTGTCTTTTCACATTAATTGTCTTTTCACATTAAATGTTAATTACATGGGATGTGATGTTATTAATTGTCACAAAAGCATTCCGAACACAGTTTACATGTCATTTACAAACAAGAACTGTTAACACCAACAGAATGTTCACCTTAACACATTTTGTGAACATGTGAATCAACTACTTTGATTACAATCAACTGCAACAAGCTACTAAGCTTGGCTAAACACAACTTTCTTAACATTCTTCAATTAGCCTGTTTGGCTTATTAGTTATTCTATTTGAGTGTCGTGACTCAATAGTATTATCCATTGTTTGCTCGCATGGAGCGTTCTCAAATCTAACCTTCTTCTTAACTTTACCACTACTCTGAGCTTTATCTGTATTGGGAATCTCAGGTGCATTCTGCACTGTCTCACTATTCTGAGCAAGCTCAGATGCTGGTCTTTCTCTTAGAAATCTGCGATTTCTCCTAACTACTGTACCACTAGGTAAAGTCACTACATAGGAACGGGGCTCAGGGCTTTTACTCCTAACTGTTCCAGGGCTCCATTTCTTGTCATTTGGGTCTTGCACGAATACCTTATCATTTGGTCTGAGCTCACTGAGTTCTGGACCAGTACCTCTATTGTAGTACTCTTCAGCAGTTTTCTGCTTACTCATCAGAGACTCATGTTCATTGATCCTATGTAAGCTAAGTTCTTGTTTGACTGGGAGGTTTGATCTGATTTTTCTACCATACAACAGCTCTGCAGGACTCGGTGTTCTGTTGTCTTTGGGGGTGCTACGAAGACACAGGAGTGCCATCTGAGGGTCTACACCTGACTGCTTGGCCTTCAAAAGTGTATCTTTCACTACACCTACATACTTCTCCGCCATTCCATTACTTTGGGGATAGTGGGGGCTGCTGGTGATGTGTTCAAATTCCCATGTCATCGCGAAGTTGCGAAATGAGGATGAGCTGTATTGTGGGCCATTGTCTGAGTACAGTCTTTTTGGAATACCATGGGCTGCGAACAGGTCCTTGCAAAATTTTATCACCTCGCTACTACAAGTAGACTTCAAGTATCTAGCAAATGGCATTTTGCTAAAGTGGTCAATCATTATGACATAATGATGTCCATCTAGCTCAAATAAGTCACTGGACAAGATTTCCCAAGGATGGGTTGGTACGTCATGTCCTAACATTGGTTCACGTTTGTTGCTTTTGGCATTTCTTTGACAAACTTCACAATCTGAAACAATTTGCTCAATTGCAGACATCAGATTGGGCCAGTAAATGCTATCCTTGGCCCGCAATTGTGACTTTGTTATCCCTTGATGACCTGAATGTACCCTCTCGAGATACTCTTTCCTGTATCTGGTGGGAATGATCATGCGTTGACCAGCAAACAAGAGACCATTTTCTATACTAATGTAATCTCTTAGAGACCAGAAGGGTCGAAGCAATTTGGGAGCAAGTTTAACTTGATCAGGCCATCCAATGATTACTTGGTCCTTTAAGAGCAATAGCTCCTCATCTTGTTGGCTTGCTAATCTCAACTTCTCTAATTGTCCAGCAGATATTTGGACAGTGTGAATAGCTTGTTCTAGCTTAACAGCTGAACCTTGGGTTGGCTTAACTCTAGATAGGTAGTCTGCATAGACCATCTCTTTTCCTGGCCTATAAGTCAATGTAATATTATATGGTTGTATGCGTAACAGCATTCTTTGTAACCTTGGAGGGGTTGAACTGAGTGGTTTCAGAACAATATTCTCAAGTGGCTTATGATCACTGAATACCACTACGGGTTTGCCAAATATGTAAGTGTGGAATTTCTCCAGGGCAAAAACAACTGCCAATAATTCTCTTTCAATGTTGGCATAATTGGACTCTGCCGGAGTGAGTGCTTTTGATGCAAATGCAACAGGTTTTCCGTTCTGTACCAGTGCTGCCCCTAATCCTAATAAGGATGCGTCAACTTCAATTTCCGTGGGCATATTTGGATCAAAATAACGTAGTCGCATATCCTCACTAACAGTGTCCTTGATTAACTGAAAAGCTTGTTCATGTTCGGCTTCCCAATGCCATTCAACATCACTCTTTAACAATTGTCTAAGTGTGCTAGTCTTTGAGGACAGGTGGGGAATAAATGGACCTAGGTACTGAATTAATCCTATGAAACTTTGTAACTCAGTTTTGTTTCTAGGTGGTGGGCGACTGCGAATGTCATCACATTTCTTACCATCTGGATGCATGCCGTCGGCAGACCAGATTAAACCATAGAACTCTACAGAGCTTTTGAGTATTTCGCACTTTTCAAACCTGAACACTAAGCCGTATTCTTGAGCAGCTCTCATTAGTCTGTGTAGTGCCTCGTTGTGCTCTTTCTCGGTAGCACCGTGCACCACAACATCATCAGCTATTCCTACCACACCATTTCCTGCTTTGCACAATATGTCATCCATTAATTTCTGAAAGATATCTTGGGAGACACATAGGCCAAAAGGCAACCTACAGAATTTGTACTTTCCGGCAGGACTGCTAAAAGTGCACAATTCACTGCTCTCAGTGTCTAAAACTACAGACCAGTAGCCATGTTTGGCATCTAATTTTGAAAATACCCTTGAGCCTGTGAATTTATGGCTAATTTCCTCAAGTGTCGGTATCTTGTGATATGTACGCTTAATGGCCTTGTTAAGGTTTCTGGGATCTAGACAGATTCTTAAATCACCTGATGCCTTTCTGGAAAAAGCTAGTGAGTTGACCCAATCACATGGCATATCATCTGGACACTTGGCAATTACACCCAATTTCTCCATTTCACTCAATTTCTGACATATTTCCTGCTTAAGCTGAATTGGGAATTTCCTTGGGGGTGTGACAACAGGTATTGCATCATCCTTAAGCTCAATCTTATATTTCACAGGAAATTTGCCAATGCCTTCAAAACATTCAGGGTAACATTTCTTCAAATCATCAGTACTTCTAAGCATGACGTCATTGTTCACACGCTTTGCATCATTGTTCACACATTTTGCATCATTGTTAACACATTTTGCATAATTTTGTGCACGTTTACACTTGTTAACATCATTTTGTGCACCGTTTACAATGGAGATGTTTTTACTGTCAGACACTTTGACAATTTCAAGTTTTTCACACAAGTCACAAGATAGGATGGCTGGCCCATCTGTGTCACATACATAGAACCTGGCACTCATGAATTTAGATTTCTCAAATTGGACTGGGAAGTCAATGTACCCAAACTGATCAATATTTGTGCCATTTACTGCTGTAAGAGTCACAATACATGGTTTCAATTGATTACAGCGGGTTTCATACTCTGGATACATCTGTTTAAGACACCTCAACGGCAATATATTGCCGTTTGCCCCTGTATCAGCCTTTACAGTCAAAGTAACATGTTTTACAATGTCTGGTGGCTTTACATTCAGTTTAGCCATAATTGACTGTCGACTATTCACATTGTCAATTTGTACAGTGAGTGCACCACAATCGAGTACTTCATCTGTTGTGACATGGTTGACTTGTTTGTTGTCTTTGTGCTGTCCGTTGGGTCCTCGAGATTTTGACCTCCGTCTTGATTTCGAACGTCCTTTCGAGTCTCCGTCTCGGTTAGTCTTTGTGCGACACACCTTAGCTGCATGGTTCGGACGGCCGCATGCTGTGCATGTGGTCCCGTACGCAGGACACTTTCGCGGTGGATGTTCTTCTCCGCAGAACTTGCATGTGAATCTCCGTCCGCGATGTTGAGTTTTAATTGCGCTGATATTCGCATCTTTCGGACTTGAAAAACTCTTTGTGTTGTCTATAGTTGCCTGATAACTTGTGATGGACTTAACTGTGTCATCCAAAGACAAGTCATTTCCTTTCTTGATTAGGTTTTTCCGCTCCTCAGGCCAGCGAGTGCCTTTAAGGAGTTGAAACGTGATCTGCTCCTCTTTGTTTTCATTACTCAAAAATTTGCAACCGTTCGCTTTAGCCTTGACTCTACAAATGAAATCTTCAGCTGTCTCACTTTCTTTCTGTGCCATGCCCGAGAGCTCCAGCCTCATGACCCATTTGTTCACGGTACCAATCATGTGGTCTTGAAATTTCTTAAATACCGTATATGGTACATTTTTTTGTTCATCTGTCAGGGCCCAAGTTTTCCATAAATCATGGCCTCGTGGACCTGATGAAAGCAGTATATAATGCCATTTCTTTTCATCGGCCACCTCATGAAACACAAAATAACTTTTCAAGAAATCAAACCACTCGCCGAATGCATCAACTTGATCGGAGCTGTCCCAATTTAACATTGGCAAACTTACCGAAGTACCATTTGCCATAGTTCTCTTTGTTAGGAATGCGATCTAATTCGGGAGTTTCATTGGCGTTTTCTTGAGTTTTTTAGGCGATTTTCTTCAAATTCTGGGCTGTCTGGGCTGTCTAGACCGTATGGCGCGAAAACGCTGGGATCCAAGCTGGGCGAACACGTGCTGGAAGGCTCGCTATGCGGTCGCTGTCTGGATCGATTTTCGCTTGTTCTGGTCGGTTTCTGGGCCTTCAGAACCATCCCCGTTCGTGGCGGACATCTTCCCGCACGTTTTTCTGCATGTTTAGGGGTTCCTTTCCGGCTGCCACCATGTTATATGTCCGAGTTGATGACATGAAGACACGAGCGTGGATTTAGTTCAGACATGTTTATTTTAGAAACAACTGCATACATTAAGTTGGTAAAATGCGGATCGTGATAATCGGATCCGTACCGTTAAGCGGACTATACAACAGGTACCACTTGGGATGCAGGCACCACAACTGGAGCAACCGCTGGATGAACTACTTCAGGCACAGCAACAACCGACGACACAGGCAAATCCACACTAGGAACATCCCCAGCAAGCACACCAACATTATTTCAACGTTGAAACAAGGTTTTACCATAACCTTTAAATAACGTTGATAGCACACGTAGAATGAAAGTTTTTATAACGTTATTTCATGGAGGTTATTTTAACGTTGAGGTTTGGAGGTTATTTTAACGTTGAGGTTTGGAGGTTATTTTAACGTTGTGGTTATAATTCTTAGTTCTAGGCCATGCATGAAACAGCAACATGTATACACTGTGTTGGCGCCGAAATGGTGGCGTTGCAACACTTGTTCTCATTTTCATAGGCCTAATATTTTGTGTTGTAGAAAAAGTTCTGTATTTCCGGTTCCTGTATTCTCGCATGGTTTTCTTACTCTCTTCGAGAGCTGCTGTATCAAATATATCAAAATTCTGTGAAAATAAACTGGTAATGAAGACAGTACAGTAAGAAAACCGGAGGATCAACTCTCAAGGACACTGGCAGCACCCCTGCAGTGTGTGACACGGCGACACTATGGAAAAAAGGCAGGACAAACCCAACCAAAATATTGACAACAAAAACCATGTGCTCAGACAGGAGGCGAACATGACAACGAATGGCGATCGAAGCTGGCAAATAATTGACACCGACATTGGTGATGCAGGTAGCGTGCATACAGCCTGTTCTGGTAGATCAAGAGTATCCAGTAAAAGTGCAGTCCACTTTGAACTGATGAAACAAAAAGCCAAGGCAGAGTCTGCCAAGATTCGTTTAAAATTTGCAATGCAAGAAGCTGAGTTATGTCAGAGAGAAACTGAAGTCAAGGTCCGACGCAGTATCCTTAAATCAGAATGTGAAGTTGAAGAAGCTGAGGCTGAACTAAGAGTGATGGAGGAAGTAATGGAAGACGAAGCGGGAAGCAGACTGTCAATCATGACAGATGAACTCAAGTCTGAGGACAAAGTTAAAGAATACCTAGGTACAAGAATTATTATGAATCACCAGTCCTCAACGTGATGCCATCACTCGAAGAGGCTGTCACTTCTGTGCCAGCGACTGCCATTGTCAATACAGTTAACAAACAACCGGCAGGGCGTACAGATAAGAATCAAGTCACCCCAAGAACATCCGGCAACCTGAATCCTTATGTAGAGGAATTTGATCCGTACCCAAGGGATCCACCAATCCTAACCCCTTACCTAAGCAAAAATAAAATGACCCCAGGTGCAAGAGACATTCTGCAACTGACCCCTCCACGGCCAAGGTTTGAAGAACAAAAATCCCAGCAAGATGTGGTGTCTGAGTTGACAAAATTCATGTTAAAGAAAGACCTAATAAAATGTCGGTTGGCCAAGTTTACAGACAATCCCAACACATATCTAATATGGAAAATGACTTTCAAGAATGTTATGAATGAACTAAGTGTGACCCAAGCAGAGGAGATGGATCTCCTCTTGCAATATCTTGGCCCAGACTCAACTAAATATGTTATGACAATGAGAGCTGCAAATATACACAACCCCCAGAAAGGATTAGATCGCATTTGGCAGAGACTAGAAGAGGAATATGGTCGCCCAGAGAAGATACAACCATTCCTGAATGCAAAACTTGCCAATTTCCCGAAACTAACCAACAAGGATCAAAGGAAACTTTTTGACTTGGTAGACCTGTTGTCAGAAATAGAAGCCATCAAGGAAAACCCATCCTATGCAGATTTACTCTCTTACTTTGACACTACCTCAGGAATAAGTCCAGTGTTGAGCAAACTGCCCTACGGCATCCAGGAAAAGTGGGTGCAAGACTCAATAAGATACAAAAAGTCACACAACGTGATTTTCCCTCCATTTTCTCATTTTGTGAAGTTTATTCATGGCATTGCGCAAGTGAAAAATTATCCATGTATAACACTGGAGACTCAACATGCAATTAATATGCAAAGAACATCAGACTTTAAATTCAACAGGTCTGCGCAGAGCAAACTTGTAGCTTGCCACAAGACAGAGGTGACTCAAAATGACACATCATCCAAGATGGTGTGTCCAATACACAACACAAATCACTCCTTGAATGATTGCAAAGCATTTAGATCGAAACCTTTAGAGGAAAGGAAGCAGTTCCTGAAGGATCATGGTCTGTGCTACAAATGTTGTGGAACAGTACGGCATTTAGCTAAGGACTGCAGATTGGAATCCGTGTCCTGCGGATTATGCAGAAGCAACCTTCACCCAACAGGCCTCCATGTGGATGAATCATTCATCTCGCAAACCACAGCTGCCACAAGTTACGGCGGGGAACGCGGATCGACTGGAGCAAAGTACAGCGCAGAACCAACAGTACATTCCAAGTGTACCAAGCTTTGTGAACCAGGCTTTAATGGAAGATCTTGTGCCAAAATTGTGCTATTTAAAGTATACCCCACCGCGAAACCAGGGTTAGCCACCAGGATGTACGCAATCATTGACGATCAGAGCAACAGGTCCTTGGCTAAGACTGAGTTTTTTGACACTTTCAATGAAAAGGGATCTGAAATGGAATACACTTTACTGTCATGCTCAGGATTGTCGGCAGCCACCGGCAGACGAGCAACAAACTATGTCATTGAATCCTTGGATGGTACCACATCATTGAAGTTGCCGACTTTGATAGAGTGCAACAACATACCAGACAACAGAAACAAAATTCCTACAGCCGAAGTGGCCAGGGAATACAAACATTTGCAAGACATATCAAACTCTCTACCACCAATTGACAATCAAGCAAACATACTACTACTATTGGGCAGAGATCTTATCAGCGCACACCAAGTATTGGACCATCGAGTTGGTTCTGGCAACTCTCACTATGGACAAAAACTAAATCTTGGATGGGTTATCATAGGGGAAGTGTGTCTTGGGAAGATTCACAAGTCAGAAAGGATCAATGTCATGAAGACCTGCATATTGAACAATGGCCGACCAACACTGTTCCCCCCCCCCCCTGCACCAACAGCTTTACAGTCAGGGAGCGTAATCTTGAAGAGATATATTGTGAAATCGACAGCAAGATTTTTGTACTCACAGCAGATGACAACCAACCCGGAAAATCAGCGGAAGATTTGGAATTTGAAAACATTATGGCGAAAGAGATGCACAAAAATGAGAAAGGAAACTGGGAGGCTCCTTTGCCATTTAGGTGTAACAGGCCAACACTACCCAACAACAAACAACTAGCATTAAACCGAGCTAAATCACTTGAAGCTAGTCTAAAAAAGGACGAAAACAAGAAGGAACATTTCTTAGACTTCATGCAGAACCTGGTCAACAAAGGGTTTGCGGAAGAAGCTCCACCAATATCAGACAGCAAGGAACGCTGGTACTTACCAATTTTTGGAGTTTACCACCCCAAGAAACCATCTCAGATACGAGTCGTCTTCGATTCATCGGCTCGATGCCAAGGCATATCCCTGAACCAAGTGTTACTCTCTGGCCCTAACCTCACCAACGATCTCTTAGGGATACTAATGCGATTCCGCAAGGGACCAATCGCAGCAACAGCAGACATCCAACAGATGTTTTATGGTTTTCATGTGAACAAGAACGACAGAGACTTTCTCAGATTTCTCTGGTACAAGGACAACAACATGACCAAGGAATTAGTGGAGTATCGTATGACAGTTCATGTGTTCGGCAACACTACATCACCAGCGGTAGCTACTTATGCCCTGCGAAAGACAGTGGAGAACAGTGATGAAGATGTCAAGGACTTTGTGAACAAGAACTTTTATGTTGACGATGGACTTCTGTCAGCAGAGACAGTTGACGAGGCTGCAGGTATGCTGAAGAGAACTCAGCACGAACTGGAAACCGGTGGCAGGTTAAAATTACACAAAATTGCTTCGAATAGTATTACCTTGATGGATCAATTCCCGCATGAAGACTTGTCAAAGGAAATACAAAACCTTAACTTCTCCAAAGAATATTTACCATTTCATCATAGCTTGGGGCTGACGTGGGACCTAAATTTAGACAGATTCACCTTCCTCGTTCCAGAGAAACCTAAGGAACTCACACGGAGAAGTATTTTGGCAATGATAAATAGCGTGTTCGATCCCATTGGATTCCTGGCTCCAATTATGATCAAAGGCAAGATGTTGTTACGGGAAACTACAGAGGTTGCAAAGGATTGGGATGACGAACTCCCTGTCACTTACCAAGACGACTGGTAAACATGGATCTGTTCATTAGATGCTCTGAAGAAACTTCAAATTCCAAGGACCTATGGAACCATACTACTTTCGAAGGCTAGACAAAGAGAAGTTCACATATTCTGTGATGCCTCCGAGAAGGCCATAGCTGCAGCTGCATACCTGAGAGTTGTCGGAGACCGCGGACACATTAGTGTTGGTTTTGTGTTTGGAAAAGCAAAACTGGCCCCACCCAATGGTCATTCACTGCCAAGGCTAGAGCTGTGCGCGGCTGTGCTGGCAGTAGAGGTGGGCGACATTGTTAGAGGAGCATTGGATCTGCAGGTGGATACCACCAAATATTACACAGATAGCCGAGTCATACTGGGCTACATAAACAACAAAACCAGACGGTTCTACACGTATGTCAGCAACCGTGTCGACAGAATCAAACACTCATCAAAGTCAAACGACTGGCTCCATGTCAGCACTGACCTGAACCCGGCGGATTTGGGGACCCGCTCAATCCCACCCACAGCACTACAGAACAGCAGTTGGCTTAATGGACCAGCCTTTCTGCAGCAAACCGATGCTTCGGAGAATGACAAAGACATCTTTGATATGATTAACCCGGACGATGACAAAGAAGTGCGACCGGAGATCTCGTGTTGCAAATCACAAGTAACAGAAAATGGCATAGGAACTGAGAGATTCACCAGATTCTCAAAATGGCAGTCGTTAGTTCGTGGTCTGAGATGGCTCCAGATCATCATCCGGCAGTTCAAATCACGAAAATCGGACCAGGACTCTGAAGTTAGACAAGATTCCACAGCCGAGTACCTGATCATAAAAGCAACTCAGACTCAGTACTATGCAGAAGAGATGGAAGATCTGCGCCAAGGCAAGGGACTGTCGAAATCAAGCCACATTGCCTCCTTGAACCCATTTTTGGACAGTGAAGGCATGTTGAGAGTAGGGGGTAGACTGGAGAATGCATTCCTCAGTTACTCAGAAACCCATCCAATAATACTACCAGGGAAGGTTTATGTGGCATATCTTATCGCTCGGATGTGTCATGAAAAAATATCACACCAAGGACGACTCATCACAGAGGGCGCTGTGAGAAGCGAAGGATTCTGGATTACAGGCTTAAGACGACTAATCACCTCCATGGTGCATCAGTGCGTCCAGTGCAGAAAGTTGAGGGGGAAAGAGAGGCATCAAATCATGGCACCACTTCCTGTGGATCGGGTGACTGTAGAGCCTCCTGTCACCAACATTGGTGTAGATGTGTTCGGGGCATGGGAAGTCATCGCTCGAAGAACTCGAGGTGGTCAAGCCAACAACAAGCGATGGGCAGCCCTGTTCACCTGCTTGTCAACCCGTGCAGTGCATATCGAAGTGCTAGAAGAAATGACCAGCTCATCGTTTATAAATGCGCTGCGACGCCTGATAGCCCTTCGTGGCAAAGTGAAAGTTATCCGATCAGATCAAGGGACCAACTTCGTAGGAGCTGAGAAGCAAGAACAAAGAACAAGAACATTCAGTGGATATTCAATCCACCGCATTCCTCGCACATGCGTGGAGTGTGGGAACAAGCTATTGGGATGGCTAGAAGAATATTGGACTCTATGTTCTCTAATGGCTCCATGCAAACGATCACTCATGAGGTCCTTGTTAATTTGATGGCTGAAGTCTCTGCTGTCATCAACTCAAGACCCATTACGGCTGTATCGACAGATCCAGAAAATCCTGTGGTTCTCTCTCCAGCTCTGTTGTTAACTCACAAGAATGTAAATGACATGAACCCACAGGAAACACAAGACAGTGACATTGATATTCGAGACATTTACAGAGTTCAGTGGAAACGTGTTCAGTATTTGACAGAACTATTTTGGCAAAAGTGGCACAAGGAATATCTTGCCACTTTACAGGCTAGATCAAAATGGCAAGAGATTATTCCAGACGTCAAAGAAGGTGATGTTGTGTTGTTGAAAGACAAAGAGACTGTCAGAAGAATGTGGCCTTTGGGCCGGATTTCCGAGATCATCCGGAGTGCAGATGGAAGAGTACGCAAGGTCAAGGTGACTGTTCGTAGAAATGGAAAGAACTGTGACTATGAAAGACCCATTACTGAACTTATTATGTTGATTGATTCTTAAGAACTTTGTGCTACAAAGGAACTGTATTTTGTTAGCTCATTTCATGCATATTTAAGTGATCTGAGGTTTTCTGCTTGTTTTGAACTTGTAAGGTTAGACTTAGTGTAACATTTTGCAACCTGATGTTCTCAGGAATAACCGTATCCTAGTGATTATATAACTGTACTTAATGCTCACATGTTTTATACTTGTAGATAAGTATCTTGTTATGTTTATTAGTAAGAAGTTGTCATGCTGTTGAAGTAACTTTTCATACATGCCATAGTTTTTTTTGATAAGTTTTTCCTTTGTTAAAGTAATATTTGTTTCTTGTTAGGCTCATATAATGTTGAGTTGTCTAGGCCTAGTCGTTGTGTATCCATGACTTAGTCATAATGTTCTTTACACATAGTCATTTTATACTCAGTCAGTTATAACTAGTCTCAGCACTTAATTTTAGGATATATATTTATATATATTTGTACAAGTGATTTATTGATCAGTTTAAATCAGGCGGGGAATGTGTTGGCGCCGAAATGGTGGCGTTGCAACACTTGTTCTCATTTTCGTAGGCCTAATATTTTGTGTTGTAGAAAAAGTTCTGTATTTCCGGTTCCTGTATTCTCGCATGGTTTTCTTACTCTCTTCGAGAGCTGCTGTATCAAATATATCAAAATTCTGTGAAAATAAACTGGTAATGAAGACAGTACATACACTACAACAAATTCGTGCAGCTTAATTTAGAGCGATCGATCCCCATGCAATTAAAGAACCATCAGATCTTATTAAACATTTGTGTGTAAATTACTCTTGAACAACAAAGGATGACAAAGATTATAGCAGATTAAAAACTTACACAAATTTAAACAAAATGGCGCGGCTTCCTCCTTCAGCTAGGATGATGTCAGGCCAATTCCACCAGGGACGTTTGATTACATTAAAATTTGGTTAAAAAATGGTTTTGATATTAACATGAGATTAACATTAATACAACATTTATATAAGGTTTGATTACATACAAATCTAGTTGATTTTGATTTAGAAATTGCATTAATATTGAAACAACATATTTTGATAACATTCTAATCTGGTTTGAAGTATTAATTACATTAATTACAATATAGTGAGTGCATGATTACATTGAGCTATAATCATCATATATATATATCTGATATAAGCACTATATATATATATATATGTTGTAAGCATTTGGGAGGTGCATCGACTTGAGTATATGTGTATGATATATATATGAACTGACCCTGTTCACCTCTATTTATTAAAAAACAATAACCCTGTTCACCTCTATTTATTAAAATATGATATAGATATAAATATTATATTTATGTCGATCATTAAATTGTGATTGTAATGTAATGTTTTTTTTTTTTTTATTAACATCCAAGCTATGTGATTACAAATATATAAATAATATGAGCGAAGCTCCACCGCCGCAGGCGGCGAGCGCAGCTCACTTCCGGTAGACGATAGGCTACACAGTGGACAAGCGAACCGGAACTGGTTAAAAAATTGATTTCACTTATTATCGCTGTTCAAAAATACATGTAATCCTATGGAAGATCAACTTATTATCGTTTATTTTTGCCAAATGGTCCAGAACGAGACTACGTCGTCATGTAATAACAACGTCGTCGGTTCAAAAGTTGCGATGTCCATAATTTCGTAACGAATACACATCCAGCTTGAAACTTGGAGAAAACTTGTTTCTCTAACTGTAAAAATTCTAACTGTGACTAGAAATAGCGTTTATTTAGAAGGGGAACTCACCAGATATGAATAAACAAATCATCTTGAATCGATCACGCTCGCGCCAACGACATTGTTGCGATGACGTTTTATCACACCAGGGGGCAGTTGTAAGCGATCGCAGCGCCCCTGGCGGCTGAGAAACGCATTACAATTATCTGACTTCTTTTGCCTCTAAAATTGTTATCTATTGTCCGATTTTAAAAATTTAAAAACCTACATGAAGTCTAATTAATAGTTGAGAATAACTAGCGGGCCAATATTTCTGTTGGATGCAAAATTCCCCACCAGAAATATTCAGGGCATACTAAATTTGTGTGTTAACTAATGATTTCATCAGACATTATTACTAAAAAGACAAGAAAGCAGCATTTGTATATATATAATTACTTGAATGTGCTAAATCTGGAGACACAGTAACTTTAAGTTGACATAAATATACATATAATATAGCTTCGCTCACTCCTGTCATTGACAGCTACATATTAATTTGCATCTTGTTTAATTTAATTGTTTACATGGGATTGGTGTTGATGCGTTTTTTATCATGCTCTTGCAAGTTTGTACTGGAAATTGCTCAGCTGGGTCTTGAGCAGCCCCCAGACCCCCTTGCCAAAATCACCGGTGTTGGCCCTTCGGGCCTTCCAGATGCCCTTTCCTGTGTCCCCTTGCCCTTGGCATGCATGGGCCCCAGAACTACCCCAGTCTATACTCCAGGTGGTGCTTGGTGGAAAACATCAGCTCCCATATCAATGTCAATCCCAAAGTCTTTAATAACATCATATAACATTGGTTTTCTGATTTAAGATGGTCTGAAGTGAGCTCTGAACAATTTGGGGGGACATTTGCCACACTCGAGCAATGATAAAAATTAATAAGTATGATTATAGCTCAATGTAATCATGCACTCACTATATTGTAATTAATGTAATTAATACTTCAAACCAGATTAGAATGTTATCAAAATATTTTTTTTCAATATCAATGCAATTTTTAAATCAAAACCAGCTAGATTTGAAAGTAATCAAACCTTATATAATGTTGTATTTACGTTAATCTCATGTTAATATCAAAACCATTTTTTAACCAATTTTTTTTTTAACCAAATTTGAATGTAATCAAACGTCATTTTAACGTTAATCTTTAATGACATTAAAACATTAACGCTAATCTCATGTTAATATCAAAACCATTTTTTAACCAACATTTTTTTAACCAAATTTGAATGTAATCAAACGTCATTTCAACGTTAATCTTTAAGTCTTTAATGACATTAAAACATTAACGTTGAATTGTGGTTTTATTTTGGTTTGGTAACGTTATTAGTGTATCTGGTGTAATATCAACGTTGATTTAAGGTTTGTGTGCTTGCTGGGTCAGTTTGAGTGTCCTTGACACTGGCCGGATACTGGTCAGATTCACATGTACTGCCAGATGCGATAGCAACACATGATCTGAATCTCACATGATCCATGTGACGTTTGACAACAGGACCCTCACACAATTCAATCATGTACGTAACAGGGCCCACTTTGTCCTTCACAATTCCTGGTACCCACTGTGTATGTTTGCCTTGTAACACCACAAGTACAGGGTCTCCACACTTGAAGTTGCGCTGGTGTGCATGCTGATCATGCTCGAGCTTTTGTTGGTGTTGACGCTCTACCACCTTTGCGGTGGGGTCTGGGAATATGCGATCCACCTGAATTCTCAGTGTTCGGTTCATTAACAGTTCTGCTGGGGAATGGCCTGTCGATGTCTGTGGGGTTTTGCGTTAAGCAAGTAAGAACCTGGCGACTCTGGTCTTCACATTCCCCTCCGAAAACACCTTCATACCATTCTTGAAGACTTGAACTGCCCGTTCAGCCAGCCCATTACTTGATGGGTGATAGGGTGACACACGAATAAGGTTGATGTTATTTTTTCAGGTGAAGTCACTGAAAACATCATTCACAAAATGCGCACCATTGTCACTCACAATGGTCTCTGGGACGCGTGATTGGCCAAAAACAACCGCAACTTCTCCATTTCGAATAAGAGTCGATGATGAGGAAAATCTTGCCCATCAAAAGTCTGGCATAATCGATGTGAACTATTGACAATGGTTTACTGTGATATGGCCAAGGATGTAACGGGGCGACTGCGGGCATCTTCCGGTTTACTTGACACGCCACCAAGCAATTCCACGAGCAAGTGACTTCATTCTAGAATTACCTGGATGTCCGACACGAAGTTCCTGTACAATCTGCTGCCTTCCAGGTGGTGGTACAATCACGCAATTGCCCCACAAGAGGCATTAATCCAGAACACTGAGCTCAGTGCGCCTGTGCTGATAGGGTAACAGATCACTGTCTGGCCCAGCTTGGCTTGGTCAACCAGACAACACATTTCAACACGAGCGACAACACTGGATCCTGTTTGGTCCACAATTTGACTCTTGTTGGTTCCAAACAATCGTAACAGCGGTTTGTGGTCAGTGTAAAGACAAAAGTCTCGCCCATACAAGTACTTATGGAACTTTGTCACTCCAAATAAAATTGCCAGAGCGGCAGAGCCTCTTTGTCTGGTTGTGAATAGCCCTTTTCTGCTGAAGTAAGGCTTCTCAACATATCCAACTGGGTGCTCACGGCTATTCATCACTTGAGACAAGACTGCCCCGACACCATACGGGGAGGCATCACAAGCCAACACAAGTGGTTTGGATGGATCATAATGGACCAACACTGGAGATGACCGTAGAAGCTTCTTGGCTTCCTGAAACGCACTTTCTTGTTTGTCCGTCCATTTCCACATAGTCTTTACACAACAAGTTCAAGGGCTCTAACACATGAACGAGATTAGGTACAAACTTGCCATAGTAATTCAATAAGCCAAGGAATGCCCTGAGTTCACTGACATTGGTCGGAGTTGGCGCTTGTTTCACAGCTTTCACTTTTTCAGGCATAGATTTTAAACCCCGCTCGGACACACAATGTCCCAGATAGGTTATCTCAGACTGCATGAACTTGCACTTGTCAACTTCAAACGTAATCCAGCCTTCTCTATTGGCTAACACTTTATTGAGAATATCAAATGTTCAGCATCATTGCGACCTGAATCATGTCATCCAAGTACACTGCAACATAAGCAATACCTTGCACAATACTCTCCATTAATCAAACTTGTTTGAAGCGACACATGCAAGAAATATTTCTTGTACAAGTGTTCTTGCATGACTGACACGGACGCACTCGTGTCCAACTCCATGCGTAATTTGCCAGCGTGACAAGGCATTGTATCCGCTTTTACAACTTGGTCGGCGGCAAATTTGAAAACGTATGTTAAGTCAATGAGCAGGAAAATGCCGTGGATGTGTGCCGCGATTCAGGGCAGAGAAATGACTTTACACACTTGCCGTTTCGTCAGCTGCCACGCAATTTCTTTCTTCAGAGCTGTATGCTTTTTGGTAGCATTTCGTCCAGCAGAAATTGGTGCAATTTGCCGGTAAAAAGCATTTTTCACGCTGTGCCTCTCCGATGAACAAGATAGCGAACTCCAACGGAAATGACCGAAGTTTGTTGTATGGCTTCGTGCATGTTCGGGCAAGAGGCCCCCGTCGAATTCTTGCAGTGTCTTAGCGTTGATTGGTCGTTCGATTTTAAAAACCCACCAGGGGCCTCTTTCCGTATTTTAATGTATTCGCGCATGCTCAGTGACGTGTCTAGATAGCTATGTAGGTCAACGCTCATTTTGGTGTTGTCAGGCAAGTTAAAGGTAGGTTTCAGGAGAATTTTGCAGTTTCGACACTGTCTAGATACTGTTTTTGTTTAGAAATGATTTCTATGACGTTCTGGCGTTCATTTAATGTATAATTTGTGAAGATTGATCCACCTTTGACCAGGTTATGCAGTCCGGTCGTCGTGGGTAGCGAGCTACGAAGTCGTGCGGTCCAGTCGGTGACAGGTGAATTTGGTGTGTATCAAGTTTGGCGCCGCCAATATGAAATAAAAGATTTGTGGCATTGTCCTGATTGTCATTCACCAATTTCAAAAAGGAAGCAGAAGATGTTATTGCTTTCATCAATAGCTAGCAATTAAGGCAATGTGTTTCATTGCAATTGTCACTGATTATAAATTAAAGGCAGATAAAAGCAATTGCAGACAAAATAATTGCAATTACGGTTAAAAGACTTAATATATTTTCCTTATTATATAGCCAACTAATAAAATTGAAATCACATGTATATGACAATTTTCATAAAATAAAATAAAGGAAATTTGTGTAAAATACGATTAGGTTTCAATTGCTAGTTAATAGTAGTTATACAATTCAATAGACCTAAGTAATATGGGCATACAACAATTTGAAAGTCTTGATTGTGATGTAACTATAGCTAATTATTTCTTCATCAAGAACCTATTTCAATATCTATGACACTTGATCTTATCATGAAAAAGAATAGGAATTTATGAAATTATTTAATGATTTTTGTTGTTGTTCTTTGTGGTATATATTTGAATGTAATGTTGTGTTACTGATGCTGTACCTAAGGGTAATTAAGCAACACCATATGTTTCTGCTGAGCCAACATGCATTTCATTGTCTACATAAAGTGTCAGGTAGGTTATTTAAGCCTTGGAAAAACTCTGGTTTATCCAAGTTAAACATTCAGGGCAAAAACCCAAGACAAACTCGATGCAGCTTTCATGGCAATTGCCATTTCTCTAGCTTTTTCGAAAGATAACTTCCGTTCGGAGAGCAAACGATGCTGAATCTGGTTTTTGCTAACAACGACCACCATTCGTGTCACCGTATACAAAATGTTCGGATAGCTGAAGTACAGCCATATATAGATGGCGATCGTTTCCCCTGGATGGCAAAATCTGGTATTAAAATGAAATCTTTGCATAATAACCGATGGTTTCGGATTCTGATGTCTTGACATTAATTGACAAAGTTCTGTAAAAAGATTTTTCACCAGGTTTTTCGGGCACACAATTTTTGTGAGAGTCCATAAGCTGAAGGACCAACCCCACTGAGCAAGACAGCACATTGTTTTCCATTACCAATGTAATTGGCATTGAAATACTGCTCCAAGCGAGCCTGGTAATCGTTCCAGTCTCCATTTTCCATGTCAAATTCCTCGATCTTGCCAAAGAGTGCCATTTTCGCCAACACACACAGCCACGTGCTACACACTAGCAGAACTTCAGAGTCCACAAATAGTCACACAGATCCTGTCACCACCCTCCCTACACACCGAAAGGAACTACACAGATATATCCTCGAATCCTCGTCGCCAATTAATGTGGTAGCCTCACAATAAGATCCTTATTTCTAAATTAGTTCCAACAGCACACAGCTACACAAGCCAAAACACATCTCCCCCAGGTGTCGCCACTATACATATACCCTAGAGGGCACCACTAGCAAACTGCATTCACTTCATTCACTACAAGAATAAAGGATTTTTGTAATAAAACGTTACTTGAATTTGTATTGACCATTTGCTTTTAAAAGTTTTTAATTGAATTTTCGAACAAACACAAAAGCAAATGTATTGGGAAATGTCCTCATAATGCTTGGGAGGCCAAGACCTGAGTTTGCATGGTATTTCGGATAATTTTATCACCAGCCATCGATCAGATCGACATGGATATACATTGTCCCTTTACAATTGCCACTTGAAAGCCCAACCTAGGATTGAGGAAATTTGTGTTTTAGTGTATATTCTTTCACATGGTTCACGAAACTAAGAAAGTGCAAATTTCATTTTAGGGCACCTTTAATTTATTTAGTCAAACATGTCTGATGGCCACCTGTATAGAATAGCAAATGCATAGTTGCAAATTTATCGCAAAATCACCAAATTTATCAATTCACTGGAATAGCCAAATTGATCAATTCACTTGAGTGAGTTGATTACATGAGACATTAATTGGGAGGTGCCTATTACTCAGTTTCTATGCTGAGGCAAGAAAAAGACCCCACCCATGGGGTAAATGTGTAACAGGGTGTGGAATCTAAGCCTTCATCTCATCATTACATCTGCCTCTGGTGGCTGGTCATATAAGAACATTTTTGTGTAAGGAAAAATAATTTGTCTTAAAACAGTAAATTTGCATACTCTGGTCACATGACTCAAAACAACCAATAACATTAACCCAATAGTGGGGCAGATAACATCATTTTGTTAGAGGAATCGTGCAAATGATGATACAAGCAACAAACTTGGCACACTTGTTCTCCAAGTGATACTAATCAAATCTGCCCGATTGGTCAATTGAAAATTCAAGATGGCGGCCATTTTTCAAGATGGCCACCAAATTAGCCGCCTGAAGTTCACGTTTTGCTTATAAGTATTTGTAGTTGTTCGATTTGCATGATCTAAGTGTTCAAGGTTATTCATAGGTACCATGCCACTGGTCCTACAGCTGCTACTGTTCACATATGCAGCTGCAGAGTGATGTATGCAGCTGCAGAGTGATGTGCAGAGGAGCTCTGACTGAAAGCACTTGCATCTTCCTTTGCAACCTTTACTACAGGAACACTTTGTCAGTTCCTGACAGCTCGCTGCAATAGGGGGTAGTGTTGTCCAACATATCTGCCATGTCTCTCCTTTCTGTGTCCACCCCCATTCAGCCGGACTGCTCGTGTCTGGATTGGAGATGGTTGCCTGGCTCCAGATGATCCCAGCCTGACAGGCTGCACGCTTTGCATGTTCTCTGAGGGCTGCCTCTGTTGGTGGAATTGAGTTGTACGGCCTCTGCTGCAAAGAGATCTAGTCTTGCTTCGTCCACACCAGTAGCTGCGCTTGATCTGTTGTACATGAGGACAATGAATCTCTCTAGCCTCTGCAGGTCAAGATCACGAATCAATGTTGGATGCTGGCTGAGATTAGTGAATGTTTCAGAAACATCATCAAATACGTTCCAAGTCTGCCATGCAGATTTTTTCGCTTTCCCACGGAAGGCAGACACGACGTCACAGCCAGTGAACGCATGGAAGTATGGGATCCCTCTAGTTTTCTCAAGCCCTATTGCAGAAACTACCTCATGGACTGGAATCCATCGCATCTTGGCTCCTTGGCCAAAGGCAATCCACATTTTCTCAAGATCTAGTTCCTGTAAGGACGGTAGTACAGATATTGCTATGACTAGCACGTCTGTTTCATTAGCTTTAATGATAATAGACTTGCTCCCATCAGTCGTTGCATCTCTGGCGTGTACAAATATCCGACTGTCAGCTTCTTCATGAGAACATGGGGACACAGCATCCAGAGACTTCCTTGTGTTGCTAATGGCATCTTCTCCTTTTGTGACGATGACTGTGCTTGTCGTCTCTGCTTCACACATCTTTTCTGCAAGGAAGTGAAACAGCTCAGTTTTGTTGCTGGCGTCACAAAGGAAGCTTTGCCAGTTACCTGGTGTCTTACTAGTTCCTGTCACCCTTCTTCTGATTCCTTGCCCCCTTTTCGACCTCGTCTCGGATTTCAGACTTGACTTCTTATACACATCAAAGACTACGTCCACCCGCTCGTACCTTGCACCATAGGATTCTACCTTTGGGATGATTTCTTCTTTAGCATAGTCATCAAAAGTCTTTGAACTCCGTGGAGGTAAGGCATTGATAAGTGCTGATCCATCAATGATGATTGCATCTCCCTTTGGTTCTCTGTCTGAGATGTCCACTTGCACTTCAAGAATTTCAACCAGCTTTGACTTCTGACACGTATGAAGCTTGCCGGTGTCACTGAGAGATGCAGGGTGTGACTGATTCTCGTGCTTGAAGAATTCTTGCAAGTCACACTGCCTGTTCTGGCACGAGATGAACAGTCGCGAGAATAACTGACAGTCGTCTTTCAGGACTTTTTCCTTAGAAATTCCCTTAGCCTGCTCTTGTTTGAAGAAAGAAACAAGGTTTTTCTTGAGTGGATTATAGAAAAGACTTTCACCTTCATTCTCTAGCCCGTCCATGAATGATTGGAACTGCTCTTTGCCCCGCCGGTGATGTGTTGCTACCATTTCGGCTCACGATGGGTCTGCAATGTTCTTTGTGTCTAGCACCAGCAGGTCGGCTGATTCTTCTTGGAATGGATTGCCAATCTCCTGCATCACGGCAGAGAGTGATTTCACATTTTCAAAGAAAGATTTCTGGGCACTCAGTGTCTGCTCGTGATGTCTGCTGCTGTAGGTGGCATCTTTCATACCAGACATGGCCTCGTATCCAGCTACTAGACGACTAACTTTGGGTCCAGCGACCATCTACCTACGAAGTGCTGACGGGTCTTCTGTCAACCTAATTGCTCCTCCGTCACCTTTGATCACTGCATTATTCTGCTCGTGTGCTTGGTCGATCGCCAGAGCAGAATATTCTCTTCTTGACTTGTGGATGACGAAGTTCCCTTTGTGAAACTCCCTGGCCACATCTGGATGTTGTTGCTCAAGTGACATCATATCTCGGAAGTGAATTGGGATCCATCACGCATAGTTGACATTGTTATTCGCAAAGAAGTAAGGCACCAGTTCTGAAAGTGCTTCACGGTACAAGTTGAAGTCTCCTTCTCTGAATGAGCGGATCAGGGTGAATATGGTGAGCTCCACGTCCAGCACCAGACTCCAGAACTGGAAATGCGGACTCTCTTTTTTCCATTGTTTACACCAATCCTCAATGGTTATATCTGATATGCTAGACTCCTCAGAGCGGTAATCATGGTATGCCTTCTTCATCAGTTTGTACAAGCTGCATGCAGTGATCTGGTGTGCTTGTCTTGTCCTGGTGACACTGGATGCAGACAGGTAAGACTCTGCTGTACCAGATGAGGCCACCTCTGCTTCCACAATGGCACTGGTCCAGCCACTGTCCCGTAGTAATGTTCCTATTGATCTCAGTGCAGCCATTTCTACATGAAGTCCACCGAACATGATCACGCACTTGTCCTCTCCATATTCGGGCCACTGCCATTGTATTTGTTTTCCCAGAGCATACAGCGGTTGGTCAGCAGCAATGACAGGTGTCTGCCTTGGGTTCAGGAAAGCCACTGTATCACGGACCGTCGCCATGGCATGCTTGATCGTTGCAACAGAGTGAGCCTGATCTTGCCACAGAGGCATCATCGCTGAAATGCTCACTTCAAATGGAGAGCTCCTTTTCTGCATTGCATGGTGGGCTGACCATGTGATGCTGACTGCATCAGCCACATTCTCAGTGAGGAAGACTTCCTCCAACCAATAATATTCTTCTTTCAAGTGTGAGCAGATCGACTCGGGTGCTGGTAAAGATTGGCTTGCTACTGGAGGAGGATTGGGTTTTTTCGTGATGTATGCTGGTCGAATATTGGTGTATGCTTCTGGAAGCTCTGGGACTTTCTTAACCTTTATTTCTGACTCTAGTTTGAGTGGCTCACGATCATCGCCAGCATTTTCAGTGCTTGGATGTTGGAAAATGGACACACTTGTACCATGGAATGATGTTTGAGCTGTGGTCGCAGTCGGATTATGATCTATGTTGTCCACTGCTGCAGTTGTGAACAACTGCTTTCTCAAGACTGGGGGACATATTACTCCATCTTGCACATACTGTGCAACAACTGCTTCTCCTAACTGTGCTGAGATTTGTAGGACTCTGTCGTATGATATGCTGAGCCCATTCTCATGGAGCATTTTAATGATTTGTCTCTTCCTTGTCTTGGCAAACACATACATGCCCATGTAGACTGCAAAAGGCGGCTCACGGTCCTTGGAATGCCTGTGGACATTCGTACCTTCCTTGTGTTTGACAAAGCAGTTGTACTGTAAGAGTTGTGATATAGAAAGGTCAGATTTCGATGCTCCATGCTGGAGTTGGGACTTGATGTCTGCACCATGTTCGATCATGCATACAAATTGCAGCAGTGATGGTGGTACAGCCTGTTCTAGGTCTGTGTCGTTAAAGGTGCTGCTGAAATTTGGCTTTTGATTGAGCATGTCTCGTCTTATTATTCCAGCAGCTTTCGCTAGATGGATCGCTTCACCGTATTTGAATGCTTGTGAGAGGATTGAGCCTACATCATTTTCAAAAGCCAGTAGAACTCGCGTCCATGGTTAGTATGATGTTTAGGGTCGAGGGTTTATCCTTTTACCACCCTGTACATGTATAATAGATGCTTTCCTGTATGGAATACAACTAGGTTCTTGCACCGTGCCCTACACCTAGTCCGATCGTTCATCCGGTGTCATAAGTCCAGTGCGATCTGTACACCATCCAGATAACTAAAAGCCCTTTATCCTTGGCTCGGCTCTCCCACGCTGGCACGTCCTGTCCATTCAGGTGCGGCTGCCTAACTGATCCGGGGTTGATTAGGCAGCATTTGGGACACTAGTAGGTTGTTGCAGTATGATGCCCTACATAGCTGACACTGAACCCCATGCTGAGTTTCACAGCAGTGATGTCACCAATGTGCCTTGGTAGTGCCCTAGTTTAGCCCGCGAGCCAACGCGGTTTACCAGGGTGTGGCTGATGCCATGCACTAGCATCTTCTTGGAGCCATAGATGAGAGTTGGGCCAGTGGTGAGGACCAGTGCCAGTAGTCCATCCAATGGATGTGGCTGACTGCTGAAACAAAGGTACTACCTCTAACACTACACCCCTACACCCCATATACATGCAAACGTATGAAATCCTAAACAAATGTGCAAAGTGAGAAAAATATGTGTTGGCGTGCTTTATAAACAGGAAAATCAACTTCAGCAGGCTTGCAAACATAGGAATTCACACCTAGATCATGCAAATCAGGCAACTACAAATACTTTTAAGCAAAATGTGAACTTCAAGGTATTTTCATCTTGAAAAATGGCCACCATCTTGGATTTTCAATTGGCCAATTGGGCAGATTTGATTAGTATTACTTGGAGAACAAGTGTGCCAAGTTTGATGCTTGTATCATCCTTTGCACGGTTTTTCTGTTATCTCCTAGACTACAAGCGTGACCCACTCCATAGTGCGGAACTAATGATCTAGCCTGTGGACACAGCCATATCGAAGTCGCCAACAACATCTTCCTTTATGCAAGACGATCCCTCGAGGCCACTGCGAAGATGGTGATCATAACATCAATACTAAATCGCACCAAGAACATCACTTGCTCGATTGAAGAAATGCATCTCGTTTCACACACATAAAGGTTTCGCTCGCCAAATCGACGCTGTCACTGCACAACCAGTCATCATGTGGTCGGACAACAGCATCCATCCGTCTACCAAGTGACACCATTCACTCTCTCTCTCTCTCTCTCTCTCTCTGTCTGTCTCTCTCTGTCTCTGTCTCTGTCTGTCTCTCTCTCTCTCTCACTCTCTCTCTCTCTCTCTCTCACAGAGAAAGTCAGGGGTGGAAAAGTACAACAACTCCATCAGAACAGCACTACATCGAGCCGTACACCGACTGAACTTCTCTCAGCAAGGTTTATCTTTCCATTCAGTTCTGTACTTTATTTGTTTTTCTGACAGCAAATCTCTTAGCCTATACAATGAATACCACCAGGGTCAACCACCGTAGCCTGCTGCCACCTAGAGCTTAGTGTGCACATTTGTTTACAACCACATCACTGCCATTACTGTGATAAGTTGTCATTATGGCTATTTGCAAAGTATCAGCTTGTTGTCATGAGATCAAAAATAGTGCATAAATTGATGATAATTGAAGAAATCAACCATATCTGAGCGCGATACAATGAAAAAGGTATGTCTAACCCTAGTATTTTGTGTGGCAAACGTTTATTAAAAGGCTAGCTCCCACACAAGCCAAAAATTCAATATTATTAAATCCAGGACCTTGTAACCCTTTCCTGTGGACAGGGGACTTGTAGCTAGTTTAAATGTATACACTTGCGTGACATTGTATTTTCTTAATTGTATTACTTTTTCATATTTTTAATAAAAGTGCAATGCATTGAATAGGGTCTTATATGTACAAAATTATAAGATATTTTCTTCAGCGTTGATTCTTATTTTATTGAAACATATTTTGCTTGACAAGAAGACCCAAAAATATCTTTGTATCTATTGAAGTTTGATAATAAATAACTTTGCTGAATTTACTGAAATTGTGCTATATTTATTTCTACTCCTGATGCATGAACACATTACACTTGACTTATTTTGAATAAAAAAACCTGTATTGACTTAATTAACCTTTAACTTGTTATTTTTTTCCTTTAAAAAAAAAACACTTTTTCTACTTAAAAAGTATATATATAAATAAAAATAAAAAATTGAAACACAGTTCTTAAACAAAAATTTAAATAATACAGAAGATGTTGTACTTAGAGTGTTTTTGTAGCATTTAACATACCAAGGCCAGGTTATTGAAAAATATTAATTAGGCATATCAATAGGCTGTTGAATTTGTTTCTGAAAATTGACTGCAGCATGTTTTGGTGAAGGGGTTCTTGGATACATTCAAAATAGTATAATCAAGGCTGCTTAGTCCAGTACAATTATCTGAATATCAAAATTCTCATTAATTGTTGTTCAGTTATTACAATATGGATGAGATGTATATTCTCAGATTAACTTTAGTACTATTCTGATTCAGGACACAATTAAATTTATATCTGAAATGAAATCAATCATCTCTGTTACCAGGATAGCATTCCAACATAGTTTCGATTGACCTTGATTATCTGTCATAGGGCCAATGACACACTGATTTTAAGCTGATTTGTTGTGTTATCTGGGTAACTGTCATTCAGGAACTTGCAAAGTTATTACGACATAAAAGAACTTCCTCAATAATTATGATGTTCAGATACAACAATGGATGACACTCGGCAACAAGTTGCAAAAATGCTGGGGATGACTGTCCTTGTTGTGACCTATTTTCAAGGTATGTACACACATTTTCTTTATAGATTATATTCACATTAAATGACAAGGGCCCACTGAAACTTTCCTGAGTAGGCCATATTATTAAAACTGCTAATTTATCATACATTGTGAATTTTCAGACATTCTAACTAAGTAGGTATTTTGATTATGTCTGAAGTGATATCGGTGACCCCCAGGCATTTTGAAGTTAACTGGTCAGTTTTGTCAAACTAGCCAGTTATTCTAAGTCAATGTCTTCTATATCATTAGTCATCATTATCATTCCAGAGGGTGTGAGCCTAACTCAGTGGTAGGGTACTGAGCTTTCAACCGATTGGTCCCATTTTCAATTCCTGGTGGAGCCTAAGTTGGGTGGCTTTGATTTGATTTGATTGTAGCAAACTCAACAGAGTATATACAAAGATGTAGAAGTATAAGAGACAGTATAATTTAGTTGAATGGTAATAAATAAAGCAAATAAATAAGAATAAGAGTAGAACATAAGTAAGCAGCAACATAAATGGGTCATTCCATAGAAATGGTGCACCCCACTGTCCCTCAACTTTCAAATGTGATTATAACATGCAAAATGGTTTTAATAATAATTATTAAAAATCATTTATGATATTCACATAATTATGATCAGCAGAAGTTGAATTTTCAACTGGCGAATTTTTTTTTAAATATTTGCAGTTCCAGTAAAATAACTTAGATGTTAAAGTTTGTCCACAGAATCAATGTCGCTCCTGTTACCATGGTATTAAAATGAAAGTTTTGTGCACTTTTCAAGAGATGAAAGCACTGATATGGGGGATTTCAGACACATTTAAATTAATATTTCTCGATATTTAAAAAAAAGAGTTTGTATTGGCAGGAGGTGACATTTATGTGCGTCATCCCTTTTACCAAGTTGATAAGGAAGTAGCTACAAGTCCCCTATTCACAGGACAGGGTTACAAGGTCCTGGATGAAAAAATATCAAATTTTCGGCTTGTGTTGCAACTAGCCTATTAATTAACGTTTGCCACATGAAATACACCTGCTCTAGGGTTAGACATACCTTTTTTCTATTGCGCTCAGATATGATTGATTTCTTCCAATTATCATCGATTTCTGAACTAGTTTTGATCTCATGTTAACTTGATTACATGAGAGCATTATGAGAAACATGGCCATCTAGTTCTGCCAAAACTCACAAGAGGGCTCCGGTAACGTTTCAATGGCAAAAGTTTAGTAAATTAATACAGAGTTTTTGTGCTTGTTGATGTACTTCTTAAGCGTTTTACTGTCAGGTTCCGAGTGGAAGAAAACCCGTCTGTGTAAAGAGCTATCAGCGCCGAATCGCACTGATGCGCCCTCTTGTCTATATTTGCCACAAAAGCATGAACTTGCGAATGTGAATTTGAAAATGCTCTTGAAAAGCATGTTTCCACTGGCTTTGTCAGTAAAATCTGCATACAAGTCATTAACAGAGCTGTAAATAACAACGAACTAAGGTATGCTAACGTGTTTATTGAAAAAATGTTGTAAATATCAACTTCCAAGAATTCCTATATCTAATACAATGTAGGTCGGTTCTGGCTAATAAGGAAGCTACTTATCACTGAAAAAAGCTTTAAAGCAATTCTGAAACTCCATTATTACAAAATGAAATGGAAACTTTGTCAATATTACCTGCATTTCCCTTTCAGGGATTGCATAAGGTTTCCCTAAATGTCTACCCTATTATTGTCCTTCCTGTTACCGTATTATCTGACATAGCAGGTCACAACCATTTTAAATATGTAAGATAAAAACTGTTTTGTTGGCATGTTAAAACGCTGAAATAAAAGTTCATGATTTTGATGGATTTTTGTGCCTTTGTATCGCTTAATTTGTTTTTTCCTATTTTTGCCACCAAGCTAATTGGCCTGGATATCCAGGTCAGTTTGCAGTTTATGCAGTTCCTGATGACATATCCTAAACCTAAGTTCCAGCTCGGAAACTGACGTAATCTGAGAGCACACAATTTTTTATTTCTCAAATGATGTGTTTTCACGTTAGAGTGAGTAACTCTAATTAATATACAACATTGTTAACAGCCAGATCATTCAAATGAGATTGTCAAAATATAATCACCTTCAACACCACTGGCTGTCATTCCATGCTATTGTAACCATTGATATTATAAATTGCCACATATCAAATTTGAGAATTCAGGAATTTATTCAACGAAGTTGTCATATTTCACTCAGCCTTCAGCTATATGCAGTGGCACTGCACATGTAGGTGCAGTGGTGTGTGAGTCCTGCTCAGGAAAATGAATTTGTATGTCTTTTTTTTCATTTTACACAGCTGAGATATGTCAATGTGACTATCAAAATGCACAACTAAGCTATATAGAGTAATAACATATAAAATGTTGTAGGGTAAGTGCATTGATGCTAGAGTTCTTCTCCGGAAGCCAATTTAACACAATTTTTAAGTTCTAGCACAATTAAAATATCATTTGGTGTAGACAAGCAGGGGTTTGGGGCGGTAGCCCCCAAGAAAAGCAAAAATAAACGCTGTCTTTACCGTGAAGTTGAAACCGCCGTCATATCTACATTAATTTTTGTGACGTCATAATTACATTTCATGCATTTTACGTCATATACCTGGCAATGAGGCTTGTTAAATATGGTCATAAATCTGGGTCCGCTATACTGCACTTTTTCCCATTTTTCTACTTTTTCCAAATTTTGTAAAACAACTTATATCAATGTGACTTCCAAAAACCTCCACTAGGCCATACAGAGTATTACTGTACACAATTTTGTCAGGGTAAGTGCATTAGTGTTAGATTTCTGCTTCAGAAAAGAAAGTGTTACACCCACCCACCCACCTGCCCTCCCGTCATCCCATCGGACAGATATTGATGATAATAAAAAAACTTTGTCGAACTTCCTTTCGCTGAAGGTTAAAAATTACATGATTACGATGTCTGAGAATAACACCCAAGACAAAATTAATAAACTTTGGTTGATATTTATCATATTATGTAATTTAATGTTATGTCTTATATTTTATGTCCCATGTCGCCATTTTAGAAAAAGTCTAATTTATGTAACTTTTTAGCAATATAAGCTTACCAAGAATCAAAACTGTTGCCTGTCATTCTTTAAGGAGATATTTCTCGTATGTCCATCATCTCTAAGAGCTTCAGCGTCGTTGGGTCCCCGGTTAATAAGGTCAACGTCACACTGTCAATTATGTAAATTTTTACCCATGTAGACCCATATATGGCGATATATTACCTCCTTGGACTGATATATTTTACAGTCAAATTCATTGATTTGGAAATAAATCTCAAAGACTAAACTCCTAATGGATGCATGTAAACCCAGACTCCCTTTGGATAAGGCAGGCCCTTGACCAATGCTGGGTTCATATCACATCATATGGAGTTTAGCTTCCAAGTCTATGAGATTGGTTTCCGAGTCAATGAATTTGGCTGTAACTGAATGGTGTCTTCTGTCCAAATTACTGGTGTTTTTTTGTTCAGCTTTAACATCAGCTGTGACAGTCCAGGAAGGGAGAGCAGCTATCTTGACATGTCCTGGTTATGTCCCAAATCCAAGAAGAGATATATCATCAGCATTCCGCTGGTACAAGGCAAGCCTGTCAACTATACCAGGTCAGAGCAATGTGGCCTATCATTACAGATCAGGCCAAACCTCATTGGGTGACTTGTCTGGCAGAGCTACAATTGATGGTGCAACAGGAGCATTGGAAATCCCTCAATCAAGAGTGTCTGATGACCATGTCTATGCATGCTTCTTTCAGAGCAATGCATCAGGAAACATACTAAATGAAACAGAGCTGGTTGTTACAGGTAAAGTCTATGCCAGTGTTGAATATGTGTGTTAGCATTTTCAGGAAAATGGTTCAACTTCTACCTTTAAAAATATTAGAGCAGAGTAATAGCCCTGTTTCACAAAAGTAATTGTTCTATGCTGAAGGTCGTGAGTTCAATTCTCGCACAGACACTCTTTTTGTGCTTGGTGTCTATGGGGAAGCAAGTAAAATACCCCACCTATGGGGGCGAATGTGTAACATCGTGTTGAACTCCAAGCCTTGTTATCTCATTAATACATCTGCTTGTGGCAGCTGATTGACGAAGCTTTAGACCCACTAGCATGGACACAGTCAGATAAGTTAGATATCTATGATATATGTTTGATATCAGAGAGCAATTCTTTGGGGAAAATAGCATGAGGGACCTTCTGATTACGTAAATACAGTTTGTACAACCAACATTTACCATGATTTAAAAAAATTTAGTGAAATATACAGTTGTGCCTGAATGTTTACATAACCTTTGTATTTTGCAATTGCATGTCTTATGCTGCAATTCAATTTATAATAATAATTAGCTGTTCCTTGCATCAGACATACATTGGCACGTAACGTGAATTCTGTCTTGGAAGTCTGTTTCAAATGATACGACAGATTTTGTTAATGCCATATGCATTAGTTTGCTGAATGCAAATTTTGCATGGCAAAAAAACGGAGGGATATATAAAGTATTGAACACAATTGTGTATATTTAATTTTCAGTGACTCCATCAGAAAGTGATCTCAAAGTAACTGCCAGTCCACCTGGATTAGTCAAACAGGGAACATTAGTCACATTCAAATGCAGTGCATCGAGAGTAAAACCTCCTCCAAAAGAAATGTACTTGAAATTTGTTGATGATGACAAGCGACTCCTCGGCCAGTACAAAAATGAAAGAAACAGCGATAACTTGACTTCTTCAGTGTCTGTGGAGTATGCTATGATGGCTAATCGTGGACATAATGGAAGAAAGCTCAAATGTCATTACATCACTGCTGCAGGAAATACTGTCATCAGTTCACAAGAAGCAACTGTAAATTTTGAGTGTACGTGTTTACTTAAAATTATCCATGTTTTCTTTTTTAATGATAAGTAGAAGAGATGGGAGTCCTTCTGGACATTTTTTACGTTTGATCAGATCTTCATATATCTTGCAAAAGAAACAAAAAGAAGCAAGTTTGATACTCTGTAATGTAGTCTCATATGTATGCAACAGTTCTGTAGCCAAAAAAACATGGATATTGAAACCCATAATCCGGTGAGGCAGCATTTTCATGATCTTAGAAATTGTCCCAATGGTCCCCAGGCATTGGGTACATTGGGGATCGCCTGGGGACCCCTGGGAAAACAAAAGTATTTGTACCTTTATTTTCACTTATCCGACTCAACATGTAAATTTTTACTCACACGAGGACAGTTATAAGATCAGTGACCTTCCATCATGCTTGGATGCACTCAATTTGAACCCCGTTTAAACTGATGAATTTAAACAATGAAGTTTCCAACTTGTTAAATTAATAATGATCAAAATTTGAGTAAACTGTGTCAAAACAATGAAATGCCAAGTATATCTGACACAATTTCTTAGTAATTGGTTGAGACTGTGAGTGTAAGATATTACAATGATCAAATAAGTCCAAGTTATAATTTTTCAAAGTCAATATGGTAAGCATCAGATAAAAAAAGGACTATAAATCTGGGTGTGTACATTTAGCCAGGAAAAAAACTGTCAACTCTTGAATTCAATGCCTGGTTTATAATTTAAACCAGTTTCAAATACCTGTGGAAATTTATTATTTAGTCTATGGAGTAAAAAATAGCAAAATTTGGTTATCCAGTTTCAATGTTTTGTGCACTGCAAAACTTAAAGTGATTTTTCCTTGATCCTCAATTAATTTATTCCATTCCTTCTCTCACCATGCTCACTCATTCAGTATACATGCTTTCATAAAGACCACATCATAATATGCTAACATTCCACACAATCAATCATGATATGTGGAGTTACTCGGCCATTCACAATGCATCCGTACAAAATCTTTATTTATAAGTTAAATCTGATATTTTAATATGATGATTGTAATGAACTAAGGAAAAAAAGTAATTTCATTATTTGTTTGATGTTCTAATTTCAGTGGATTATTACATTTGGATTAAATTAAAATATATTACATTAACATATTTGAACTGAAATTAGTGCAATTGTCACAGGAAGAAGAAGTAAATCTCATTATATATATACGTCTTGATATAGCTCATCATAATGGATTAGTATATTTTCTATATTTCAACTAATGAGCTAATGTTCTAATGTTTTTTTTTTTCTGTGTCCTCAAAAACAGCTGTGACAGTTGAGGAAGGGAGAGCAGCCATTTTGAAGTGTCCTGGTTATGTACCCAATCGAGAAGGAGATAGATCTGCTCTATTTACCTGGTACAAGGCGAGCCAGTTGAATAGATCAGATCAGAGCAGAGTGGCCTTATATGACAAATCAGATTGGGCCCAGAACTTAGCGGGTGACTTGTCAGGCAGAGCTACAATTGACAGGACGACAGGAGCATTGGTAATTCCGCAAACGAGAGTGTCTGATGATCATGTATACACCTGCTACTTTCAGAACACTACATCAGGAACCATCCAAAATGAAACACAGCTTGTTATCACAGGTATTATGTTATTATCTAAAGAGTCATAGTAATAATCACCAAGGTGACTATACTCTAAAAAAAACCAGTTCATTTTTTTTAACCAAGATAGGTTTTACACTGTCCAATTTAACTTTGCAAGAATCTATTGGACATGTCTTGGTTTTTCAATTAACCAATAGGAATTTTTTGGTTTTTTGACAAACACTTTGTAAATCAATCAGTCATGTTATCATTGTTACTCTTTGTGCCACCTGTGAAACTCCGTTATTATAGTTTTAGATTTTTCTAAATAACAAAATTGGTATTTCCAGGGTACATATATATATACCTAAACTGATATGGTCTGGAGGACAAGTCCAAAAATGAAATTTTGAATTTCTGAATAGGATTTTTTTGAGAGATTATCTCCTCAGCTGCATGATTTAGATATCACTTAAACAGTGAAGTTATCATACAAAAGTTCATCATGACTGGATTCAAGCATTGTAAATGCTAAGGTTTAAGAATACATTTTCCCACTCACTAAGTGCAATAAATTCCTATGGAACCCTGATTAAATGAATTGTAATAAATAATTATTATCATCATCATTTGGAATACGAAAGAGATAACACATATGTGCCATTGTATAGAGATAACACTGACATAAAATTAAAAATAGAATTAAATAAATTACTAAAGAAAAGATACATTAAACGCTAAAAGTGAATCACAAACCATTTCTGTATAATATTATGTTTAGTTAACATGCAGTGTCTGTTGTACTATAATACATTTATCGTCACAAACTTTGTGTGTATTAATTACAATATTAAAAAATATAATAAAATGTATAGGTGGGAACAAATTTATTAATTTTCCCACGAAGTTGGATTTTCAGGGTGGCATGTATTATGAGAGAAATACAAGTGCTTAATTTAATACAATATTTCAGACACAACTGTCTATATAATCTTATTTAATATGTTTAATAGCATCTGTGTCATTGATGTCCCTGATAGACTGTGTGATGATAAAATGCTCTGTTATACAGGGGTAATCATCCAGGATTTTCTCTTGTGTAAGCTGGTAGTATCACCGCAAGTCTGTTGCCACCACTTGCAACATATGCCATGCTTGAAAAATTTCGATTGAAATAAAAGTGTTTAATTTACAGTGACTCCATCTGAAAGTGATCTCAAAGTAACTGCAAGTCCACCTGGATTAGTCACTGAGGGGACATCAGTCACATTCAAATGCAGTGCATCGAGAGTAAAACCTCTTCCTAAAGAAATGTACTTCAAAATTGTTGGTGATGAAAATCAACTCCCAGGACAGTACAAAAATGCAACAAACAATGACAACTTGACTCATACAGTCTCTGTGGCATATACTATGGTGCTTTACCCCTGCAATGATGCACAACAGCTTAAGTGTTATTATATCAGTGCAACGGGAAATACAGTCACCAGCTCAGACGAAGTCACTGTCAAAGTCTTGCGTAAGTTGTTTTTATATTATGCAATGTCACAAGTACATAGCACAGTTAAGTGGATTCTTTGTGGCAATTAAACCTATTCTTGCTTCAGTGATATTGTTTACAAGAATAACATACAGCCATGGACAAAAGTTATCGGTCTCACTAAAATGCTTCAATTTTGGTCTGGATTTTCATGTTACTGCAATTGTTATTGAATTATGTTACTTTGTTGAATTATGTATTATCATGGTCATATTTATGATTTTAGGTGAGTCTATACTGCAGTCTGTAGTGCTGGGCACACTACTTGCTTTCAGTCTCATTGGAAATCTGGTGACTGCTATGTATTTTTGCATTCGTAGGAAACCCAATAATGGTATGATGCTTAATTTGTATGTCCATGCAAAATCTGTATGCAGCCAGGCATGCAATATATTATCAAAATGTTGTTTCTTTTCAGTCCTATCTCACACCCAGGCACTCAGAGAAAACCAATGCAATGAAAGGGGTTAGTAACTTAATATATCTGTAAAGAGATGGACAGATATTACTGGTCTGAAACCATGATAGAAATTTACTCAAACTTTATACAAATCAGACAATTATCAGGTATAATAATGTTGATGCCAAATGATAACATTGATGATTCTAAATGTTGATGGAATATGCCAAAATAACATTTAATCTTTAATCTACATGTATTTACCTTTTATCAAATCAAATGAATGAAATTAATTAATTTTTAATTATCTAGAAATGTCAACAATTGTTATCATATTTAACTGTAGCTTTACAACCATGAAGGCATATATAGCTGATATGATATAGTGTTGTAATTCCTTGAAAACTTGATGTTTGTACTATCATTGTCAATAGTGGTTTAACTGAATTATCAGTTTTGCTACTAACACATCAGCCACTTTCTGAAAATTGTAGCGTAATTGCAGGTGCATATGATGGCTACGAGCAATCATCGCCCCGGAATCATGCCAACATCACCAAAAACAGGAACGATGCTGAGCTTTACGAGAACGACTCCTGTGCTGTGCCACCTGCCATTTATGAAGAGCCTGACAGTAAGCAAAAAATGCATTATTTTTCATTTGCACATCAAGGTACATAGAGCTGGCCAGTTCTCGTGTGATTGTACACATAAGTACTAATACAATACATGATGTCACCAAGCACAATGCTAGAATACGTCATCAATAGTCAGGCTGTTGTGACGCCATGTATTAGTATTTCCGGGTACAAGGTCACAAGAGAACTGGCTAGCCCTATTTGTTCATGCATCTCCTCAAGCCAGATTGTTCTGTGTAATGTAGATGCAGTCTTTACACAACCGCAATCCAAGAATGATGCCAAAATCAGCAAGAACAGGAAAGATGCTAAGCTTTATGGGAACAATCCTGCTGCCGCGCCACCTCCCCCTGTGTACAAAGAGCCTAACTGTAAGAGCAAACATCCAGATAGCATTCCAAAGTGGGCCAGCATTGTTTCTATATCGGCTGCCATCGGTACAATTTCTTTTTTGACATCGCCAACATCGAGCCCATGTTGAAACGATTTGGAATGCTATCTGGGCAAAAGCTTTATATTTTATCCACATATCAGATTAAACATTTCATTGTCTCACCACGAAGCCTGTCAGCTTGTAAAAATAATATATGTAATGATGAGATGATATTTCAAAGTTTATCTTGCCAATAAATATTTGGCAATGACGAACAAACACTAAGGATGTTAAAAATGAATGAAATTACCAACCTCACTGGTATTAAGCCTTGGGAAAGTGGCTTTATATAATAAACAATTCAGAACGCCAATTTCTATGTTCACACAATTTTCTATCTAATTTATTTCTTCTTATATATTTCAGTTAAGGAGATCCCCACTTACCTAGAACTCCACTGAAAACAGCGAAGCCACTTTCATGATTTTCTATTGAGAGCAATATCAAAATGGTTCAATTATATGCAGAGCCATTTTATGCATGTAAGGTATTGATTGATATTGTGTCAAATTTGCATATCATTTGCTTATAATGAGTGCTGTATGTGCCGCTTGCATTTCTTTAATTAATGAATTATGTAATCATTTATATAGCATCTTATTTAGATTGCTGGCGTATGGGATGAGGGCCTAGCTAAGTGGTAGCAAGCTGGGCTTCCAACCACTGGGTCCTGGGTTCAATTCCGTGTCAAGCCTAACTTATCATCCTCTCATTGCCATGGTCCCTGCCTGTCCTAAATAGCCCATCAGGTGCAAAAACACAGGACGTAAAGCCCTAATAATTTGAATTAGCCAAGTTTGCCATCATTATATTCAAACAGTATTATTCATACAGCTGTATCTTTATGTTGTTTTGATTTCAATAACAAAATTATAGTATATTCTCCACTAAACCTCTGTGAGCCAATTAGAATGCTTCATTGTCATCAAGCATGGATGTATGTTGGATAGCTTAGTGTATATTGGATGGCTGCAGTGTTTGTTGCAGCATGAGTGGAACATATAGGCAATGGTGGATGCACTGGATGGTATGTCATCCAACATAGTTTTTTGGGAAAAACTATTAATAATAATTTTCCTCATCCAACAAAACACAATGCTGGTCTCCCCAACATCCACCTTTGTTATAATAACAACTTGTTATTCATATGCTATCGAGAACACACATTTCTTTCCTGCACATGGGACTGTAATCAAGTAGGGGGAAGGTAGGGCAAAATGGGCCCGCTTACTTTGAACCCATATAGCTTTTAAGGATTTAATCTTAAAACCACAAAATTGTTAAAAACTGTTAAGGGAACACACATTTATCAGTTTAATGACAAATAAATGCATTCCCTCTTTTAGGATGACCACAAAATTAAAATAATGTAAAATGTTTTGTCCACATATTGTTGGGTATCTTTTTTTTACAGTTTTAAAAGTAGCCAGGATTGGGCTGCCAAGAATAAAGTCCTAAATGTATACTGTTGTCAGTAATGGTAAAGGTGGAAAAAAAGATAATTTTTTTAAGAAAAACAGAAACAATTAATTGTCAGCATCCTTCTAAATGACTATCAAGGAAATCTTTGGGATGCCATTAGTTAATTTACATTATTTACACCTGGTGGCAGTGAAAAAATTAAGAGAATTTTCACTGTCCCGTTTTGCCCCGTTTTGTCTAATTGTGAATAAAATATTTTTTTTCTAACTTTGTTCAATTGCATTTTATTTTAGTCCTGTGTAACGGTTGTGTCAGTGTAGTAATTCAACCCTTGAGTACCACTCACAAGTCCTCATGTACAACAGTTACCATTCCATTGACAATGGTTGACTGACATCAGGCAAACAGTGCTAAAAAATTATCCAACAGTTTCAGAATGTCATCATAGACTTTTATTAAGTCATAACAGAATAACTTGTCAAATCCTGCAAATTTCTATTGATTAAAAGATTTTGCCGACAAAGTCTGTGTGAATGCCAAGTGCCTTAATTTTTAGGGGCAACTGTCAGGTACAGCAACCATAGATAAGTGTTCTAGCTAGTAAATGAATTGTGAGCATGAGCACAGATCTTGTTCCATCTTTAACGTATAGCTCATGGCCGCCCTGGAAAAAAAATGTAAACGATATGGAAATGAAAGCAAAAATTGTATGTTATATCACTTGATAAAGGCTTAGTTGTTTGCTTCATTGTAAATAACGTGGACTTTCATTTCGAAAAAGTGACCTTATTGGACTTCACAGATACCATTAGTGTCATACATGGTCTTATATTTTTGAAGATAACCCACGAAAATTTCATAAACAGCCTGTCAATAGTTCAGTTGTTTCATTGTATATATATGACATTTACTCACGTAAATATAGTTAAACGTAGAGGGCGAGGGATTCTCCTTTCTTGCAGTCGTGCCACTTCTGGCGTATTCAAAACGTAGGCAAGTCACGTGGTCGCTGATAGCCAATGAGGAACGACCATCGCTAATCCGGCCTGTCTGTCTTATATAAATGAAATCCTTCCCCCCTAAAAATCATTCACCTTTTTCTTCGCTTGCACTTCGTATGCACCTCACGCTTCATTGAGATGACGTGGTCCTGACGCTCCACGCACCTACGCATTTACTGCAAGGATGTTGATCACAGCCGCTGAGCTGCATTAGACATTGTTATGCCTCGTCGGAGTCCACACTGAGCTTCACAGCTTCAAAGCTTTGTCATCTGAGCAAGTAAGTCCCTTTAATACGTCTACTACACACAGACCTCTGTACAAATAGAAAATTCACTAAAAACTAGCCAAAACTTCCTTGATTGAGTCATACTGGGAAATTTATTGCCCCGAGAATACTCTCAGGAATGACGAGGCGAAAAGTGAGAACCTGTACGGCTTGTGGTAGGGCGGCTAAAGGGCACAGTGGCCCCATAGTTAGGGGAAACTGTATTGATGAATTTTTGCAAAAGTGTGGGATAGATGATGAGATGGCCAATTTGGGCCGTGTACGCGAAGTAGATGAGGAAGGTGAATTAGGGAGCGCGGGCGATACACCAGCTGGAAAAATTGCAGCGCCTACGATAACGGGCCCCCCCAGCAGAGGTGTCGTATCTCCGCCCGCACCCCATGGCAGCGAGAGGGCCGAGGCCCATCTCAGCAGGTTGCCAGCTGCAATGGCCGCCATCGAATCTGAAAGGATGGTCGGATTTATGCCTGGAAGGGACCCTGATCATAGTACTGATTACAGGTACGCTGGAGAAAATTGGGGTCCCTCCTCGAGCGCATATAACTACGCCCGAGAACAATTGATTACCCAGTCGCCGAGGCACTGGGAAACGCATGGTCCCCCTAGAGGCCACCGGGAATGGCGACGCCACAGCTGTTATGATTCAGTGGATGCTGAATACCAACAGCCCAGGCCGACTACGCAACGGCCATCGCATGATCCCTGTCGTGATCAGCCGGGTCTGCCACCTGTACGAGGCGGCAATATGCCCCACCAGCCGATGATTCAAATTTCCCTATGTATTGAGTTACGATATAAGACATAGGCAGCTGCTGGGTTCCCGTAGGTTGTTAAAATTTGCTCGGCTCAACCAGGAGCTCTATGTCACAAATTTTGACTCCTCTGCACTTAGGAGCATCAGTAAATGTGCCAAGTGCGCATCAGCTGAGCACCAGAGTTCCGATTGCCCCTTTCGTGTTGCAGGGCAGGTTAATGACCTGCCCAAAAATAGGAGAAACGAAAGGAGGTCAGACCCAAATTTGCTACCAATTCCAGGATGGCAGATGTAAAGCAGGTAGGCGCTGTACCCGTAAGCACACCTGTATCGGGTGTGGAGATACTGAAGGTAGACACACTTGTGCAAAATGCACCAAAGCTAAATCCAGTTAGTTTTCTTAATTTAAAATTCTGGAGGGACAGACTTGACTATATCTGCTCCCCAGACGAAGCTAGCCAAATTATAAATGATATAGCAAATGATGTATGTATTGGATGAACCGCAGCGAACAGTACGCTGGTTTCGCCCAATTGGCCATCAGTTATCGAATTCAGGGCACAGGTCACAGAGGTCATAGAAAACGACCTGCAGTTAGGCAGGCTATATGGCCCCTTTGAAAGGCCCCCATTTGCTAATTACATTGTTTCACCGCTTGGTGCCTTCCTAAAAAGGGATCGCACCAAGGTTAGGGTCATACATGACCTTTCGCATCCCGCAATGGGTTCAGTTAACTCGCTCATCGACCCAGACGAAATATTCCTCGCGTTACGCTTCAGTTGACAATGCGGTCACACATTGTAATAACTTATGCGACCCATATCTAGCGAATATGGATTTAAAAGATGCCTATAAACACATCAGTGTAGATCCGCAAGACTGGCATCTGCTGGGCTTCACCTGGGCAAAACCGGGTGCGCATGCAAAATTATTTTTCAAAGGTGCTTAGCTTCGGCCTGAGGTCATCACCAGCTCTATTTGATCGTGTGGCTGATGCACTCCAGCGCATTATGCACCATGAGGGTATTACTGCGGAGATTTTCCGGTATTTAGACGACTATCTGGTTATTGCTGGATCGAAAGAATCCTGCCAAGTCGATCTGGACCATATGATTCAAGTAGCGCGAGATGCGGGTTTCATGATCAAGGCTAGTAAGGTCACTTCTCCGGCCAAGGTCGTCCTATTTCTGGGTATTATTATTGATACCGATAAATTCAAACTCAGGATATCTGAGGAGCGTGTCACGGAGATAATATCTCTCCTCACCGAATGGGAGGGGGCGACTATGGGCACCAAGAGACGTTTGCTCAGCCTCATAGGTAAGTTGGCATTTGCAGCCCGTGTAGTACGCTCAGGTAGGGCGTTTATCGGTCGGCTAATTGGGCTAGCCAAGAAGGCAAAGCATCTGCATTATAAAATCCGTCTGTCACGTGCGTCCCGTCAGGATATAGAATGGTGGTCTCGATGCCTAAGAGCGCACAATGGGGTGCATATGTACGCAGTGGATTGGTCCATAGGTTTTATTAATCATATATTCACGGATGCGAGTGACCTCGGTATGGGTGGAGTCAATGGCGCTGAGTGGTTTGCGATGTTGTATACGGGTGATGCCGCCTTTGCTAGGAATTACTCCATTAAGTGGAGGGAACTCCACGCAGCACTCAAAGCCATGGCCACATGGGCCAAGGACCTCAGCGGCCAGAAAGTCATTTTCCACGTAGATAATTCCGCTGCCTGTGGTATACTCAATAGGCTGTATACACCAATTCCGGAGCTCATGGAGATGGTGAGGCTGTGGTGCCTAATAACTGAGCGTTTTAACGTAACATATGCGGTGGTGTATATTGCCACAAACGATAATGTCCTGGCTGATCACCTCAGCAGAGGCAGGATTGATGAATTTAAATACCTGCATGGCATGCCGTCAAGGCAAGTCTGGCCTGAACCGCTGCAATACTTTGCAGAATCCATTTAAATGTTCTATTTTTCTATTAATTTCAGAATTGGATCGTCATGCGGTCCAGCTGGTATCCAATGGCTTAGCATTCAACTCCCGAAAGGTCTACTCAACAGGAGTGAATAGTTATATTCAATTTTGTGCATGCTATCAACTAAACCCTTTTATCATTCATGAATCCAACATTATTAGATTTATAGCATACCTCGACTCGCGTGCCATACTGGTCCGCACAGTTAAAGTCTACATGGCCGGGCTACAGGCATGGATCATTTCCTGTGGAGGCGACCCCCCCCCCCAATTTATACACCCCAAGAATTAAGTGGGCACTAAGGTCTCTAGAGAGGCAGCATCCGGCCCCATCTCGGGTCACGCCAGTCTCACTGTCAATGTTACATCAGCTATATATATCGCTGCATCTACACTACGATAATATCATGCTGTTCACAGCAATGGTATTGGCCTGCTACGGCTGTCTTAGGGCGGCGGAATACTGCTTCAATCCGAAAGTCTCAGCCCCGCTTACGCCGCAGCATTTTAAATTTGTTTCAGCGTACAACCCGTACATGGTCATATCGGTCCCATCTTCAAAAACGTCGGTAAAAGGTTTTTCGGCCGTAATAGGCTGCTCTGGTGATCCGATATGTGCTTACTGCTGGATGAAGGTTTACTTCTCTTACAGGGATCCTGATCCTACATTGCCATTATTTATCTTTCAGAATGGAGTCCCGCTGACGCACGCGGTATTATCTCGCAATATGAAGCGTATGTTTGCCAGAATCGGCCATACCACTGATCATATCACTCCTCACTCTCTTAAGGCAGGTGCAGCGACTGATGCAGCCAATCTCTCAGTGCCAGAGGCAGAGGTGCAGCGTATGGGCAGATGGCGTTCTAGGGCGTATTTAGCATATATACGCCCCGCCGATGCTCAATTGGCCACCCTAGCCTCCAAACTCGCTTCAGGGCTGCGCCCCCTCCATCATAGCACCTAATTATTACATCTCATTATGTCTATGTTCCTTTTTTTTTCTATTTGTTTCCTTTTAACATGCGTTGCTCTGGGATGGCCTATCGGCGTCTGGGTGTCCACAGAGCAACATTAGTATCAAGTGATTTGATTACATGTATGTTTTCGTCTATCTGTGTGTCTGTCTTTCTTATGCTCGATAAAGCAATAGTATCCAATCATAATACAAATTGCGTCTCGTGTGTTTAAATGACATTTACTCACGTAAATATAGTTAAACGTAGAGGGCGAGGGATTCTCCTTTCTTGCAGTCGTGCCATTCACCTTTTTCTTCGCCCCACCCACCATCCCTTTTTCTTCATAAAATTTTCTCCTTTTTTTTTTATTCCTTCTGCTTTTCATACTCATCTCCTATCTTATTTCACTAGCTCAACATGTACCTAATGAATTTTGCATCAAAATATGCTTGACACTCTGTACACGTGTGGGTGTCCACAGAGCAACATTAGTATCAAGTGATTTAATTACATGTATGTTTTTGTCTATCTTTGTGTCTGTCTTTCTTATGCTCAATAAAGCAATTGTATCCAATCATAATACAAATTGCGTCTCGTGTGTTTAACAAACTACTATAGCATGGTCCAAAACAACTGTCCACTTTTTTTTCTTCTTTTTGGCTAATTTTTACGTGTCCAGTTCACACAATGGAGTCCACATTTCAGTTGACTGATTGGTGTTTGTTTGGTGTTGATTCGGTAACAAAATAATTGTTTTATGTCATTTTAATTGCAATAGGAATACAGAATGAATTTTGTTGTGGGTGGACCACAGAGCAACAATAGTATCAAGTGATTTAATTACATGTATGTTTTCGTCTATCTTTGTGTCTGTCTTTCTTATGCTCAATAAAGCAATTGTATCCAATCATAATACAAATTGCATCTCGTGTGTTTAACAAACTACTATAGCATGGTCCAAAACAACTGTCCACTTTTTTTTCTTCTTTTTGGCTAATTTTTACGTGTCCAGTTCACACAATGGAGTCCACATTTCAGTTGACTGATTGGTGTTTGTTTGGTGTTGATTCGGTAACAAAATAATTGTTTTATGTCATTTTAATTGCAATAGGAATACAGAATGAATTTTGTTGTGGGTGGACCACAGAGCAACATTAGTATCAAGTGATTTAATTACATGTATGTTTTCGTCTATCTTTGTGTCTGTCTTTCTTATGCTCAATAAAGCAATTGTATCCAATCATAATACAAATTGCGTCTCGTGTGTTTAACAAACTACTATAGCATGGTCCAAAACAACTGTCCACATTTTTTTCTTCTTTTTGGCTAATTTTTACGTGTCCAGTTCACACAATGGAGTCCACATTTCAGTTGACTGATTGGTGTTTGTTTGGTGTTGATTCGGTAACAAAATAATTGTTTTATGTCATTTTAATTGCAATAGGAATACAGAATGAATTTTGTTGTGGATGGACCACAGAGCAACATTAGTATCAAGTGATTTAATTACATGTATGTAAATCGTCTATCTTTGTGTCTGTCTTTCTTATGCTCAATAAAGCAATTGTATCCAATCATAATACAAATTGCGTCTCGTGTGTTTAACAAACTACTATAGCATGGTCCAAAACAACTGTCCACTTTTTTTTCTTCTTTTTGGCTAATTTTTACGTGTCCAGTTCACACAATGGATTCCATATTTCAGTGGACTGATTGGTGTTTGTTTGGTGTTGATTCTGTAACAAAATAATTGTTTTATGTCATTTTAATTGCAATAGGAATACAGAATGAATAACTCCTCATGTTATTTCTAAGTACTTAATTGTATTTTATATGCTTTATTCTATTATGAACTGTATGATATATTAATCATATGTCCATAAATCGTCATATAATGAGATGTAATTATATATTGCTATTATATGAATATTGACTTCAGATAATTTATAGATATTATTGTAATTCATAGTTGTGTGGAATAAAGTCAAGTCCTATATCACACACATATACAACAACATAATATGTACAGTTGGGGTCATATCTTTCTATACAGCTGAGTATAATTCCAACTTTTAATTTTGATCACATTTGGTGGTAAATGACCAATCAACAACGGTTGAACTCACAAAGTAGATATTTTTTCAGTGTGTGAAGAAATGTGAAGTAATACAACTTACCCTTAGTAATGACTTTCCAGTTTTCATACTTCTTATTATTTTGATTTGGGAGTTCCGATGAAACTGAAATTTGATTTGAAATATGAGAAACTTCAGATTAGATTGAGCTAAGCAATCATACTCACTCTAGAAATAGCATCGATATATATATATGATACATTATTGGAAGGTTCCACAAACTAAACTAGACAACGCGACATAAAATTATGAAGTAGATCTTTTCTCAGTGTGTGAAGAAATGCGATGTAATACAATTTACCCTCAGCAATGACTTTCCAGTTTTCATACTTCTCATTATTTTGGTGTGGGAGTTCGGATGGTACTGAAATTTGATTTGAAATAAGAGAAACTTCAGATTAGATTGTGCCAAGCAATCATATTCACTCTATATATATATATATATACGATACATTATTGGGAGGTTTCACTAGCTATAACAACACAACATAAACTTATGGAGTAGATATTTTTTCAGTGTGTGAAGAAATGTGAAGTAATAAAATTTACCCTCAGCAATGACTTTCCAGTTTTCATACTTCTCATTATTTTGGTGTGGGATTTCCGATGAAACTGAAATTTGATTTGAAATATGAGAAACTTCAGCCAACAATGTTACAGTAAAAACAAACTAATCAATTTTTGTATATATACATGTACTAAAACTAATAATGAATTAGTATTTACCAGTAGCTATGGCTGATTGATTTTGATACACCCGTTCATCTGGTGCAAAGATGGTTGAAGCTGAAATTGAGTGGGATAACATAAATTAACATTGTTAATGGTGAGCCGATAAATGACATGGTATGATGTGAGATAAATATAAAAGTAATATTCAGAGATAAATTAGCAAGTAAATGGTGAGTATATAAACTTCATGTTATGACATGAGATAGGTCAAAGAATACAATGTGAGCATATAAAGTTTATGTTTTGAGTCTAATATGGCATGAGATAAATTAATAACTAGAATGTGTGAAGTTAAGCTTCATGTTATGACATAAGATAAATTGTAAGGTAAATGGTGAGTGAATAAACTATGTGATATGACATTAGATAGATTAACAAGTAAATGGTAGGTAGAGTTGATGTCCTGACATGAGATAACTTAACAAGCAAATAGTGAGAAGATTCAGTGCATGGTATGACATGAGATGAATTAACAAGTAAAGGCTGAGAAGATACAGTGCCTGAAAATACATGAATGTAAATGGTGAGTACGCAGAGTTCATATTAACAAGTATGTGATTAATTAATGAACTAGATGGCATGATTTGAGATAACAAGTAAATGGTCAGTGGATAGAATTTATTGTTATGACATAAGATAAATTTACAAGTAAATGCTGAGTTGATCAAGTTCATGTTCTCACAAGATAACCCAAATGTGAGTAGATGAATTTCATTTTATGTCATGAGATAAATTACCAACTAAAATTTAAGAAGATAAACTAAATGGTATGCTGCGATGTGGACTAACAGGTCAATGAATACATTTATTGTTATGACATAATATAAATTAAAACGCAAATGTTTAGCAGACAAAGTGCATGATATGTAATTACTGAAAAGAAGAAAAAAATTATGTTGCTTTAGGATGCCAACATGGAATTCGGTCAAAAATTCAAGTGCATTTAAAAAAATGACTGATGTTAACTAGTTAGGCAGTCAGAGTTGGACTCATTGTTACCACATGTTTATAAATAAAACAAATTACACTGAGGTTTGAGGAAAGTCATCAAGTTAAATTAAAAAAAATGAAAGACCAAAGCATAGTATTGTAACTTACGTTGTCCTATTTGTCGTCGATATAAAACTATGCCCAATCCAATGCAAAATCCCAAGAATGCTACGATACTAATTGTTGCTCCAATTATTGGTGTCATTTGACTACCTGTATGAACAAATAATAAGAGAGAAAAATATCAAAAGTAAGTAATACAAGGGGAGAATTTCATTTAACTTTCACTTTGTGTTCATTGTTTTTTCTCAAATTTGAAATATTCAATATGCAATATTTTGTATTATAAAAATGAGAAACGGAAATTGTGCCTCCAGATTGTTTCCTATATGTTGTTTTTCTGTATTGTCTGATTCCTATCAGTAAATTTTGAAGTGTTCAACACTTGTCTGACTGCTGCTGTCCTGTATGGATCAGAGTCATGGTTTAATCAAAGACAAGAAATAGTAAGAGGGGGCACTTAGACATTTTCATACGCCATGTCAGGGTTGGTTTTGGGCGATAATAGACGTCCTTTGCTCTATTACATCATAATCATAACAATAGTGGATTTTTACGGAAAGTACTCTATATATCCACCAGGTGGTTATAACAGAATACTGCAATTCTATTGCCTAAAAAAGTTCACGCCCTTGGCTGTGATTGGCTGATGCAAAATGCATCCTAACAGCAGTATTTTTAGTGCATTTAAATGTGTATTTGACATCTTATCATTCAGTTGATTTCTGTTATTTCCCTGAGAAAATTATATTTATGGAATCAGGTTGTGATGATCTTCTATGTCTGAAAACCAACATGAATAATAAGAGGAGAAGAAAGACTTTTGTCTTGCTGAATTCAGGGCTGCCCAGTGAAAAGACTCTATTGGAAGTGACGTCATTGTGATTGTTGTTATTGTTACGTCATATTTCTGCGAGCTTAAAATAATGGTCGAAAACTACTTGTCATACTGTGAATTACCAACCCTGACTAGGCTGACTTTGGTTCAATTACAGTGGCGCCTCTGGGTATATATTCTCTGTGGTTTAATGTACTTAAGTGCTATTAAGGCTTTGTCAGGAGTTAGAGCTACTACAACTAATGTTGTTTGTTTAATTGAACTAGGTTTCTCAAAGTTAATTGATGTGATAAAACAGAGCCAATTGATATTTCTCAGAAAGATTATCAAAAGCAGAAATGATGTTATTAATGGCCCTTTTATGTTTATTCTCTACTTAACCAGTTCATTACAGCTACTATTATTTATATTCAGGAATTATTAAATAGTAACATAAAAGGTTTGTGTTTTTTTACTAGTGGAGTATGATTTATTGTTATTGTTCTTGCACTTAGTGTTCAGTGTAGCTCAATAGCCTTTGCCAGCAGATGTATGTGGTTCACCAGGAAAGTTTGTTTAAAGACTAAAGCCACTGTCACACGGGCCGGTTTTGCCGTAGTGAACCCGTAGTATTACGTAATAGTTATGTAACAGCTCTTTCCGCCGGTTTGGCGACAGGTTCTGTCGGCAAAAAGGGGCGGGGCAGCACCCGCCGGGTTACCCGCCGGGTGCTACGGGTTACCCGCCGGGTTACCCGCCGACTGCCACGGGTTACCCGCCGGCTTTCACGGGTGCCTCGGCGGGTTCTACGGGTACCTCGGCGGGTTCTACGGGTGACTCGGCGGGTTCTACGGGTGACTCGGCGGGTTCTACGGGTTATCGTTAAATAGAACTAAATTGTAGTATAGTTTATACTGATTCCATACCTGTTTTCGGATCGAAAATATACCAAATATTAAGCGAGTTATTCGTCTGAGAAGGTAGCTAGGTTGGCGAAGGCAATTAGTGGTGCTCTCGCAGACGTCCGCGCCGGAACTGTATCAATGCTGAGCGCTTCTTTAAAAGGCTGCTACCCTAATATTAGTCCGATTTTCGTCAAATAAAGACTGGATTGTAGTATAATTCATACTGACTCCATATGTGTTTTCGGATTGAAAATAGACCAAATATTAAGCGAGATATTCGTCTGAGAAGCGGTTGTCTGGTGGCGGCTGCTGCTCCATTAATATTAATCTGATTTGCGTCAAATAAATATTGAATTATAGAAGAGTTCATACTTATTTCACACAGAATTTCAGATTGAACATAGACCAAATATTAAGCGTGATATTCGTCAGAGAAGGCAGCAAGGTGCTCTGTGTATGTTCATGACTTGCATGGTGTGGTCAATATTTTTTACCATTATATATACATTGTTTGGATGAGCTTTATTGCAATTAATTTCTACTCATTCTGCCAACTGGTCAATGGGAAGGACTTTTCCTTTGGTTTTGTAAAGTCAATTAACCTATATATGTAATAGCAATCTGCCTTGACCGTTATGTCAATTGCTATTAGCATTTTGAATAATACAAAGAATGGGGTAAGTCATGCTTTTTCATCATTGATCACAAGCATTAATTGAAGTTCTGAATTTCAACTGATTCCTGTTTATTATGCATATTAAAGAGGGAGATTGTTTTGATCATGGATGGAACATGCAATATCAATATTAATTCCAGTTGGATTATTTTCAGAAACAACAACGAAATATTGATAATTTATATAAACTAGAGTATATCTATCTATAGATAGTTATTATAGCTCTATAGACATCTTTATCAAGTCGGAATTTTATTGGCAACAGGCAAACATATTTATTTTCGTTTTTTATTGATTAGGAATCAATGAATTATTGATAGTAACATATTTTTAGGTGAAGATCTTATAACTATATGTCTACTACATATCTATACTCTATGAGGTATTACTAACTTTATTAACAAGAATATTCTTGTTTGTGCCTAGTACACTCCATTAATTTTCCCCACCTTAACTATTATATAAATTCTACACATTTCCCTAAATAATTCAGTCTTTATTTGACGAAAATCGAATATGTAGATAGACAGATAGTTTAGAGAGACAGATAGATTTATATGCTTATTAAATAATATAGAATATCTAGCTTAATATTTGGTCCATAAAAGATAGAAAATAAAATCACAGATCAAATCACAAATACTAATTACAATATCAATATTAGATTTAAATTTTACAAAAATATACACAAAAAGATAAGAATGTTCACATGTATAAAAAAAATATCATTGCCTGGTAATTACAATACAATACATTGTTTTTAATTAATGAAAGCAATGACATCTTTTTGTAATTGTGAATGACAATCAAGACAATGTCATATTACTGTGTCATCTTTGAACAGACTATGAAATGACAGGTCAAAGAACCCCAATTTAGGCAATTAGGCAATTGACACATGTATTGAGCATTTGCTGTATTCTCTACACCCATTCTTTATATCATTCAAAATGCTAATAGCAATTGACATAACAGTCATGGCAGTTGGCAGAATGAGTAGAAATGAATTGCAATAAAGCTCATCCAAACAATGTATATATATCATGGCCAAAAATATTGACCACACCATTCAAGTCATGACCATACACAGAGCACCTGGCCGCCGCCAGAGAACTGCATTCTCAGATGAATATCTCGCTTAATATTTGGTCTATTTTCAATCCGAAAACATAATGGAATCAGTATGAACTATGCTACAATACAGTTTTAATTTGACGAAAATCGGACTAATATTAGGGGAGCAGCAGCATTTTAAAGAAGCGCTCAGCCCTTCCTGCATTGATACAGTCAGGGCGCGGACGTCTGCGAGAGCACCACTGTTTGCCTCCGCCAACCTAGCTACCTTCTCAGACAAATATCTCGCCTAATATTTGGTCTTTTTTCAATCCGAAAACACGTATGGAATCAATATGATTTATACAGCCATTCAGTCTTTATTTGAGGAAAATCGGACTAATATTAGAGGAGCAGCAACATTTTAAAGTATATACAACCCCCCCTCCCTGCTTACGCTGACGCTGGTAGCATAAAGCCGGCGGGTTACCCGTGAAAGCCGGCGGGTTACCCGTGAAAGCCGGCGGGTTACCCGTGAAAGCCGGCGGGTTACCCGTGAAAGCCGCCGGGTTACCCGTGAAAGCCGCCGGGTTACCCGTGAAAGCCGCCGGGTTACCCGTAGAACCCCTCAACAAGCCGCCGGGGTGAAATTAGGGCCGGATAATTCGCCGGGTTCTACAGGCCACCCGCCGGCTTTCACGGGTCACCCGCCGGCTTTCACGGGTCACCCGCCGCCTTTCACGGATCACCCGCCGGCTTTCACGGGTCACCCGCCGGCTTTCACGGGTCACCCGCCGGCTTCCACGGGTATTTATATTTTTTTTTACACCCGTGAGATTGCTACGGTTGTGCCATGCAAGCATGGCACAACCGGCTACCGGGGCCGGGTTTCGCGGCTTGGCCAAGGGTCCCACGGGTGCTTGCCGGGTATCCCCGGGTATCCACGGGTGGCCGTATTGGGGCCGCCGGCTTGGAGCCGGGTAGCGATTTTCGCAACTATTACGTAATACTACGGGTTCACTACGGCAAAACCGGCTCGTGTGACAGTGGCTTAAGTCAAAATCTTACCATTTAATGACTGTTGAGGCTGTCCTTTCCACTGTGTTGTTAGATATTGATTATCTGGAGTCTGAATGGTTGTTGTGATAGTGGCTGATGTTTGGTGAACTGTTGTTTTTGGTGAGGTTGTTGTCCTTGAAGTAGTTGTAGCAGACGTCTTTACGACATGACATGCCATGTTCAAGAGCACATCAACTTTGGTCATCAGTTCATTGAAGTCAGTCGCAAAGACGGTTAGGGGTTGTCCTATCTCATTTTTGGAGGCAATCAGCTCTATTTCTTTGATATCAATTTTGTTTGTTACTCCAATGCCAATTACCGTTGCCACATATTGCAGATTACGAGCTCTTATTGGAAGGTAATTCTTGTGGAGATTCGACATTCCATCCGTAATTACCACCGCAATATTATTCACATCAGGCTGGTTATCAACATACTCAAAAAGGTTCCATCTGGCAACATAAAGCCCATCGGGGGTATTAGTCAAACCTCCAAGGAAAGGAATATTCATAACAGCTGAGTATAAGGCTGGCAGGGAAGTGTATTCCAGCAGATGCCATGCGCCTTCATTTGGTGATCCTAATTGGCCAGGTAAGGTGGAAAACTCTCCAAACGTAGTGTGACCAACTCGAACTTTGTCATCAGAAATCGGAAGTTTTCTGATGACTTCTACGATGAATGCCTTAACCAGATCCCAGCTGTTGTTAATGCTGCCGGATGAATCAACAACAAAAGCAATGTCCAACATGGAAAGACAATCTGGAAAAAAAGGGAAAGACAATATAGAAAGAGAAACCAATGATGTCCAAATTACATAAAGCATCATATTGCGGAATTATTGTAGTATTCACGATATATTATATACATACATATATATATATATATATATATATATATATAGCCTTTTTTTTAAATACCTAATAATTCTCTGATGTTGTTCATGGCATTTTTACTTTTTTCCTCATGATCAACTTTTTTTATTAGCTCTTTGTATTCATTGAATATATATTCTCATTTCTGTAATATATATTCTCCTCGAAAAAAGTGGCATGCAGCTATCAAGGGCTGGTTAATGAGGTGAGAGAGAGACGAGTCCACCCATGTTACACATTTACCCCATGGGTGGGAGTCATAGATGTCTGCGTACAGGCAGTACCAGAAGTTTGTAAATTGCCAAAAACAAGTGCTAAAAAGAACATATCGCAAAGGGGGACATCATACTCAAAGTCATACCAGCTTAACTGATTAGGCTCATGGTGTCACACCTAGCTTCTACTGAGCATCATGGTTTACTGAATTGACCGATCAGTGGCTGTAAAACCCTGATTATGTCACGGATGATGAAGAAATCATACAATTATTCTTCATGATTATTACAGTTATAGTAATACTTTCACGAAGACAATGCCGTTTTCTTCATAATTATGCTTGAAAATTATTCTATGTGCTTAGTCATGCAAGAAGTGCTCCACTTGTATACTGTTACTAAATCTGATGTGCTACTCTGAAAATTAGAGCAATTGGGTTTAGTGCAGTATAGCGGACCCAAATCTATGCCCATATTTAGCGTTCATTAAAACTTAAGTTTTATCAAATATTTCACAAGATTGAAGTTCTTAGCACAATTAGAATAACATTTTGTAAAGTAGCGGGGGTTTGGGGGCGGTAGCCTCCTAGAAAAAGCAAAAATTAACTCTGTCTTTAACGTGAATATGAAAACCACCGTCATAACTAAATTAGTTTGTGACGTCATAAAGAGATTTCAAGCCATTTTACATCATAGGCCTGGCAATGAGGCTTGTGAAATAGGTTAAATATGGTCATAAATCTGGGTCCGCTATACTGCACTTTTTCCGAGCAATTTATTGCACATAAAATACTTATAATTATGTGAGATTTTTAAGGACAGGACTTCTGTGTGTTCTCTGTGTTGCTCAGAATTTCACCTCAAAATTTTAAACGAGCAGATACGACAAACCACTTCTTCCAATTTTTCTTACCTCGCACTGGTGGTAGCGGTGGACGCAAACTGTCAACAACTTTGCACAGGGAGTCAATGATGCCTTTTGCTTTTGTTGTTAGACTGGAGATCAAGGTGACAGAAAAACCAAATCATGGCTAGATGCAATCATAGTGAACTCTAATAATGTGCTATTTTCAACTGCAACGACAGTAACTATTGCTTCTTTCTTCAGGTTTGATGCTTCTGTTGGTAATTTATTTTCTTCTTCATTGGATCTTCCATCTGTTATAACAATCACAACATTTGGTACATCTGGACGGTCGCCATTTGTCTTTTCGAGAAGAACTGTGTATGCCGCATTAAGACCATCCTGGATATTTGTGCTTCCATTTTTGTGATTTAGGTGTCCAACTGCATTTTCTAACTCAAATGCATTAGAGAAAGTATTCAGATAGAAAAAGCCATTTTCGCCTGGTTGTCTGACAGCAAGATCGCTAAATACTGTTAAGCCAATATTTGTATTTCTTTGAGATATTTGGAAGTGACGTGTAAAGTTTATGATAAAGTTCTTCACTTTAGTCCAACCTAAGGTAGAAATTGATCCTGACGAATCCACTACAAAAACCAAATCAATAAAGTTGCCACACAAAACTGAAAAAATAGAAATGGAGAAATTCTAATCAATTTGTATTATAAGATCCTAGACACGTATTTGTATTAATTTAAAACTTTTTTTTTAATAGTACATTTTAGATGGATCCATTTGAAGACCAAAGTACAAGTCTTGGTTGAGGTGCGTGGACTTATCGGAGATGTTTAGGGAGAACCTCACTTGACCTTTTTCGCACCTAGCAAGGGGGCAGATAAGTGCCTTGGCTCATTTCTATTGGCTCTGATTCTATTATGAAATTACCATGGCAACCAAGAAATCCTATTGACTTCATTTGAACCTTTGGTTGGCCTTCTTATCATTAAATAATTGCTCAAATAATATAATCCATGACCACAGTTAATTTTATCAGTTGTGCAAATGTGCTTCAAGATAACTATAACAAATATATATGTTGTAAGTGTTACAGCCCTCCAAAACAAGTTCTTGCTGCTATTGATGGTTAATTGATGAGGTAAGAGATGAGGAGTCCACCCATGTTACACATGTAACTTACCTCAGCATAGACACTGAGTACAAGTTCACTTTGAAAAGAAGTGGTTTATGGAATTTCATTATGACAAATGCCAAATTATCCGCGTTAGGTGAAATCACCAACATCACCCATGCCCACTACCATATCCATGGTCATCAACTACAGTTGGTAACTCCATATGATCCTTCAGGGTTACTAGACGAAATGTAAGAGTTTCTTCCTCCGACATCAAAACAAAGCTTATCGCACTCTAGCAAAACCACATTTGCAGTACCCAGATAGCAGTCCAAATCGTTTCAACATTGGCGTGATGTTAATGCAATGTTGTGACGACAGTGGCCTATATGAAAATAATGCTGGGCCGCTTTGGCATGTTGTCCGGGATGCATTTGCAATATGAAAACAATACATACATTGACATATAGGTCTTTCATGACCTTTATGTCGATAAAATTCATTCATTATACAGCCAAAAACATCAGCAAAATAGAAGCAGTGCAAGGATGTGCTACTAGCTGGGTCCTATCATAAGATCGTTGGGATCAAGGCACTACTCTTGTGTCAAAGGTCAAGGAACTACCCCTTTACCTACTAAAATGGCTACTTTTAAGTACCTGACTACAAAGAACAGGCAAACAATGATCAACAAAATTATAAATTGACTGATAAACATACATCAACCAGATTATCTTGGGCCTCTCATCCTGAGATACAACACCCGCTATACCAGCAAACACATAGTAGGCCTATAACAACTCCGAACTCCACTGCCAGTTGTCATTAAAATTATCATATTTGCTCACAGTGAGAAATTGGAGTAATTTACCACCTTCAATAACATCTACTCCAACTCTCAATGGCTTCTAAAATAATTTATAATATATATATATATATATATCGTTTTATTGACAAGCCTGATATCAGGAATTGATATGTACATGTGTCATACAATATTACAAAACAAACAAATATACAACATAACAAAAACAAGTCTAGTGTCTACATCTACTATATATACAATCTATAATCTACTAGTATTTCTAAATATTTACTTGATAAACGCAAGTCGGTTCCAGTTTTGTTTACATATACATACATGAATATAAAAATGAGAGTTAATACTGTACAGGTCAATACTTCAAGTGGGTAATACTGTAATGATTTCAAAACAAATTTGAATAAAAAGTCAATTTAAAATGGCAAAAGAAGGTGTCCATGGGTTGGGTCAGTGGGTGGGGTCTTCAGAGCAGCATTGCGCTGACCTCTGAAATGGCGAAAGGGGGTGTCCATGGGCTGGGTCAATAAGTGGGATCTTCAGAGCAACATTGCACTGACCTCTGAGATTGTCATAATGGGGTGTTTGAATTTAAAGGTTCCCTGTCTAGTGGAAGGGGGGCACCAATACTGAATTAACATTATGAAAAAACTCTATTTAGAAAGTTCCCTAATGCCTTTAGCACTTCTGGATTCTTACATGACAATAGGGCTTGGAATTGTTGAGATTTTTCTAGGTCATGAAAATTAGGTATACTATCTGTTGCTATATTAAGTAATTCTAGCCTTGGTATTTCATTTTTATTACATGTCAGTAAGCAGTGAGATTCATCTTCTATTTCACCACTGTCACAATATTCACATATTCTCTCATGCAAAGGAATTTTTGGGGATTCTTGTCTACCAGTTTCAATTTTAAGATTGTGGGAGCTAACTCTGAATCTTGCTATATTACTGTATGTTTTTTTGGGCAGATTTAATAGTAGGTATGGCTCAATGCAGTAGCTGGTTTTAAATGTTTTATAGGTCCTAAGTTTAGGTTGGGCGTTTGTGTCATTTATTTCATGAAGAATTCTATCCTTTTCATTGTCATAAAGTACTAGTTTTATCTTATTTGTCAGTACACTGGGTTCTAGAGCTTGCCAATTAATTATGTTTGCTTCAGAGATGATATGCTTTACTTTAGTGTACCAGTTTCTCTGACCATTTGTGTGTAGTTTTTCTTGTATTTTCAAGCACTTATTTAATATTTCACTATTAGGCATTGTCTGAAGTCTTGCCCAGTAGTTTACTGTAGCAAGTTTTTATCTGATGTGAAGTGTAAATCGTCCTGTTTCTGCATACACAGCTAAGGAAGGGGTTTGTTTTCGTACATTTAATACATTCTTCAGCTAACTTTATTGCACTTTCTCTATTTCAGAAATAGGGGAATTTTGTGACCATAGTACACTATTATATTCTAGAATGGGAAGTATATAACTGTCAAACATTTTTATGGCAAGCAAAGGGGGTATATGACCCAATGCTGGTTTAAGTTTACTTCGTAGAGCAAAGAGAGCCTTTTGGGCTTGGGTTATTAAGTGACTTGTCACCTTGTGATGTATGCGTTTCTGGTTATTTGTGAGGATGTGGCCTAGGTATTTATATGTGTCTACATTTTCTATACTCTGAGTGTTATATATGAAATTAATAGAGCTTTTCGTACCAATTTTCATCACTTTAGTTTTTAATATATTCACTATAAGATGCCATTTAGCACAGAATTTGTGCAGTGAATCGATACTGTTTTGTAGGCCTGCAGCTGAGTTAGATATGAGAACTATGTCATCTGCATAGAGGAGGTGAGTGAAATGTGTGCCGTCTATTTCTATCCCATTGTTTATACTTAGATGGTTTGGTAGGTCAGACATAAATTCATTAAATAGCTTTGGGCTTAAAATACCACCTTGCAGTACCCCAAATATACTTTCAATGGGAGAACTAATTTCTCCCAGCTGGTGGACTTTAGCTTGGGTTTTGTCAAACATACTCATGATGATTTTCAGCATTTTCTGGCTCATTTTTTGTTTGTGGAGTTTGTAATATAGCGCATTTCTGTTTATATAGTCAAAGGCTTTTGTGAAGTCTACGAAACATAGATATACAGGCATTTTTTTTAATTGTTTGTGTCTGATGATTGTGTCTAACACAAATACACAGTCAGTTGTTCCTCGAGAGGGAGTAAAACCGAATTGAAAAGGATCATCTAAGGACATGGCATCATTTTTAAAATATAGCCTGGCATTAAGGATGGAGTCAAATATTTTTGCCATGGCAACTGTAATAGTAATTTTCCTATAATTGTCAGGATTTGAGTGATCTCCCTTTTTGTGCAGTGCATTAATTAGTCCCTGCTGCTTTATTATTCTTCTACTTTTTAAGATGTAGAGCTACCTCAGCTTCTGTGATGTAGCTGTCACAAATATTTGCAGGGAGAGTGTGAATTTTGTTGTTATCTAGGATGGTTGTAATTTTATGTATGTACTCATCAATTTCTGCCATGTGTTCTTGATCAAAATATGTGCATACTGGGGGATTTATCTGATTTTTAAAATAGCTATAGAATGTGTCTATATCTGGCAGATTCTGTGTTGTTTTATCATTATTACTATTAGTGAGTTTATTCCATAATTTCCAACACTCTGTTTGATTGGTGGAGTGCAGTTGGTGTAATTTATCTCTATTTGACTGTAGGTGTAGTCTTTTCTTTCGCTGTATGATTCTTTTATAATTTTTATGCAGTAATTTGTAATGTTGGTTACAAGTAGTGATATTAAGATCATGTTTTACAGCATATTCATTGGCTGTTTTCCTAGCTTTTTTGCACTCTTCATCATACCATGAATTAGTTGGAAAGTTGTTTGTCACAGATTTGAAATATTTCTTTTTAAATATTGGGTCTATACCAGTTTTTATGTAATCATAAGTGGCATGTATTACAGCATCTGAACTAGTGTTCTCAAACAGTTGATTAGTTAAATGGAAAAGTTTTTCTTGGGCATATTCACTGTTGAGAGCATCCTTGTAGTCTGTTACTCTAAACTTGTCAAAAGCATACCTATAGCGTTTATTATGATTAGAGTTTTTACTTTGCTTGCTGTTGGTATTAATACTACCAAGCATTGAATCTGTCGCGATTGAGAAAGTCAAAGGTGTGTGATCAGATTCCACCAATTTTGCACAAATTTTAAATTCATTTAATAGTTCTGTTAGTCTCTCTGTAGTGAGTAGGTAGTCCACCATACTTTTACCAAGGGGAGCATGACATGTGAAGTCATCTGTGTTATTGGGATTATAAAACCCATTCATAATTCTCATGTTACTATTTTTACATAGTTGAATGAGGTCTTTTCCGAAACTATTATGAGCCTTATCCCTTGTCTGTCTTATTTTAGATAGCCAGGTGGAGTTAAGTGAATATCCTAAATCTGAGTTTGCATTGTTTAACATTATTAAGTCATTGGTATCTTTAACATGTACATTTGGGGCTACATCATTTAGACCACCTGTGCGACTATTGAAGTCGCCACAAAGAGCAACGAGTGGGGTGCAATATCATCTTGTAGGGCTTGGAAAATGTCATTACTGTTACTACTGTTACTATTCAGATAAACTTTTGAGCCAGCCGGTGGAATATATGTACCTCCAATAATTATTGCAGGGAGTGGATGTTTTTGTTTAATATGTAGCCAAATAACATTTTCATGGAAACTTTTCTATTTTGATTAGATGTTTTATGCTATTTTTAATTAGGACAGCTATGCCACCTGCTGGTCTCCTTGCTCGAGGAAGTTTATATTTACGTTGACAGTGGAAGTATTGATAATTAGCGAGAGGGGGATAATAAGTATCAAGTTTTAATATAACCAACTAAACCCAGACACCATACATTACGACACTCTTATCCTCCTTTTTTTCTTCTATCTATCTCATTTGTTGTTGCAAAGTGAGCCTTGATGAAATATTCAATCAGTTGACTGTGTCAAGTAAAAGGAAGATGAGATAAGCAATTTTGACCTAAGTGTAGGGTAATCTAGCTCTCAGCAAGAGTATACACCCTTTTTGTGCAGCCATGTTTGCAATTTGCCTCATTAACCTCATTTTAATTACATCATATATGATGACATCATTATTTCTCCATTGTTCTTGCACTCTGTGACCTCAGCATAGCCACTGTGTATTGATAATGTAACATTACTATATCTGAGTACACATACAAAGAGAGGTCAATGAGGCAAAAATGACATAATGGCTGCTCTAAGAAAAGAGTGTAGGCCTATATCCCGTGAACTGTTTCATTCTTGTTTTCAATGATGATTACATGCCTGGTTGTCTGAATTGACATTACTATGCCTATATAGCAACTGACAGTAAGCAACAAAATGTCGTCATCATTTTTTTGCCAGGGGTGTCCATTTCTAAAGAATGGGATGGGTGAATGCAGGGTTTGTCTTTGTCTCTCCCACCCCTTTCCCTCTTGCAAGCAGCCATGGTCAAAACATTTAGGTAAAGTGATGGAATATTGAAACCCCTTTCTTGCAGCTAGCTAATTGTTGACACACGCCTGATAACATGCTTCGTCAGCCAAATGTCTGCCCAATGTCGTCCACGTAGGGCTGATGTCAAAATGATGTCAGATGCTATCTGGGATGAAACGAGTTTACAACAATGCTCACCGGTTTATAAAAAAAGAGAACCATTTTTTTTTGTGAATTTAGGAGGGGGTGGGCAGGGTCTTGGATTAATTATCTCCCCCGTCAAAAATAGGGGTGTATATATTCCCCGATTCCCACCCTTAGATAGCATCTGACATCATTTTGACATCGGCCCTATGTGTGCGACATCAAAACGATGTAGAAATGACGCTGGCCTGATTTGGGATGCTATCTTGGATTGACGACCTCTGATTTTTTGCAGTATTGGAATTCCAATAAATGTCTATGAATTTAGCAATCGGTATCATGAAAACAGAAAGGTAATATACACTCTTTAAATAAATAAAAATTTCTCAGTTCTCATCATTACCTTTGGAAGTACTTAATGCCCAAGTACAACACAAGGCAAGAGTAAATAATCCGAGTCGCAGATCCATGGTACCAGCATTTCAAGTACTTTTACATGGCAGCAAAGTAGTAGGGAAAGTGGTCGCGAGTGTCTTAATGTTTTATTGTAGTTTATTTTCAGTCGGTTTTTTGGCTACTACGGGGGTCCGACCGCGTTCGGTCATTAACATGCTCGGTCATGGGCCCCCCCTCGGGCGTTTGGAGCTGTTTTACCCGTCCCTGTTTTTTCCTCGTGGGGAAGTATAGGTCGCAAGTGTGCTCTTATTTTTAACTAATCTATTTCTCTTCGGTTTTTTGGGACTATTCACACATAAACAACTTCCTTGTTTGTTTAGGTATGTTAGCTTTATATGCACAGGGTAAATAACAAACAATATGCACAATGTAAATAAGAATCGGAAATGTTCAAGTCGAACATAGTATAAAGTTCAATCGATAATGTTCAATGCATTAATGCAGACATTACTGTTTGCTTACTTGCCGCTGTGTGTTTCAACCCCCATGTGGTGGTTGAGTGACAGCGCGCTGTGTTTTCACCCGAATAGCTAACAAAAAACTCCAAACAAGAAACATGAGGCAAAACATAGATAGTCTAGTTGTCCAGTTGAGACCTCTAGTTGTACCTGCCATATTGAAAAAACATATTTTGACATTTGGGAGATTTTGTTATGTCGAAGGTTTGTCTTAACCCACTTGCACAGTGTCTGGTGGTTTCTGGAGTGATTGTTTTTTTGACCCACTGACAAAGTGTCTGGATGTTTTTTCGTGTGGGTCCTGTTTGCACTAGTCGATGAAATCTTTGTACTAGGTCAATGTCCTATTGCTCCTGAATCCAGCACATAGATGTGTTGCTTGTCTTCACTCAGGTGGGAACGGAATTTCAGTTCTTTTTCACAGTTTGACCAAATTGAGAGGTATCCATATGGTTTGCTGCTTAGTTGCTCAAAAAGTGTCACAATTCTTTTTGGGTCTTATATGTGCACTTTTTGTGCTACGAGTCTGATCACTGTTTCGTCCAGGTTGTTGGGAAACAACACGAGGTGTGTGGTGTTTCTGATTGAGGTTAACCTTTCTTTTCATGGCCGAAAAATGTTCTGCGTCGAGAGGATGACGCTGAAGCTCAAGTGATGGCTGTATGCTGTGAATATTTTACTGATGAGGGGGGAGGAGCATGCTTGTTCGTCCAGGTCTTCAATGACTAGAACCGTTGTTCCATCTGGATTTTTTAAGAGTGGTAACACAATGTTCTCGGGTGGAATTCCATCCAGGGTGATTAGTTTGGTTCCAAATTTTTCCTTCCATTGGACCTCATTGGTGGTTGGCACACCTCTCATGTACACAATTCGGGTGAAGTCTTTTTCCAAAATCCCATTTCTGTTTTCTAAAATTTTTCCCAACAGTGTGGATTTACCAGTAGAACTTGCCCCAGAGATGACCATTCGAAACAAAGGAGGCAGACAACCATTAAAAACTTGTTCCATTATGTGATGGGTTGAAGTTCGGCTCGGTAGAAGACACCTGTGATTGGTTCTGAGTCTGTCAATGAAGCGATGTTGTAGGTAGTTGGTTTAGTATGTAGCACTTGTGAAATTATGAATTTTTCTCCTGTGAAAGTAGTGTCCGTAGATTTCTTGAATCTCCCAGGGTATCTTGTTATGCGTATGATTTGCCCTATTTCTAAATTTTTCTGTCCAGCATAACCCGCCGCTCGCCTGAAATATCGAGCAAACTGGTGTTTCCACACTCTAGTCTCATTTTTTGGGTTCACTTCAGCGGGGCTCATTGACGGGGGTAGGGCAGAATGCGTACTTCGGTTGTATGCGGAGACAAAGTCTGGTAATTTGTGGATGAAAATGCTTGTTATGAGTCATGTAGCGACCAAACTTTTCACGTAGTGTCCTAATGACTCTCTCCACGAGAGCTGCATGATAAACATTTTCCGCGGTGAAATGTATGATGCTATATTTTTTAAACAGGTGTTGCACGTGTGTGTTCAAAAATTCTGTGCCCTTATCAGTCACTATTTTTAAAGGAGGGATGGACTGGTTTTCTTTTATGATGGCTTGCAGTGCTGCCGCCACTTCTGGTCCGCTTTTGGTTTTCAAAGGGCGGGCAAACAATTTCCTACTGAAAGCGTCTAAGCAAAATAAAATATATCGGTACCCATTTATCTTAGCAAGACCATCATTTAGTACAAAAAGATCTGCTTGAAAATAATGGTTGAGACCTGGACTCAAGTATTTCCTTGTCTTGGGTACTTTCCTGACGTAACAGTGTAAGGTGTAGCTTTCAATACTCTGGAGGATATTCTTCACTTGATCGTGAGTAATAGAGGGGATGACGGTCTGCGCTTTTTTCCAAACTTTAGTCGGACTGGCGAAACCAGCAGGGTTTGTAACATCGGTAAAAATTTTTTTCACTAAATTTGTTCGAGTCCTCGCACTCATGTCACTGACGCTTGCTTTGATTGTTCACCATTCCTCTCCCAGGACATGTTCATATTTCCTCACAGAGCAATTTGATGGGGTGTTGCATGAACGTTATTAACCTTTTGTTCATGACCTCGAACTGTTTGATTAGGTCTAGGTTTTGTTCAAATAGTTCCAAGCGTCTTTCCCTGTTGATTTCACAAGGCTTTTCTTTTAGAACGGCTGTGATTAGCTTCTTTTCCTTCGGGCTCATCCCAAGGTGTCGAATGGAGCGTTTTTTCACACCTCCTCCTCGCGTGACATCGTAGGTTTCCCGGAATTTTCGCCGAACATCATCTAGCTTGACTTCCCAGTCACCATCCGAATCCACACTATCCTTTGCTTCCGTCAGGTGCACCCCCTCCTTTATTGGCGCGTACGAATGCACTGCTATAACACTCTGGTGTGTTTCACCCGTCCCCCCGTCCCGTGTAGCGAGGTACGTATCACCTTCTTCACGGTTGGTATGCGCTCCCTCGTCTTCTATTAGCGCATTAAGACACTCCATGGAAAAGTCAAAGTCTTCCTTTGCTTGATTTGTTGGATTAACAACGCTCGCATAGGATGGTTGATCCGCAGTTGCACTATCAGGGCTCACCACGGGTACAGGGGAGACGTTTTCGTACATCAATGCGCTGTCCACATTACCCTCTGCGGTGGGGCTGTTGATGAGAGCCGATAAGTTTTTGGTTGCTGCCCCCCGTCCTGTTGATCCCATCTGAGTGTGAATGGGTGAAGGTGGATTACATATAATGCTTGCCCCACATTTGACATATGTTGGCATGTGGTCTTGGGTCACATCCATGTTTGGGGTGGTGGTGCAGTGACCCCAGCCTCCTATCACCAAGACAAAGTCTACTTGGAACCAACTTTTCAATTTGTGTAGCACATGCCCCATTTCTTCGGGGGTGAGGGCAATGCTCCCAGCTTTCTTCCAGGGTAACAAATTTTGCAAGAGCGATTCCACTGCGGTTTGAACGGACGTGTATACCCTTTCAAAGACCGAACAACAAATATCCAAGTTAGCCATCCATAGCCTCTGTGTATCAATGTTCAGGGCAATGTCTTCGATGAAGTCACTCATCTTGATAAATGTTTCGGGCATTGTGGTGATCCTTTGACTTGCCCAGGGTACCTCCAAGATTGGTGGTGTCTTCTTGCTGTCTCAGGGGGCAGTAGTGTAAGTTTTGAACGTGCGGTAGATGTAAGGTGCGCTCTCGTGTGGGGGGAGGGTGTCATTGACTACGTATTCCCCCTCATCAGTCCACGTATTGTACCAATTGGCACTACCTTGTGTGCCCCCTCGAGGCACGCACATGTGCTCAAGATACTCACCTATCAGGTTACGTAATAGGGCGTTTCCTGCAGGCATGTAGTCCCTGGGAGAAAGCTACATTTGCCTCCTCATAGCAAAAGTTAATAAAATGGACTTCAGGAAAAATTTAACCTCACGTTACACCATTTCCCTGACTGAGTTTAAGGGACGGTTGTATATGCACTTGGTGGATACCAGGTTACCTCCTGGTGTATCTGATCGTCGTAAAATGAAGCGCGTTACGCTGCACGCAGAAGCCATCCTACTCTTGAAAAAAGTGTTACCCAAGATTGTAGCTAAAGTGCATGCGTTTGAGGAGGAAAAAGATACCTCACCAAGCGGGTCTGAGGCTGATGATGAGGAGGATGATGATGAGGATGATGATGATGATGATAACCCCCCAAAACGTAAGAAATCTAAAAGCAAGAAAAGCCTGGGGGAAACCAAGAAGGGGGGTAAGAGAAGTTGACAATGATGGGTCAAGTTGCAAGCAAAACGGTTGGTAAAGGAAGCTTACCTCCATTGAAATTACCTGACCTCGTGTGTGTATGTTGTCACTCCAATTATCATAACCAGGAAGTCACAGAAGGAGGAGGGGGAAGCGGATGACAAAGACAATTGTGTTGCCTCAGTTGCTGGGACTGAACCCCATGTTGATGCTGCAGCTACTGATAGGACCAACGAATAAGGCCCCTGGGGAGAGGAGGGTTTGATGGAAAAATACGATGTTGAGTTTTACTTGAACCGCAATGAAGGATTGTAGATTGTGCGGGCAAAAAAACACTCAGGGTGCGGGAAAAAAGGAACCTTGTAGTATCTGCAAGGAAACATACCCCACTTTCCGTCGATGCCGTAGTTGCTGCAGAATTTTTCCAGATGGTACTTATTTTGCTTGTGAAAAATCTGAGCGGTGTACGACCTGTGAAACAAGAAGGAAGCGACGTTTGAGTGAGATGGGTGAAACGCCGGTGAATGACGTGGAATCTCCATCAACCGTCTGCTGTGGACCATGCTGCAACTGACGTGATCCCCTATGCTGCTGTAACTGACGTACCCCACCAAAGTCATGTTAAGAGCACGGGGCGGGTGAAGAAGACACCAGTGGTGAAGAAGCCTTGGAAAGTGACAAAGTACTTGCATTTATCTATCGATGACGTGGTGGTTGGTAAAGTGAAGTTTTTGTAATCATGACTCGGGACCTTGCTCGGCAGAATTTTTTTGCCTCTCAGCGCTTTCGCAATGAGACCATGTTTGTGGATGATCAGAAAAAAACTTCTTCACGCTGGCAAATATATGGACCCCATGCGAAGGAGTGTGATCAAGCTACCTTTTCACTTCTTTTCGATTTGTTTATCCCTGTTCGAGGATGGATTTACAGGCATTAAGCGCGTGTCTCGTTGTGTGCTCATCATTTCAAGCAAGGATGTAGCCTTGGATGATACTTTATTTTCAAGGGGCATGTTTCACAACTTGTTACAGCGTGCCCGATCGTGGATTGATGATTCGCTGTGTGTGGCTACGGCTGAGAAATTTGTTCTTGGACAATACCATGAGGGGAGTTTACGTCAACATGTTTTCAATGTTTCGTTGGGTCTTCATTGGACAGTTCAACAATACGCTATGCACGTCACCGTCCCTGTGATGTTGCGGAGGGTTTGTGTCCTATGTTGGGAGCAGGGAGTGATGTTGGAAGGGGAAGAAGTTGAGAAAAAGTTTTATGAAGCCATGTCATCCATTACACGCAACCATCTGCGCGTGGCTAGACGAGAGTTGGGTTATTTTGATTTTTTTGTAACCTCTGATTGGATTTTAGAGCAAACTACTAATCCACTTTCAGAGTTAACCATGGCTTTACTAGATGTCCTGCGCCACTTCTCTGTGTGTGGTCGAAGCACCTTACATCAGAACTTTTCCCTTTAGCTGGACTATGTCAAGCTGCAGATGGTATGTGCGGGGTTCACCCCTGTAAGTGGTGGTCAAATCTACCAGGCTGTGACGTCATTCGGAGAACGTCACCCAAATGTTGTGGATGACTCTGGGTGGATTTATTTTGATGTTCTCGCTCAGGAAAAATTTCATGGAAGTGCAGCATTAGCATGGAGCATCATCAGGGGGAAAATTGCCAAAATATGGATGTCAACAAACCTGCTCTGGCCTAACCCACGTTTTGTGCTGAGCAGCTTCTTCCCTCCACAAAGTATCACCCCAAGCCAACAACACCCCCTGCTCGTGGAGATTAGCAGGGTTGGTTGCCAATGGGCCACTATTTTGATATGGGAAAAAAGGGGAGTCGTCATCTGTAAATCACCCTTGCTCATGCTTGACACAGTTTTACAGGCTGTGAACTCATATGTTTTCCCCCAATCCTTACCCCATGCGTGTGGATGTGCTTTCTGTCAATGACTGATGAATCATTTGGCAAAGATTAACACTCTGCAAGCACTCTGTGTGGAGGTAATAAAAGACGTTATATTCTCACTACCTGCACTCCACGACTTACTACAGGAGGGGAAACATTTACGCACACAAATTCCCGCTCATCTGCACGAGTATATATTTTAAAAACTATGGCGCAGGCAGGGTACGCGAGATGGCTCCTCCCCGATACTTCTTTCTCACCCTCGGTACCGGCTGGGAAGTTTCATGCGCTCCAGTTATCACCCCAAGCCAGTTGGATCCATTATTGGCAGACGATGATGGTGACATTCACACATGAAGCTCGCCCATGCCCATGCGGCAGTACCCTGTTCGTCCTAGTGATGACGCTCGACTTCTTCTCATCATGCGTGCGGGTCATGCAGACGTGGTCGAAGCGCCCTACTCGGTGGCAGGTCGTAACCTTAAGGTTACGGAGGGGAGGCACCATCAGGTTCACACCACGGGGTGTGATTTTAGTTCAACCCCACGGTGCTACCCCGAGCAGAAGCCGGTGCAACCAAACTTGCTCCACCATCCGAGTGCCGTTCACAACTTTTACAGATTGGCTGCGGCGGGGCGACGCGTGGGTGCAGCTGATGGGTCGTGTCATCAGGTCCGATACTGAGTACGTTACCTTCATGAGTCGAGCCACTCTACGCGGATCTTTCTCACCCCACGTCTTGGACCTCCAGCGGAATTGTCTGGTCAAGCACAGCGCTTTCATCTACCGTCTGTTCTACATCTGTGTCATGAAACACCTGGCCACGATGTATCCTGATCGGAAGCGTTACCCCATGTTCACCGCATTCTGGTCCTCGCTCACGGGTTTGGAACAGACGGTTGCTGTACAGGGAGCCTGCAGAGCCATACCTTTTATGGAGATGCGGAGTTTGCTATTCTCATTTGTGGCGATGGAGTACACCCCACCCATATCTGTCCTCCGTGCGATGGTGGCTGGTTGCCCGTCCACGTTGCTGCTCCGACTCGAGACGGGTTTGTCAGCTACGACATCTTGGGATCAATATCAGGCATTCTTACCTCGATCTGTTGTGTCCACCCCGCTACTGGTGCGCTTGTCTGATCTGGCCTCTAAGGCAGAAATTATCTTCCAACAAAGCCCTCAGGATGACGTGAGCCTGATCTGTTCTGACGTTTACTGGTTTTATTACGTCCCCGATAACGTTCGACGTGGCCCTTGGGTGGAGCGGTCCCACAACTCCATGCATCTTGGGTACCAACTGTGTACTGGGAGGATGAACTGGTTGCGGCATTCGTTGGGGTATAGCATCGCACAGCCCCACTTCCGCTTCCTTGATCACCAAGTGATTGAGAGACCAAACCAACACACCCAGGACATTCAATACGGGCCTTGCTATGTGGAGGTCCAGTTGACTTCCCCCACAACTTGTGTCGTGGCAGCCATGACAGAGGGAACAACGATCTGTCAAAGTGCTGGAACTCCCGTGGTGGACCTTTTGCTTGACGTTGTTGACTTTGTTCATTTTTCCCCTTACTCCGTTGACATCTTCCCTAAAATTGCTGCTGTGTTGGAGCGCAATGCTTCGTTGGAGTACCAGTGTGCTTCACACCTGCGGCGCCACTTCACTGACATCCACTTGATCAGTCCTCTAGGACATCGGGTTATGTTCCCACGTGACTTGTTCCGTGCCGTGGGGGCGGCTGGACTACCGCACGCTTTGACCATGAAACATTTTTTTAACCGTTAAAATATCATGCTGTCATGGTTGTTAACAATGCAAATATCTATCCATTTAACATTTCACACTTTGTATTATTACTTTACTCAATAAAAAGGAAGAGAAAAACCAAAATTTGTCTCGTCCCTTTCCTGAGCGTTAAAATCATGACGTGTGCGTCCCTGACAAAGCACAAGGATAAAAGTGTGGGTCCTCGGGCCCTTGCGTCGAGTGTGCATTGGGATTTTGACGAGTTCATGGATAACTTACCTGTGAGTTACGAAGTCAGCCGTTATTATGAACCACGCAGGTTAGACTTTGGTACCTTTTCCTGCTCCGAGGGGAGCCGGGGGACATTGACCATGGTGAAAACCCCACACCCTCAACAATATCTAAGTGTACTGGGTAAAGGAGTTGTTTGGGGTCGGGTCTCTTCTTTTCTTGTTCCATTCAGTTTATTCACAAATGCTGAAATTGTTTGGAAACGAGGTCAACACCAAAGAATATGCCACAAACGTTTTGGCCATGTTACACTTACGTTAATGCGTGCTCACGTCTTTCTCCATCGCACACAAGGGAGGAAAGAATTCTTATGGAAGATGGGGCTTGTCCAGTTCCAAAAAATAGCCCACCGCGCTCGCATATTTTATGGATTACAGAAAAAGTTAAGAGCAGCTGAACGCATTTATGCACAGCACATGAAGAACTCTGAAAAAATTGTGGATATTCTAGAAATTTTTTACCGGTGTCCAATTGCTCGGGTCACTGTAAAAGTAAGCCAGCTGGCAACCGTGCTGAGATATCCCTTTGTTACCCCTGAGGGGTTTGTTTTGACGTACCAACATCTCTTGGCAGGTAGAGAGCTAAGGCAAAACAAGTTACAATATCTATGCCAGACTCATTTGTTTGTACATACAGTTAACCGGGTACGTTTAGAGGAAGGTGTGTCGAGTTTTGACTTCAAAATCAGAGACAGTGCTGGAGTCAATTTGGGTGATTTTAAGGTCTACAACAACTTGAAGATCATCTTGTTCACTTACAATGTCAGCCAATTACCCATGTTACCCATTCTAGTTACCGATTTTGTACAAAACGTGTTATTGACAACACTGTAAGTATGGCAAACTACCGGTGCAGCTTAGCACATGCTGGGTTTATGGAATGTTACCCCACCCCTTCTGTTTTGATTTGTTATAATAAGCAAACCTAGTTCATTCCAACATTGAAGTGTCGAGCGTGTTATTCTATATATTAGATAATGTATTATATATATGTTAGTGGAATGTTTGCAATAAGAAAAAAGATACTAGCCTGTTTGTGCGTGTTGTTCTTCCAACGGTACACCCGTGTTATGAGGTACTGTGTGCTGGTGAAAGTGGTTAGGTGCCTCACTCAGCCTGGGGAGGGAACATGTGCGCCACCCCTTGAGTAAAGAAGCAACTGATCCCTGGGAGAGAGATCACAGAGCAATGTTGATCAGATAACCGTTAAGCAATGTCATCGCTCAAAAAACAAAGATTTCTTGCGAATATTCATAAGGCATGGGAAGAGCCGGGGGGAAACCAAGAAACTCATTGACATCGCTACCAAAGGTGAGATAGATGCTTGTTGTGAGATCTACCTCAATGTTTTGAAAGGCAATGTGCACATCACACAAACCTTGGCTAAGTCTTTAAAGAAGCATCGTAAACAGTGCCGGGAACTTGTGGACAAAAAAGCGAAGACGTCACGCAAAAGAAAAATCCTCAAAGGACAAGTCGGTGGTTTTCTTCCCGCTTTGATTGGCTCTTTAGCAGCCCCGCTACTCCAGCCACTTATACAGAGTTTTTTGCCTAAACGACGATGACGGGTTTCAGGGAGTGTTACCTCATTCCAAAGCAAACTTATGACGCTGTCGTGGGAGACCAGCCAGCACACAAGGAGCACTTGCCAGATGACATTCAAATGAAGCTCAACGATTTTCGTCAACGCTACAATTTTGATGAAAATGGAAAGGACAAGGGCAAAATTAGGAGCACACATGGAGAAGGCACGGAAATTTTAGAGGCGGTGCGTGACTCGGGTAAAAGGGAGATTGCTAAAAAAATTTTGGATTTCATCCAAACACGAACCGGGGAAACCATCAAGTGGGACCCACACTTTAACGTCATCTTAGACGGACAAATCCTGTTTGGCGTCGACATTCGAGATGTTGTGCGAGTGCTCGTGGGGGATATTGGAGATTTTGACCACCGTGCGCGACCAGTGTTCCAGAAGTTGGAGGCGCTCGGGATTCACCCCAGCTTATTATTGTTCTATGACCGTGGTGGAAACCCATGGGTACCCGTCCACCTGCAAGACGTGGGTTGGAGTTCGCTCAGAGGTACCTCCCCTCCCCCACCAAATGTTTCACTGTCGGACCAGACCTCGAGTGAAGCCTCCTCAGGTGAAGTCTCTTCGAGTCCGATGATCCCCCGCACCCAGCGTGTTACCCGTTCCCCCACCCCTAGCTCCCACTCCATCCGCGGTGACCTTTTTTGGGTTATTTCCCACACCTATGGGTGGAGTGGAGGCACCACCGTCTCCTTCACTGTGGGAGCGATGGTTTAGTACTGGAAGAATCGTGGGAGACCGAGGGAGAGCGGCGCAAGCACAAGAAACATGGGAGACCCCAGTGAGACCACCACCTACTTCGAGGAGTACTCGACGCAAAAGTCAGCATCCGAAAAGATCAAGAAAACTTAACACACCACCCCCCGGCAGGTCACACCTAATGCGCACACGCAGTCAGCAAAAATGGCTAAATTTTCATTCGTGAGGGAAGAAAAATATTTCTTCCTCACACAATACACCCATCCGCAAGATGTAGGGCAGTTTGTTCTGCACCTTCAAGAAGACTTGAAGATCCCCGCAAGAAGCGAGAGTTACCTGATTTTGAAAAAATGCGTAATCCCAAAAATATCACAAAAAGTTGATGGTGGTATTTTGTCCGTCAACGGGCTGCGTAAATATAATGTTCCCACCTTTTTCATGTACAGTCCTCAAGATTTAGTCAACAAGCTTAATCAACGTTTGGCTGAAGAAAAAGACTTTGAACCTTTGTTATTTACGAGACGAGGTCACACCAACATGGTGCAAGTGATGTTACGAGGGGGACAATCGCTGCAAGTCCCCCCACATTTCGGTCAATTGTTATTCGAGGGTAAGACACTTTTGCGGAATCTTACGGAGCAGGCTGTGGTGTCATACCTTTTCAAGTGCCAAAGGGACTATGAGGAGGGTACTTATTATATATCTTGTGACCTGGCTGAGAGGATACCGGTGGCATCACGGCTCCTCCCCCTGTTGTCGACTTTGGTTGTACGCTATGAAGATGGGCAAATGCATGACAACTTGCTTTGGAACATGGAATAGACCCAGGGGAAAGTCTACATCCAACCGGGCATATATATGAGGATAAACCTAGCCATACACGATAGCCAGGGGGAACCTGTCAGGTTGAAGGGTGGTTTTTTATTCTTACACTTGAAAATATGTATATGATTTTACCTTCCAACACCCCAGCTGTAAATTATCCTAACAATAAAAGCTCAGATTTTAACATACCCTTGCCGACTACTTTGTTCACGCCCATTCGCGAGAAATGGCAAGTTGGTCTGACACAAATTCAGCTCCCCCTCACTTTTTACAATGTTGAACAAGAGGAGACGGTGACGGTAGAAGACATCCACCATACCCAAACGACGCTGCATATGGAAGAAGGGCTTTTCTTCACTCCCACGAAACTCGCGGGTATGTTATCCCGAGTTGGGGTACACTTGTTCACAGTCAAATGGAAAGATGGTTTCAGGTTTAAAGTGGGGGATGAAGTTGAAAAGTTAACTTTCAGTCCCAATATCGCTAAACTCCTAGGCTACCCCCAAATGGTGCCCACAAACATGTCGAAGAACCACAAAGGCTATACTCAACCACAAGCGTACTTGTTTGATCCGTGGATTAACCTCAAAATCATCTTTATCGAAAGTGAACTTTTACACAGCTCGCAGGTCAATGATTGGCACCTCCCCGTATTGCAAGTGGTAGCTCCACCCCCTCATGAGTTCGGTGAAACTTTTTCTAGCGCTTTTCATCCAGTGGATTTTGTTAATATCCAGGAAGAGGCACATAGCGTTATCCGCATCAAAATTATGGATGTACGTGGGGAACGTATTAGGTTTCGGGCTGGAAATGTTGTCGTAGCCTTGTTGTTGATGCCTGCGAATGAAGGAGCAAGCCGAAATTCGTCTCATCCTATCTAGCCGCGAGGATGACCCCGCGCGCTTCTCGATAAAGCTGCACCAGCCTTTGGACTTGGACGATAGTTGGCGTCTAGCATTGCTGGAGATCATTGTCCCCAGTCAAGTAAGTTTCTTACAAGCGGGGCAAGATGTAATTAGAATTAAGAAAAGTGTTCCGACCCCCTCCCCTGATGAAAGTTCTCCCCATAGCGCTTCGCGGGAGGGGAGCCCCCATCCAACCCTGGGTGAGTCCGATGCGCTCCTCGGTGACAAGCTATTAGAGGATTCATCCCAACCGCTCGGGAACACGGAGGTGGATCGCAGGACTCTAGCAAGTGAAGATTCCACCGACACGCATGATCGTGAGGAGGAGCCCCAAAGCGGACGCACAAGGCGCTTGACCACGACTGACCTATCCTTAGATGACCGACCAGACAAAGCGGAAACCTTGAGTTCAGAAGCAGGTCCTCTAGAAATGTCTAACCCAAGTGCTGGGTACCCCCGCAGCCGATCCAGACGCTCGACAACGACTGTCCCCACCCCACAAGTCGTTCTTGCCCAGTACTTCCCCTGGTTTAAACGATTGGAGGAAGTGACTGGCCAGAAACAAACAACTTTGTGGACATCACTTTACGGGGAAACGGGGAAACGGGGAAGTGGGCGTGACAAAAGCGGCGCAAGATTTGGGTGTGGAACTTATTTACCTTCCTAACCAAAGTTCTAACACTACGCGTGTTTGGGGAGAGGTTAGTCTATCTGGAAACCCACCCGCACGAGGCCTTATGGGAACGCTTACCAGACTCTCCGCGAACGTTATTGATGGAAAGGGCTGGTTTTCAGCTCCTGATGAATAGCTCACCACGTTTCTCATTGAAGGATTTCTTCCCGTGGTTTGCTCGCTTGATGACTGCAACGGGGAAATCCCAGGATAATTTATTCGAGTATTTGCTGGAGGCGGTGCGCAGCAACCGGGTTGAGGACCTAGCCCAAATTGGAGACCACAGTACATTGGAACTTTTCGCTAAAACGGATAAGTTGATTTCGATAATTCTCAACGGGCACACCAGCACCACCCTGCGTAAGCTGCGTTGAGAAGAGCGCATAAACAGGGTCCTGATGGAACTCGAAGCACTAGTTCAAGAAAACCATGCTCCTAACCCTTGGTTTACAATAGCCAACTATTTTCCATGGTTTCAGGAGGTTCAAGATGTTGAGGGTAAGAATCAAGAAGAAATGTGGAATTTCTTATACTTGGGAGGCAAGAAGGATTATAAAGCTCTGTCCCGGAAACTTAATCTCAGCTTATACCGCTTTGCAGTGGGTTTTGGGGAGGTACTGGATGTTGTGCAAAGTCTGCATCAAACAGGAGCCACAGAACCCTTACCTGCGCAGGTTTTGAAAATGTTTGAGTGGGAAACCAGCTGGGTGGTCAGTCCTTTATTTGACATTGCTAAACAGTTCCCCTGGTTCCTCAATCTGATGAGAAGTGGTCGTCTCTCGAAAAATATGCTTTGGCGTGTTGTGTATGGTCCATCATTCCACGAGAAATTCAGGGTCACCGCTCAAGGTCTGGGTATGACGGAAATAGATTTTTTTCGAAATTATGACCAGTTATTGACTGCCGCACGGGAAGAGCAAATGATCTTACGAGCATATACACACCCACCCTATTTTGACATCTCAAATTACTTTGGGTGGTTCCGCACTTTGCGCTCCACGCTCGGTGTTTCGCAGGGCAAGTTGTGGGACTATTTGTATGGGTGGGGTAGTGAGGGGAGGAATTTAAAGACAAACGAATGGGTACAGATGGAACGAGAGTTTTTCTTGTTCAATTATTATAGCTTGCTCTCGGTGGTTAAGGGGGTGAACAGGTTAAAGAAGCGACATGCCCTCACTTCCTCCGCTTTGAACATGTTAAAGCTTATTGGAGCAACGGTCCCGAATCCTCCCTTCCGTGTCAAGGAGGCCCATCCCTGGTTTGGCATTTTGGAGGAAAAATTAAACAAAACCCAAGAGGAGGTCTGGACGCACTTGTATACGAATGGTTTTGATGAGCGCCTGGAAGCCATCGTTAAATTGCTACGCATGGGAGAAGTTCTTTTTTTCTAGCTTTATGATCGCTTGGTAACCAAAGCCCGTCGAGTCCAGGAGGGAAAAACACAGGAAGAAGTACTCTTCAAAAGGATTCCACCTGTTACCTTAGTCATTTCAAATTATTTTCCCTGGTTCAAGCACCTGGCTGAGCAAATCGAGCAGCCCTCCGCACTCCTGTGGTGGGCTCTGTATGCGCAAGGGGGTGAAGCTAGAATCTTCCCGTTATACCAGCAGACGGGGATGTCCTTGCAAGAATTTCGGGACTCCCATAAGCATCTCCTCGCTTGGGTCGAAGCATTGAGTCAGTTGGGAGGGGATGACAACTTACCACCACAGGTTTTGAGTTTGCTGAAATGGGTGAACGTGACCTTGCCACCACCCCCCTCCCTTGAGGTAACTTACCCTTGGTTCCTCACTTTGAAGACTAAAATGAACAAATCCCAGGGCGCATTGTGGGAACACCTGTTCTCCCCAGGTTTTGATGCAAGACTAAGAGTCACAGCATCAACCTTAGAGGAGGGTGAAGTGTCTTTTTTCAAGAAATATGATGCCCTCCTGGCATGGGCTCAAGGTAGGGGGTGAACCAGGTTCACCCACGACCACCCCACACGAATGTCCACCACAACTCTCCCCACCCAGCCCTCTTGATTGTCCGGTCCCCGCCTCACCCTCGGTTTGTCCCTCCCCACCCAGCCCCGTCGACTGCCCACTGTTTCCAGACCCACCTCCCTCTCACATCTGCCCTAGCCCCCCACCCCCACCGACACCACCTCCCCCACACGTCTGCCCCTCTCCCCCCAGCCCCGTCACCTGTCCACTGTTTCCCTCCCCACCTCCCCCTCACATCTGTCCAAGCCCACCACCTCCTCCACCCACCCACGTCTGTCCCACCCTCCCCCTCCTACCACACTCGTGAAACACCTTGAGGGCTCGGAGACACCTCCTGCAGAAGCTCCAGAGAGTCCGAGGTTCCGCAGGGCCATGCCCCTCACATGCGCGGAACTCTTTAAATTGCGGGAACTAAGTCAATTTCCCGGATTTTTGGACATTGACCTGGTGAAGAACCAAACATACCCAGCGCAGAAATTGCTGACACAGTACGTAAGCGAACTGTTTGCCGACCTCACCAGAACAGGATGTTCCCGCACGCTGGTACAATTTGACGAGCAGACTCAGAAGATGCAATTTAGTGTGGATGAGCAAGAAGAAGTAATTCTATCAGGACGCCTCCCCGAAATTTATTCCTTACCGAGTCGAATGTTGGGTGGGGTCACCTACATTTCCTCCCATTGTGTGGATGCCTATATTGATAACCGGACATTTTACATCTACACAGATGCCACCCAAGAACTGCTCCTAGGGGAAAACTACCATCCCATCCTGCAAACATTCCCCGTGCAAACCAATCCACAAAGTCATTTGACACACACCATTTTTCGTTCTCCCTTGTTTGTGCGACTAAACAAACATCACATCGTTCGGTTGGAATTAGTTATTTACAAGGAAATCGGTGAGAAAGTCCAATTCCTAACCTCAATCCCATCCGTTGCCAAGCTGTTATTGAAAAAAATCTAAATGCCTTAGGAGAAGTGGGACACCTTTCACCTTACCCACACTACCTTCATACATAATGCCGGCGTCACGTGAGGAAATCGAGCACTATGCTCAGTGTCTGTTGAGGCAAAACCAACATGGGGGAGGACGACCCTGGGAAAGCAGTGTCGTCTTCCGTGGTCGCAGAGAGGCTTTGGTTTTGGTTCTCTGTTTAGCTCTATCAGACGAGCCGCTTTACCAGTCTTAAAGTCTTTAGGAAAGCACGCTTTGAAGGGTGCCTTAGACGTTGGAAAAAACATTTTCATTGATAATAAAAAACCTGCTGAGGTTTTGAAAAGTAAAGGGAGGGAAATTTTAAGTAACATTTTCGCTGGACAAACGGGACAGGGACGAACCAGGCGAAAAAGACCCAAACGACAGTCAAGTCCTAGACCTTCACTCAACGACGACATTTTTGACCAACCATGGATGTCAACAAAGCGGAGGAGGAAAGCTTAGGTGAAGACACAGATTTCTTTACCACCCCGCCTGTGGGCCTTACGGAGGAAGAAAGTTATTACATGAAAATCCACCCCACAAGCAGCATCGATAACAATGCCCCCCTTATATACGAATTTGACATTGACGACATGCATTACGCCGACCTATCAAGCTGCTTCCATTACTTGAAATATCGGATCATGCAAGGTGATCGTACGACAGCAATCGCCACACCCGCAGCGGGGGATGACGCTATGGATGATCAGAAGGTGGCTCCAATTAACTTCTTTGGGAACACACTGTTTCAAAACATTGAATTACACCTGAATGGGGAACTTGTAGAAACCAGTAACAACTTGTACCCATACAAAAGCTTCCTTCAAGTTTTCCTCTCATTTGGTAAAGAGACCAAAAATACGCAACTAGCTGTCAGCGGTTATTACCCTGACACAGATACGATCGATGTGGACGCAATTCGTACAGCAATGGACAAGTCCACTTGTACAAACACTGGGTTACACCAACGTTATACCTTGAGTAAATACTCCACAACTTTCGCCAGTGTAAGTCCTTTACACTTGGATTTTTGCACGCAAAACAGGTATGTCCAAAACAGGACCCATGTCAAAATCAGATTAACCAGGGTGGATCCCAATTTTGGTCTCATCGCGAACGTGGACACCAAAACTTTTGCGATCATCATCCAAGAGGCTTTCCTCCAAGTGCGAATGGTCCGACCGAGAGTAAGTCTGCGTCTGGCTGTGGAGCAAACGCTGGAAAAAAATCTAGAAAAGTACCCCACAAAGCAATGTGAGATGCGGTTCTTCACCTTTGGTGGAACAGCAAATACGCTCAATGAACCCAACTTGTACTCTGGTCATCTACCTACTAGGATCGCTATTGGGTTGGTCGATACAGATGCACTAGACGGGCATTGGAAGAAATCCCCCTTCAATTTCAAAAACTTCAGCGTAACGGATGTGGACCTGAAGGTGAATCGGAAGAGTATTCCCAACGATCCTATGAAAATAGATCTAACAAACAACGATACGTCATACCCTACACCATGATGTTTACAAGTACTGGTGGGTTGTTCAATAATGAACCATTGATCGATTACGAGCAGTTCAAAAACGGTCATTTCATATACGTCTTCGACCTGACGGAGGATGGAGAACATGGGTTGGATCATTTCCATCAACCAAAGAGTGGGGTAGTGTCGGTAGATATGAGGACCAGTGATCCACCAAACCACTCTGTGGCCATGGTTGTGATGTTTGAGAAAGAAGCCATCTTGACTTGTGATAAGGAACGAGCTTATCGAACCCTCAGTTAAAGCACTTGGGAGGGGGTAAAAAGCGGGACACCACACGCATTGAATGGAGGGGGATAGTGGAAACAGTGAAATCCATGAACACTGTGCAACTGCAAAGGATTTTCCAACAACAACAGAACTTCCTGGGGGTGTTCCCTTCGGACAAAATCCCACCCCTCACCCTAGGTAGGAAAAAGATGAAATGCCTCATAGCCAACGTCGACGTGGCTGAGGATGAGGGCAGTCATTGGGTTGCTATATGTTTACATCAAGCGCTTGGGAGAAGGACAATAGAGTACTTTGATAGTTATGGTTTACCCCCACTCTTCCCCATCCCAAGAAAGGGAGAGGACTGGTTACTGGCGTATAATGGTATACGTCTTCAAAAACCTCAAACAAAAGTGTGTGGACAGCATTGCATCTACTTCCTTGACAGTCGCATCAAAGGTCTTAGCTTCCGGACGATACTTACGCTTTTAAACCGAAAGGCAGACGCAGACGATTACGTAAGGAGATACGTAGCGAAAAAAATAGGAAAAATCTGCTCATTCCCAAGAGTGTGTGACGGTGGTAAAACTTTGCAGTGTTGTCAAAGAGCTCTAGGTTGTGAAGCGACCCCACCGTGCTTGAACCAGCTCACCCATGCCTAGGATTTTGAATGATGTCATTTTTGAAAAGAAATGCTTACCTCGGGGTAAAACCAAGTTCAACGTGGAGCTCTACTTGGTGAAGTGTGAGAAAGCATGGGGCGCGCACTTGAAAAGGTTGTGGAAAAAAAATTTGATGTAAAAATAGTCGTGCGTCTACAGAAGAGACAGGGGGAGAGTTATATTTACACTGCTTTCGCTCCCCAGTCCAGATAATATTAACGGAACAAGACATAGCGAAGACTCTGCAACTTAGTCAACAGAAAATCTTGGACGCTTATGATATGTACATGAAAGAAGGCAGTGGGTGGACACTACGTCACCTTGAGCACTCCCAAATAAACGTGTACCGGTACTCCACGCGGGGAGGGGGAGGTGGGTACAAGAATGTACGGGAGGCGCTTCTCCCACCAAAGTTTGTCAAATATTACCGCAGCATTCTTACCTTCCCACCAACGCACGATCAAAGATGCTTCCTCTACTGCGTTCTCGCAGCACTGCACCCCGTAACCCGGCAGGAGGGTAAGAACAAGAAAAGCTACGGACCACACCATTATGAGCAATTCGAAAATACGTTGGACATCAGCACCCTGGTGTACCCCGTCAGACTGAGCCAGATACCAGAATTTGAGAAGAGGAACAAGTTGACGATTAACGTGTTAGGCCTCAGAAAAGACGAAAACCTTTACTTCCTTTACAAAAGCGAAGGTGGGCAACAGCAACAAATAAACCTGCCTTTGTACAAAAAACATTTTCACCTGATAAAAAGCTGGAATTGCTTTTTAAATTTTGCCAGCAGTCAAAAAAGAAAACTGTGCCAAAAATGTGGCCGGTTCAACCGGAGGCAACAACACCACCAGTGTTCAGACTGTCAAGGTGCGGCGCGCAATGCTCGGCAAGGTGAGACATCGAGCAATCTGGTCTTCATGGGAAAAGACGTCAAGCAAGAATTTTGTAACTTCAACAACCTCAACAAGCACCCTTTTGTGAACTACTGTGACTTGGAAACAGTCCTGTCCGATGATTTCACCCGGGAAAACCATACCAAAACCAAAAGAACCAAAAGGCACGTTCCGGTGGCAATTGCATGTCTAAGGGTGTGCCGGGTAAGGGAATATGACCAACAGAGTCCTGTTATACACACAGGGTCAAACTGCATAGCAAGTTTTTACCACACGTTGCAAGAAGAAATAAAATTCATGGATAACATCCTCTTGAACACCGTTCACCCGATTAACATGAGCAGAGAACAAGAGAGGAAACACTTGGCCTCAGAAAAATGCTACATTTGTCTCACCCCTTTCTGGCGCAACGAGCTAAACAAGTTGAGAGACCATGACCACATTAAACGAAGAAGAAAATATTTGGGTGCCATCTGCAATGCCTGTAACCTCAACCGAACGGATACACGATTTAAAAGGACCCCACTGATATTTCACAACGGTGGACGTTTTGACATTCACTTCCTCATCCAGAATGTGCACCACCTTGAACAACAGCAAATGCGTTTAATAGGTAAGACTGGGGAGAATATCATGTCCATGGATTTGTTCGGTGGGAGGATGGTCGTTATTGATTCTTTCAATCACTTGAGTGGCTCACTGGCATCCCTTGTCAACATCATGAAAAGCTAGCAAAAAAAATTCACCATAAGCGAAAAATGCATACCCGACGATGATCAAGGTCTGGAATTGCTGACAAAAAAAGGTGTCTTCCCGTATGAATACGTTACAAGCGAGGACATCCTTTGGGTAACAACGAAATTACCAGACAAAACGTCCTTCTATGACAACTTGCGAGAAGCAGAAATATCTTCCTCCGATTACGAGCACGCTGAAAAAGTCTGGGAGCATTTCAAGTGTACGAACCTCATGGCGTATATGAAGATTTACCTGCGAACAGACGTGACACTCTTAGCTGACGTGTTTGAAAACTACCGCAACTTCTTTCTTGAACGCTTTGGGTTGGATAGTACGAAATACCTTTCCTTACCAGGGCTCTCATATGACTGCATGTTGCGATACACGGGCATCAAACTAGACTTTGTGTATGAGAAGGACATGTATGATTTCCTCAGAAAAGGATTTCGAGGGGGTGTTGCCATGATACCAGTACGCTATGCCAAAGCCAACAACCCTCAAGTTGGGACGTACGACCCCGAGCAACCCACATCGTACCTGTTGTACTTGGATTGCAATGCTCTATACAGTTCCGTCATGACCAAAAAACTCCCACACAAAAACTTCCGCTGGGAAGAAAACTGGAACAAGGAGGACATGAAGGTGAAAATCGAAAACTACCATCCGCAGGACAAAGTAGGTTACATGATCGAGTGTTACCTTAAGTACCCCGCGGACATCCATGATCTCACCAAAGACCTACCGCTTGCCCCAGAACACAGGGTGGTGGTAAAGGAGAGCCTGTCACCCTACGCAGAGGCATTATCCACCAAGCTCAACATCAAACCAGACAAAATACCCAAACTTTTGTCCACGCAATACGACAAGAAACGCTATGTATGTCACATTGAGAACCTGCAATTCTACCTGAAAAAGGGCATGAAGCTACAACGGATACACAGAGTTCTACGATTCCAACAAAACGTCATCTTCAAACCCTACATTGAGCTTTGCATAGATGAGAGGAACAAACCAGGTACATCACCAGATGAAAAACAAATGTGGAAACTTAGTTGCAATGCAATTTTCGGTAAAACCATCATGAACATCGAGAAGAAAAATGCAATGAAAATTGTAACCGATGGGCAACAAGTTCTCAGATCAGTGAGTTCCCCCCATTTCAAACACGCAGACATCGTTCACCCACAAGTGGTGCAAATAACCAGCGTGCACAGGAGAAATTTCGTAAAAATTCCATATCATATTGGCATGGCGATCCTTGAATTGAGCAAACTTCACTTGATGCGAATGCACTATGATCACTTCCTAAACAAATATGGGCGCTTGAAGCTACGTTTGTGCATGACAGACACCGACTCGTTACTATACCACATCACCACCGAAAGCAACGTGCTCCAGGACTTGGAAAATATGGGGATCATCGACTTTGGGAACTACCCAACAGATCACCCGTTCTATGACGACAACCATGCTGGGGAACTCTTTTACCTAAAAGACGAAGGTGGGGGTCAACCCATCAGCTCGTTCGTTGGTCTCAGGGCGAAAAGCTACAGCATCGAGTACCAAAACAACCACAAAGTGGTAGGTAAAGGTATACCGAGGAACAAACTGGAGAATATCAAACATGAGGACTTATTACGTGTGTTACAGGAAAACACTCAAACACAAGTAGTTAGTAATCACTTGCGCAGTTTCAAACACCATATGTATAGTATACAACAGGAGAAGAAAGCGCTTAGCCCTTTTGACAACAAGAGGTATTTGTGCGAAGGTGGGATTGAGACATTACCGTACGGACACATTGACACGGTCCCTTGGGAGAACCACGAAAAGAACACAAGTGAAACAACAATATGCCTAAGCGCAAAACGGAAAAAATGAGTAGAACCACACGGAAATGCCTGCAACACCTCGCGGTGATCTTACAAGACGCTTTAGCGGAAGGATCGAGCAACCTTGGGAGCGTATGCAGAGCGGAACCCAGCTCAAAAAAGCTAGGAATACCACCCAAGTTCACCAACCTCAACACCATGGTGGACTACCTAACCACCAAAGTCCCCAGACAACAAGCCAACATTCTATTAAAACGGGAAAACAGAGAACAGTTACTACCTTCATGGTTCTTGGGAGAATACAAGAACTATAGGCAAAAGGAGGATTTCCACGTGACACACGTAAGGACGTGTATGAATAAATTACTACCTGATAAGGTGCCCAATCAACACGATCACTCCAAAGACGAACTATACTTCCTAATCACAACATGCGCCTACAATATCACGGATGACAGATGCAAAGTGCCCACAGCAACAATTGACAAACTGGTAGAAGAACACTACCGAGCGGAACCACATCATCCAGAATATGAAAAGCTAAACAAAGAGGGGAAAATCAAAGATAAGGATATCATAAAAACGGCGGTAGACCGGCTTAGCCGCAACTTGCAGTTCAACCAAGGGCAGTACAACACCGCTGATCTGACCAAATACGAACCAAAATTTGTTAGAGATCATAAGAACAGAATTACGCTATACAGAGCATATACAGATGCCCTAATGCCAATGGTATTGGAAACATGGGAGACACTGGAGAAAAATCCTGCGGTAGAAAATTTAACATCGTTAGTTTCCACCTGGCAAACAATACGACCCACCCTGTACCTTTCACAGACCCAAGCCGAGATGGAAAGAAGTGGATCCGGAAAGCCATGAAAAGGCGAGAACGTCACAAACGCATGAAAATGACTTTAGTCAACAGCATTAATATACAAACTCCTCCTGTGAACAGCAGTATTGATATAAAAACCCTGCCTGGACAAAATGGATTGTTTTTAAATTTGACACAATGAACACTATACAGTCATATTTACTTCTTGCTTTGATTGTTTTGTGATAATACACCATATTGACAAAACCGCGCACTTACTACTACTGTTACTACTACTTTACTACTACTACTACTATTACTACTGCTACGTAAGACAGATGTGTGCAAAGCTATATATATATAATATTTTCTTTGTATCTGTCTATGATTGGATCAATAAAGAAAAATCAAACAATCATACGTATTTCATTTTCACTTAACACAAGGAACATATTCCCTACAATAGTTAAATCCAACTACCATTACTCATCAACAACGCAGTCACTTGCGTATGTATTAGCATTAGCATTAAAATAAAACACAATATCAACTGTTATCACCATCGCACGTTTCTGCCAAAATCTGCGTTTTCTTGGCACTAATATGCGGAAGAATCACGTGCTTCTCAGTTGATTAAGCAGTGAATTGGGTGATATGTTACTAAGCAGTGAATTGGATTGACTTAAAAGTGGATTGATTTAAATTTGTTGAACAAATATTGAGATTGATAGTTGATCAAAATATTGGTTTGCAGTATTAGTTGAACAAAATATTGGTTTGAATTTAAACTGTTGAGCAAGGATTACAGTGATAGTTGAGCAAAATATTGGATGAATTTAAAAGGTTAAGCAAGGATTGCAGTGATAGTTGAGCAAAATATTGGTTTGAATTTAAATTGTGAAGCAAGGATTACAGTGATAGTTGAGCAAAATATTGGATAAGATTGGATTGATTGGAGTAAAACTGTAGAGCAAAAATGAACGTGAAGATGTATTTGCCCCTGTTCATTACCTTATCAAGGCACGCACTCGGCAGGTGCAACGATGTGTACACCTGTAAAGGGTGCATGTGTGAAAAGGATGAACAGGGTAAACTGCAAATAGACTGCTCGTACACGGATCTGAGTCTACCTCCGAACTTTTAATCCCTCGGTAAAATCGAGCAGATCGACATGACCGGAACTCCTTTTTGCAGGACCAGGGCCATGCGATCAGGCTACATTCTGTGCTATTTTGGTAAGTGCTGCCATTATTGAAATCCTAGAGGTCATAAAAAGTCTATGTCTTGTATGCTTCACAAAAATTTTATTTTACCTACTTTAATTTTTTTCCCTCAGATCTAGAAGATTTTTCAGGTGACCAATACCTGACCGGAAACCGAACGGAAGCGAGTGACACAACCCACCCCAACACCATGGATCTTACCACCACCAAGGTCAGTGCTTCTGGGAATGTCAACAAGATCATGGTCCCCACCACCACCATCGAAACCAGTGCTGCTGGTAACACTGCAAGACCAATTACGATATACCTTATTTTGGTTGGTATCATCTTGCTAGTAGTGCTGGTTGTGTTAGTAAGTATAAGTGTATCTTAACATACATATATATATATCTAGATAAACAGCACGAGAACATTTTTTAAAAGGTCATAACTTCATCGTTACAGATATGCTGTGCGTGCAAGAAGAGGAGCAGAAGCTGTAGCCAGACCAATACCCTAAGGGACAGCTCCAGTTACCCACAAACAACGCTCAACGATGTGGAAATGTGCGAGATGCAAACCACCGTGGTGTAACAATATGTCATAGCACTGAACAGTATGAAATTAGTATTATAAACATTATGTAATGTCTGCATTAATGCAATGAGTGTGTGTGGGGATATGTTAGCTTTAAAAAAAAACCGAAGAGAAATAGATTAGTTAAAAATAAGAGCGCACTTGCGACCTATACTTCCCCACGAGGAAAAAACAGGGACGGGTAAAACAGCTCCAAATGCCCGAGGGGGGGCCCATGACCGAGCATGTTAATGACCGAACGCGGTCGGACCCCCGTAGTAGTCAAAAAACCGACTGAAAATAAACTACAATAAAACATTAAGACACTCGCGACCACTTTCCCTACTACTCAGCAATGAACTTCAGCTGAATGAGAAATATAAAAAAATATATGAAAAAAAAAAACACAGAAATTAACAATTATATTATGATATTATGATAATATAATAATTGTAATAATTTAATTTAGGATTTACTTTTATGATAAAATGTTTGATATATTCTCGTTTTCATCATAGTGCCTTGTAGAAAATTGGTTACACAGGCAAGCAATGCAAACTTTTCCAGTATTTCAAAGTGCTTCTGCCATGTCACAGTGGTTGTTGTAAGTAATATTTATAAAACATTGTGTTAGTCAAACTCTCACTTAGTTGAGCAAATGGAATAGTTTTTGTAGAGTTGTTTCACTGTTTTGAAACGAATCAAATGAATGATTTGCGTCACATGAGCACTTTATTTATTTATTTTATAATATGGTAGGCACCCTAATGAAGTAATCATGTAAACTTTTTTATAAATAGTGTATAGGCCAAAGACACCACTAAGTATTATTTTTGATAGCATAGAAGGCAAAGGGCTATGTACAGTTTGACAGTTTGCTCACATTTGTTTACTGTAGCGTTTAAGAATTTAGTTTTGATATATGCCTGACTTTTGCATTGTATTTGAAATGGGTCACACTGATAAAATAAACTAAAACTTGAAAACTAAAATAAAATCCAACTATAAATGGTTTGAAAAAAATTGTGCTATAAAAATTGAATGGCCAAATGGTTAATTTCTGGTCTGTCCCTGGTCTGTCCTCTAAAGGTCTTCGGTTCAAACACCAGCCTACGTACTCTACATGAGTGACATCTGAGCTGGTGGCCTAATAAAATAGGAAGGTATTTGCGCATTATGCGATATTGGAATAGGTTTATTAACATTGATTAACATCAAGAGTTTCTAACTGGTACCACATCTATGAGTCGTTTTTGTAGAGAAACCCTTGAAATTTATATTGAAACTGTTAAAGATAAAGCGTTTGATCTGCATCGAGCTAAGTGGAACTCAGAGATATTTAATTCTTCAAAATTGAGAACTTCTGTATTATATAAAGAAGACTATGTTACAACACCTTATGTGAAAATTATTTCTAATCGTGGTCATAGAGCAGTTTTTGCACAATTCAGGGCTGGTGTTTTACTCCTTGCCTGGACATTTCCAAAATATTCCTTGAGAATATCGCCTGTGTAATTTCTGTCAAGATAAAGTTTTTTTGGAAAATGAAATTCGTTTTTATGTCACTGTTCTGCTTAAACTGATATTAGAAACCATTTTTTTACTGAAGTAATTCCAATTGAACCAAGTTAGATATTTTTAGAGCGATGCATTTTATATCTTAGACTATCGATTAATGATATAAATCGGTGTTATTTGACAATAATATCAATATAAATTCATAAAATGTTTGTAAAATAGAAATAAAACTGTCTGGGTATGTTGTCAGCCTAAAATTAAATATACAATGTAGGAAATTTAGTTTTTTCCCCAAGTAAATTGTTATTACTTTGTTTTACAATTAATAAACATACGTCAAATGTGCATATGATCTATAATTGATAACATTAAGTGTTGTACAGTTTATATTATGTTACTTACCATCATTTACAATATACAACCAGTGTTCACAAGATGCTTTTCAGAATAGGAAGTATATAACCTTCGGTGCTTTTTCTCCGCACTATTTGCATCAGTTAGCTTTGTATAACTCACTGAGGGACGGTCCTTTATGCCATTTGCTTGTTAACTTATTCGATTCAGAAATTTTACATCACAGATTCAGTGCTGTAAAATATATTGTCAATTTATTTATGGTAGTAAGTAATTATGAGTCTCTGCAACAATTTTCTAGAATGTAAAACTATTTAGACTAGCCTCAAATAATTTTCTGGAATGCAAATATTCCGACTAGTCTCCATTATTTCCGCAGTATGTACATAAATTTTGTTTTAGTTGACGATCTTTCCATAAAATGAACATTGCATACCACTGTAAAAAGTTTTCGTAGCTTTCTTAGAATTTAACTGTAGTCTTTATGGTAAAATAATATATAATTTACAGCTGAGGTATAGAAAATGGCAGTTACTATAACTCATTCAGTAGATACCATGAAACTACTCTACACCATGATACCACAGCATTTTAAGGTAAGATAGATAGTTAAACTCCTCTACAGTAGGATACCGCAAAATTTACTGTAGATGGCCCAGCATTGGCTTATCATAGGGGATTATTTATCAGGCCAATATATAAGTACAATTTACAAAGTGCCATTTTTAACATTTCGGAAGCAGCTAAGCCTAAATGTGAGATTTCTCCCAAGAAATTGACAGGACTTGAATTAACCACTATTTATTCATGCAGGAACTGAACTGGTGAATCTACAAAAAAATACAAAATGCATATTTTATGGAAACAGATTTATTTAACAAAGCACTGATGATATTACAATAACTTACATCCATGATTAACGATAACTTCTATATCACAAACTATATATTGACTGTATAATTGTATTTAACATATGGAATATATGAGATAATTCTAGACCATCAAATCAAATATCTTTTGTCTCAATAAACAATTACAATATAAATGAATGTAAAGTAACTAGCAACATTTTACCTATTAATGTTATAATTATATATATTCTTTTATTGACAATGCAATATCAGTGCAGATACATGTGTCATAACAAAAAATCACAGGAAGAGAAGAAATAATAATATATACATATAAATAAAGAAAATATAATAAAATATAGGCATGACATTTTTCTAAAACGATATAATAAAAACATAAATAACTATATACAGCACCAGGTAATGAACTAATAAATATATGTGTCTTTGAGCACCTAGTACAATTAACACAACTGGTAATACTGATATATAATGAGCACCTATCATGAAGGTTGAAAAAAAAGAAGCAAGATGACATACAATTCAGTCTACACATAAGTAAATACAATGAACAAGATATGTACAAACATTTAAACACACACACGCATATATATACAAATGACAATCCAAACACTTTGAAACAGCTTTTTCAATGTGCCACCAACCACTCTGATAGGTCCAGGAGGTAACGGACAATTTACTTAACTGGCCAATTTCTAGTACTATGATAATTGACAACCTAATACTTATGTCCAATTTTAATGCAATTTTTAAGAATTTTCCAAGGGCACAGTTTAAGTTAGTATCTTTACTTGTTAAAGTTTGAAGGAATTGTTCAGATGGGTTAAGAACAAAGAAGTTATCAATACATTTACAAACTATATCAAGTAGGTTATTGCGAATGGCATTAAATTGTTCACAGATCATTAGGCAATGAAATTCATCTTCAACTTGATTAAGATTGCATTTTTCACAAATTCTTTCCTCAGCGGGTACAATCTTGCCATGGGCCTGTTCATACACGGACACAATTGTTTTATTTAAGGCAAACTCATTTTGGTTCATATTGAGGGTCTCAGTGACCTTGCAAAGTCTCATGAGCCAACATGGTTTTCCCTTTTGATATAACTCAGTCTGAATCTCATAACAACTTTGCAAAAGTGAGGGACATGTGTTAGACCTGAGTCTATTTAGAAATTTTAATGCTGAGACCTGTTGTCTGACAAACAGTGGAAACCTCCCAGTGTCTGCTAAAATAGCTATTGTTGAAGTTTGACACCTGACACCTAGTATGTTCTTGAAAAATTTCATTTGTACCTTTTTGAGGGTGTCAATTTGTTTTTCTGGGAATTGTTCAGATGGGTTAAGAACAAAGAAGTTATCAATACATTTACAAACTATATCAAGTAGGTTATTGCGAATGGCATTAAATTGTTCACAGATCATTAGGCAATGAAATTCATCTTCAACTTGATTAAGATTGCATTTTTCACAAATTCTTTCCTCAGCGGGTACAATCTTGCCATGGGCCTGTTCATACACGGACACAATTGTTTTATTTAAGGCAAACTCATTTTGGTTCATATTGAGGGTCTCAGTGACTTGCAAAGTCTCGTGAGCCATCATGGTTTTCCCTTTTGATATAACTCAGTCTGAATCTCATAACAACTTTGCAAAAGTGAGGGACATGTGTTAGACCTGAGTCTATTTAGAAATTTTAATGCTGAGACCTGTTGTCTGACAAACAGTGGAAACCTCCCAGTGTCTGCTAAAAATAGCTATTGTTTTTGTATTGCTAAATTTGTAGTTTTTGCAAGCAATATTTTGTTCATTTTTATGGAAGATCATAATTTTACTTTTTTGAGAATTGATAATCAAATGCCACTTCCTATAGGCTTCTACATTGTCTAGGAGTGTTTGCATACCATCTTGACTTTCTGATATCAGCACAAGATCATCAGCATAGAGCAAATATGTGTAAGTAGTACTATTAATTTTCACTCCACATGTCTGATCTAGATATTTACACATATCCGATAAATACAAATTAAAGAGTTTTGGACTTACAATCCCACCCTGAAGAACACCATGGGTACTATCTATGCTAGCACCTAATTCACCCTGCCGTCTAATTTTAGCACTGGATTTGGAGAACATGCTTTCTATTATTCTTACTAGTCGACCACCATAACCCTTCTTACTCATTTTGTAATACAGGAAGGTACGATTGACAAAATCAAATGCTTTCGAGAAGTCTATAAATGTTATATATAAGGTTTTTCAAGTTGATTTATAATGTGATATTATAGAGTCTATTATGAATACATTATCACTAGTTCTGCAGCCTTTACTAAAGCCAAATTGATTAGGATCTACAATGTCTGTAGCCTCACTTTGAAAGACCAATCGTTTAATTATAATTGATTCAAATATTTTACCCACACATGCCATTAATGTTAATTTACGATGGTTATCTGGTTCATCGTGGTTACCGTTTTTATGCAAGGGTTGAATGATTCCTTCAGACCACTTATCCGGATAAACACCCTTTTCCCAAATATAGTTGAACAGTGTTGTAAGGGGATGGGGTAAGTAACCGGTGAGATATTTGTAAAATTCATTACCAATTAAATGAAGAAAGTATGTCTGAGCTGTTAACTCTTCAGATGACTTGTCACAAGTGTCAGTACAATTCTAACTAATACCCCACTTCCTATGACCTCAAAGGTCAAGGTTGCAAATTACTAAAGCTTTTATTGGTTGAACAATCACATGTTCATTACATGAACATGAGCAATGGTAAACAACAGAGGGTTTGCTCATGAATAAGCACATACACACTAAGAGGTAAACGACTTTTAATCAATAAATAAATTAGCATAAACAAAGAAGTAAAAATATTTTACTGAATGAAATTGTAAATGAATGATTTAGGCCTATAGATTTGTGCATATGAGAATAGGTGTGTGACATAATACAACCTCAATCAATTCATGTAGGGAAATTAATGCTCCCTATCTTGGATCCATGAGGGATCCAACATATATAACAACATACTAAATTTAAACATGCAATACTTCACATATATAACAACATATCATTTTTTTCAGGCACCAATGACAATGTTCTCTCATCATTAACTACAAATTCGGTGATGTTGAACCCACCATTTTTGAGCAAATCCTTGACACATCAGACAACTAATTTTGCATCTTTTTCATGTTCAACAGAAACCAAGCAATCAGCCACATGAAATGAATTTCTTAAAGTTTCACTCACCAAATCTGAACCACCAAATCCATCTTCTGTCTTTTGAAGTGCGTATGCAGCAGCACCAAATACATTCTCACCTCAACCTCTAAATTATTTGAAGAGCAATGTGCAACCAGCTAATATACATTCATCTCCTCTTCTCTTTCAACAGATTTTTTGACTTATAGAAAAGCTTATAGTTGTAAGAATGTATCAGTTAAGACTGGAGGAAAGCCTTAGACGAAAACCGTCATGACGGTTGTATATTAGTTGATCTGGCATAGGCCTTTGATAGCTTACCAGATGGCTTGCTTATGGCCAAGTTACATGCATGTTGTCTATCCCTTGATGCTTGCTCATTCATAATGAACTACTTAAAGAATCAGAATCAAACTGTTAAATTAGGTAGTTTAAGAAGCGAATGGTCACAGCTCAGAACTGGCGTTCGCCAAGGATATCGTTTAGGTCTGCTCCTCTTTAATATCTTTATAAATGACTTTTTGCTTGACCTTCAAACCTTATGCAATGAGTACAGTTATGCGGATGATAATACCTTGTCATTCTCACACAGTAACCCTAGAATAGTCAAATAAAAACTTGAACAGGCCTCTACGCAAGCAGTTAAATGGTTCAATGTTAATTTTATGAAGGCTAACCCATCCAAGTTTCAGGCAATATGTATAAGTAGAGATAATACTTCAAAGCTTATGCATATATGTGGACCATACCAGCAAACTTAATCATTTATATCATCAAATTTGTATATTGCGCAGTTGTATATAATACTTTCATGGTAGGACAAGACAGGAAACTTGAGAAACTCAATGAAAGGACAATACGTTTAGTATGCAGTGAACATGAAAGTTTGTCTAGTTATCTTTTACAGCCGATTGCATCAAAGTGTAGTCAACAGGCCAACTGACACCCCTCCCCCACAAGGGGGATAGGGGTTCTCTCTGTGAGTAAGACTCACAGGACCTACACTGTGTAAAATAGTGAGTTTTACAAAGCCGAATTTCCTGATTAGTCATATTGGATTGAAACAATTTCTAACTATGATAAACAACGAGGGGGGTTCCCAACCAGAGGGTCCCTCTGCATCATGTGATCTCCCACAGAACAGCACCATTTCTAGTCACTCAAATGGAAGTGCTGGAATGAGGGGAGGAGGGTGGGACACTCTGGAGTGTAGGTCCTGTGAGTCTTACTCACAGAGAGAACCCCTATCCCCCTTGTGGAGGGGTGTCACTCTATGTCGTAAGACTTCACAGGACCTACACTGTGTAAAACAGTGAGTTTTACAAAGCCAGTTTCCAAACAGGGAGGCTGGCCAGACAACATCATGACCCCTCAGCCCACTGCAATTTGCTAGCCAGCGACAACCGGAGTTACACGGAACCGGTTGTCAGGCTGGGGGCAGACATGGGCCAGGTAGAACTTGGTAAAAGTGGAAGGGGTAGCCCACCATCCGGCAAGGAGAATATCCTCCAAAGAGTGGTGGCCTCCCACATAGGTCAAGGTGGCCGCCACATGGCAGACCTCAAGGGCGCTTGCGGTGCGTCATCTGACCCATATGACTGTCAGATGCACCGCACAATCCCGCGGGACACCTACTGGGTTGACGAGGCTCCCATGCCGCGAGGGACCAGGAAGTCAGGTCACGAAGCTCTGTGAGGTGCAAGAGGACTCGGGACAGAAAACAATCGGGAACCTGCGGACTAGAACGTGGGCGCAGGTCGGACAGGCTACGGATGAGCCGGGAGAGCGTTGGATGGTGAGCCAGTGGAATGACATCAACAGCACCCGACACACCTGCCAAGGAAGGGGCCAACTCCCAGTCGTCATGGAGGTACAACAGGAAGTCTGCTGCCAGAACCCCTAATGCAGAAGGCGTGCCAATGTGATTGGTATAGCCAGAATGAACTGGGGCTGAGGTGGCTTGAGGCCAGGGTTGCAGCCCACGCTGAAAGCCCCATCTGAAGGAGGTGTTCCCGGACAATGGCAGCGCAAGTAGGTTCAACCGCTGAGGGGCGTGATATTAAACGCGACTGCCCTGCTGGCTCAACAACCAACGGTAGTGTGGGAGTTGCACCGGAGGACCGGATAGTAAATGAAGGGCCTCCTGGAACCACGGCTGGGTGGGCCACCAAGGGGCCACCAGCACACACATCATGTTGGAGACGCCGACCTTCCAGATGACCTAGGGCAGAATGGCAAACGGGGGAAACGCATAAGCGTGTAACCCGTCCCAATCCATTGTCAGGGCATCTGAGTCCACCGCCTCCAAGTCGGGGAAGGGGGACACGAAGCGGGGCAACCGTCTGTTCATTCGGGTGACGAACAGATCCAGGTCCAACTCTAGAAACCGGGAAAGGAGACGCCGGAACAAGGACTTGCACAGCAGCCACTCAGTGGAAATCACCTGGCATGGCACCATAGAAGGAGGAGGCGTGCTTCCTGAAACAAAGGGACCTTGTACTGCCTTGGCGTCGGATGTAAGCGGACGGGATGCGGGCATCCAATTGTGCTCGCAGCTCCCGTGGAAAAGTCAACAGGTAGAACTGGACTGGCCTGAGATGCAGTTGGCCCAGAGGCACGTAGTCTGCCAGGTGATTCAAAATTCCCAGGAGGCGTAGACACTGGCGAACCGTGACTACGTGATCGGGCAAGAACGCGGCCAAAAGCCGAAGCACGGCAGCAACCTTGTCCTCGGGAAGTGCGATCGTGCCGGGGGCCAGGTCGAAGTGCACCCCTAGGAATATGAAGGCTGACCTGGGCACCAGGTCCGACTTCTCGAGATGGACAAGGAAACCCAGTTGCCGAAACAAGTCGAGCACAATGGTCGTTTGTCGGGTCGTTTTTGCAACCATGGACCCGAATGCCCAGGGAGCGCAAGTTCACTGCCACCGGGCTCAAGAGATCAAAGGTCATTGCCTGTAACTGGTAGACGTGGCTCTCCACCGCCACCCGAGTGAGCGGCCAGACGGTTCGTTGGAGCTGCTGTGCCTGTCCGAACATTCCCTGGCTGGACACAGGGGTCACTGGCTGGAGCAACGATCCAGGATGGCCTTCCTGTGGGCCAGATATCACTTAAAAACACATGCTTCTAGAGCTTTTGCCAAGCAATGGTAAGTTTGATACTGGCCTGTAGTTCTTGTTTACTAGCTCCAGGTTAAGTTTAGTGGCCTAATTATAGCATGCTTCGACTGGTGGTGGATTAGGGCTTTACGTCCTGTATTTCCGCACCTGATGGGCTAATTAGGACAGGTAGGGACTATCGCAATGAGACGAAGGAGGAAACAGCCATCCAACATAGGGTCGGCCGGGAATTGAACCCGGGACCCAGTGGTTGGAAGCCCAGTGCGCTACCACTGAGCTAGGCCCCCACCCCAGCATACTTCAACTGAGTAGGAACTTCACCAAGAATCATAATAGGTAGAATTTCATCTATGCACTCTTAAGCAAGCCATAGGGGTAGTGGGTCAAGTTGGCAAGATTTAGACATATCACAAATGATCTTTTTGATCTCATTTTCGCATCATCATGCGGTGGAAGTGAGGAGCTAACATTTCTATGTAACTTTGAATTGAGGGATTTGAATAGATTACAAGAGTTATTTCTGTTTTCTGATATGATATGTGAGATTTGATCAGTTTGTTCAAGAGAGTGTTATACTTGTTACTTCGATTCTTATATGCCTCATAGTCATCCTTGGGTCTTGTTTGCTTCCATTTCTTCTCCAATTTTCGCTTTGCTGATTTGTCTGCTTTTATATCTATACTTGCTATAATGTGCCAAAATATTGGTTAACTTAGTGAAGAAGACATCCATGTTATATCTATTTTTGTTGGATGAACCAGGTCGATGTATGTTCACTATAGTAAGTAGTCTGCCATGAACTTCAAGAATAGTTTCTAAAATTTGATCCTGTCAACCATTTCCTTCTTTATTACTCTAAGTGGTGCCTTGTACAGACAACAGACACCACCTCCAACTCTATTCGGCCTAGGTTTGTTTATAAGCCTGTATTTGCCATAATTTTGAAGTTCACCAGTGTCATCGTCAGTGAGCCATGATTCAACATTCAAGCACAGATTGATATAATTTTCAGCTCGTATGAGGATACCGGTTGTGTTTTGTACAATGTTTTGTACAATGCTATTACTCGGCTTCGTGGGTTTAGCCCCTACAATTGAACCAACTGCATCTCTAGCTTTTTCCACTTTCCACAGTAGACCCTTAATAACAGCTGCTCCATGGTTATTTCCACAGTACTCATATTTTATCAGCTGAATGTTTGTCTTTGGTTTTGTACTGGATATCCTTGATGGTAATTCCCTGACGGCCACTGACACGCCCACAAAGTCAGTAGGTTTGGCTGATATACATGTAGATATTGATTTAGCATGACTTGGACACACTACAAAGTGACCAACAAGTCAGTTGGTTTAGCTGATATGTATGACTGGACACACATCAAAGTGACCAACAAGTCAGTAGGTTTGGCTGATATGCAAGCGGATATTGGCTTAGTATTTTTTAGGATATCTACAGCAATTGAATAGAGCTGCGTTATAGAGCAGCCACAGCTTACTTGGCAATGCAAGTGTTGAGGACTGGGTCCATGTTACTGAGTGACCACTGCATCTTTCGACCCTGCAGTAAGGTTCACATGAGCTGCGTTACGGAGTGTGAGTGAAAATGTTTCAGATCAAGTTACTGAGTGACCACTATATGTGAGCAAATATAAAGTTTGAGCTGCATTACAGAGCAGCCTCAATATATGATAAAGTTACCTTTGTTAGGATGAGCACTATGGGCCACTTTACAGAGTGGCTAGTGTATTAAAACAGTTGAAATTGCAATGAGAAACAGTTGCATTACAGAGCAGCTGTTATTTATGATTGTATGAGTGTGACATATAGATATATTTATTATTCCATGAGTCGTCTAGTTGTAGTACGGCACGCACAAGGTTTTGACATAAACCAGTGTAGTAGGTGGTTTGGTATGACTTGGACACACTGCAAAGTGAAGAACAAGTTTACAAGTTGATAAGTTTGGCTGACAATTGCAAATGGATTTTTTTTATCAATGTGTATAAACGCCGCTATGTCACAGATCAGTGTGAATTTACCAGTAGTGACATGATATCCGTTTTACAGAACCAGTTACAATTTATTCATATGTAGCAATTAACTTGTAAAATCACAGTGTGGATATTGTTTGCTTGTGGAAGTCAATTTTCCCAGTGGCAGCAAATCACGTATAAAATCATGAAGAAAGAGCAGTTGAATAATATGAATGTTTGTAGTGTAATATTAATGTAAAAAGTAATAAATTTGAGCAGAATTGTGTGGGGCAATGATTAGAAATTATTCTATTTAGGCTTGGCAAGGTGTGTGCACAGAACCATGCATAAACAAATGGGTGATTTTAAAGTAAGCTAAAGTAATATGGCAGCTTGATGGTCATGTTTTAAACTAAGCTCTTTAAAGAACAATTATAATGGGCAACCATCTGTAGTAATAAAAAGCATCAAAAACTGAGATGGAAATTTCCCTTTCGCTTTCAATCTATTTTTCAACCTCTCACGAAGTGAATGGAACCGGACTTCCTTATTTTGTATTTTTTGAAGTGTGAAATAAATATCCAACTGGTTGCTAATCATTAGACATAAAACATAAAATTTGATTTTGCCTTATAGAAATTATGATCGTGAAAATACAAATTTATAATTATTCCATAATCATCTGTTGCATCTATAGAATAGTAATTGCAAAAATGTAAGTACTTACACTCACTGTAAAACATTTCCTGCAGATTTTTACGGCATCTTGCTGGCAAATTTTTGCAGAGCATTGGCTGACTGTAAGAGTAGGAAATACAGTTGTTTGCCAGCTATTTTAAGACTATCTACTGATTAGATTACAGTAGACTGTCATTTTCTTTACCTCAGCATTACATTTTATAGAAATATGCTGTTGGATTTTTTTTTTGTACCTTGTGGAAGCGATTTTACGGTGGCGTGCTGAATATTGAATTAACAATATTTTACTGTAAAAACTACTCTCAAGTTGCAAGAAAATAATTGAAACTGATTACTGTGCTGTCTGGAATCCACCTTGCTCTCAGTACAGATCATAATTAAAATTTGGTTATAGATCCAACAAGGTCCTTGTCTAGGAATAACATTTTTTTTGTTGTTTTTGTTGCTGTTGTATTTCTGTATTTATTCTGGACACCTCTTTTTTGATTGATTGATTGATTGATTGATTGATTGATCCATGTAAGGGCTACAAATAGATGTGTTTTAACAGTTCTCTGAGAATTTCTGAGATCAAACAGCTTTGCACATGTAACAAAGCATAAACAGATACATTAATAGATTACCATTGTATCTGACTAACCTGCATTGAAGTCACCACAGAATGAAATGTTTCATTTTCTGAAGTACGGGGAAATTTCCAGGAAGAATATATTCATAAAATAGTAGGTTAGTGAGGGTAATAAAATTACCTGTTTGTGTCTTGAATAACCTTGGTAGGCATTTGTTATGGAATCCAGTTTATGTTATTAAAGTTTAAATTGTTTATTTTTTCATGTTTCTTTTTTAATTCATCCATGGTGGTTGTGTAAACTTCTCATTATATCTCCATTATCATTTCATTATTTATAATTGAAACTTAAGTGTCTCTTAGCCTAGACCAAGGCCTTGTGGTTTTGTTTATTGAGTTTTTAAGAAAGGTTGCCCCATTTTCCTGTAATTCATTCACACTCATCAAATGTAGATTGATAGAGACACTAGCTTTGTTCTCTACTGTTTCATTATTCACCCAAGGAGAGCACAAGCTCTGTACATACTTTATTTCTTATATGTTATCATAGCCCAATATAATTAAGCTTTGCTCTATAAGCTATCACTTAGTGATTCAAATGTTATTTGCCATTTACGTGTTGGTCCATACATACATACTACAAGTAACGGTGGTCTTATTTCTGAAGCATCCATTGTCTGTTCAATTGGTTAGTAATATTAAGACAAGGCTACTGATATATTTCTTGTACAGTAATACCTTATGAGTGATGGAATTATGGGATAGTTCTTCACTCTTGATTTAAATTGTGGCAGAAAGCCACATGGTTGTGTTTATTGATGATTTCATGACCTGTGCTCAATTATGAGGCTTGTTCAGTATGTATTTCTATATGTAATTGAAGTTGCCTAGTATGTGAAGTTGTATATATGCTGTGGCCAGTGCCTATATATATATTATTTATCAGCATACTCTTAGTACAATGTGAAAAATATTACCATAAATTATAATTGAAATGTTGAAGTTAAATTAATAAAGTCTTAAATCTCTTCATTAGAGAAGAGTTTGACTGAAAAAGTTCCTTTTTTACACCACACAAGTTATCCGATCATGCTAGCTCTGGTAATATCAGTTTCTGTATTATCAGGAATGGAGTAATCAGACAAAAAGTGTATGTTTCTGTCCTATAAAACCATTATTGTTAATACTCAGTTGAGTTAAAAAGTTTACTTTGTCATTGTTGCTCTTTCGCATAGTCATGTACATCTTATCACTTATATATATTATCCTCTGCACTGGCACTGTTCATTTATAAAGGAAGTATTGCTGAACAAGCATTACATGGCAGACGCCAGAGCTTATGTGCGTTTCTCTATGTCAAAAATAAAGTTTTCACTGATCTATCCTTTAATGCCCAGGCTTCGTATCCATAAAAACTGCAGTACTGGGTATTGAGAACTCTGGCACATAAAGGTCGTTCAGCGGTTTTGAAGCTTTTTGGAGCTCCTCCAAATCTGTCTTTTGTAAAGTGAATACAGACAGTTTTTCTGGAATTAAACTATGTGGTACTTTTTCCCAAATATTCAACCTATTTCTCAATGAAGGTCACCTAGTGGGGTGTAGCAGTTTCTAATGATGATGGCCAGTGCCAGGGAAGGAAATCTAGTGGAGATGTATAATAGAGTATAGTTGATTTTGGAAAAAATATTAGTATGCCAGATATGGTTGCCTAATGACACAAAGCACCTGTAATAATGGTTTATTGGTATTGATGGGAATGTGCCAAATATATTAGGACTTTTGTGAATTACAGCCTTCTTGTGACATCATCCAATCATCCAGTGTGGGCTTAACGCATGGTGTGACTCCGTAGTGTGTAGAAAATCTGCCACATCTCACAGGAGCATCTCCAACAGTCTTGATGCAGATGTAGGCTAACCTCACTCACGGTCGGTCATCACCATCATCACTGTACATGTCACTTCATCACCATCTTCATCAAGTCATCCTAACCAAGTCATCCTAACCAAGTCATCCCAACCAAGTCATACCAACCAAGTCATTCAAACCAAGTCATTCCAACCAAGTCATCCTAACCAAGTCATCCCAACCAAGTCTTCCCAACCAAATCATTCCAACCAAGTCATCCTAACCATCATTGGATATGTATATAGACTGGTTGTGTATATGTGTGTAACAGGACTGTATATATATTGAGAATATAAATATTGTAAATACCATTTTGTGTGTGTCTTTTGTCATGTGGGGTCATCAGAGAAATGAATTCTTAACTGCAATGAACCATTAACTTCCATATTCATGCTCCAAAAACAGATATGATGTATTAAGGGTGCCTTTTTTATTAAAAATAAAATTAAAAGTAGGATATTTTGCAGATGAAACTAGGTATCTGTTTGAATTACCCATAATTTATCAAAAATATTGGATGATCATATTGATAAGACAAGTGCACTAAGCAGAATAGCTGATTGGCCCCTTAGCTCTCATTTTATCTGAAGTTCCATGTTTTTGTTTTGTCAACATTGCTAATTTATAGAAAGTAAATAAAAAGTAATATTGACTTAGAATGACCTTCTCATCATATAAAGCTGACTAACTGAGGGATAGGGAAATAGTCATTCTATACATTTGTATATTGTTATAAAGAAGTTTCATTGTGTTTATAATATTGATAATACGTTTTTATGTCAGAAGCAATATTGAAAATATATCAGAAACAAAGTTACTTACTTTTTAAAAACTTTTTATAACTTCTTTAATCTGTAAAAAATGTCCATGAAAATTACCTATGCAATGAGATGTGATTATAAAAAAATAATTTTAATACGAAATTTAGTTTCATTTCAAACTTGCTTTGTGTTTGCCAGTAGTGGATATTGTGAATATGGATAGGTGGTTGGAGGTAATCTGATACTTAAAAGGGGTCATTTTAGTTGGTTTATCATGTAATGTCTTTACCCCACTGATATTTGGATAGGATCCAGCAGAATCTTTGCACTGCTTCTAAGCACTATTCTGGTGATTTTTATGATAGTGTACTGGTCCAAACTTCAGATGCATGCTGACATTTCCTGTAAGAACTAATTTTTTTTTAGCGCAGTAAAACTAATATTCTCATTGTGTTTTTTTAAAGTTTATGTTATAATAATGCTGTTGCAATGTTGCAATGACTTTGTGAATAACATCCCAATAACGATGCAAAACATAGTGTGTTCACGGGATAGTCAATCCAAACAACATCTGAAAAGGGTCAATCAATTTTCTCTAACATCTATCTTGTGTAAACCTGTAGGAAAAAAAAACTAATATTACTCAATAAAAAGTTAGACAGAAAGTAAATTTTGTATGGAATTGCCTTTCTAAAGATATTAGAAGTAGAAAGTCTTCATATTGAGTCTGATTCATCAATAATGTTTGGAATTTTCCAATCCACACTGTTACAAGTTTCTGTAACTTTCTTGCGATTTTATCATATTTTTTTAAGTAAAATATTGTAAATTTGGTATAAAGCACACTACCATAAAAATAAATATTGCATGGAACCAGGAAAATTTCAGCTGAGGCACAGAAATTGGCAATCTTTATTTGACGGCAAACATCCATATGTCTTTCTTTTTTATGGTAGAGCAACTTGAATAAATAACTTTTGCAGCGAGATATTCTGAAAAATATGCCGTCATGATACCATAAAAACTACAGGGAAATGATTTACAGTAAGGACTAGATAGCCTTAATTCCTCTTGGAAAATATCTTCCTATTATCTTGCCCCTGTATGTGAGTTCCCTACACACACACAAATCCTCAAAGAAAAAAGGGATTTACTTTTGACAAATTTTGTTCTACCTGTATATGATAAACCTTTGCCCCTTCAAGTGGGAAAAAGTTTTGTTCAAGTCAAAAAAATGTAAGAATACAAAAAGTTTGTCGATAGTTCTTGTTTTATTCATAATAAGACAAGGGAAATATCATATAACCGCATGCAAATACATTAAGATACAGATGTATCTTATATCTTCTTTACACAATGATATACTTGCTCCAAAAGTTTAAGTATAAGTAAAAGTATGAGGCCAGTTCTGATATTCTCTCATTACAATTCATAAATGTGGTAATGACACTTTGTTGCATTCAGTGGAGTTCCAGATAAGTGGGCATCTCCCTAACTGAAATATTTAAGAAGAAATAAATTTAATAGAAATTAATGTAATCATAGAAATAACCATTCTTAAGAAGTTCATTCAAAGTAATTTAAAGCATCCAGACTGTGTAATTGGTGTTTTATTCATCCATGTGAGAATGAAAATATGGACTCACCATATCTTCATTACCTTTGTCTTTAGTAACAACTGTTACAAATGGCAGGCTTTGATGAGACAACAAAATGTTCAATCTGATCTTTTGATAAAATATAAAGCTTCTATTCTTACGGTCAGGCTCTTCATAAACAGGAGGTGGCATGGCAGCAGGGTTGTTCTCATACAGCTTAGCAGCTTTCCTTTTCTGAGAGATGTTGACATAATTCCTAGGTGCAGGACCCACATAGCCATCATTTTCATCTGCAATTACAGAATTTGTTTAGGAATTTGCTCACGAGTCTATTAGGAGCAGAACCCTGGATTGCCCTGCACTGGCTGGTGATAAACTAATCCATCAATTAAAAATGCAAATATGCTTTAGATCACTTGCATTGAGATATATACATACCCTTGAGATAATGCATCACTGGTGGCAATATGCGGACTTCATCGTATGGGGCTGATTCCACTGTATTAGGTGGGTTTCCATCATCTTTTGCAACATATGAATAATTATATATTATTGCATGGTCAAATAGACCTGTTTAGACTCTATTCACCCTGCCAGCCTATATTTATCGAGGGCAGTCAGGCCTGAGATATTACTGTTATTCTATGTTTAATTTTTGCCCTTCCCACCTCACAGATAACATAAATAAGGACAATGTACACTTAGGGTCATCGAAATTGGCCACCCCCGACAATCACAATTAGCCTTACAGTTTCATAATTTAACCACTAAACTAACTTTCCATATCATTGACAATGTTCTAACACTTTGTCAGGCATCTTAAAAGTGTTTTTAATAATTTACTTAGAGTGGCGAATTTCGATGACCCTGGCCAAATTTGATGACCTCGAGTGTAATTATACAGCTGCTACAATAAAAATATAGAGTGATTTTGATCATATTTTTTATAGCTTTTAATTGTGGCACAATTAGTGCAACAAATAGTTAAGTGGAGGTTTCGGGGGTGCTAACCCAGAAGAATAGCCCCCAAGAAAAGAAAAAAAAAATCTAAAATAAAGTAGTAATGTTTTGTGACGTCATCAGTTTCATCCAAGCATATGATGTCATGGGTTTATATTGGAATTGAGCCTTTGTTTCTGCTGGCTGGCAATGTTGCTTCTGCCACATCCACTTTCTGGTTGCTTACCAAAAGTCATCTTTTACTTTGGGAAATATTGAAAATGCTGGTAAAATTTCTAAGCAACAAAAATGAGGAATACTTGAGTGTAATGATGTTTGTCTCATATATATATGACTTTTAAGTGAGAAACATTTTATCTACCTAATTCTAAATTAAAATCAATCGTCTATATTTCCCAAGGAGTTTTTGGGCTATTAACCTTAGGACTGATACATGGCTAATCATCAAATAATTATATATTATTGTATGGTTTGTTTTACATTAACCCGAGGAATCACCCGGCCAGTCTGTATTTTCCCAAGGGCTGTTAGGCCTGAGGGAAAATGCAGACTGGCAGGGTGATAGCAAGGGTTAATGTCAGGGGGGGGGGGGGGTTGGAACAGATTGTTGGCACCACTGTTCATGAAAAACTTGTGACGTCACCAACAATCAGTTGCTCATTGACTGTCAATCAGGCAACATCTCAATCCTCCCTTTATCCCTCAACAATGATTCATGATCCAGTTTCTTCATTGTTGATTATAATTTATATGTGATTCTTTATGTGTTTCATTAATTTTTCGGCTTTAGGCCATAGGCATGTAATTTAAATTATTTTGAAATCAATACCTTTGACTCAGTGTGGACACAATATTATTTATTATTTAGGGTTTACTACAACATCAGGTCTCAGGTACCACAATTTTGTGTTAGGTCAATATGCCTACCAGTGCTGCAACAGATATTGATAAGTTTATTTATCTATTAAAATGTTTAAGTTTAATCTAATCCTTGGCATAAATGAGAGCACATGTAATCACGGCTGAAGACCGACTGATGGCTGTTATTACAATTGACGTATAATACTATGGCTTTGTGACGTCACAAAATGAGCACTATTTATAGCCAACTGACTACCTAAAAATGCCTTCAAAATGGCCTAAATAACGCCGATTTTCGGCAAGAAAACATGGGGCGCTTTTGGGCGCTTTTTATTAGGGAGATAGATTGGGGTCTTATCTACAACGGTACCTAGTTTCAGACCAATCCGTTGCTTCTGTGATTTATGGTGAATTTTTAAAGTTCCCATTGGATTAACATGGGTTGCCAAAGACGACGAACATGGTGATGGTGGCGCCGCCAATCTGTTCCAACCCCCCCCCCCCCCCTGGGTTAATGCAAAACAAACCATATCATAATTTATTTATTCTATGTTTAGTTTTTTTCCATAGGCCTTATGGTATCTATAATGGATTTAACACCATAATCACACAACACTCAATCAGTCTGCTGGTCATCGAGTGCAGTTGATGACGTTACAATTTAGATGACGTCATAAACAATGGTTAGTCTTGACACAAAAATTGTGTTTTAATAGGAGACACCTAGACCGATCCATTAGTCCCTACATGTATATAATAATTTAGTAAGAAATAAATAGAGATTATTTATTCCCAGGGGGCGCTGCAGTGACATGACAGGGGCACCACCACACAACCATTAAATAACCTGAAAATGATTTTTTAAGCTGTTAAATGTGTTAATCAGTACTAACATAGCATCTTTGTTAAATTTAGTGGCAAATATCAGAACTGAAATTAAACAAGCCCTGATTCTTCCTCAAAAAAATCTTTCAAGTTTGTTGTCCCTTGTTGCAATTTGGACGCATTGGTTTTATGGACGATTTGTACTACGTCTAAAAATCCTAGATTTTGAGAGGCCTGAATTTGTATTATAATCAACATTTTTTCAGCTTCCACTGGTCGGATCTTCATACAATTTGGTTTGTAAGTTGTGGTTTTGTATCGCGGTTCTAATGGTAGGCCATTTATAGCTGTACCAATATTGTTCAAAAGCGCAAGTAAAAACAGTTTTGGCAGGATTTCCCTATGTTTTAAAACAGCGCTAGACCACGCCCACTGCACCCTGTTGCTAGCAAAAGTCATATATTTACCTACTGACTCGTTCCTGTCTCAATTAAAGAGACAGGTCAGGTCCGGGGGAGGGAGGTGGGTTGGAACCAATTTATGATGTCACCAACAATCATTTGCCCTTTGACCATCAAAGAGGCAAGATCAATCATCCCAATCATCACTCAGTCATGATGATATGGTTTTGCCTCTATTTTCCGAATTTTTCATTCAGTTACTTTTTGTGGATTACATTGAAAATTTTATTTCTTATCGAGGCAAAGTACCTAATTTAGGCAAAGACATCATGGCTAAGGTACAGGTCTTACACAGTTTGGCCCTTCCCCCCCCCCCCCCCCTTAACACAAAATAAGAGGGGAAATTAAGGGGGAGGCTTTGCACATGCTTGGGATGAATGCTGGGTACTTTTATGTTACACCAGTCGTGTATCTGACATAGTTCTATAGAACTCAAAGAACTTTATTAAACCAATCACATGAATAAAAATGTAATTGATTGAGGCCCCTTTTGTGACAGTTATCTGTCACAAGGGGAGCACCCAGCTAATATTTAAAATGGAAAAATTAAACATAGGCATTTAATCAATAAAATAGACAAATTAAGCAAGGATATATGAGTTGATATATTTTTCCTGTGTAACATAGTGATCTGTAATACACATCTGTTAGAAATCCTATCTATAAAAGATGCAAACTAATACACAAGAGGGCGACACAAGTCATACCTTTAGTTCCTATGCCCTTCACTAGAAAGTGTAATCAAATCCCCACTAGGAGCAAGTCACCCTGGCAGGGGTAAAGCAGACCTCTGGTAAAATGTCAAATAGTACAGATAGAATAAAGCCTTGAGAATTAATATAAATAAGAAGAATAAATGCAGACCGACATAGAGAGCCGAGAGCAGGGGAAGAGAGCATAGACTAGATGATACTTCTGCGAGTGGTCAATCCTGTATGATAAGTTAGCAAGAAAGACTCAAACTGGTTCCAGTGTTCCTGTTTTATTATCACATCTACAAGGTGACCCAACCTGACTTCTGGCGGTCAACAGATTTACCTGGGCCTCATCCCTGGTCAAGCGAACCCAACCCCTTCCTATCATGTAGCCAAATCCAACCTAAAACCAGACTACAATACACGGGTGATGGGCATAATTGCACGTAGTTGACTAGAGAGAAAGAGAGAGCTCAGTCTAAATAAATTATGAAATTCTCAGTCTACACATTTCATCATAGGCGGGCAATAAAATATGCGATTTCATCATCAAGTGACACTAGCATGCCAATGAATACCATTGATCATACGGTGACGTCATAATATGAAAGCCTTCTGACATTACCAACCCGACGGCCTGAACTCACTTTTTGTTGGGGAGATAGATTGGGGTCTAAACTGCAAGTACACCGAGTTTTAGGGCAATATGTTGCTCCTGTGATTTACAGTGAATTTTTTATGTTCCCATTGGATTAACATGGGTCGTCAAGGAAGACCAATCTGGTGACAGTGGCGTCGCCAATCTGTTCCAACCCCCTCTGGGTTGGGTCTGTCAATTGGAATTTGATGTCACAATCTGTTTATGCTAGATATCAACCAATCAGATCACAGAATTCGCCAGACCCAACCTGAGTGTTTCTTCACTCAGGGAACCAGGGAGATTACCCTAGGGAAAATACGACTTTAGAGGAAGAATATTACTTTTGAGAAAATAACTTTTGACTCAATTGCGAGATTTTTGGGTTATGCAAAATGTGAATTTAGGGCTGATACATGACCAAACATAGAATTGTCTAATATTATTCATCAATGAATTGACCAGAAAGTTCCAGACTTCTCAGCTATTTATTCATCATTATATTACTTTTTCATGCACTACTATTTTCTGACTTTTTGATTTTGACTTTGTACAGTAAGCCACACCAATGTTGTGGCCATCAATAGAATGTTTGGATACACCCCTGGTGGTCATTATTAACACCGGCAAGTACATTGACCGCCACCACTTTACAATACAACATTGCATGTTGTCTTTTTTATGCTTTGGTGGCAGCATATATTGTTTTTTTTTATATTGACACAATGTCACGTAAATGGCATTCTGAACGTTGAGAAATGTGGATAAATTTTGGAAACATTTCAAAGAACATGTACTTTTTGGTTCTATATATAGTCTATTTCCAATTTCATTGGTTGATGTCACTGACCTTTTTCATTGCAATGAACAACTTTGTCACTCAGGAGTTTCTGGGTCTGTGACAGAGCTGCATAAAAAAGAAAGTTCTGATCATAATATATTAAATACTTGTTGCGTACAGATTTTGCATGGACACATTTAATTAGCATCATACCATTATTGGGTTTCCTACTAATCCAAAGATACACAGCAGATGCAAGGTTTCCAAGCAGACTAAATGCAAGTAGTGTGCCCAGTATAACCAGCATTATAGAAAAAGGTGTTGGCTGGCCTGAAAATATAAATACATTTGATAAAACATGAAAATAGAATGTAATGAAAGATATGAAAAATGGACGAAACGAGCAGTATACATACTTGTGCTTTGTATTTCAATATCAAAAGGCAATGAGTTTGCAGTGTGGCCCACAGCATTTCCGGCCATGCACACAAATTGCAGAAGCTCATCACACCTTCTGATTTTATATGTCCATGTGTTTTCAGTTGTGTTTCCAAGTTCATTTCCATTTGCAAAAAGCCATTTGTACCAAGTGATGCTGCCATTAACACTAGCAGTGTCACATATTAATGTAACTGTAGAGTTGACTTTTACATATCTCTTGCTCCCAGTTACCTGCGGTTGGCCTGATGGTTTGACTATAAAAGACATAAAAATTACTTACTGTGAAATGCTGCTATGAATATTGGAAGCTGCATTAACATTGATCCATTTATGTATGTATACATGTATTTATGCACAATAAACATAAAAATATTGAAATTTTAATGTTGATCAATGTGAATGCCATATTACAATTGCACTGCTAAATTATATTTATAAGTGTTACATAAAGTAAAAAAATTGGTAATGTTGGTTGGACATATCAACAGTTAATATGAATTTGGTCATTATGAATCCTTTTATTATATAACATTTTAGGGATTATAGTCTGTGGTACGGCAAACATTTTTTTTTATTCTTGGGCAGCTCACAAACGCTATTTTTACCAAAGTAAAATTAGCAGTAATGATTGCAAAAGGTTCATTCAATATAGTGTTTCGTACTTGTGATAAACTGAGGTCGTACTTTTGTCAATAATAAACACTTACACAGAACTTTGACAGTTGCTTCTTCTAAGCTGATGATTGTATTTCCTGCAGCAGTGACGTAATAACATTTGAGCTTTCTTCCATTATCCATTCCATTAACAGCCATAGTATACCCCACAGACACAGAAGCAGTCAACTTATCACTGTTTGTTTCATTTTTGTACTGTCCTGGGTGTTGATTTTCATCATCAGTAAATTTCCAGAACATTTCTTTAGGAGGAGGTCTTACTCTTGATACACTGCATTTGAAGGTGACTGATGTTCCCTCTCTGACTGGATCAGGTGGACTTGCAGTTACTTTGAGATCACTTTCAGATGGAGTCACTGCAAGACAAATATAGACATGCTTATTCAATATACTCTATTCAATATTGCAATATTCACTATTAAAGCTTTTTTGTCTCCAGATTTAGAATATTCAAATAATTTTAAACCTCACTATGTAAGCAAACCAAGTGATGATGTCAAAATACTAGACAATGGATGATGATATCAAATCCATTGTATTCCCTATGTTTTGGTCTAGATTTTCTCTCAATTAATGATTTATTTCTTTTGTAATTAATGCCTGATAGAATCATTAGCTTACACAAATTAAGTGTGCCTTGATTGAATAAGGTAATTTTCAACTATTTGATGAATTTTCAGAAATTTGTTATGTTGTCAGACAATGCAGGTTTAGCATAAATTTTCCCTATTGCCTTCTGCTACATTGTATTTCAATAACAAGCCCCTTCTACAAATTTGGAGTGTTTCATTCGAAAATGTCCTTGCAAAATTTATATAGTTAGCAAGTAAGTAATTAAGCAAAAACAGTAATGGTAAGTTAGTTAAGCAACCATGTTTATAGCATTAAAAAAATCAATTAAGGAACTACATAAGAACATGCCACCCATATATAGTTATGAGACACTTTCAGATAAAGTAAACAGTGGTAAAATACATTAAAATAATATCAGCAGAATGATCTAAATGTAAATTATCAATTTGTAAAACTAATTTTGCACACTTCTATAATGAAGCAAAATAAATTATACATAATTTAAATAGCAATCACTAAGTTCAATCAGCAGTCCTTAAATATTCATTAATAGGTGCAGCAAAAAAATATATATATAATGTTTTAAGCAAAATAAAAAGCACCCAAAAGCAAGTGAGGCAGGAATATGATTGAAAGAGAGAAAGCAAGAGAAAATGCCATAACAAATTTAAGGCTTAATCAAGCATTTATCTGCTAGACAGAGATATGATATTTTTTTTATGACTTACCTGTAATAACCAGCTGTGTTTCATTTTCTATGTCTCCTGATGCAGTGCTCAGAAATTCACAGGTGTAGACATGGTCATCAGACACTCTTGTGTGAGGGATTTCCAATGCTCCTGTTGTGCCATCAATTGTAGCTCTGCCTGATAAGTCACCCAATGTGTTCTGGACTCCATCCACTTTGTCATAAAAGGCCACTCTTTTTGAATGATCTTCCTTGCTTGCCTTGAACCAGGTGAATCCGGCATATTTCTCGTTTTCATGTTCTGGATTGGGTACAAAACCAGGACAGGTCAAAATGGCTGCTTTCCCTTCCTCAACTGTAACTGAAGTCACAAATTCCACTAGAAAAAAAATCAAGACACACAAAATATTATATAAATGTATATCAAATTATCCATATCTAGTTAAGAAGCACACAAAAGAGGAAATATTGACCTTAGGTTATCATCCATTCAATTAATCTTACCACCACTTATTAATAAATAATCAGGTAGGTCCCACTACTGAATGATCAGGCGGACACCAATCTTCCAAATATTTACCAAAATAAAAATAAGCATTTTATCAATATTCACCCAATCATCTCTATAATCAGATGATGGATCAAAAGCTGGAACACTCCTCAATGTTAATACCTTAAAAAACACTTAAGGAACTACATAATAGCATGCCACTTATATATAAGTTATATGAGGGATTTAAGATAAAGTAAATGCTTTAAAAAATAAATAAAACAATACAAGTGTACACAGTGCAGTATTAATTTGTGCAGAAAATTGAACAAAGAAGATATAGCAATACTATGTCCAAGTACAATTTGTTTGTGAACACACAAAGAAAAAAGCATCCAGTTGCAACTTCATTTGAATTTGTGAAAAAGAGAAAGCAAGAGAGAAAACACTTAGAAATGTATTTCTAAATCAAGTAATTTCTCCACCAGACATAGAGAGAAAATTGTCTTTGTTAAAAATTACATAGATCACTTTATGATGATGTACTAGTAATATCAAGCTCTGTTTCATTTAGTATGGTCCCTGATGCAGTGCTCTGAAAGTAGGAGGTGTAGATATGATCATCAGACACTCTTCTTTGAGGGATTTCCAATGCTCCTGTTGTGCCATCAATTGTAGTGTTGTGTATAAAATATGTAAGTTCAAGAAAGATAGAGCTTTGCTTGCTGAGAGAGTGTGACCTCTATTTTTATTGTCTTGACCAATGTCAAGATCAGAACGGACTCAAAAACAGTAAGTCTTCCATTAAGTAAAGGTTACAATTTACAGTGGCCAAATGTTGCTCAATTATATTGGTTATTTCTCATGGTATTACTTTGCATTTTGTCATTCATTGGGATATTACATTCTGTGTTCATGCATGCATGATTCTATGGTTGCATGCTTCCATGCTTAATACCTTAATAAGTTAAGGCACATGATTCTCATGTTCTAACCTTATACAATCCTTAAATGTAAGTTCTATCCAATTTCAGTTCCTTATAAGTTTAATGTAATATATTCCTTAAGTATATATGAATATCGTGTTTAAGCATTTATACATAAATATATATATGAATTACATGACCTTGATAATATAAGTAATATAGGTATATGAAGTGTTTCAAATACTTATATAATTAGAAGTGCTATATTTAACACATAAGTAATGTTAAGTACTTATAAATACCATAAGTAATGTAAGTAATATATAACACATATGATGAGCCTATGTGGCAAAATAACATGCAAGTAATACCTTCTACATGCAGTAAGTTTACTTTTGTATATGATTAATAAATATGAATTGTATTTCATAATAATTATGAATTTGAATTTTTATTCAAAATGCAATAAAAATACATGACAGTAGCTCTGCCTGACAAGTCTAGGGGTCGGGGGGGGGGGGGTCTAGCTCAGAGGTAGCGCGCTGGGCTACCAACCACTGGGTCCCGGGTTCAGTTCCCGGTCGAGCCTAAGTTGGATGGCTGTTTCATCCTTCGTCTCATTGCCATGGTCCCTACCTGTCCCAATTAGCCCATTAGGTGCAGAAATACAGGACGTAAAGCTCACTCCACCACCACCACCTGTCTGACAAGTCACGCAATGAGTTCTGGACTCTACCTGGTTTGTCATATATTGCCACTTTGTTTGAATCTAAGTTATTTGACTGGCTTGCCTTGAACCAGTTGAATTTGGCATATCTCTATAAAGGTACATATATCATTTTTATCGCCAACGACAGCCTGAGTTTGCTTTTCACAATTGTCCTTCCATCCATTTCTTTTCCATGTCATTAATTCAAGAGTTCAAGGCTGGGTTTCGTCCTCCAAGGTCAGAGATTCTGTTCTTACTTTATTTCTTCTTTCTATTGGTCACAAGTATACTCTTTAGTACCTTCTTAACATTTGGCATATCTGTCTGCCCATTGGCCCTCAGCTCTTTTTAACTAATTTTATGCCATAGTCTGTTTGTAAACACTAACACATGGTTTTCTTGACAGTTTCAAGGATTAGGAGACCAGATTAGTCAAATCAGAAATTATTTCTGCTCACCGGCGCTTGGATTAAAGAGGCCTATGGTTTATAGGCAGTTCTGAATAGATAAGTTTTAATTTTTTCCTAAAGCTGTCATTTTAAAATATCTATTGAAGACCCTTCCGTAGTCCACAGCCAATACCTGTGACATATTCAATAATCAAAACAATACATGACTATATCCAGGATGTGAAGTCTCGCACAACATGAGACCTTCAGTGTGTTACGGCACTTGCAGGGTACTGCAAGCAATTTATTTTAGTTTAAATGATTAATATGTTCTGACTAGGAATTGTTTCATCTTTTATTCTTCCACCCGTATAGTACAAAACAACTGCTGTATTACACATGTCTCCTTTGGCTACTGCTTCAACAGTAATTTGAATATATAAAGACAAATTTAAAAAAAATAGGAGCCATAATATGATATTTATTAATCAGGTTTTATTATAATATCCATCCATATTTTTTTGCACCAAGTAGATGTTTCATAATGGTTTTTCACTGTTATTCTAGTTATTGCTTAATATGGAGAATTCCAGGCCATGATGTAGAATGTGCGTTTCTTTTAAGTTATTCTACTGGAACATTGATACTACTTTTTTATTAATGTTTCCTTAATATTTTTACTAACAATTCTTGCAAAAATAGAACACAAACTTTTAGATTTCTTTCAAGCTGTGTGTAATTACATATGATCAAACCTTCATTAATTGTACAGAATAAAAATTCTAGAAAACCGATCATCATTCGTGAGTGACATGAATATATTTTATAACACACAAAAGAAGAAGATATGCCCAATTGATTAGCCTACAATAGGCCCTACATATATATTACATAGTGGGAAAATATGATTTCCAAAAACTATAGACCACAATACACACTGTGTAGTTTACGGATATACAAAAAATGTATGTAAAGAACCAGGATCATATTGTATTGTGTGTTTGGGTGTTCCCAGTATATTTTCTAAAAAATATGAACAATATCATTTTCAAAGTTTATTCAGTTTATATACTTTTACATACAGAACTCGCAGAGACTTTTTATATAATGGACTGACGACACCAGTTCGGTTGCTTTCTAAATGATAATTTTATGCAGTACTCAGAGAGACTTTATTCAGTAATACAAATGTACTAATATCAAATATTAGTTCAGTTGCATCCTAAATGACAACTTTATTGTTGCAGTCTTAATTTATAAAACATATTAGGTCATCATTTCAATATTCATATGAGGACAGGAAATTGTTTCATTTCACAGTCAAAATGATACGACTGCCAATAACAAGAAAAGCTCTCTTTAAAAAAGAGACCTGTATCAGAATTGGTTAATGTTGTCTAGACATGCAAAAAAAATTATAAAAATTAATTGAACTATTTTGTACAGACTAGAGGGTATTAGTTACAGATAACATATACTGACAAGGTATCATGTCAAAATCGTACAGTCAATTAGTATAGTTAAATGTATTTCTTTGTCTTTATTGCCAAACATGATATAAAATGTACTTTTCCATTGGCTACTCTTGCCTAGCTACCCACAACTGTCTGTAAATCGACCACTTGCACCATCTATAGTAGTAATTATAAAAAGAGACCTTTGCTTGTTACACATACTATGAAAAAAAAAATATATATGCATATATATATTTCAAACTTTTCCTGCTATTAAGTTGCATAGAATTTGTGTATAGTTCTTTTTTTAATATAACTAAATACTTTTAGTATTCTGTAATTTGTAGCTAATAAATAAATTTCAGAAAAATGTGACATGTTTTACAAATCTAATAGAATAATTCAGACCAAATTTAAATAAATATATAATCATGTTAAATTTTTTCACATTAACATATATAATTGTCAGGTTCAGTGAGTGTAACATTTTTGAAGTGCATATCTGCTGTTTAAAACAGTTTAAGAAATAATTTCATTTTAACATTGGCCTATTTGTAATTACTTAAAATTAAATTACAGTGTACAGTTTCAAATGCAATCAGCTATCAGAAACATAAAGAGCAATTGAAAACTCCTATTTGTGTAATTACACTGTTTCACCTAAGAAAGAGTGAGAACAGTGAGTGTGTGTGGCCAGGTTCATTCTTTTGATAGGTCAGAGTGTGGGTGTGTCACTCAACTGGCCAATCATAGCCAGATGCATGCAATGGAGTGACTAATGTCACACTGACATACAACAGCAGAATCACAAGCACAAATTCACAATATATTTTTCTTAACAGCCAAAGCACCATAGTTACCATTCAAATCACATTAATTTTCATCGGAATGAAATAATGTAAGTACCCGCATGTTTTCCCAACTGACCAGAAATAGACTATGTAATGTTATATAATACAGACTAAACAGCATCGACGTGGCACACATTGCCATCACTTGAATGTTAAGAACGGAGCTCTTAGCACTGACCCTTTGAAGTGTCAGTTGTAAAGTGTAATTCAAGTGTTTACATGATGGGCCTCCAACAGATATTTGTTGAAAACCTTCACAAGCTTTCACACCTAAGACCAAAATGAAACATGCCAATTTCTGCGAAATCTGACTAACAAGGATGAGTCCATTGATGTAAGAGGGAGCAACTGTTAAGATTTAATAAATACCTTGGTACCATAAAACCAGGCACTTTTGACATATGGTCCTCAATTCAAAGTTGCTTCATTTTATTCAGGGAAGACAAATGTGCCATAGTTAAATTATTTAAGCCATTTTCAAGGATGTGGTGAAGATCAGTGATCTGGGCACCGCTTAAATGTACACAAACATCAGTGATGTCACTGGCAATCTTCACAAGGCTCAGAAGATTATTTGTAAAACCAATCTTAGTAAGTATCTATTTCTCTATGAGCTCTGCTAATTATAGGATATGTTATGGATTGAGATTCTGATACAAAAATGTCTGATGGTTACATACAGCCATGGCCAAAAGTTTTCACACTCTTGCTTTAGATGGTGCCTATAGTATTATTGGTTTTATCACCCTTCACCGATAAATAATATAAATAATTTATCATAGAAATGAAAATCTTGCTTCAACACTGCAGACAGATACATCAATGACATGTTTTCAATTACTGCAACTTTGTGAAATGCGTTGTAGCAAATGTGCAGCAATGGCTCCACTGCAATAAGTGTCAAAGACCTGCTGTCATTAAGCGATGATATTGTATCAAGATCACAGCAACATACTGTGATGTGTAACTGTTTGTGTAACTATTATCAATACTGCCTCAACATTGCAAGGATATCTTTAACAAGAAAAGCTCTCTTTAAAAAAAGACACCTTGTAAAGAGATTATTGTGATAGTAGATAGCATATTGTGCTGAATAATGAGTTGCTGGTTGCTTTTTGTTTCATTGCAGTAAAATACCAAGGTTATCATTTCAATTATGTCTAAAATGCTAATTTATGCATTTTGCAGACAAAATTTTGGCTAAAATCGGCTGAAGCTAGTCACATAGCAACAAAGCTACAGAACTACCTTATATGGGCATGCACAGAAAACGATGATGAAACTTTACCAATCTTCCAATATATTTGTAAAGCTGATCACAGAAGTACATCTTCAGCATGTGCTACTGATACGTGGCATCCATTGTCAGCAGCATTGTCAGCAGCATTGTCAGCAGTGTTGCAGCAGTGTTGCAGCAGTGTTGCAGCAGTGTTGCAGCAATGTTGCAGCAATGTTGCAGCAATGTTGCAGCAATGTTGCAGCAATGTTGCAGCAATGTTGCAGAACGTCATAGAATTCCTTTCGGAAAAAATCTGTATGTACTGTGTCTCAAAACTGCAACATTTGCCGTTTTATGTGGCAATTTCCAGGGTAATGGACTACATTAGACTGCCTTGAAACTGGAGCGACCTACATTCACGATATCACTACGTATGTGCAACGTATTGCTGACCGAACAAATTAGTTCCATGTTTGCTGCTCTAGATTGCTTTTCAGTTAGCATATAATATCCTAATGTTTGCATTATTTTACTCCTTGAATGATTTTGAGCAACTTTGATTCGAGGATAGCAATAGTGCCTTGGTCATGTTGCTCTAAATAAGAACCTGACAACATGTGCGAATTAAATAAGGTAAGAGACCCCAGGAGGTTGTTTGGGTTGTTATAATTTTGGGTTTTCATAATTGATCGACCAATCAAAGTTAAGACATGACTAGAATTCCCTGCCGGGGGCCTAAAAGTTGACCTAAATATTTCGCAAAATTAAAGTCAGTGCTTGTAGTAAATGGCTTTGCTATCGTGTGATAGGTCTAGATGCCAGATATAAAAATATATGTAAAGAACCAGGATCATTTTGTATTAGGTGTTGGGTGTTTATTATCTAAGAAACTTAATAACAATGTCGTAATCAAAGTTTGTTCCGTATATTTACATTTATATACCATATTTGCAGTTGTTCTCTTTTTCTTTTTTTTTTAGATTGCTGTTATTTGATATATTAAAAAGGTACGGATGGTTGGTCTGAGGGAAGAGCCTAAATTTCCGCGTACAAAGTGCGTGCAAAGTGCGTACAGAGTCCTACAAACTTCTACAAACTTCTACAAACTTCTTTGAACTGCTACGAACTGCTAAGAACTGCTACAAACTGCTACAATGCACCTACAGTAAACCTATGATGTCCTACAAAGTCCTAGAATATCCTACAATTTGACAATTTGCTAAAGACTATGTTATATGATAAAGGGTCAATAATTCGACAAACAATAACCTACTTTTTACCACAACAATTCATCTTCAATAAATGACAATACAACATCATTAAAGGTTTTTTTTAACTTAAATTTGCAATATTCATGTAAAATGTCATCAAGGGAAGCCCTCGGCAGTGACTTCTTATTAGTCTTAGAGGGACCCTCCTGAAGTCTTGTGTCTGAGTTCATAGACAAAATATCTAAAGCTTGCCAAAAGGTATCTGAAGAAGTCATGAAATCTGACAAGTTAGTTGTTTTTGACTAACTGTATAGTCAGAGAGCTTTCCAGTATATGTCATCTACTATGCATCATAAAAGAAACCCATACCTTGAAAATAGGTTACAGTCAAGATTATCATCCACAGCATTTTTGCAGCTAGTTGCCCAGTGTCATCCATTGTTGCATCTGAATAGCATAACTATTGAGGAAGTTTTAAATATCCCAAAATAACTGTGATATGACTGAACAACAATTAGCGGCAGATTAGAGTTTATTCCGTATACACCAAGTGTGCTTTCAATTATGATACTGTCCAGACTATAATATAATATCCTATGATTTCGTTCAGCGCTAAAAATAGGTCAATTACCATGTCCTCTGATAACATGAAATATGTAGTTGCATCATTTAATATTAACTAATATGGATCAACTATTTCTATATTCAATATATATATACATGGTATAAAAAGTTAAAGGTATACATTATCAATGGATTATCTATACATCCATGGTCCCAGTTGCTGAACAATAGCACGACAATATAAGCATTAAGTTTTGATAACATACATTTGTTAAAAAAAAAATATATATAGACATATATCACATGTATACAGTAACCCTAGATACATATATTACTGCAGTTAATACTGTTCATTATCACAATGTTAATTTAAGTATAACATTTGAATTAGGAGTATATATAACAATGTGTCGTGCACAGTTATGTACATCAGTGTAAAATCACATAGATCAGAATATATAAAAATGCTTGTAGTGCAGAAACTGCTAGTTTGAGGGGTGATGGTTAATGCTCGATGATGGATGATGACCCAAACATTCATTAGGCATCAATATTTGCAAGAAATTTTCCAGGGGATTTTAACAACTCAGGCTCTTTTGATTTCATGATGGTCTAAAATTTGTCTTCCTTGTTTAGTTGCTCAAAATTTTCTATGTGATCATTAGCTATTTTAAAGAGGTCCTCACGACTAAGTGTGCTATGTGGGCATACTATGAGACAATGTTTTTCATCTTCGATTACATGCATATTGCATTTTAGGCATAATCTCTCAACTGCTGGCAATATAGGGTTTTCATGTCTACCTGTTTCAATTCGTAAATTATGTGAGCTTACTCTAAATCTGGCTATTTTATTATACCTTTTTCTGCTGAGGTTTAGTAGAAAGTAGGGTTCTAGACTGTAATCAGTCTTGATGAGTTTATAAGTTCAAAGTTTTGGCTGTAGTGTAGATCATTGTGAGGTCTGAAATCGATTGCCCTTTTGCTAAGCACCACCCATTCACAGGAGAAGGTCTGCATAGGAGAAAGGATACTTATTAATATACTGTAACTGCAAATGGGTCAATCCATGTGAATTCACCAAAATTCAGACAAACTTCCAAGGACACCATCTCAAAAAATTCTGCAAAAAAAACCAGTTGTAGGACTATACAATTAATGGAAAAATCCAAAATTTCAGGTCTCCAGTGTCAATGGTTTAGAAGATACAGCAATTTGAAATGTTATAAGTTTTTTGTGGAAAAGCACAACGGCATGAGTTTCCCAGTTCAGACGTCCATATCTCTCTTATTTTTCATAATGTAGGCTTGAAATTTTGCACCTAAGGTGAAGAAGTTGTATTGAATCCATGTATGCTGTTACATCAGGGTTATTGGTGATCTTTTTCAAGCTCTAAGGCTCTGAAAAAGGGTGAAAATTGGAAATGTTGCAAACGAGACTTTATATTTTGCAGGGCTGTGCAGAATATATGCAAGAATAAGAGCAAAAAGATGAAAGCCAGAGTAGTTTTAAAAAGACAAATAATATACGATTGTGAAAAAAGCCCTTTATTCTAATGTAATTTTGACCAACAAGTGAGTTCACCATCACTTTTATGTTTTTTCCCAATATCACACACATCTAGTGGTCCTCTGGTTAAAATATCATTGTGGTGGTCAGATTCCACAACACCACTAAATACTTAATTTAAGCTGCATGGTCCAGTCTGCACAACAACGATTGACAATAAAACTTTCAACTTCTTCCAGGTAACAAAGCCATAAAATTATGGAGCACTCACAGACAGCAGCAATATAATATAGTCAAAAGTTGTGGGCCACTTTTGATTTTGGTCTGGTTTTGTTTATGTTTCCAATAGAGACAAAAGTTGGTAAGTCAACATTTCAAAATCCTTTTGTAACTGTTTGCTTTACTCATGCTTCTGTGGTGATACCAAAAAAACGAGGCAAAGAACAAGCAACATCAACTGTTCATACGACAGTCTCCATATATTCAATCAAACTGTCATAGCAGAATAAGGTAACACGAAAATTATCAAACTACAACTGTTTATCACAGAGAAAATTTTCAACGGCAATTTTCAATGCAAGACAGCAAAAATACTGAGAAATACCGAGTTTTCAGTTAAAGTGACGGGCCTGGCCCATTGCTAAGGACGCCATATGGCTGGCAACGATATGTTAGTTCAACATTTGACAGTACTAATAAGTGAATTGAAGGCGTCAGTGACCTCTCGAATTGACTAGGTACTAGAAAAAATTGAAAAACACCAAGAAGAAAATATAAAACTACATGACACCATACAAACATTGTCCACTGAAGTGGATAAACACACGAAAGAATTGACAGAACTGAGAAGCCAAATAACACTGACAAAATCACCTCCACATTTACAGGCTCCAGTTGTCAACAATCAACCTCTTACCTCACAAAATAACTTCATGCCAAGTGACAGAGGGATCAGACGAAATAACCTGATCATCACAGGAATTGCATAAGGGTCAAAAGACCCAAAAATATTTCTGCAAGGGTTTATTGCAGCACGTTTTTCCACTCGTTCTGATGGCATTTTAGCTGTGCAGAAAATTAGGTCACCAAATGAGCCATCAACCAGCAGAGGTCAGGATGCACCAACATTGCCTACAGCAGCGCCCCCACGATCCCTGATTACAATGAAATCATGCTGGGAAGCTCAACTCATATACAGTCAAAGATTGCAAGTATTAAAAAACGAACAAATATACATATCTGAAGACCTAACACCTGCTGAATCAAGACTTTTTTACAAAGCCCGACAACTCAAAAAATCCAACATCATCCACTCAACATGGACCAAAGAGGGACAAATTTTATTTAGGAAAACTTATACCCAGGATCCAGAGGAACTAAAAGAAGGCAACCCACTTCTTTTAACAAACACAAACATCAATATAGACACAACAACATCACAAACACAACCAATACATGCCCCCATTCTTTCAAAGCTGAAAAAAAAAAACACAGAACAAACAGAGTGCGGCTTCAAACAGATTGAAAAAGGCATTAAAAAAAGCCCTTCACAACACCACAACAGACTCAAGAGCCACAAGCATCAACAAGTGATTCCACTGTCAATGTCAGATTGAACAGGGTTATGATGGAAGAGAATATAACAAAGAGGATCACCAGACAGAAAATACAAGAACTTCAAAATGAGTAAACAAAACTAATTTAAATAATAACTCAAACAATAACACACATATCACACTAAATGAAGATATATCACTAGTTAAATTGCTAGAAGATAATGACATTAATTTTGATAATGAAACTAAAAATGAACCTCGATTTTTTCAAAATTCACCATATTATCACACTGATGAATTTTGCAGTTTATTAGATTCTAAGCGAGACGCTTTCATCATTTTAAGTCTCAACTGCCAATCTTTACATGCCAAATTTGAATATTTAAGAACATACCTGGAAAGCTATAATAATTACAAAATTGGTGCAGTATGTTTGCAGGAAACGTGGCTCGCAGTGGATAGTGACCTTTCTTTATTACAACTTGACGGATACAACTTGATTTATGTGGGTAAGTCTTGCAGTGCACATGGAGGAGTGGCAATTTACTTGCATGAAAATTTTAATTTTAAAATAATAGATCATGGTATGAGCTCTGATATATGGGATGGTCAAATTATTGAAATTTTTGAAGAAAGTGCTCTTGTAACCAACAATAAGAAAATATTTATTTGTAATGTATATCGTCCCCCGATACAAACTACTGAAAATATCATGACCTTCAAATCTGAAATGATTCGTCTCTTTCAGAAATTCAGAAACCAAAACAATGTATTTTTTACAGGATATTTCAACATCAACTTGTTAAAGTATAAAGAAAATAACTCTGTCAATGACTTCCTGGAGTGTATTATTTCACATGGATATATACCTAAAATTACACTACCAACTCGATTAACACAGAAAACAGGCACACTAATAGATAATTTTTTTGTCAAATTTCAAATTACCTAACTGCAGTAAAAACTGGAATATTGATCAATAACATATCAGACCATCTTCCTTACTTTATATGTTTAGAAAATTTCAACAAAATTAAACAAAACACCAGATATGTGAAAATATTTCCCATTTACAATATTGCCTTATCAAATTTTCAAGAAGCATTACAAAGTACAGAAATCACTGCCAAACTAAATGAAATATGCCTTGACAACAAAAACGTAAATGGCTGTTATAATGAATTTAACAATCTTTTAGTTACACTGACAAATAAACATTTCAAAGCAAAAACAGTTAAATACAATAAATACAAAAATAAAAAATGCAAATGGATGACAAATGGCATTCTCAAATTTATCCGGTATAGAGATAAATTATATGCCAAACTTAAATCTACAAGTATAAATGATAATCAATACTTAGGATATCTCACTAACTTCAAAACCTATGACAGGATATTAAAAAATACTCTCTGTCAAGCCAAGATTCTTTACTTCCAGAATCAATTTCAAAGATTTAAATCTGATATGAGGAGCACCTCGTCAACAATAAATGAAATCTTAAATAAGAATAAAGTGAAACAAGCTTTTCCTAGTTATTTCATACATAATGGCAAACGTCTTGATAACCCTCAAGTTATTGCAGATGAATTTAACTAATACTTTACAGATGTAGGTCCGACACTTGCTTCTAAAATAGATTTCCCCAAAAATATATGCTATGAAGATTATTTGCAGAATCCTGTTCAAGATCATTTTAAATTTAGATCAGGTCCCACTACTGAATGATCAGGCAGACACCAATCTTCCAAATATTTACCAAAATACAAATAAGTATTTTATCAATATTCACCCAACCAAAATAGTTAAAAAAAACTTAAGGAACTACATAAAAGCATAAGTTATGAGGGATTTAAGATCAAGTAAATGCTTTTAAAAATAAATAAAACAATACAAGTGTACACAGTACAGTATTAATTTGTGCAGAAAATTGAACAAAGAAGATATATGAATAGCATAGGACACATTTATTGTAACAAAGATATGTCCAAGTAAAATTTGAACACACAAAAAAAAGCATCCAGTTTCAACTTCACCACATTGTGAATTTGTGAAAAAGAGAAAGCAAGAGAGAAAACACAATTTCTCCACCACACATGAAGATAAGAAAATTCTTCATTCAAACACTTAGAAATCTATGGCTAAATCAGGTAATTTCTCCACCAGACATAGAGAGAATATTTTCTGGGTATAGTGCAGTATAGCGGACCCAAATGTATGCCCATATTTGGCGTCCATCAAATATTGAAAAATATCACTATTTTTGCCAAAACTTGTTCTATTCCAGAAGAGGAATAATACTTGCGTACCACAGCAGGGGTAAAGAAAAAAATGAACGATGTCTTGTCTTGAAAATGAAGAGAGCGGTCGCTTTTTGTGATGTCATTCATTGAATTCAGGGATATGACGTCATAGGCATGACAGAAAGGCTCGCTACATAAGGTCATACATTTGGGTCCGCTATACTGTACTTTTTCCTATTTTCTTTGTTAAAAAATACATAGATCATTTCCTGATGACATACTAGTAATATCAAGCTCTTTTTGATTCAGTATGGTTCCTATTGCAGTGCTCTGAAAGTAGCAGGTGTAGCCAATGCTCCCGTTGTGCCATCAATTGTAGCTCTGCCTGACAAGTCACCCTTTGAGTTCTAGACTCCATCTGCTTTTTCATAGAAGACCACTCTGCCATGATCTGATATATTTGACTGGCTAGCCTTGAACCTGTTGAATTTGGCATATCTCTATAAAGGTACATATATCAGCACGTTCATCAACTAAAGCCTGAGTCCGCTTTTCACAATTGTTTTTCCATCTATTTATGTTCCATGTCATTAATGCAAGAGTAACTGAAGAATACACTTTTTTTTTTAAATGATGATCTTTTAAAGGGGGCCTCAAGCCATTTTGGGGTAAAATTAGAAATGTTTACCTTAAAAACCACCTTAGACCTATAGATCTATGCTAGTGGAAATGTTTGGTAATTTCACACATTTTGCTACCAAAACATATCCGCTAGCATAGATCTATAATAGGTCTAGGATTTTTTTTTTTTTAAGTACAAATTTCTAATTTTACCCCAAAATGGCTTGAGGCCTTCTTTAAAAAATCTTCTTTTTTATATTTTTCTTTTATTCTTCAGTGGCTGTGCTAAAAGATAAACGGAAAAAGTGCAGTATATATATGACCATATTTATAAGCCACGATGACGACGTTAAATGCGTGAATTTAATATGTGACATCACAAATAAATGGTGGCAGTGATCATTTTCAAGGAAAGAACGAAGTTCATTATTGTTTATTCTTTATTTTTCAAACTCCCCCTAATCTACCCATGTGTTAATATTGTGTGCCACAATGAAATTTCGTAAAAAATACTGATTATTTTCATACTTTATGGATGTCAAATATGGGCATAAATTTGGGTCCGCTATACTGCACTAAGCCCAGATAAACTAATTTTTAACTAATTTTATGCCGTAGTCTGTTTCTTTACCCTATTATGTGGCTGTATTCAATTTCAAGGTTTTTGAGACCAGATTAGTCAAATCAGAAATTATTTCTGCTCACCAGTGCTTGGATTAAAGAGGCCTATTGTTTAGAGGGAGTTATTTATAGATGAGTTTTTAATCTTCTCTTGAAGCCATCATTCTAAAATATATATTGAAGGCACATCAGTAGTCCATAGCCAATACCTGTGACATATTCAATAATCAAAACAATACATAATTATTTCCAGGATGCAAAGTCTCACACCACATGAGATCTTCAGTGTGGTACGGCACTTGCAAGGTGCTGCAAGCAATTTCTTTTAGTTTAAATGATTAATGTGTTCATCATAGGAATTGTATCAACAGTAATTTGAATATATAAAGACACGTTTAAATAGAAAGGAGCAATAATTTGATATTTATTAATCAGGTTTTATTATAATATCCATCCATATCTTTAAATGCAACAAGTAGATATGGTTTTCACTGTTATTCTAGTTATTCTTGTTTAAAATAGCGCATTCCAAGCCATGGTGTAGAATGTGCATTTCTTTTGAGTTAGTCTACCAAAAAATTGATACCACTTTATTATTGATGCTTCCTTAATATTTTTACTAACAACTCTTGCAAAAATATAACACAAAACTTTTAAATTTCTTTAATGCTGTGTGTCAGTACATATGATCAAACCTTCATTAATCTTACAGAATAAAAATTCTGGAAAACCGATCATCATTCATGAGAGACATAAATATATTTTATAACACACAAAAGAGGAAGCTATGCCAAATTGATTAGCCTTTATATATATATAATATACTGGGAAAATATGATTTCCAAAAACTATAGACCACAATATACACTGTGTATAACAAGTTTACGGATATAAAAATGTATGTAAAGAACCAGGATCATATTGTATTGTGTGTTAAGGTGTTCCCAGTATATTTTCTAAAAAATTATGAACAATATCATTATTGAAGTTTATTCAGTTTATATACTTTTACATACAGTACTCGCAGGGACTATTGTAATATAATGTACTGACACCAGTTCAGTTGCTTTCTAAATGATAATTTTATGCAGCCCTTGGAGAGACTTTTTTAAGTAATACAAATGTACTAATATCAAATATTAGTTCAGTTGCATCCTTACTGACAATTTTATTGTCGTGGTCTTAATTTATAAAGCATCATTTCAATATTCATATAAAGACAGGAAATTGTTTCATTTCACAGTCAAAATAGTACGACTGTCAATAACATAGAAAATTATGGCATGTTCTTTATCACCTATTCTGCAGTACGATAATTGGTCTAAAATCTCATATTCATTCAAGTAACATTTTTTGTGCAAAATATTTTAGCCATTTTAGCAATAAAAACGCCTGATGGTTACAAACAGCCATTGCCAAAAGTTTTCAGCCTCTTGCTTTAGATGGTGCCTATTAATAATATAAATCCTTTTTTCATAGGAATGACAATCTTGCTTCAACACTGCAGACAGATACATCAATGAGTTGTTTTCAATTTCTGCAACATTGTGAAATGTAAATCTCCGCACAACATGCTTCAACATTGCAGCAAATGTTGCAGCAATGGCACAACTGCAAAAATTGGTCACAGTGCAACAAAGCTACAGAACTACCTTGTAAGGGCATGCACAGAAAGCGATGATGAAACTTTACCAATCTTCCAATACATATGTAAACCTGATCACAGTAGAACTTCTTCAGCATATATATTTAGATCTGGTACAAAAAAAAAGCTACTGATACATGGTATCCATTTTCAGCAGCATTGTCAGTGCATTGTCAGCAGCATTGTCAGCAGCAATGTTGCAGCAACGTTGCAGCAAAACCAACACTCATGCAACTCTATGACAATGTTGACGGAATATTGTACGTTTTCTGGTATATGTCTGCATGAATACTGACTACACACAAGTCATGTATTTTCAGAAAATATATATGCTCACCGATGCTTGGATTAAAGAAGCCTATTGTTCATGGGCAGTTCTGAATAAAGTTTTTAATCTTCTTTTGAAGCCATCATTGGTAGAGATTCGTTCAATATATTAAGGTAATTTATTGATACAAGTTTACTGATATAACAAGAAAATTATTTTTAAAAAAAGAATAGATATCTGGCAATGTGTGAACAGCAGAGAAATTGGAGTGGTTAATTGTCCAGTGTGAAATTAAAACATTAAAACATGATAATAAAGAAAGATTTAATATAAAGAGATGGATAACAAGTAAAGATCTCTCTAAAACATCCAGCAAATAAATGATGGCCTGAATTGTTATAACTGCAGGAGTCCTGTCACTGTCATCTCATCATAATTACAATTAATACAATTTAATGTGTGCAGATTACAGCTAAAATGTAGCAATCAAGTGTCCCATTGCTATTGCAATGATATCGCCACTACCAGTCTATGGCGTACTGTCAATAAAATGCATACTAGTCGAAACGCCCAATATCTGAAAATGTCCGAATAATTTCCGAAGCGTCCGAATCACTAAACATCCGAAAAATTACTGAAACATCCGATTCTATGTAGATACAGTACCACATTGTAGATCTATCCAAATCAGCATATGTTATTATCATATATCAGTTTGTTAATATTAATTGTTTCTGTGATTTCCTTTGCACAATATTCATTATTTACTCTTAAATAAATTAACATGATAAAATTAATCTCACAATTAATATCATATTTTTCATTATTTATTCACTTAGAAATATTTGTTTTTGCTTGATATTTTATTTATTTTTAACATATGTCCATTGTGACTTATCTACATGTCTGCAAAATTCTTTCATTCATTCATGTCGAGTGTTTCATAGAATATTATAATTTATAAATATATGCCTACTCTTCCTTTGGTTTTATTCAATAAATCAATAATAATTTATATACAACATTCATTAAAATGCATGTATGCACTGCAGAGCAGTTTAAACTGTGTTTATGAATTCGTTATTATAATGGATAGATCTTTAAATAATTTTCTACATAAATATTTAAATATTGTAATGTTCCATAATATCATCAACCTTGCTATAAATGTTTGAACCTAAAGTGCTTGGAATTGATTAATTACCTATGATTATGAAGAAGGCTGACTACGAAATAATATACATACACAGAGAAGTGATTTGTTTAATATTTTAAATTTTCCATAATATCATAGCTTTGTAGGTCTATTTAAATCTAAAGTGCAATTGATTTATCAATCAGTAAGACAGCAATAATAGCAATTGTAATGGATGATTACACCAGAGGTGTATGTCTCATTGCATTTCCTAAAGACGAAAAAGAGCTAATAAAAGAATTTAGTTTGTGAAGTGTAGATATGGGACCTATATAAATTAATCCTTTGTATTATTGGTTATGTTTTTCATGAATATGCATCATTATATTACTGATGTTTAAGCATTTCTGTTGTGGGTTTACAGGAACACACAAACAACACAACACCCTCTTGCACACCTACAAACTACTTAGAAAATACGTTTTTATCCCGTGATTTGGCAGAGAAATTAGAAGAAAAATATTCTTCTTTTTTTCACATCATGAACATATAAAATGTACAACAATTTGATTGAAAAAATAATAATTCAACCAAGCAAGCCTAGGGACCTATATATAGTGTGAGTTAGAAATTCAGGAGCTTGTGGATAAAACATTAAATACCAATAAAATTATATATATTATCAAAGTGAACACTTGTTATCCATGACTACCGGACCTCATAATTCCATTAAAAGTGGATAATTTTTCACAGTGTGGATACATTAAATGAAAGCCAGAACGTCACAGAATTTCTTTCGGACAAAAATCAATATGTACTAACTCTGGAAACTGCAACATTCGCCGTTTTATGTGGCAATTTCCACGGTAATGGACCACATTAGACAGCCTGGAAACTGGAGCGACCTACATTCATGATATCGCTACGTAAAAATTACTTCCATGTTCGCTGCTCTAGACTGCTTGTCAGTTAGCATATAATATCCTAATTTTTGCGTTATTGGATGATATTGAGCAACTTTGAATCGAGGACCATAGGCCAATAGGGCCTTGGTCATGTTGCTCTAAATAAGAATCTGACAACATGCGCGAATACATTAAAATAAGGAAAGAGGCCCCCTGTGGGTTTTCGAAATTGAAGGGCCAATCAAAGCTAAGACACAACTAGAATTCCCTGCCTGGAGCCTAAAAGTTGACCTAAATATTTCGCAAAATTAAAGTCAGTGCTCGTAGTAAATGGCTTTGATAAAAGCTAATATTAGTCACAGTTCTATCATGTGATAGGTCAAGATGCCAGATATAAAAGTATATGTAAAGAATCAGGATCATTTTGTATTGTGTGTTGGGTGTTTTTTATCAAATAAAACTTAATAACAATTTTTTTTTAGTCAAAGTTTGTTTAGTATATTACATTTACATACCATACTTGCAGAGAATTTTTGTTCACTTTTTATTTTGCATTATATTGTTGCTTCTGGATATATTACAAACCAAATGGTTGAATTTTACACGTGAAGTATAAATGATTAAAAATTTGAAATCATTAAATTAAAAATATAAAGAATATGAAAAATATGAAATGCATGTATATTCAAGAGTTGGGCCCAGTTTCCACCTACAAGAACTGCTAAGCATTTTGCACTGAACCATCGCGAATTTCAAAAGGAAAAGTTCCTGGCAGTTCATCAACATCATTTGCCAAGGGCTTTAGTAAATCTTCAGACAAAAATTGATACTCGCAAAAATGCTACGATTGTTTCTCATGAGATACTGCGAACTGTTAGAATCAGCTAAGATCTCGCTACGAACGCCTAAGAATTGCTTACAAACATGCACAGGCCTTTACAGCACTTTTCCCTGAATAATTTTCAACAGGGATCAAATTTAATTTCCTGAAACCAATTTGCATAATAACCATACCAACATATTAACAAAGGTACGGCTGGTTGGTCGGAGGGAACAGCCTCAATTTCCACACATTTTGCCGGCAGGTGTTGAGTAAAGAGCAACAAGGTTCTGGATTAGTTTTACCCTTGTGACCTGAAAACAGTCTAAGTCAACCACTTTTTATTAATCATGGCCTCCCTCAAAGGTATACTATCTGTAGTTCCATGAGCTGTGCATCAATAAACCTGAAGTTATAATGTCTATAAGCGATGCTGACAGAGAGACAGAGGGACAAAAGGGAGTGTCTAGCTGACCAACATAAAAGTTGTGATGCAAGATCAAAAAAGTGCAATCTGTAGTAAGTGTTATGGCCACGGCTGTACTAACTCCTACAAAGTGCACATACAAAGTGCGCATACGAAGTGCATACAAGGGAGGGACATGCTGACCAACATGCAGGCCATATACATGGCCAAGGGTTATAAAAGCTGTGATGCAAGATCAAAAAAGTGCAATCTGTAGTAAGTGTTATGGCCACGGCTGTACTAACTCCTAACAAAGTGCAAAAGAAGTGCGAAAGAAGTGTGTACTAAGTGTGTACGAAGTGCGTAGAAAGTCCATTCGAAGTCAGTGGGAAGTCTGTTTGAAGTCTGTTCGAAGTCCGTTCGAAGTCAGTTCGAAGTCCTAAGATCTTCTATGAACTTCTACGAACTGCTACAATGTCCTACGATGTCCTACAATGTCCTACAATGTCCTACGATTTGGCGATTGGCTAAAGGCTATGTTATATGATAAAGGGTCAATAATTCAAACCATAACCTACTTTTTACTACAATTCATCTGCAATAAATGACAATATGACATCTTTCAGACATCATTAAAGGCTTTTTTAAACTTTAAGTTGCAATATTCATGTCAAATGTCATCAAGGGGGAGCCTTTGACAGTGACTTCTAATTAGTGTTAAGACTCGTGTTTTCAAATAAAAATGTTTTGAGTTCTGAGTTCATAGACAAAATATCTAAAGCTTGCCAAAAAAGTATCTGAAAAAGTCTGACAAGTTAGTTGTTTTGACTAACTGCATAGTCAGAGAGCTTTCCAGTATATGTCATCTACTATGCATCATAAAAAAAACCCATACCTTGAAAAGAGTTTACAGTCAAGATTATCATCCACAGCATTTTTGCAGTGTGTTGCCTAGTGTCATCCATTGTCGCATCTGAATAGTATAACTATTGAGGAAGTTTTAACTATCACAATAACTGTGATAGGGCTGAACAAATATTAGCGGCAGATTAGAGTTTATTGCTTTTATTCCGGATACATCAAATGTGCCTTCAATTAGGATACTGTTCAGACTATAATGTAATATCCTTTGTTCAGACTATGATTTCGCTCGGCGCTAAAAATAGGTCAATTACTGTGCCTCTGGATATCATCAAATATGAAGTTGCATCACTTTATTTAGTATGGGGACTTGTTACTCTGTATTCTTATAGTTAATATTAACTGATATGCACAGTCAAATTTCTTGCTCCCCCCACCAGGATCATTGCTAAGTCTGAAATCGATTGCCCTTGCTAAGCACCACCCATTTACAGGAGATGGTCTGCATAGGAGACAGGATACTTATTAATATACTGTAATAACTGCAAATTCCTGAACAATAATTAGAGGAAAATTAAAAGACTGTTCTGGTATTGCATAACAGATACCATCATGATTTGGGTTTATATGAGAATAACATATACTAGACTGTTGCCCAAAAATCATCCTGGACCATGCTGATGTTCATCACTCCACTTTGATTTCCAAAAAGAATAGACCACAATGCAATCTGTGATGTACATGGAAATGATATATAAATATACACAAAGAACCAGGATCGCATGCATTGTTTAGTGTGTTTGTATGTTTCAGGATGTTTACTATTTATATATTAAGTAACAATGTCATTATCAAGGTTTATTCAGTGCATTTACATATAAACTTAAATTGACAAATCCATATCAAAAAGGTACATAATTTTGTCAAGTTTAAACAACAAAAACATCAAGTATGAACAACAGAGAACAGTAAAAAAAAAAGTAAAAAAAAACAAATGCAAGAATGATACAATATAATAAAATTCTAATATATACACAATGAATATTTCAAAATGCATCATTGTGTACAAATCACACGTTAAAATAATACTGATTGTTAAACAGCTATGTATGTATAGTCTCTAAAATATATTGTAATGTCTCTACACATAAATACATGGTAAACTGAGTCACTAAACAGTTCAATAAATGATCATCTCATATAATATATACCAATGTACAATACAAATGGAAAAAATAAAACACAAGAAGCAGCACCAGTCACGGTACATTAATTATAAAGCAAAAAAAATAGCACCAACCACAAAAGCCATACAACAAAAACATAAATACCCAAATACACAAGAAATATTATGTACAGAAATTCACACACAAGCAGTGACGTTCAGAGGGCCACTTGTCGCCCAGGACCAGAGATCATAGTCTCTTAGTCTATCATGTAAATTGGGAGAAGAAAAAAAAGTAATAAGAATAATATAAAATGTATCATTCATTTATTTTCAAGGAAACTGAGAAACTGGCCTAGTGCAAAATTTACTGCTAGGGATTTACTCAATAATTCGTGGAATTGGCTTTCTACACTCATAACCGTGAAAACATTTATTTGTTCAAGTGCTACCTTGACAAGGGTCACTCTTGTTTCTTTCAATGATACGTTCTTTAGGGGAGGACATAGGGACGTTTATGCCTAATATTCAAGTTATGTGAGCTTAGCCTGAATCTGGTATTGTTACAGTAAAGCGATTTTGGTAAACCTAGATTCAGGTAAGGTTCTGTACGCATGTCTTTTTAAATGATTTATAAGTTCTTAGTTTGGGGTATTTATGTGTGTCATTGATTTCAGCAATTATAAAATGTTTCAATAATATTGTGCCCTAGATATTCTGCGGTTTGCTGCATAGCAACCTATGTTTCTTTGTATCTTTGTATTTCACTCTTAGCTGTTCACACTCATGTAACTGCCAAAATTTATTTTAAGACACACACACAAAGCTTTTGACCAGAGCACATCGTGTATCTCTAGGAATAACAGGGTATAAGAATTGTAAGTACCTTTCTTTGTGTATTTAGTTATTCTATGTATTGTTTTATGAATTCAATATTACAATATGTCCAACCTTTTCATGAATTTGTATTGTTTATTTTATCTCTGTAATTATGCTGTGATAGAGTTAGTCTATATTTCTTACTGTACAATTGTGCTATGCTATGTAATTCTCATTTCCTGTACTGCATTTATTGTTTTGCAGTTAACCACAAAAATTCACAAGTAGTCGTCAGTAGTCACAAACTTCATATGGAAATAAATAGCTTCAAGAGTTCAAGATGCCCTGCGTTTTTCATCAAGAAAATTTACAGTTAAAAGTCTTCAAACTTTGGACTTCGATCTACAAATATGAGTGACTCAGAAGAGAAACCAGCCATTGACCAGGTCGCCATTGAGAGCTGAAAACAAGCTGGTCCAGTCATGGGGATTGGCTCATAAGATCACTCAACCAATGTGTAATATTAGAAGCCAACACCGCACCAGCAATTCTTGAAACTTTCCAGAAAAGAATTTCCAGTCAGTTACTTGAAGTTCAGACGTCCCATGACAGATATATGGACGTGCTGCAAGATGATGACACAATCAATGAGGCTGAAGATTGGATGGAAAATACCTCGAGTATGTGGAGATCTTGGGGTGTATCTCATGAGATTCCAAGACTGTTGGTGTTGTGCACTGCCTACAGAGGACAGCACCATATCCTACAGGTGGCAGCACTTTAACCTGAAGGCCTAGTTTCCCCATAGAGGGCAGCACTGTAGCTTGTCTCTGATTGGCTAGTCAGGCTGGCCAATGGTGACAGGGATCCCTGCCTTTAAGATGGGATGCAGTGCCTTCAAACACTAAGCTTACTCTTGGTCAGTGCCTCTACATGAGCTCTCTTGGGCTCTAGTGGACACTGGTCAGGGCTTTGACCTCCAAGGTGGTCTCTGCTCTGAGGGAGTATTGCTGTCAGCCTACACTTAGGCTTGATACTGGACTTGGAGGCTTGTGAGCCATCTCACAACCCCTGTTCACACTGTGACAGCTATCTGTCCCTTGTATCTATGAAACTAGCACAGCATTGTGCATGTTAGATTGTGACAGCTTTGTCCTTTCTAGTTATGAGACTAGCACACTATTGAGACAGTCTCTGTATCTCCACCTGACTCTGTCTGGGTTGTAGGTTGCACCTGTTTGTACATTTATGGGTCTATTTCTGCTTTGAATAAACCTTTACATTGTACCTTGTTGTTGGTCTTTTGTTGGACAAGACTAGTGGTCATTGAACCTTCATCCATGGTCAACTTGCCATGCATATGAGCAAGAACCATTACAAGTACACCACAAATGGTTTGGGAGAGATTGACAAGAAGCTCCAGTCATCCAAATGCTGCTCTTTCTTCGGTGTTAAGGAAGAAAGTGCTGTTGGTCAGTCTGTTCAAGCAAGTCCTGAAGTTGTAATTACTGGCTCAGGCATTGGCACTTCAGAAGAAAGTCTTCCTCAGTCTCCAGTTGTCCAACCTACCTGACAAGAAAATGTTATCAAGGCTGCAGGGCTCTCTACTTTTGCTAGTGTACAGCAGACAGTCTTCAAGAAAGTAGTTCGAACTCAACGCTACCTGCTCAAGTATTTGTTTGGGCTGTTGTGACTTCTCCTCTTATAACGTCAGCTGACGTATCTCTAGTCTATGTCGTTGTACACTATTCATAATGTGTTTGTGACAAACAGTTGCAAGATGGCTACACTTTCTGTGATAATGGGTCAAATACTACATACATAACTCACAGCGCTGTGGACAAGCTTTTTGTCAAAAAAATGGATAGGTACCCACTTGGTGTAACTACTATTAGGAATATTGACACTGAGTATGACTCAAGGCTGTATGAAATTTTAGTTCGCACAATGTCTGGTAAAATAGTTCCAATTATGATTTATGACTTTTGGTATGAATGAAAATCACGTCCAGTGTCCAAGCTTGATGAAAGTTGCTTATCTGAATTATTTCCAGAATATGATGTTTCACTGTTACAGCAAAAGTTCCTAAAAGTTGATGTTCTGTTAGGGTGCGATTACTTTGGATTACACCCAAAGCATGAGTTGCACAGCGAAGGGGAGCATCTCAGTTTCATGCAGGGAGAATTAGGTGTCTGCATACAAGGTCATCACACTGATCTAATAGAAACACCAAATTATCTTCCATCATGATCAAAACAATTCATGAGTACAGGATCAACACTAACTGCAATCATGTGCACTTGGACACATCCTGAATTCTCAACTCAACACTTATCAAGTATCAATAGAGACCACTCAGTTTCTGCTTGCACAATGTTTTGTAAAGTAGACATACTAAACTTCATCAATGGTGAAGAACTAGTAACTGAAACAAACCCACATTGTGGAAGCTGTAAATGTGACATATGTCCAATTATTGGTCACTCTTATTTCTTTAAAGAGGAGCAAGAGTTAATCATGATCCAAGAAAACCTGAAGTATGATGAAGATCATAAGTGTTGGACAACTAGATATCCCTGGTTAGTGGATCGTGTAACATTACCTGATAATTATTATGTCGCACTAGCTACCCTCAAGTCAACTAAGCATATTTTAGCAAAGGACCCTGAATGGGCTGAGAAATTCAAAGCTCAAATTCAAGATACGTTGGATAGAAATGTTGCAAGAATGCTGTCTAAAGATGAAAGACAAACTGGAATGGTCCAAAATACTACATAAATCATCTGACAGTGCAGAATTCAAATTCTAAATCTACACTAGTGCGTATTGTTTTTAACTCAAGTCAACTGTGTAAAGGTGTTTCACTGAACTCTGCATTCACCAAGGGACCTGATGATTACATCAACAATTTGATTAGTTTGTTACTGAGATGGCGAGAGGAGAAGGTAGCATTTGTTGGTAACATCAGATAAATGTTCAAGTCAGTGCACATGAACTTCTGGAACAGCATTGTCACAGGTTTTTGATTTGGATGTAACAAAGGAACCTGATGTCTATGTGATGATGCGAGTCAATATGGGAGATCGATCAGCAGCAGAAATCAGCACTGAAGCTCTGTACAAGACAGCTGGTCGATTTCAAGCTGATAGTCCTGCAGCTGCATATGTCCTGCGAAAGTCAAGCTATGTTGATGATTTGATTGACTCAGTTTCTGATATTTCCACTACTTTGAAAGTCACTGGAGAGGTTAAAGTCATGCTTGCAAAGGGTGGATTTAAAATAAGTGTTGGCAATACACGGATGAGGAAAGTGGCCGCAGCAGTAGTGACGCACCTGTGGAAGTCTCACTGTTGAAAGGAACAGCGAAAAATACCAGAGTATTAGGTGTAATTTGGAAGTCCTGTCACTGACTGCATACTTTTTTTATGTGAAATTGAATTTCTCTAAGAAGTGGCAAGGCAGTCGTACAGGCCCAAGCTTAACTACAAATGATGTACCTACAGCAATTCCTGATGTCCTCACAAGGAGACTTGTATTAAAGCAATTCATGTCTATGTTTGACCCGCTTGGTTTTCTTTGCCCTTTCATTCTGCGCGCCAAAATTCATTTGCATGAAACCTGGTCCAGAAAACTGGGATGATGCTTTACCTTCCAATCTGAGAGCAAAGTGGATCGATATTTTTATGTCTTTGTTTCAGCAAGATGTCTTCAACCTGAAAATGCTGTTTGTCAACCTATCAGATGGCAACTTGATGATGGAAAATTCTGGTGTCAACTCATCCTTGCAAAATGCAGAATAGCACCTGTTAGCAAATTATCTACTACTCAGATGGAATTGAATGCAGCATTGCTCTTGAAGAGGAGAAGGGGAATTATTGAGAGAGAAATGAGATTTGATGTTGAAAGAGTTTCGCATTTTGTTGACTCAGAAACTGTCCTTTGTATGATAAATAAACCAAGCACAAGATTCAAAGTTTATGAAGGGGTGAGACTTGATAAGATCCAAGCTACCACAAATGAGGACATGAACGACTGAGCATGGATGAGTGTAAAGCTCAATACTGCTGACTGGATCACTAGAGGTAGAGTACCCAGTGAGTTATATGAGACTTCTTATTGGTGGAATGGTCCGTAAATGTTTTACAAGCTTGTAGACAAATGAAGTCTTAATTTTGGATGATATAAAGACACTGTACTTCAAGGGGAGATGCAATTGTCATTAAGGACGTGCAAAGGACAATGCAAGCAGAACTAAGTAAGGTGTCGAAGCGTGGTGCTACTGGTGGAAAGTATTCAGCTTTGAAGCCTTACCAAGATACTGATGGTTTGTGGAGCATAGGCCCTCGCCTCCTGATCTTGTATATTTTTATATGCTTTGTCAAATAAATTTGTTCTGAGTTCTGAACTACAACACTCTTAAAATGTATACTGACATTTCCTGTGAAAAATACATTTTTTTATAATCTTTGCAAATTTACATTGCAGCCATGACTTTATGGGAACCATCCCAATAGCGATGCAACAACATTCACAAGTTAGTCATTCCAACCAACATCTGCAAAGGGTCAATCAACATCTGAAAAGGGTCAATAAATTTTCTCTTGGAAATTTCATTACTTCAATAACCTCTATCTTCTGTAAACCCTGTGAATAATACACACTAATATTACTAAATAAAAAGTCTATGGAATAGTATTTCTAAAAACTTTAGAAATAGTAAGTCATCATATTGAGTCTGATTCATCAATAATACACTGTAACAAGTTTCTGTTATTTTCTTTCGCTTTTATTGTATTTTTATGGTAAAATACTGTAAATTTGGTATAAAGCACACTACTATAAAAATATAATTTTGGCAGCAAAATACTGTGAGAAACATGCCGACATGATACCACAAAACCTACAGGGAAATGATTTACAGTACTGACTAGATAGCCTTAGTTCCCCTTGGAAACTATCTTCCTATTATCTTGCCCCTGAATGTGATTTCCCTACACACACACATCCTCAAAGAAAACACTGTTTTACTTTTGGTTCTACTTATATATGATAAACCTTTGCCCCTTCAAGTGGAAAAATTGTATTTTCAAGTCAAGAAAATATAAGTATTAAAGGTTTGTCGATAGATCTTGTTTTATTCATAATAAGACATGAGAAATATCATATAGCATGCAAATACATTGAGATACAGATTTATGTTGTACATTCTTCACAAAATGATATACTTTCTCCAAAAGTTTAAATATGAGTAAAAGTGTGAGCGACCAGTTCTGATGTTGCTCTCATTTCAATTCATAAAAGTGGTAATGCCACTTCGCTGCATTCAGTGGAGTTCCAGGTAAGTGGGCATCTCCTTAACTGAAATATTAAAGAAAAAATGAAGAAAATAGAAATTAATGTAGACATAGAAATAACCATTCTTAAGGAGTTAAGTTTCATTCAAAGTAATTTAGAGCATCCATAAAGTGTAATTGGTGTTTTATTCATTCATTTGAGAAATTTCTTTGTAAGATCAATATCAAAATATGGACTCATCATCATCATTACATTTGTGTTTAGTAGCAGCTTATACAAATGGCAGGCTTCATTGAGACAATGAAATATTTAATCTGATATGTGGATAAAATACAAAAGCTTTTGTTCTTACAATCAGGCTCTTCATAAACAGGAGGTGGCATGGCAGCAGGGTTGTTCTCATAAAGCTTAGCATCTACTCTTTTCTCAGATATGTTGGCATAATTCCTAGGTGAAGGACCCACATAGCCGTCATCTTCATCTGCAATTACAGTACAACTTTTTGAAAAGTGGCTCGACTTATTTAAGCCATATCTTATCATTACATCTGCCTGTTGCAGCTGGTGTAATGTATGACCAGCATAATTGGAACAATACAATTATTTGAATGTTAATTTATCAGCACTATTAATCTTAGCTGAATTTCTTTTTCAGAGATCTTGACATTGTTCTTGGGCAATGGCTACACATGGCCATCATCTGCATATTAAATAAGGTACAATTTTAAGAAAGTGGAGCTATACTTAGCTAGCCTATTTTTCATGTGTGATAGGGCTGTCTGTGTGTGCTTATTTGAATTAAGATTATCGACGTGTTAATCTTAATGGTTATTCAAGTGTGGACAGCATGGAATGCTAGGTTCAGAGCACTAGGTTTTCATTGCGCACTAGGTGCTAAGTGCTAATTATAGGGAGTGCTAGGTATAGGGGGGAGCTAGGGGCAGATAGCTCATCATAGAGAGTGCTAAGTGCAGGGAAAACTAGGTGTTGGGAGAGCTAAGTGTAAGGAAAGCTAGGTTTATGAAATGTGGCAGAGGTCGCCACCGTCGTGAGACACGTAGCCACCTGGCGGACGTGGCGGAGGACGAACACAGTAGCGTAGATCTTCAGACTGTACAGACGTGTATTCAAGCATCCCTTGACGACGCATACTGACGCAGTGGCCGTACAGGAAGTACTCTTCCACAGAAGCACTAGTTGCAGAATGCTAATTATAGGGAGTATTAAGTGCTAAGTGGAGAGAGTGCTAGGGAGCTAGGGACTAGATATAGCTAAACAGTGTGCATTGTGTAGAGTCCTAGCTGTTGATACCCAGCTCAACCCTGCTCAACCCTGCTCAACCCTGCTAATCCTGCTCAACCCTGCTCAACGCACTGTCTGATGCTAAACTAATCTGGGACAAAGTGTATGAAATTCACACCTTATAGTGCCTAGCTACACTGGCAAACAGTCCAACATTTTTCAGTCTGCCAAAGTGCTTCGGCAGAGTCACATTGGTTGTTAATGTTGGTAGATTTAAGGCGTGAAGGACTATTGAATATCACCAGCCAACCTTGACTGTTTATAAAAGAAACTAATCAACATTTTAGGATAATCCCTTTGTTAGTTTAAACTCACGACTCGTCGAACAAATTGAATAGCCTTCAGACAGTTGTTTCACGAATACTCTATTTAGTTATTTTCAGCCCAACTCACAGTATAACCTCTAATATGTTAGTCACTCTAATGTCATCGTAAGTGTCGCATCTAAAACAAAACCTGTAAGGTTCCAGCACATACCTACTGAAAACATGTGTTTTATAATGTACTATTTTGTATATTGTTAGGAAGTTATTCTCTATCTGTCTATCTGTCTGTCTGTCTATCTGTCTATCTGTCTATCTGTCTATCTATTTATCTATCTATCAATCTATTAATCTATCAATCTATCTATCTATCTATCAGTCCATCTGTCTATCTATCTATCTATCTATCTGTCTATTGATATATCAATCTATTAATCAATCTGTCTACCTATCTATCTACCTATCCATCTACCTATCTAACTATCAATCTATCCATCTATCAATCTATCAATTTATCAGTCTATCTGTCTATAGATCTATAGATCTATGACGCGCAACGAGATTCAAAATGTACTTTGTACCACACAGTACTAGATTGTTCAATCATGTTTATAAATGGTCACATGTGGTGCTATTGCGATTGAGTATCTCAGTATGATCTCTTTGCAATTGTTTTATATAATTCATGCTGTATTATAAATATATGCTTTGTTTTTTTAGTTGCATTAATGTGTACAAGTGTAGGTTGTTATTGTACCTCTCTCCTCAAAGCGTTTCATTTTGTACAAAATTACGATAAAGATTATTTTATCTTATCTTGTCTAATCTTATCTTATCTTATCTTGTCTTGTCTTGTCTTGTCTTATCTATCTTTTTTATCTTATCTTACATCTTTCCATGGCAGCCGGTGTTATTACATACCTTTAAGATAATGCATCACAGGTGGCAAAATGCGGACTTCATCATATGGGGCTGATTTCACTGTAGTAGGCTGGTTTTCATCATCTAATGCAATGAATGAATAACATAACTTATCAATTATCAACCACTGTATCTAGTTACAGCTGTGGCAAAAAGTTTTTTAGACATTTTTGATTCTGATGTTGTTGCACTTGTTCTTGAATTATTTTCTGTCCGGACTAGTATATTTACGGACCTTTGATTACACTTGTGCAATAGTTTTACAAGAGAAAGAAAGTTTTGCAACTCCCCCTCACTGATTCCAAGGGGAAACAATGGAAAGGGGTGCTAAATATGTATTCATATATAGGCTGCAATGCAAATCTTTCCTCTATACTCAGGATATGCTTGAAAATTTTCCTTTATTGTATTTCATACTTTCAGAATTTTATATCTCGATATTTGGAGAAAAAAAAACACAAATCATAACAATATGCACTATGAAACCATATTCACATATATATGTCGTATATGTAGCCAAAAGCAAAATTCACAGAAATAAAAAACAAAAAAAACTGTATCATAAGTGACTCTGCAGTCTGCATTGGTCATTTAGAACAGAAAAAGCAAGTTTTTATCTGATATAGTATGACACATCTGGGCACATCCACAAAAAAATTGGCATCTTAACAGGTGTGTCTCTATCTCAGTTTCGACAAATTACAACGCATATGACATAACGTCATCATGAAGAAAAGGTTTTCAGCTTTAAGATGGATATAGCCTCATCTAATGCTTCCTGAGTTATTGTGAGACTAAGATAAGATATTTTACAAAAAAGTACTTCCAAATTGATACATTTTTTTAACATATAACTCCCTTAATATTAGGCCTAGAAACTCAGTAAAAACACTTTTAGAATCCTTGGATCATGCGGCTTTGACTTTGGAATTGAGGGAGTTAATTGCTGCAGATGCAGGGGCATCATTGATGAGGGGTGTACTCATTGAAGCGCAGTGTGTACATCAAAGGTACAAGACAGCAGCAGGGGATCTTTGGCCAGATATGGGTGAATTTGACTCTACTTAATTCACCTAATAATGAATATTGTTTTATTACTTCTGAAGTGTCCAATCCTTCTCTAGTTCATCCAACTGAAGGTTGTACCAATGTAAACATTGCGTCATGGATAGTTAATCAGAGGGAAGAGCCTCATTGCTCACTTGTATGATCAGTGAGGGGAAAGAGGAAAACCACAAAGACCTGAAGGCTATTGACCATTGTTACCTAAAAAAGCCAAGCTGACCAATCTTTGAACTCATGTCTACAGATGGAGAGACAAAAGATCGGGACAAACTGACAGAAATGCAGGCAAAGTCTATAAGGTAAGGTGCAAGGTCAAATTGAATGCACTATTTGCAATCATATTTGGGAATATTATTTAAAAAATTCAATATAAGTCAACTGTTGTGGAATTAGTAGAATCCTGCTACCAAAGATCTTGCAGGTAAGACTTATTTAATTATAACTATTAGTGTTCTAAGAACAGTCCAATTGTGTGAATTGATACCAACCTTTTACCTTCCATTGGGCAGTTTGCTTTTCTCTAGGTCTCTTAGTCTGATTGGTCTGAGATGGAGCTGCAAAAAAGGAAATTTTATAATGATTTATGCTACCCACAGATATTTTACTACACATACCAACAATTTAAAGCTACCTGCTGTGAGATATGAATTTGCCAGACACTGCATAACCTATGAAACATCAAATTATATGCCAAAGAAAAAACGCATTGTGTCCATGGTTTTCAATTGTAAATATAAAAAAAGATTATTACACATCAAAATTATTTGATTGTACACCAATTTCCCTTTACTACATTTGCATCTTCTTCCTTATTACATTTCCACTTCTTTTAGTATCATTATGCTATTAATATATTTGTTTACTGTACTCTTCCCTAAACTGGTGTGCCAATAAGCCTTTGGGAAGAGTGGCTATATTTAATAAATTCAATAAATGGTACACATAGAAGATCATGTGCCAAGTATGGTGGCCCAACAGCAGATCTTTAAGATCTGAGTTACTCATGAGTGTTTCCAGATCAGGAATCCAACTACATTCAGTTGAGCTACAAGAAAAACACGAGTGATACATTCATGTCAACTGATATGCCAAGCGCAGATAACATGCCAGTATCAGTGGCTTAATGTTTGCCTTGCATTGGAGCTAACCGGATTGCACTGACCTAATTTGTCATCCTTTATCTCTGGCGGTATCTCTATCATAACTATATATTCATATGTTCATGTCAACTAATAAGCCCAGCACAGACAACATGCCACATTGCATCAATGTTGTGTAATTGTCACCACCAGTGGCTAATTGTTGGCCTTGCACTCGCGCTAACCGGAATGACATTGACCTGGTTTGCCATTGTTTCACGAAACTGTGTGTAAAAAATATAAATAATATATTCATATGTTCATGTCATGCAACTTGTAAGCCCAGCACATGTCACATTGCATCATTGAGCCAGTGGCTTATTGTTGGCCTTGGACTAAAGTTTTCTGTTATTATTATTATCATTTCTTTTCCAAAAAATAGAAAAAATGCCAAGCGGCATATATATCTATTCAAAAACATGCATTCTCGATTTCACATAAACACAAAAGATGGCTTAACATAGTTAAATAGGAAAAGAAAAGTTAAAAAAATTTAATGAAAAAATAAAGGTAAAACAACAAAAAAAGTTTCATGATACTGCATGTCTGGCGGTATTTCCATCCGAATTATTTTGTTACATCATTCCATGTGAGAGCAATATCAACATACCATTGTTGCGTTTCCATCTGCAGAAGAGACACACAGCCATTGCAGCCAAACTACATGCAAGTAGGGTGCAGACAATGATTGTAACAGGTGAGTATCCCAACTGTTCTGAAATGATATCACGTTTCCATTAGAAGGTCATTCGATGAGGCCTGAAACTGTTAGTTAATATAATAAGTAGACCTACATACCCCTTGTTTGTACAGCAATAGGAGCAGAAGGTGTACTTTGTCCAACAGGATTTCCAACAATGCACTCAAACATAAGAATATTGTCACCTTCTTTGACTTTATATGCCCATGCCCTTTCAGTTGTGTTTCCAAGGTCAGTGCCGTTCGCAAACTGCCACTTGTACCAAGTGATGGTTCCATTAACTCTCCCAGCATCACATATAAATGTGATTGTAGAATCAGCCATTACCATGTTCCCAATTATCTGTGGTTGGCCTGATGGCTTGTCTGCATAAAAGAAAACAAATTATAGCAGGTCTTTGGATCATGAAACACCCATTGCTAAGACAATGATCACCTCAAAACCGCCCTGGCAGTTCTGGAATACTGAACCAACACACAAAATAAATTGCTGATATACGATATAAAAAAGGTTTTCTGAAAGGTGTGGGAGCCAAAAACGCAACTCGGTATGAATTTGCATAAACACAACTATGTACAGTTTATTTACACCTTTTCACTGAACAGCGGTTAGGACATTGACCTCGTTTTAATTATGTAATATATTATTATGTCATTAGTTGACCATTGTTTTTGGACATGGCCATTGTTTACTGATAACATCACAATACTTATATCTGAGTACAAAGAGAGGTCAATGAGGTAAAAATGGCTGCTCCATGAAAAGGGCCTTTTGATCGAAAGGATATGGTTTCATTCTCATCAGCAAAAATTGTTTTATAATTATCACACTTGTTCTTCATTTTCCTTTGAGTAGCATAGCATTTCTTAATGAATAATGTGGGTGTTTATGGCTTTTCAAGCACATGGCTATTATATATGCACCTGTGACAGATTTGAATGCTTTGTTTATGCATCTTGTATATATACATATATTGTGTGTAAAAAGTAATGTTATAAACAATTAAAACAGGTGATATTTTATGTATTAAATAGACAAAAGCAATGTGATTAAAATGCTATTTTGAAAAGAAACAACGAAATAAACTCAAAAGTGTACACTTACATAAAACTTTGACAAAGACTTCTTCTGAGCTGATGGTAGTGTTTCGTGCAGCAGTGATATAATGACATTTGAGCTCTCTCCCATTATCACTGGGATTAATAATCATAGTATACTCCACAGACACTGAAGAAGTCAACTTATCACTATTTGTTTCATTTTTGTACAGTCCAAGGTGTTGATTTCTATCACCGGCAAATTTCCAGAACATTTCCTTTGGAGGAGGTCTTACTCTTGATGCGCTGCATTTGAAGGTGACTGACCTTCCCTCTTTGACTAATCCAGTTGGAGGTACAGTCACTTTGAGATCGCTTTCAGATGGAGTCGCTGCAAATTAAGCACATATATTTCAATCAAACATTTTTCAACATGGCAGCAACTGCAATAACCCACTAAGCTAAAAAAGGAATAATGGAGAAAGTTCAGTTTAGCAGACCCAATTTAATGACCATTTTAAAGGTAGGAACGCAGCTTATTAATGTTTTTTTTTTTCGCTACTCTACATAAATGTTATTCCCAGAATGAAATTTGGTAAAACATCATTCTTATATTCATATTTAATGGATGCCAAATATGGGCATAAATTTGGGTCCGCTATACTGCATTCTTAAAATTTCATTCTCAAAATACATGCCACCCAACAAACAACTACATGGGAATACGAATAAATGTGAGTTGGAGCCTCATGATATTTAAATATATTTGTGTCATGAAAGAGGTCCTTTAAGAATGTATCATAATAACTAAGCCAAACATTAGCATACTGTTGTATTTAAAATAATGAACTATAGTTATGAACATGGCTACCCAACTCAATTTCTGGCATTATGTGTTCATTTTGTATAAATTAATAAACTATGGTTATGAACATAGCATCCCAAGTCAATGTCTAGCCTTATGTGTTCATTCTGTATATTCAAAAATTTCAGCATTGCAATTTCATTAACAAATTGATACATCTCAGTTGCAACACAAATATTAGATACTGACACACACTTTACCTGTAATAGCCAGCTGTGTTTCATTTTCTATGTCTCCTGATGCAGTGCTCTGAAACAGGCAGGTGTAGACATGGTCATCAGACACTCTTGTTTGAGGGATTTCCAATGCTCCTGTTGTGTCATCAATTGTAACTCTGCCTGACAAGTCACCCAATGAGTTCTGGACTCCACCTGCTTTGTCATAAAAGGCCACTTTGTTTGAAGCTGACTTATTTGACTGGCTTGCCTTGAACCAGCTGAATATGGCATGTCTATCTCCTTCTGGATTGGGTTCAAAACCAGGACAGGTCAAAATGGCTGCTCTTCCTTCCTCAACTGTTACAGCTGATGTTAAGCCTAAAAAAGAAAACTAGAAAAGTCATCTATGCACAAGATCATTTTAAAAGAATAGATTATCAATCCAATAAGATAAAATATCCCACAAAGAAAGCCAAGTTATATGAACACAAGTTCAAATATATTAGTCCAACAAGATATATTATATCAAGTCACATTTTGAACTCATTTCCCAGTGCTGTAATCAGTTCACCAATTTTATTTCAAAGTATTAACCCAATATGATATGACATAGTACTTATATTGAGACTTACTTCTGATGTACAGTTCTGTTATTAATCCACTAATTTTAGTGCAAAATGTTAATGGATTTACATTGGATCCAATATATTAATTAGAATATCAACTATATCATGATATTACTTCATAGTTCTGTGATCAATGCATTTATCGTATGAAAAATATGCTTATGTGAACAAAATGAAACACAGCTTTTTATTACAGGTAAGGTCTGTGTAAGTATCTAATATTTGTGTTACACAACTGAGGTGTATCAATTTGTTAGTGAAATTGCAGTGCTGAAAGTTTTGAATATACAGAATGAACACATAATCATATAAAGTGAAGGGAAAAATCAAGCATTTTATATAGCAAATGTTTTTTATCAGACGTGAAAAGCCAGATTGTTTCCTCCATGAGTTAAATTATGAGAATTTAGATAATATTAAACAAAATCTGCTTACAGCTTTCCCCATATGTACATGAATATAAACCTTCTAGGCGTTTCATAAACTTAATAATTACAATATGTTATTAAGACATATATGTATTGATTGTTTTATGTTTGTCATGTGATTAAATAACAGTATTACCAAATACATTTTTCCAGGGTTAAGCATTGACTGACAAAAGTACAAGATTTTAGTACCTTAGACACTGCATCAAAGAAAGTAATCTATATATTCTAAACTTGTCTCTTTCAATGTTTGTCAGCCAGCCAGCCAGCCAGCCAATAACGGATCCTTGTCATATTGTAATGATTTCAATATTTCTTTATGTTTGTAACATAATAATGCTATTCTATACCAATACTCACATACAGCTGTAACACACAGATGACTAATTGTACCTCTAATCTTTTCAAGCAGTAGCGATTTGAGCCTTATTATCACAATAGCTTTCAATCAAACATTTTTCAACATGGCAGCAACTGCAATAACCCACTAAGCTAAAAAAGGAATAATGGAGAAAGTTCAGTTTAGCAGACCCAATTTAATGACCATTTTAAAGGTAAGAACGCAGCTTATTATAGTTTTTTTTTTTTCGCTACTCTACATAAATGTTATTCCCAGAATGAATTTGGTAAAACATCATTATTATATTCATATTTAATGGATGCCAAATATGGGCATGAATTGGGGTCCGCTATACTGCATTCTTAAAATTTCATTCTCAAATACATGCCACCGAACAAACAACTACATGGGAATACGAATAAATGTGAGTTGGAGCGAGCCTCATGATATTTAAATATATTTGTGTCATGAAAGAGGTCCTTTAAGAATGTATCATAATAACTAAGCCAAACATTAGCATACTGTTGTATTTAAATAATGAACTATAGTTATTGACATGGCGTCCCAACTCAATTTCTAGCATTATGTGTTCATTCTGTATAAATTAATAAACTATGGTTATGAACATAGCATCCCAAGTCAATGTCTAGCCTTATGTGTTCATTCTGTATATTCAAAAATTTCAGCATTGCAATTTCATTACACAAATTGATACATCTCAGTTGCAACACAAATATTAGATACTGACATACACTTTACCTGTAATAACCAGCTGTGTTTCATTTGGATGTCTCCTGATGCAGTGCTCTGAAATTGGCAGGTGTAGACATGGTCATCAGACACTCTTGTTTGAGGGATTTCCAATGCTCCTGTTGTGCCATCAATTGTAGCTCTGCCTGACAAGTCACCCAATGAGTTCTGACTCCACCTGCTTTGTCATAAAAGGCCACTTTGTTTGAAGCTTGACTTATTTGACTGGCTTGCCTTGAACCAGTTGAATATGACATATCTCTCATTTTCTGGATTGGGTCAAAACCAGGACAGGTCATATGGCTGCTCTTCCTTCCTCAACTGTTACAGCTGATGTTAAGCTAAAAAAGAAAAGATCATTTTAAAAGAATAGATTATCAATCAATAAGACAAATATCCCACAAAGAAAACCAAGTAATATGAACACAAGACCATATAGATATAGATATTATATTACCTGCATAGATATGTTTTATAAGTAAATAAATAATATATATAACTATAATGTCACATTTTGAACTCATTTCCAGTGCTGTAATCAATTCACCAATTTAAGTTCAAATTATTAACCCCAATATGATATGACATAGTACCTATATTGAGACTTACTTCTGATGTATAGTTCTGTTATTAATCCACTAATTTTAGTGCAAAATGTTAATGGATTTACATTGGATCCAATATAATTAGAATATAAACTATATCATGATATTACTTCATAGTTCTGTGATCAATGCACTTATCGTATGAAAAATATGCTTATGTGAAGGGAAAAATCAAGCATTTTATATAGCAAATGTTTTTTATCAGACGTGAAAAGCCAGATTGTTTTTTTTTCCAATGTGAGAATTTAGATAATATTAAACAAAATCTGCTTACAGCTTTCCCCATATGTACATGAATATAAAACCTACTAGGTGTTTCATAAACTTAATAATTACAATGTTATTAAGACATATATGGATTGATTGTTTTATGTTTGTCATGTGATTAAATAAAAGTATTTACCAAATTAATTTTCCAGGGTTAAGCATTGACTGACAAAAGTTCAAGATTTTAGTACCTTAGACACTGCATCAAAGAAAGTAATCTATATATTCTAAACTTGTTTCTTTCAATTATTTGTCCGCCAGCCAGCCAGTAACTGATCCTTGTCATATTGTAATTATGTCAATATTTCTTTATGTTTGTAACATAATAATGCTATTCTATACCAATACTCATATACAGCTGTAACACACAGATGATTAATTGTACCTTTAGTCTTTTCAAGCAGTAGAGATTTGAGCCTTATTATTATACTGCCTAGCGGAAAAGTGGTTACACTGGCAAACAGTAGCTTTTACGACAGTTGTTTCTCAAAAGAAAGCAGTGATTTTCAGTTTTTTGCCCAACTCACTGTGTAACAAATTATATGCTATGTACTCTAAAATAATGACAACCAGTCATACTGAACAAATCATCTGTAAATGAATCTTACACTTCTAATAATATTATATTCTTTAATATTCTATTTTTGTTATATTATATATTTCCTTGAACAGAGTTTAACTGTACAAAGATACTAGAAAATCATTTTGTCTCACCCTTGACCATTTGATAGTGTCTAAAATGACTGACACCAACTATTTTGTCTAACAAGTTGGTCACCCTTAGACAATGTCATGTCATGTGACATATTTTGGTCTAAGAAGTTAGTCAAATTGTCTGTAATGACACATAGGACATTGACTGAGACTGGGTTAGGGTTAGTTGACCAACATGTTAATGGCTTTATTATATGGGTCAGTCCTCCTAGAAATAGTTCAAATGTCTATAGTTTGCCAAAAATGTCTTAAAAATTACTGGGTCCCGGGTTCAATTCCCAGTTGAGCCCAAACTGGATGGCTGTCTCAACCTTCTTCTCATTGCCATGGTCCCTGCCTGTCCTAATAAGCCCATCAGGTGCAGAAATACAGGACATAAAGCTTTAATTAACCCACCCACTGGCTTAAAAGCTACAATGTCTGATAAGTTAGCTGTTTGACTGACAAGCCTCACTGTCATAGATAGTCGTTTCACATTTACAAGCAATGAAACACACCCCCTCCACAATGGGTACAAAGTTCTTCCATCAGGTAGAAGAGTAAGATCTGTACAGTGCAGAACCAGTAGATACCGTAAATCATTTGTGCCATCAAGCATATTAAACGTATAAATGAGCTTGGACGAAATTGAAACCTAGTCTGTATGAATGTGTCATTGTATGTGTGCTTCTTTATCAATGTATATCTCTGTCTCTTTCCATGTGTGTATGTCTGTTCTATGTGATATCTCTATGTATGTGCATGTGTGTGTCTTGTATGTCTGTTGATGTATGACTGTAACCAGCACGAGATATGAGTTTTATCTCTAACATGACAATAAAGTATTTATTAATATTATTATCATTCACCCAATCAGAAAACGTTTCAGAGCTCATTCTGTCTTGTATTGTGCACAACATTCCCAAAAGAAACTTGTATACCACACCTTCAAAAAGGGCCACAGCTAATATTATTATCCACAGCATTTTTGCAGTTTGTTGTCCAGTGTCATCCATTGTCACATCCGAATTGGTTTCGTTTTGGGCATAATTGCATCCTGAATCCGGATACTATTTACATTAACTGTTAATCTATATTATTTGGTAGACTCTCCTCCTTATCATAATAACTGAACCACAATTAGTAATATTTATACAAAATATTCAGATGACTGTGCCGGTTTTGCACAAATCAGATGCTATTTGGACAAAATGATTTATATATACATCAGACTCTCATCCAAAAGTCACTCTTATTCTAGGTAATTTTTACTCTACCAGGACATTGATACCACATTGTACGGTCAAACCTTGTGCAGAATAAAAATTCTGGAAAACAGATTGTGGTTTGTGAGTGACATAAATATATTTTATAACTCACGAAAGAGGAAGTATGCCCAAATGATAAGCCAACACACTGGGAAAATATGATTTCCAAAAATTGTAGACCACAATACACACTGGGTTTAACAAGTTTACTGATATAAAAATAGGTGTAAAGAACCAGGATCATGTTGTACAACACTAACATTTCCAGAGCTTATGTTTTAAAAAATTGGGGGAAAAAAACAAAATATATATTTTCATTTCCAGAGCAGAACTAAAATAGTCCAGTGGGGGTCTCATGGCGATAAATACTAGAAAATTTTCAAAGGTAGAGGGAAAAAAGTAAAATTCTTACTTTTTCAAACATCTTCACCAAAAAACACTATTTCCCCTACATGAATGAATTTTTGTCTGTTACATATATCTAAATTATAGTATTTTTAAACTTAATTATGCCATTCGTTTCATTCTGTTTATATAATAATGGAAAATCTGAAAAACTGCTTAAAATTTTCTTAAATTGTGTGTTTGGAGCTGAACTCTGTCATTAAATCACTTACCCCATCAACATTTTATATGGTATTACTCTATATAGCTTAGTGGTGCATTTTGATAGTCACATTGACATATCTCAGCTGTGTTTTATAATATTTAGAGAAAAATGAAAAGATTAAAATCTGGGCAAAAAATTTTAAAAATTACTTACGTTGCTTCCTTCATATTCCTTAGCATCCCATACTTACCAATGACAGCAATAAATGTTGTAGAATTCACGTGCATACAATTATTAGAAAGAAAGAGAAAGAAAGAAAGGAGGGGAAAGAAAGGTAGATAGATAGATAGATAGATAGGTAGATAACTGATAGGTAGATTGGTAGATAGATAGATAGAGAGATAGATAGATAGATAGATAGCTGATAGGTAGAGAGATAGAGAGATAGATAGATAGATAGATAGATAGATAGATAGATAGATAGATAAATAGATAGATAGATAGATTGTATTGTAACACTTGGCAGCCATCTTATGAAAAATACCTGTGGTCCCCAGCGTCACTATAGTCCTGAAAATGGCTGCTTGGGGCATGCAAGCCACGAATCGGTAATCCGCATCCCACATTAATCCGAATGGACTGGGAACATAGGTGTTTGGGTCAACGAGCTCCACTGTATATCTATATATATATCCCTTACGAGCATTGTCATATAACCCTATTTTGAACATATGATGATCTTTAGTGTAGTTTAGTTCAGGGAACATGCTATTGTATTGATAATTCAAGCGAACGGAATACTCCTTATTGTGCATAAATTCTCTGATTTTACTCTGAACAGAATGGATTGCTATTTAATATTTGCACACTTGTCAGAATGAATACATGAAGAAATTCAAGAGTTCAAAAAATAGGACATCTTGGACTCTTAATTAGCATTGTGTAACATGCTAAGCAGGCCAAGTGGCAATCGTTTTGGTCCATGGCACACACTATATAAACACTCAGTAAATAATATTTTTCCAAATTTTGTAAAGTATAGCTGAGATATGTCAGTGTGACTATCAAAGGCACCACTAGGCCATATAGAGTGTTACTGTATGAAATTTCATTAGGGTAAGTGCATTAGTGTTAGAATTTAGCTCTGGAAACTAAAGTGTGTGATAGAGTTCTGCTCTAGAAATGAAAGAACACTGAACAGTTTTAATGATGCCTGTGTCAGCTACTGTGTGCTTTGTGGGATTCCCTGAGGGTTTTGCTGGCAGCCTATGTTTATAGAATGTACTGACACCAGTTCAGTTGCTTCTTAAATGATACCTTTATACAGTACTTGCACAGACATTTTTTATATAATGTTCTGACACCAGTTCAGTTGCTTTGTAAATGATAATTTTACACATTACTCGCAGAGACTTCTCTATGTAATACAAATGTACTGATATCAGATAAAGTTCAGTTCCTTTCTAAATGACAACTTTATTGTTGCATTCCTTTATAGCATATTAGGTCATTGCTTTATTCATATAAGGACAGGAAACTCTTTCATTTCACAGTAAAAATTTTACGATTGTCAATAACATAGCAAATTATGGCAAGTTAGTGTTATTTTATCAACAACTTATTCTGCAGTACGATAATAAGTCTAAAGTCTCATATTCATCCAAGTAACATTTTGTGTGCATATCTTAACAATTTTACAATAAAAATGCCTGATGGCCATAGCCAAAAGTCTTCGGACTCTTGCTGTTGATGTGTTGTGACCCATATCAGGTCACAACATGAGGAGCGTATTCGATATTGAAACTCTCGCGACACTTGTGTAACTTGGCGTGTGCCTGCCTAGGCAGGATGCTCTTGTAACTTCCTTGTTCTAGAAGAACAGGTCGAGTGACTGGTGCGAGTGTTAGTTAAATAAACACTAGGGGGCCTGGGGTGGTAGGGGAGCTATTGAATGTTTATGACTGGTTGTGCTATATTCCGTTTCCGTTTACTCCGAAAAAAGTCGGGAGTACGGGGGTCGAGTAAATTGTCCCACGTGACTTCTCGTTCCGGCCAACTCGAGCCGGTGTTTGGATTAAAACTCTCGCGACCCGAGTCAGTCGAGTCACCCGTGTAACTTAATCAAATACGCTTGAGTTGTGTGGCTTAGGCAGTTCCTGGTGCAACTAGCTCCATCTATTATTCATGCTACTTGGGTTCATCATGTCTTGAGAGACCTCTATTGCAAACGAAAGTTGTAATTGACCCAGTTAATGCTCTCGAGGAAGTGACCTAGTTAACTGGAGTTAGGTGATTTAGTGAATCAGTTGCTTATTGTAACATTGGTGACATTCGACTTATGAAACAATTCCGTGCTCTACGTAGATTTCCCAGTCAAATATAAATTCTGCCCCTTGACACACTGACAAAAAACCAAACAAGACTCGAATCATGACGAAACAACTGGCCTTACACATATACATGTGCCTTTCATCTCCATCCGGAGTTTTGCTGGGTTCTCAGTTTCTCTATAAAATAAACTTCATCTGGCATTTAATTTTTCATGCCATCAAAATTGTCGGTGTGTTTACATTGCATTGTGTTTCGTGGCCAATGACATGAAAAGGAGGTACAAATGAACGTCATTAGTGTCCTCGATTCATGGGTACATTTTATTAAACAGCTCCTTCAATTTTTTCCGATAATCAAAATTCCAAGTTCCTTGCGCCAAAATTGTAGTTCGAATTGAAACAACTCCGGTCTCTTTATTTGTAAAAATGACTCTGAAGACGCGAATCGGTCACGCTCTCCAATACAGTTTTGTCCAAATATGATCATGTGACTCTGTTTTACACATTTACACATTTTTTTCTTCGTGAACATTTGTGCTTCACGAAAATTTGTGATGTTTTTGTAATCTCCAGTCGAATACACTACGAGCTTTATGAAACGTAAGTGCTCCATGAAAAAGCCTTGTCGATGTCTAATACTACCATTAATTCAACTGTCAAAATTCAAATGATGCACAATTTCTATGATCTTTATATTGATGATAATTTAAAATTGTGCTAGAATGTATGTGTATACATGCACTGAGTTAACATTTCAGGTATATATTTCAGATTATGTTATCAATTCTTGATTTATAGGTCACTATACTGCATTATTGTCATCACTTGGGTGTATACACAGAATGCTACGTGTTTTTGTGAGTATTTCTAGAGATAAGTCATTCCATAGTTGATTTGATTATTTATTTATAACATTGTTTCATCTAACATGCATATTTTGGTTCAAGTTCATTACTTTATCTATTGACTGAGCCAATTGATTCGTAAACTTATTTATATGCTTAAGTGTTTGATCATCATATGATGCTGTGAAGAATGCCAGAGCCTGGCTAAAAGATCAGCCTTCAGCGACATCTAGGGACATCAAGGTTCCAGGTCCTGAGTCTTCAAGAAATATAAAAAGTAAACAGCGCTTTTACCGTGAACATGAAAACCGCCGTCATAGTTTGTGACGTCATACATTGAATTCAAGCTTTTGACATCATATACATAGCAACGCTCTCTAAATATGATTATAAATCTGGGTCCGCTATAGGCCTACTGCACTTTTTCCGAGTCTAAATGTAAAAGATTAGGCCTACTGTATCTCTGGAACTGTCAATAACAGGGTAACTTCTATATTATCTATATAGGCAGAGTACAATGCACCTCCCATGCCATCGGCATCAAGCTGGGATGTAGCTCATGGAGAGTGCCGGAGCCAGGGATTGAACCGGGACCTTCAGCAGAGCTGGCCACTGTCGGATTGGTGGATGCCTCAACCACTAGGCCACCCAGCTGTGCCAGCTGAATCATCATGAAATTTGCAGCTCAGGAGAATCTGCCCAACTTATTTCTCAATGGCATGATTCAGACCTTCTTCACCTCGTTATTAGCAGGTGATTATTCTTCTTTTCCCATGCTGTTGTAGCCCGGGTCATATGAAGTTGCAGCCAAAGGTTTTGTGGACACTTCCAAATACTTTGATTATTGTCTTGAATTTAATTGTATTGCACTTGTTCCTGTACACCAAATTGACTTTCCTACAAATACATTTGCACAATAATCACACCAATATAAATGCAAAGTTCTGGATTGTTGATCAGAAGGGAGAGCATCGTAATCCACACTTTTGGCCGGTGGGTGAAGAGAAGAGCTACAAGGTTATGGACGAATTTGACTTCTGTGACTTCAAAATAGACAATGTGACCCAGCTCCATACTAAGTAACAGCCAGATGTGCACGTCATTGCAATACCTTAAGCCATATACAGGCCAAGTGCAATCTACTAGAGATGAGTGCGGGGCGGGTTTCAACCCGCGGGTTTTAGCCTGCACCACCCCATGGGGAGGGGTGGGCCAACTTTTCATTTTGACTTGCGGGGCAGTGCGGGTGCAGGTAGAGTTTTTTTATGTGCAGGGCGGTTGAGGGTCAAACACCAGAAAGAGGCTGAATGAAAGTAGGCTTCTGGCACCACAGCAACGGTGCCTATGGGTCATATGAACATCTTAGTAAACATGCTTGCAAGTCACAGGTCCTTAGCAAACATCAAGACCAGCCTTGCTAGGAGCCATTGAAGCTCATTAAGCAGCTCAGAACGAGGCTGAATGGCAGGTCACATGACCTCATAGAGTTAGTGACCTTTTGAACTTTGACTGAACAGGGACACAAATAGCAGGGGTGGATCACAGGACTGTGGACTCGCTGGTTTGACCTCTTTATTCTAAACTCTGCACTTTGCGCGGGTATCCTGCTAGTAAAACAAATAATACAAGTTCAAAAAGGCACCATATAAGCACCCTATTTAGCAAGTGTACGAAAATTTATAGCCGAAGCTGTGCATGGTTGTGTTGCCCTGATGGACCACTTCTTTTAAAGAATGTAGGCCTACGTAAGTGGGCAAAAAAGAGAAGTGAATAAAAACTTTCATTTCGCATACGTGGTCCAATATTATTACACACAATTATCTTCCAGCTGTCAAGCTTTTATGACAATAAAAGCAACAGGTGTCCATTGCATTTGTTGTTGAAAATACTGGCATGCACATGTTGTAATTATTATTAATATATGAATAACTATTACTGTTATTCCAAATCGGCCCAGCATCGTTTTCATGTAGGCCACTGTCATTACAAAATCGTATTAAGAACGCCGACATCAAGCTGATGTTGAAACAATTTGGAATGCTATCCGTGTAAAGAATAAGCGTTGACTACAAATTGTGTTATTTTGAACTGCACACTTGCATTTTGTAATTGCATATCAGGTTTAAAGAGAATAGGGGTTCAGTGCTAGGGCATTGGGCTCCAACCCTGAGTCCTGGGTTTAGTTAGTTAGTGTTATTGTTTAACGCCTCATCAGCACCTGAGTGGGCTATGTAGAGGCTCTCTAGGGTAAGATTGATTATCTATAGTTGGTAGTAGAAACCAGAAGCATGTAAAAATTCTATAATTGTCTGCGTTGGATAGCTGGAGCAGCTTGTGCAATGCGCACTGTCCTGTTTTAGCCACTGGGGATAGAGGACTTCACCCCAAGTGTTTCCACCCTCGCCGCGTGGAGGCCCAGGTGAGTCCTGGGTTTAAAACCCGGTGGTGCCTAAGTTGGATGACTGTTTCATCTATCATCTCACTACTATGGTTCCTGCCTGTTCTAATTAGCTGATCAGGCAGATATACAGGACTTAAAGCCCTAATCCACCAACATCACATCAATGTTAAGAAGGCTCATCCAGAAATATGATTGGGAAATGCACCAATTTCCTGATTGCTATTTTTACTTGAAACAGACTGAATATTGAATCTGAGATGTGCTACAAGCATAATTATACTATACCTTTACAAACATTTGCAATGAAATTGTGATTCTAGATTCAAAGGGATGATTCGTTTCAAATAGTACAAACTGAAAGGCAATACTTATAAGTCAAAGTCAATAGGGCTGGTCAGTTCTCATGTGACCTTGACCAGGAAATAGCAAAACAACGGGTGACCTCACCACTGCTTAATGGAGGACTTTTCAGGTCAACAGGGGAGCCATATAATGGTCCTAAAGCCTTTGTTTGATGGCTTCATCACACAATCAGGTCATTGATGATGTCACAATGGTAATAAGGACTGGCATGGAGCTCCCCCTGTTGACTGAAAGTCTTCCATTACTAGTGACGTAATTTCGTCTAATGTACAAGGTCTCAATGCCACCAGGTCTGAGGCTTAGTCAGCTTATATGACCAGCTGCCAGATGCAGACATAAGGATGAGATGACAAGGCTGAGACCATGTTACACATTCATCCCATGGGTGGAGCCATTTACTTGCCTCAGAATAGACACCGAGTACAAGGCACTTCCAATTTGACATTTCATGCGATCGACATTAAACTGGGATGGAGCAGTGCGCGGGCCGGGGATTGAACCCAAGACCTTCAGCAGAACTGGTCAATACGGAATTGGTGGATGCCTCAACCACTAGGCCACCCAACTGTGCCAGCTGAATAATCCTGAAATTTGCAGCTCAGGAGAATCTGCCCAACTTATTTCTCAATGGCATGATTCAGACCTTCTTCACCTCGTTATTAGCAGGTGATTATTCTTCTTTTCCAATGCTGTTGTAGCCTGGGTCATATATGAAGTTGCAGCCAAAGGTTTTGTGGACACTTTCAAATACTTTGATTATTGTCTTGAATTTAATTGTATTGCACTTGTTCCTGTACACCAAATTGACTTTCCTACAAATACATTTGCACAATAATCACACCACTATAAATGCAAAGTTCTGGATTGTTGATCAGAAGGGAGAGCATCATCATCCACACTTTTGGCCGGTGGGTGAAGAGAAGAGCTACAAGGTTATGGACGAATTTGACCTCTGTGACTTCAAAATAGACAATGTGACCCAGCTCCATACTAAGTAACAGCCAGATGTGCATGTCATTGCAATACCTTAAGCCATATACAGGCCAAATGCAATCTACTAGAGATGAGCGCGGGGCGGGTTTCAACCCGCGGGTTTTAGCCTGCACCACCCCATGGGGAGGGGTGGGCCAACTTTTCATTTGGACTTGCGGGGCAGTACGGGTGCAGGTAGAGTTTTTTGATGTGCAGGGCGGTTGAGGGTCAAACACCAGAAAGAGGCTGAATGAAAGTAGGCTTCTGGCACCACAGCAACGGTGCCTATGGGTCATATGAACATCTTAGTAAACATGCTTGCAAGTCACAGGTCCTTAGCAAACATCAAGACCAGCCTTGCTAGGAGCCATTGAAGCTCATTAAGCAGCTCAGAACGAGGCTGAATGGCAGGTCACATGACCTCATAGAGTTAGTGACCTTTTGAACTTTGACTGAACAGGGACACAAATAGCAGGGGTGGATCACAGGACTGTGGACTCGCTGGTTTGACCTCTTTATTCTAAACTCTGCACTTTGCGCGGGTATCCTGCTAGTAAAACAAATAATACAAGTTCAAAAAGGCACCATATAAGCACCCTATTTAGCAAGTGTACGAAAATTTATAGCCGAAGCTGTGCATGGTTGTGTTGCCCTGATGGACCACTTCTTTTAAAGAATGTAGGCCTACGTAAGTGGGCAAAAAAGAGAAGTGAATAAAAACTTTCATTTCGCATACGTGGTCCAATATTATTACACACAATTATCTTCCAGCTGTCAAGCTTTTATGACAATAAAAGCAACAGGTGTCCATTGCATTTGTTGTTGAAAATACTGGCATGCACATGTTGTAATTATTATTAATATATGAATAACTATTACTGTTATTCCAAATCGGCCCAGCATCGTTTTCATGTAGGCCACTGTCATTACAAAATCGTATTAAGAACGCCGACATCAAGCTGATGTTGAAACAATTTGGAATGCTATCCGTGTAAAGAATAAGCGTTGACTACAAATTGTGTTATTTTGAACTGCACACTTGCATTTTGTAATTGCATATCAGGTTTAAAGAGAATAGGGGTTCAGTGCTAGGGCATTGGGCTCCAACCCTGAGTCCTGGGTTTAAAACCCGGTGGTGCCTAAGTTGGATGACTGTTTCATCTATCATCTCACTACTATGGTTCCTGCCTGTTCTAATTAGCTGATCAGGCAGATATACAGGACTTAAAGCCCTAATCCACCAACATCACATCAATGTTAAGAAGGCTCATCCAGAAATATGATTGGGAAATGCACCAATTTCCTGATTGCTATTTTTACTTGAAACAGACTGAATATTGAATCTGAGATGTGCTACAAGCATAATTATACTATACCTTTACAAACATTTGCAATGAAATTGTGATTCTAGATTCAAAGGGATGATTCGTTTCAAATAGTACAAACTGAAAGGCAATACTTATAAGTCAAAGTCAATAGGGCTGGTCAGTTCTCATGTGACCTTGACCAGGAAATAGCAAAACAACGGGTGACCTCACCACTGCTTAATGGAGGACTTTTCAGGTCAACAGGGGAGCCATATAATGGTCCTAAAGCCTTTGTTTGATGGCTTCATCACACAATCAGGTCATTGATGATGTCACAATGGTAATAAGGACTGGCATGGAGCTCCCCCTGTTGACTGAAAGTCTTCCATTACTAGTGACGTAATTTCGTCTAATGTACAAGGTCTCAATGCCACCAGGTCTGAGGCTTAGTCAGCTTATATGACCAGCTGCCAGATGCAGACATAAGGATGAGATGACAAGGCTGAGACCATGTTACACATTCATCCCATGGGTGGAGCCATTTACTTGCCTCAGAATAGACACCGAGTACAAGGCACTTCCAATTTGACATTTCATGCGATCGACATTAAACTGGGATGGAGCAGTGCGCGGGCCGGGGATTGAACCCAAGACCTTCAGCAGAACTGGTCAATACGGAATTGGTGGATGCCTCAACCACTAGGCCACCCAACTGTGCCAGCTGAATAATCCTGAAATTTGCAGCTCAGGAGAATCTGCCCAACTTATTTCTCAATGGCATGATTCAGACCTTCTTCACCTCGTTATTAGCAGGTGATTATTCTTCTTTTCCAATGCTGTTGTAGCCTGGGTCATATATGAAGTTGCAGCCAAAGGTTTTGTGGACACTTTCAAATACTTTGATTATTGTCTTGAATTTAATTGTATTGCACTTGTTCCTGTACACCAAATTGACTTTCCTACAAATACATTTGCACAATAATCACACCACTATAAATGCAAAGTTCTGGATTGTTGATCAGAAGGGAGAGCATCATCATCCACACTTTTGGCCGGTGGGTGAAGAGAAGAGCTACAAGGTTATGGACGAATTTGACCTCTGTGACTTCAAAATAGACAATGTGACCCAGCTCCATACTAAGTAACAGCCAGATGTGCATGTCATTGCAATACCTTAAGCCATATACAGGCCAAATGCAATCTACTAGAGATGAGCGCGGGGCGGGTTTCAACCCGCGGGTTTTAGCCTGCACCACCCCATGGGGAGGGGTGGGCCAACTTTTCATTTGGACTTGCGGGGCAGTACGGGTGCAGGTAGAGTTTTTTGATGTGCAGGGCGGTTGAGGGTCAAACACCAGAAAGAGGCTGAATGAAAGTAGGCTTCTGGCACCACAGCAACGGTGCCTATGGGTCATATGAACATCTTAGTAAACATGCTTGCAAGTCACAGGTCCTTAGCAAACATCAAGACCAGCCTTGCTAGGAGCCATTGAAGCTCATTAAGCAGCTCAGAACGAGGCTGAATGGCAGGTCACATGACCTCATAGAGTTAGTGACCTTTTGAACTTTGACTGAACAGGGACACAAATAGCAGGGGTGGATCACAGGACTGTGGACTCGCTGGTTTGACCTCTTTATTCTAAACTCTGCACTTTGCGCGGGTATCCTGCTAGTAAAACAAATAATACAAGTTCAAAAAGGCACCATATAAGCACCCTATTTAGCAAGTGTACGAAAATTTATAGCCGAAGCTGTGCATGGTTGTGTTGCCCTGATGGACCACTTCTTTTAAAGAATGTAGGCCTACGTAAGTGGGCAAAAAAGAGAAGTGAATAAAAACTTTCATTTCGCATACGTGGTCCAATATTATTACACACAATTATCTTCCAGCTGTCAAGCTTTTATGACAATAAAAGCAACAGGTGTCCATTGCATTTGTTGTTGAAAATACTGGCATGCACATGTTGTAATTATTATTAATATATGAATAACTATTACTGTTATTCCAAATCGGCCCAGCATCGTTTTCATGTAGGCCACTGTCATTACAAAATCGTATTAAGAACGCCGACATCAAGCTGATGTTGAAACAATTTGGAATGCTATCCGTGTAAAGAATAAGCGTTGACTACAAATTGTGTTATTTTGAACTGCACACTTGCATTTTGTAATTGCATATCAGGTTTAAAGAGAATAGGGGTTCAGTGCTAGGGCATTGGGCTCCAACCCTGAGTCCTGGGTTTAAAACCCGGTGGTGCCTAAGTTGGATGACTGTTTCATCTATCATCTCACTACTATGGTTCCTGCCTGTTCTAATTAGCTGATCAGGCAGATATACAGGACTTAAAGCCCTAATCCACCAACATCACATCAATGTTAAGAAGGCTCATCCAGAAATATGATTGGGAAATGCACCAATTTCCTGATTGCTATTTTTACTTGAAACAGACTGAATATTGAATCTGAGATGTGCTACAAGCATAATTATACTATACCTTTACAAACATTTGCAATGAAATTGTGATTCTAGATTCAAAGGGATGATTCGTTTCAAATAGTACAAACTGAAAGGCAATACTTATAAGTCAAAGTCAATAGGGCTGGTCAGTTCTCATGTGACCTTGACCAGGAAATAGCAAAACAACGGGTGACCTCACCACTGCTTAATGGAGGACTTTTCAGGTCAACAGGGGAGCCATATAATGGTCCTAAAGCCTTTGTTTGATGGCTTCATCACACAATCAGGTCATTGATGATGTCACAATGGTAATAAGGACTGGCATGGAGCTCCCCCTGTTGACTGAAAGTCTTCCATTACTAGTGACGTAATTTCGTCTAATGTACAAGGTCTCAATGCCACCAGGTCTGAGGCTTAGTCAGCTTATATGACCAGCTGCCAGATGCAGACATAAGGATGAGATGACAAGGCTGAGACCATGTTACACATTCATCCCATGGGTGGAGCCATTTACTTGCCTCAGAATAGACACCGAGTACAAGGCACTTCCAATTTGACATTTCATGCGATCGACATTAAACTGGGATGGAGCAGTGCGCGGGCCGGGGATTGAACCCAAGACCTTCAGCAGAACTGGTCAATACGGAATTGGTGGATGCCTCAACCACTAGGCCACCCAACTGTGCCAGCTGAATAATCCTGAAATTTGCAGCTCAGGAGAATCTGCCCAACTTATTTCTCAATGGCATGATTCAGACCTTCTTCACCTCGTTATTAGCAGGTGATTATTCTTCTTTTCCAATGCTGTTGTAGCCTGGGTCATATATGAAGTTGCAGCCAAAGGTTTTGTGGACACTTTCAAATACTTTGATTATTGTCTTGAATTTAATTGTATTGCACTTGTTCCTGTACACCAAATTGACTTTCCTACAAATACATTTGCACAATAATCACACCACTATAAATGCAAAGTTCTGGATTGTTGATCAGAAGGGAGAGCATCATCATCCACACTTTTGGCCGGTGGGTGAAGAGAAGAGCTACAAGGTTATGGACGAATTTGACCTCTGTGACTTCAAAATAGACAATGTGACCCAGCTCCATACTAAGTAACAGCCAGATGTGCATGTCATTGCAATACCTTAAGCCATATACAGGCCAAATGCAATCTACTAGAGATGAGCGCGGGGCGGGTTTCAACCCGCGGGTTTTAGCCTGCACCACCCCATGGGGAGGGGTGGGCCAACTTTTCATTTGGACTTGCGGGGCAGTACGGGTGCAGGTAGAGTTTTTTGATGTGCAGGGCGGTTGAGGGTCAAACACCAGAAAGAGGCTGAATGAAAGTAGGCTTCTGGCACCACAGCAACGGTGCCTATGGGTCATATGAACATCTTAGTAAACATGCTTGCAAGTCACAGGTCCTTAGCAAACATCAAGACCAGCCTTGCTAGGAGCCATTGAAGCTCATTAAGCAGCTCAGAACGAGGCTGAATGGCAGGTCACATGACCTCATAGAGTTAGTGACCTTTTGAACTTTGACTGAACAGGGACACAAATAGCAGGGGTGGATCACAGGACTGTGGACTCGCTGGTTTGACCTCTTTATTCTAAACTCTGCACTTTGCGCGGGTATCCTGCTAGTAAAACAAATAATACAAGTTCAAAAAGGCACCATATAAGCACCCTATTTAGCAAGTGTACGAAAATTTATAGCCGAAGCTGTGCATGGTTGTGTTGCCCTGATGGACCACTTCTTTTAAAGAATGTAGGCCTACGTAAGTGGGCAAAAAAGAGAAGTGAATAAAAACTTTCATTTCGCATACGTGGTCCAATATTATTACACACAATTATCTTCCAGCTGTCAAGCTTTTATGACAATAAAAGCAACAGGTGTCCATTGCATTTGTTGTTGAAAATACTGGCATGCACATGTTGTAATTATTATTAATATATGAATAACTATTACTGTTATTCCAAATCGGCCCAGCATCGTTTTCATGTAGGCCACTGTCATTACAAAATCGTATTAAGAACGCCGACATCAAGCTGATGTTGAAACAATTTGGAATGCTATCCGTGTAAAGAATAAGCGTTGACTACAAATTGTGTTATTTTGAACTGCACACTTGCATTTTGTAATTGCATATCAGGTTTAAAGAGAATAGGGGTTCAGTGCTAGGGCATTGGGCTCCAACCCTGAGTCCTGGGTTTAAAACCCGGTGGTGCCTAAGTTGGATGACTGTTTCATCTATCATCTCACTACTATGGTTCCTGCCTGTTCTAATTAGCTGATCAGGCAGATATACAGGACTTAAAGCCCTAATCCACCAACATCACATCAATGTTAAGAAGGCTCATCCAGAAATATGATTGGGAAATGCACCAATTTCCTGATTGCTATTTTTACTTGAAACAGACTGAATATTGAATCTGAGATGTGCTACAAGCATAATTATACTATACCTTTACAAACATTTGCAATGAAATTGTGATTCTAGATTCAAAGGGATGATTCGTTTCAAATAGTACAAACTGAAAGGCAATACTTATAAGTCAAAGTCAATAGGGCTGGTCAGTTCTCATGTGACCTTGACCAGGAAATAGCAAAACAACGGGTGACCTCACCACTGCTTAATGGAGGACTTTTCAGGTCAACAGGGGAGCCATATAATGGTCCTAAAGCCTTTGTTTGATGGCTTCATCACACAATCAGGTCATTGATGATGTCACAATGGTAATAAGGACTGGCATGGAGCTCCCCCTGTTGACTGAAAGTCTTCCATTACTAGTGACGTAATTTCGTCTAATGTACAAGGTCTCAATGCCACCAGGTCTGAGGCTTAGTCAGCTTATATGACCAGCTGCCAGATGCAGACATAAGGATGAGATGACAAGGCTGAGACCATGTTACACATTCATCCCATGGGTGGAGCCATTTACTTGCCTCAGAATAGACACCGAGTACAAGGCACTTCCAATTTGACATTTCATGCGATCGACATTAAACTGGGATGGAGCAGTGCGCGGGCCGGGGATTGAACCCAAGACCTTCAGCAGAACTGGTCAATACGGAATTGGTGGATGCCTCAACCACTAGGCCACCCAACTGTGCCAGCTGAATAATCCTGAAATTTGCAGCTCAGGAGAATCTGCCCAACTTATTTCTCAATGGCATGATTCAGACCTTCTTCACCTCGTTATTAGCAGGTGATTATTCTTCTTTTCCAATGCTGTTGTAGCCTGGGTCATATATGAAGTTGCAGCCAAAGGTTTTGTGGACACTTTCAAATACTTTGATTATTGTCTTGAATTTAATTGTATTGCACTTGTTCCTGTACACCAAATTGACTTTCCTACAAATACATTTGCACAATAATCACACCACTATAAATGCAAAGTTCTGGATTGTTGATCAGAAGGGAGAGCATCATCATCCACACTTTTGGCCGGTGGGTGAAGAGAAGAGCTACAAGGTTATGGACGAATTTGACCTCTGTGACTTCAAAATAGACAATGTGACCCAGCTCCATACTAAGTAACAGCCAGATGTGCATGTCATTGCAATACCTTAAGCCATATACAGGCCAAATGCAATCTACTAGAGATGAGCGCGGGGCGGGTTTCAACCCGCGGGTTTTAGCCTGCACCACCCCATGGGGAGGGGTGGGCCAACTTTTCATTTGGACTTGCGGGGCAGTACGGGTGCAGGTAGAGTTTTTTGATGTGCAGGGCGGTTGAGGGTCAAACACCAGAAAGAGGCTGAATGAAAGTAGGCTTCTGGCACCACAGCAACGGTGCCTATGGGTCATATGAACATCTTAGTAAACATGCTTGCAAGTCACAGGTCCTTAGCAAACATCAAGACCAGCCTTGCTAGGAGCCATTGAAGCTCATTAAGCAGCTCAGAACGAGGCTGAATGGCAGGTCACATGACCTCATAGAGTTAGTGACCTTTTGAACTTTGACTGAACAGGGACACAAATAGCAGGGGTGGATCACAGGACTGTGGACTCGCTGGTTTGACCTCTTTATTCTAAACTCTGCACTTTGCGCGGGTATCCTGCTAGTAAAACAAATAATACAAGTTCAAAAAGGCACCATATAAGCACCCTAATTAGCAAGTGTACGAAAATTTATAGCCGAAGCTGTGCATGGTTGTGTTGCCCTGATGGACCACTTCTTTTAAAGAATGTAGGCCTACGTAAGTGGGCAAAAAAGAGAAGTGAATAAAAACTTTCATTTCGCATACGTGGTCCAATATTATTACACACAATTATCTTCCAGCTGTCAAGCTTTTATGACAATAAAAGCAACAGGTGTCCATTGCATTTGTTGTTGAAAATACTGGCATGCACATGTTGTAATTATTATTAATATATGAATAACTATTACTGTTATTCCAAATCGGCCCAGCATCGTTTTCATGTAGGCCACTGTCATTACAAAATCGTATTAAGAACGCCGACATCAAGCTGATGTTGAAACAATTTGGAATGCTATCCGTGTAAAGAATAAGCGTTGACTACAAATTGTGTTATTTTGAACTGCACACTTGCATTTTGTAATTGCATATCAGGTTTAAAGAGAATAGGGGTTCAGTGCTAGGGCATTGGGCTCCAACCCTGAGTCCTGGGTTTAAAACCCGGTGGTGCCTAAGTTGGATGACTGTTTCATCTATCATCTCACTACTATGGTTCCTGCCTGTTCTCATTAGCTGATCAGGCAGATATACAGGACTTAAAGCCCTAATCCACCAACATCACATCAATGTTAAGAAGGCTCATCCAGAAATATGATTGGGAAATGCACCAATTTCCTGATTGCTATTTTTACTTGAAACAGACTGAATATTGAATCTGAGATGTGCTACAAGCATAATTATACTATACCTTTACAAACATTTGCAATGAAATTGTGATTCTAGATTCAAAGGGATGATTCGTTTCAAATAGTACAAACTGAAAGGCAATACTTATAAGTCAAAGTCAATAGGGCTGGTCAGTTCTCATGTGACCTTGACCAGGAAATAGCAAAACAACGGGTGACCTCACCACTGCTTAATGGAGGACTTTTCAGGTCAACAGGGGAGCCATATAATGGTCCTAAAGCCTTTGTTTGATGGCTTCATCACACAATCAGGTCATTGATGATGTCACAATGGTAATAAGGACTGGCATGGAGCTCCCCCTGTTGACTGAAAGTCTTCCATTACTAGTGACGTAATTTCGTCTAATGTACAAGGTCTCAATGCCACCAGGTCTGAGGCTTAGTCAGCTTATATGACCAGCTGCCAGATGCAGACATAAGGATGAGATGACAAGGCTGAGACCATGTTACACATTCATCCCATGGGTGGAGCCATTTACTTGCCTCAGAATAGACACCGAGTACAAGGCACTTCCAATTTGACATTTCATGCGATCGACATTAAACTGGGATGGAGCAGTGCGCGGGCCGGGGATTGAACCCAAGACCTTCAGCAGAACTGGTCAATACGGAATTGGTGGATGCCTCAACCACTAGGCCACCCAACTGTGCCAGCTGAATAATCCTGAAATTTGCAGCTCAGGAGAATCTGCCCAACTTATTTCTCAATGGCATGATTCAGACCTTCTTCACCTCGTTATTAGCAGGTGATTATTCTTCTTTTCCAATGCTGTTGTAGCCTGGGTCATATATGAAGTTGCAGCCAAAGGTTTTGTGGACACTTTCAAATACTTTGATTATTGTCTTGAATTTAATTGTATTGCACTTGTTCCTGTACACCAAATTGACTTTCCTACAAATACATTTGCACAATAATCACACCACTATAAATGCAAAGTTCTGGATTGTTGATCAGAAGGGAGAGCATCATCATCCACACTTTTGGCCGGTGGGTGAAGAGAAGAGCTACAAGGTTATGGACGAATTTGACCTCTGTGACTTCAAAATAGACAATGTGACCCAGCTCCATACTAAGTAACAGCCAGATGTGCATGTCATTGCAATACCTTAAGCCATATACAGGCCAAATGCAATCTACTAGAGATGAGCGCGGGGCGGGTTTCAACCCGCGGGTTTTAGCCTGCACCACCCCATGGGGAGGGGTGGGCCAACTTTTCATTTGGACTTGCGGGGCAGTACGGGTGCAGGTAGAGTTTTTTGATGTGCAGGGCGGTTGAGGGTCAAACACCAGAAAGAGGCTGAATGAAAGTAGGCTTCTGGCACCACAGCAACGGTGCCTATGGGTCATATGAACATCTTAGTAAACATGCTTGCAAGTCACAGGTCCTTAGCAAACATCAAGACCAGCCTTGCTAGGAGCCATTGAAGCTCATTAAGCAGCTCAGAACGAGGCTGAATGGCAGGTCACATGACCTCATAGAGTTAGTGACCTTTTGAACTTTGACTGAACAGGGACACAAATAGCAGGGGTGGATCACAGGACTGTGGACTCGCTGGTTTGACCTCTTTATTCTAAACTCTGCACTTTGCGCGGGTATCCTGCTAGTAAAACAAATAATACAAGTTCAAAAAGGCACCATATAAGCACCCTAATTAGCAAGTGTACGAAAATTTATAGCCGAAGCTGTGCATGGTTGTGTTGCCCTGATGGACCACTTCTTTTAAAGAATGTAGGCCTACGTAAGTGGGCAAAAAAGAGAAGTGAATAAAAACTTTCATTTCGCATACGTGGTCCAATATTATTACACACAATTATCTTCCAGCTGTCAAGCTTTTATGACAATAAAAGCAACAGGTGTCCATTGCATTTGTTGTTGAAAATACTGGCATGCACATGTTGTAATTATTATTAATATATGAATAACTATTACTGTTATTCCAAATCGGCCCAGCATCGTTTTCATGTAGGCCACTGTCATTACAAAATCGTATTAAGAACGCCGACATCAAGCTGATGTTGAAACAATTTGGAATGCTATCCGTGTAAAGAATAAGCGTTGACTACAAATTGTGTTATTTTGAACTGCACACTTGCATTTTGTAATTGCATATCAGGTTTAAAGAGAATAGGGGTTCAGTGCTAGGGCATTGGGCTCCAACCCTGAGTCCTGGGTTTAAAACCCGGTGGTGCCTAAGTTGGATGACTGTTTCATCTATCATCTCACTACTATGGTTCCTGCCTGTTCTAATTAGCTGATCAGGCAGATATACAGGACTTAAAGCCCTAATCCACCAACATCACATCAATGTTAAGAAGGCTCATCCAGAAATATGATTGGGAAATGCACCAATTTCCTGATTGCTATTTTTACTTGAAACAGACTGAATATTGAATCTGAGATGTGCTACAAGCATAATTATACTATACCTTTACAAACATTTGCAATGAAATTGTGATTCTAGATTCAAAGGGATGATTTGTTTCAAATAGTACAAACTGAAAGGCAATACTTATAAGTCAAAGTCAATAGGGCTGGTCAGTTCTCATGTGACCTTGACCAGGAAATAGCAAAACAACGGGTGACCTCACCACTGCTTAATGGAGGACTTTTCAGGTCAACAGGGGAGCCATATAATGGTCCTAAAGCCTTTGTTTGATGGCTTCATCACACAATCAGGTCATTGATGATGTCACAATGGTAATAAGGACTGGCATGGAGCTCCCCCTGTTGACTGAAAGTCTTCCATTACTAGTGACGTAATTTCGTCTAATGTACAAGGTCTCAATGCCACCAGGTCTGAGGCTTAGTCAGCTTATATGACCAGCTGCCAGATGCAGACATAAGGATGAGATGACAAGGCTGAGACCATGTTACACATTCATCCCATGGGTGGAGCCATTTACTTGCCTCAGAATAGACACCGAGTACAAGGCACTTCCAATTTGACATTTCATGCGATCGACATTAAACTGGGATGGAGCAGTGCGCGGGCCGGGGATTGAACCCAAGACCTTCAGCAGAACTGGTCAATACGGAATTGGTGGATGCCTCAACCACTAGGCCACCCAACTGTGCCAGCTGAATAATCCTGAAATTTGCAGCTCAGGAGAATCTGCCCAACTTATTTCTCAATGGCATGATTCAGACCTTCTTCACCTCGTTATTAGCAGGTGATTATTCTTCTTTTCCAATGCTGTTGTAGCCTGGGTCATATATGAAGTTGCAGCCAAAGGTTTTGTGGACACTTTCAAATACTTTGATTATTGTCTTGAATTTAATTGTATTGCACTTGTTCCTGTACACCAAATTGACTTTCCTACAAATACATTTGCACAATAATCACACCACTATAAATGCAAAGTTCTGGATTGTTGATCAGAAGGGAGAGCATCATCATCCACACTTTTGGCCGGTGGGTGAAGAGAAGAGCTACAAGGTTATGGACGAATTTGACCTCTGTGACTTCAAAATAGACAATGTGACCCAGCTCCATACTAAGTAACAGCCAGATGTGCATGTCATTGCAATACCTTAAGCCATATACAGGCCAAATGCAATCTACTAGAGATGAGCGCGGGGCGGGTTTCAACCCGCGGGTTTTAGCCTGCACCACCCCATGGGGAGGGGTGGGCCAACTTTTCATTTGGACTTGCGGGGCAGTACGGGTGCAGGTAGAGTTTTTTGATGTGCAGGGCGGTTGAGGGTCAAACACCAGAAAGAGGCTGAATGAAAGTAGGCTTCTGGCACCACAGCAACGGTGCCTATGGGTCATATGAACATCTTAGCAAACATGCTTGCAAGTCACAGGTCCTTAGCAACCATCAAGACCAGCCTTGCTAGGAGCCATTGAAGCTCATTAAGCAGCTCAGAACGAGGCTGAATGGCAGGTCACATGACCTCATAGAGTTAGTGACCTTTTGAACTTTTACTGAACAGGGACACAAATAGCAGGGGTGGATCACAGGATTGTGGACTCGCTGGTTTGACCTCTTTATTCTAAACTCTGCACTTTGCGCGGGTATCCTGCTAGTAAAACAAATAATACAAGTTCAAAAAGGCACCATATAAGCACCCTATTTAGCAAGTGTACGAAAATTTATAGCCGAAGCTGTGCATGGTTGTGTTGCCCTGATGGACCACTTCTTTTAAAGAATGTACGTAAGTGGGCAAAAAAGAGAAGTGAATAAAAACTTTCATTTCGCATACGTGGTCCAATATTATTACACACAATAATCTTCCAGCTGTCAGGCTTTTATGACAATAAAAGCAACAGGTTGTAAAAGTCCATGTCATTAAAGACTCCAATATAATGACATTTCCAAGTCCAAGCTGCTCATCTCCAAGTAAACAGCATAAAGTCAGAGTGACTTGAAAATGCAGACTTTCAACTGAGTCTCATCTCAGCTTGAAGCAATCCAAGTTCTCCCAGTTCCAAAGTGGGCAGAGTCCAAAGTGCAGTAAGCACAATATGTTCAGAGTCCAAAGTGTACAAGTAAATAACACAAGAGTGGATTTGCTTCCTCAGCTGGCAAAATGAAAACTGATCTTTTTAATGTGCACAGGGTATATGTATTAAAGTACAATTCATGAAGTTTTCCCCCCAGCAGGGCTGAGAGGGAATTATCAACCAATCACAACACAGTAAACTCTACATTCCATGGGGTGATACCTCCCCCAAACAGGGCTGCTACCAGCATCTTTCTGCCAATTCTGGCAGGGATTAGTGAGACCAAGACAATGGAGCAAAAGTGGACCCCCTGCAGTGCTCTGCATTGTGCTGAGGCTATTTATAGCTCAAGTCACAATGGGCTATTGTACTGAGTGTCAACTTTGGCTTGGTCAGCAGTTTTGGAGGGAAAGTTTTGGAGGGAAAATTAGTAAGCTCCTCCCACAATTTAGGACTCAACATTGAGGCATCTTAACAGGGCAATGCACTCACATAACACTGACAGTAAATAAATATGAAAGCAAAAGGAACAATACAATCTATCAATTGACAATTGGATATAAGCAATCAATCAATCAATGACTTAATCAATCAATTAATGATATAGTCAATCAATTGATAATGTGATCAATACCATCAACTAGTGACTCAATCAATTAATTAATAATACAGTCAATCAATTGATAATGTAATCAATACTAATAATATAATCAATGTTAATAATATAATAAATACTGATAATATACTCAATGTTCCTTGCAGCAGGCTAAACTAGCTAAGACTAAGCATAATTAACAAGCAACTACTGGCACATGTGAGTAGAGCAGTGACTAGCTAAAAATGTAGTGATGAGCACACACTACTACTGCATAGAGTCACACATGAGCAGAGGGCAAGTGTAATGATGTGTACATATAATAACTTGTACCTAATACATCCATTCACTCTGACAGATATTTGCTTAAGGCAAGTGTAATGAAGAGCATAACACAATCTGACCTGCCTGTATAACCTTGCTTAAGGCAAGTGTAATGCAGAGTGCACACAATCAATGCACCTGTCATACAACTCTAACTGACATATATCCTTTGCCTAGGGCAAGTGTAATGAGGAGCATACAACCAATGCACCTGTCATATAACTCTAACTGACATATAATAAGTGTTTGCCAGGGGCTGCACTTTACATCACTCCCCCCCTTATTCTAGCTCATTGATGTTAATCAGCAAGGAGCGTGTTTGGGGATGATCAAGAAGTTATCAGCCTGGCAATATAAACAATTCTGACATGCTAAACAGTCCTGACATGCTAGACAATTTCGACATACTAAGTAATTCGACATGCTAGATAATTCTGACATGCTAAACAATTCTGAAATGTTAGATAATTCTAACATGCTAAGCAATTCTCAGTGACATCAATATCTGAAGCACAGTGAGTAAAAGGAAAAATGGCTACAACAATGCTGCAAGGTTAAGACAAATGGTGACAAGCCTGAGGAAACAAAGGGTATTTCTCATTTTACCTAAGCTAAGAACAGTTCTATGTTTGTGGGGATCTCATGACTACATGTCATCCTGACCATGTCTCCCCCTTGAGGTAAGATCCAAGGAATCCAGTACAGTACATGCATGCGTGCATGACATGCCAGTGTCAATTAACTTGGTTGTAGTCTGGGCTCAGCCCAGCATGCTGTCGCCCTCGTGCCTTGAGACTAGTTCCCAAATCCTTGCTAGGCTGCCCAAGCGGCAATGCCCAAGGCTAGTCAGTTCCAGGAGGCAGTGAATTCCCTTAGACAGTGAATTCCAGGAGACAGTAAATTCCAGGAGACAGTAAATTTCAGGAGACAGTCAATTTCAGGAGACTGTCAGTTCCAGGAGACTGTAATTCCAGTAAACAGCGAATTCTAGTAGACAGCTAATTCCAGTAGACAGTAAATTTCAGTAGCCAGTGAATTCTAGTAGACAGTGAATTCCAGTGGACAGTGAATTCCGTGTAGTGAATTCCATCAGCCAGTGAATTCAAGTAGACAGTGAATTCCAGTGGACAGTGAATTCCGTGTAGTGAATTCCATCAGCCAGTGAATTCTAGTAGACAGTGAATTCCAGTGGACAGTGAATTCTGCATAGTGAATTCCATCAGCCAGTGAATTCTAGTAGACAGTGAATCCAGTGGACAGTGAATTCCATGTAGTAAATTCCATCAGCCAGTGAATTCCAGTGGACAGTGAATTCCGTATAGTGAATTCCATCAGCCAGTGAATTCTAGTAGACAGTGAATTCCAGTGGACAGTGAATTCCGTGTAGTGAATTCCATCAGCCAGTGAATTCTAGAAGACAGTGAATTCCAGTGGACAGTGAATTCTGCATAGTGAATTCCATCAGCCAGTGAATTCTAGTAGACAGTGAATTCCAGTGGACAGTGAATTCCGTGTAGTAAATTCCATCAGCCAGTGAATTCCAGTGGACAGTGAATTCCGTGTAGTGAATTCCATCTGCCAGTGAATTCTAGTAGACAGTGAATTCCAGTGGACAGTGAATTCCGTATAGTGAATTCCATCAGCCAGTGAATTCTAGTAGACAGTGAATTCCAGTGGACAGTGAATTCCGCATAGTGAATTCCATCAGCCAGTGAATTCTAGTAAATAGTGAATTTCAGTCGACAGTCAATTCCAGGAGACAGTCAATTCCAGTCAACAGTCAATTCCAGGAGACAGTCAATTCCAGGAGACAGTCAATTCCAGGAGACAGTCAATTCCTTGATTTTCTTGCCAGAGGCCGGCTGATCCTGGTCGTGTGTGGGGTGAGTGGCTGTCCTGTGCAGACGCTTGAAGTCCTTGTTCCTGGGAGGTGCAGCTCTGGTCACTGCAGAGGTCCTGGGGTCAGGAGGGTCACCAGGAGACTGGAGGTCCATCCTGGAGGCTGCACACCTTTTAGGGTGATTTAGAGCATAAATGCCTCACTAGCTCATCTGAGCCTCAAGCACATTGTCAATATGTGCTTGGCTGTACTTGCAGTTGCAAGTGTTGACATCACTTAGCAGTGAAGGGCTTGTCTCTCTCTCCTTCATGTGGCATAAGTGTGTTGTCTGTCCTGGTCCATGATCACGTCGGGGTCACCAATGTAAAAGTCCATGTCATTAAAGACTCCAATATAATGACATTTCCAAGTCCAAGCTGCTCATCTCCAAGTAAACAGCATAAAGTCAGAGTGACTTGAAAATGCAGACTTTCAACTGAGTCTCATCTCAGCTTGAAGCAATCCAAGTTCTCCCAGTTCCAAAGTGGGCAGAGTCCAAAGTGCAGTAAGCACAATATGTTCAGAGTCCAAAGTGTACAAGTAAATAACACAAGAGTGGATTTGCTTCCTCAGCTGGCAAAATGAAAACTGATCTTTTTAATGTGCACAGGGTATATGTATTAAAGTACAATTCATGAAGTTTTCCCCCCAGCAGGGCTGAGAGGGAATTATCAACCAATCACAACACAGTAAACTCTACATTCCATGGGGTGATACCTCCCCCAAACAGGGCTGCTACCAGCATCTTTCTGCCAATTCTGGCAGGGATTAGTGAGACCAAGACAATGGAGCAAAAGTGGACCCCCTGCAGTGCTCTGCATTGTGCTGAGGCTATTTATAGCTCAAGTCACAATGGGCTATTGTACTGAGTGTCAACTTTGGCTTGGTCAGCAGTTTTGGAGGGAAAGTTTTGGAGGGAAAATTAGTAAGCTCCTCCCACAATTTAGGACTCAACATTGAGGCATCTTAACAGGGCAATGCACTCACATAACACTGACAGTAAATAAATATGAAAGCAAAAGGAACAATACAATCTATCAATTGACAATTGGATATAAGCAATCAATCAATCAATGACTTAATCAATCAATTAATGATATAGTCAATCAATTGATAATGTGATCAATACCATCAACTAGTGACTCAATCAATTAATTAATAATACAGTCAATCAATTGATAATGTAATCAATACTAATAATATAATCAATGTTAATAATATAATAAATACTGATAATATACTCAATGTTCCTTGCAGCAGGCTAAACTAGCTAAGACTAAGCATAATTAACAAGCAACTACTGGCACATGTGAGTAGAGCAGTGACTAGCTAAAAATGTAGTGATGAGCACACACTACTACTGCATAGAGTCACACATGAGCAGAGGGCAAGTGTAATGATGTGTACATATAATAACTTGTACCTAATACATCCATTCACTCTGACAGATATTTGCTTAAGGCAAGTGTAATGAAGAGCATAACACAATCTGACCTGCCTGTATAACCTTGCTTAAGGCAAGTGTAATGCAGAGTGCACACAATCAATGCACCTGTCATACAACTCTAACTGACATATATCCTTTGCCTAGGGCAAGTGTAATGAGGAGCATACAACCAATGCACCTGTCATATAACTCTAACTGACATATAATAAGTGTTTGCCAGGGGCTGCACTTTACAAGGTGTCCATTGCATTTGTTGTTGAAAATACTGGCATGCACATGTTGTAATTATTATTAATATATGAATAACTATTACTGTTATTCCAAAACGGCCCAGCATCGTTTTCATGTAGGCCACTGTCATTACAAAATCGTATTAAGAACGCCGACATCAAGCTGATGTTGAAACAATTTGGAATGCTATCCGGGTAAAGAATAAGCCTCAACTACAAATTGTGTTATTTTGAACTGCACACTTGCATTTTGTAATTGCATATCAGGTTTAAAGAGAATAGGGGCTCAGTTTTAGCACACTGGACTCCAACCACTGGGTCCTGGGTTAAATACCCGGTGGTGCCTAAGTTGGATGACTGTTTCATCTATCATCTCACTACTATGGTTCCTGCCTGTTCTAATTAGCTGATCAGGCAGATATACAGGACTCAAAGCTCTAATCCACCAACATCACATCAATTTTAAGAAGGCTCATCCAGAAATATGATTGGGAAATGCACCAATTTTCTGATTGCAATTTTTACTTGAAAAGACTGAATATTGAATTTGAGATGTGCTACAAGTATAATTATACTATATGTTTACAAACATTCGCAATGAAATTGTGATTCTAGATTCAAAGGGATGATTCGTTTCAAATAGTACAAACTGAAAGGCAATACTTATAAGTCAAAGTCAATAGGGCTAGTCAGTTCTCATTTGACCTTGGCCAGGAAATACCAAAATAAAGGATGACCTCACCACAGCTTAATGGAGGACTTTTCAGGTCAACAGGGGAGCCATATAATGGTCCTAAAGCCTTTGTTTGATGACTTCATCATACAATCAGGTTATTGAGTGCTTTGATGATGTCACAATGGTAATAAGCTGGCATGGACTCCCCCTGTTGACGGAAATTCTTCCATTACTAGTGACGTCATCTCGTCTAATGTACAAGATCTCAATGCCACCAGGTTTGAGGCTTAGTCAGCTTATATGACCAGCTGCCAGATGCAGACGTACGGATGAGATGACAAGGCTGAGACCATGTTACACATTTATCCCATTGGTGGAGTCATTTACATGCCTCAGAATAGACACCGAGTACAAGGCACCTCCAATTTGACATTTCATGTGATCGACATTCAACTGGGTTGCAGCTGTGCACGGGCCGGGGATTGAACCCAAGACCTTCAGCAGAACTGGCCAATACAGAATTGGTGGATGCCTTGACCATTAGGCCTACTGATTGGTATTGTGTAATGGTAACAGCATGCATTGTGCCATTATTTATTAGATTAATAAATTTTCAAGAAAGGGCAATACTATAAATGGAATAAAATCCCAATTGCAACTTTTGGCCCATGGCTACTACACTGCTAGCACAATTATTAAGCAAGTCTCTATTTCGAGAATATTTTGGCAAAAAAGTGTCATTGTGACTTCAAATCACTTTTATTTACTTGTTGAAGGTGTACAGACATAGTTTGTAAACCCTTTACAGTGAATATTTGGTCAAATTGAGGTGTGCATAATTATTATGCAGGTATGTTTGATGGACATTGGAATAAATGATTGAATATTGCAAAATTTATATCAGAAGAGCAGAACAAACAAACTTTTAAACCGTAATGTATATAACTTGGATTTATGTAACATAATTTTTTCATATGGTGTGATAAACAAATAAGTGGGAATTTTTTTCTAAGTATCAATCCAATCTGTTTACAAATTCCATTATAATGTTCCAAGAGCCGTTTCATCAATTTTCTCAATTATTTTTAGCATTTTAGAAGACCTGGCATGCTTATAGTATGCTTTAATGACCCTTCATTCGCTGCACATATCCAGTTTGGTGATCACTCAACACCATTTTAAGAATCAAATTGATCAGATTCGACTCTAATGATATTTCAACATAAATGAAAGGTAAATCAAACATAATGAAGTGGATTAATTGATCAGTATGGCTGGTGTCTATAAGCATAAACTAGACAAAAAATTGCTTCTGCCATGAAGTTCAGTAAGGTTGGGAAATGAGTATATTCCAACAATTTTGTGTGCAACCATTTGTGGTTTGTGATAGCAGGGTTCACTTAATACATTCAAAAAGTCAATGCCGCTGTTTGAGACAAAAACATTTGAACTAATTGATCTGAAATTACGTAAGTGGAGATGACCCATAATAAAATAAAAATTTGCTGCAAATATTCTTGCCACTGCCTGTGCAGCCAGAAAAACTTAAATGTTTGTAAATCATAGCATAGGCTCATTTTATAAAGGATTACTCAAAAGTGGCAAGCAAAACACCCATAAAAAGTCTGAAATTCATCAAAGAGGGCCGGAATTGAACATTCGTAATGAGGCTGCAGGGGGTCATGTCAACTTTTTAGCCCAAAACTGGGACTGGGAAAATCTTAGAATTACTCAATCCCCCTTTGTACTGAAAAAGATACCACAATACTGTGATAGTGGTGTAATATAACTGTTTATTTTGAAATTTTGTCGCTAATATAATCTTTTTCATATATTTCAAGTACATAACGTAGAAGTAATCAAAAGTATTTGAATGCATTTATATATGTTATTCCATCACTGTTATGCGATTCAACAACTTATCAATCCATTAATTGTCCAAAACATAGTGGAAAAGTGATTAGCTGGTGAGTTGCATAATAACTATGCACAGTAAAATTTCATTTTGTTTTTGCTATATTTCTCATTATGCATAAGCAAAGTGATTTTATTTTATTTTTTTGTTATCACATTAAGTGTTTGCCTGAGGTGAAGCTTTGGATTCATTGTAGACACACTTGCATAATAATTGTGCACATAGAGTATTGTACTATATATAGAATATAGATGACGGCATCAAACAAAACTTATCTGCTGCAGTTGAGACAACAAAAAGCATGTCATGTACATGGCCAAATGTGCCACGTGCATTTTCCACAAGAAGGATAAACGCATGGAAAATGCATGGTTTTTAGCTAATTATAATAAGGAAAAAACCGTGCGTTTTCCATGCGTTTATCCAAATGCATGGGAAACGCACGAAGCACAATTGGCCATGTAGTAGAGTGTCAATAGAATAAAATACTGCTCCTTACTAAACATGTAAGGTTCAGTGATCCACCTCATGTCTCTTGCATAAGAAACTGGAGAGAAGGAACTGATGACAAGTGGGGGCTAACCCAGATAGCATTCCAAATCATATTGACATCAGCGAGATATAGAAACAATGCTGGCCCGATTTGGAATGCTATCTGGAAAGGGCCACAATATGAATCAATTAATCAATGAAATCAGTCAACCAATTTGAGCAGCATTACATTATCATATAGTAAAAGTAAATTGTTGTAATTTATATGTATTCATGACTTGTCAAAAGATAAGGAAAACCATATAGCATTTTGCATTGACATGCATCTACAATTTACATACTACAAAGTGGATATTATTGGATATATATATATTATGTAAAAATACATCTGTCACTGTATTAAATGCAAATTTTACAATCAAATGTAAATTTTTGCATAAATGGCTTTTTATCATTGAGTAAATCCATATTTTATTACAATGAGAGGAATTTGCATCAAACTGACGTCTGTTATAATGATAATACTTGTTTTTTGTTCTAATCATGTATTTTTGCATTGAATATCCAGATAAGCATGATTTATAATAATAGTTGCATTGTGTTGATTGACACACGTGGACTTAAAAATGAACATATAAGGGACAGGAAAACCGAATTGACATAAGTTGCGTAACCTGAATGACAAGGTACCATGACTAGAATTATAATCAGTTGTCTGATGGCATTGGTTGCTTTCCTTTGCTATGAACCAGCTGTCATAGCTCAGACAGGTAAATATACTTAACATACTGTTTTTCAAAATGTGCGTTTTTATTAATACTTTTTAATAGTGAAAAATATTTTATACAGCAAAGTTGTGAAAGGTTCAGCAACACCATGCATCAGTGGTCAACATTTTAAAATACTTAAATTGTGGACTGGGTTTTTACTTTATTGTACATTTTCTTGAATTACCTTCTTTAGATACCATATTTACTGTCCTGAAAACACATTCCCGCAAAGGTTGTGCCAATATATATTGGTTTGTGAGATGGAAAGGCTCCGTCATCCACATATTTGGCTGGCGGAGTAGAGTGAAGAGCCGCGAGATTCTGGAAGAATTTGACTGTTGTGGCCTCAAAAAAAAGCTAAAGTCCCGCATTTTGAACTCATCAAAGGATTTCCTCTGAGGTATATTAGCAGTAGTTTCATGAGCCTAGCCAAGGAGTAGTCTGTCTATAGGTGTGGTTGACAGACAGACAGACACAGACCAAAAAGGAGGGACAAACTGGCTGACAGGCCATCGCAATACCTAAGCCATATTAATGGCCAAACTTTGTAAGACAGATGATGGAAGATCAACTAAGTGCCAGATGCACCATCTATGCCAAGTGTCTGGAAACTTTTGACCACGGCAGTACCATGATCCCTGATGCCATGCCAGACATCAGGTCAACATCATTCCAACAGAGGTGGCAGCCATGTTGGCCATTATCGGGGCGATGTTGAATCACACTGTCAAGTATATGACCTATATGTACGTATGATCATGCATGAAAAATATTTTGCTCTTGGTCATACTGGTAGTGTAATATAAATCATCCATAAGCATACATGAAGAGGGCAACATTTTTTTAAAATTTTTTATACTTTAGCGGATGTTCTACGAGTGAATTGTTTATATTTGTTACGTAACTCGCCTGGGGTCAGTCGGCAAGCGTGCTACATACGTTCTACTCTACGTATGTCGGTGACCATCCTTGAACATACTTGCTCATCCTTGCTCATCCATAGCCCATCTTTAGCACTCTCCTCATTCACTCTTGAACCACTGGCATGGGCGATCTACGAGTGCCTCACGGACCCCTTACGGATGCTTGGCAATGGACGTTTGGCGAGCATTTGACAGACGTCCGGCGAGTGATCTACGTCTGCCTGACGTATGCTTGTCGAAAGAATTTATATGTGACTAACAGAACCATGAGTGAGCAAGTATAGTCCATTTTTTACATCCATTGTCATGCGTACGTCCTTTACGTGAGAGTGTGAATGTTATCTGCTATATGTAGCATATCTCTCTCAAGTGATCTTCTCTATGCAATAAAAACCTTCCCACAACAAAAGTTTCATTGGTACTGCAACTCTCTTTTATAACTATGCTGCTTCGAGGAATTTTTCATATTATGAAGTACAACTTTCAGAAGGCTATCGGCAATGCCAGGGTCCATACAACGCTCCAGAGATCATAACATCACCACAACTTATAAAGATTGAGGCACCTCCAACAAATGTTTATGATCAGTGCTACATGGTGTTTAGGGCTCCTGCTGGACAAGTATGTGCCTTTTATTATTTTTTCATCTATATACTTCAGTGCCACTGTTGCCAATGCACTCAGAAACTTTCATCTGAAATCCCATCCATGAATCGACCACTTCCAAAGTATTATCGAAAATTCTCTTTGGTGCCATTGATGCCAACACTAAGAAAACGTACGGTCCGACAGAAGTTGGTTGCAAGCCTTCACGCCGTTCCGCAGGCACGTCATTTGATTAATGGCCACGTCTGATTGACTGAACGACCGTTAAATTAATTGTTTTTTGATTCCGTGCCTCGACCACTTTCATAGTTGTTAACACGACATTATACAAAAATGTTCAACATAGTTTGAAAATTGTCAAAGCACGGATGCGATTTCAGGTAAAGTTTTATTTTGTAGCCAATTCAATCAGGAACTTCTATATGAAATCCCATCCATGGATTGACCACTACCAAAGTATTATCGACAATTCTCTTTCTGTATAATGACATGTGCACAACTACGAAAGTGGTCTTTTAACGGAATCAAACAATTTAAAAGCAGTGCAATGGCTTTCAGCCAATCAGACATATGGCAATTCATCGAAATATGTACCTGCTAAATATTGCAAAGGTGTTCCTATAGTGCAATAATTTTGTTATGTAATTACAGAATCACTCGTAAAGAAAGCTACCTAAAGCTTTTCACATCCTAAGAAGTGTCATTAATTTTGTTGTAAATTTAGCTTGAGTAATATCCATGCATAAAATGTTCAGCAGTTCAGGCATAGTCACATAAGATAAGATAAGATAAAACTTCATTTAAAGTTGGTGATGAATGACAACTATAGAGCTTTTTACGACAATAAAATAACAAATAACAAAATGAAGTTATATACAAATCATAAGATGGCAATAAATGGAAATATGATAAGATTTTGATTAGATTTACATAACATTTTGTTGGCAAATAATGCAACATCCAGATTCAAAATGTTCAGGTAATACAACAAAGTCATCTATCTCCCACATTTCTGTGGGTATTTTATTCAATATTGTAGTACATTCGTAGGTATGAAATATACATCTAAATCCATACTGCATTGTGTTGTATGTTGGCTTTACAAGCTGATATTTATCTCTCATATCATATCTTGTAGTCTGTCTTGTAAACAATGAGCTTTCAAGTGGTGGTGACATAGTATGGAACACTTTGAAAACTAATTCAGGAACACTAACTTTCGGGTTACATAAAGCATTATTTGTCCGTGTCAAAAGGCTGTCATAAGAATTTTCATAGTCACTGCAGACAAGCCTTAATGCTCTCTCATTGAGTTTTTCAAGTTTCTTATCCTGTCCTATTGTGAAAGTATTATAAACTACAGAGCAGTATGCAAAGTTAGATGCTATAAAAGATTCATATATTCTACTTGTATAGCTTACTTACACTTTGAAGTGCATTAATTTGCTTGGCTGCCTTTTTGCTGATTAGTGATGTATGGGGTTTAAGGTTATGTTTATTGACTATATTAATACTAAAATACTATAAACTTAAAGCTACTGTTTGTTGAAAGGATTACAGTAATACTTAAAGCAGCAACAATATGGAGCTATTCTTTGTTAGAAAAAATTACCTAAACAAAAAAGAATCATACCAAACTGGAGATGCCTAAAAGTCAGCTCTTCAGAACCTCATATTAACATTTAAACAATTCACAACTACTTTATCACACCACAGATAAGATAAAATAAGATGAGATAAGTGAAGTGTAGCAAAATGTTTCAGTGGAGAGAGAGAGAATTTATTTGACCAAATAAAATAAACAAAAGCAGCAAATTACAAGGAACAACAATAAGCAGTAAATAAATAAAATATAATAAAAAAGTCAAAATACATATAATCTCTTTACCTTTGGTCAGGAGTCATCCATTTGTAAAAATTTATTAAGACTCAAGACACTTTTATTTGCTGCTTATTGCACAATGCATACTTCATATACAATTCATATATTTGGACAAACATAATGTTATATTAATAAGAAATAAATAATCAGAAATGTACATATTATGTTTGGCCAGACCAGGAGAGCACTTTAGTGCCCACCTGGGTATTTATGTATGATTAAGCTCTTTCTATTGATTAATTGAAGACAATAGTTATTTATGTATGATAAAGCTCTTTCTATTGATTAATTGAAGACAACAGTTATTTATGTATGATAAAGCTCTTTCTATTGATTAATTGAAGACAATAGTTATTTATGTATGATAAAGCTCTTTTTATTGATTAATTGAAGACAATAGTTATTTATGTATGATAAAGCTCTTTCTATTGATTAATTGAAGACAGTGAATTATTTATGTATCACTGCAGTTCGTGGAATTGAATTTTATTGAACTCAACATCAGGACTTTGGACTTGGACTACAAACACATCAATGCATGTGTCTCTGCTGGAACTAGGGCGTTTGTTAAATTAACTCAGTCCTATGCAAACTTGGGACAAAGGCTGTGTGGAAAGACTAATCAATTGCCTGCTCAAGACAGACTAAGAAGGTCAGTCATTATTCTAAAATAGAATCAAATCAATTATTGAGGATAACTCTCTGTTTGTGATGTCATTTATCTATTGTTAACAGGGTGCGTCCTTCCCCAGCAATGGCCAGCATCTAGCACCATTTGCTTTGAAAAGAATCTTAGTCCATTGATTAGAACTTCTGCTTTATTCTTATCCTTGAACCACCACCAGGAGTGATGGCATCCATGGTGTTATGGTTAGCATGGCTGCTTTCTGTGTGGGTAACTAGAGCCCGACTCTCACTCCTTCTCAATGCTTCTAGACTGAAGCTGAGAAAAAACTTCTGAAGAACCTTTCAACTGAAATACCTCTTCGGCGGTTCTTTTGTGCTTGGTGGAGACAAAAAGCCTCAACATGCATGAAAAACCTTTGAGGTAGTATCATGATTGGCAGAAGTAGGCAAAGCTATGATTGGTCATTGCATCGCACTCCCTGATTGGCTGATTTGAATGTGCCCCCCATAATTGGAATCAGCCAATCAGAGACATGCAGCCAGAATCCACCAATCAGCAAAATGTCAAAATCCTGACACATAGTCACGTGATAACGGTGGCCAGAACCAACTCCTTTGCACTTGTGCAGAGGAGGGGACCAACTTAGCAAGCATCCAACTGCCAGGATTTGAGCGACTTCTCTGATTCTAAAGGTGCTCTGTGACCTAACCTTGTTCTGTCTTTCAGATCAACCACAAACCAAGTAGAACTGCTTTTCACAAACAATGTGGGTAAATTTCAAGTTGAGTTCAGCATTGTGTCGACACCAGGAAGTAAGTATATACAATACAATACAATACAACAATAGCCTTAAGCCAGAGTGGTATTCCTAGAGGGTGCATTGTGCAGAGCCCTGTTTTTGCCACTGACATTTTGGGGTCTTCACTCAGTATTACCAGCTTTGCCACAAGGAGGCTCATGACTTACAAGTGGTGGTGGGTGGATGGATTAGGGCTTTACATCCTGGATGTCTGCACCTGATGGGCTAATTACCAATGAGATGATTGATGAAACAGCCAGCCAACTCAGGCTCGGCTGGGAATCGAACCCGGGCCCAAGTAGTTACATCTTTTTTTCATTGACTTTGATTAAGATGTTTTTTGACAGGTTATTTTTGCTTGTTTTTCAGACCAAGTTTGTCCTGATTCTGTGGTGGAATTGTCTGGGTCAGGAACCATCACATTTCCAACTGATGACATAACCCACATTCTAAACAATCGGTTTTGCAGATGGAGAATCACTGCATCTGAGGGAAAGGTATCTTTATGGCATTATTGTTTATTGACCACATATATTATAGATGCATAAATATGAGATTTATATGATGAAATGGGGTGATTTACAGATAACTTGAATAAATACATAAATATATAGATTATTTTATTGACAGCAAAATATCAAATTGATAGCATGACAAAAATAATAAATGCTAAAAAAAAAAATTCATTGATCAAGTTAAAATAATTCAATAATTAGAGCTATATTATGATTAATAGTAATCAACACACATATATAAATAGTCCATTATTTAAGGGTGCTTAGGTGAACAGATCAGTGTCTAGGGCAAGCACAACCCTTGCCAGATTTCATGACATTGCCATGCTTTATACAGTACCCCTCTGGTGGCAAATGCTAAGCGTCAATAATTAAACCAACCAATTATAGCAATGTTCCAGGCTTTCAGGTTAAATTTCAATTTTTTATACTCTCTTTTAATTGGGTGCTTCACAGTTCTTTGTGATCAATCAGTAAAGTATGAATTAACCAGCTCTAGCAAGGCCGCCCAACGGAGGCGTGAGATGATCTTGTGTTGGGATAATGGGGTACGCCATCCTCATCCTTATCGAAATCCTTTGTTTTCAGAGAGTGAAGTTTACAATGTGGTACAGTCATCTTGGAGACAGGCCAGGATTCAGATCCAACCATTGCATGGATACGGCCCTTGATGTGTTCGACAGCAACACTGCTACTTATCATGCTATGCAACAGTACTGCTATGCAGTAGTAGGAAGAAATGTGACAGAACTCGTCAGCTCTGGTAGAAATATGTTCCTCGAATTCTTTTCCAATGAACTGTATATCGGATCTCGGTTTGAGGCTGATTATGAAGAGATCTGATTTACTATGGAAGTAAGTGCTTTGTGTTGCGACCTTAAAATAACCAATCTGTTCTCTACATAACGTATGTCTTCCATTTTTTTGAGTGACTGTACTGACACAATATCAAACCTTGCTTTCTTGTTGGCACAAGCCAATTAGCTCGTCTGTTCAGGATTATCAGCCAATCAGATCATCTGTAAGAGATCACCGGTCAATATGATCATGAATCAGATCATAAAAAGAGATCAGCCAATCAGATTATCTGCTAGAGATCACCATCCAATCAGATCAGATCACCATCCAATCAGATCATTTGTTAGAGATCACCAACCAATTATATTATCGGTTTGAGATCACCAGTCAATCAGATCAGATAACTATCCAATCATATGTCAGAGATCAACATCCAATCAGATCATCTGTTTAAGATCCCCTACCAATCAGATCATCTGTTGTGTCGATAATATGTCTTGGTTCTCGTTTACACAGTATGTTGTCCACATAGAATCTACCCAGTTATTTGAAGACAGACCTGTGGCAGCCACCATTGCCAAAAGTTATTTTTTTTTCATTATGGAATGCTACTTATGTAGCTACCTATCAAATAACATGCCATAGGTCCACTTTAGCAGTGTCCTCCAAGTTTTCAAGGCATCCTCCAAAAAAAGGCTCCAAGTTTTGAAAGCGTCATCCAATTTTTTAAGACACCTCCAATATTGCAGGGCTTAGGTGGGGATTTCCCATAGCCAGAAATGTCAACTTACAGCACCGTATCGGCCACATAAAGAGTTCAGTGGGTTTATGTGGGAATACTTGACGTGGGTTTACTTCGCCTTTCCTTGATAATTTTACTGTTCCACCATGAAAATTCCATGAAACCAAGCTGGAATGGGACAGAAAGATTTTAACGCGGTTAATACTTGGATCATGCCGCAGTCGGTGGATCAAACATGGCATACGTCAAACCTTATGCAAATCTTACATTGGCTTCCATCAGGCATACGTGGCTGATGGAATCATCCTGCAGCAGTTTCTACGTAAGCGAACTAATATTAATATCTACGGAAGACAACAGAATAGTCTACGATTTTGACAATCGAACGGCAACTACCTCATATTGTATGTGGTTGCGCCAAGATTTATGGCGATTTCTTATGATTTTGCATCTTTTCTTAGCTCCCATTTTCACATCTGACACTTGGATCATACGGCGGATTATACGATGCGTAATGTGGACCATATTCTGCAGAGCGTACGTCATATACATCGTTCCTCCATACGTAAGACACATACCATCTGTAGGATATCCGTGAATCATCCGTCACATACGCCAATGCATACATAGCCATACGTCAGCGCCTAGCCAGGCCCCTTTACTTGTCAAGAGTCCTTGGTCAATGCATCAACTTAGGGTCTACGTATCAAACACGTATTTTCCGTCACTTTACGGCTATGTGAGATCAACCATTTACTTTCAACTGAACATCAGCCAAGCATTAACACTAAATAGCCCAGTTTTTCCCTACATGTGAAAAAAAGTGTTAAATGCTTTGATATAAATGTTTGATGATGCCATCGCCTTTTTTAGGTTTCCGACACACCCTCAATTGGTAGATTTTACAGAGGGTGTGGTGGCACCGTGGTGCACCAGGTGTTTCTCATATATTGTAGAAAGAAAGCTGATCCTTAATCGATGCCTACTTTATATCCTTAACTGATGTCTTTCAGTCATTTAAATCAATAATTAAAAGTATCAAATTAGTATTAAAATCTAAAACTTTCAAATTGTTTAAGCCTGTAACAAACACAGATTTGCAATTTGTCTTTCAGATGTGCAAATAATGAAGGACGACTGTCGACAGACTCCTGAAAGTTTGCACAGACACAATTGATAGAAACCAATGGAGATGACAATGAAAATCTATCTAATTTAATCATTTTACTAACAAATGATTCTAATAATAAATCTGCTCTCATTGTTAACACTGTTAACAAAGTCAATGGTCTTCTAATATTAATGTAACTCTGGGTTTTTGATTAAGGCAATAAATGCGCTTCTGCATATATATATTTTTAGTTTATTTCATTTTTGTCTCAATAGTACTGGGGTCTGAAGCTTAGCCAGCTGAATATGACAAGTTGTCAGTAGCAGACGTAATGATGAGATGATATGGCTGCTTGGAGTCCACACCATGTTAAACATTTACCCCATGGGTAGGGTCTTTTACTTGACTCCGCAAAGAAACTCAGTGCAAGACACCCAGAACTTCATTAACAAAATTGGACTTGAAGTCATTGCTGAAACTGAGCAACTTAATCCAATGCAAAGGATCACTTGATGATTCATTTCCTGTAAATGCTGAAGTTCTCAAATTGTGTGGGAGGTTCACCTTGTATTTGTACTGAACCAAAGACAAAAAGTAAGTCATTGAAGACACCTTGTATATTTTGTTCTCCCAAAAATCATTACAATAACAGCAGTTGCCACCCACGGAAGATGCACTCAAACTGCACATTCAAAGAGTAAATCGTCAAACATTAGTTTTGAAGAATGTTCTTCCTTAGAATCCTAAGATTCCAGACCTCAATGGTTGGAAAGAAGCACATTTGCCAATTTGCTGGGACATCCATGAGTATATTTATTGTATACAATTTTAGGCTAGGTGGAGATATGGGTATCAAATGAAAGCAAATGATTAATACAATGTATTTGTAACAATTTAAACATTTGGGAGCTTTGTAGTGTCCCACAATGAACTTATATTACCTTGCTTTATTTGATCGTTTTGGACGATTAAATATATATGTCTGTTATTCCCAGTAACATCCATCAGAAACATGATACAAGTATGATATTACCACTAATGTAAAGATAAACATACTGGCTTTAATTTGGTAAGTCACTTTGTTAATTTAATAAAGATCAGTGGTGGCCATTTACAAAGTGATGACAACATCGTTTTTGGTAAAATCGCCTATTTACGTCACTAAAACCTTGTGTTATATAATGCAAAATTAATCATGCTCTAGGTTTCAGCTTGGCATCATAGAGATTCTGAAACTAGACAAAATGTTACAAATAGTATCATAAAATGTTGGATGGGGGGTAGATTTGGGCAAGGGACTGTGTTGAAGTACTTCGCTGTTACGAAGCCCATCACGGTCACCGTAGATGCGTCGATGAAGGGTCTTGGAGCAGCCGTCCTCCAAGACAATGGAGTTGTGGCCAGTGCCGGATTTACATAGGGGCCAGCGGGGCCATGTCCCCGGGCCCTAAGAGCCAAGATGGCCCTTTCTCATCAGAAAAAAAATTAATTATAGAAAGTTTAATGATGAAAAAACTAGATCCAGGAATCTTGAAATGTAAGTTTCATGCTGAACTGAGATTGTGAATAAAATTGGTATTAATGAGTCCTATTAGCCCATCAGGTACAGAACTACAGGAGGTAAAGCTCTAATCCATCCACCCACCTTGATCAAACAATAAGTTTTTGGTCCTGAAACACTTCAACGAAGAATGGTCAAAGTTAGAATGTTACGAAAAATATGGGAATTGAATTGTATGATGATGGTGAAGATGCCCAGAGATTTGCAGATGGGACAGTGGAGCCAACCCTGTTTGTCCACAAGACAGATTCAGCCATAACTATCATGATAGTTTATAACATTCAGTTGCTTACAGCATGTCAGTAGCCATTATATAGTGACTTTCAGGGGCTGAAATAGGGCTGACATACACTGTGATACATACAGAAATAAGCCATTGATTTCAGTTTATACTGATGATCTCTATGTTATACTTTTTCTTTACCTGGTTCAATCTTCAAAACCCATGGAGAGGGTGGTGGTGGTGGTGGTGGATTAGGGCTTTACGTCCTGTATTTCTGCATCTGATGGGCTAATTAGGACAGGTAGGGACCATGGCAATGAGACGAAGGATGAAACAGCCACCCAACATAGGCTCAACTGGGAATTGAACCCGGGACCCAGTGGTTGGAAGCCCAATGCGCTACCACTGAGCTAGGCCCCCACCCGGCATGGAAAGGAACTCAACCAATAAAGCTTGAAATTTGAATCATTTGAGCCTGATGTTTATTAGGCATGTTCTTAATATGCTAAACCCGGATAGCAATTCCAGTGCAACTAAAATGAGAAAATCCCTGTGTAGTTTATGAAACTATGACATTGTATACATTTACAGCAGTGGACATAAGTTGTCACACTCCATGTACATTTTGTATTATCCTTAAATTTGTTACAACACCAAAAAATTTAATTGTGCTGAGACATTCAGGAACAGTCCAATTGGCTTAGTTTCCATTGACAAAACCTTTTAATAGAAAAGTGATTTCATACAATTAATCTGTTACTATCAGTGAAGTCATTTGACAAACTGTGCAAACGATTTGAACACTAATTTTTCACCATTGATCTTATTTAATACCATACGCATATGCCTCCAGAGCACTGACAGAAGCTGAAGGGAGATATGCCCAGATCGAGAAGGAGATGTTAGCTGTTGTGTTTGCGTGCACAAGATTTTACAAACTATTGTATGGAAAAAGGGATGTGATCATCGAGTCCGATCATAAACCGTTGTAGGTAATCATGAAGAAGCCCATCCATTCAGATCATGAAGAAGCCCATCCATTCAGATCATGAAGAAGCCCATCCATTCAGATCATGAAGAAGCCCATCCATTCAGATCATGAAGAAGCCCATCCATTCAGATCATGAAAAAGCCCACCCATTCAGATCATGAAGAAGCCCACTCATTCAGATCATGAAGAAGCCCACCCATTCAGATCATGAAGAAGCCCATCCATTCAGATCATGAAGAAGCCCATCCATTCAGATCATGAAGAAGCCCATCCATTCAGCACCGATGAGAATACAACTCATGGTGTTTTAAACTACAGCCATACAGGTTCCACCTGAAGCATGTAAACGCGGTTTTTTCCGAAAGGTGGTGCTACAATCCGGTGCGAAACACCAGCTTTTCTCATAACCGATTTGCTGCTCACCCAGAATCGGGGAGGGAAATGTCTACGCGCGTCGTCTGCACTTTAAGTAGTGCGATTCCAACGCACATTTTCTTTATTGCAAGAAGCCACTCACTGGCAAACTGGTGCAGATGTATTCTCTTCCCCAAGACTATATCAATGTGACAAAATTTCACAATTTGAGATGAGAATTCTACCAGCTGCATGATGTACTACTTTCGTGAATGTCAATGAACAAGCGTGTCAACGGCGTTGCCGATCCTTTTTTTACCTTATCCCTTGATGCTTAATTTGTGTGAGTTATTAGAAAGACCGGTGCTATGCATCGGTGGTGGGTGGGTGGATTAGGGCTTTACATTCTGTATTTCGGCACCTGATGGGCTAATTAGGACAGGCAGGGACCATGGCAATGAGACGAAGGATGAAACAGCCATCCAACATAGGCTCAACCGGGAATTGAACCCGGGACCCAGTGGTTGGCAGCCCAGCTCGCTACCACTGAGCTAGGCCCCAACCCTTTTGCTAAAAATTGTTGAGTTATATTTCCATGAATTAGGAACCTGCACTGTGATCAGGAAACTGCAGTTACTGCAGTTACTGCAGTTACTGCAGTTACCTGTCAAATCAAGCAGATACATATTTTGACCAGGAAACTACACTAGGGTCTAGTAACTGCACTAGGGTCTAGTAATTGATCCCTGGCAAAATCTGTATTTTGATAAGGTCACTGCAGTTACCTGATCCCAATACATCATGTTTTGCCAGAGATCAGGAAAATGTTCTAGGATCAGGAATGCAATTACCCATGCAGCTTTTCCCCAGTTTTACTTGTCCGATATGGCCCAGGGAGCAGCCAGGGAGCAGCCAGGGAGCAGCCAGGGAGCAGCCAGGGAGCAGCCAGGGAGCAGCCAGGGAGCAGCCAGGGAGCAGCCAGGGAGCAGCCAGGGAGCAGCCAGGGAGCAGCCAGGGAGCAGCCAGGGAGCTGAAGCCTTGGAGCCAACTTCGCATATGCTGGACCTGGTGAAGTTGGCTCCCTGAACGGAGCACCCTGTAAATCAATTTTTATATTGCTTTTCATTACATTTTGCATGTCACCTAAATAAATAAATTAAAACTATTTTGAGTTGCTTCTTTTGCCAAAGATGCACAGTGATCAAGTAACTGCAGTTACCTTTCAAATCTAGCAGTATTACGGAGGTCAATACCTACTGGAAATGTCAACACCAGTCAGCTAAGGCACCTGAAGGCTGTGTTACAGGTAGGTAAAAATTAAATATTCATTTCAGAACTTTTTTCATCAGACTTTAAACATGAAACAATACATGCCATACTCATCATACTACGCAATATAATGATATCTTGCTGTGTATGGAAAACAAAGTATTGATTCCTGGCAAAATTTGTATTTTAATCAAGTCACTGCAGTTACCTCATCCCACTACATCATGTTTTGCCAGAGATCAGGTAAATGTACTAGGATTAGGAATGCAATTCCCCATGCAGCTTTACCCCATTGTTACTTGTCCGATACGGTCCAGGGAGCTCTCAGGGAGCTGTGAGGGAGCTGCCAGGGAGCTGGAACCAGGGAGCCAACTTCGTATATGCTGGACCTTGTGAAGTTGGCTCCCTGAACGTAGCACCCTTTAGATCAATTTTCATTGCTTTTCATTACATTTGAGTAAATGTCACTTTGGCCCAGGGTGCTGCCAGGGAGTGGTGAGGGAGCTGCAATGGAGCTGGAACCAGGGAGCCAACTTCGCATATGCTGCACCTCACATTATATGCTGCACCTGATGAAGTTAGTCAGTTTTCTGCCAACAGAGCATCTTGCTTATCATTAAATTCCATTGACTTATTACATGGGAGGCAAAGCTGTGCCGGTGTCTGCAGTTACTCGAGCAAAGAATAGCGTAGACCTTATCTCGTTAGACCATTTTTAAGCATTGTTTCCTTCTTCATTGTCAGGGATCAAATAGGTAGGTAGGTAGTGTTATTGTTTAACGCCTCATCAGCACCTGAGTGGGCTATGTAGAGGCTCTCTAGGGTAAGATTGAGTATCTATAGTTGGTAGTAGAAACCAGAAGCATGCAAAAAATCAATAATTGTCTGCGTTGGATAGCTGGAGCAGCTTGTGCAATGCACACTGTCCTGTTTTAGCCACTGGGGATAGAGGACTTCACCCCAAGTGTTTCCAACCTTGCCGCGTGGAGGCCCAGGACCTTCGAGGGCGTCAGGGATCAAATAACTGCACTAGTATCAGGTAACTGCAGGCAGTTTTGACTAGCCCCCGGCCCAGGGAACTGTGAGGGAGCTGTGAGGGAGCTGGGGCCAGGGAGCCAACTTCACATTTTCAGGGAGCTGTGAGGGAGCTGCTAGGGAGCCAGATTCGAGGAGCCAACTTCACCCGACTACTTAAATAGACCTATTCTAATAGGCATATTCTATGAATGTCTGTTGTGCTCTCCATCTTTCTTTTTTCTTAAGTTACTCTTTGCAAGGTGTGATGTTTTAATTGCTTCTCGAGTGTCACACTCCTACAATTGCAATTAATTTTCAGTGACCAGAACATTTAAAAAAATTATAATAAAAAATAAATAAACAGGACTGTGATATTGATTGGTGCTGTTATATTTATATATTGCTGTTGCATTATATTTTTACTCCTCATTTCTTCTTATCTCTGAATTGAATAAACTGATTTCGGTTGTTGCATTACATTTTAATAGAACATAGAAATTTAATTATTATTTATTTACTATTATTTTATATATATATATATTTTTTTTTTACATATAGGTCTTTTTTTGCCTCAACATCTCGGTGAAATTCATTCATTCATATATCTAAGGTATGAAAATCACATGCTGCACTGTCGAAGCAATTTCCAATATATGCATACATTTAAAAACAAGAATATATCAGCCAATGATAAAAACAGTACAATGACAGTATCAATATTGTTGATAAATGAAACTCACATGCTTTATATGAAATTCACATGCTATAACATCCAAGCATTTTCCAAAATATACAGAATAGCTTATAATCTAGAACAATATGAATGTTATTAAATGAAAATCACATGCCTTATTTTCAAGCATTTTCCAATACATTTAATTATCATCATTGATATGGATAATATATTTTCATTCACAAATGATATAATACATGTAAAATTGAAAACCACATGCTTTATCATAAAGTAGCTTTTTCGTACAAGAAAATATAGCAGGCAAGGATATACCATTAAAAACAACACTATATAGATTCAAAATTATATTTATACAAATTTGAGTTCATTCCCTTCCCTAACATGTCACTGAGCTCGTTATCTTGTCCTATAAATTGACATATATGCAATTAAACCATCATACTACAAGTAAATTTGATTCGTTTATATGTAATCTTTTGTTGGTGAAGAACGATACTAAATTCCTTATAATACCTTTATTGTTTTTGTTGAAGTTTGCAAAACATAAATACCTTACCCATCCCAACTTCAAAGCATTGTGTAGTTCTTGGCTCGTTAGGTCTTGAGCGACTAAAATAATTTGATTGAAAAGAACAGCGCTTATTAGTAAGCAGCAAAGAATTGTATAAAAGACGCCGACGAAAGCCCAGGCTGAGCTGAAATGACAAGAAAAGGAGAGCAATGTATCAATTGATAATATTTATTATTTTGCATCAGATTTAAGTTATTTTTATTACTTATTTGTGCAGTACTAATAAATGACATATTTTGTATCTTTTTCTATTTTCAGAAATATGTTCCAATACAGCAGCACTGAAATAACTGAATATAGAAAATATTTGTTTTAAGAATGTATTTATAGCGCAATACGCCCCAAGTCAAAAGATACATGACTGCATAAATGTATTCAAATTAAACATTTGGCAGCATAAGTAAGTATATAAACCGAAAATATCTAACAATTATATTATATCTATCGATAGGAGTACTAAATGGATAAGCTTCTATTCTAGAATTGAATTTCATTACATGGCACAATATCTTGTAACATGGGTGGACTCCTCTCTCACCTCATCAATCAAACCTCGATAGCGGCAAGAACTTGTCTTAGAGGGCTGCATTTTCAACATCTATCTATCTATCTTGCTCACTTTTTCTTCATACTTACGAATACTGGTTATATACTCCCGAACAATCAGTCGGAACTTGAGACCAATGAAACAACAGCATCTCGGATGAATTGCACAATGATGCTAAAGCAAGATGGCTGCCATATAAACCACTGACGACCCAGAAAACCATGAGTAAAATGAAACTGCGATGGTTCCTTCCGCCAATACATTGGTCAATCCTTAAAGAGAAAACAATTCATTTTGTGTCACATGCATTGAAATTTTTAGAGTTTCAAGTTTCTTTGTCTCAAAGTTTATTATGTGTAGCTTAGTCAGCTTGTGTGTCAGTTGTCAACGTAATGATGAGATGATAAGGCTTCGAGTCCACGCTGGTCCCCTCCTTGGCTGGGACCTGCCTAAGCGTGAATGCGATAGGCAGGTCGGCTCTACCTATCCCGCATGGCTGTTTGGCTAAGCACTGAATTTTCTGATTGGCTGTGCTATTTTTAGACTGGGGAACACGTTCTGGTCCACGACTTCGCAATGAGAAAGTAAGAAGTGCATACGCACGCTATCGGGAGGTATCCCTCCTGGTTAATGGCAGCCCCTACCTGCGTACTGCGGCAGCTAGTCGGAGCGGACCAGCGAAGTCCCCTCGCCCAAATCAATCTTTTTATTTTTTTAATGAATTTCAAAAAGCCTATATGCTACTCTTTTTTTGAAAGACTTTGGTTTATCCTCTTGATCACAATGAACATACATGTTCACATTTTATATCGCAACTCACTTGTACAGTACTAATAATTGACATGGTTTGTATCCTTCTCTTGTTTTGTGTTTTCTTGTTCCATTTTAACAAATACATTGTAAAGTATATTCTAATCTTCAACCACTACCAATTATGTCTAATTATTCAAAATCTCCATGGAAACAACACCTGATGTGTGTTGTTTCCATGGAGATTTTGAATAATTGTTTTATTGTAAATGTACATGGTGTAATACCGAATAAAGTGGATTTTCAATGATATTAGAGGACCACATTAATCTTAGTCATTACTGTCTGTCCATCTGTCTCTCACACTGTTTGTTTGTCACGCCATCTGAGTCCATCTATCTGTTTGTCTCTTACCATACACAATGGTGATCTCGTACAGCGACACAGATCCCACAAACAGGACAGTGAGCACCTCTCGGAGGAATGGAATGGGCGCATTTGTCACACCATACAATCAGGGTATCATCTGCAAAACAAGAAAACCAATACTTTAGTAAGGGATGTTCCATTTAAAAGTGTTAGGGGGGGGGGGTGGACAGGAAGCTTTTTGAAAATCAAAACAGAAAAAGAGGGGGAGGGGGAAGGATGACCAGTACTTAATCTAAAAAAGGAAGGGGAAAGGAGGAGAGGGGCTGGGTCTTCAAAAAAAAAAAAAGAGAAGTGGAGGTGGGTGTTAAAATATTTTTTTTAACCATAACCCCCACCCCACACTTCTAAATGGAACAGCCCTAAGTAGCTAATTACCAGCTTCACGTCAATAAAGTCAGTAAAGATTGGACAGTTCTCAACTTTATAATGTTCATTACAAATATTTGTTATAAGTGAGCTGATCTAATTTTAAACAGGAAATTCATTTAAAATGTGGTAAAAGTCTTTTTTAACATTCAAGCAGATAAAAGAACTTGGTTCTAGCAGATTCATCTTTCAGAAAACACTAGTCCTTGACGTCAGAAAAATGTCAGACCACCTTGGGTACTAGTTAAGAAAATATTTCTCTGGGACAGACGTGTGTCAATTTGAATCTAGCTAACGAGAAACTTTATAGAAATGAGTGTAGAAAATGGCAAAGAGAGGTGGAAGTTGTTCCAAAGTTGCATTTTCATAATATGTTTAAAGATAGTAATGCTGTAGAACAGTTTGTTGTTAGTATCCAAATAAAAAGAAAAGATCAATTTTGTCTCAACTTCGTTATAGTATAATGCCATTAAGACTAGAAACTGGACGTTTAAGATATACCAATAAAATACAGCCATTGCCTCTTTAGTGATGATAATTTAGTAGAATCCGAAATCAATTTTATTTTACACTGTCCTTTTCATACCGAAATAAGATTTGAATTGTTCAATAATGTCAGAAAAACCTACTTCTATTTTGATTTGTTGGATGATAATGATACAATTAAAAGACTGATGGTAGATGATACTATAAAAGAACAGCGACTTATCTAAAAAAGGCTTTTGAGAAAAGAAAGAGGAATTTTTGTCTGTAAATATTAAAAGGTCAAGAAAATTACATATATATATGTTTATCTCATTCGATTTTTGAAACCTGTTCAGATGTTATGTTAATGATTTATGTTTTGCTATGTTGTTATGTTGTCTTTTGTTATGTTAGTATTTTATGCTATGTTGTTATGTTTTGTCTTTTGAGTGCCTCATTTTAACATAAGTGTTTACGGGTGAATTGTAAGCTCAAGAGGGTTGGGGGCTAGGCCACGAGTGCCATGAGCCCATTTCACTAAAATAAAGAATTTTCTCTTTCTCTCTCTCTCTCTGTTATGTGAATTGAACTCCGTTACATTATATCACAAACTGCATGGAATAAAATGGCAATTACAAGATACATGTGTAAACTTACCTTTAATAGGTCTGGAATCGACCCATGTGACATCTTTCAATGGAATGCTCTGTTGTTTGTTAGACACTAAGTCTTCACTCATTACAGTCAACTTTCCACCAGAATCTTCAATGTAAACACTGTCTTTAATACTGGAGGCATTGGCTGTATGAGTAACAGAAGTCTGACCAGAGCTAGTAATTTGTGATTCAGCACTTGATGTTCTCAGAAATCCTGGATCCTTTTTTGCATAAACGAGGGCGTACATCATCAGTGAAAATGAAGTTACAAATAGCAGAAACTGTAAAAGATTAACTTTTCCTAAAGGCATAATGACGACTAGAAAAGTGAGAAGCATTATCCACGCAGAACAGACACCGAAAACGTAGAACACCTGAAATTATAACAGGTTTGTGTACAAAATTAGGGCTTCAATTGAGATATAGAAAAGGATTTCTAATCATCCATTTCCACATCTATTGTCACAAATTAAAATATTCACAATTCTGTATATATACATTTACAGTTGCAACCATTTTCCTTTATTATTTCTATCAAATGTTTTTGCAACATTTTTTATCGATGAGGATTGTATCTACAATTTGATGTTAGACATCTTGTATGTAAACTCTCAGCCTGACTGTAAAAATATCATAGTTCTATATCTCTCTAAAAAAATCACAAACCTTTGTTTTTGGCTTGATGTTCTTCCTATTCCAAACCCTGTGATGTTTCATGATGCAAAATCCGAGTGCACCGATACATAAAACAGTTAAAATAGGATGCAGACTTCCGATAGACAACATTAGAAGAACGCAAATAACTGGACCGACAAGCTCCCAGTCGCATTGCTTGGCGCCATATCCCGAGCACCATGGCAGACGGACTCTGTCGCTTATCAGATGCAAAATGTTTTCGTAGTTCTCATCAGGAATTCCTTGACCTCTGCAGCATCTGTGAATTAAATTCAATTGTGATAAAATTCACAAAACACATCTAATATCTTCTGCATAGATTATTTGTAAATCAAACTTGAAATAATTAAATTTAAATTTCAAACTTGATGGTTTCTCTTCATATTCCAAACTGAGCTCATGAGGATGTTGCAGCCATATTTATTATATATATAATTTTATTGACAGGATATTATCATAATTGATACAATTGTCAAACATACAAATAACAATAATAACATACAATAATACAGTACTTTTACAGTAATAAGATAATAATACTAAAAGTGTTTATACTAACAGTCTATATTAAATGTTGTAACAATGTATTTTACAGCAAGTTGGTCCTGGTTGTAACTAGTATTAAAAATACTAATAATAAAATACAATTTTACAATACAGAAAAATAATAAAATACAATTAAAAAAAAAAAAAACCCACACAAATATATACTGCTTTACCCAGTGGTTGTAACCAATCTGGCTATCCATGTATGGACTTAAAATAATAGTATGAGGAGCCCAGGGGAAGAAAAAACAAAAATAAATCAATTTAGAGGACATTATTATAATCTTATAAATACCTGTCATGGCCAGATTTGTTTATAAATATGTGGTAGCCATATATATTTATTAATATTTGTGGTAGCCAGATTTATTTATTAATATTTGTGGCAGACAGATTTATTATAAATATTTGTGGCAGATTTATTCATAAATGTCTGTGGTAGCCAGATTTATTTATTAATATTTGTGGTAGACAGATTTATTATAAATATTTGTGGCAGATTTATTCATAAATGTCTGTGGTAGCATGATTTATTCATAAATACCTGTCACAACCTGCATCCACAGCTTCACAGTCGCAACATGTGGCAATCATGTGACTCCTCTCACCCTTCACATTGATGTATTCGCAAAAGCAAAGTGGTTCTTTCATGGCTGTAGTATAAAACCAATGGGTCAAGATACAAATAAACGTAATTATATTTTACCTGTATGTATTTTATCATTAATGATCATGAACTTTAATTTTGGACTATACTGATAAATATACTTTGCTCATTTCTTTATCATGGTGTCATGTCTGAGCAAACTACACTGTATGTATTTGGGTCAATTAAAGCTAGTAATGACAAGTGAGAGTGTCACTGTCAATTTCTAAAATTTGAAGCTCAAGCAAAATGTGCACTTTTTTAACTTCTCACTTTGTGACAGCTCAACTGCACGAAAATTAGTACACAATAAAGTATTTTACAACCTAAACAACACTTTTAATCATCACTGACAGTGCATTTACCTGCAATCGGTCATAAAACGATGAAACAACTACAGTTCATTCATTTGTTGATCATTTGTCAGCCATATTTGTTGACGTGTATTTACGGATTAATCCGGTAGAGAGCGACACAGACTCCTGTTGATCGCAGCGCCACTCCACGTTTCCCGCTTTCGTAAAATTAAACATAGCGCTGCACCGCAGCAACAGCTAGCAACCCTCAGCGAACATGCATCGAAATTATTGTAGAAGCTGATGCACTAATTTAATATTGCTAATGCTTCAACTTTAAATAACTGCAGTGCTTGTGCCACTGGCGGATCCAGCCTCTCCCGGGGGGGGGGGGGGGAAGCATGACATAGAAAACGTTTAGTATTTAAGGTAAGCAGGTAAGTGCAGGCAGCAAATTACCTGCTCAAAACACCATTTTATTCTTTTTACAAAGACCTGTTTTACACGCCAGTACCGAAAGACTTTACAATAAGGAGTACCAAGAACAGTATTGAGAGTACTTAATGGATGTGAGGTCCAGTTAAATCTAGAATGGTTGTGCATAAAACATAATAGCTAAATCATTCGATCAGTGGAGTGCAAGTTCCCACTTTTTGAACTGATATATCTTTCAGTTAAATCTCCTGATTATTAAACTAGAAAGCCCACTATATAGCAATAATGCATGCACTTAAGAATTTTAAAAAAGTTGCCATTCATCATGACCTACATTAACTGGACCTACATTAAAATTTAAAAAGGTCACTTGCTCTGTGAGATCATGTGACCTGCCATTCAGCCTCGTTCTGAGTTTCATTCAAGGGCCCTGGCAACAATGCAAGCGTTCTTAGGGTGGTCGTGACCCACAGGCATGCTATGGTGTCACAGGACCTAATCCATTGGTGACAGTCAGAACCGAGGAAGATAGAGGTATGCCACAGAACGATCAAGGCCCAAGCGGATGCGTGCATTGACGCACAAATTCAGCCTTACTCACTTATATGAATAGATATAGAAATGCAGATGATAGGTCAAGTCAAGTGCAATACCTGCAAAATTTTGAGACATATTATGTGACTATTATTTCTTAACATTGTGATTTTTGCTACTTTTTGATAACATTGTAAACAACTGCCCAGTTTTAAAAATTGGCCAATCTTGAATAAGCGGACAATTTTTCAGATATTTATATTGCCTGCCTGCCGGTGTCCGACGTAATTTTGGGGTCACTGCTGTGGGCCAGGAAAATGTTAGGAATTTGCGATGAATGTTGGATTATAGCTGCGATCCTACACAGATTCACTACGATTTGCGATGATTCTACACAAATTAGATTTTAAGAAGGGCTAAGAAATAATAAGAATCATTACTACAGCGAAACGCCACAAAAGTGTACCTTGACAAATTGTCATCAATCAGGGCACTACTTGAGTTCCATTATGATTGGCTACATTCTATTCTGATTTGCTACTTTCTATCACGCTATGTTCTATTGTTCTATTTCAATTCGCTTAGATTCTCCTATGTTTTTTCATTAATATAATGTAAACAATCTTTTTCCGAAGATCCCAACATGCACAAGACTGTTGTGGCTGATTCTCAAAATCCACCGAGCCAGCAAGTGCACATACAAATTTCCCCCTTTTTTTTAATATATAATTAAATTGGCCTAGGCTCCCTCTACCGAATTAAGGGAAGCCCTCTGTACAGTTTTATAGCCCTATAAATGCATTTTAGGGAGCCTCCTGTATTAGCACTATATCCTGTAAAATTAGGCCAACATGCATGAGGGTGGCCCCTATATGAACTTATACTTTCTATGAAAATGAAATAAAGTGAATTTTTTGGGTGTGTAGAGAGGTATGAACACTAGCTCAATAACTGATCTGAATATTCACATGTTAATACTTGACATTCCTCATAACACACGAAAACCCTTCTAAATACTAAATGCATATTTTTTTGTGCACTCCTTTCCTTGCCAAACTCATATTTTTCCAATGGTAATACTGATCTAGGCAGATAAAGTCAGTGCCTATTTCTGAAGCTGATTTTGTCACGTCCCAATTGCTGCTTCATTGGGATGCAACGATGGACCATTGTGATATCACAATTACATGCCATAAGCCACACACGAAACAATGACGGTAGAGGCTAACCTTCATTGTGTGGCTCACAAAAGCGCCCTTCATCTTGAATATGGATGAACCTTCTGGTCAAAGGTTACGGATCACATCAGTGCAATGGTTAGCAGTATACACTTTTTTTTTCAGCTATATCAAATTGTGACAGTCCTATTCTACCAGAGATCACCACAGACACATACTTAGTCTAAAAATATTACAGCAACGTAACTTTTTTCTTACTAATTTTATTTCAAAATGCATACACATTCGTGATGGTCGGCACAATCTCTGTTGAGGTAATGGCCAAGCTATCTAGGCACACTCTCAATAACATTCTTTCAAAACAATATCTTCCAAGTCACAAAACAATCGCTTCATGGCATAAACAATTTGAAAACATCAGACTCTGAACAAAAAATGCTTTCGTGAGAAGTCCATTCTTTCACAAATTCAAGCAATACAGTATAACTATTTGGGACTTGGGTTTCAGAGTATCACATTCATAAAGCAATAACAATCCTATGTAAATCAAAATTACTATTCAGTTAAACGACAATCGTTTTCCAATACACAATAACTTTGCATGATGTCATACAAAAAATTAATTCAAACTCAGCAGTGAAGAAAGTAACAAGTTTCTTGCTACATTTCAAAATAACATACAATCACCGTATAAATTACATTTAAATATATATATACAAATATTATTTATTAAATAGGCTTAACAATGACAAAGGACATCATATTATTACTGGACAGATACGTTTAAATAGTGCAACTAAATTTTTCAAAAAAGCTTCAAAAATTCAGTTATTTTCCACTGTCAAAACACTAACTAAATCTATGTACAACTATAAACATTCATCCCTCTGATATTAATTTGTATTGGTTGTAGACTGAAATCATTAGCTTGCAAAATCAATATTCCATATAAGAACAAATTAAATTTATACTTTAATAAATCTTCACTTTCTGGAGCATTATAAACCAGAGGATAAGTTTCCTGAATAAATATTAATTACATTTTTGTACTTTCATAAACAACTCACACGTCAATAATTAATAGCAATCTGTCACATTTTCAAGGGACTTTCGATTCAATACATAATTATCACTCACAAAGTGAATATGAAATATGAGTAATATCTGACGACTTCGGAAAGTCAATATTCTAACAAAATATGCATCATTAATAGTGAAAAAATCTTCACTATTTATTACAAAATATTTACCTGAATGAAAATATTAATATTGTATTTAAGTTATAAATGATATTAATTGGTTTCTTCTTACTTAATAAAATATCAAATATTAATGCAACTAAGTCCAAAATACTTATCCTCATTGAATATTGCAAGAATTCAGTAATTTGGAAAAATGTATAAAAAAAAATAAAAAAAAGTTTAATTGCTACTAAATTATTCTGCGGTTACAGTTGCTAGGTTTCTTCAATTGCCGCTCACTTTTGCTGCTAACTATCATGATCTTTTACTATTTATAGAAAGAAAAAAACTGAAATTATCCCGTAATTTATTTAGGAAAATCTATATAAATCAACAATTAATTTATAAATTATTCAGTGCGTTAAATTGCTAGGATGCATCTTCAATTGCTGCTGATGCAGCTAAGGCGGAGGCAAGATTCGGCAAATCCGGAATGATATCAGAGGCGCTAACGGGTGTAGCAATTAGCGACGAACCTCCAAAAAGATCTTCGGCCGTTTCTTCAGGACATAATGATATGGTACCCAGGCTGGGACTGCCCGAAGTTAAGATACGGTCTAAAGTTTGAGATCCAAAAGTAAAGGAGGAATTCGAATGTGATCCGTGCATGTACAACGAGTCATGGTCCACAACACTCCCTAGAAAGATAATTGCATAAAAATTAAGATAAGATAAGATATATTTAATTTCGTCCAAAAGCGGAAACTCTTTCTGATATATATATATCATCAAGCAAAAAATTATGTAGAGTAAGTGTACCTAATTGCGTGGTAGACGTAATTTCATGATTACCCTCGACCGCCATAAATAACTTAACTGGCGCCCAAGGCAAATAAATATCAAATGAATTATATTTTTATGTGCAGTTAGGTAATGACTGTGAAAAATTGGTTGTGGATTAATTAAGATTGCAGGTTTTCACATAATTAGGTCCTCACAGAATTAGGCACACAATAATAAATAAATGCACTTAGAACACAGACTTTTGCATATCATTTGTTTCCAATGTTGTATTCTACAATGTGGTATTGTATCTTTTTGCAGAATAACGTAGCTGTTATCATATTTGTGTCCTGTAATGCATAATTATCTTTCATTCATGAAACATACACAAAGTGCGGGCAAAAAAACCACTTAGGAATGAGGAAATGCCAATCAACTGCATAAGTCTAATTCTTATTTATATAATAATTAATAGTGATTGAGACGAACAAAGCATTGCATTATCTATTTCCTACAATATGAATAAGCTGGAGAATCTGTCCCTCAACTTTTTGTAATTTTACAACGCTGATTATCAAGGCAGTGTCCTAAAGTGGTGCAAAATTTTTGTCCACATCCTGTGCAAATTCAGCATTGTATGCAATATCTGTTTCACCAAATTATGTTATAATCTATCATAATTCATTATATTCATTAACAAGACAAGGTGAACACAGAAAGAGACCAAATTCTGAGTTTCTGTGTGACACACGATTGAAACGCCCTTCGGCCATGTGATATCAAAACATCAACAAACAGAAAATATAACAAGAAAATTCAAAAATTTTGAAATGCAGAAAAGGGAAATCATGATGTGCAGTTTGTATAAATTTTCCATAAACATAACATAATGTTAAATAAATGTAAAACACATTATTAAAGAACCACGTTGGATAAAAAAAATAAACAAATAATTTGAAGATATATACTATGAACATGAACATCAATCCAAGAGCAAATGAATAGATGAATCAACTACAATACTTTTACATGACTCCATACCATTGGTAAGTTCTGTAAGAAGATTAGATTAAATTCAATACGCAAGGTTCAAAATTCGCAGGAGTCTGTGACTCCCTAAATTTCACTCTGACTCTCAAATAACCTGCTTCGTATGGAGTTGACTCCTATATTTGGAGACGGACTTCTAAAAATGTTTTGTTCGGAGTCCGTTCGACTCAAAATTTTTTTTAAATTTCGAGTATTACGTAATCATCATTAATTACCACAGAGAGTATACAATACACTGCATTACGAATATCATAATAAGGGTAAAGAAACTAAACTCTGGACCTCATAACCAGGAGACAGTTTCAGTACAGTCAGCAAGTACAATGTTATTGGGCTGGTCTTATAAAATGACACAATACACCGAAACTGATCGAACTAGGATCACATGAGCAAATGGCCGCTAAATGCTTGCACGGAGTCAATAGCAGAACTACTATTATTGTGACAGCAGGCAGATTCATATTTAATAGTACTATTTGTAAATTGTACATACCTGGTGACAAAGATATGATGTTGGTCGCATCGTACGCCTTCGGAGGGACAGGTTTTTTTCTCCTGGGCCTAGAAAACAAAAAAAGTAACCATTTTTACATTGCAATGTATTGTTGATATTCGTGGGGCAAACACAATAGCTCTTAAAGAATAATTGACTTTCAACTCAGTCTGGTGTTAAATTCATTTTAATCGGTTGTCATATTTCACTCAGCCTTGGGTATCATGAAATGACAACTTTGTAGAATAAATTCTTGTATTCTAAAAATAAAAGAGATAACTTAAAGTACTGTATTGTATCAATACTAGTGATCCGAAGCACTGAATTGATTACTTACTGGTATCTGTAGTCAGGGTAATGAGCTTTGTGGACCAAGTCCAATCGTCTCTGTTCGTCATAATAAGGCTGCTGTTCTTCCCTTGTCATGTTCTTCCAGCGATGACCTGAAATCGAAAATGACACAATTATCTATGTTTTGGCATAATTATTTGTCACATAAAGTTCCACTTGGGTCATTACATTCGGGGTCATCGAAATTGGTCAGGGTCATCGAAATTGGTCAGGGTCATCAAAATTGGCCACTTAAAATAAATTATCACCAACACTCTCAAGATGCTTGTCAAAGTTTTAGTTTTTGTGGCAATTTATGAAGTTGCAAGGTGTAAATTGTGAGGTCGGCAGACCTTGATATACATGGACATCGAGATAGCAGTCAGAAAGCCCACACACATTGTCATTCTGTGGTCATTCTGTGGTCATTCTGTGGTCAATCGGTCTTTATTTTCTTGCACGGAGGCAATTTTATATCTTTAAATTCAGCAAAACACCAAGCTCTTAGTTATTGGAGTAAAGACAAATTTGTATCAGAGATCTGATTCTACAGCTAGATTATAAGCTTTTAAGATTAAAACTCTTCCATTAGTATTTAGGTATGGACCTTCATACAATTTAAGAGCTAACTCACAATTGTGACAAGAATTATCTACCTCTACCGTATATAAAGTCATACGTGGATCTGAAATAGATGACGAAGTCCATCACCGAGAATAAGCTTTTATGAGCTGCACTCCACAATTCATCCACCTTACCTAATATTTTACTGACGTCTGCATTCTGCAGCGTTCCACCACTCTCATTCAGGATTTTACTGCGGGCTTCTTTTGCCCAGATCATGAAGGCGTTCATTGGACGTTTAATACGAGTTCCATCTTTGTTTATCATCGTAGGGTGGTCCACTTCTCGTTCGTAATTGGGTGAAAAACGATCTGTACAAAAAACATATCCATTAATACATTTTACATATATTAAGACAACTGATGGCAATGACATGGATAATATTAATTGTATACTCAATCTCTTATATACATACTAAACCTTTCTGCCATAATATTTTTCTTTACAATACCTAAATTCGATATTTTTTTTGTAAAGTTCAATTAATCATGCAATGCTTACTATGCTGTACTTTATGTGAATACTAAAATAAATGATTTTTTTGCTAGAATTTATTACCAACAGTGTACATGCAAGTATCAGAAAGCAAAAATAACTTGAATTTAAAGGCATAAGATCATTTTATATTTGTATTGGACGAGCAGTTGAGTTGCTTTTTACTGTTGTTTTGTGAATTCAATTTTACAGTGCCATACAATAATACTCGGTAGGTAGGTAGTTATAAGAAGGATATGAACCCCCATATATTGTAACTAATGTATGTGTGTGTGTCTGCAACAAAGATTAATAATAATTTTGACAAAAGTTTATTTGTGGCAGAAAAGATACCAAACTAGTTTCGTAACAAAAAACATTCCCGTGTTCAGCATAAGAAGAGGCAATTTCAAATTCCTTCTTGTCTCATATATCCATTACTCTTTTTTCAAAATTACTTACTTGGAACTCTAGCTGCCTCTGGCGTTACCTGGATCACTCTAATTTGCGGCTCCTGGAAGTATCAAACAATTTTATACTATGAATATAATTTTGACAGTAAACTGCATCTATAGGTTTAAAAATACAACTTAAGATAGCGATAGTTTCTAAACATCTCAAACAATTTAATACTATGGATCTATGAAAATTTTAAAAAGTCTGATATAGTTCCATAAACACCGCTTTAGGTATCAAACAATTCTGTACTATCTATTATCATCATATGATAATGACTTAATCTAGCAATTAAACAGAGCCAATTTACCTGGACTGTTGTTTTCATAATAGGCGACATATTGGCATTTCTTTCAAGACTTTGGAGAACGCTTAATCCTGGATTATTCGCCAGTCCACTAATGACCTGTTGGCTGGGCGAAGCATTTTTTGTTACAGTCAAGGTCCTTGCCCCGGTCGAAGTAGAGGACGTTGGAAGAATGATTTTCATATTTGGTGGCGGTTTCACTTGAACCAACTCCCCTCTGTGATTTTTCGTGAAGAAGACAAGTGGTCTGTTGGCATTTTGTTGTGACGTGGTCGGCATTAAAATCGGCCCAGAGATGCCACTTTGTAAATCTTGGTTGCCCGTAACAACCATGTTGTTGCCAGGGACGTGCTGGAGAACAAACGTCGAGGCTGGAGCGATGGGACGGGGGCTCGTTACTTTAGGCACTATAGTCTTTGTATATGCTGTCACGTTAGTTGCCTTGGTAATGCTTTTTTCATATGCGGGATCAGTTATCTCTTCTTTAATGAACACCAAATCATCGTCCCTTTCTTCTTGCGAATCATGCAGACTACCTCTTTTGATCGTGTAACTGTCTTTGATATGCAAATTCATCCCTCCATCTTTTGACGATGATCGTGACCTTTTCGTCATTACGGTGAACTTGCGAGCATATGACTCTACACCAATATGCGATTTCTTCGCTGGTTGTGCATCTTCGCTTTCTGAATCTAACCTCTTTCTTTTGCTGCGAGTGACCATCTTACTAAGAGGGGGTATAACAATTTGACGTGGGACTCTTTTGACAGGTATTGCATTGCTTTTGCTGTCAATCATTGCGTCATTTCCATTCGAGTCTTTTTGAGCACCATCTGACTGTCCATCTTTTGCAATTATATCCTTTCTTCCATCTTTATCAAGATTCTTAGCATCATCACCAGTTTTTTCCACACCTTCTTCCTCATTACCACCATTCTCATGTGATTCATTTTTCAATTGGTCACTTATTTTATCTGTCGTAACATCATCGCCTTTTTTCAATTGTGCATCACTGCCATTCCTATCCTTATTGTTACTCTCTCTATCATTTGAATCAACCTCTTTTTCATTTGAATGAATCGATTCACCCTCGTTTTCAGCTTCTTCGCTCTCTCTTTCAATCAATTCACCCTCACTTTCATTCGCACCCTCTTTTTCATTCGATTCACCCTCGTTTTCATTCTGTTGTTCATCCTTGTCATAAGAATCCTCGTGCTCGTTCGATTGGTTTCCGTCATCTTCTTCATCAATATTTCCGTCGTTCGCTCCATCTTCGTGATCCCCATCCTGGTCCTCCTCATCTTCGTCATTGCTGATGTAGTGAGAGTCGTTCCCATCAGCATCCTCGTCCCCGTCCTCCTCTGAATCTTGGTCGATCATGATGGCCTCGATCTGCAATGAAACAAAGCATCTCTTACTAGCGTTTAAAAAACTATTCCAACCTGAGCACTGATCATCAAATTAGTGCGCAATTCATAGGGCAATATGAATCAGAATCACATATATATATTTCCATTTTATAATAAAAAATACAAAAAACTTCCATAAACTAACACCAATATATGTAGGAGACCACAGAAAAGGCACAGAATGCCGCTGGCAGGGGGCCACCAGGAGAAAAATTAACGTGGAGCACTTACACGCATGAGTTATATTGCAATATCTTATACGAATATCGTTACGTGATAAAGGTGAATTGCTGTCCCTACTTTTGCAAAAAATATGCAAGTATCCAGAGTCATGTCTGACAATTTCTCAATCAATACAAATTAAGCCTTAATAAAGGACATCATTAACATGCAGTCTGATTTAGCATGCAGCTGGCTACTGCCTAAGATTACTGAAGAAAATAAATATCATAAAGCACAATTCCATGAGATTAAATAAAATGTGCAGTGAGGAAAAAAAATGTTTTTAATTTTTATCTTGCGAGGTTTGGTCGGTCGGATATCAGAAATAATATTTTTTTCAAACCACAATAAGCTCAGCTTGTTATCAAGTACATAACAGCGATAATTCATATTATCCTTAAGACATATTAATAAATTTTTCTTGGGTAATACGTACATCATCTTCCTCATCATTCTGCAAAATTCCAGAAGTAAACCTCCTCTCCTCATCTTTATTTGTTGTGTTCTGGACGTTAAAAAGATAAACTTCTTTCTTGTCGATCTTGACCCCCACTAGGGCCTCCACCGTCACTTCAACGTCATAATGGAACACTTGACTACACAGCAAGATGAGCGCTTCGGATATCTGGGATCGCACGGTCTCCTCTGACCGTCCCAGGACTCCTAACATTTTGGATACTGTCCTCTGAATTTTTTCTGCAAAATATTGAGAATATAATATATATACAGTATGTGAGGAAATTCAAAATATTCTTATGAATAGAACAGATGTACTATTTTCAAGCACCAGTGAGCAGAAATAATTTCTGAAACACGTGACTCGATCTATTGTTACAAATCTTTTTTCTTATCATCAACATTATTTCTACATTTATCTCAAGGCAAAAGTTGAGATACTGATCGAACCTTTCGAATAAAAATGAATGATGTAAACAAATGATATACACAGGTATAGTAATTAAATATAAATTCACATATATTGAATTTGATTGACATTGAATATTTCGCAATAATAATATATAGTCTAACTGAACAAAATGCTGAATAGTTCATGTATTGTGTTTTTTTTCTTTTTCATATATATGCACTTGAAATAAATTATTTCAATTAGCAGCATGTTAAAAGCTGATAATTTCAAGTACTAGCAAACATTAAAAATGCATTGTTATTAATAATTTATGTGCAATTATAAAATTAGATGTGTCAATATGTAGTATAATACATGCGCTTACTATATTAGCCTACTATTAAATAACTTTACTTACTTTTAGTTAAGTATACTTCTACATAAGTCTTATTAGCCTAATCATGTTGATTGCTACAAGTGATGATCCCCACCCAGAGTCACCCTGTAAATGGGTAAATCAAAAAGAATCTCTGAGCAAGTTATATAATTATTTAAAAAAAAACATTTAATTGATGGGCAAGAATAATCGATCATTTTTGTCATTTCACTAAGTTTTGATTTTTTTGTTTTCCAGTTGCAGCTCTAAACGTAATAAATGATAAGCCTGCTTGTATACACTTCTTAAAGCCAACCTGGAAGTCTTGGATCCAAGGAGATCAAAGCTCCCAGGCCATCGCGTGCTTCTGGGTCTTCTGGGTCACGTGGTACAAACATGTCAAAACAAAACGTCTATAGATGTGACCTACTTTCAAGACGCCGCTTCAACTTCATTTATTTTAGCTAAGCGTTCATTTCAGTGACTGTCAATCACGTGGAACAAAATCATATAGCATATAAAATGATCCTGAGGTCTGACTATTGATTTCAGCAGTTGCCATAGACGTAACAGAGAACAATGATGACAATGCAAAATGGCGGACAATCAAACAATGTCAGTGACGATGACTCCCACAAATGCAAAGTTATGGAGTCCCATACAAGTTAAACGAAGGAGTCAGTTAATCAATTATGGCATAACAAACTAATAAACAATTCTGAAGAAACTTACAGACTCCCGATAAGTTAATAACAGAAAAACACTCACCTACGTTGGCGCCATGGAAAGGAGACGCCTTCTCCCTTGTTGCTTTGTCTCGGTCACGTGGTAGCCAAACACAATATACTGTGACGTCATCGATTCCTGTGTACACGTATCCGGCATAACAAAGGAAGCCTGCCGATCTCAGCTAATGGACATCAGCTCTAGTTCTGAGCTTTATTTCCTTTACATGGAATATTGAAAATTAAGAATTGAGACTTTTTGAGTAATATTATATCAGCCATTAAAAAACTGATCAGTTCATTTTAGCTCATACAAAATGTAATTAAGCCACACATAATATTTAAGATTTTACTCGGATCATCTCAGGGCAATATTTATTGGGTCAAAAAACCCTTAAAAAAATACAATTTCCTATTAAATAATATTCGAATATTTTTGTTATTTTATTTTTCGCACATTTCTCATCATAACGGCGGATCCAAGAAGCTAAAAATAATATAAATGTCTCGCTGCATACCGACTTGTATATATATAATATTAATAATGAAAACAATTGTATGAATACAATTATGTTATTTAATATTTATTCAGAGGAATTAATTTATCAACAAATATTCAATGAGAAATAATTAACAATGAATCAACAAAGAAAAATCACTCATTAACAAAATACATTAAATCTGTATTTTATACATGTATAGGTATTTTTAAAAATAAAAAAATCAGTTCAGCTGTATTTATACAAATCAACACTGGTCAAAAATTTGACAAAAATAATAAAAAAGGTCAAAATTAAATAACTGTAGATCTAGAGCCTATTTGTAACATTTTAAAAAGAATAAAAAAGGAATGTAATTAGGAGTGCACATATAATTTCATTCTAGGTGTTCTTTACAATAAGATGGTAGAATTTATATTACTATACAGCTGTAGTAAGTTTTACTATATCACGGCAATACAGGTAAATCAAAAAAGTTAAATTCTCAGTGTTCAATATGTGCATGCATGCATGTATAAAATTTATACATTTATTTGACATTCACCATATATAGTGAATGTCAAATAAATGTATAAATTTTACATAAAATACAAGAGATTCTACATACTGTATACACATTTTTAATAAATTCTCTAGCAATATATTTTTCTTGTGCAATTATAACCATAACAGCCCGTCTTTTCTCCTATGGAACTCAACAAATCTAATAATCAACCTAAATTTATGTTAAGGCTGTTCCATTTAACAAGGGGGAGGGTGGACCAGAAAATTTCAGACCATCGATCCCCTCTCCCCAACCCCGATTTTTGACAGACCCCCCACTTCACCCCTGCTTCCTTAACCTACATTAAGATATTAAGAAATTACTGGTCAACCACCCCCTCCCCATCTTTTTTTCTTTTGGAGAACCCCCCCCCCCCCCTCCACTTTTTCAAAAAATTCCCAGTCCAATCGCTCCCCCCCCCCCTTTTTTTTAAATGGAACAGCCATTAAGCACTTGTAGCAATTTACAAATTATTATACAATATAAAAATATTATTACTTTATATAAAGATCATGAAGATAATTGAACTCCAGCAGTCTGGACAAAACTTGTTGAAATTTTTTAATATGCTTGCAGTGTAACGAAAAGTAAGTTTCGATTAGCGAATAGTTTCAAGCATTTGTAGACGTTTTCAATGAATAAATCTACTTATTATATTTTCTGTCTCATTCCGACTTCGGTCGACAGTTAAATTATTCTCAGATGAAGTTGAGATATTCCTCCAAAACAGTTAGGTTAACAAAGCTGTATAGGCCCAGATGCAAAATAAATACCAATTGAATAGGTTTCAAAATTGCAATGCAAAAGCTTCAAGCCAAATTTCAAACCAAATATTTTTTCTCATTAAAACAAATTACCCATGGGGACACTGTTGGTCAAACAGTCAAAAACATATCATGTATTTCTATGGCTGCCCTAGCCTAATAATTTTCTGAAGAATATTGACTTAAAAGCTTTGGTTTGATACACAACAGTATTCTCGTTACATTGCCATGCATATCGAACATCCTAACATGGATTGATCACTAAAATATGAAATTCATTGAGTGTGCCATACATTATGTACTGTAAATAGTGATGTTTAATAACATTCATCAATGGCTAGATAATACCTAAGGCATTTTAGGCCACACTTATTTCATCTTAAGCTTCTTGGGTGATTCGGATCTTCGCAGGGCAATTTTTACTTAAAGTCTGTTGGTCGAAAATTAAAAGATACAATAAATTTTCATATTAAATAAATTTTTTGTGACCTGTCATTTCTTATGTCAGCACATTTCTCATCATATCGGCCGATCCGAGATGCTAGAAATTAAATAAGTGTCACCTTATCTCATTTAAATTCATTAAGACTAGGGTGGCACTTATAAATTTAATTTTTAGCTTTGGATCTGTCTACATGATGAGAAATGTGCTGACAGAAAAATAAATAACATGTCCTAATGTCTTACTTACTAACTACATGAAATTTTATTCTTTTTTTGCATTTTCAACAGCCCGACCGACTAAACTTACCCAAGAGGAAGCTTGGCCAAAAAACCAAACAAAAAAAGTTCAAATAAGCATGGTCACTGGCCTAAGGCATTTTTGAAGGACTAGTGGTATAAATCACATTTGAGCTTGCATGTAACTAATAGCAAAAGATGCAACGGCCGTAACAGCCACTAATTTCAGTCCTTTAACGATTTGTTCCCAGATTCTGTTAAACGACATTCCCATCATACACAGCCGAGCAGGATTGCGGGGACTTGGGAAAGTCATCAAGGACAAATTGTAGGCATGCCCCGCTTCGTTTTCTTGATCCATAGCAGTGTAGCAATTGCCGAGAATGAGAAGATATGCAGCCGTTCGCTTTTCATTTAAATCCTTCTGACCTTCGATGCTAGAATCTCGTTCTAGTCGTTGGAGGATACCTTTCGCCAGGGACGGTTCACGCAGTTGGATGTGGCATAAAGTGGCGAGGACGTTAGCCATGAAAGATGCGCTGTAGATTGCGGCACTGTTCTCAGCATTGCCGAGGACTTGGCACAATGATAACGATGCCGAGCGATCCATTTCAGTTGGCAATGTACCCCGGACGCATTTAGCCACCATCATGTCGTAACAGACGACATACCGATTCCACCGATACCACAACTGCTTGAAGTAGACGGAGCTATCGCCCTTCTCCACCAACTTATCATCTTCGTCAGGCAGATCGTTGTAATACCACGGATCGGAATGAATGTTCGCAAGAACTTGGCTCAACTCCTGCAAAGCCTCGTGATACTTTCCTTGGGAGTAGAATAGGTTTGCCAAACGTAAACGACACAATGATCCATCGGATGTTTTTGACGTCATCAAATTACTTTCTGCTTCTTGCAGCAAGTACGTCTTTTGTCTTCTTACGATGGTCGCTTGCGCCTTCGCTTGACACAGAGCACCAAGATGGTTTTCAAGGAGAGATAAGTAAACACCGACATAAGGCGCCGGGTCGGGATTATCTCTTTGTATTGCTCGTTTAATATCACGATTTAACGCAATCGCCTCTTCGAATGAATATTTATGCACCTTGACGTACCCTGCTAACACCAGGAATTGAGTATTTTCTTGAAATTCGTTGAACATACTCACTCTGTAAGTTTGCTGAAGTCTAGTGTTTAAGATATCACACAAGTCGGTGCCTGATAGAGTCATTTCTTGGCCAATGCACTTCAGAGGTACATACTCCGAGTTGACCAGAGCAGTTTTCAGGTTTTGTTTCATGTCATCTAAGAGCTCTTCAGTGTCTAGAACATGCTCTTCGCTGACTTCAAGAAGAAGATTCCAGTCTTCGATGAAATAATGCGGCATTTCGCCCTTTCGAAGGTAATCACAGAATCGGTCCAGGAAGGCTTTTACAAACTTTAAGACAGTCGAAGGATCGCTACTATCAGCAGCCAACTGCTCTTCGAAGATCCACAATAAACAATGGTTTATGTGTAGGACATCAAAAGCTTTTCTAAAGTCATCTAAATTGTGCAATAAAGCATAAATAATCTCCATGACGGTGTGTTGTAACGGGGTAAAGGACTCAATCAAGACACGCTCGGCTTGTGCAAAACTGTAGGTCCAGTCACATTCTCGACCTTGAAGAAAGGTCGTTTCGTCCTCGTCGTCTTCTTCTGATTGTTGAAACCGTTTACGTTCATTTTGTTTCTCACACCAATCTTCCATTTCTTCAGCAGTGACGCGCGAATCAGGTACAAGCAAGCAACCCTCCTTTTGGACGAGTTGTATGAGCGCTCGATTGGGCCATCCGGACGGGCGAGATCTCATGATCCAGTCTCGCCCCGCTTCAGGCCATTCCGGACACCACAGCGCAGGGATTGGTTTGACGCTGTACACGATATGTCCGCTATCTCCCTTGCCTACGTATTTTCCCTCTAAGTCATCTGGATACTGCGGTGGATTTATCTCTAACCCAGTTAATAGAGAATACTTGCATATGTTCGGTTTGTACGTGCACAATATATTGGACGATACATCTCGAAAACATTCCTCGTACCTGGTCCCCGATAGGTAAAATTTCGGTAAATTAAAAGAATCCTTCAAAACATGAGCTGATCGATCATCAAATTCTAGTCCATAAGACCCGCGCAACATTTGCGTGTACGTTCGACCTGACATCCATAACTTCACACGTCCGGGGTGCTCCTGACGTGTCATGTAGTACAGCAGCGGACGTTTATCTTTATACTCCACCGTGACATCGTGAAGCACTAATGCGTGGCGGTGAATATGGTATATAGCTTGCGACGGTGCTTCACGTCTGATGCAAAACACTTTATCTTCTATAGCATACTTCAATGTTGCTGGTGTTGCACCGAAACCATCTCCGTTGAGTACATACGAAAAGTCAGGATCAGTATAACAAAGAGTTGTAAGGCAATCCAACGCCTTGTAATAATCTCCGAAAGTAGAACTCAATTTGGAATCGTAGAATGTTCGCAGCATAGCAGCTACGACGTCATCATGAATCAGTGATGGTGAAGCTCCCCCTGCTGCCATGGTTACCGACAGGTGCTCAATTCCAACTGAAAGACAAAATAAACAAGATTTGATGAATTTCATTCTTGATCATAATTGATTAATAAGAGTATTAATAAGTGACTTAAGAGTATTAAAAGGTATTCACAATATACATGTAATTGTACCAATGTAGAATTATTATCATTATTGTAACTTAATGTAAGAGATATATACCAAGTTCTGGACTCTGGAGTGGTGAATCACTGAATGAGTGAGTTTTTCAACCAGTTTACATTAAAATGTTAAATTTATTCTGGTTCTCTCATTAAAATATGAAGAAAATAGTCAAGTCTAGACTAGAGGAGCGAGACAGCAACCAAATGAGTGAGACTAGTTCCGCTAATGCCAGTGACAGTGCTGCACTGCTGGGCTATGTTGTGTTATTGAAATTTAGAACCATAAAATCATAAATGATAGCCCGGCAGCGACAAAATTGAATTAGCACTTATCAAATGCATATGTAAAACAATGCTGTCAGTGTCAGGGATAAACAATTAATTCTCAATACCGTTCCCATATTTTTACAATTGTCCCTCCTCCAAAACTCAGCAAATAAATCACCAGATTTTCGCCCAACGTTAGCAACCGCAAACTAACACTGCTGACAGCTTAAATTATCGATCTTTGATATCGTATTACATTAGGCAAGGTCAAATACTAACTTTCTATTCATCAATTCCTTTCTAAATGCATTTGATCTCTGCAAATCGGATGAATTTATCTTCGATTCCGTCCATTAACTACAATAGTTCTGTAAACGTCCGCCAGGGGGGGGGGGCCGATGAAGAAAAGGTTAAATTTTACCACCAGGGGACCAGATATGGGATGACTCAAAAAGCGGGACCAACGGGCGGGACAGGCGGGACGGTCTAAAAGGCGAAATGGCCTGCCGGGACGCATACACGGCGGCCGCGGCCTGTAATATATGTTTTATTGACATTTCAAATATCATCTTTGATACATATGTCACAATTGTTATGCAGAGTAAGCTAAAAATTTCCCAGCACGTATAGGTGTTACTAACTAACTAACCAATCAGTCGTAAATTTACTATGGGTAAGTTTAAGCATATATTTGCAGGAGTATTACATACACTACATAATAACATATATATATATATATATATATATATCACATATTGAATTACATATCACAAATGAATCACAAATCTCATCTTGGTGCACCTACATCAATCAATCGCACAGGTATGTGCACTCTATTCAGGTCATCCTAACAGGCCACTGATCGATGTCCCTACCAGTGGGGCTTCGGATGGCAACATTGCGCTGACCCATCTTTGACTTACAATATGTTTTAAATATCTAGGGTGATTTCTTCACACTGTATCCAAGTTCAGCTGTCACCTTTACATTCCAAATTATTAGCTGTAATGTTAGTGTAATTTAGGTCATACATAAGCTTTTATGTATTTTGGTTTCTCCTCTTCATACTGTCGGTAATATATCTGCCTAGAGCATCTGTAATAATTTTTTCTTGGCTGGTCATTAGTGCTATGAATCGGTTTGGTACATTGTTACTCTCTCATTTAAAATTTTGGGCATTTTAACAGGAAGTGTTCTTCATTTTCAACCTGATTATCATTGCAGTGAATACAGATTCTATCATTTACTGGGGTTTTTGGTCTAGTGTACCTGCCGGTTTCTATTGCTAAATTATGAGAACTAAGCCTATGTCTCGCAATGACCAACATTATGTTTGGTATTCTTTGGTTCTGATAGGTAGTTTTCTAGTTTGAATTCTTTTTTGAACAGTTTATATGTTCTGAGTTTAGGGTTTAATTCGGAATTATTTATTTCATCTAGACATTTTTCCATGTACGTTTTTTGAAGCTCTTCTTTAATTTTGTTATATTGGACACTGCTTATATTTTGTTCAGTCAAAAAGGCTAGTCTGGCTTGCATTGGCTAAAATTTCTTGGACTCTAGAGCACCAGTTTTTCTTCCCAGCATTGTGTAAGTCTAGCAGGACATGGTATGCTTGTTTTACAGGATGGCCGTCCTTTAAAGTGAGGATACGTTTCCAATATTTCAATAAACAACACTTTATTTTTAGGGCTAGTGAGAACCGTCCCAGTTCAGGATATATAGCAATATTCGAAGATAACAGTTTTACATTCAGGATTCTTTTCATATATGCTAAATGACTTTTCTCCAGGTCTACGAGATCTTTGTCACTGAACCAAACTTCTGATGCACATTCTATAATGGGGCTTATCTGGGTGTCAAACATTTTTAGAGCCAGACTTGGTTGTAGGTGTCCTACAGCTGATTTTGCATATGAGTTAAGAGAGAATATGGTATTTCTGGCTTTGTCTGCAAGATTAACGAGGTTTTTCTTGAAAATACTTCTTTCATTTGTAAAGATTGTTCCTAAATATTTGTATTTTTTTGCTGTTTCAATAGTATCATCCCCAAACTGAACGTTATTTACATTTTGCCCCTTGTCAAAGACTACTACATTTGTTTTAGTGAGACTAACAATTAGGTGCCACTTCTTACAGAACTCATATAGGCCATTGATTAAATTTTTAAGTCCAACAGTTGTTTCTGAGCAAAGTATTATGTCATTTGCATACAAAATGTAAGTTATTATAATATTGCTAACCATATTTACATACTCGTTATGCAGGTAATCTCTTAGGTCTGTTAAGAATTCAGTAAACATTTGTGGGCTCATCATACCCCCTTGTAACACTCCATATTCACTATCTATTTCACGCCCTACCCCATATAAAAACCGGCCACATTTTAAACCCTATCTAGATGCAGTAGACGTCTACAGGATGCCGTTTTCTCCTATTACAGACGTATGTATGGTATAAAATTCACTAATATCTAGACGTATATGGTATGAATTTAAACAAGTAAGAATTGCCGGAAAAAGTGCAGTATAGCGCACCCAAATTTATGACCATATTTAGCGAGCCTCGTTGCTTGGCTTATGACGTAAAATGCTTGAAATCAATGTATGACGTCACAAACAAACGACGGCGGATTTCATTTCATGGTAAGACATTGTTTATATCTATTATTTTCTCGGGGGCTCCTGCCCCCACACCCCCCGCTACAATACACAAACATGTGTGCCAGCACGAAATGTGGCCAAAAATAGTGATATTTTTTAAAATTTCATGGACGCCATTTATGGGCATAAATTAGGGTCCGCTATACTGCACTAAACATAATTGCCACCCACTGTTGGGGAGCCAGATATATCTATTATACGTTAAATTTCATGTATAGTATGTATTATGTGTGTCTGTCGTCTATCTGTGTGTCTGTCCTCTATCTGTGTGTCCATGCCTTTTTTGTGTATAGCCAATAAATGGCAATGTGTAAACTTATTCAAAGTTGACTTGTGTTTATTAACTGCTACTACTACTACTAATATCTACTACTACCTACTACCTACTACTATTACCAAGTGCTATTACTACTTTTACTATCATTACTACAACCACTGTGGGGCCTGTGGGAACCCACTGTGAATATGGATGCGGGAACTGCAGCTCAATTGTTAGTGTTATTGCTTAGTACTAAGTACTTAAAGAGAGAAGATGCAATAGGAATGATGAACAACGTGTGGGAGATCCTTATAAATTAACCTAGCCAGATACCGATATTTTCGACCACTGACCATGAGTTGTTTGTCCAATTGTATGTAGGCCCTTCGTTGGATAGTTTTAAATTTGAATATGTGTGGCGATTGGCTCAAAAACTAGACCACTTTATCGTCACTGACTTGAGGTACCCACGATCACACTTGCCTGAGTTAAGGAAACAAATTTAGCAATGGTTCTCTCTGGCAACAGAAAAGGCACTTGGGGGCGATCCGGGAACTAAAATGCTGCGGAGGCCAAACGGTCAAAAGAGGTGTCCTTTGAAGCAGATATGTCAAGTAAGTCTATATGTAAAGGTAGGAGAACTGGACACCTCTGCCAAATCTACTACACAGTTCTCCGCGTTGCTAACTTCACTGCAAAATAAGGAAAAGAAGAAGCCAGTGACATCGACTCCCCGTTATCCTCCAGACCTGCCCCCTTTGGCGGACCTAGACCCAATGGGAGCTCCTCTGGGATGTGTGTTCCATGACCCCAACGACAACACTTTTGATCTTGGGTGGCTGGAACAAGAGGAACCTGGCCAGAAAACATGGGCAAAAGAGAAGCGTAGGCAGAGTGAAGAAATGGTAGACGATGACCTGATCGACCTCGCTTCACATGTGTCCTTGAGACCTCGAGGTAATGTTGGGACCCAGAGTTGGCCCACTGCACAGAGGGTCACGGTGTGTGAGCCTGTAGGTCCACTGGACCATGAAAAAGACAAAAGACAAGACATTGAAGCACAGGATGAAGCACCTCACCTGTTTGCGGCCAGGGCCAGGTTCAGAGGCTCTAGGAAGGAGGACCTCCCTCTGGAAACGCCCAAGAGTTCTAAATCCAAATTTAGAACACCTAGAACTTCCAAAGGCGTCGCCAGACTGTTCACCTCAAAAGGAGGAAAAGGAGATAAGACTCTCTGGGTGAGGGTACCTACAGGGGGGCAGCCATCAGACTCCTCTGACAGCTCCAGTGACTCGGACGGAAGTAATGACGTCACGGTGGACACCATGGCATTAAGGAAAAAGTTGACGCAGAAGTACGAGAAAACAGCCATTGCGCTGTTTAAACTATCCCTCAAGGAAGCTGCAAGGTCATGGTTCCAAGACCTTCCCAAGAAACTGTCAAAGGACCTACTGAAGGACGAATTCTTTAGTAGGTTCCATATTGATGTGGGGTCACGTACATTGGCCTCACAGCAATTTTGGGATTTCGAGAGGCTGGAAGGGGATATCCTGACTACACCGAGGGCTACAATAACTATGGCTACCCCCAGTACAGTAACAGTGGGCCCCACAACACTAACTGGACACCACAGGGAAACCAGACTGAACATAGGGCACCACCACAGGAGCAGAACACGACGCCTGCCACTCCCCAGGACAGTTGTGAGAAAGGCCAGAGGAATGAGTCTCTTCCTCGGGGAGCTCAGTAAGAGTGCCTGTTGAGTTTCTCACCTTCGTTGGCCCTTTGGCGACTTTTAGTGAAGCTTCAGAACCAGATAATACACCTGAGCCTGTGATTATGGTAAAGCCAAAGAAGGAACAACAGGCAGACATCAGGACAATCACAAATGCTAATCCCACCCAGCCAAACAACGATAAGACAGGCCCAATTGAATCACGGCCCTGCGGATGGACGCCTATAATGGTATCCCATGCTATTTGGGGAGGGACCAAAGGGAAAGGATTCGTGTAGTAATAGACACTGGGGCAGTCCGACCCCTGGTCTCTGCACACACAGTGAATAACAGCAACTACCTGTCTAGTCTGCCACTGGAGCATACTAAAGAAATTATATTTTACGCAGGGGATGATGGGACATTGGTCTCACATTGTATGATCAGGGCTGAGTTGACAACACTGACAGGAACCAACCTCAGCGTGCCGCTACATGTTACAGAGGGGCTGACTGATGACTTGATCTTATTGGCAATGATGTGCTGCAGGAACTGCACACAGTCATCAAGGTAGCTACCAAAGAAGTGCAAGTAGAGTACCCCACTAATCACATAGTGGCTGAGGAAACAGTGCAATTGCCCAATGGCATCCTGCCTATGACTAGGCGGCCGATCGTTTTAACAGTACAGCCAGTCTGGGCTCCTTTTATCACCAATACTCACTAGGGTGTAGCTGATCCCCTTTGATTTAGCAGAATACGTCATATCGAACTCAACTTTTTTCTATGAGTGAGGTTCGGTATGTAAATGATTATGGTGCAATATGATGGAAATCGATTGATGTTAAGGGGCTCCTCATTGCGATTGAAAAGTCTGTTTTATCATAAAATCGCAATTTTACACCCAAATTTCCCAACACCATTAAATGTAAACATGAACCAGAAAATGGCAAGAAAAATAATTTCAGAGGCATGAAAATGAATCTAGCTTTAATTATGCTACATATAACAGCATTTGGCACTTAATATTCACCACAAAAGTCTGTCTAAAGATGCAAGAACCAGGTTTTACGTTCCTCCGATTTCGCCTTTTCCTTTGGTTGAGGACTGATTTTCTATTGTTCTCGACAACTTGAAGTACATTCTGATAGACATCCTCACTTTTTGCTGACGAAAGAAATTCAGCTGCCAGCTTGACGCCGCGTTCAGCACTGTCGTTACACACTCGAAGTTCACGTGCAACTTTCACGCCTTGCTTGTATGAATCCAGTGTGTCCCACTCATTTGGAACTTGTTCTAGAAAAATGGCGTCAATGTGGAGTAAATCAAAGAATTTCCAAGAATCTGAGCCGCATAAATCTTCTAACTCTGTCGTTTGTGAATCAAAGTTTGGTAACATAGGCTTTCCGTATCCAGTTCCCCTGTGGCTTTCATGATTTTCTTTTTTCGGTGATCGAAGTATTGCTTCTGCGATTCTGTGCTTCTGCTCTAAGTCCACTGAATTATCAAACAAGGTAAGAGAATCATTTCCGGCACCAGATACCACAAATGATTTTGAAAGCCTTTCATTACCGCATTTCCCACAACAGAATCGATTTTGATGAAGTTGGTGATATTTCTGAGCAACAGTAGGTCATTTCGCGGTGCCGAAGACGGTAGTGGGCAGGTGAACCACCAGGGAACGTAAATATGAACAACAAACCTCACAAACCTAGCTATTTTGTCCATTTGTGCATTAGTGGCAATACGATCGGGCAAGTCCACTATCGTGTCGCGTAAAAGTACCATTTTTACTGCATACAGCTGCCGATGATTTTACTCCCTTCAGCTTCGAAATATAGCAGAGTTAGATCCAATAATTCTCTATAGTCGCCGCGGGGTAGCAGATTGCTTCCAGTTTTGTGGTTTCTCATGAACTTTAGAAGATCACTAATTCTTTTCACCACAAAAGAGCTCTACCTAAATGTTCTTGGATACAAATACAGCCAGCCGTCAAATGACCGGTGTTGACAGAGGTCATGTCAAACACCATAGCTGACATGTTCTGAAGACAAGTCAAATACCATAGCTGATATGTTCTGAAGACAATTCCATTCCTCTGCCAGACCGATAGTCGCATTACTAATCAGATCCCCTGCTCGCTGAAACGACTTGATGGGTAACGCTGGAACACCGAGCAACTTTACGCCACTGATGCCAGAAATCAACTGGAAGTCTGTTATCCTTCACGTATTTATCAGATAGAGTTTCCATCAATTTACCATCCCAGTGGATAGCCACGTCAATCGGAGCAGTCCAATCAGAATGGATCTTCTCAGAAATTTCAGTAACTTTTTGTCTACGATAACGATATGACTGAGTCAGGTTCAGATTTATGGATGAAGTGTTACCTTTACAAGAGCTTATAAGGGACTCCACAGTCACTGCTAAGGCTGTGCGTGAGATGTTATTTCGGACTGTCGTAGACACTAGTTTCGGTGCTTTGAGGATATCATACGGAATGTGAACATCAGATCCAGTTTTCTTCAGCCTTCTATGAGGAATAGTACACTTAGGCGGTGGAGTAAAGTCCTCATCTGGTTCGTCGGATTCTGAAGACAAGGTTTGGTCATTTTGCTCAGCGCTGCACTGCGATGCTAACTGTCGCTCTATTTCCCTTTTCTGTCGAATTTGTTCTGCCTGTTTTCTCTCAAGAACTTTCCGCTCTGTCGAGGCGAGCTTCGTGTCCACACCACCCATCGATGCTGTCTGATCTTTCATCATTTTTCGGAGGAATTCCTGGTCCTCTGGGTTCGAAATATGTTCTAGAGCATCCCGTGGCCAGAAAGGGAATGTCTGTACTAGCTCTTCTTTGAACTTCTGGATCCGTGATGCTGGTTTCCCGGATTTCCGGCAAGCCTGTGGAATTTTCATCACTTCTTGCATCTCACTGTACAGATTTTCAATTTTTTCTGCCATTTTGTACACATGTACTGTAGGTATCCTTGCTTTTCGATAAAACATGGAAGCCGTGAGCACAACTTGATTAGCAGCTTGCCTGAGCGGCCTTCTGGACCTTAATTCGGAGTTTTGTAGTTCACACATCCTAAAACAGTCATGTAATTCATTGCTAGAACTTCATGAAAAAAGACAAATGAACTGGTGTACTCATATTAAAATATCCAAAATAATATCAACATGGAATATTATTGGCAAGAACAAAGCATAATCTATTGGAGTGCCTAGCATATTAGTGGTTGCACAGTAAGTTGTGCAAGCACTGAAAATAACTAAATAAAGAGTTTTATAAACAATCACGGTTGGCTGGAGATATTCAATGGTTTTTTTTACTAACAATAACCACCAATGTGAAGTGGCAAAGCACTTTGAAAGACTGAAAAGTTTGCATATACTCTCAATTCATAACGAAGTGCATGGCATCCATGCCAGCAATCTAAATCCTAAACTAAGAAGCTATAAATTATACAAACAGGAATATAAGCTTGAACAATACCTATGTAGCCCAATAAACATAAACCATACACTCGCTCTAGTAGGATTTAGGATTAGTTCCCATAACTTATGTATCAAGACAGGTCATTCATTACACCCAACCTAAAAACAAAAATAGAAAACAGACTTTGTATTTACTGTAGTGCTAAAGAAACTGAGGATGAAATACATTTCCTGCTAGATTGCTACCGGCTATACATCCTTCAATGAATCTAGTAAACTGTTATTTTGAAATTGTAAACTTGGTGCTAGGAAAGGTAGATCTTTAGATGTCGGTATATGACATCCAGTATTAAATGCTATCCATTGTGATTTAAGTAGTGGATATAATTAGCGTATTTTAAATATGTTAAGTAACTTTTTGTTTTTTGTATTATTGTATTACGTATGATTGTATTAATGTGTATCCTGTACATGATATATAGTCAATAAAATTTATTGATTAAATATATAAATTTGTTAATTACATACATATTTCATCATACGTCTATTAATTCATAATTTTATATATGTTGTAAATTAATTGATTTCATACACTTGTATAAGTTATCTAGAAAGGGTCATACTTAGGCCAATATATGCATATATGAAACTACAAACAATCTTTTAGAAATAGAATTTGAAGTTTCATGCTGTTATACCAAACCCTTCTATGTCACATGCAGAGTGGTTCGAAGGAGGTTCTCAGAATTTTCAGAAATTTTACACATCCACAGATTGACTTGAAAACCATGATAAACTAAGTCAGAATTCTTTAATTGTATTTAGTTTTTCTACAGGAGCATCTCTTGAGCCATTTTTCATAAATTTGCTCTGATGCAACAGAGAAAATACCTATCTTTGAGGCTTCAATAAATATGGATGAAACTCTCAGAAATAAGTCAGAAATATACAAAAATGGTTTCAAATGATGACAAAATTTAAAATGATAGTCATTTAAGAAATATTTACTATTTTCTTTATTACTGAAACTTATACAATGTTGACATATCAAATATTTTCTTTACTGTAGTATAATTTTTATTTGCACCGTTTCTGATTATAAGTTTGGCAAAACACTTTTAAGTAGAAAATGAGGTGAGAAACCATGGGAATTTTTTATTTCCAATTTTCGTAATTTCTGCCAAATTTTCTAAATAATTGTAAAACCTGTTATTTTGCAACAGACTATTTTTTGTCTATTTTCTGTTCGAAATAGTAGTAAATATAATTCATATCTAATAGTAGTTTATGATATCAATGATTTTTCTAGCAAATAGAGGCAATTAAATGAAAATAAGGTTCACCATATGTTGCCAGTCAAAATAAAATTATGCAATAGGGTGACGTCAAATATAAAAAAGCTTGGCATGGAAAATCTACTGATTATAGACCGATAATACTCAAACTTAAATTGCAATAAATACCCTTCTGTAAAGTTTTAATGTAAACAAGGTTTTTTTTTGTTTTTCGTTTTTTATAAATTTTGCTTTATTTAGTGTACTCTCATAATTTTACCATGCAATTTGGGCCCACCTTTCCACACAAAATGCTGCCCTGTTTCATGAATTTAAAAGATATTGATAAGACAAGCTAAACACAAATAGTAAAGATGTTGAGCTTGCTTTTTGTAGATATGGCCAAGAAGACAAGAGTAGAAGGAGTAGAAACCCGGCACGTTCAAAGGTTCAGTCAGTGTCTCAGATGAGTTTGGAAAGATCTGTGAAATTTTACCTTATCTTGTCTATCACCCCTTTGATTACCACAAATCACTGAGAAAAATGGGTATTAGTATAAAAAAAACTTAATCTCGACCACAGTGATAATGGTAATAATAAGTGTGTTCATGAGTATGCTGCACATGTACATATTTACCTGTGGACAACATAGTCCTGCACGCTATAATCTCTGAAAGTTTAAACTCTCTAATGTCAAGGGATATCAAACCTATTAATTTTTAGCTTGTCAAGTAAACTTTATTATAATAATTTCAGGTACTTTCTTGCTCACAGTGTCACACACAAACATTTTAAGTAGAAAGTTTAATTCAAAGTCAGTTTCATGTGTACATTTTTATACCTGTGTTTTTTTCTATTTTGGTTGCAACTTCATTCAATTAAAAGGTATAGTCATATCATGTAGTTGTCACTAAAGAAGCATGTTGTTATTATCAATTGACTGTTTCATACATTATGGCAAGAGCATACTGTCGTATGATACCAGGAGGAGCATCCTCCTCCCCAAAATATATAAAAAAGAAATCTAGTTACCACGTAAATAATAATGAACATTGTAATAATATACCCAAAGTTATTAAAGATGTAATTATAGGTTAAGTGACAGTGATTTTACCAATGAATTAATATGTAATATTTTGTAATAATTCCTAGAAGTATATATGAACCCCAAGGGACACCTAGTCTAGTATATCTATGTGTATTGATATTATGTCTTAATGTAATTTAGATTTGAATTTAATAATGCCATGTTATATATAATGAACAAAATAAGTTGTATAAACTGTAAGCATGTAATATGATCATTCACATAATTTACGCTGTATGATTATAATTAATGTGCCCACTGTAGGGCTATTAAATGTATTAATGTTTGATTGAAACTTAATCTTGAGCGCCCACTGTAGGGATGAATAAAGAAACTGTGTATAATTAATGAATTACTTGTAAATCCCACCGCAGGGATGTAAAATGTCATAATATATGTCTATGAAAATAATTTTTATGTACACATTGTATGAATATTAATATACTAATACATGCTTATAATCTAGAATTCCCACTGTAGGGACATATAATCATATATATATGTGTAGTAACAAAATGTATAAAATTTGATATTGTGTAATCAATTGGATATTGTATGTGATATAAATGAATTATATATGATTAACTTTGGTCTGAAATGTGCATGTTACACATATACAAGCTAAGTTGTGCATTCCTTGGCCAGTAATACGCAGAGGGGTAAAACAGAATTAGCTCATATCTGCACTTCTCCTGAAAACCCGCTGTAGGGCACTGCTTCTCGCAGCTACTAGGCTAAGCCAAATTGAAAAGGGGGGGGTTTAGAAAGAAGTATATAACTAGGGGAAAAATTAGTAGAACAGAGAGGACCTCAAGAAGTAGAAGGAGAATAGAAGAGATAAGAGAGAGAGAGAGAGAAACAGAGAAAGAGAGAGTCTGGGCAGTCAGTAGAAGAGAACTGAATATAGAGAAATAGCCTGAGAACACAGTGTAAAAGGCACAGGCCTTTTGCTCTTTAATGTAAACTAAATAATGATTCATAAATTTAATATGTTTAATGTTCAGAGCTATGGAAGTGATGGCTGCAGATGGCCATCACTGATTGCAGTCTCATCTGAACAATGTGTAGGTCATTAGTGGAGGCTGGGGATCCATCAATGTACTATGGCCAGCTGGCTAGATTGTACTCCTCTGCTTGATCTTGATCCTGGTGGCCGAAATGAGATCAAGGGTGGTTGGATCTTCCTGGCCTAATGACAGTGCAGTCTCCTGGGGTATGGAGTTAATGAGGAGAGGAGGGTGTGGGTCTGATTGCCTGCCACCTGTCCTGTGTGACCAAGTACACTCATGGGTATGAGTTAATGCATGAATGAGTTTGACCATTGTATGGCAGGAGAGGTAATGGATGACTGGCTTTGGGTGCTCAGTTGTGGGGGTGTGCTTGGCCACAGATGAAAGGGATTGATTAGTGATTGTGATTGTTACCCCCTCCATTAGGGAGGGCTCTTTGTGTATTGAAATGATATAAATAATAAACATGGAAAGTATCTGATCAGTTTGGTTTTGACCAACATGCAGAGCAGACCAGCTTGACACAACTTACTGTTTGAGTTATCATTTATGATGGGACTATCAACTACTGGAAGGAGACATACTATGTCACTAACTACACTGAGGATTTTACAACAGTAAGTACAAGATTGTTTAGAAATTCAATGTTTATTAGATATTATTAACTATAGGAATTGTGTATGGTCAAGGAATGCCAACTTATATTGCACACTGTTTGTAGGTTCACTGTTTTGACTGTGTTTTTCAATCTTGAATATTAGTTACTCTTGTTTATATCTTAATCTGTGTGCACTGTATTCTTTATTAAATATTTGAAATTTACTATTACTGTCCTAGTCCATTCACTGAAATCAGAATCTAGTGACCTGTAACGGAATGACTAGATGAAACTGAATCATTCATTTAAGAAAATAATGAAATATAGAAGTAAACAATTTAATACAATCAATTAAATATCATTCACAAAGTAAGTTAACAGATCATTGACAACAAGACTTTCGGCTGAGTTCTAGAATTTCCATACTTTTGATAAGACCTTTGTCACCTTCTGCAAAATCCCGGCTTTGGACTAAATAACTTAATTAACTTAATGAGTAATTAGTGCCAATCAATAATACAAAAACTTCCAAGAAATTAAAAAATAATGTTGTATTTTACCAAAATTGCATAAATTGTCACTCAGCATTATTATATAAACAGACGAAAAGAAAAGCCCATGAATAAGGATGAAAAGTGTAAAACGTGTAGGGCCTATAATTTATAATAGTATAAATATTCTTTGCCAGTTTCAGGAGAAAAACGAGCAAAATACATTGCTTACCAAAGGTTATATAAAGCCCTATATACAGTGAATTGTCAATATTTAACACTAAAGACACTGTATTGCATATCATTATAATGTGAAATTATCTGTTTACAGAGATTTTTGTAATGCCAAAAATTGCCACTTCTTTGTTATGCAGATCAATACAAACTAACACAAGACTTTTCAAAATTTATTACCATTGTGTTGTAGTCTTATATTCCTTCATTATGGGGTTTGTTTCTCGCTTCTGTGATGAGGTCCGGGTGGACCTGTTGACCGCCGGAAGTCAGGATGTGTCCCTTGCAGTGTCATGGAATAAGGGAACACCAGAACCAGTTCAAGTCTTTCTTCAGATCACATCATCATACATCCATTTCAGACCACCTTGTACTCTGCTATTAGCTCTTTCCCCCTTCTGATTCATGCTGTTTACTTCATCTTATTTATATGAACCAAAATGTAACTATTCTGGGTTATTTGAGGGGATTCAGCGTCGTAGTCAATTAAGTAACTACGACGCTGCACTCAAAAGCTTCCTTTTTTCTCTGTGCCCCTGGTGCCCATTTACTGAACTATACTGCTTTGCACATGCCTAGTGCTCTTTTACTGAACTAGACAATCTTGCACAGTCACAGTGTTTATGCACTGAACTAAACTGTTCTGCACATTGCACATGCCTAGTGCTTTTTCACTGAACTAAACAATCTTGCACAGTCACAGTGTTTATGCACTGAACTAAACTTGCTAGTGACATGGCTATGCCACACCATCCGAAACCCGAGTTGCACACTATTTCAGCTTTGTATTGGTCTGTTGGCAAAAATTTTGAATAAATCACCCAAAAAATTCAGTACATGCAAATCTGTCAGCTAGCCGTAACTGGGTCATTGACCAAGTTATGCAGACGAGCACACCCAATCTGCTTTTGACCACGTTCGCGCGAGTGGGATATGCATAGGGGAGGGGGGTGCGGATTATCTGTGGTCATTAAAAAGCCATCGCGGCTCACCTAAAATGTGATAAACTACCCAGTTTCCTCTCCTGTGCATATGACTCTATGGATAAATGTAGCATCTTAATGCCACTACTAAGAGGGGTAGGTCTGATCCCGGTATCTTTTTCCATGCTAATTTTCATCCTCGATGTCCTCTAGCTGACCCCCCCTAAAATCACCAAAAATTTGACCCCACTTGACCCCCACTTGACCCTACTTGACCCTCTTTGATCCCCTGTCCCCATGCTAACTTTCATCGATCCCCATATCTAATTAGCACACGGGTACTTCCCATGCTAACTTTCATCGACCCCCCCCCCCCCTTGATCCCACTTGACCCCCCTTTGATCCCCTGTCCCCATGCTAACTTTCATTGACCCCCCCCCCCCCCTTGATCCCAATATTTAATTAGCACACGGGCACTTCCCATGCTAACTTTCATCAACCCTTGTCAAAGGTCATGACCTCACCAGGTGAGAGCTGTCACCTCAATCCTCTCCTTTGAAGGATGATAGTTCAGCCTAATGCTTACAATTCTACCCCTTTGATCATTATTTCACATGAGTCAGTTTCTAAAAATAAATTACCAATATGCATTGCTATTATATACTAGTCTCATTATACTTAAGTATGGATACATCCTACCACCTGTCTATCCTTTGATGTTATTTGATGGTAACTGATCAAATGTCTCACTACTTGATCCCATGACTCATCTGTTTGGATCTAAAAATACTCTATAACAGCAACATGATCATACATGCTGAACTAAAAATAACTCTGGTCTCTATAAATAAAGAGAGAGAAACATTTTATCATTCAGAAATGGAAAGTCACACAGATAAAATCAGTCTTAAAAAGCTTACTGTTACTTTCAATACTGAGAAAAACATTATTCACCCAATAACTCCTGATGACGAAAGTAGAAATGGCATAATTTGGCAACTTGAAGCTATGAGGAGATTGAATGAAGAAGGAACAAAGGATCATGACCTCAATGAAGAGACTGGTATGAGTCATTCACTGCAGGTCATCTAAGGTCATCAACTGTAGGTCATCTAAGGTCATCAAGTATGCTGCATGTCCAGACTTGTTTGACCCTCCCATAGACCAATCAAATTACACTCTAATCTCATCCAATCACAGTACTTCATTTCCACTTCTGATTACTATGAAGAGATGAGCCATCCTGCCAAATCTTCAATATCAGCATGGCAAAACGATCTTTATTTGATGATAACTCAAGAGTTAAAGCTCCAAGACTTTTACCTTACCATATCAAGGAGATTCAGCATAGAGTTGCCAGGAGATATGGCTATGAAGAAAGGAACTTCAGAGCAACCTTTGATCAGCAATACATGGGTCATAGATTGATAGACATACAACAACAACTTGAGGACATGTTTCAAGATGTAGTTGACAAGGCAACAGAGAGACATGGACCACATGATAAGGCAAGAGTTGTCATACAGCACAATGATCTCAGACAGGATATTGTTATTCATATGAGACCTGAATCCCTCATCACTGGAAAGACCATAATGGACCGCATGGAAAAAGTGCTACAGTCTGATGAGAGTCTCAGTGTTGACAATTCTTTCCATGTTAATTTTGGTATTTTTCATCCTGACAAAGGTGGAGGCAGTCCTATCATCACTATTCCAGAAATACCAAATGATACTACAGGTGTTGCCAGATCCATCATTGTCTGCATGGCCAAACTAAGGAAAGACCCACATTTTAACAACCTAATCAGAGTAGATAAGGCACACCAACTAGGTGCTAATTCTCAACTGGGAAGGGCAAGGATACTACTCACCAAGCTACAACTCCCCTGGGACAGATCAATTGAGATGTCACAATTATTCAAATTTGAAGATCACTTCAATGTTCAAATAATTGTTGTTGATGCTGACTACAACATCTTACACATGAATGAAACCAGAGAAAACAGAATATTTCTATACCAAGACAATGGCATGCATTCCATAATCAACATTGAAGGACTCCTTCCAAACAGAGAGATATGTTTTAACTGCAAGATGTTTTACAAGAAGCAGTCTCATCATATTTGTCATTCTCAGAAACAACAAAAAAGACTACTCATCACCAGCACAAATACTCAAAACATGAACAGTTCTCTGTTTAGAAAGAAATGTATTGTAACCATTCCTGAGCTGCCTAATGATGTTACCTGTGCTGCAAGAGCCATTGTCATATGCATGGCAAAACTTCAAGAAGATCCACAATATCACCATCTCATTGACCACCAAAGAGCTCACTGGTCTGGATCTAATTCACAGCTAAGTAGAGCCCTCCAGCTACTAAAAGAGGTCAAACTACCTGCTAACAGACAAATTGAAATTAGGGAATTTCACAAATTTGAAGACCATCTTGATGTACAGATTGTTGTAATAGACAAAACAGTAATAGACAAAACCAGTCCAGAAAGTCCAAAATATTTCTCTACAAGGATGGAGACCATTTTCATGCAATAACAAACATACATGGTTTATTTGCTAGCAAAGAAATCTGCACATTATGTCTCCAGTTTTATGGGAGAAATTCCACTCATCACTGTTCACAAAGATGCCCTGTATGCAATAGAGAAGAATGTACCTGGGATGGCAAACTCCATTGCAAAGACTGCAACAGACTGTGTCGCAGTCCGCAATGCTACCACACTCACAAGGAAACACAACAATATCAGAAGGGACCCAGGAAGGATCAAGACAAACTCTCCAGATGTGATATGTATTTCAAATGCACAAGCTGTAGGAAACTGCTCAACACATTATACCGAAGCAGAGAGGAGCATGTTTGCCATGAATGGCAATGTCAGTGCTGTAGTCTGTTCTTTGTAGGGGAGCACCACTGCTACATGAGATCAGCTGAGGCAAAACCAAGTACAGAGAAGTTCATATTTTTTGATTTTGAAGCAACACAGGATGAGGTCTTTCAATGTCAAGATGGTTACATGCCCACTAAGAGGTCAACTTGTCAGACATGCACTGAAGACTATATTTGCCCAACATGCCGTAGATGCAGTAATTGTAACCTTTGGTACTGTGGACTCTCTCAACATATACCAAATATGGTCATTGCACAGACTGAATGCTCAGAATGTACCGACCAACAGACACATTGCAACTCCTGTGGTGTACAATGTCACAACCACAGCAAGAGTTCAACCTGCCCCAGCTGCTACAAGAAGGAGGTCATGTTCAAAGGACAAAATACTCTTGAAGACTTTGGATGCTGGTTATTTCATGAGAGCCACAAAGGTTATACCTCAATGGCCCATTGTGGCAGTAATTATGATTTTGTTTTCCTTCAGCATTATCTGATCAATAATGGTATATTTCCCAAGATCATAAGGAATGGCACCAAGATTCTCTACATGCATGTCCCAGGACTCAGTATGAGATTCATAGACTCCTACCGTTTCATGCCAATGGCTCTAAAAAAACTACCAAAGACACTAGGCCTTTCTGCAGCACTAAACAAGGGGGACTTCCCACACAAATTCAATACTAGGGAACACTTCCAGCAGAGGCATTTTGCTAGTTACCCTGAAATGCAATATTATTCCAGGGACATTGAAGCTGATTGGTACAGGAATAGAATAGGACCCTATGACATGCATAAGGACATGGAGGAATACTGCCGGACTGATGTTGAGATTCTCAGAAAGGCATCATTGACATTCAGAAAACTAATTAAAGATGTTACCTCTGTTGAAACTGATGATGGTATGCAAAGCACTGATCCTTTCTCAGAAGTTACAATTGCATCAACCTGCATGCAGATCTTCAGACAAAACTTCCTGGTAGAATATTATGATGCTACCCTGCAGGATAACAGTAAGGTCACTCTGAAGAAAAAGGGAGGCAATTATCACAATGGAACTGACACTGTGCCAGCAGGAGAAATCAAAGAAAAGCTATTTGAGGCTTCTGATATTGCACACATACCATCCAATGGCTATACTGCAAGAAACAACCACAGCTACAAGTCAATCCAGTGGCTAGAATATCTCAGTCATAAAAACAACATATCAATTCAACATGCTAGAAACACTGGGGAGTTCAAGGTAGACAAATATAGAATTGATGGAGCCAGTGAAAGTGGAGTACTCTATGAATTTTATGGTTGCCGTTGGCATGGATGTGCTACTTGTTTTCCTGATAGACATATAAGAGATAGGCCAGGAGGTTCTACCATGCAAGAACTCCATGACAAGACCATGAATAGAGAAGAATTTCTCAAGACCAGAGCCCCCAAGCTGGTGACAATATGGGAATGTCAATTTGGCCAGCAGGTCAAGGAATCTCCAGTGATGAATGACTTTGTTTCCAAGCTTGACATACCCCAGAGGCTGGACATTAGATCTTTTTTTGGAGGAAGGGTTATACCAGTATCTATCTACCACAAGGTGCAGCCGGGGGAGAAGATCCATTTCTACGACTTCACAAGTCTCTATTCATTCATAAACAAGTACAAGCCTCTACCTGTCCGGCACCCAAAGATAATAACCAGGGACTTTGATTATTCAATGGCATCTTACTTTGGTATAGCCAAGTTGAAGATACTCCCACCGCAGTCTCTGTATCATGCTGTTCTACCTTACCGATGCAGAGGAAAACTGACATTTCCTCTCTGTAGGACATGCTGTGACAATGAAAACATCAAACCCTGTCAGTGTACAACAAATGAGAGAGCAATAACAGGGACCTACTGCACACCAGAGATTATGAAAGCAATAGAAAAAGGCTACACTGTTCTCAAGATATATGAAGTATACCACTGGGAACAGACCTCTGACACCCTGTTTAGGGAATACGTGGACACCTTTCTCCGCATCAAGCAGGAATCCTCAGGAAAGCCCAGCTGGGTCAAGACTGATGCTGATATGGAGAGGTATATAGAGCAATACCAGACTGCTGAGGGAATCACTCTTAGAAAAGAGAACATCAAACACAATCCAGGCCTACGGACTGTTGCAAAGCTAGCTCTCAATAGCTTTTGGGGTAAATTTGGTCAGAAACCCAACCAGACCAAGAATCATTATTTCACAGATCCTGTCAAATTTAAAAGAATGATGAATGACCCCACAACAGAGATCATCAACATCCACATGGTCAATGAAGAGTGCCTAATGGTAGAAAGCAAGAGCAGAACAACCTTTGAGCCAGACAACCTGAAATCCAATGATGTGATAGCATCATTCACTACATGCTGGGCCAGACTTGAACTGTACGACCTCATTGACTTCCTTGGCCGCAGAGTTTTATACATGGACACTGATAGTGTTTTGTACACAGCCAAGGAGGGGGACCCTATGCCTCCCCTGGGGGACTTTTTAGGTCAACTCACAGATGAACTACCTCAGGGTCAGTGGATCACTGAATTCATTTCTTCAGGACCAAAATCCTATGCCTACAGACTTACTGATGGTTCAGAATGTGTTAAGTTTAAAGGCCTAACCATCAACTCTTCTAATATACATATTGTCAATTTCCAAAGCATGCAGGATCTGATTAATCAAAAACTGACCATCAAGCTACCTCCTTACAACCTTTTTACCAGGGATAAAGTTAATGGAGGTATCTTCAACAGAACAACCTACAAGACAGCTCATCTTGTCTTTGACAAAAGGATTTTGCTGGACAATTATGTATCTGTACCATTTGGTTATCTTAGCATATAACTTGTTGTTAACATGTCAATTTGGGGGTAACCTCTGTGTGTGCATATATATATATATATATATATATTTATTGCTTCTAATAAAAATGTTTATCTATAAAACTGTGTCGAGTACCTTTTTTGTGTCATTTCTAAATGGAGTCTCATTCAGTAAACACTGATGACTTGAATATTCAGGGTAAAAAAGTTAACAAACACAAGATTATCTACTTTTCTCAAGTGATAGCACTCTACATTGTTATATTAAGCAGCATAGTCAACTTGTCACTCCAGCACCCACTCACCGAGCTGTGGGTCACTCTTTTGTCATCATCAATTTCGGTGTTACTGCCGGCACCATCCTATCGGACGCAGGCAAAAGATAGGACAGACAATGGATGATTACTTGAAATCCATTTATTACCAAACCAATAAAGCAGGAAGTTTCACGGGGATAACAAAATTTTGGCAAAGCATCAAAGCTGATGGCAACCCACTCAGATTAAGATTTAAAGATGTCAGGGACTGGCAATCAAAACAGTACTCTTATTCCCTCCACAAACCTACCAAAGAGAAATTCCCAAGGGAAGCCATTTTAGTTGGGGAAATAAATGAAATCTGGGACTCTGATTTAATGGACATGCAAAAATTCAGTAGACAAAATGATGGGGTGAAATATCTGGCCATATTCATTGATCTGTTTTCTCGATATTTAAGAATAGAGCCTATGAAGAGAAAAACTGGGGATGAAATGATAAAAGCCATGAAGAAAGTATTTACTAAAGACAATGCACCCAGGACATTGAGGACTGATCAGGGGTCAGAATACAAAGCAAAACAAGTTCAAGAACTCCTATCATCTTTGGGTATACATCACATCATCACATACAATGTCTACCATGCAAATTATGCAGAGAGAGCCATCAGGACGGTCAAGGGCCGCTTGTTTCGTTATTTTACCCATCACCAGACCCACCGTTACATTGACAGCCTGGAGTCTCTGGTTCATAGTTACAATGATACCATTCACTCTTCCATCCGTATGCCTCCTTCTAAGGTCACACCTGAAAATCAACAAGAGCTGTATGAGAAAATATATCTGCCAATAGAACTGAAGAGAGAAAACACTCCTGTCTATTACAAGTTTAAAATAGGCGATAAGGTTAGAGTTTCTTATGCAAGAAGACCCTTTGACACAGGTTACGATAAAAAATGGTCTGAGGAATTATTTCTTATCCACAAACAAGTACGTTCACATCCACCCAGATACAGGCTGATTGACTTACAGCAAGAAGAAATTAAAGGCAGTTTTTACGAACAGGAGCTGCAGATGGCTCATGTTGGGGATGATGACCTATATAAAGTAGAACGTGTACTCAGATACCGCATTAAAGGTGGTAAACGTCAGGGGTTAGTCAGCTGGCTGGGTTACCCTGCAAAATTCAACAGTTGGGTTGATGCAGATGAAATTAAAAATTATGAATGAGTTTTATGTTATTATCAACAGCTCTCAGAGTACAGATCTCTTTGAAAATACTCCTGCCAGCTTTAAAGTAAAGTTAAACAGACCTTTGAGACTGAAAGGCAGATGGATGGTGGGGCTTTGTCAATACGACTCTACCATTGTCGATCAAGTCTATGTGTGCAGTAACATATGTACGTCTACCATTGTTGGTTCCAATCAGCTCAGTATTTTACGACACATAACCAAAGACACCATAGACTATCAGCCTTTTTACACTGCAGTACCGCAAGACTTGATCGACATAGTCCATATATATTTACTGAATGACCGCACTGAGAAGAAAATACGAGATAACGACGGCCTGACCCGCATCACCCTACACTTTGTATTAAAAGAATGAATTCAAGTCATCTTTAGTCAGTAATACAGAGGACTCAGTCATGAACACATATTACACAACTCAAGCAGACCGCCCCACCCCATTTGTGACAGATGGACTTAGACGTTATTCAGGGATGAATAACCCCCAGTACGTCATTGGTACTCTCTCTGCTAAACAGGATCCTAAACAAGTGAAAGTTGAGCTGACCTCAAATATCAAGAAAACACTAGAACAGGCAAAAGAAGAAATGGTCATGGAAAATGGTGTATCAAAACTAAAGAGAAAGCCATCTGCCAAAAAGGTTTTGAAACGTAGGCAGACTACTGTATATAAAAAGACTGGGACACAAATTAGATCACATCAGAAAAAGAAACCAAGCAAGCAACACACGAAACGAGGAAAGAGACAGCATCCAGATATCTTCAGCAATGGCAGTAAAAAGCGCAAGTTTGGCCGAGCTTGATTTGTTTTCCCCGCCGGTTGTGCAGACTGCTGTTGAGAGAGAATACAATACTGATTACCGCCCCATAACACAGCTATCCGATGAGGCTCCTGTGCTTTTTGATATCACTGAGCAGAAGCATTTTATTGATCTATACAACAGCCAGCTTTATGTTAAACTAAAAATTGTTAAAAAAGATGGTGCCGCTGTTACTACTGCTAAAAAAGTAATTCCAGTCAACAACATTCTACACAGCCTGTGGGAAAAAATCACAGTTACAATTGAAGGTAAAGAAGTCACCACAAGTAACAAAGCCTATCCCTATAAAGCCATGTTCAGTACGTTACTAAGTTATCAGAAAGACACCAAGGACAGTCAGCTTCAAGCACAGGGCTACTTTAAAGATGACTCAAAGGATATGGACAAGATTACAGAAAATGTTGGAGGGGCCAGAAGAAACAAACTATTTCAGAAGTCAAACACTGTTGAGTTACAGGGGCCCCTCTATGAAGATGTGTTCATGCAGAAAAGATACTTACTCAACAATACCCGTTTGACCATCAAATTAGACAGGATGCCGCAAGAATTTATCTTGATGAATCTTGAAACAGCAGTATCTTATAAGCTGACATTGCAGGATGTGGTATTCAAAGCAAGAATGGTTGATCTTGACCCCAGTGTTCAATACTCTATAGCTAGGACACTGGAAACCCAGCCAGCATTGTACCCTTACACTCGTAGGGAGATCAGAGTGGAAAACCTACCTATTGGTTTTACATCAGGGACCCTGGAAAATATCTTTCCCAACCAGCTTCCTTCAAGAATTATTACAGCCCTAGTACCTGCTAAAGCATACAATGGAGATGTGAAACAAAACCCATTCAATTTTAAGCCATTTGATCTAAACAGGATATCACTAACTGTCAATGGTACCACCATAGCAACTTACACTCCAACCTTTGATGATGAGGGCACAGGGGTACCACCCAGCTACCTAAGTCTTTATGAGGCATTCAAAGAGCTTGGTAATGATTTTTCAAATGACATTAATTTGTCAGACTATAGCAGGAGTTATGCATTGTATGCATTTAACATAAAACCTACATTCAGAAGTTCCACTTTGCCTGACCAAGGCCACACCAGACTGTCCATCAGCTTTAAAACTGCACTCACGGAGGCTGCATGTCTCTTGATCCATGCTGAGACACCTGCTCTCATGGAGATATCCAGTACCAGGAATGTCATTCTGAAATAAAAGACAATACACATGGTCAACCCTAACCATTTGACATGGAGAGACCGAACATTGTAGATATCTCTTTTGCAGAAGAACATAGTGATGTGCCAGAATCCTGGAAGACAATGTCACAAGACAAAGTCCTCATACTATTTCCAAGTCCAAGTAACATAATTATTTCTTCACCGACGCAAGGAGGCAAGACCTCGTTTGTCTACCGCTTACTAAAGCATGATTTATTTCAACAGACTCCAAAAAATATCATGTACTGTTACAACAGTACTTGGCAGCAAAAGTTTGACAAGATGCAGGAAGAAATTGATAATATTACATTTCATCATGGTATGCCAAGTGATGGTGATTTAGAAGACTTTCAAACATCGAGTAATGACCACAAGCTACTAGTCCTAGATGACCTAATGACTCATGCATCCGATGCCGATTCAATACTAAAGCTTTTTACTGTAGGCACCCATCACAATCACTGTACAGTGATTTTGCTAACTCACAACATCTTTGTCAAATCAAAGCATGGTCGAAGTCTAAGTCTCAATACTCAAGTCTTTATCTTAATGGCCAATACCAGAGACATACTGCAGGTGAAGACTCTAGGTAGACAAATTGACATCCCTAAGCTGAGCGATGCATATAGCCTAGCCACACCAAGACCATACACATACTTTATCATAGATTTACACAATCACACTCCACAAAATTTACGGCTCAGGTCACATATTTTTCCTGATGATGATCTAACTACGGTATATAAAGCACAGTAACTGCACAAAACATCTCATTTTCACCATGAGTGCAGTGAAGAAGAATCTGAGCTTCATCAAGCTGTTATTCACTGCCGATGCCGGTCAAAGGACTGTCTTACTCCGAACAATAAGTAGACCTCAATCAGAAGCCCTTCGTCAGATCGTACGCAACATCTTGGAAGGAGGGTTGGTCATTTCTCAACCTGCAGTGAGAGAACTGAAAAGATACAGTGGTGATTTGCGGAAATTAGCAAATAGTAAGGAGAAAGGCAGAAGAGGACTTTGCTTAAAATTAAAAAGGGCCTGGCCCAAAGTACTGAAAGCTGTGTTTCCTCAATTACAGTTACTGGAATGAAGTTTTTTGTTATACCTGTGTCAACTTATAATAAATTGAAGTCACAAGTCAAAGATGATATCCAGCCACCCAAGACCTCAGAAGTAATGGAACACATTGAAGAAAATTCTGAAGGCGGTGAGGATGATTTTATACTTGAATCATTCTCCAAGTCTACAAAAGAAAAAGCATCCAGATTACTAAGTTATCTAAAACGTTACTCATCCATCATATCATGGTCTCCAAATGGCAATGTCAATATTAATACAAAGATTTTACCAAACACAAACATTGTAGATCTTGTCCGTACAGCTGTCAATGGGACCAGAAAAAAACCAGTTGGCTGGATACAGTTTCACCAAGTACTGAAGCACATCAATACTCCCTTGTCTCTAATTTCAACATCTCCTCCAGGTACACCTGCAAAAACATCAAAGTGGCTGATACATTAAGTCCAAAAGAGAGAGGAGAGAGAGGGGGCCCCCCCCGCCGGCCGCACACCATGGGACCGGACTCAGGCACGGGCGCGAGCGCGTGCCAGAGGCCGGATTCCATTGATCGTTTCAGAACACTTACTACAAGTTGACCTGAAATGACCTCAGCCATGTTGGTCAAGTCATGGATCCTTCTACTGACCAATGAAATCACTTTCTTAAAATAGCAAACAAAACAGATTGACCTGAAATGACCTCAGCCATGCAGGTCAAGTCATGGATCCTTCTACTGGCCAATGACATCACTTTCTAAAAATAGCAAACCAATCAGACTGAACTCACCAGCAGCTGAGATGAGTATTTAAGCAGCTGTGATCATCTATTGATCACTATCAAGATGGCTATAGTAAATGATGTGGTCTATTTTGAGGAGGACTTAGGTAGAGGTTACAGAGTTTCATACAAGGAATATCATGGCAAAATGCTGCTACATCTAAGAATGTATGAATACTCACTTCCAACCAAAAAAGGAGTCTGTCTTTCTCCAAAGGATGCCAAAGTTCTGATGAATCTATCACCAAGAGTTCTAGCAGCATTGGAGGCTAAAGAAGAACTTGAACTGTTCATAAATGATGACATCAAACTCAGGGTGACAGACTATGGCACAGCTGACATTAGATTGTTTTGGGTACCACCTGGTGACATTGAAAAAGTACCTACTAAATGTGGAGTAAATCTGAAGAAAGGAGAATTTGAACAACTATCTAATATAATGAACATTAACAGACACTTTTTTATGTACTGATATGTGAAAATAAACTGATTTAAATATATGAAATGAATTTGTGTTTTTTTTTACTTACCTTTGTACAGTGAGTGATAATAGGTCAAAAATTGTTTTCCGGTTTGACATCTATACTGCTGACTCTTGGAGTGGACTGTAGTTGAATCTCTAAATTGTCTGACGATGGTTTAGTGTGTCAACAAGTCATTTGACACTAATTTCGTACTTTGGAGTCATCTCAATGCCAAAACACATGTTCAGCCTGTTCACTCAAAAAGCCTTTAGCAATGTCAAGGTCGTTTGGCACAAATGCTGTAGATGGAGCCACTAGTACCTCACAAATACTCATAGCAACTCAAGCGCCACCTGTACTGATATTTCCCAAGCGTACAGTTTGATCAGTACAGCGATAAATGACACATCATTAGAACCGCAATACAAAGCGTAACTAGCAAATCAAATTTAGTGAAGATCTGACAGGTAGAAACCGGGAAAAGTTTGATTATAGTACAAATTCAGTCCAGACAAAATCCCCCTCCCTGTCTATGTTATTGCATGCAATCAAAGGTATATATAAAAAAAACATGTAAAAACATTTTTCTCATTTAAAAATTAAATTAATAACTAAATATCACAGCTGTGTTCATGGTCTGCTCTCTTTGGAGGGTTTGGTGGCCTTGAAAAAGGCCGAAAAATTAAAAAGATGATCAGTTTCTTCTTACTGGTACACCAAGTATCTGACCAAGTGGTACAAGATGGCCATGAATAAGAGCTCTTCTTAATTCATTCCTCTCCTGAAGAAGCCCGGTCAATATTTGTTCCATTTCTTTCTTTGCAATCTTTGCAGTAAGTAGCACATTTCTTGTTGAAATAGAAACTCTGCTACCATTCTGTTTCCTAATCACAAAGAACTTACTCCTGCAGAATGGACATGCAGGAGCTAGCCTCGGATTGTTAACTCCATTCATAACTGCAGATGTTACATTTCCAATGAAAATGTGCTCAGCACAAGACTGGCATACCTTCATTTCCATGCTATCAGTTGAACAGCATGAATATGTCACCTGTTGTCGGTTTTCACAGCAAATTAAGCACAACATGTTCAGTTGTTGAGATGCTGGTCCCTAGTGATGAAAGTTACCCTGCAAGTGGGTAGGTGGGGGGGGGGGGGGTTTTTTTTGGGGGGGGGGAGGTGGGGGGCACAGCAGGTGGGGTAGGTGAGAGAGGATTAGTAAGATGAAAGGTCAGTGAGGGGGTACTTGTGGGTGTGACAATGCCTATTTCATTGGCTAAAATATGACTAGGCGTGTGGTTCTCAAGTACAACTATTAGGCCATATTTGTATTTGTTTTTTTTTGGGGGGGGAGGGAGAATTTCGGCAGGTGGGGTAGGTGAGAGAGGATTAGTAAGATGAAAGGTCAGTGGGGGAGGTACTTGTGGGTGTGACAATGTCTATTTCATTGACTAAAATATGACTAGGGGTGTGGTTCTCAAATACAACTATTAGGCCATATTTGTTTTTTTTTGTTTTTTTTTTTTTGGGGGGGGGGGGAGGGGAGAATTTTTTGCTGAAAAATGAGATGATGGCTCATTCTGTTTTTTGCAATAACTGAAAATGGCTGGTTTTTCTGAATCCTTTGCCCATCATGTTTCTTCCAGACACATGAACACAATGGATAATAAGAGTCAGTTCTTTGATTGGATCAGCATGGAAATGGTGATGGGATGGTCCATACAAGCTGTGCAAGATGGGAAATGGATTGAGACAGATAAAGACAACAAGTCTGTCTATTCAAAATGTCTGTATGAGGAGATCGGTCGGTTGAGGCATTCTCGGATCATAACTGATGTAATCAGTGTGGTTACCAACTATCAGGAATTTATTATTACGGCGTACCCTGATCACCAAAGAAAGTTTCATTATTAGGTCTTTTTCAAGACTATCAAAATCACCATCCATAGGCCTTTTTCAAGGCCACCAAATCCTCCAAAGAGAGCAGACCATGAACACATGTTGTTGCTGACACAAAATATCATGTCTTGTGAAACTTATTTTTAATACAGTAGTATCTAATGCACTGAAATTTAGTAAGTATAATGAGGTAGAAATTAAGGTAGTGAGAGTAGACATGTGAATCTTTTAAAACACTATTTTATTAAGAAAAAAAAAAATATATATATATATATAAATTCCATGTACATTAAAAAAAAATTTTTTATCGCATCTTCTTCATTTTTTCTGTGGCATCTTTGGATGCTTGCCTCTGACTCCTTCTCCTTATATCTGAAAGCAGCAGTGTAATAGATTTTAGTTTGGCTGTAAATACTGTGAAGTATAACCATTTGATCATTATTAAACAGTTTTGGTGTTAAAAACTTCACAACTCAAAAGTATCCATTAATGTGTATTATTGACTGATTTTGATGTGATTAAGTATTAGGGATACATATATATAACAAGGTAAATGTAACACTAACCACTCCCATCACTTCCAGTCTCAGATCTATCATCACACACGAGCACAGGTCCCATAGCTCCAAGTACAACTGATAAAAAAAAAGTTTATTATCAGTCATTGTCATAATGAAAACAGAGTGTTACATGAACAGTATTTATATACAGATTTCTGAAGTAGTTTCTTTGAAAAAGCAAAATAAACAAATCTTAAACTGAATCATCAAATGAAATTTGGGACAAAATGTTTTATTATCCATAGCAGCATATGCAATAATTTGTCCAATTGACATATATAAGTACTAAATTACCGTTATCATTGGGCTGTACATCTATCAAAGGATTCATGAATAGGGTGTTGTCAGGATTGTCAATCGATTGCATGTTGACCAAAGAAATGTCGTCATCAAGTCTCTGATATACCTGCATCCTATGTCTTCTCCTCACTGAAAAAGGACAACAACAAAGTTACTTTTTGGCTTTTTTTTTTCTCATTATTCATATTCACATATTATAGCCCTGAGGTCTACAGTCAGTACTTATTACTTGGTAAATGTATTATATGTAACATCTATATAGTCTCACCTTTACAACAGATGATACAGGCAACCAGGATGCAGAGGACTACACTGCTGCCAGCAATACATGATATCAGACTGACATTCCTCGTGCTCCACCCTGACGAATGGTGTGTCCCAGACTCTACTGTCGTGACAATAGTGGTGGTGGTGACGGTAGTTGATCCACTTCTTCTTGTTGTCGTGCTGGCTGTAGTTGAAGACTTGATCCTCCTTGGTGTATGGGGTCTTTGCGGTGTTGTCGATTTCTCTGATGATGTAGTTTCCGATGATGTAGTTTCCGATGATGTAGTTTCCGATGATGTAGTCGCTGCTGATGTTGTCTCTGATGTTGTCTCTGATGTTGTCTCTGATGTTGTCTGTGATGTTGTCTGTGATGGCGGCTCCGATGATGTCATAGGTGATGTTTCGGTGCTCTCAGTTGATGCTGCAGGTTTTCCATCTACCAAGTGGACCACATTCTCCTGGTTGAAGATTACTGTAAGTGTAGCCATTTTCATCTCAAGTATGTGCAATACATACTCCTTCAACTCCGTGTCGAAACTGCAAACAAATTTGAGAAATTAGTCATATGAATATATCTGCATTAAAACTTATTTAATATAGATTTTGAACAGGTACAAAGATGAGGTTTTGATTATTTGCTGGCAAATAGCTGTCCATATTTACAGTCTCTGACATTCTATGAAAGATATATTAGCCCTCCCATACATAAATGTTTCTATAAAAAACTATTAACCTGTACAGTTACAATTCACTCCTTCCCAATGATAAAGATTTTTGGTGATTACTGACAAAGACTATTATTATAACTAACAAAATCCATTGGCTAAACTTTTTACTGACATTTTTGACAGTCAGAACAGCAACCATCAAATTCTAATTGTTGCAAAAGGCCATTTATCAAAATCTTGTGACTATTGCTAAAAATAGGGGGGAAATCATATGTATGTACTGATAGCTGAAATATCAGTATTGATACATTCTCCTTTATCATTTAATCTATCATATTTAATTCATTTGGTAATCAACATTTTCTAATTCTTAGATCAAAGTGTCTAGTTATGATAAAGGCTATCAATTAAAATATGTTTAAAACCCGACAAATATGTGATATTTTGTTTTAAATCAGTTAATTACAGTTTTTTAAATGGGGTAAAGGTGTTCATAGCTTTACTTTCATAAATGCAATTGCAAATTACAGAACTCATAAGGTTTATCAATTGCAATACTGCATATCACACAGCATGGACTGGATAAAAGAAACATTGTCTATTGAGTCAGTAAATGCAATTGTAAATCACACAATAAGGTTTATCTTAATTGTAGTATTGACGATCACAAAACATGGACTGGATAAAAAGAAACATTACCAATTGAGTCAGTTAGCTGATAATTGCACTTAGAAAACACAAAACATTCAAAATAACCAACGGTCTTTGTCTAACTTATATATTTATCAATCATTTGAAAAATGTAAACACTTTAATACATATGGAAATCCTGTCAAAACGGTTTTAACTTGCGTTTTCGTACAGTTTTGGGAGTACAGCTGTAAATGACACACCATTAGAACCGCAATACAAAAGCGCAGCTATCAAACTAAATTTGATGAAGATCCGACAAGTAGAAGCTGAGAAAAACTTGACTATAGTACAAATTCGTAAAATTCCTCTCCCAGCCTACGCTGCCTAGCTACGCGTCAATATAAAAATGTAAACAAACGACCGTCTCTCACCTCGCTAGTAATACCCGTGATTTGAAGTAAATCCTGTCTTATTTCCCTTTGACAACAGTTGTAACATACTTAGGCATGATTGTTCTAACTAATTTGGTGTGTAGTGACACTAAATGTCGGTTAAAAGTCCATTATTAACGCAATCCTATGCCACTACGCTGGGCGCTTGAAGCCGCTGCTGATGCGCTATTCCACACATGTACAAACGGCGTAAATTTAGTGACCTAAATACATGCGCTTGCCGGCAACTGTAATCAAATATACGTTGTTCGGCAAGTATCTGTGCCCTAAACTACGGATTAGCAGCTTCAAATGGATAATCATTGTGTTTTCAAGGTATGTAGATATCATAATGATGTTTTTAACATGTTAGGATTGTCCGACCTGTTGTGTACATTCATATAAAATAAAAGCTACTTACTCAATCTCTGTGACACCATCAATGCTGACGTCCTCGAAATTTTCCAGATCATCGTCGGTACAATAGAGTCTGTCCCTAAGTCTCTCGCAGGCAAAAACAATGCTTACAAAAAGCAAGAACTTGAAGGCATCCATACTTGTTGTCAAAATTTGTTGTCAATAATAATAATAATCAGTATCTCTTAAGTCAATGGTATCTACTGTGGAAGTGATGATGGAAATATTGCAGAACTTCATTAAGTAGTAAAGCAAAGTAACCCTCAATTCCACTTAGTAGACATGGCACATCCATGTATTGTCTTAGGGTAGTCATGCATGTAACCTGAAACAGGTCTACAGTTCATGTCATCACATAATGAATATAGGGTATAGAGAAACTTGTTATAACTATGATGCAATAAACCCTCTATGCTGTATTTAAAAACATTAAGTTCAACTACATGCATTTTAGCTGAGTGTTTTACTAATGTCAAATGACCAAATTATGTTATTCAAACAGTATTAACCCTGTCTGTACTGAGATCAGTGTGGTGATAATCAAAAAACAAAAAGATTTTGTAATTTATTATATTTTATTAAACACCACAGGTAAAACATGAAATATTACAATTAACTTATGAAATACATGTTAAATACAAGTGAACATAATCAAACATACAATGCATATATTTTCATGGCATAAAGATCACATTCTGGTAGATCAGAGTTTTTATAAAAGTCTTCCAAACATTCTTGAAGACTGTAAAAATAATATTCACTTTTTTGCACAATTGCAACATGTTGGTGTTTTTCACAGTCATTGAATGCACGCAACATCCAAAAAGTTTTAGTGTAAAAAATGATCAGATCTGTGTTTTAGAGCTAGAAATCAAAAACTTGAAAATGGGTATCAAAACATAAACTGATATCAAAGGTATAATGAGATGACCTCTGATACTGGGTATCAAATCAGAAAAAAATAGAACCATTATGAGACCAATAAGATTAAAGACTATCATGCTCTTTGATTAATATGCTTCATGACATGTTCAAACACAAACATCTTAAAAGTTAAATGTGATGTGCATTTGTGAATATAAAAAGGTAGCACTTTGATGTAAAATACTGAATAATGAAGACTTCACATACAAGTGAGCATGTGACTGACAGTAAAACCTGATTATTTACACTAGAGCTTACTTGTCTATTGAAAAGAGATTAAATGATTGGCCAGATCTTTTCTGTTAGCATGTTTGAGTGCTTTCACAAATGAACAAAAAGCTTTTGGACCCCTTCTTTGCAATAGCAACAACAAAAAGCAATTTCTTTCAGAGGCTGGTTTTTCTAGAATTTCTGAGACCATGTCATGACTTAAAATACCATCCTCAAAAAGGGAAGGTAAAACATCTTCACATGGAACTTCTCGTACTAAACTAACAAAATTTTTTCTAATAGTATCTCTGTGAACTTTAAGCATTTTTTCAGATTAAAATGCAAATGTGAGAATGTGTCTGATGTTGTCAGTAAAAGAGTTAAGGAAAGAATGAGTCATGTCAGACATGTGACTGTACTTAAATATAATGAGACTAGCATAGAATGAGGTCATGACCTTTGGCCAAGGTAAATATGACTGGTCTCCCCTCTGGTGAGTCACAAGGGTAAAAATAGAAGATCTCCCCCCCCCCCTGGTGAGTAACAAGGGGGAAATGGTAGCAGCCCTCTGGTGGGGGGCATTAGGGTAAAATAAATCTAGGGGGGGGGTATGCATTTTAGGTCAGAGGACTGTAGTGTTTAGTTGTCTAGCCTAGAATATCTGTCTATATCTGTCTAGAATTGTCTAGCCTATCTATATTTGTTCTAGACTGTCTGTCTATACATCTGAGTAGATTAGAGTGGGGGGTGGGGGCTAGAGGACATAGAGAATGAAAGTTAGTATGGGAAGTGCCAGGTGATGGGCTAATTAGACAGGGGGTCAAAGGGGGTCAAGTAGGGTCAAGTGGGATCCAGGGGGTGGGGGTGGGGGTGGGGGGGGTTGATGAAAGTTAGCATGGGAAGTGCCCGTGTGCTAATTAAATATTGGGATCAAGGGGGGGGGGGGTCAATGAAAGTTAGCATGGGGACAGGGGATCAAAGGGGGGTCAAGTGGGATCAAGGGGGGGGGGTCGATGAAAGTTAGCATGGGAAGTACCCGTGTGCTAATTAGATATGGGGATCGATGAAAGTTAGCATGGGGACAGGGGATCAAAGAGGGTCAAGTAGGGTCAAGTGGGGGTCAAGTGGGGTCAAATTTTTGGTGATTTTAGGGGGGGTCAGCTAGAGGACATCGAGGATGAAAATTAGCATGGAAAAAGATACCGGGATCAGACCTACCCCTCTTAGTAGTAATGCCAGTCACTTCTAACATAAATATCAGTAGAACTAAAAAGAAAGGAAAAAAAAGTAAGTTTACATTTTGGTATAAATTACAGCATATGTATATACTATAGCAATTCAAAATCCCATCTTTCTATATTTTAAAGAATAGAAACTCCACAAGAAAAGGGGTTATTTACGGTTAGACTATTGCAAAAAGAGGGTAGAATGACACAATTTAGAGCCAAAATGGGGTATATGACGGTCATTTATGAGGTCATTAGTGGTCATCAGACATTTAGTTGTTACAGTTCACAGGTTTTTAAGAACTGAACATGCTGGGTTTCTTAGGAAGAAAACAAAAGCTCAAAACTTCTCATCAATCAATATTGTTATATTTTGGTAGGGTTTGCCCAAAAATGCACATTTAGTGAACATTAACTTAATTAGAGACTTTTGGATACATGTCTAGTGTATATATTTTGTCCAATTATATGATTCATGCAATGCCAATTGATATTCAGGAAATGCAAAATTTACTGCAATATGATAAATTTCCTCAAAGTTAATATGATAAGCTTCCTCAATGGTTCCAGTATTCAGATGCAACAATGGATGACACTGGGCAACCAGCTGCAAAACTTTTTTGGATGACAATCTTGGCTTTGACCATTTTTGAAGGTAATGGTATACACTATACAAGTTTCATGATATACGCAATGTAGTAGTATTTGCGTTTGATCTATTAAGCGATCGTATGGAGTAAGTGTAACATAAAACATAGACTACGCTGCAGCAAAAACCTCTTAGCAATTCCCACCTAGTACACAAGCACTGTTAAGTGTCCATCCGATAGGTGGTCGGAGCAAAACACATTCATTTCCGCAGAAGAACTCTAACACTAACGCTAGTCCCCTGACCCTCACAAAATTTCATACAGTAATGCTCTTGAATGACAGGCAATTGTGTTTGCATTCAAGCAGAATGATCACCGTTTGGTCTGTCCAAGATTTCTTAGTTTTTGAACTCCAGTTACTACTGGCAGTTAGGTAAACACCTTCTCAGACTTTCCGTGAAGTATTTAGAAAATAAACGAATAGAAGTAATATTTTTGGAGTAGAACTCACACATTACCTGGACAGCTCTTTTGTATAGCATTATATCGTAGGATGCTAGGAAATGCATGCCTACGATCCCAATTTTGTAACAATATTTTACCTTAACCACTTAGTATTAGGATTAGGAGAATACTGTGCTTTGACCAGTCAGCCACTGATAGGAAATAACCTTGGCCCCAATAATTAACTATAACATACAATTATTGAGTTAATCCTTGTTTACATAAGTTACAGCTTTTTGTTGACTTCTTTTCACCTTGCTTTGCCCTCTCGTATGGTTATAATAGAATGAAATTGCTTGACCAGTAAGCCACTGATATATATAGGAAATAACCTTGGCCCAGCATGTGCTTGACCGACTCCTACCAGCTGGAGGTATTCCCCTGCCAACAGACTGAGCCAAGGAAAAATAACTGATATATAAGCTTAGAAAACCTACAGGGTAGGGCAGTGGTAAATAGCAGGCAGGTGAGTCTGGAACTGTGCTTAGTCTCAGGAAATTGGGAATAGTTTAGTTACAGTTGATTAGTACTTAAGGAAACAGTGCAACACTCAGTGTTCATGTGTATGGTCAAGCAGTGATTCATCTAAGATAAGGTATGTTTAATATGAATGTTATATATGTATGATGATTGATATGATGAAATTAATTAAGTAATAGTATATGATTGAATATTTGAACTTATTTAGAGTCTTGTTGCGTATATCAGTATAATGATGAGAGTACAGTACTGCTATGCTAAAAGAACCAGCTCTACTCTATAGTAAATTCTTTGAACATACAGGTATTGATACAGCTGATATGATACACATATGTCATTTGGAGTTCATCTGAATTGAAGTGGCATAGTAGTTGAATTTAAAACAAAAGCAATTAAGAAAAGAGTACTGTAATTATATGATTGCGGCTCTCAATCGAGAACCAGACAAATCACACTCCTGATAATCTTTGTCACCTGCTCAATAGATCCCGGCTTCGGACTAATGAGCTTAACGAGCTATTAGTAATTAAATCTATTGGCACTGTCCAATACACAGTTACCTGTGGGCTGACAGGTTACCATGGCTTTAAACCTTGGGTCTTTTTAAATACTTTGTCTTCCGTATAGTTTCACTGCATATTTTCCTGTGATGATGTTATTTGTTTGCGGCTTCTCCAATGCATTCATAAGGCCAGCAACTGAAAGGACACCTATTCCCCGATCTCCCGGCTTACCACGAGATTGGGATTTCCCAACCTATCCAATATGAATAAGACATAGACCTACATAATCCCATCAAATTCATCTAAATATGTGTTTATCAATTAACTCGATACTGTGTGTCTCGATGAGAGAGAAAATAAAAAAAACTACATTTTAAGTTGAGAGACTTGAAAAAAAAAAACCAGTTATATCTATTAATAGTTATTAGAGTGCTCAGTTATCAAGAGACTTGGCTGACTTCAATCATGTGTGATTGCAATTTGGATTGACACAGGCCTAAACCCCTTTATGGGTATCCCCATTGGGTGCCCAGCATTTGAAAAATAAACACAACAGGGGCTTGTGGTCTGTGAAGCAGCGGAAATTCGAGCGATATAGATGTGGAAATAGCTTCTTGAGGCAATGAATGAGTGCAAATGCATCTTTCTCGTGGCCCACTTTTGTTGAGTTGGAGACAGTTGTTTAGAGACATACACTATTGGCCTCTCCATTTTGGCAGAGGATTCCTCCAATAGCATAGTGGCAAGCATCGGTGTACAGCAAATATGTCTTCTGAGTGTCTGGATGGGCCATTACAGAGTCGCTAGTGAGCTCAGAGTGTTGAAAGCATCGTCCTGATGATCTGACAAATGGTACCTCCTTTCTGGTGAGACTGACAAGTGGCTCAGCTGTGCGAGCATAGCACGGAACGCAATCTCTATTATAACCAGACATGTCAAGGAAAGACTTCCTTAGCATTTCTGGGAGTCCCCAACTGAGAAATGGCAGCCACTTTGTCAGGATCAGCCTTAATCCCCTGTGCGCTGACTATGTATCCCAGTAACTTTACTTCAGGTAGTCCAAATATGCTTTTCTTGGGATTAAGGGTTAGATTGTACCTTCGCATCTGGTCAAACACAAATTGCAGGTGTCTGGTATGTTCCTTGGAAGACTTGCTATAAATCACAATGTCATCAATATACAAATTGTATATCAGGTAACACACATCAATAAGTCCCTTCAATACAATGTCCATTGTACATTGAAAATGTTGACTTGCCATAGAGAGCCCCATGGGCATAGTGGTGAATTGAAACTGGCCCCTATGGCATACAAAAGCAGTCTTTTTACGATCCTGTTGTCGAATAGGAAGTTGATGGAAACCGGACTTCTAATCCAGTGAAGAAAGTATTGTAGCCCCATTCTGATAAAAGATATCTCGGATCAATGGTATGGGATAAGCATTAAATTTCAGCTGCTTGTTGAGCTTGGTGTAAACCACACAGAATCTGGGGTCATCCGTGTAATCCTTTTTTGCCACCAACACCACAGGAGAAGACTAGTGGCCCCCCTGGTTCTGGGACGTTCTTAGGGCGTCTTGCTCCGTCACGCTGCGTCTTCTGCATGCTGTGTCCACATTCAGCGCAGCCTGGCTTTCCATCTCTAATGTACCGATATGTATTGGATCTGATCATCATTCCTTTTCCATACCTCATCCTCCTTTTCCTTGGGGTATCCAAGATTTGCTGCCTCTCTGAACCGATGGCCATACATTGCTGCTGTTTCATAGGTTTTCTGCTTGATTTTCTCCTCTTCATCACGGTGTGAATCTGATTTGTGAGGTGAGAGAAATGCTGACCGGATATTTTTCTTCAAGTCGGCCCACGATACGGTATTCCTGTCCACTTGTGATGAGAGGTATCGCTCGATCCCTCTCCGTAGAGGCCCTCGAGATGAGCTGGAAGCCACAAACTCAGTCCTTTCTGTGTAGGCTGTTGTGAGCTCTATCTCCCTTAGCCATTCCCTCACTGCTTTTGACGTTGTTCCATCACATTCTGGAATCTTGCTGACTTGATTTAGTTCCACTTGTCTGTTATACTGCTCCTGTTGGATCTTCTGAGTGGCATTGTAATAAGTCTGGTTTGTGTATCAATAGTTGCAGCTTGATGGCCCTTTTCTTGTTGTTCAATATGTAAGGTCCAGGGTTGTTGAAACTAAGAATTCTGAATTTCAGAACAAGGAGACAGTGAGTCCCATCCACTTCAGCTCTAGATTAAGACTGAAGCTAATTTTTATTCACAGAACAAACCTCCATTGGACGCTGTTAAAAATCCTAAGCTTAGAACTTACAAACTCTTTAAGAAGGAGCTACGCCTAGAATATTACTTAAATTACAACCTACCTAGGTATCTCTATCCTGGTACAGCCAGTTTTAGACAGAGTTCTCATAATCTCCATATAGAATTAGGTAGGACCTGATGGCTTATAATAGGTAAATAAAACGTCTTGAGTCATATATTTATGTAACCTTCGAAGTGCATTTATTTTCCTAGCTCCTTTTTTACAGATGATTGAAACATGGCGGTTGAAATATAGCTTGTTGTCTATGTTAATTCCAAGTAGTTTAACATTAGTCTCAGATTTAATTGTGTGGCCTCCGACATTGAAGTCTATGTTTAATGTCATCTTTGATTTATACCCTACCCAAATCCGTCTATTGTAATATAGCACGTTTTAGACTAAGCTCACACAACCTTAATATTGAATTAGGCAACACAAACGTCCTTATGTTCCCGCAGATGAAGGAATCTGTGAAAAATGCAATCTTAACCAAGTAGAAGATGAGTTTCATTGTTTAATGAGGTGTAAAAAATGGAATGATATCCGCTTAAACTTATTCCAAGTTATATCTATTAATAGTGCCTATCAATCATCATACTGTGGACGCAGCACACAGAAGACGCAGCGTGATGGAGCAAGACACCCTAACAACGTCCCCAGAACCAGGGGGGCCACTAGTTGCCGTAGTCTCAGACAGTGCAGCATATGGCAAATTTACAGGATTTACAGAATTACATGAAGTAGTGAAATCATGTATGTCTCCAAGTTGCCTCATAAGTCCCTTGAAGTGGCATTTTCAGAACCAATTTGCAAGCATCTCAGAAATGTCTGGGACTAACCACATTGAAGCAAAGCAGACCTTGACTTTTAATCTCACCATTGATGAAAATCATATGTAACTAACTTATTGTAAGTCTTAAAGGAAGACTGTAAACTTCATTAAGTTGAGACGATCAATGTGGGCAAGTTTCTTCGAAGCAGTAGACTCTGAAGCTGATGAAATGAGGCATCACCAATGACAATGCAAGATTGTATGATGAGGCATTATGTTTAAGAAATATGTACCCTCTGATTTATGTTGCCTCAAGAAAAAACATCTTCTAGGATTGATGGAGAGTAAAGTTAGTCTAGTTAAAAATAGTTGTTGACCACTTCCGTGCAAACTAAGCATCATCAACAAAATATTTCTGAGACAGGAGTATGCAGATGAAATGCAAGTGTCAGACAGAAATTACAAGGCTATGGAAAGAGAAACTGATATTATAATATGTTTATGCATGACAGCCAAAGTTAGATCTATGGGAAAAAATTGCAATGGTGAATACATTTTTGTATAGCAAGCTGATTATTTCACAGATTGTTTATATTAGAAAAGTCGGGCTTTGACTTGTGGAAAAGTCTGGCTTTGACTTATATTATAAGAAAATAGGGTTTGACTTATATTTAACATTTTTATCCATTGTGATTAAGGCCTATACACTGACTTTCTGCATCTACTATGTCTAAACCTGATTGTTTTTGTACATTTTGTTCTGTAATACTAGTGACGTAATACTAATGACGTCATAGACAAGTACACCACTTATTGAAACACATTAAAAAATTTAGTAGGAAGCAAAGATTTTCAATGATATACTTATCTTACCAATTTTGGACCCCTGCAGATTCGCAGTGCATTGAAACTAGCAGCTTGCTTGGGACTTTTGCGGGTGGTCATTGTTTTTTGGCATATTCTGCCGCTGTCAACCTTATTATGGCCTCTATTTCGCTTAATATTTGGTCTATTTTCGTTCTGAAAACACGTACAGAATCAGCATGCTGTTACATAAGATCACTTATGATGACGTTTAACATGTAGCCGGAGAACCTGCTTCTCTGCCTTCTAACTCTATTCTTATCTCGCTTAATGTTGGTTTATTTTTTATCTGAATACACCAAATGAAAGTTTAGGAGCTATACTATATGACGAAATTATCGATTTTAATGTATGCAGCCTGCCTGTTATATCAGATTACTTCAAAGGTATGACGCGACATTTGTCATGACGTTTGCCTCGCCATTCGAGAATCTTGCATGAAAAAAAGACTCCAATTGTACCTTTTGCAAATGCGCGAGATTGACAAAATCTAAAATTCGTCAATTATTGTGCTTGTGGTGCCCCCTGGTGGCCATGAAAGCCGAAGCTTTCCTTTGGCTTATCATGTTATGATGTTGCCTACCAGTATAGATTTATCTGTATAATCAAATTAGGGCACAAATTAACACAAATAATCACAGGACAAGGAAGAAATATTATTGTATGCTAGATATGCTAATTATATTGGATTAATGTATTTCAAATAAATTGTCTGGCGTACAAATGACTTTTTTTTTAGGTTTAACCACAACTGTGACCGTTGAAGAAGGGAAAGCAGCAATTTTGACCTGTCCCGGTTTTGTACCCAATCCAGAACATGACAACGAGAAATATGCCGGATTCACCTGGTTCAAGGCAAGCCAGGCAGATCATTCAAAAAGAGTGGCCTTTTATGACAAAACAGATAACGTCCAGAACTCATTGGGTGACTTGTCAGGCAGAGCTACAGTTGATGGCACAACAGGAGCATTGGAAATCCCTCAAACAAGAGTGTCTGATGACCATGTCTACACCTGTGACTTTGCATCAGGAAACATCCAAAATGAAACACAGCTTGTTATTACAGGTAAGTTATTTCAGTGGAATTTCTGCTATTTGTCATAAGACAATCATTGTATTATACTTCTCTTACATCTTGTCATATAGATTGGCTTAGATAGAAAACTTTGTGAACTTGTTATGAGAATTTGTCTTTTCATCATAGAGTAGCTTGAAGCAATGTAAATTATTAATTTCTGAGAGTTTAAGCAAGCTGCTAAATGAACTAGACTATTATGACAAACCATGATTGACTGGATTTGTTAATTGCAGATAGACAGACAGCTAGACAAACAGACATATACACATAACAGATAAATAGATATTTATATACAGAAAGACAGACAGACAGACAGCTGGGCAGCTAGACAGTTAGACAGATAGACAGACAGATAGATAGATAGATAGATAGATAGATAGAATGGAATAAGTAAAAAATACCAGAAAAACAAAACTCTGATTGGAATAACACTGGAGAGTCACTAAAGCATGACATTTTGTTTAGATAGTAATATATTACACTCAGGTGTGTCATGCTAATCCATCTCACACCTAACCATGAAAGCTGTGAATATTATCCGACATTGTCCTATTATATAGAGCAAAATGCATGCTCCAATTACTCAGTGCTCATATAAACCATAAAAATCCGCCGAAATTAGGATATTATACGCACTCCCCAAAGCAATCTGGAGCCGTGAACATAGGACTGTTTTGTGCAAACATAAATATAGTAAACGTCACTTTCCGTAGACTGCGAGCTTACGCTCACGAATAATTAAGCAGTCTGGGGGTCGACAGCAATATTCATATTGTAGGAGGGAGAACCTAATCATAGGTGGCATCCCTCAAGACCCCTATGAGAACTGCTTTACACATTAAAAATTTCATGAAGAACGTTCTTCAACTGCCACCCAATGATGTTGATGCCGTGCAAATACAGAGGTGTCATTGGCTTCATGCAAAGTCACAAAACCCGGCCCCCATCATATGTCGGTTTCTGTATTATCCAGTTCGAATGACTAATGACTGTATGGAAAACAAGATCCAAACTAAGGAACATTCGATCCTCAATGTGGGAAGATTATCCACAAGAAATAATTGCAAGACGGCATAAAATCATTCCAATTCTGAAAAAAGCAAATGAACTGAAAAAGAAAGCCTCACTTGTTGGCGAGAAACTTATTATTGACAATGTAGTCTTCACTGTTAGAAACCTTTACACACTACCTAAAGAGCTAGACCCAGCATGGTTAGCCACTCGTACTGTTGGAAGTGTGACAGGATTCTTCACCAAAGCATCTTCACTAAAGCATCTCTGCTTCCAATTTTCATGAATCCCCCATTGAAATCCATGGAAAGACCTACTCATGTGTAGAACAATATTTCCAAGCTGAAAAAGCCATCTTTGCCGAAAAACTAAATGTCACTGCGCGTATATGTGCTACAATAGAGCCCGCTCAATGCAAGAAGCTTGGTGATGCTATTGATGTTAATAATGATGAATGGCTTCTTGTTGCTACTGAGTCAACGAACGGGGCCTGGAGAGCCGAGCTTAACACAAACGATCTTGCTGGTACATTTCTACTAAACACAGGAAACACCACAATCACTGAAGCTGGGCCAAATAACATTTAGGGCGGTCTCAAGCTTTCAGATCCAAAAGTTGGTGACAAAAACTCTGGGCGGCAAAAATCTGCTTGGGGACATTCTAATGTCTGTTCGTCAAGAACCGTCGCAAAAAAGAATGACATTATCTCATAACTATGCATACCACGCGCTGATGTAAATTGACATGTATTTGAACTTTAGAAGTGATAATTTCCAGAAAATATCGGTATTACTACAATGAATTATATATTATACTGTGAATATAAATGCTTGCTCTATTTTGTCGTATCATGACATACTTCATAGTACTGCACCGCAAAATCTGTCATTATATTATTCTTGCACATGTCATTAATTAATGTAACAAAAGTAATGGGCAGTATTTGCCCACTTCCCATGAAGAACAAAATGATTCTCGAAAAAACCCTGCCATAATAGCCCATAATGTTTATTACAATAGCCCATAATGTTTATTACAATAGCCCATAATGTTTATTACAAGGTAACTTCCTTCTAAAGATAGGCTGTAAATCTTCATAGATTTACTGTACACTTATTCATAGTTGATAATTGAAAATATGTTCATGACAAACAACCATTAAGTTAACTAGTTTTTTGTTACAAACATCTGTAGTGTACTGACTGTACTGTGTCGCCCTCTGGTGTTAATGTGCGCAGCGTCGTTGTAACTGCTTGACGTCATTATTGTACCACCTGATATTTTACTAGTGGGAGATTTTCGAATGTGAGAGCATGGCTGCATTTTGTACAATTTGGGAACTCAAGAATAAACTTGTCAACTGTTAAAAAGCGTTCATCATCATTACAATGGCGACGAGGACAAACCGGATTATGTGTGTGATTATCTGGGACTGTGAAAACGTTGACTGAGTGGATAATTCTTGTGTGTTGTGACTCGAAATTTGCTGATGTGCAGACGTTCCCAGTGGCAGTGAGTGTGGATTATTGTGAGCACGTGGCAATCCTGTGAATATTGAGATTTTTAAGGAAATGTCTCCACCAGTAACAACCACTTCTGGAACTGAGGGAGCTAATAACTGAGGAAAACTGTGTCTACCGTCGACCTTGGAGTGTATACTTGTGTGTGTTACACTTTGTGAACTGTGTTATTTTCTACAGTACTGGAATTTTGGTGAAAATGGGAGACACTGAAGCAAATGAGCAACAAAATGACCCCGGAGCTGTTGGAGGAGCCCCAGTGGTAAACCAATCTTTTGATGGTCTTTCTTCAATTGCCCCATTTCGTACTGACACTGATCCTGATAGACTAGCTGCATTGTGGAAGCGCTGGAAACGTAGCTTCAATTTGTATTTGAAGAGCAAGGTCATCACAGATGATGCCAGAAAACAAGCTTGTCTACTACATGTGGCTGGACCTGCTGTGCAAGATGTTTATTTCTCTGTGGTGGGGGAGGGAGATGACAAGAACTATGCAGATACCTTGAAACTGCTGGATGATCATTTTCTACCTCAACTCAATGCCCCTGTAGAAAGGCATAAATTTAGACAAATGACACAGAGAGCAGGAGAGACTGTAGACCAATTTGTGTGCAGATTGAGACAGGCAAGTCATGGTTGTGAATTCGAAAATGTTGATAATGCCATTTTGGATCAAGTTTTGGATCATTGTGCTTCTAATTCTCTGAGAAGAAAATTCCTTGAAAAAGAGACTTTAACGCTGCCAGTTATTTTGAAAGTGGCCAGAGCTTTCGAGGCTGTTGATCGCCAAGCCAAGGCAATTGAGTCAAGCCACAAAGTGTCTGCACCAGAGCAGGCAAAACAAGTGAATGCTATTAACAGTAAAGGAAGCAAAGAGACATATCGAGGTGCATCTGGAGGTGCCAGAGATCGACGAAGTGTGTGTTATGCGTGCGGGAGACATGGGCATTTCGCTACATCAGATCAATGTCCTGCAAAAGACAAGACCTGCACAGCATGTAATCAGAAAGGTCATTTCAAGATTAAATGTCCAGTTGAATACCAAAAGAGAAAAGCAGCTAAAGAAGGGAAAAAGGATAGAAAGAAGCCACAAAAGACCAAGAAAAGAGTGAATCATGTTGAGGACAGTGATGATGATGATGATTATGTGTTTAGTATGAATGATGACAGTTCCAGTGGCAATGTTGACTTAGTTGTTGGAGGAGTCAATGTTGATGGTGTGTTGATTGATTCAGGTTCCAACAGAAATGTGCTGGGACAGAGCACATGGAAAGATTTGAAGTCTCAAAGAATTGTGTGTGAGTGCAAGAAAGTCGAGAAATGCATTTACCCCTATGAGAGTACACCTTTGAAAGTGTTGGGTACATTCATAGCGCAGGTGACATGTGTGGCTAACAATGTTTCGTGTGAAGCTGAGTTCACTGTGATCGAGAGAAATGGTAGGCCATTGCTAGGCAAGAAGACAGCTGAAAAGCTTGGAGTGTTGCGTGTGGGACCAGAGCGTGGTCAGGTCCATGCTGCCAGTGCAGATGATGAGTTAATTGCTGCCTACCCAAAGCTATTCGATGGAAGTGTTGGTTTGTTGAAGGCCTATGAGCTGAGTTTACACATCGATACCAGTGTAAAACCTGTGGCGCAACCACTTAGGAGAATTCCTTATGGTTTGAGAGACAAAGTGGACAAAAAGTTGGATGAGTTGTTGTCGTTGGGGATTATTGAGGAAGTTCCGGATGAGCCCACTTCCTGGGTATCGCCTTTAGTTGTTATTCCCAAGGGTGATGATGTCAGGATATGTGTGGACATGAGGAGGGCCAATGAGGCTATCATCCGTGAGCGACATCCAATTCCGACTATTGATGACCTACTTACCGACATGAATGGATCTTCCATGTTTAGCAAGCTCGATTTGAAAATGGGATTTCACCAAGTACAGCTAAAGGAAGATTGTCGTTACATTACAACATTTGTGACACATCGTGGACTTTATTGATATCGTCGGCTGATGTTTGGAATAAGCTCTGCGCCTGAGAAATATCAGAGGTTAATCAGTGATGTGATTCGTAAATGTGGAGATGGCGTTGCTAATATTGCAGATGACATCATTATTTTTGGCCGTGATGTTGCCGAACATGATGAGAGACTAGCGAAAGTCCTCACTACTCTACAAGATGCTGGATTAACCGTAAACAAGGCAAAGTGTGAATTTCGATTGAAGTCATTAACATTCTTTGGTCACAAGCTGACTAGTGATGGAATTTCGCCTAGTGATGAAAAGGTGAATGCGATTCTGAGAGCAGAACCACCAAAATGTGCCAGCGAGCTTAAATCGTTCTTGGGCCTTGTGCAATTTTGTGCTAGATTTATACCAGACCTGTCAACAGTGGCTGATCCACTACAACAGTTGTGCCGAAAATCGAGAGAGTTTGTGTGGGGTGTAGAACAACATTCTGCATTTGAAACTTTGAAAAATCGCATCGCTTCATCTGAGACCTTGGCCTACTTCAGAGTAGATAGCAAGACTAGAGTCATTGCTGACGCATCACCATATGGACTGGGTGCGGTGTTAACACAACTGCAGAATAACCAATGGCGAGTGATTTCGTATGCTTCCCGTAGTCTCAGTGATGTTGAACGGCGATACAGCCAAACTGAGAAGGAGAGTTTAGCTCTTGTGTGGGCCTGTGAGAGGTTCAGTCTTTATCTTCATGGTCTGCCATTCGAATTAGAGACTGATCATAAACCTCTAGAGAATATCTTCAGTGCGAAATCTAAACCTCCAGCTCGGATTGAACGATGGGTGTTGAGACTACAAGCATTCAACATGAAAGTTGTCTACAGGCCAGGAAAGACAAATATTGCAGATTGTTTGTCGCGCCTTAACAGGAAGCCTCATGGTAAAGGTGCAAAATCTGATGAAATTTGTGCACTTGTGGAATGTTGTGTGCCAAATGCCATTACGGTATCAGAGTTTGAAGAAGCTTCGAAATCAGATCAAGAAATTGAACTAATTCGTGATGCGATAATGTCAGGCCAATGGAAAGACTCTAAAATGACAAAATATCTTCATGTCAAGGACGAGTTATGTGTTTATGGAAACATTGTGCTGAGAGGGACACGTCTTCTTGTTCCTGAGAGTTTACGTAAGAGAAGCCTTGAGCTTGCTCACGAGGGCCATCAAGGAATTGTAAAGACAAAGGCCAGACTGAGAACTAAAGTCTGGTGGCCCAAAATGGACAAAGACACAGAGAAATACTGTAAAAGTTGTTATGGGTGTCAGATGGTGAGTCATGGACCAAACCCTGAGCCTATGGCTAGAGTTGTGCCCCCCAGTGGTCCTTGGCAAGACTGTGCTCTAGATTTAATGGGACCACTCCCTACTGGAGAAACATTAGCTGTAATTGTTGACTATTACAGTAGATACTTCGAAGTTGGTGTTTTCGGATCCACTGTGACATCTAAGATTGTGTCTTTTCTTACATCAACATTTGCAAGATTCGGAATACCATATTCTCTGAGGACGGACAATGGACCGCAATTCATATCTGAAGAATTTCAGAATTTTGTTCAAGCGAATGGAATTGAACATTACACATCGACTCCACTTTGGCCTCAAGCAAATGGGGAAGTGGAACGTCAGAATCGGACTTTACTTAAATGCCTTACAATTGCCCATGCGGAAGGCAAGAAATGGAGAGAGGAATTACAATCATTCCTCATGGCATATCGCTCAACCCCCCAAGTATCGACAGGCGTATCTCCGTATAGCCTCATGTTTGGGAGGGAAATGAAAACGAAATTACCACAACTGAGACCTGAGGAAACAATCCTAAATGAAAGTGTTCGTGATCGTGATATGGAGTTCAAAATATCTCAGAAATTATATGCTGATAAGTGTCGAGGTGCAAAATTTGATCCTATTGACATAGGTGATGATGTCTTAGTACGTACCCCGAAAACTAACAAATTATCTCCTAAGTACCATGCTGAACCTGGTACTATTGTGAAAAGGATAGGAGGGGAGGTAACGGTGCAAAGACAAGATGGAACGCAAATTAGACGACACACAACAGCAGTCAAGAAACTAGTTCATCGCGAACCAGAAAAGACCTCGCATCAAGATCGTGGTGTTGTTACAAATTCTGGGATCCAAAATGATCCTATCGAAACCTCAAGTGAGATTGTTCCAAGAGAAATTGACAATAACATTAATGACACTATTGAAAATACATTGCCAACGTCAGGAAGACCAGCAAGAACAACTAAGCTTCCTGAAAAGTTCAAAGACTTTGTGATGAAATGACTTTATTGTGATTAATGGACTGTGCTTTATTGTAACCTTTATTTGTGTGCACCCAATTTATTGATTTATTGAGATCACAGATAACTTGTTTTAACTGATGATCATAGCTTTGCATGTGCCACTGATAATGAGTGAAATATGTGCTAGTTAAGTAACTTTGCTTACATTTATCACTTATATACTATAGTGATTGTATTATATGTTCAATTGATTTATTGGCTGTCTTGTAATTCATATGTGCTTAAGAGAGTTGCTTGAGAAGTTGTGTTTACTTAAGAAGTTGAATTAACTTGAGAAGTTATAAAACTAAAGAAGGGAGGGATGTAGTGTACTGACTGTACTGTGTCGCCCTCTGGTGGTAATGTGCGCAGCGTCGTTGTAACTGCTTGACGTCATTATTGTACCACCTGATATTTTACTAGTGGGAGATTTTCGAATGTGAGAGCATGGCTGCATTTTGTACAATTTGGGAACTCAAGAATAAACTTGTCAACTGTTAAAAAGCGTTCATCATCATTACAACATCAGCTTGTCTAACAATATACAACAATCAAGCATGTTATTGCTGACAGGTCGTTTATTATAGATCAGCTTCTCATGGTAAGATGATTATCCAAACAACTAAACCAAAATCAGCTGTTGATCATGTCAACCTTAATTATGTTTCCCTCCCCATATTTTAATGACTGTCTCTTCATGGCACTATAGCTCAACATGCTTATTGCCCCATGGATAATGTATTATGTTATCTGGAATGCACTATAGGTGGCGTATACACCTAAGCTCCCTCTTGTGTTTTTGTGGGAATAAAAGATGTCGGTCTGCTGAAACTGACTCTAGTTTGTTTACTTCGGCTACCAATGCCTAAAACAGATAATACACCCACAAACTTATATTTGCCATTTGATGATGAAACAGACCATTAATTAAACAGTGCTCAAAGTAGTCCAATCACAGCCTTGAACGATTCAGTTTACTTATCCCTGCTCATGAACTTTAATACCAATTGCAGAAGTTCAGTTAAAAATAAGCAAGGCTGTGACTTACTCTTAAAAAAAATAAATTGATGTATTATCTTTTACTGAGATTTGGTTGAATGAAAGCCTAGTTGAATTTGAAGGATGCAAGAAAATTGCTAAGCATAAAAATAGAGCTAAAGAGGGAGGATGTCTTGCTGTATTTATTAAAGAAATCATCAGATTTTAAATCAGAAACGATATTGTTGTTCCACCAGAATCACCAGGTCACTTCGACTGTTTATTTATCCAATTAGAAAGACCACCAAAATACCTCAATTTTGGAATTCTCTATCGTTCCCCAAGTCACAACACAATTAAGAAATTTAATGAGTTTATTTTAGGCATTTCAGACACGATAAACAGAGAAGGCCTGAAATTAATCATCACTGGTGACTTAAATATTAACTTACTGCAGTAAAACAATAACAGTGAAATTGGAAATTAGATTCAACGATATCAAGTAACCTTATGCCCACAATAACCCTTCAAACAAGATTTTTCAATAATACCGCAACCTTAATAGACCATATCTAAACAAATATTGAAAATGAAGACTGCCTTGTGGGTACACTTACCACTAAAATCTGATTATCCCGAAAATGCCTTCACAGATTTCCAGAGAATATATGAATGCCTAATTAACACCCACTTGCCAATCAGATTCTGTAAATTTAACAAATATAAATATAAGTCACAACCCTAGATAACCAAAGGGCTAATCAAGTCTCTCCATAAAAAAGACAAACTTTACAGTAAATACATTAAATGCAGAGATCCCACATTAAAATTAGAAAAGGAAACAATCTTTAAAATGTATCCTAACATGTACAATAAACTCATTAGAAAGGCAAAGACCATGCAAATTTTATTTATCTTTACATATTTGCATCATCTGTTATAAACCAATTGTTTAAATATTTAAAAAAAAGTTAGGTAATAATGAAATTGGGCAATAATTCTCAAAATTCATTTTACCATTACTTTTATAAATTGGAATTACTCTTGCCTTTTCAATTCTTTGGGAAATATTCCTTCTTTAAATGATAGGTCAGCTATGTGTGCTAATAGCTCAGCTATAAGCAAAACACATTTGATCAATATCTGAATGACATAAAACTCACTTGGAAGCATATAAATACTCTCACAGGTAGAAATAAAAACCAACACCGTTTTCAAGAGACGTCTAAGTACAACCATAAAGAATTTATAATAAAACAAGAAATAGCTGATCAATTTAATTCTTATTTCACTAATATTGGGTTAAATTTAGCAAGTAAAATCCCACAAGTTGATGACAGCACCTTTTGAACACAAATAACAGATTTCCCTAATAGTTTTTAGATGAAGCCAACAAGCTCATTAGAAATGATTTCGATAATAAACAAACTAAAACCTAAAAGTAGTACTGGACATGACGGCATAAGCCCAAAATTAGTAAAATCAAACATGTGAATCCTTGCCAATCTGTTCACTCATGGGGAATATCAAAATATATCACATATCCATTGGATCTTATTGTAATGCCATGCAGGACATGCTAATTTTTCACATATTTTTGTACACCACTGTATATGTTTGTTTTGCAGTGACTCCATCAGAAAGTGATCTCAAAGTAACGGCTAGTCCGCCTGATTTCGTCAGAGAGGGAAGATCAGTCACATTCAAATGTAGCGCATCAAGAGTAAGACCTCCTCCAAAGCAAATGTTCTGGAAATTTGCTACAAGTCAGAATCGACTTCCAGAACAGTACAAAAATGCAACAAACAGGGATGGCTTGACTTCTGCAGTGTCCGTAGAATACACTATGATAGTGGATCGCAGCAATTATGGAAGCAAGCTTCAATGTTACTATATCACGGCAGTAAATGCTTTCAGCAGCTTAGAAGAAGCTACTGTTTATGTCATATGTATGTACCTAAATATATATATCATATTTTCATAATAATGAATATCCCTAATTATTTGGAATTTAAAGTAATTTACTATTACTCCAGTAAATATGTATTCTTCTCAACAGTCAAGCCATCAGTCCAACCTCAGATACAAGGGAACCAGAAAGCAGTGACAGTGAATTCTGAAATCATGTTAACATGTGACGCTGGGCAGGATGATGGGATCGTCAGTTGGTACAAATGGCAGTTTGCGAATGGAACTGAGCTTGGAAACACATCTGAAAAGACATGGATATATAAAGTCAAAGGAAGTGCAGAGATTCTCATGTTTGAGTGTATTGCTGGAAATGTTGTTGGTGAGAGTGCACCTTCAGCACCTATTGCAGTACAGATTAAGGGTATATATGTGTTCTCATTGCATGCAGTTGTTCAACTGTCATTTTAGTGTGTAATGGAATGAAAATATAATGAAAACATGAACCATTTCAGGCCAGCCATATGTGATGATAATTCTTGGCGCCTTGCTTGCATGCAGTCTTGTTGGAAACCTTACAATGGCTGTTTGTATCTGCTGCAGAAGGAAATGCAACAAAGGTAAGATGACATTGTGCTGAGAAGAAACATTATCAATATAATTACAGTTGGTTCATGTAAAGTGCTTACTTTTGCGTAATTATTCATACCAGCATGTGTTTGAAATGCTGAAATAATCATGTAAGAAATATTTGTTAATATAAAACTGTGACCAGGGAGCCTAGAATCATGCACATTGTCCCTGCATCTTGCTCTCAGTTCAGTCAGAGTTCACCAAGGTCACTTACTCTATGAGGTCATGACCTGCCTTTCAGCCTCATTCTGCATTGCATTCAATGGCTCGTGGCAACACTGGTGTGAATTGTTGCTAAGGACCTGTGACTTGCAAGCATGGTTACTAAAGGGAGTCATGTGATCCATAGGCCCAACTGCCATGGTGCCATTCAGCCTCTTTCTGGTTTGAATTTGTCAACGAAAATTTCAGCTGTGGCACCATTGGTGGGCTGTATTGTAGGCTATGTACACTGCCTGGTGGGCGGAATGTAATAATGTGATTAGGTGGGGTAAAAAGTCTCCATAACATTTAAGAAAACATAGGGGTGTATCTAGTGAATATAGAAAGGCTGGCAGAGGTTCAGACTAAGCGTACGGTGGATTTCTTTTAAACAAAACCAAAGTAGCTGAATGGAGAGGTGGCTTTGCCTTACCCAAGATGGCAGACGAAGGCACTAGCGCTACTGGCTCAATTCGAAAATTAAAACGCCTGTAACGAGGAGGATGAATTTAAAGAACAAGCCCATAAGATGTGAGGCCACAGAGGAGATGTGAAACAACAACAAATGGACAAATGTCAATTATAGTATGGTGAACACCTCTGTTCCATTGGCTCGTCATAGATGAGTAAGTAATCTGGGATCTGGTGCAATTGCCTGTCCTCAGTTGCATGATTACAATTGTTGAGTCATGATCACAGTTGTTCGTCACAATTAAAAATACAACTAATTTCCGCTAATAGTTGTCAGTTTTATCCGAGATTCAGTGAGCCATGCAAAACAGTTCCAGTGTTGACCTCTGAGTCATCATCACATAGGATCATGAGTCAATATGGCCAAAAACTAACAAGAGTAAGCACATTACAGTTGGCAGAACTCATGTGTAAGCTTTTCCTGTCCTTTTTCTACTAAAAACTGCATTGACGAGTCACACTCCTATATGTTTTACTACAGCTGGTCCATCTCATGATGACACATAAGGTAGTTATGACTCTTCTTGGGGCAATTGAAAGGGAAATCACTGTTACCTAAGTTTTCAATCACTAGAGGGCAGTGTAGCTAATCCCTGTCATTAGTGATAAGGTTCAGCAAAACCAGGCCATAAATGCCAACATAAGTCATAAACGGAGCTTATTTTAAACTTATATATACAAAATATAGGTTCATGTAAGTATGCAGATGAACAAACATTTACATATCAGTTCCAAAAACTTTTAGTGAACCATCGGTAATGTTAGAGAAAGGAGAAGCAATGGATAAAATACTTTATATTTACCCAGCTTTAAAATTGTAGGAAAAATTCAATTTGAATATACAGGCAAATGACGGATATATAAGAGTTATATTAAGCATTGACCAGTCTATGTCTATAATTAGGCTAGTCCCTTTATCTTACATATAATCTGCAAAGGTTTAGATTTGTTGTGCCCAAGATTGGCAAGAAGTATCAACTCTAATCCGAGGTCAGTGCAGAATGCAGATTGATCGAGAGCTAATAGATATATTTCTGGATTCACAAAATGGATAGTTTGACCACGCCCTCTCTACGGATATTTACTGTATCCCTCGTATGGTAGCAATATTTCTAAATTATGTCAGCGCACCCCTCAGCACTGCATGCTCACTTCAAAGGTATTTCAATGATTCGACTTTGCTTCACGTTTTTGCTCATATCTATGTAATAACTGGGAGTACAATCACAAACTTAGAAAAAAAAGTTAGTTTACGCTGGACTTTTTTCTGCGTTCTTAGCACTGATTCAGATGTCTGGCTGTCACATTAATTTTATTCCTTTCAGTTAGTTTATGCATGAAAAAAGAGACAAAGTAAAAGTTTTTATCATGTGTTAATTTTGAGAATATTACAGGAATTTTTTCCACTCAGGTGTCACATTTTGCTTAACCTTTGGCTTCATGAAATATAACAACTTTGTGGAATAAATTCCTGTACTCTCACATAATCATGAGATAATTTATATCCCATATAATTGCAGATGCAGATGACGGCTATGCGCAACCATCATTCAAGAATGTGGCCAACATCTCCAAGAAGAGAAAAGATGCTAAGCTTCAAGAGAACAGCCCTGCAGTTGCTGCTTCTGTAATTTATGAAGAGCCTGACAGTAAGCAACAAAGTATTTGGTTGTTTTTGGTCCACACATCATACGTAATATTTCTCTCCTGAAACACCTGTATGCTTTTCTGGTGGCACCATCTACGGTCTAGTAATATTTTGATACAGCTGAAAACTCTATTATGCATTGGTCCCTCCAAATAATCTAGAATCTGATGCTCCGTAGACATCGAGGCAATAGAATTAATCATACTCAGCCGTGACATTTTTTTAGGAGGGGAAAATAACCAAAAATGTGACTTGTGTCCCTTGTAAGTAACAACATGTCAAATGTGTAATTGCAGATGCAGGTTACATGCTACCATCACCTGGGAATGTTGCCATTACCGCACCTGCCGTTAATGAAGAGCAGGAAAGTAAGCACAAAAACCTATATGTTTGATAAGCATAGGATCATTGGTTTGGATCTTTTGAAATTTGTGAAAATCATTTATAAGTAATACAGTGATTCATTTAGGAATCAGTATTTCTAAGTAACAAGAGAACCGGAGCGAGATTTGCTATTGTGCAAGTTCATCAAGAATAGAAAGCCAACGATTCCTGTGTATTATTAAGTTATGTGTTACAAATCTTCTATCTTTTATGTGATACAGATCTTCTATCTTTTATGTGATACAGATCTTCTATCTTTTATGTGATACAGATCTTCTATCTTTTTAGCTTTGTGTAGTCCATATGGCATTGTTTCTCCTAAGCCATGCAGTTTTTAAGATAAAAATTTATTACAAAAGTTCATTTTCTAAACCAGCTTCTTTCCTTGGTTATTTTGAAATTTTTAAATATATATTTTTGACTTTCAGACAAAGAGGTCCCTTATTACTTGGAACTCCACTGAATAAAAGCAAGCGTTATGCGAATTCAAATTAATTAATGGTATTCATATAGTAGTTCTGGTACATTGACTTTTTTGCACAGATCAAAGTTTTAAAATAACCAGCCTTAATAATATTGTAAAGGCACAGAAGCAAATCATCCTTTGTTGAGACTAATGTAACTGTAATGTCATGCTATGTGAAAGGTGTATCTTTGCTTTGTTACACATAAATCTATAGTGGAGTATGTGCATATATACAACTTGTTTTTTATTCAATATGTATAGCATAATGTTGATACATTTTCTTTATATTATAAAATTAACTAAACATTGGAGCTTGAAAATTGTAATGGCCTTAATAGCAGTTTGGTTTGAAGAGAGGTAAAATGCAATGACAAATATATAGTAGGGCAAAAATGGATTAGGATTAGTATTTATCAACAGACAGGGCTTTTAGTAACTGCGCCTAAACCATTGTTACAGTTGATAACGTAGGAATATGATAGGGTCATTATATGCAGTTAATGATGTTACATTTAAACCATGGATAGGTGCAGTTACTAAGAGCTCCCTCCATTGTTTAATATAAAGTGCTCTCAATAGTGAGATATTCATCAAGCAAATTCCACTGTGATTTTCTGTGCTGTCATACTGATCTCTTTTGTGCAGCATCAACTCATTGTGAATCATGATAAACAGCCATGGCCAAATGTTTTCGGACACATTTAAAACAGATTTTCTGTCTGGTTTTTTCTGTTCACGACACTTATTTTCTTCAGGGTTCATACATACTGTCGTGAAAGTACATTTTCACGGTAATCATGCCAATATATAAATAAAATTATGGATTTGTTTTGCTGGCGGGATTTGAATAAAGAGCCAGACGGTTCTGGATGAGTTTTACTCGTTACCCAAAAACAGTTAAAGTCATCCTTTGTATGTCACCTGTAGTTCCCAGAGCTTAGCGTCAATACTTTCGGGAAACACATCCAGAACGGCGTCATTGTAATTGCAGGGAGGAGGTTGAATAAGGGGAAAAACTAAATAATCACAACTTGACAACTCATTATTTTGGTAAAAAGCAAGTTTTAAAGCAAGACCTACTTCGAAAATTAGAGCTTTAGGTCACTAGAGCAATGGACCTGTGAAGTGAGGCGAGTATCGACCGCAAAAGGTCTTGTTTATTTACATGCAATACTAACATTGACCTGTGGGTGAGGGATATATATTGACCCTATCATATATTGTCTCATCCACTCACTCGCCTAATTCAAATATGGCGGCCTTGGACCCAAAAGTATGGCAATGGCGTGGATTGCACTACAAATTGATGATACTTTGGTCGAAACTTACACAACCAATAGATTTGAAGCTATTACATCTATAAGTGTGATTGACAGACAGGCAGAGAGACCAAAGGGAGGGACAAACTGCTGACATGCCTGTCATTGCAATATCCTAGGCCATGTACACGGCCAAGGGTTATTTATAAAACCTATATATAGTGAAAAATCAAAAAAGTGCCATAGTTATCAACTATAACAAGTGTCCGAAAATGTATGGCCAAGGTTGTATAATGAATTTTGTACTGTTATCCCACATACAAGTATTTTTCTTGCTTGGCTTCATTATCTAAAATTATGACACAATCGTATATTTTTCTTACTAATTTGTTATATTTGATAGCAATAAATTACTGTAATAAGTACCTTGTCTGCCATTTTTTTAATATATAATAAATATAATGAATGCTTTTGTAGATGTGTCAGATCAATATCTGTTAATATAAAATAAATGCATGCAATATGTATATATTATATATATATAACAGTTAAAAGTTGTCTTTAGCAGAATAGAGAAGGGGGCACAGGAATCATCACACAGCTGCCCCCTTCACCACATAGACTGTGGAGAGCATAATCTTACCCCACTGTTTCAAACATATGGGCTTCTTTCTCATGCAGGGAGTTTGACTAAAATTTTCATAGCCTCCATGAATGAGAGTATGTTCTTTGAGAGAATAATACAATTAACAACCAGATACACAATATAATAATATAGGTGATGTAATAAACATATATTTATCATATTTCTAAATTTTCATTTATTACGTTGCATTTTGTGTAACAGATGCCCAAAGTATTTAAAATTACCTATCATTGTCACCATACAACATTTTGTCTATAAGATAAAAGAATAACCACAGAGCAATATGGCACCAAAAAAGCACATATGGAAAGAAAGCTCATTATATATATATATCATATATAAATATAAATTAGGTCAATTGTAATTAAGACAAACTAAGCATTTTGTGCCCACCATCACTAAAAAAACAACATGTGAACACCTCTCAAAATTTAGTCAAAACATTTTACTTCCATGAGTAGACATCACAATCAGTTCAATGTATAATAACAGTCAGTAAAGACTATGAATAGTGAACTTTTCACTAGCTTGCATAAGTTTTTTGGATCGATATAAATTGTTCATAAACATTAACATTTCCTGTTAGAAATAAATGCACTGCTATGGTGTCTGCCAGCCAGATAGTCAACCTGCATAATAAGCAGTACCAAACTGCTTTACATACTGTACATATAATGAGAGAATAATAAAGGCAGGCAATCCATTTGGTATTAATTAAATTCAGTTTTATGATGAAATCAATTAGAATTTAGTCCAATTAAACAAATTCACCCCCTAAATAATATTAAACTATACACAGAGTGAGACCCAGCCTCTGTAGTGGTTCCCTATATTCATTGCCAGGTGTTGTTGCTGCCATTTTGACATTATTTTCTTTTCCTTTTTTGTATGTGTTATATATTTTTCCCTCATGATGTTCTGTTTAAAGTATGCATTTAATCCTTTATTTTTCATTTCCTTATGTTATTTTTTATCAAAGCCTGCATTGTACAAAAAGGGTCAGTCCCTTCCATGTATTTTCATTCCATTCCGTTCCTTGTTTTATCATTCCATTCCCTTTCATGTTTTACAGAAGTCCGGTAGATAGACAGGTAGGTAGATAGACAGATAGATACATTGGTAGAAGATAGCTAGATAGATAGATAGGTAGATACATAGATACATAGATACATAGATAGATACATAAATACAATTGTCATGGTATATTGTCAGACATTCACAGAATTTTTTGTACACAAAAAACCCATTGATATTCACAATTCTATGGTAATGTTGATATTTTGGGTACAAATAAATCTTCCTTGTCCTCCCAGTTTTGCCTGTGAACACAACATCATCACCGCTATCACCTGACACTACAATAATTTGCACATTCAGACATTGTTCAAAATTGTACAGTTCATGCACAGGTTTGCTGAACACTGCTTTCTGCTCATTGAGGAATTATTGTGAATGAACTGCTTAAACTGGACCTTGGGCATCTTTTTTAGCTTGGCCATACATGTCACAATTGCACGCGCTGCATGCATGAACTCGTTGGGACTTCCAGAATGAAGACCATGGATTTCTTCTGTTTAATTTTACAGTCATCAGACAGGGTATCAACATTTATGATAGCCTTCCTACCACCACCTGCGTCTGCTGCTGCCATGATTCCCACACTGACCTCAAAGGAATCGTTTACTACAAGGTTTGTGTAGCACAGCTTCAAACCTGTTTTTTCCAATGAAAAAAAAATACAACCAGATATACACAATAAAGAAAACAATATCTGACTGTAACACATTAACATGTACAGATTTTCATGTGTGTAACTATGGAATGGTTACTTGAGAATACACTCATCTTTCCATTATGGCCTCCAGTGTTATGTTGTGTTGGGGTTGACAATGTATTGTTATTTCTCTATCTAAGCCAGCATGCCTGATAGAAAGACAGGCTTTATCCTTACAGTTTGGGTGATTGGCTCTGACATTGGTCATAATGCTGCCAAACATATCACCCAGATCATCCGTTACATCCAACAACTTCCTTCCTTGGAAGTCATCATTAAATTTAGCCCTCAATTACAAAAGGTTCGGATCCTTCCTCCTCTGCTATTGTGTTGATTCTTTTAGCAGGGGGTGGTTAAGCCATTTTCACAAATTATACCACATAATCCTATGAGAACTGTAAGAACTCTTGTTATAATGCTTTTATGTGAGAACATGTAGTTGAAATACCTCGTAGTCCAGTTTCCTACAAAAGACCACAGTTAATTTTGGCGGGCTTTTCTTTTTTGGGTTGAGATGCTGTTATTGTATAACCTCCCTACCAATCACACTCTAGATGGGTACTAGTTGTTTCCCATTGGTCAGGTTTCTCTTTTTCTGACTTGTGCATGACCCAGTCTAGGGCGCAAAGCTTCTCTCGAGTTACAGTCAAAAAGACTATGGGATTCATTCTACACCACATGTGTGGTGGCAGCACCTACTTGGTAGGTATATTCCCAGGTGCATTTACTGCCCTCTGGTGTATATTTTAGTACTACTAAGCCAGCATGCGGTTTTACTACTTAGCTGTTCATTTGCTTATAATGTTTTCTTACTATTGATAAAGGAGAATCAAATGAACAACACAGGATGAACCAAACAAATTGAAAATGCAGAAATAAGAAGCAGAGTTAGGAAGAATTATAAATGTTTGTAAAGAAATTATAGAAACCAACGAGTTAATCTGTGATATGGAAATCAGTTAGACATCAAAAAGATTAGGTTGGTTTCACCATTTCAAGAAAAAGATGATTAAAAATATTCTTAAATAGTGTTGGCACGTTTCTAGTGTTCTGTTGTAAAAAGTTTAGAAAGATTTGGTCAATGACTCCTGAATATGCCACAGATTATGCCAAAATCAAAGCAATCACTTTACAGCAGTATGAACTTAATGAAATCAAACATAAAATGTAAAATTTTAGAAATCTTGCACACTAAAATGTGTAAGAGAAGTAATATTACCCTCTGTTATCCATTATTTTCAGCTCACAGTTGTGGAGATAGTTTCATATTCTTACAACAAATTTATTTGGTTTCAGTTGATGCTAAACCTGGGAACATGGTTTATTGATTTACCTTTCTTTAATTTTTTTGATGCTGGATATCATATGTGGCTGTAAGGGATGAATCTTTGAATTTTTTTTTCACAGAATTACACTAAAAATAAAATTAAAAGATAAGAGTCAGTCTCTCTCTAATTATTACAATTGTAAGTCAGTCGTTGTCTTTTGTCATGTTATATGGAAATACTTTACTGATTATTTTCTAGTATATTTAAAATGTTACTAGATTGGTGATCTTTGTGCTTTCAAATGCATTTAAATACAATTTCATGAAGCGACAAGAAACAATGACAATCACATAAATAACGTATGTATCATTAGTGCACCAGCTGGCAGATAATGCCCGGGCACTACACTGGTAGTGTGAGCGCGCGTCTTGATGCCGAGGTGTGAAGACTGCACAGACGACTTAAGGGATTTCTCCTTCCATCAAAAAGTACAGGATTAATCTACCGCAGTTTCAAAGAAAATAATTTCAGAAAATAATCTAAAACGGTACACCTAATTACTTTTCATTTGCTCTAACTTTTATAAATAACAATCACAGTTTGATACAAGAGTTGCCTTACAGTGTAAGAGTAAGTCAAAACAGTATGTATCATCTTGTCAAAATAAGAATTTAAACATACAACAAACTTCAACCTCATTAAACAGCTTCAGTATGGTTAATCCTGCCTGTAAAAGGAGTATATACAGTACAGAAATATACTTAAATCTAAAAGTTATATTATTAATTGTAGCACTACCTAAAGAACTGCTAAACTTCAATAATAAATTTTAAGGAAATGCGTACGAACACTCAAAAGGTTATATCGTTCATTTTAAGACAACTACAATCACAAACTTCCCACTTCAGTAGTCGTTTCACTTTTTGGTTGGAACAGAAAGGTGTATAACTTTGTAATGTACCACAAAGCTACTAAATCAATGAAATAGATGATTTAGCATTAAGATTAACAAGAATATTTTTATGATATTTTTTAGGTAAACCTTGCTCATTTTAAGGCAAATGCAATCTTAATTTCCAACTTAAATAGTCATTTGTGTTATGTCTTGCAACAGCAAGATGCATACATTTGTAATGTACTGCTGTGCAACCAAACCAATGAAAGAGAATATTTTGCATAGTAAACTTTCCTATATGGCTTCAGAAGATCAACCCTTGAAGTCTTGAAGTACTATGTGACATATGTATCTTTTCTGAAGGCATAACCTGTGTAGGTTCTAATGCAGTCAAATTGCACGAAAAACAGCATATTGTAATGAATGCCTGTAATTTTATGATGGTCAGGTATTCATCTTTCATTTTGATGGAACTGTTGGATATTCATATCTAATAAGGATTTATTTGAAATCAATAAAATAAAATGAACTTGTCCTTCCAAAAAAAAAAGATTTCGATTTATTTACTGGTAGAAAAAAAGTGACTGAAAATTGTGAATTGTTGGCATCATCTACATCAATATAGAACAATATTTTATTCAGAATATATTCTGTGCTACAAGAAGATGTAGTCCAATACTCGGCCTGTTACTGGGACAATGGTGGAGCGCTTCTATCCTTAAATTTATTATGTCTCGGGCACTCCTCAAGCAACATAAAAATATATTTTACACCTAAATTGCAATAGCCAATCAGCATGCCCAGAGGGCATCATATGACAGGGCCAATAAATCCTAAAATTTGACGGCATTATTGGTCATGTGAGAGTGAAAGTGATCAATAAATCCTGATATTGGTAGACAATATTGGTCATGCGATCGAAAATAAAAATAGCAAAAAATAATAGTAAATAATGAAAATAAATTTAAATTAAGCATTTTATAATTATAAATTTGGTGTAGAACATAGGCCTAAATGGTGGATGGAGAGTCGGTGCAGTTTCACTGGTCATCCACTAATTATATAATATACAGGGCCATAGCTAGAGGCTGAATCAGACGAGGCGAACTAGTAAATAATAGTTCAAGATATCTAGAGTACCGTAGGACTTAAATTATTGTAAAAAAAAATGCCCAACCCCATGTGTGCCCCATGAGGCCAAGTTTGCCAAAGGTACAACAATTAATTCACAGCATACATTTTATATCATGCTAATTAGCTATTGTATTACATAGGCCTATATATGCGGAAACTGTGAATTGGTTTGAACCATCTATTGTCAAAAAAGATTTTTTGGCCTGCCCTATACACCATTGTCAAGATTGGCCTTTTTTTTACATTTCACTGGTGAAAAAAAAAAAAAAAGACCCATATCTTTTTTTTTTTTGTTAAAGATGTTTTTGAGATAATAATTTTCCATTGAATTAAAAACGATTCACCTAGCTAGACCTATACAAATATATGTATCATTGCACAAAATTTTACATGAATTACATCTACTAAATTTACTTGATTATCTTTGTGCATAAAATTTATCTTTTTACTGTAATTTCACTCACCCAAAAATTATGCATTTTGGACGAGTTATTTATTCAATAAACAATATTTTCTATCTGCAATCTGTCAGAATACTTTGAATCTGCGCCTAGACTTTGCGCAACTAAGTTTCAGCACAAGAGTCATATATATGCTAAGTGTTCATGTATATAAATCCTGCACAATAGTTGAAATTTACGGAGCCCCTACTCGGACATGATACGTTGAAATATGACAGAATTTAGTGATGCCTCGAGAAAAATCACATTGTCTCATGGTAGTTAGGACAACCCAACTTTGATTAGATAGAACTCGGGATCCAGAGCAGCTACAGGTGTATTCTACACATGTGCTTGTTCCCCTCGAGGAGCTTGTAGTTTTAAAACCATGATTGACCTTCTAGGTCGTACGGTTGCGAAGATATTGGTGACAAATACAACTATTTTCTGATCGCCGAGTGTGATAAACTCCACGGCGGGTGACGCGAAGCATGTGTGATAAACATCAATTAATTTTTTTTGCATAAGTAGAAATATAACTGATGAAAAATGATTTTTGATTGCTGAGTGTGATAAATATTGTGCTGATGACGCAAGAGTACGACACACAATGACGTCACAACTTGCTGGCCTATGCAGGCACATGCTGTGGCCTGCTGGTAACGTCACGAGTTGAACAATGTGCCCAAAAGTGCATTAACCAACATGAGATTAACATACATAGTTGAAAGCTTCAGTGGGTGTAGCATTTATGTAACTGCATATCTGCTGTTAAAAACAGTTTGAAAAATTATTTTATTTTAACATTGGCCTATTTGTAATTAATTACAGTGTACAGCTTTAAATGCAATCAGCTATCAGAATCATTGCCAGATCCAGCTTGTGAAATTACACTATTTCACTTGAGTGAGGTTAACGGTCATAACACCATAGTCGCCAATTCAAATCACATTAGTTTTCAGGAATGTCAACAGATATTTGTGGAAAACCTCCATAAGCTTTCATCCCTAAGACCAAAATGAACCATACCAATTTCTGGGAAATCAGACTAACATTGATGAGTCCATTGATGTTGGAGGGGGAAACTGTTAAGATTTAATGAATAACTTGGTACAATAAAACCAGGCACTTTTGATAAATGATCCTCAATTCAAAGTTGCTCCATTTCATTATTTAGGCCATTTTCAAGGATGTGAAGATCAGTAATCTGGCCACAGCGTAAATATACACAAACAACAGTGATGTCATGGCTAATTTACACAAACCTCAGTTGTAAAACCAATCTTAGTAAGTATCTCTATCTCTATGAGTTCTGCTAATTAGGATATATTATGGATTGTGATTCTGATACAAAAAATTATTGAAAATTCAAATTTATGTGAGCAAGTTGACGTTACATGTGGTGACATACCTTTCGTCGCTAAAGAAATACAGAAGAGTAGGTGAATCTTGTGACTGTATCCCATGATGCCAGCTAGTTCCTATCTAACCTCACAGATGGCACCACCTATCTTACTCTCCATACCCTCTGGAGAAATTTGCTGAGTGGCACCAGAGAACTCACAACCGTGGCTCCCTCTAACTTTAAATGTAAATATCATAACTAATTCCTGTCAAACACATTCTTCTTATCAAGATTTTTGCTTTATTTTATTCACTAAACCCCCCCCCCCTCGCATTAAATTAAAAATATAAAAATTATAATTCAATTGATCATACAAATGATAGAACATGACCACCGTTAGCAGGAACATTTTCTTTTAAAATACTCCTACTCTTTATATACTAAAATAATTATTAATTTCCTACTTTCTAAATTTTCTAAATCTGCCTCCATAGCCCTACATATGGCATAAATTATTTAGGACAAGAGGGGCGGGGTGTTGTAAGTAATAGTTATATATGGAGGTCAGACCCGCCCCCTAAACCACAGCCCCAAGTTACATAATTTTATTTTTAATTGCTTTTCAAATTATTATAAGAAAACCCCTCCATCATTCCTCCGTTTCTACTCAAATAATCATAAAATTAAAAATACAGACTAATTTCATAATTTGTTATAACAATAATAATTTCCTTTAATACCCATGTAACTTTAATTAAATAGCATACATGATAAAAAATTAACACTTGGATTATTACCAGCATATATATATACACATACGCCTGAAATAAATTTCCAGTACATATATTTTATACATGCATGTATATTAGTACATGTTCATTTAAAACAGTAAAATATTGGTAATGTTACCTTGGTAAAGTTTTACCTTTAATAACACTTGACCACATGACCACCATATATATGTATAAAAGTGTCATTCCATGCAAACTCATAAAATGCCTCCCACCTGGCCCCCTTAGATTTCCCTGAAAAGATTCAAGGGAGGTAAAAAAATTCAAGTCTCCAATGCCAACAGTTTTCCCTAAATAAAATAATTTTGGTACAAAGGTCAGCGCATGTTTTCTGCTTTTTTCTAGCATCTTTTTTAGTTTAAACTGGAAAAGAAAATTGGGCCTAAGGGCCTGTAAACATCATAAATTTAAAGAGAGGGAACTAAATATTTTGCACAGAGCCTTATCAAGATCCTTTCCGGGGAAAAAACAACACATTTTCATGCAATTTTGGAGCTAAATTTCCAATGACTGACATCATGTATCAAATCCAAATCAAGTTCTAGTCAAAGAGCAAGTTTTTGTTGATATTATATCAAAAATTTGTGATGGTTTTCTGTCTCATAAGAATTTTTTTTTAATACTTTATATTTGTGTGTTAATGTTAGCCTGCAAGCAAATATTGTAATACTTGTGGAGAGGAAACAATTTAAAACCATGAAAAGAATAATCAGATTGGCTTGCAATTTCATAGCGTCATAGTACTACGCTAGTACAACTATCACACCAAAAATTAGCCCATTTAGTAAGATTGTACAAAGGTCCAAAGTTGCTATTTTTGACAGATTGTATCTCCGCTCCAAACTATCTCTACCAATCTCAAAGACATATTCTGAAAGCTCTATTCTTCCTCTTTCCAATGAGCTATAGCATTTTGTTCCGACCTTAAAAATGTATAGTATATTTTCAGTTATTATGAACTCGTGTCCTACACGAAGACCATAGGCCGTTATAGACAAAGTGATTGACAAACAAACTGATTCATTCCTGTATCATTCATACATTATTATTTGTATTAATTCATTCATGTTTAAATACATTGATTGATTCTTTTATTATTCATGTTTCCCTTGCACTTCACAAATCAATACTGTCCAGCATGTAGAAAATTTCCTCAACTCAGTGGTTGGTGTCTCCGATTTGCTGCTCCATATGCATTTTATACAAAACAGACTGAATTAACTTGAGCGACTGAGTGACTGATTGACTGCATGACTGACTTGATTAAATCTTTTTTACTCTACACATTTACTAAAGATAGGGCCAAAGCAAAGATGCACTAACTGACCTTTTTGCCTTCTTTGTTCAATGAAATTCCCAGAAAATGACACTTCAGTTTCGTATACACTTAATTTGTACACAATCAATCATCACATGTAATATAACATAGATGCTTCTGTTTATGTTGAACTATTTCTCTTTCTCTCAGTTTTTACCATGAAAAATAAATTTCACAAAAAATTGAATATTTAAAACCCATAATAGGCTTGATAAAGTTAAATAAACAGCTACACAAATTAGATTTTTTCAAATTTTTAGCTCAAAACTCGGGTTCATTGACAGCTATAAAGATAATACACTGAAAATGTATTCTTTTGCCTATTCATTGTGATATAGCTTGAGAAGGTAAGTTCATTAGGTTTTAGGTGATTTAACCATATAATGTCATACTAAAATTCTCACTGACTACAAGCAGATCTATCTATCCAGGCCAACCTGTCTGTGAGAAAGGGCCATCATCCCTCACACTACTTCCATTTGAATGGGCCACCCAAAAAACATGGTCAGACGTCAATGACCTTAAATAGGTTAAAATATCATTAACTTAAACTACCCTATACCCCTACCCCTTGGTGACAGGGGCATCCAGATTTTATGGTGATGGGGGCAGGCAAATAATGTGGGCATGATGGCCCCTTCACCAAAACTTCTTAGGGAAGGGGCCTCTTGTGTCATTGTGTCATTCCAACAAAGTCCTATTGCATGTGAAAAGGATCAAAACACATGTTTAGCATGGAAAGTTTATTATATTTATCTCCTCTAATTGGGCTCCAGTCGCTCAGATGAACCAATGGGAGTTCCACTGCTTGGAGTGGTGACTTTCATTGTTCCTTTCACTGTCGCACTTGGCAGAATACGACCTTTGATTGTACTGTGATGGCGTTTGATTTTGATTGAAAGTCTTTCTGCTTTTATCATCAGCTCTTTGCAGTCTTTTTGAGCGGGGGTCATAGGTCTGCACTTTTAGAGATCTGGTCTGCATTTTCATAAAACCTGGTCTGTATTTTCTCTGACCTGGTCTTCACTTTCTAACTAACAGAAAACCTGGTCTGCACATGACCTAATACAAATGAACTATTACAATCGTGTAATAATATGATGCATGCCTCATTTTCCGCAATACACCTTTATGTGGCATGACATCAACAAAGTCATGAATTTATCAGGCCATACTTGACTAGTGGTACCATATGACCTGATACTATTACAATAGCATAATGATATCATTTACCATAATCCTTGTATGAACAAATGATTGAAAGAATGTTGTTTATTGACATACATTGAGAGGTCAACTAATTAGAATTGACGTAAAGTAGGCATACAACAAACTACACTACTACTGCCAAGCCTAGGCCTACTGTATCACAATAAGTTACATTAACTGGCCTGTTATAGATATATGTCTTGATATGTTTATGGCTTTTATGATACAAAGTGTTACATTTCATTGTATGACATTTGTGACCTTATGGTGGCATGACTTGACCAAAGCCATCAATTTATCTCCCAATATTAGACTAGTTGGGCCACATGACATAATAACAGTAAACTATAACAATATTTAATGATATCACCCTTGCTTCATATTCTTAACTGTTCCTTATATTGTGGCATGACATGACACATGTAATCGATTTATCTGTCAATACTTGGCTAGTGGCACCACATGACCTAATACCAAAAAACTAGTGGGTCATTCCATGTCAAATCATCCAGGGGAAGCCAGGTGACCTCTCCAGAATGCCTTGAAAAAATTCAAATCCTGACACATGTATGATAAAATGCCAAATATTAGGTCTATATCTCAATTTCGTTTTACAGCCCTTTGAAATTTAATTAATTTGTTATTTGTTTGCCAATGCATTTCTGGCAACTTGCTGTTCATGAGATGAATGAAGTGTTTATTTCTATTTCAATAATAAAAATATATATATGTACAAATAAAATTGGTGTCGCTAAATTCATTGCGAGGAGTTCAAATGCCAATAAATACAGTATTGGGGAACTGGGCTTAAACCTGATGGTTTAAAACCAGTTTTAGGAGTACTATTTAGCAGTAACATGTCTTATTGTTCAACATCCTTTACTTGCAGGTCCCCTTTCAGGAAAAAGCTAAACAGTAGGCTACAGCTCTACCCAGATTCAGCTGCAGACTTGGCCTATTGTCTACATGATGCACAACGTGTCAATAAATTGGTTGACGAGTGGAAGCATTGGATGAAAATAAAGTCAACTGGAAAGGAAATATAAGTTTGGTGGATTTGGATGGCACCAGTGCTGCCCAAACTATATTGGAAAAAATATTTATTTTTGGTAGGTTTGGATGGTTCAGAATCAGAATCTTTTCATTTAGGAAAGTGACCAACCTTGGAAATTTCAATATATTGCTAAAAAAAAATCTTATAACTCAAGAAATAATGCCATCAATATAATAGTTGATTTCTCAAGGAATGGTTCTCTGTATTTCCACCAGGTGGCTATGACAGAATACTGCAATTGTATTGGATGAAAAAGTTTCCACCCGTGACTCTGATTGACTGAAGCAAAGTGCATCCTAGCAGTAGTATTTTTAATGCATTTTAATGTAGATTTCTGTTATTTCTCAGAGAAAATTATATTTATGGAATCAGTTAGTTATGACCTACTATGTCTGAAAAGTAATATGAGTAATAAGAGGAGAGGAAACACTCATGTATTGCTGAATTCAGGGGTGCTCAGTGAAAATACTCTCTTGTGTAACTATATTATGCATCCCTTATTTTTCACAGTGCACTTTTACATACGTTTGATGACATGATCTATGCCATCAAATTATCTCGCAATATACTTCACTAGTCGATATCATGACCCAATATTAGACTTGCCATGTTTGTATTTTCTTCATAATTTAATTCGACTCATGCAAAGAGAACCAAATAAACTTTAACATTTTAATGTAATGTGGTTGAAAAGAACCAAAACTCACAGATTCACCACTCTAGAACTTGGCTTCTCTGCATAATATATCAATAAAGTATTATGGTCACCAGGGGGCAGCACCAGCTGCTCATGTGAAAAGGTAGACCTGGAGAGCAAAGCTCAGGAGCCGCCCCTATCTTTTCTTATAAGATTTTTGAGACAAAGTCGCAGCACCGTATAGCTCTCACCTCATTCATCGAACAGAAATTTTGGTATGGTTGGATAGCTTACTAAAAGTTCTACATTTGAGCACACTTTCAGTGAACTGCAAATCTGCAGTGGGCCAAAATCCGTAAAATAAAAAAATCTTTGAACAACTTTGCTTCTTACTCCCTTTTTTTTAGAAAGTCGGGGTTTGACTTATATTCAACTCCAAATGGAGGCTGAATCGTATCTGTCTACTGCTCCAGCCACAGGGCTGAATGTGCAAAGTGAGAGACACTCACAGGTGAAAAACATTATGAATGCCAGCAGTGAGTACCCGACGGTCTTCTTCACACCAGCTCGGAGTGACTCTGCGAGGACCCAATGGATTCCGCATCATCACCATCATCATCGTCATGATGAACAGAACGCTGTTTTGGGGAGGGGGAGGCGGAGGAGACTTCACACAGGTTCCAGGCATCCTAACGTTCTGCATCCTTTAAATACCCACTTCAGGCTGCTGTGGCTGGCGGTGCAGGGCATTTCCCTGAACCAGCATGGTCAGGGCACCGGTAAGCCTACCCACTTCCGCCATCAGACTGGAACACAAATAAAAAACTTCAGCATTGATTTGTGTGTTGTTGTTTTTTGAGGACAAAACACCCAAACCAAAAAAAAACTTTTTGACTTTTTGTGACTACACTCACAAAATAAAAATATCACTACCTACAGTTGCCTAAGACGACCTGCTCCAGCCCCATTCGCGAAAGCCTCTATGCTGTCCAGAATAGATGCAAAGTCATGTTTTACATCAAGGTATAGTCGTTGTACGGTAATGTAAATAGGTTATAAATATTGTCTGGAAACTTTATTATGTCTTTTATTTGATATGCCTAGCTATTTCAATCCATTAAATTATTCACATGTCAACATCAAATTAGTCCTTGATTCATCTTTGCACCATGTAATAAAGTTCAAATGTGACATTTATTTTTGCCTTTTGTGGCCTCAATGATGGCCATACTCTCGTTTGTCTAAACTTTTCAGACAAGAACCTGATCGAATGCTTATATAGCTCTTGGTTGTTAATCAGTTGGAGACAGATGAGTCCACACCATGGTACCATGGTGGATTGTAATTGCCTCTACATGGACTCCAGAGTTGAATGTCAAATATTTCATATCCAGTTAGGATTCTTTTTATGGCATAGGAGCCCTACTCAAATTATTAAATTAAAGTCTCTGAAGTTGGCGCGTACAAAATACGATCAACACAGGTGTTCATTTTGAAAGTGCAACAGCAACGTTTCAAACATGAAATGCATAGTCTACATAAGTGGCCATCATAGATAGTCATATTCTACTCAGTAACCAGAAGAAGAAAAAAGAAAGGTACATTTGTACAGACTCCAAGGTTTATGCTTCGATAAGATATTCAGTTACAATATTTCAACCAAAAGTTTTTTTACTAATAAATACATTTAATTTAAATTTAAGTGGAGTAATTTACACATTGGCAATTGCTTGACCTAACAAATCAGAAATTCTGATTTCTCCAAACCGAAAAGTAAGTTAAAATCTTCTGAGAAAAACTTATTTTCAAGCATCATTCCTCTATACTCCACAGATGGTTATTTATCTTTTTATCAGTTTTTCCATCAGCAACAGTACAGACATTTACAATTGACAATAACTTCCTATAAAAACCATGTTTGAGGGCAAAGCCTGCCACTTTGAGTTGGTCAACAAAAGCATCAGGAGCATTGTGCGGACTTTTTTAACTGTCTTTAAATTAGTTGATAACATTTACAGCATGCCAACAAAGGTTGCACAAGACGTGATTCCACATATTCGTCTACAGCTAACATGTGACTACCTCTACCAGTAACTGAAATCGAAAAGTGATCTCTCACTACATCTCGAATTAACGCAGTCCATGCATAAAAAACGTTAACACAATGCCCAAATGCTGAACTAAAGTAATTTTTCTTTTGCATGGGACCAAAGACCAGCACACCAATCAACCATGCCACTTCTCTGCCTTGGCCATAACCATTCCTAATACTTTTCTTGTGCATGCTTAACCAAGGGCCAAACAACAAAACACCTTGCAAGTAATCACTGTTACAATCAATTTACTCTAAATCTTTTACGAACAATTTGAATTTCTGGAAAATTAAGGTCTTATCATGAGTATTTTCCATCGGAATATAATCACTGTTTCTAAACTCAAGGAACATAGCTAAACCAATGTCCCTGCATGCCTCTGCATTTGACATCAAATTCCCTTCTTGTTTATTCCAATTGCCATGTTTTAGCATTATATCTTTTTTTTTAACACTTTTGACAATATGTAGTACATGCCTGAATTGCCTAAGCACTTGGCCATACATTCAAATGCATATGCAGAGGCATGCAGGTCACCTGGACATTCGCAAAATGAAGAGAATTTTCTGCTCTTGGTTTTTATGCTTTGTATTTGTTTTTCAACCCCATTATCTCCATGCACAGGAACCTTGGTTTTAGTCCTACAAAACTGATATGTTTCTAATGCCTGTTAACTGTATATACCCCAAAGTGTCATACATGCAATTGAAGCCAAGAATGTGTGTGTTTGAATGGCTTCAAGCTTAACCTCCCAGTTTTGCAGCCCTCACTACCTCAAAACCAATACAAAAACTTTATATTCTCCGCGTTAACTTTATACGCTACACTCTGAAAACAATGACGGTCCACTGAATACTTACAGTAATGACAATGTAATTGACAGCAGTTTTTACACAGTTTCTCTTGGGAGTATAGTGCCACGGTGTCAGTGGCTAATTCTGATTCAGAAATGTTAAACAGTGTAAAAACATTTGAAAATGGGAAAATGCCTGGTAAGCATTACAAAAAATGTATTGTCAATGAAGGACACAGAATCTCTAATAGCAGGGAATTATAATAATTTAGGAAAAACAAAATCTGTCTTTCAAAAAATTGCTTGCGAGTCACGTCAACAGTTTAGATTGAGTAAAGAACTAAATGATAGTCTTCTGAAATTAAAATTTAAAAATAATGACATAAATTGTAAAGTATATAATTTTTGTATGCAAGATATAGGTTTAGACCTAGCTACAAGTCCTCAGTCCACAGGACAGGGTTACAAATTCATACAAGCAAAAATCTGGAATTTCAACTTGTGTGAGAACTAGCCTTTTAATAAACATTTGCCACACAAAATACACTTGCTCTGGGTTTAGACATACTTTTCTATTGTCTCGCACTCAGATATTGTTGATTTCTTCCAATTTTTATCGATTTCTGTAGCATATTTGAATTCACATTTCGTTGATAATACATGACAGCATGGCCGCCTAGTTCCGCCAAGACTCACAAGAGGGCTCCGGCAACGTTTCAATGCCCCTAGTGGATAATAAGTTTTACACGGAATAGCGCTGCCAAGTCCTTAGTCAATTTAACAATACATTAAAATAACATCCACATGATTGCAATTCAATAACAAGCAAATGGAGCAAATTATTCACAGATTTTTAACGTTATGAAAGTCTGAACAGGCACAGTGGCGCCACCTTCATGTGACTGCCGGGGGCGTTGCAATGGTGAAAGCATGAACTAGCGAACGTGCATTTATGAAAATGCTTTTTAAAACGATGTTTCCAGTGGCTTTTTCAGTAATATCTGAGTGCAAGTAGTAAACAGAGCTTTCCTCGTGTGCATCACAACAAAATAAGGTATGCTAATGCGTTTATTTAGAAAAAATGAGTCGTAAATGTCAACTTCCCAGAATTCCTATACAAGTCGTTCTTAGACCCACAGTTTATACACATGTATTGTTCCGAAAGCATCAATATTTGGCACAAGTTGTGTGACAAGACACCTTCTTACTTCGATGCCACTGGAAGCATTGTAAGGAAATCCAAGAAAAGTAATTTTTTATTATGAATCGGCTATTCAGATTCCTGAAAAAACATTTATCCATCCCAATAGCAATGATGATAAGTGAGAGGCAACACAATACATGTTACTGATTTCTTTTTAAAAACACTATATATATCAAAAATTGACCACCTTTCCTAAAATCACCTTTTTCTTGCAACTGTCCCTGAATGCTTAGTTTATGGTGATTTTAATGAAGATTAAATGGGGCCAGTGAGGAAATAGTTCTTGTATTATCCATCTGTGGCACCACCAGCGGGCTGCATGGATAAACCATGGATATACTCTTCTATCATATTTTTGGTGTTCATACATTTTTTTCTGTGTCCCCCCCATCCCCCTTCACCAAGTTTTGATTTTTGGCAACTAATTAAAATTGAATAAAATTAAAAAATTTAAAAAAGAAGTATTTTTAAGGCGAAATTTTCAGGTTTATTGAATACGAGAATGACACAAAATTCTAATTATAGTAGTTTGGCCTGAATGTCTCTGACAATAAATTTGCTCGATCAGAATAGCTTCCCTATCAGTTAGCATGTGTATGCATGTTTAACACGATCGTTTAATACTGTATATTAATACTGTATATTAATACTGTATATTAATACTATATATTAATACTGTATATTAATACTATATATTAATACTATATATAATACTATATATTAATACTATATATTAATACTATATATTAATACTGTATATTAATACTATATATTAATACTATATATTAATACTATATATTAATACTATATATTAATACTACATATTAATACTATATATTAATACTGTATATTAATACTGTATATTAATACTATACACGGTTAAAAGAGTACAGAAGAGAGCAAAATCAATTTGCCACACTTAGCCATTTTTTGCTCGTTTTATTATAAATTGCATATTGACATATGGTAAATACTGTATATGAACCATGGTACACAAAGTTCACCGAGTCTATCAGGTCCTGCTATTGACTTAATTAAGTTGATATAACATAATACAGTACACGATACGTTGAAATTAGTTGTATAATTATATTAAACTATGATAACTATTGCATAATATTTTACTGAGAACTTAATGCACCTGTAACACATATATATTATTACGACATATCCATACATTATATTGATTTATGTCAGCTGCTTCTTTAAATACATCATGCGACTGCATGTAAACATTCCATATATAGCAAAGTATGTACACACATGTATGAGTCATAATATACCATGTGTGCTGGGCATGCGCAGTTCTGACTGGTGTCACTATCAGCTACTCACTGCACAGAGACTTTTCAGACTTCGTACAACACTTGTCTCTCGTATTAAAGGTAAGATATTTATCATATATTACTAGTAAGACTTTTATTTGTGCCATCATGCTGTGCTTCAGTGTGTGGGAATTGTGGGAATACCCTGGAATTTACTATAAAATCTGAAAATGTTCTATTTGCATTTTTTTTTTTTTTTTTTTTGTTCTCTTTACAAAATATATTCAATAATAAGATTCTTACATTATATTATTGTGAAGAACAATTAGCTGATATATTTATTTTGTAAAAATAGCCTAAATTTATTGAACTAAATATAATAATTTTTTTTTTTTTGATTCATCAAATTTAATTATATTTAAAACTAGATTTATTAATTCATTAAATTAAAAAATATATACAGTATTCACAGATTCATCCATTTAATCAAATCCATGAAGTAAATTTGATTTGAACAAGGAGATATTAAACATTCACGAAATTAGGCCATATTGCTTCTAAATGTTAGATAAGATATCTTCACAGAGTCTATTACTATTTTTCAGCCTTATATAGACTTTGATTACAGATAATCAGTAGACAGGCAATAAATCATTGACGGAAAAAAAAAATATATATATATATACAGGCATCATTATCTATTTCTATATAGGAATTTAGCGCAGTGATAATGTAAAATAATTTTGGTACTTTTCAAAATGTTGTGTGCAAGAATAAATATTAGTAGAATTTTAATCTATAAAAGTTCAATAATAAATACATATAGTAATGTGAGTTTATGAAAGGTCAATTAATCATTTCAAAATGTTGCCAATTTCTGCTTATTTGTGCATATGTTGTTCACTAGGTCAACATAAACATCATTATTAAAATGGAGTGATCAATTTTGGTTTATAAGTGCACAGGAGTGATGAAATAGTTCAGCTGCATTTTATATAATATTTTTTATTATTATATTGCTGAGCTTTTGCAGGAGCAGTAACAATACACAAAAATATAAATGAATAAATAAAAATAAAACCAATATGTTAAAACATTGCAAATAATTAAGTAATCAAATAAATAAAACATTTATTGAGCTGAACTTTGCTTCAGCCATATCAGTAGTAATTAAGAACAAACACAAACACATGAATGAATGAATAAATAATAAATAAATAAATAGATAAATGTTTAAACATTGTTTTTAGAATAAATAAATAAAACCATCAAGTTTAACTATTACAGACGCCTCACCATAAAGTCCAAGTGATATGATAAAAACTTGTGATATGAATTTAATACAAAAATTGTTGCAATTGTGTGTATGTTGAATAAATGTAGGAACCTCGCCCTTAAGACCACATATAGTGTAAAATGTGGTCTTAATAGCGAGGCAAAATACCTTATTGTTACATTAATTGAATACAACTGGGTCTTAGCAGTGAGGTGGTTTTAATAGTGAAATGTTCTTAAATTAAGGTATTTACTCCATATAACATTTTGGTACATAACTTCAATAACATAAATGTAATGTATAAATAGCATTTCAGAAAGCTCTATTAAACATTTTAGCATCCTGTATTTGAATGTTTTAACAATAAGCTACAATACAACACCTGTTTCTGTGCAGCTTAAAATCCTATGCTAACTCATGCCTAGTGGGAAAACTGTATATAGCTAGACATACATATAAACAGTATACGTGAAAATGTGATATATACAAACATACAGCCATGCCCATTGGTTTGTATACTGCAGAGAATACAGCTAATTTCCATTTCCACATATTTTCTCTTAGATAGATAATACAATTTTACAATCCTACATGGCCAAATGTGCCACGTGCGTTTTTCATGCATTTGGATAAACGCATGGTTTTTGTCTCATTATAATTAGCTAAAAACCATGCGTTTTTCCATGCTTTTATCCTTTTTATGGAAAACGCACGTGGCACATTTGGTCATGTACATAACAATTCTAACCGTTTTCTATATTATCTATTTATTTATTGCTATCATTTTATTTTAATTTTTTTCCTGCATAGGCCTAATTATGTTATAGCAAATTATTATTTTTTAACTAAAATGATTTTATTCACTTTTATTTCTCCATTATTACTCTCAAATTAATAATCAACATTCTTAACATTTTACGCAATAAATGACAATTCTAAATCGTTTAGGATTTTTTTTTTTTTTTTTTGACGATTATATTCAAAATTTTATTATGAAATTATTTCTCGAGCTTATGTAACGTTTTGGAATCGACTGTATAGTGAATATTATATAGTTTTCTTTTTTTTTCCTCAAGTTTTGCTAATTTAAACTAGTTTCTCAGGCAAACGTAATGATGAGATGATACTGAGACTTGGAGTCGAGTCCACACTCATCAATTACACCATTTAAGGTCAATTAACTTTTACCGTATTTTCAGGATAGATATCTATCTATCTATCTATCTAGCTATCTCTCTATCTATCTATCTACTTACCTACCTATCTATCTTTTGTATTAATTATACTGAATTTTACATATAATTTATACTGTAAAATGCTCGAATTAATATTGCAAACCGTAAGCACATCCATATTAAATAGCTTGTTATGCATGATATATTTTCACAAAAATCCATCACAAGTCAAATACAGGATATAGGGCCCTGTATAATATAACTCAGACGTTCAAATGTGAACTTTTTGCAACTATATGATTCAATGCTCAAACTGACAGCTGGTGCTGATATAAATAATTACAGTTGTGTATATGTAATGGTATTCATCAAAGTGAAGGTAATTTGACAAAGTCAGCTTATATGGCCAGCTGCCTGAGGGCAGAAGTAATGATGACGTGAAAAGCTGATTGGTGTCAAAGCTCCACACCATGTTATACATTTACCTCATGTGTGGGGTCTTGTACTTGCCTCAGCACAGACACCGAATACCAGGCACCTCCAATTTAACGTCTTATGCCATCGACATCCACTTAGATATAGCTCATGAAGAATGAATGGGAGACATAATGCTGAGAGGTTAAGATTAGGAGTCCACACCATGGTAGACATTAACCTCATCAGTGGGGTACCCAGATAGCATTCGAATCGTATCAACATTGGCGCGACGTCAGCGATGTCGCTACGATGTTGTACCGACGGCGGCCAATACAGAAACGACTCCCCCCGATTTTGAATGCTATCTGGGGCATACTTGCATGAGCTTTAAGTTGGTGGTGCCTTGTACTTCGGTGACTATGCAGAGGCAAGTAAAAGACCCCACCCATGGGGTAAATGTTTAACATGGTGTGGACTCCAAGCAGCCTTGTCATCTCATCATGGTTTCTGAGGATGTATTAGGAGTACAGTATAAACCACTGAGCTGAACAGAATTATTTTCCAAACAAAATTTTTAGTACAGAATACAGCGGAAAAAGTTTCTGCACACCCATTTAATACTTTGGTAAACACTGTTTTTCTAATCCAAGTTCTTGTCGGCTATTCTGGCAGTGCACTGGATTTGGTAAGGTCAATGAAAACTTTGCCAATTAGACTGCTCTTGATTGTCTCAGCTTAATTATCACACTTATCTCATATAACAAATATAACATGAGATACATATAATATATATATATATCAAGTGCAAAAGCTTTTTTCCAAACACCAAAAATTGCAGGTTAAAATATAAAGAAATTAACTTTTTTCATTCTTGATGAAAACTGTTAGTAAAGAAAATCTAATTAAAAGAAGTTTTATTAAGTAATATTTTAATTAATTATTAGTATGTGGTTCACAGTAATTGTTGACTAAATTCTTGATAAGACTTATGGTTTATATCTATTTTCTTTTCAAGACATTCTATATTTTAGTGTTATCCACTAAAAGAAAGCAACATGAAAACTTACTAGAGCATATATTATCATGTAGTGCTGTGCTGGTAAGAATGCTTCCTAGTCACATGATACTGTATGGCAGATCACATGACCTCCCACTCAATGTATTGTTTATCTCATACACTAGACAGTTGGCAACGCAGGCAAACATCTGACAGAATGCTGTTGTTTTGACACTACAATAGCATCCTATTATTAAGAACACCTCACTATTAAGACCACCTCACCATTAAGAACACCTCACCATTAAGAACACCTCACCATTAAGAACACCTCAAAATTAAGAACACATCATCCTCACTTAGTATTCTGAACACCTGACTATAAAGGCCCCCCCCCCCTCTCTTGTGAGACCACCAATATTACTATTAGACCACCTCATAATTATGACCACCTCATCACTAAGACTACCTTACTATCAAGACCATCATAACGTTAGGACCATCTTGCTATACAGACTAACATAAAAACAACCTTATTCACAAAATATTCGGTTGAAGACCACCTCACTATTAAGACTAGTTTACTATAAAGACCACCTCACAAAATATTCATTTAAAGACCACCTCACTTTTAAGACCACCTCACTATAAAGACCACCTCACCAAATATTCACTTAAATACCACTTCACTATTACTGTGATGTAGTGTCCCGAGCCTCAGCAGTGACACCACCTTTCTAGCACTTGGCTAGAAGGGATATCCTTTTTGGCCGAATGGTTAGAGGTGTGGGTAAGCTCATGACATTACGACTAGTTTACCATAAAAACCACCTGACAAAATATTCAGTTAAAGACCACCTCACTGTTTAGACTAATTTACTATAAAAATCAAAGCTCATGAAATATTCATTTAAAGACCACCTCACTATTAAGTCTAGTTTACTATAAAGACCACCTCATAAATATTCAGTTAAAGACCACCTCACTTTTAAGACCACCTTACTATAAAGACCAGCCCACACAATATATCACTATTAAGACTAGTTTACTAAAGACAACCTCAATATTAAAACAACCCCATTATTGAGACCACTTTTAAGACCAAATCACTATCATATCATTTAAGATCAACTGACAATTAGACCACCTCTCTATCAATATCACTAATTGTTGGACTCATCTGCAGTAAGGCTGTTTCGTCATCAAGTCCAAATTGCACAAATGAAAGTTATATAAGTGATATTTTTTTTAACTTATTTTTCACCAGTAAACAGAGGTAACTAACGGTTAAGATATTAATGTTTATCATCATATAGTGAGGAGTGTGTACAACTGTGAGGTCATCCATTTTAAGGTTAGGCATGGGACAGTAACTGAAACTTGTCATTGTCCAGAGCCCTGTGTTGGCCATAGGGCGTGCAAGCGGATGCTGAATCTTCTCCGTTGGTGAGCAGAAAATGGCTACTTCCGGAACCAAAGCCGGATCGAGCTCCATAGTAATGAATAGGGCTGGTCAGAACACAGGTAGTTAAATAATGCATAAAAACAAAAAAATTTTCAACTGTCGTGGCACAAGGAAGTCCAAAACTACACCAGTAAATCACAAATAAACAAAAATACTCACTAGATATTTAGTGAATGGCCAGTGGAAATATGTAAACAAACAGCTGTCTCTGTCCTCGCCCATATTCTCCGTGATTTGAAGGAAATTCTGGCTTATTTTCCTCTCACAACACATGAAACATACTCAGGCATTTATCACTAAATGTTCGTAGTAAGTCCATTATTAACGCATTCCTTTTTCCATGCCATTGCACCACGCTGGGCGCTTGGTACCAAAGCTGCTGCTGATGCGCATGTATGAATGGCATCAAATTCGTAACTTACACACCCTATTGGGGTTTGAAGTTTGCAACCACAGTGTTGTTGCCACCCTTGCTACAGGGAGGCCCAGGATTTTCAACCATGGAAATGAAGTGTCTTCTTTAAATTTCTGTTAATTTAAACAATCTTTGTTTTCCAGATCTGCCAAAATGTTTTCCAGTTTTAAGTCAGGACTCGCCAAAATGGGGGCAACGGTCAAAGGGGGTGTTGAAGGAGGGGTCAATAAAGTCCAACAGAAGATTGATGAACGAACTGCCCTACTGGTACGATATTCTATCTACAGCCATACACTTTTCACAGGGCAAGCCATTTTGGCATTTTTGCCTCATTGACCTCTCTTTGCACTCAGATATAATATTGTGACATCATCACTGACTAATCAGTAGATAATGGTCATGGTGGGGTCACAGAGTTCAATAACAATAGAGAAGTTATGATGTCATAATATATGATGTAATCAAAATGAGGTCAATGAGGCAAAAATGCCAACATGGCGGCCACACGAAAAGGGTGTATTAGGTCACTTGCCCTGCAATTTGCTCTGGTTTTATATAAATTATTGCACTTTTTCTTGAACTATTTTCTGCCAATGACATTTGCACAATATTTGTGCCAATATACATGTAAAACTACGAAACAGTTGGTCAGATGGATGAACCTCATCATCCACAAGTTTTGCCAGCAGCAGCAACAGGGGTAGGGGGAGAGAAGAGCTTCCAGGTTTTGAAGGATTTTGACCTCAAAAATCAAAATGACCCATCGCTAAACTCACCTAAGGCCTTCCCCTGAGGTTTATTCCTTTCCGGGAGTCTAGCATCAATAGATCTGAAGTTATCATGTCCATAAGGGCGGTGGAGAGACAGACATATAAGTCTCTTTGAACTCTATATGTGTCCGTAAAATTAGTTCATTCAAAAAGGAGGGACAAGCAAACAGATGCGGGTGCATTGCAACACCCCACCATAAAAATTAAACAGGGGTGTAATAAAGGTCAAAAAGCACCATAGTATCCATCTATTAAGAGACAATGCTTCAAGGAATGTTTTACAGCCCATTTCATTGACTTGGCAACGAAACTCCAGATGGCATCATGTGAATCCAGGACTCCCATTGGCTATAGGACTACCTTATCCAATAAGAATCCTGGATTTACTTGACATCCTCTGGAATATAGTTTCCAAGTCTATGAAATCGACTGTGCATCTGCCATTTTACTTTCTTCAATATCTATGTAATCGTCATATCCCAAATAGGAGAGAGTTAACTGACATTTTTGTTGGTTATTGCCCACTTAGAACAGGAACACAGTCGAAGTGGATCCATGGAGTATATAAAGTATTCTTACTTTGAACAAAGCTTGCTCAAATCTAACTGTAAACAATAATCATGACATTTGCATGTTCCAGAGATATTTCAAACCAGGCAATGTAGTCCAACTAGTCTCTAAGACATCAGGGAAAGTTGTTCAACTTGTCGAGAAAGAAGGAAACTTCAGTCTGAATGCCTTAGGAGCCGAGGGCCCTGAGAACGTAAACGGTAAACTCAATTCAATTTCATCATTCACTCATTGTTTACAATTTTATCATTCACCTATTGTTTACAATTTCACTATATTCACCCTTTGTCTACCATCTATCATCGAATCATTGTTTACAACTTAAGTTTATTATTCACCCATCGTTTACAGTTTCAGTATTCACTCATCATTTACCATCTTTAATTCACCCGTTGTTTACAATTAATCATTCCCCATTGTTTACAATTTAATTATTCACCTGTCATTTACCATTTCATTATTCACGTAGATATACTGTTTAGAATTTGTAATTTACACAAAAATTTATTATTGACCTACTGTTTACAATTTCATTATATTCGCCAGTTGCCACCATCTATCCTCGACGCATAGTTTACAGTTTCAGTATTCACCCATTATTTACCATCTATAATTCACCCATTGTTTAAAATTTCATTATTCACCTATCGTTTACAGTGGCCGACGTCGAAGTTGTGGCCGACACCGGATTTGTGGACTTCAATAGTGACGTCCAGGGGCGGTTCAGAACATTTTGACAGAGAAAGAGTTAGAATAATAGTGATATTTATCATTCAGAATGTTTGGATCTGCCCCAGGACGTCACTACTGAAGTCCATAATTCCGGTGTCGGCCACAACTTCGACGTCGGCCACTGTACCATTTCATTATTCATTTACTGTTTACAATAATGTAATTCACCTATTTTTACACAAAATGTTATTATTCACCTATTGTTTACAATTTCATTACTCACCTACGGATTAAAATTCACCTACTTTTTACACAAAATGTTATTATTCACCCATTGTTTACATTTTGTAATTCACTTATTGTTTACAACTGATACACAGGCAAAACGTAGGTGGAAAAGGCCTTAAATAAGAAAGTCGTCTTTTTTTTAATGTCTTGCTCATTTAATATGAAGAAGCATTTTCTACAATGAAATATGTTGTTATCAGAGACTTGATTGTTTATTTGAAAGAATTTTTAAATGTTTTCAGGCTGCTGGACAGTTGTTGGGGAGGCCCAAGAAGCCAGTTTGCACATAAACAACAAATACATAGTGGTCGTAGATGGTTCTGTCAAAATACAGGAAATCGTGAGTAACCATAGTAACAAAATCTCATGCATAAGAATTATCAAAAAGGTCACATTTGAGATTACACCCTTATCTTTTCCATATCGAAGGTAACCAACATATATAAATCCTTGACTTATCAATAAAACTTTTATTTGATAATGGAAACGTAACTTGAAACTTTAAAGCCAGAAGCCAAGAAGGTTGAGTTCTGGTCAGGCTCAACGCAAGCGATTTCAACGTTACAGTCGGACTCGTCTATAAAGTAACCCGTTCAAACATTCTTATATCGAGTTTTTAGCTCATTTTTTATAACGACTTTATAACCCAATCAAACAGTTTTATAACGAGTTTATAACCCATACAAACATTTTTATAATAATTTTATAACCCGTATAAACATTTTTTTAACAAGTTCAAACATTTTTATAATGAAATTGGTTAAATTAAAGTCTTAGTCCACAAACTTGGGCATATAGAAATAGCTTGCTGCAAGCAGTTACAACTGTATATACACATTTTGTCAAAGTATACCTTTCTTTGACAGGCGGATGCTTCTAGTATTGGAAACGAGGCCAAGTTTCATGTGACGCAAGACGGAATTTTCATTCATTTGGAATCTGTAGCTGAAAAAGGCCGCCATCTTGGATTCTTGGCTTCTGGAGATTTGAAATCTGCGTCAGTCTGTGTCAAGGATGAAGACAGCAAATTTGGAGCAAAACTCATTGTAAGTATTTGTTCGGATAATGAATGACGGAATTTTATCGACATGAAGAGGTCACGACAGATGTTATGTAAAAAATAATAATAATAAAAAAATTAAAATCAAATTCCAATAACATGCTATATCGGTTAAATTTTGGCTTAATATCGGCCCAACATTAGTTCCATATTTGCTCAACACTAGCACAAAATCTGGGCCATCATAGAGGAATGCATGGACCCTCTCCCCCCCCCCCCCCCACTTTTTGGAAAGGGGGGAGGATCAACGTAATCATCCAACCATGAAATTCACAACAAAAGCGATTTTTTTTCTACACACTTTTATTATATATGGAACAGTGCTTTGTTGTCAAGAAAACAGTCTGCTATTAAAAAAGTTTTTTCTTTTTATCGGATAGGAATTTAGCACTTCACTGGCTAGAGTTCTGTCTATTTTTAGCAGCTCCCTGTTTGGTCTGAAAAAAAATATGACCCAAAACAACATACGGCTGCTCATTTTATATATTATCATAATATATTATGCCAAATGTGGGTCAATCTGCTATCAAGGTCAACATATATTTCACCTTTGTGCACCAAACCGACAATAATTCTTACACATTATATGTTGATAGGTCTTTGATCAATTTTAGTCCTATATATATCAAGTATTATTCGTACATAGATTGAACAAGTGATTTTGACTTAATGACATTGTCATCAATAGTTGTGAGGTAATTAAATTACTATTGGTGTTATTTATTGATGCAAACAGATGTTGAGCTGAGTCACATGATATTGATTTAGGTGTTTCACTTTACAGTGTTAAATGGGATGGGTCACTTGTATGTTATAATGTATATCTACTTGCTAAAAAGATAAAATACTAGTTGCTAACATCCCCCAGTGTATAAAGTATCCAACTAAATAATTGACTATTATTTATGACTAATACCATATTTTCTAAATCTATTTAATAATAGACTAATAATAATTAAAAAATTAAAATAAAATACAACTTAATAACGGCCCCACATTAGCTCCATATTTGCTCAACACTAGCACAAAATCTGGGACATCATAGAGGAATATATGGACCCCCCCCCCCCCACTTTTTAGAAAGGGGGGATGAGCTGAGTCACATGATAATGAAGGTGTTTCACTTTTTAGTGTTAAATGGGATGGGTCAGTTTGTACTACTTGCTAAAAAGAATAAAATACTAGTTGATAACATCTCCCAGTGTATAAGTATCATGCCAAGTAAGCAACTGAATAATTGATTATTATTAGTGACTAATACCATATTTTCTAAATCTATTTACACTTTTTCACTGGAAATTGTGTTAAAAAAATATATCGCTTAGAGGACCACTGTATAAAAGATGAATAATGAGAGATTGTAATATTATATTCAAATAGTTTGTACATATCTGTGTACATTATTTTAGATAATTTCTTATGTCACAGAATAGCTTTCAAAGCTAATTTTATTTGTTATTTTAGATGCGACTTAAAAAAAAGATTATTGTTATATTGTGATTATTGTTGGTATAATCTCTGGTAATTTTTACGGAAAAAGCCGTGTGAAAAAAGATACCATGTCCACACTGAAAGGTAACATCTAGGTTTAAAATTTACACAATGTTGCAGAAAAATAATCAAGTTGTAGAAAAACCAGAAGAAGAACAAGCTGCGAAGCCAGCAGATTCATAGAAATGATTGTATCAGGTAAAGTGTGGTCAAAATATATGTTGTCTGCCGCTTATGTAGTTTTCCAGACCTACCATGTTAAGACTGCTTTGCTAGAAACCCTTATTTAAGCATGACTTTATAGTTCACCATTGTTAGAAACCCCTCCTTATGCATGGCTTTATTGTTAATCATTTTGTTAGAAATCAACCTAATGCATGGCTTTGTAGTTCACCATTGTTAGAAACCCTCTCTTAAAGTGATATGAAGTCTTATATCTAGGTCAAACTGAAAGTTTCTTTAAATTTACCACCGAATGATAGTGAAGGATGTGTATTGTCAGAAACCACTTTGCTTTGTGCCCATCCATTTGTTAGTAATGAGTATTTCAGTCTTAAAATCAGCTGTAGTGATTTTGGTGTACACCGAAATAATTTGAAACTTGGCTGGACTCTCTCTGGTGTCACGTGACCACAGCCAGGCAGAGCCAAATTCCAACCACCAGGAACCACGAGGGTTTTGTTTACTCTGGAAATTGTGTTTATACATTAATTGAAGCTATGAAAAGTGATTCTGAACAAGGTAAACTGTTTTCACAATTCATATGAGTGAATATCATACATTGTTTTTGTTAGTTTGACAGCTCTGACCACATGGGCCACATGAATAAATTATGATAATACCCCATAGCCTGCAGCAGCAGCAGCCAATCACACAGTAAATCCACCATGATGCCCACATCTTGCCTAACGGATTTTACCAGTGCTTTGATGCTGTGTACTGTCAATAATGTGAGCTAAATGTTTTAAACAAGTACAAAACAAGTAAGTTTAGTGGTAGATGTAGCTATTCCTTCAGTTTAGGGCTGGATTTTCCTGGGAAGGTCTAAGACATCATATCACTTTAAGCATGGCTTTATAGTTAACCATAGAACCCCCTCTTAAGCATGGCTTAATTGTTAATCATATTGTTATAAATCACACCTCATGCATGGCATTATAGTTCACCATTGTTAGAACCCCTCTCTTAAGCATGGCTTTATATTTAACCATTGTTAGAACCCCTCTCTTAAGCATGGCTTTATATTTAACCATTGTTAGAAACCCCTCCTTATGCATGGCTTTATAGTTAACCATTTAGTTAGAAACCCCTTCTTATGCATGGCTTTATTGTTAATCATTATAAGAACCCCCACTTAAGCATGGCTTTATAGTTCACCATTGTTAGAAACCCCTCCTTATGCATGGCTTTATTGTAAATCATTTGTATGTTTGTGCTATCAATTGTATTGTAAACTATTTTGTTCATAAGCAGCAAGGGTCTGTTGCATGAATGTGCGCAGTTTAAACCAGAGCTAGCTTTGTGACACTGCGTTGCGTTATTAAAAACCCCATCTAATGCATGGCGTTATGGTTCATTATTACGTCTGTGCTTTTCGTTGTATAGTATATCTATTTTGTGTGTAAGTGGAAATGGTATACTTAACAGATAATGGAAAACAGTATGTTAGAAGAAACAGATGGTAAACAGATGGTAAAATGTCCAAGTATTGAATCCCTTTTGCACTGCATGAAATGCTTTCATTCTGTACCTAATCATTGTTCGTTGTTGCATTTGTGATGTAACATTTGGGTACTTTGTCCAACAGAGGTCTCTGCCAGCAATTGTGTTAAAACACAGAACACAAAACAAAGAGAATCACTCAAATACTTTCAGTTGTAATCACAACGAATCATGGGAAAGGGGATGTAAGATTGCTAGTGCTCTATGATGTTCATTGATGTAATAATTGCAAACTATACTATTATTATGTAATTATTGGTAATTGTACTTTGTTACATCTAAAAATAGGTGAACAATGTGATCCTTTTTCCAGCATTCAAGCAATATGATAATTATTGATAGAGGCCTCTGAATTATGAAGTTCCCCAAGGTTGTTACTTATAGCATAATATGTCCACTTGTTTGTTTGTTTTATTTTTACAAATGTCGCGGAGAAGCACAAAACATAAATGTTACCAAAAAGTCAAACCCAACTTTATAACCTATAAAGAATTATTCCTGTACAAATTCACTTCTAGTTTCCTATCTTCGCAATGAGAATATTTTGCCACTTTGTCATCATTATAGCCATTGTTATGGTCACAAAGAAGCTGCAGAAATTACAATGGTGAATATAGCAAACTTTAAGGTATTTCTTTCCTACAAGTGTTTTTATCGAACATTTCTGTCCATTTTGCAAAATATGACCAAAAAACAGGTGGACATTTATTATGGATCCAACTCTAGTTAGCTAGAACCATATTTATCCAATTACAAAAAAACGTTTAATTAAAACCAATCCATTATTGGTGATGTTAATAGTGAAGTTCATATCACAAGCATAATTATATTTTTTACTTCTATCTTTGTATTTTTTGTTTGTTTGTTAGAAATACTGAATGTGTGAATAAAACGTTAACAACTTATTTTCTTTTTTCCAACAGTCAAGTGCCGAACCAGAAGAACCAGAAACTTCAGCTGAAGGAAAAGAAGAAGAAAAGAAAGAAGAAGGAAAAGAAGAAGAAAAAGCTGAAGAAAAAACTGAAGTAAAAGCTGAAGAAAAAGCAGCTGAAGAAAAGGCAGCTTCATGAATATGAAGAAAATTTCATGAAAACCATTTGAATGCAGTTACTTCACAATTAAGTCATGTAAAGCAAAATCATGAAATTTTACTTTATTTGTTGACTACTACAAATTTATGAAATCCTATTTAAAGTTTATTATTCTATTCTCCTTTTTCAAATTAAGTGAATTCAGATGTTTTATTTGTTGGTTTTTGTCTCAGACCATGTAACAAGTAATGTAAAGTCTCATTCTAGCTTTATGATCATAGTTTTTTGTTTCTTTTTTTTTTACCAATATATAAGTATACATATTTTTTCAATTAAACTATCATTAGAATTTATCCACCTTTTCATATTAATCCAGTTTAAAATGCTTTAAATGTTTTTTGTTTTTTTTTGTTTGTTTTTTGTTTTAGGTAATTTATTGTATGATACTTGTTGAAATGTTGACTTATCATTCCTGTTTAATTTTGGTAAATGTGCTAACTGGTTTCATTGTTTTATAAGGTTTTAATTCTATTGTTCTTTGGGAAATAAAGGATTTGCTGTACATAATAATTACTTTTTATGTGTATTATTTTCAACCCAAGTTATGTAATTTAGACTGCGCTATAGCAACCCCCCTACAAACACATCGTATTGAACTGGGCATGTTGGGAAAATATTTCTTAAAAAATATACCTAAAATGATTGTGGGAATCTTGCCGCAATATGTTATAATGAATTTCCCATGGTGAGATTATATTAACAAGTTTATTTGGTAATATCATTTATAATATTTCTGCAGGCTTTTCTAGGGTCCACACTTTTATAATGTGACAATGCTTTCTCCATATATTGACATAATGTTAGTTAGGATCATTTAAATATTGTGCTGACATTTTGGTAATATCTGTGGGGAATATTATCTCAAATATTGCTGAAACGTTTTCAGGGTCCACGGTAATATTATGACCATATTAGTCAAATATTGTGGCTTGAATGTTACAACTTGTTCGTGTTTGCAGGTTTGAACACAACCTTAAATACAGTAGTTACTATATAAATTCCATTTGGTTTCTATGCGATTTTTCAATCTTCAACATAAAATGAAACTCAAGCTTCGTTTATGTAAAATAAAACTCCGACTCAATTTATCGACTAATTATTCATTTATAACTAACGTATTAGATTGATCGATAGTTAGATAGATAGATAGACTTTATTTGTATATATATATATATAAATTATATAAATACACTATAACAAACACTTTTTTTTCTTACAAACAGTTTATTCAACTTTATTGTACAGTTATTACTTAACCAGCAAGTACAGTATAAAAATATGAAATTTCATCATTTATTTACATTATGTACAATGCAAAAATTATTACTGCTGTAATCTATTTACAAAAGCAAAACCTCTAAAGAAAACGTTCAGGCTTGTTAAAAAACCTTCATTATTTCCAAGTTGGGTTCTCAAACTTCATATCCTACCTACTACATGAAAATAAATTAATGTAATATCTGACTAGAATTACCTAATTTCATTTATAATCTAATTCTACGACATAAATATATTTCTCCTATAGATTGATAGTTCCAGCTCCAACCGAGAAAATTACATCAGAAATAAAGACTTACAAAAATATCTTGGCATGCAAAAACAAAAATCCTCCATATGTTACATCCCTTCAAGGATTTTTCAAAAGAAATACCATTTGCCGTTTTATAAAACGAACTAAGCAACATAAATCTTTTTGTGGTTGTGTAAAAACTATGCTAGTTGCCATGGTAGCATTTATGAGATAATTGTTATGAACGTTGCTAAAATGAAGGAAAGTACAAAAGAGGGCAGCACCATTGGAGAACCACCTTGGCCATGTTCAACTGAAAGAAAAAAGACCAACAATAATTAAATCTATCATGAACAACATAAAGAAAATTACCAGCCTTATTAAATAAAGTGTCACAATCAGTTTATAGTTATTGATACTGTAAGCAAAAGGACTCCTTGGGACTCCTGGCAGGAATGACCTCTCAGTTAACATTTCATTAACCTCAACTTACTAATACTGCTACTTGCAACTTGTCTCTTTAAAATATGTTGACGTGGACTCTTAATATTGTAAGCAGCAACTACACCTCTGATAATAACAGTACTAATAATGTGTCATAATTTTCAGATTATTTGTTTGGTCTATTATATAGGTGTCATAGTATTTTACAAGTCAGTTAGTTCGACAACTTGCAATTTTGACAGACAGTGCAGCTGTAACCATCAAAGTTGTAATAAATATATTGCTCTGGGTGTAAAGCACCCGTCAGAAAGCTGCGGCCATCAGCAAATTGCATGCGCTAATATTGACAGCTGGGGCAGATTTCCAAAACATTCTCACTGATAAAGATTTGAGAAAAGTATCTATTATTCTTGTCAATCAGAATGTTTCGATTGCACCCTCGGCTCTCGTTATCGCAATTCGTTTGAGGCTGTAACTTAGGTAACGGGTGCTGCATTACTTTTTAAATCTTACCTGCATTAAATGTGACTGTTTTGTTGATGTCATAGTAGGTTCCATTCACAGTGTTGTAAGCAGTGCACATGTATTGATTACGACCAATCATATCCTCCCTTACTTCTAAAGAGCTTCCATTTCTGACGTCAGTAGAGTTGTCGACACTTGTCCAACGGTATTCGGGTTCTGGTTCTCCCCTCGCAGAACAGTTCAAGTAATCTCCGACTTCTACAGTGGGTTCGCGGTTGTCAGAATTAGGGGTGATGTCAATATCCACAACTCCATCTGGTGAGAAATTTCAAAAATTAAAAGGAGTTCACGAAACATATTGTAAAGAGACAAGTTGCAAGTAGCAGTAGTAGTAAGTTGAGGTTAATGACATGTTAACTGAGAGGTCACTCACGCCAGGAGTGCAAAGTGCTAGGAGGAATGAAAATATGAACTCTCAACTTATGCACCAGATCATGGTGCTGCATGTATTTCAGATCCATGGACACTGGACACAATTGTATTGTATGATGTATATATGTAATGTATATTATAATATAATGCAATGTAAATCGTAATGTCCATGTTCAGAGCCAGCTATAGCCGAACAGTTCCTTTTATAGTGGCAGGTAGCATCGTATAGCAGAAGATGTCTGGTTTTGTCTAGGTTCATCTTGACGCACTGTTTTTTAATGTAATCAACTGTAGGGAACAATTAGCTACCCCAAGCTACCTTAAGCTAAACCTAGCCATAAGATACCTACCTGTAGTAAAGTCAGCTCAAATGAAGTTTCATGATACCCTACTAATTAACCATTGTGCCAGAAATGTACAAGTAGTTATTGACAATTATGTGAAACACTTACGGAATACGGTGACATTGATATAAGCGAGGTCCCTGTAACTTGGGTTTTTTTCGTAATCGACAAACACTAAGTCACAAATGAATTCAACATCATTATCCTGGTTAGTGGTGTTGAAGTTGTATCCATACCTGAAAAAATTCATTAATGGAAATTTTAAATCATATCTATATCTATACAATTAGTCATGCACGATTATGCAGTCATCATGAATATTTCAAAATCTAAAATCGAAACATGAAATTATCACAAATGTTTTGAAATGTTAGATCATCATCATGCACAGTCATCATCATGAGTTTCATTAGGTAAGACCACAAATCAATGTCGGAGAAGTTATAAATATTTGCGAATGGATACCAGGATGCTGACGATTATATGAACCGTTACAGTGATATCACATGTAAATCACTCAGTGCTCCCTAAACTTAGATCTCCCTACACCCAGCGCTTCCTAAACTTAGATCTTCCTACACCTAATGCTCCCTACACTTAGTTCTCCCTATACCTAGATCTAGAATTAGCACCAGTAGGTAAGATCTTCTTTGAAGTACAAGGCAATAATAGATGACCACCAGAGGTCACAAACATCAAAGCAGATAAACATGGTTTAATGATGTTATATATATATACATCATCTATTATTGCCTTGAACACTGAGTGTATGGAGATCTATGTTTAGAGAGCACTATGTGCATTGAGATCTAGGTTTAGGGTTTAGGGAGAACTGGATGTAGGGAGATGGTTTAGAGAGCACTATTCGTTGAGATATACACTATGTGCATTGAGATCTAGGTTAAGGGATCATTGGATGTAGAGAGATGGTTAAGAGAGTAGTATGTTCATTGAGATCTAGGTTTAGAGAGCACTGGGTGTAGAGATAATCTAAGTTTAGGGAGCACTGGCTGTAGAGAGATGTTTAGAGAGCACTATGTTCATTGAGATCTAGGTTTAGGGAGCACTAGATGTAGAGAGATGGTTTAGAGAGCACTATGTTCATTGAGATCTGAGTTTAGGGAGCACTGGATGTAGGAAGATCTAAGTTAAGAGAGCACTAGGTGAAGCAAGAGCTCGATTTAGCGAGAAGTAGGTGTACGGAGACCTAGGTGAGAAAAGCTTATTACATTAAAGTACAAAATGCAATTACTTGAGCAGCCTATATTCTCCATCAGGAGCATTAGGTTTGCTGATGGTGTAAGTTGAAACCTCTTTGTTTTCTTTGAAAAGTCGCAGTGTTGGGTTGAACAGTCCAGAAATGTTGACCGCGCAAGATACTGTAGCTTCTTGTCCCTCAAAAACATCTTCCGATTCCAGTGAAAGGTCATCTGAAGTGACAAGATAAAATCATTCAAACGACTTCAGATAAAACTGGATAGTTGCCCTCAGGCCTATAGACCAGGATAAAATCACAGTCGCGGAGTCAAACAAATGGGGAGTATCGTTTAAATGACGTTATCTATGTTGTGATTTCATATATTTTGTGACGTCATCAATGGTGTAGTGACATCATTTTTATTGTCTTTTTATCTGCTACAGTGGTAGTGCCCTCTGTAGGCTCTGTTACTATTTCTCCCTATTGAGGTCAAGTCAGCAGAGCATTCACCATTTGTATTCTGCAAATCAGCTGCGCCTGTGAATATACTTAATCTGTGAAAAACAGGGCTGTCAACACTTCGGAGTCTTTTGTACACTAGGGTTCATTAAAATTGGCCGGGGTCATAGACATTGTAGCACTTGCAATCCTTACCATGATTTTCCTTCCATATGTAGCCAATATTCATATGCCATAACACCAAATGACTCATAGGTGGCAATGCACGTCAGCGGCTTTTGGCCTTAGTGAATGTCTCCTATGACCATAATATAACCAGTTTTCCTTGATTATTTTTGTTTATGTAAATTGTAAGTTTATGGTCAAAATAAATACTTTCTGTCTGTCTGTCTGTCTGTCATTGGCCAGGGTCATCAAAATTGGCCACCCCGAGAAAAACAATAACACCTGCTTCATTAATTGTCACAAAACTAACTCTTCTGAGATCATACAACATCTTGAAAGTGTTGGTGATAATTTACTTTGAGTGGCCAATTTTGATGACCCCGAGTGTATTCCACACTGGGGTGTCTACATTTTTCTTGTCCCTGTTAATCTACTTCAGATATAACATGTTTTTGTTGCAATATAAACTGTGTATACATGCAGATAATACATAAATAGTCAAGATTATTAGATCTATAAAAAAAGGTATGTACCCATTGCCATGACTTCTACTTGGAATTGCTCATTCTCAATCGGAGAGAGTTGTGCAACTCGGCACGTGTACTTGCCGGCACGGTCATGGGTGAAATTGCTGATCATCAAATTTCTCTGAGAGTCGATAGAGAACAAGGGTCTCGCCCATTCATCCCAACTTAAGTCCTGAAAATAAAATTGGACCAATGACATACTGATGGTTTTAACAATTCAAACATTTTATAATTATTATTTAAACCTGCACCAGCAGTGCACGCACCGTGACAAATGACAAGCAAGAGTAGAAAGAGTAAGAGGGGACACTCGCACATTTGTATTAGCCATATAAGGGTTGGTTTTGGGCGATAATAGGCGTCATTTGCTGTATTGTGTCATAATCATAACAATCGGAAGTGATGTCATTGTGATTGTTATAATAAAAAAAATCTGCCTGCTTAAAATTAATGTAAAACACTGACCCTAGGCTTGTCATATTGTGAAACACAACCCTAAACATTGGTTTAATTGCACTCTCCCCAGATCGGAAGGAAAAGTACCACAACAGGTCACTGACACCGTAGTAGATAAGTATTGTTTGATGATGTCATATATAGCATGACGTCATCAATGTAACAATTAAGAAGTGATGTCATCTTATTGTCTTTAAAACTCTGTTACTTTTTCTCCCCATTTTATCAGCCAATGGACACACACAGTGAGTACAGCATGACATGACCAATAAATGTACTGTATTAGGTATTGCTGTGACAGATTACAAATAATATAAACTGACATCTGTGATGTGAAAAAACATTAGCATGCTGCTGTGACAAATTACAAATAAATAAACCTAGATAACCAGTGCTGTGATGAATTACAACCAAATTAAATTCCCAAGCTATTGAGGCAACAAATCGCAAATAATAAAAACCAACATAACTGGCGCTGTGACAAATTACAAAATTAAAGTTATATCAGTGGTTGAAATTATTGAATCCTACATCATCTGTGATGCACTACATCTTTTGCTGTCACAGAATGCAAATAATGTATAAATATACATAACCTGTGCTTTGACAAAATACAACCAAATTAAACATACGCTGTGACAAGTTACAATCAAATTAAACTTACATTAGCAGTTGCTGTGACAATAGGCTGGTCGTCAGTTGATCCAGCTCCGTTGAATGCCCAATTTAACGTTTGCGTTGAGGTCAATGTGGTCGAACAATTCAACTGGACAGCCTGGCCTATTCTCCCTCCAGTGTTTACTGGCGGTTGGGTGACAACAATTTGTCCCTGAACTGAACAAGAAAGAAATTACAATTTGTTAATTCATGACCAAATACATATGGCTAAGCTTCTGGTTCTGATTGAATATTTATTTTCCATTACATATCGTTGGGAACAATGCCCAATGAATATGGATGAATATATTCATCCATTAATGGATGAATATTAGGGCTGTACACCGGTTCTCGATATACCATTTGTACCAGTACAAGGATAACGATACGGGTATTGATAAACGTTATGTAATAAGAACGGTACACTTAAACAATATGAATATCGGCATTTTTGACAAAAGATACACGTGATGCCCAAAGGTTCAGAGTGCTTTCAAAGGAAATTGTGCTCTAACTCTAATCAAATGAAAAGTGTCTGAAGATATAATAAAGATTTGTTCATTAAATTCAATATTCTCTTTCCATTATATAAGCTTATCGTAGGTTTTATAATATTTTCTTAATTATTTTAACTGGCATAGTTTAATGATACATATCATGATACATTTCACATCAGTTTTACTGTATCGTGAGCCATATCGTATTGTTTTGAAGATAAAGGTGTATATCTATTATGAGATGATTATGGATGAATATTTATTCACTATTAGATGAAAATAAATATCTATTATTGCATGAGTATGGATGGATGTTTATTAACGGATGAGTATGGGCTAATATGTATTATTGGATGAGTAGACAGATGAGTATATAGATGTCTAATTTCACAGTATGGATATGGATAAATATATATTTATTACTGGACAATATGGATGAATTAGGGCTGTACACCAGTTCTCGATATACCGTTTGTACCGGTACAGGGTAAACGATACGGGTATTGATAACAGTTATGTAATAATAACGATACACTTGAACGGTTTGCAGAGCAGCATTTTCGAGCAAATAAGTCACCTGCCACCCAGATGTTCCAGTGTTTGTGAAGAAAAATATCAGCGACTCTTAATACACAATAGTTTGCAGTTATTCAATGAAGATTTGTTCATTAAATTTATAGTATCTTTTGATTATTTTAGGTTTATAATAAACTTTTATAAATATGTACTAAATTACTAATTGACCAAATTGAACGATACGTATCATGATACGTATGTATCGGTTTTACTGTATCGTGATACGTATCGTATCGTTTTAAAGATAAAGGTGTACAGCCCTAGGATGAATATATCATTATAGGATGAATATGGATGAATTAGTTTATGAATAAATATGGATGAATATATATTACTACCAGATGAATATTATTATCTTCCGTTATTGTTTTTTCTTTTATTTAATTTTTACTTTTTCTTCATGTATCATATTGTATAGGCCTATCTATCAGTATACTCCACTGTAAATTAAACTATTATTGGACAAACATAGATGAATACTTTAGATAAATATTTATCATAAGCTTAAGAGCCAAATTCCGAGAAATGTTTGGTGTACATACTGAGTCATACTCTTTAATAGTGGTTTCACTGTATTTATGCATGATTTATACTTCAAAGATTTAAGGTATTGTCATTTTGTTTACTCTGTCCACAGTTTGTGGAAATTTTGAGGAAATCACAATATTGTCACAATGACCCCATTGTTTATTGTTGGCCAATAAATAGCACGATCCAACTGACTAATCAGGTGTCAATATTTGCTTACATTACATTGTCATACTTTCTTTGTTATCTGATTGTCTCATCGTCCCGTTTGTTTATGGGAAGTAACTCACTTCCGGTTCAAGTGTAACTTCTTAAGAGTAACTTAAATTGAGTTGCACTTGAGTTGCAAAAATGTTTAGATTTGGATTTTAAATGTTGAACTTGAGTTTTTTTGAAACTGAGATTAAATTTTTTTTATTATTCATACAAATCCATGGTGATTTGAAGAAAATGTATTTTCCATTTCAAGAGCAAAATGTTTTTCAATTTTCCAAAAATCCAGCAAGATTATGCATTTTTATATTTCAGTTATCTTCTACCTTTGAATATATTTAAATTGGTTGGTCATGTGACCTGTTACGTCAGCCATTATGGTAATATGAAGGACAGTAACAGGATAGATATTTAAGGAAACTTTATCCAATATCTAAAGGGAAATGGTAGTAATTTCACCCAAGCTTCCATTCCATTTAAAAAAAAGGAGTACTTTTAGAATTGCTTTGAATCTTTTTTCTATGATAAATAGTTTCCTCATAAACTTGGTAACAGGAATGACGCACTTGAAAGTCACCCCCTGCCAATACAATTTAATTTTTTTGTAAATATTTGAAAAATATTGGAAATGTAAAACAGACATGCTAAAGTCCCCATGTCAGTGATTTCATTTGTTTTTCATCTAGCGGCATTTTAACACCATGGTAACAGGAAGGACATTGATTCTGTGGACAAACTTTAACAAATGAGTATGTTACTGGAACTGCAAATATTTTAATATTTTCTTCAATAGTTGATAAAACTGTTTCTTAATTGTTTACAATCTTTATTGGATTAATATGTTCCTTATATTCTTTGCCCAGATGTCACATAAAATGCCCAATTAAATGCCTGTTATAATTTAACGTCTTGTATAAATTAATCAATTTAATTTTCATAGTTTTACCATTATTTTAATATCAAAACTTATATTTAAAATATTTCGCGTTTGCCATACAATTATATATTTCCATAATGGATACATTTAGTTTTAAAAAAATGCTAAAATTATTATTATTATAAATATCAAATGTAACTCACCATAAAATGCTGTAAAAAGCACAAAAGCTGCAATTCTGTAGAATACTTCCATTTTGACTAGACAATGTTTAGCTGTGTGTATTATATCACAGGTCTGTTGCTTATGACAACTTAGTTCCTTGATGGCGTATTTATACGAAAATGGCCCACCTGCCCACCATGAGGGGAATTCCATACGCCATGGAAGGTTCCTGTGATTATGACGTCACAAATGGAACACTTTATGCCCTGTCTATTATTATCGTCAGGTATGACTTAATATTTCGTATATGCATGGGTAATGTGGTTGATTTCTTAGAAATAGGTGGTATTTTTGTATCAAGGCTAAACTGGCCCAAATACCAGACATATATGAATCACAAATCTAATATATTTCAATATGTAATATTTATGGTAAAATATGACATAAATTTCACCACTTTATACACTCGGCGACAGTGGATTTCGCCACGACAGTGAGATTCGCCAACCTCCTTAAGCATGAATAGTTTTAGACTTTATGCCAAAATGTAAGGACATGTTGACTGCGTCTAAAATGACTGACTACAACAGAGTCATTTTAGACTAACAAATTAGTCAGATTTCAGGTAGGGTAAGCTCAGTTTTTTGCAAATTTAGGTAAACTTTGCTATCAAGAATCGTATTTATTCTTGTTAAAAAAAATCCAAATTTAACAGGTACAAAAAATAAAAATAAAATAATAATAAAAAACAGCTATTATATCAATAATTAGGTTGTTGTTGATTTTTAATAAAATTATTTCATTGAATAAAATATTTAGAAATATTGAAAGACAAAAACATATTAGTCCAAAGAAAAACTGTTCTTATAATGGCAAGATTATTTTATTTAGTTTATTTTGAGTAAAGGGGGTCCGAAACAGTTCAAGTGAACTTCTATGATCTTAATAGTATGCATAGTCTTTATGGTGAGTTGGTCTTCATAGTGAGGTACTCTTAATAGTGAGGTGGTATTAATAGTGAGGTGGTCTTCATAATGAGGTATTATTAATAGTGAGGTGGTCTTAAATAGTGAGGTATTATTAATAGTGAGGTGGTCTTAATAGTGAGGTGGTCTTAATAGTGAGGTGGTCTTAAATAGTGAGGTATTATTAATAGTGAGGTGGTCTTAATAGTGAGGTATTCTTAATAGTGAGGTGGTCTTAATGGTGAGGTGGTCTTAATAGTGAGGTGGTCTTAATAGTGAGGTATTCTTAATAGTGAGGTATTCTTAATAGTGAGGTGGTCCTAATAGTGAGGTGGTCTTAATAGTGAGTTAATTCTCTATTTTACATATCCTTATTTTTCTTGATTATTACAATTTCCAACTCTATTATTCTATTTCACCTCTACTCTATTTCTTAACAAGTCATTTATTTAGTCATACCACACAACTATATTCCCTTCAGGTACTATCTCCTTATAAGGAGAGCGTTTCCTGTCTTACATTTGTTTTTGTTTACATTAGCAACGTATTACTCAAATGATTCTTAACTCCTAGTAACAACGAGTACCAAGGTATGCCAGTCATATCTAGGATATAACAATAAAGCCTTATCTTAGTTATATAGAGTAAATATACAGTAAAATATTAAATTATGACCAGATCTTTAATTTACAGTCAGGTCCAAAAGTTTATATTCATCTAGGTAGAATACAGTTAATTTTATTTACAGCATTCTTTAAATTGCAATAATAATTCCAGCCATTTTCTTTATTTCTATCAATTATTATCTTTCTATTTTTTTAAGCAACCTTGTTTTTTTTTAGGGGGTTTTTTACCTTAATGATTTCGTTAAGTGTATGTAATCTTTTGAGCCTGATAAGCTAAATTGCAGGCTAAATTACAGGCTAAATTACAGGCTAAATTATAGGCTAATTAAAACGTTTTATAATTATCTTTTAACACTATTGAATTTTAAATTTCCAATTTTAACTTTTGATGGTCAGGTCATGCTGAAAGTATTCATATAAACATGTCACTCTATATAAATATACACAAATAAATAAATAAAATTATATACAGCCTACAATAAAGGAATAGTGAGATCCAGATTTAAGACTATCTCACTATTAAGACCACCTCACTATTAAGACCCTCATATCATGAACCCCATCATATTCTCAACATTACATTTGACCTCTCTACTAAGACCACCCCACCATTAAGACCAGTAAATTTAACACCAAGTGGTCTTAATGGCAAGGTTTCAAGAATTAATCATGGTTATACATAAATCTAATTTTTAATGGAATAATAGGCCTTGGTGGGTGGGGCTAATTAGGACAGGCAGTGACCATGGCAATGAGATGATGGATGAAACGGCCATCCAACTTTGGCTCGACCAGGAATTGAACGCGGGACCCAGTGGTTGGAAGCCCAGCGCGCTATTAGTGAGCTAGGCCCCCACCCGGAACATTAAGTCTAATAGAGCAGTTGCTTTAATGGCGATGTATGTTCTTAAAATGAGGTTTAACTGTACATAATAAATGTGTAATATCTAGATAACAGGTGTTTAATATTAACCTATATGTAACATAGCATAAGGGTATGATGACTACACAAAATTTTACATGTTCCTTGAATCCTATACTCATGTTAACCATACGACAGGAATTTATTATTACAGTTTATGAATTTATCAGAATTTATCTAAACTATTGAGTCCATTTGAGGTATTTGATGATAAAAGAACGGAATTTAATGAAGAAATAACAAGTACAATTTAAGTGCAGTTAATTAACGTCATCTGTCATATTAAGGACAAAGATAGCCAATAAATTAAATGACCATTTAAAAATATACACAGACTTAATTATCGACATAATAATTAACATATACGGTTTTACATATAGTTTTACAAATATATTCTGGTGGCCGAAATGTAAATTGTAAAATAACAACCAAATTGCTAGAAAAAATTAATTATTTACATGAAAATCCGTTGCGAATACAAGGTAGTCAACAGGAAATAATCATATACAGAGTTAAATTGAACGTATACAAACATTTTATCAAATCATATTTAATAGACAGTTATTTGGAATGAATTAATTTATTATTATTTTATTATTATTTGTTTTTAGTTTTGTATAATTATTTTACTCATTCAGTAAAGAACAAAATTATAAAAACTATGATCATTATCATATAATTTTCAATCAATACTTAATATTTTGTAATGGGTGATATAATGTTTTTTGTTTTTTTTTAACTTGCAATTTCAATTACAATGTCAAATTACATTTCAGATTTTTTTTTTTTAAGTTAAGTGACTATTTGTATCTAACTATGATCATATTAGGTCATCCTAATTTATTCTATTTTAATAAATTCTGTTATATTTGGTTAACTTCCTAAATCATTCTATTTATGAATATAAACTACATCACAAGTGGTCACAAGTTGTTCAGTCATTTAATTCAATGAACCAAGAATATCGCAAACAAGTTTCACTTGAACTGTGTAATAAATGACATACAGGATTTTAAAATCAGTTTGGTGTCGAAAATGAAAGTAAAACCTGGCTCAGGCGCTAAATTCGCTTAATAGCGAGGTGGTTTAAATAGCGAGGTGGTATTAATAACGAGGTGGTCTTAATAGCGAGGTGGTCTTAATAGTGAGGTGGTCTTAATAGTAAGGTGGTCCTAAATAGTGAGGTGGTCTTAAATAGTGAGGTGGTCTCAAATAGTGAGGTGGTCTTAGTAGTAAGGCGGTCTTAATAGTGAGGTGGTCTTAGTAGTAAGGTGGTCTTGAATAGTGTATATTTGTGGTCTTAAATAGTGAGGTGGTCTTAATAGTGTGGTGGTCTTAAATAGTGAGGTGGTCTTAATAGTGAGGTGGTCTTAATAGTGAGGCGGTCATAATAGTGCAGTGGTCTTAATAACGAGGTGGTCTTAAAAGTGAGGTGGTCATAATAGTGCGGTGGACTTAATAGTGAGGTGGTCTTAATAGTGAGGTGGTCTTAAATAGTGAGGTGGTTTTAATTGTGCGGTGGTCTTAATATCGAGGTGGTCATAATAGTGAGGGGGTCTTAAAAGTGAGGTGGTCTTAATATTGAGGTGGTGAGGTGGTCTTAAATAGTGAGGGGGTCCTAAAAGTGAAGTGATCTTAATATTGAGGTGGTGAGGTGGTCTTAAATAGTGAGGTGGTCTTAATAGTGAGGTAGTCTTAATAACGAGGTGGTCTTAAAAGTGGGGTGGTCTTAATTGGACTTAATAGTAAGGTGGTCTTAAATAGTGAGGTGGTCTTAATTGGACTTAATAGTAAGGTGGTCTTAATAGTGAGGTGTTCTTAATAGTGAGGTGTTCTTAATAGTGAGGTGGTCATAATAGTGAGGGGTCTTAATAGTGAGGTGGTCTTAATAGTAAGGTGGTCTTAATAGTGAGGTGGTCTTAAATAGAGAGGTGGTCTTAGTAATACGGTGGTCTTAATAGTGAGGTGGTCTTAGTAGTAAGGTGGTCTTAATAGTGAGGTGGTCTTAAATAGAGAGGTGGTCTTAGTAATACGGTGGTCTTAATAGTGCGGTGGTCTTAATAGTGAGGTTGTCTTAAATAGTGAGGTGGTCTTAATAGTGAGGTGGTCTTAATAGTGAGGTATTCTTAATAGTGAGGTGGTCTTAATGGTGAGGTGTTCTTAATAGTGAGGTGTTCATAAGAGTGAGGGGTCTTAGTAGTGAGGTGGTCTTAATAGTCAGGTGGTCTTAAATAGTGAGGTGGTCTTAATAGTGAGGTGGTCTTAATAGTGAGGTATTCTTAATAGTGAGGTGGTCTTAATAGTGAGGTGTTCTTAATAGTGAGGTGTTCATAAGAGTGAGGGGTCTTAGTAGTGAGGTGGTCTTAATAGTCAGGTGGTCTTAAATAGTGAGGTGGTCTTAAATAGAGAGGTGGTCTTAGTAATACGGTGGTCTTAATAGTGAGGTGGTCTTAGTAGTAAGATGGTCTTAATAGTGAGGTGGTCATAATAGTGAGGGGGTCTTAATAGTGAGGTGGTCTTGATATTGAGGTGGTCTTAATAGTGATGTAGTCTTAGTAGTGAGGTGGTCTTATTAGTGAGGTTGTCTTAATATTGAGGTGGTCATAATAGTGAGGGGGTCTTAAAGTGAGGTGGTCTTGATATTGAAGTGGTCTTAATAGTGATGTGGTCTTAGTAGTGAGGTGGTCTTATTAGTGAGGTGGTCTTAATATTGAGGTGGTCTTAATAGTGAGTTGGTCTTAATAGCGAGGTGGTCTTAATAGTGAGGTGGTCATGATAGTGATGTCTTAATAGGGAGGTTGTCTTTGATAGTGGCCTCTCTTTTCAGATCACTTCACTATATAATATTGTGAATTAATTCTCATATTGAATAATTATCTCAAACTCCTAAAAATTTAATCAATTACCATAAATTAAATTGAATTAATACTATTAAATAAATTAATTCTGCTATCAAATAATTTTAGTGAGTTTGGTAGGAAACATGCTACATACATGTGATGTTTTTCATAATTATAATATCATTTAGATTAAATTATTATTATGGTTTTTTTCCACTTCCCAGTGCGAAATATATTGTTAATCATCACATGCTAATAGTATTGGTATTGGTTTAAAATAACCTTGCTGCGCAGTTACTGCATCAACCACTTGAAACCATCAGGATTACAATTTATCTGGATGAGTGTGAAGGATGAGATGATGATAAAAAAAACCCAATAAATGGGTAATACAAGTTATACATCCATACAATTCAGTTCCGGTAAATTTTCAAAAACTACTTTCTGGTTTTATTTTCGAGAATCTTCTGATTCAGACACTTTCTAATAATGTAAATGCATCATGTTTACCTAATAATAAGGTAAAAAAAAACATGTTTATTTACATCCATAATTATTGAAACATAAAGAAAAAAAAAGTTACCAATTATTGTCTTATTTTTAATGTCTCAATGCTACTGGGTTTGAAGTTAGTCAGCCTATTCGACCAGCTGCCAAAGCTGCAGAAGTAATGGTGAGAAGATAAGGATGCTTGGAGTCCACACACCGTGTTACACATTTACATACAGGTGGGGTCTTTTACTTGCCGCAGCATAGACACCAAGTACAAGGCACCTCCAGTTCAACATGTGATCATATTTCTTAATAATTCAGGAATTATGTTAATTATTTTATTATTAATAATTCAGAAATGATGTTAATGGCTGAAATTAGTAATTCAGAAATGATGTTAATGGTTATAATTAATAATTCAGGAATGATGTTAATTGTTATAATTAATTATTCAGGAATGATGTCAATTATTTTATAATTAATAATTCAGAAATGATGTTAATTGCTGAAATTAGTAATTCAGAAATGATGTTAATGGTTATAATTAATAATTCAGGAATGATGTTAGTGTTATAATTAATTATTCAGGAATGATATCAATTATTTTATAATTAATAATTCAGAAATGATGTTAATTGCTGAAATTAGTAATTCAGAAATGATGTTAATGGTTATACTGAATAATTCAGGAATGATGTTAATTGTTATAATTAATTATTCAGGAATGATATCAATTATTTTATAATGAATAATTCAGAAATGATGTTAATTGCTGAAATTAGTAATTCAGAAATGATGTTAATGGTTATAATTAATAATTCAGGAATGATGTTATTGTTATAATTAATTATTCAGGAATGATATCGATTATTTTATAATTAATAATTCAGAAATGATGTTAATTGCTGAAAATAGTAATTCAGAAATGATGTTAATGGTTATAATTAATAATTCAGGAATGATGTTATTGTTATAATTAATTATTCAGGAATGATATCAATTATTTTATAATGAATAATTCAGAAATGATGTTAATTGCTGAAATTAGTAATTCAGAAATGATGTTAATGGTTATAATTAATAATTCAGGAATGATGTTATTGTTATAATTAATTATTCAGGAATGATATCAATTATTTTATAATGAATAATTCAGAAATGATGTTAATTGCTGAAATTAGTAATTCAGAAATGATGTTAATGGTTATAATTAATAATTCAGGAATGATGTTATTGTTATAATTAATTATTCAGGAATGATGTCAATTATTTTATAATTAATAATTCAGAAATGATGTTAATTGCTGAAATTAGTTATTCAGAAATGATGTTAATGGTTATAATTAATAATTCAGGAATGATGTTATTGTTATAATTAATTATTCAGGAATGATATCAATTATTTTATAATTAATAATTCAGGAATGTCAATTATTTTATAATTAATAAGTAATAATTCAGGAATTGTGTTAATTATGTTATAATAAAGGCAGTCTTGAGGTCGTGGTATTTTGCTTCATATATCATTAGGAAATTGGGGATTTTGAATGACATCAGGAAAATATGATTATGATAATATACATGGTTATCATGCTGACACCCAAGATATTTCGCAATATTCTTATCAACCAAGTCTACAATTTGCTCAGAATACAAATATATCTAGGTTATGTCATAAGACTCATAATATACAGTAGAAGACCACAATTAAGAACACTTTTGAGAATCAATGAAGTGTCATTATTCCAAATCATTTTATCACTATCATTAGTGAAATAATCTGGCTACTGAATTGATCTATTTCTTCTTATATTTCTTTTAAACCTTACAATCTTAGAATTTGCTAATAATCTGACAAAAATGTGGCTGAAAACGCAACCACTGTTATGTTTTAAATCAAGCAATTTAAATCGTTGATTTAAATCATGATTTAAATCAAGAGGGAAAAATCTGTGATTTTGATAGTTTATTTTTTATTTTTCACATGACGTATTAGAATACAACTTGATTTTTTTAAAAATCTAAATGGTTAATAAGTTTTGTGTTCATGTTTAGAACACAGTTTTGTAAGTTTATAAATTAATGTTGGGAAATTTATGAAACTTGGCTGATGCGAGACAGTACTAAGGCCCTAATTACATCATTCAAAGAAATCTGATTTAATTAAAATTAATCAGATTTAAATATTAAAAAACTCGGTTTTTTAACAACTACTTTTATGTATAACAGTCAAGAGTACATCATGTATATGTATAAATAAATCTCTGCTTAGTGTTTAGTATTGTTATTGTACCTGAATTGTCGTGCTAAAATTATTTGTTGGTGCTTTTTAAACAGTATTATTACTATTATTTGTTTAGTTCCGGGTGCTTCAGAATTTCTTAGACAGACTATGTAGTGTTGATTAGTATTAGTCATAATATAGCTCTACTTATTTTATTATTTTAACTGTTGATCCATGTAATTCTATTATATTCTTATTTTTGCCATTTATTATTTTGTCATGCTGACACATGTATCAATTTGATATTTTGCTGTCAATAAAATGAACTTTTCCTTAAAAATGCAATTATTAAACAAGGTCCTAATATCGAGGTGGTCTTTATTGAGGGGTCACATTCTCCTGTCCATGTTATCAACTCAATCTCGGGTATCATGGGTTGGGTAATTGTGTAGGCCACAAATGTACCAGTTCTTGGGTTTCCATAATCAGTTAATTAACTCCACACTTTTTTGTCTGTTAGCAAATATAGACAACCCAAAAACAAAGACCACACAAAGCGCAAATAAACAAAATCAATAAGAAGGAATGGGGTGTTGATGAGATCAGAGATTTATCTATTCACTATACAAGTAAGACCTTAATAAGACATTATTATAATAATACCATGAAAAATAAGACTACTAATAAAGTAATTTACCAATATTTTTAATTTCGTTGTCCAAAAAGAAATCAGGATATTGGCTATTTAACAATAAATAAACGCAGTTCTTGTGTATTTAAAGAAAGTTCATAATGCAGCTGAAAGTCCACAAGAGGGCAGATGGTACTTCCTTTGGCCAACACAGACCAGAATTGCCTGTGTGTGTTTTCCAAGTACATTTGCATCACAATAAGACAATGTAAGATATATTGGACAAAAATTAAGACTTTATACGGGCTTTACTTTTTATACAAAATAAAGTAAGACTTCATCAGACTTCGTAATAACCCGCGGGAACCCTGAAATTAAAATGATTGAGTGACTGATTGACTATTGAAATGGTCTTATTTCTGGATCTTATTAACTTAAATTTCTCTGAGATTATATGACCAGCTGCCAGAGGCAGATATAATGATGAGATGGTAACATTTGGGAGTCCACAAATAACCGTTACGTGGGGTCTTTTGTCTCAGCATAGACACAGAGTGCAAGGTACCTCAAGTGAAACATCTCATGCGATCGACATCCAGCTGGGATGTAGCTCATGAAGAGTGTCAGCCGGGGCTAGAACCCGATACCTTCAACAGAGCTTGACAATACGGAATTGGTGGATTCCTTAGCCTTACATGGCCAAATGTGCCATCTGCATTTTCCATGCGTTTGAATAAACGCATGGAAAACGCATGGTTTTCACCACATCATAATTAGGCAAAAACCATGCGTTTTCCATGCATTATCCTTCTCATGGAAAACACACATGGCACATTTGGCCATGTAGGCTTTCGGCACCCAGCTGTTAATTACACCTTTTGTATGAAATCCACTAAAACAAGAAGAACAAATTTGATAAGTATACATAAACGAAGTCATGATTTGGGGATAACTTGAAGAATAATTGCAGATTAATTACAGACTAAACTGTTATTATTCATTTGTCAATTCAGACCTCGATAATGACAGAGAATACTGGCTAACGACAGAAGTCCCTCAGGTCCCTCGGGTCCCTGCAGCCATGGAAACTAATTCTGAACAACTCACTAATGCTCTCACACAACTTACCCAGGCAGTTTTGCGGTTCACCGTACATTTGAATGTGCGTAGCGATATAAAAGTAGGTCAATTATTTGCATTTTACTTTCAGTAGACTGATTGAGTGTGGTGACCCGAAAAAGTAAAAAGTTTTCAAGAATAAAACAAAAAGTCATTGTGTATTAAACATGCAAACATTTGCAAGGCCCTGTGAAACTGGATAATCCCCAATGATCACCTTGACCTTTAGTTCACCTAGATTAAGTTTAATTTAATATCAATATGCCTTGGCGTTTATGGATTTATGTGGTCATAATCATTGAGTGCTGTAAATCATTCAGGATTAAGACAAGATTAAATCACATAAATCAGTCTAAAGCCATTCATTGTGATCTTAAACTTTCAATCGAGTACTCAAGTCCGAACGCCAATCTTCATTTGATTTATGGTCTCCTAAGGTAACAGGTAGGTGGTTTAATCATTTCAAGGTTTCTGTTTATGGCAAAATAGCTAATATCCAGCGATTTATGTGGAATGACAGGCAATGACAATGACATCATTATAATTGTTACATAATTTGCATTAGCATACTTGTTGCATAGTGTACATACTGTGGGGTGCAAAAACACCAGATCACCTGTACAATATGTTTTGCATGCTATTATTCATGAAAAATGTATTCCCTAAAATGAAAGAAATTTATATATAACTTGTGCTCGTATCTTTTTGTTGCAGACTTCTTTATTTGTTAGACTCTGCTATAACTGACACAGTTGGGTCAAAGGATACAAGTTCACAAAAAACAAAACAGATACTGATGTTTTCTTTATTTCATTTATAATTAAACTAATCATCTTATTTATATTTGTGTATATTTGTTTTCTGAAATATTAACATTCCAGATATAACAGCAAGTAGGCTATACACCTGACTGTATGGTTAATTTTATTTTATGATTCATGCATGACAGTATGACACCCCAAGTCCGGTTTCTGACATTTATATTTATTTATTTATTTTCACAATGCAGGGTCATCATCATGGCATCACCCCTGCCCCAGGTGGGTAGAACTTAGATTATATAATAATATCTTTATCAGAGAGCGCTATAATGAACTCAGAACTCAGAATCCTTTTATTCATATATGTGCATTTAGTTGTACAGATATCATTATGACACACGTGGTGCATGAACATGACATATATGTAATAAGGGTGACACCACCATGATAAATATAAACACCTCAACGAAAGTAAGTCACCCCCTAGATAAACTATCATATTTTCAAGACGACCAAATTTTGTGTGTGTTTTAACATTGGTATAAGCATTAATCATGCCAAATTATTGCATAATCGGATCAGTTTTGGTTGAGTGAGCAGCAGTGATATGCTCAACAAGCCTTTTTCAAAAATCCCAAGACTGTTTGTGAACAATATCGGCTGCTGAAAAATGAATGCATGCAGTCCCTCAATAAATTTGACTGAAAAAAGAAATCACACATGGGTCCAGCAATCAATCAAAGACAAAACACAAAATTTATTGCACAATTACACTTAAAAATAAAGAGGGTACAAAACAATAACAGTTACTGATAACAGGTGAAAAATTTCTTAAAGTGTTCAACATTCAATATAAGGTGTGTCCTCCGTTTCTCCGAATCACCTCATTACATCTTTTTCTCATGGTCTGCACAAGTATTTTGATGCGGTTCTGGGGTATTGCAGCCCACTCTTCCTGCAGGATCGGTTGCAGCATGGCAAGGGTTATCTGCTGGTCGACTCTTCTTCGAACTGCCCTCTTCAACTGATCCCAAAGGTGTTCAATAGGGTTGAGATCAGGAGAGTTGGCAGGCCAGTCCATCCTCTCCACCCTCTGATCCTCCAAGAACTGATCCACAACTCTTGGTCTGTGAGGGCAGGCATTATCATCCATGAGGATGAATCCCTCTCCAACTGCTCCTGCATAGGGAATGACAAGAGGAGTGAGGATCTCATGCAGGTAGCGCTGAGCATTCAGGTTGCCCTGAATGATCAGCAGGTCAGTCTTCCCTCCAGTGCTGATTCCTCCCCACACCATGACACTTCCACCTCCATATATGCAGTTACTGGCTGGACACAGCAGTCAGCATGCTGTTCTCCCCTACGATGCCAAACCCTGCTCCTTCCATCCGTAGACACATCCTCATCTCATCAGTGAAGAGGACCTTCTCCCACTCTTGTCTCGTATACTGACTGTGAGCTTGGGCCCATTCAAGTTGAGCTCTCTTTTGCACCCTGGTTAGCTGCGGCTTCTTGACTTGACGGTGGGCATGAAGGCCATTGCTGTGTCAACGGTGTCTCACAGTCTGATCACTGATGTTTTGTGCTCCCTGCCCTCGCACTTCAGCCACCTGGTCTCGGATGTCAGTTGCTGAAATCACACAAAAAAAGGTTTTTTAAATCAAATTTACCATAAAAAAATTAAACAAAAGGAAAATAAGGTAAAATGGCCCACCTGTCATTGTGCGTCTTCGAAGGGCAATATTGGCCATCAAACGATCCTGCCTTGCAGTGGTGACCCTGGGACGCCCTGTCCTTGGTCTGTTTTTGACCTCTTGGGTGTTTTGGAACCTTTCCCGCAGCTTTCTTATGGCCTTCGGGGCTACACCCATCCTCCTAGCCACAGCTTTCACTGAGAAATTTGCCTCCAATAACCCTACGCATGGTTTTGCTCAGACATTTGAGACATGGCCAGTTGTGATGAGAAAAGGTCTTAGCTTTAAGACCATTTAATAAACTTAATTGCATAACAAATTCTGTTGTTTTTAGGCCATTCTTAAATGTTTATTGTGTTTAATCAACCTGTCCTGAGTGGATTAGTACTGACAGGCAGAACTTGAAATTTTTGAAACTGGGTAGTCGAGCTTTCACTGCTTCTCACTCAATCATGACTGGTCCGATTATGCAATAATTGTGCATTATTAGTGCTTATATCAATAGTAAAACACACGCAAAATTTCATCAAGATCGGTGCAATCGACTTGAAAATATTCAAGTTTATCTAGGGGGGGACTTACTTTTGTTGAGGTGTTTATATCGCTACTGAGGTGCCACCCATGATTTCAGAAGATCCCCTTCCAATCCATTCAGATGAGATCATTGCCAAAAAATAAAATTAAATAAAACATGAATAATTTAGAGACATATTTTGTTAATGAGCTTTTGCATATGCTAAAATATACCAGATGGCCAGCAAATTAATCATTTCAAAAACCCTAAGGCTTCCATTTGCATACATAGGTCACTATTATTTCCCTTGTGGAGATAACATAATGACTTATCATCTCTAAAATCTACATTACATTGTCTATTTTGTGTCCTTCTCAGGCATCAAGACGTAGTTCCTTCTTAAATGTTGCAAAAACTGTTCAAGCGGCAAACAAATGGCGGCGACAAAGCATCTTGAGACGAGATTCCTGCATGACGGACATGACAAGCCATTCGCAAAAGAAAAAGGTGGTAAGTAATAGATAATGCCCTTGTTTTCTTCGACATGGGAGTTATTGCGAGGCGTTAGCCGAGCAATAATCCCATGTCGAAGAAAACAAGGGCATTATCTAACTTATACCACTTAAGATGTTGTCTATTTTGCAAGACATTTGTTTGCTTGTTAGGTGTTTGCTTGTTAAGTTTTGCCACAACATGTGCTCATATAAGTGTGACCATGTCCTCCCTGCTGTTCTTAGTACATGTGATATATCCCCCTGTAATCCAGGCTTCTGATTGGCTGTGGAAGGCAAACAGTGGTATAAGTATTCTTATACCACTGTTTGCCTTTTTCATCCAATCAGAGGCCAAGATTCCAGGGGGATAAATTGCATATACCCGGGAGAATATGGTCACACTTGACTGGCTACAAGTTGTAGTAAAACGATGAAACAAAACACAACAATCAAACGAACATCTTATATAATAAGCAAACAAAAGTCTTAAGGGGAGAACGTCAGAAGCAAGTGATCAAACAACTACAAACAAAACAAGGGTCATAAGTTAGATAATGACCTTGTTTGAGTGAATATGCAATTAATCCTTGGCTAAAGCCTCAGATAAATTGCATATTCACTCAAACGCGGTCATTATCTATCAAATAGATTTGTTAAGGGATAAAGCCAAGTATCATAAGTTACAGGAACATAAAATTTGCCTTTTAAAAACGCTTTATCATCCGGTTTGAATGTACCTAAATGGCAAGAAAAAGTACCAACAGGGGTCACTGTCACTGTAGCAGATAAGTATTGCTTAATGACATCGTAAGTGACATCATCCATGCAACAATGGTGTAGTGACATCATCTTGCTATGGTCATAGTGCTGCCCCCTGTAGGCACTGTCACCTTTTCTCCCCATTTATCCACTGTAATACCATTTGTTAGTTACTGCCACCTGTAATTAAACAGTAGCTGGGTGGCCTAATGGTTAAGGCATCCACCAATTCCACATTGGCCAGCTCTGCTGAAAGTCCCGGGTTCAATCCCTGACTCAGGCACTCTTCATGAGCTTGCTGAATGTTGATTGCATGAGACGTTCAATTGAAGGTGCCTTGTATTCGGTGTCTATGCTGAGGCAAGTAAAATACCCAACCCATGGGGTAAATGTGTAACCTGTTGTGGACTCCCAAGCAGCCTAATCATTTCATAATTACATCTGCCTCTGGCAGCTGATCATATAAGCTGGCTAAGCTTCAGACAGTAGCATTAATATCATTAAAACAATGACCTTCTATTCCCATTTTTTTCAAATAATATTTTTATATTTTTTATATTTACATACAACTGTCACAAAATTTTGCCATTTGCTGATTAACAGGTTCGTTTCGAAAACACATACAGGACAGACCCAAATGAAGACACCAAATTCAAAAGCGGACCGGTCGAGAAAATCATCAATCGACACTTAGCCATAAATCTGGACAATGCGAAGTACGACAAAAATACTTGTGGAGACATCACTAAAAGACTTTGCCAATCTATTAAAAAAGATGTTGTGAGTTTAGGATTTGCGAGGTACAGGATTCTAGTGTATGCATACGTTGGCGAAAATTCTCAACAGGCCGTTCAAGTCGCTGCAAGATTTATCTGGGATGAGAAACACGACCGTTATGCCAGTGGTTCCTACTCGACAAGTTCCATGTTTGCAACAGTGACTGTATATGGGGTTTATTTAGACTGATTATGGAGTGAATTTCTATGATACCAGCATTGGGGATTTTTTTTATGTATAAGCAAAAGGCTCCATGTATTACAAATGTAAAAACATACCTTTGAAATGAATTCCTCTGGTGGCAGACATGCTAGTGGCTGTATACCAAAGTGTCTGTCTCCAACACCATATTAAAAAAATATATATTTTGATTTATTCTATTACATTTATTGTAAAAATGTGTTATGGTTGGAATAAACGTCTGTCTCTCTCTATCTCGCTCTCGATTTCCCTCTATTAAGATATGAGTCGACATTGACACGACAAAGAAAATTCGTAGTAACGCCTTCGCACTATTTGGCTGGCAAGTATTTTGATTTTATCGCCATGTCTGATAGGCTGGAAGGCCATTACAATCTTTTAAATTATTTTAAATCCATGGACCCACCACTATTATAATCATGTACATGTCATAATACAAAAATAAAATAAAACATTTCAGAAATAGTGATCGAATTTTCTTGGTGTAAGATTGGTGGTCATTTAATACAGAGATGTTGCAATCAATAGAGCTCTACCATACTCACACCATAATAAAGTCAAAGAGATGCACAGAGATAAGATAAGATAAGATAAGATAAGATAAGATAAGATAAGATAAGATAAGAAAAAACTTTACTTATAGTCGGAGGTGCAAGACAAAACAATAAAAAGTTTTCTATAAAGCTTTTAGCCAACTGGTAAAAATAACAATAACAATGAAAGAAGATATAGGCCTATACAGATGATTAGAATGAGATTATGACTTAACTACTCAATGATCATAAATTATTTTGGTTACAGATTATACATGATCCACAATTACACCTTTCTAAGGAATTACAACATCTGAATAAATCTTTGAACTTAGCTAATTCCTCTACTTGTTTTAGTTCAACAGGTAAGGGATTCCAAATCAAAGCACCTTGATACATAATAGATCTGAAACCATATTGCATAGTGTTGTAAACAGGCTTGACTAGCTTAAGATTATCTCTCATCTCATATAGCGTAATCAATCTCATATGGCGTAATCCTATGCACGTATACCAACAAAACCTGTGTCGACCTTCAAAATTAATATCTTTATTACCATGGAGTCACCAGAGAAGGAGGGAAAAGCTCTGTTATCACAAACGTGCATCTATATTTTTAATGGCCATTAAAATTAGTTCCGAGGCTAAGTTCGCCTAGAGAGCCGTTGAATTAATAGCCATTTAATTTCACGCAGGTCCCCTTTGATGTCCTATGTTTGTCTCGCTGCTGCAGCAGCCAATCTGCACCCCTTTCAGAGGGGTTTTTAAATCTTGCGGTCCTAGCAGACTTTGAGAGCCTCACTTTCAATATAAGGATTTCCCAGAAGATATTTCAGCTTGATCCACATTGCGTGCGCATTGTAGGGAATACCTTGCCCACCACGTGGTGGTCAATTACAAAGTTTTCCAGTGAAAATCCATCCAGAATTAAGGTAATTACGGCATTTTAAGCCATTGACAACTAATATGGCAACTTAAGTGATGTTTTACTTGGCTGTATTCAACTTATTATTAAAATCGCTTACTATGGCGTCCAAGACAAAACATGCACGTGAAAGTGCAACTTTTTGGCTACATGCCAATATTTATGTTGTTGGTGTCGGTCGATGTTGGCGTGAGCTGTGTTGATTTAGAAAGCCATTGTCTCACAATTAAATGTTGTGTTTTTGACTTCTATTTCGCTGAACTTTGCTCGTTTTCATTTTATTGGGCTTAGTTAAGATGTAAGACAAACTCATATATCAAAATAGAAGATTTATGTCATAAATAAATAATACGTTTGAAGAAATACGATAAAAACTAATAACAGATCATGGTTCTAGTCATCAAAATAATCATTCACAGGGAAGTTTCAATGTAGAAAGTGTTGAATTAAAATGTTTTACTATTTCATAACATAATATAGTATACTTTTGAATTTATAACTTCATAATACACATTATGATAATTCATATTTATGGTCATTGTAATTTACAACTGTGTAATTTAAATTTAGGTGAGGGGGGGGGGAGGCATTGAGTTCATGAATATTTCTCAGGGAAAAAAAATATCCCATTCCCCCTCACACTTTTCTAAGGAATTACAACGTCTGAATAAATCTTTGAACTTAGCTAAATCATCTACTCGTTTTAGTTCAACAGGTAAGGGATTCCAAATCAAAGCATACCATGATTCGTGCATAGGATTAGGCCATATGAGATTGATTAAGCTATATGAGATGAGAGATAATCTTAAGCTAGTCAAGCCTGTTTACAACACTATGCAATATGGTTTCAGATCTGCTGAAATATTCTAGGATATGCATAGATAATAAATTAACTATAATTGATTTATTATTGATATATCATGATTCTTAATTATGCTGTGCTATGTTAACTCCAGTTCTTTATATACTGTTCATTGGCTTCTTTATCCTTAAATAAAGCCTATTATTTATTTATATGATGGTATTTATGCATAAAGAAAGGGTAGGAGAACTATTGTGTATGCAATACAGTTATGAACATGAGAGTACATGGGTGCTATTTATAAAACATTTTTTCCCCCTACTTTATTTGGCCAATCAGCACAGTTTAAACCCTATGAATGTTTATCAGCTGGGGTCATAAATCCAGACACCAGATTATCTGCCCATCATTAAAAGACCATCAGAGATTTCCCCTCCTTCTCTAGTGACTCCATGTCATTACTTAAGTTAAATAATCATGTCAATGAATAACTAGTATCCTCATACATGTAAAACTAAAGAAATGCCAATAAAATTTTAATTTTTTGACAAATAAGACCTCTATGCAATGACAATGAAAAAGAATTATAATCATGGGGAAAGTCAGTACAAAAAAAGGCAAGGAGACCCCTCTAAGACAATTATATGTCGCTTCTGAGGGGTCACCTTATAATTTTTGTCATATTATTTAGAAAATTTGGATTGATGTAATGATATGTACATACAATTTTGAAATACATAAATATCATGAGAAATTAGTGACATTTGGCCAGCACTTTTCAGGGAAGCAATTTTGATCACAAATGTAGCATTATTTAATGAGGCAAACTTCGTCGTAATTAATAATTATTACTGTACTAAGTTTACTTTGGCCACACTAATGTAAGAGTGACTAACAGTAATAGTATCAAATTAATATTTAGCTATGACTCATCCAGGAACTAAATAACTGTCACATGGTGTGAAATTGTGAATTCCTCCAGAGAGCAGGCATTATCAGTGAATAACAGAACTGCACTCAAGTGAAATTCACAAGCTAACATTTAACTTGAACTTTTTAGGCTCAGGTGAATGCTAACGGAATAAGCTGCTTTTATTGGCTGTGTGGCTTATTCCATGGTGCAGTTGTATTCGATACTGTTTATATATGTGACATTCCTTTTTTAAAGTGCTTATAGTATAATCCGAAATAAATGTACACTATTTTTTTTATTGTTTTTTTACATATATGTCGCGGAGAAGCAAAAATTATAAATGTTACCAAAAAGTCAAACCCAACTTTATAACCAATAAAGAATTATTCCTGTACAAATTCACTTCTAGTTTCCTATCTTCGCAATGATACTATTTTGCCACTTTGTCATCATTACAGTCATTTGTTATGGTCACAAAGAAGCTGCAGAAATTACAATGGTGAATATAGCAAACTTCAAGGTATTTCTTTCCCAGAAGTGTTTCTACAAGGCAACTTGTGCCACGCGCATTTTTGCGTTTTCCATGCGTTTATCCTTCTCATGGAAAACGCACGTGGCACATTTGGCCATGTATCAGCTATATAAAGTTGGGATCTGAATTGTTGCGCAGATGGAAATTTATTATGAATCCTACTATAATTTTACATTACAATTAGTGTTTATTCATTCCATTCTAGACTGTTATTTTCAAGTAATACATATATGGTAAAATGAAATTCACATGCTATTTCTAAGTGAGCATTTTCTAGTGTCTTAGCATTTCAATTCTTTGCTAATAGGCAATGAGATTCACACACTATAAAGACTATTTGTTACTGAGCATTATCAGTGCTGCCACAACAAGTTTCCCACTAACCACTTCTGACATGGTTCAGTGAATCCCAGACACTTTCTGAGACTACGTCATTGAGTCACCAAGCAGGATGCAGGTTTTCAGATTAGAGATGAAAATGATATTATGTCTTCAGTGATCGACTCATTCGTCACTTAGATTGTGCATATGACCTAGTTCTAACTGAATCTTACACAAATTACTGACGAAAGTGGTACCACTGTCTCGCTATAACGGACTTCAGTCATCTGAATGTCACATTATCCGAGCAACTGTTTGGGACACATAACACTATCTTGCCTATGTTAAACTGCTTCATTTAATGAATAAAAGCACTGGGAAGCCAGGTGTTTATTACAATAACTGACACTGAAGTTGTGGCCATCAATAGACTTGCCGGCGTTAATTACGATAACCAGGGGTGGATCCAAAACATTCTGAATAAGAAGATTGATTGATATGTCCTACATCTACAAGTTTTCTGGTCAGAACGTTTTGCATATTGACGACCTCAAGCTAAACCTAGCCATAAGATGTCCATGTTCAGAGCCAGCTATAGCCGAACAGTTCCTTTTATAGTGGCAGGTAGCATGGTATAGCAGAAGATGTCTGGCTTTGTCTAGGTTCATCTTGACGGGCTGTTTTTTTAATGTAATTAACTGTAGGGCTCAGATGAAGTTTCATGATACCCTACCAATTAACCATTGTGCCAGACATGTACAAGTAGTTATTGACAATTATGTGAAACACTTACGGAATACGCTGACATTGATATTTATATCAATGTCAGCGTATTCCGCTTATAAGCGAGGTCCCTGTATCCGGGTCGGTTACTGTAGTTATAATGTAATATGGGGTTTCTTAAAGGGTCCACACCCCACCAATATGGATTTTAGAAGGTTCATACGTGGTCAATATGGGGTTCTATGGACTCATACTCGAGTCAAAATTAATATCAACTTTATAGACATAATAATGCTGTAAATACAGCAGAATTTTGACATTTCACTAAAAAGGACTCTTTCCCAAATCCGAAATATAGTTTTCTGATAATGAAAACTTTAGGCCTACTTGCCATAGTAAAAGGAACAACATTGCTAAATGTGTTAATGATGAACTTAAGAATATGAGTTTTTATGGGTTATGTGTGTCATTCTTTAAGGGTATGGGCCCGAATTGCCAATATGGGTTTTTTACTGGATAAAATGGGTTATAAGGGTTCACTGGGCGGCCTGTCATAGACTTGGAAACAAACCTCCAGAGGATGTCATGTGTCTGGGATTTTCTTGTCACTAGTTTGTCAATATATGCTGTTTATCTGTATATGAAATTCACATGCTATTTGTAACTGAGCATTTCCTAAGCAATAAGCTTTTAAATGTATTTTGGTTATGGCCAAAAAAAAATTACACATTAATTGTCATCAAATAAAGTAAATAGCATTTTCTAACCATGAAGCATTTCAATTTGCTTTGCTTATCCTCAAGTGAAATTCACATGCTAACTGAGAGTTTTGTGGTCACTAAGTATTTAAATTTCTTTCCTTATTAGGTCTTATAAATTAAGTTCACATGCTATTTCTAATTATGCATTTTCTAGTCAAGAAGCATTTCTTTGTTTTGCTTAGCCTCAAACGAAATTCACATGATATTCATAACTGAACATTTTGTGGTCATTTCTTCCTTGAGGTCACACATTATTTGTAACTGAGCATTTTCATGTCACTAAGCAGTTCAATCTCTTTTCATGATGCTCAAATGAAGTTCACTTGCATTTTGTAACTGAGCATTTTTAGAACTATATTTTTATTGGATGCCATCCTTCAACATATCAATACATTTGCATCCGGCAGCATATAAAGCCGTCTGAGTGTCAGTAAGCATGAGCATTGTTATGAGGAAAGCTTAGAGGTTACAGTGGTGAGGCCGAATCGGAAGTGTCCCAAAATTTATAACGACTAAGTTTATTATGCGGAAATAAAATGACGCAATCAACTGATAGTACAACAGTTATGGCTACGACCTCACCAGGTATGTGTTACTTATATACATGCACTTGCACCTAGCTACAAAATTATATAATTGATCCTGCCAATTAGTATTTTAATTTTTCTATATGTCTCACAACCACACATTCAACTGATAGCACCTAAATCAAGGCTACGACTGCCACCAGGTACTCCTGTGCACTTGTGCATAAATTGTCATGCAAACCTCTTCTATTCCATCAAAACCATCTAACCATAAAGTAATACAATTCTTAAATGATTGAAGGACTGGATTTAAATATTAATTTCGTGAGACAGGTGTCCCATTAAAATTTTCATTATTAACTGTTATGTGTTGACTGTTTTCTATTTTTACTTATGGTTGTACAAGTATTTCATGGTCGATTAATAACCCTTGTGCCAAGTGCTAATGTTATCTAACAAACCAAAAAGGAAGCAGAAACTAAAGAGACCACTGAAAGTGAAGTTCCCTCAGGTTAGTTTTGTCTTTTCAACAATGTAAATGAGAAGAACTGCTGGAGACTTGGAGTGCAAGTTTAATATTGTACATCCTTTTAAGATGCATTTACATATTTTGTGATATAGCTATAACTTGCTAGGGCAATAAAAATGCTACTTTTGACTTCCACACTGTTATTATTCATCAATATGGAATTGTGAGGGCGCAAAGGACATGGGGTCATTCTATTTTGTATAATGAAAAAGCATGTACGTTTTATCCTTGGACAACAATTCTTTCTGATACTCGGGGAGTGGAGTGCTTGCGATGATTGATTCGACCAATCTGTCTCTCTAAGTTTGTCTCCAGTAAAATCTCACTTGTTCGCTAGCAGTCGACATTTGTTCACAAAATCATCAATCGATTCATTAGGGTTTTGTTGATATTTTATTAACTTGAGTCGACATACTCTAAAGTTCTGTTTCGGTTCCAATTGGTCTTGGAAATGTTCAAGTATTACCTTGTGTTTGCTTTGATCTTTGTCGGACAAATTCCAGCTATTAAAATGACGGAGTCCTTCCTTTCCGGTAGCTAATAAAATGAGTGCAGGTTTATCTTCTTTTTTGGTGCCTTTCACTTTGGAGTACAGTTCCATTCGTTGTCGAAAGAGTTTGAAGGTTTCTGCGATATCTGGTGAAGTCCAATCCAAGATCGGAACGCTGATGGAGTTGCTGTTAGCCATATTGTTTTGAGCAATAATCGATGTAGTGGACTTACTGGGGACCGATGTTCTTGAGCGGCGGGGCTGCTTCTGGCGTTAACTTCGGACGTTTCTGACGTTGTTTCCTTGCGACTGGCGGCAACTGGTGATGGTTCTGTAAGATAGCAGATTCATTGCGAAGGTTTGGTTCTTTAATGTATAACACTTTTTTATGTAGATCATTTTGATAAGTTTTAGAATTTGAATAAAAATCATAGCTGGGGTTCAGCGGGGGTTTGGGGGCAGTCCCCAAAAGATAGGGAATAAATAAATTGTATTATTTTCATGCCTTCCTAATCATTGAAAGGTAAAAATATTAGGTAATAAATGAAATAAAATAAGAAGAAACTAAAGATAAAAAGGTGGTCGATGTCGTCTACAATAATCATTTATAATTGGAAAAAAAGTTTTTCAGGATAACTCAGAATGAATGTATTTGCAAATACACCTGTCCGGGGAAAATAAGATAACATAACAATAAAAAAGAATAATAAAATCTGGAATTTACAGAGTTATCCACTGTAGAGGCTCTAGCTCAAGGTGAATTGTTTAGACTATTGTTTAGTGACGTCATGAACAATGGTCTGGCCCTTGATTAGGTATTGGCCCCTGATTTGGGGCTGGCCCCTGATTTGAGTCTTACATATATGCCATTTATAAACACCAATTGTAAATAAAATGTAACCTTGCAAATATTCTTGCAGTCTATTTACCCACACTGGTGTGGGTAGGTTTGTAGTTTATTTGCCCACTGGGCTGGTTGTCTGTTTTGGTGGCAGTTTTGGGGGAATTGTCGCATTTGTACATAGGATGTTTTTCGATCGCTACAGTTTGGGCAGATGTGTTTTTAAGTGCAGCGGTGTGGCACTTTACAGTATGAGTTGCTAACATAGTAGGCGACACAGAAGCCGCGGGGGACGCGAAAGGGCGACTTGGTATTGTTGTTATAGTTGTGGTTGCTTTGTGGTGTGCGTTTCTGGGGCCAAATTGGGTTAGGACGGTAAATGCGAATTGTTCATCATAATAGCAGAAATTTGCATCATGTACGTGCACATGGCGGAGCCCACGTACATTGTGACGCTGGGTATATAATGACATATAAATCAAGAAGGCTTCTTCCCATTGATCAATGGTTATGTTGTAAGGTTTGGGTTTTGCACCCAGGAAATGTACCCCAGGCAAATCTTGCAAAGTTGAGGTATTATCATAATTTATTCATGTGGCTCACGTGGTCATAGCTGTCAAACTAAGAAAAACAATTAGATGGGCTTGTCCGCCGTTAACAGTGTATGATATCCACTCATATGGAGTGTTAAAACAGTTTACCTTGTTCAGAATCAGTTTTCATTGCTTCTATTAATGTATAAACACAACTTCCAGAGTAAACAGAACCCCCATGGTTCATGGTGGTTGTATCCACTGCAAAAGATTTTTACCCTTTTGAATTGAAAGGAGTGACCTCAGCGGACAAGGGTAGTGGTAAGGCCATGTCACGGCGGGGTCAACTAATTTCAATATAACGTTTGGGTCTCTGCTGATTGGCTAGTTTGGAGCCCAATCTCGACTTATTTACTGGAGCCTTTGCTGGAGTGAGGTTTTGCTACCCTTATACCTAATTTATTATCACTGGAGGGGTCTAACGACAGGGTGTAGGTCTCCTGTTGATAGTTAGATGTTGGCAGGAGTTGTGATAATTCTACATATTCATCCCGCCAAATCTTAGCTTTCATGCCTGAGGGAATGTAGGCTGCAAGATCGACTCCTGCTGTGACCACGGGACGTGGCGGTGGGATGAATTCAGGGAAAAGTTCATTTATGCTGTTATCATGCCTACCTGGCATTGGGCTTGAGTGTCGTTCTGTGCTGTAGTTGTTAGGGCGATGCTGTGGTGGTGTAGTAGATCTGCGTGGTGGTGTAGTGGTGGTGTATTGGATCTGCGTTGAGATGTCACAAAGTTGTTCATTGTTTCCTGCATCTCACGCATTGAATCTCGCATGTCATCCATTTCCTGACGCAGACTGTCTGAGCAACTGGTTGAGCGAGACTTCTTCTTGGTTTGGGAGGGTTCCTCGGGTTGGTTATCCTCATACCGTGATGGCTTCTCTTCGTACGTGGCATAATTCAACCTCTGAATACTTGTTTCACTTTTCATCAATTGTAGGAAGAACTGGGGCTAGCCAGGGGGCAACTTGATTGGTCAATCAGGTCATGTGACCTAAGTGGTTTATTTTACACTCAGTTGCTGGAGGCTCAGACAAATGTGATTTTATTCTGAAATTTTGTTATCTGATTTTATAAGGCTCAGGCCTATTTCATGAATTTTTTTTATCATTGGCCTATTAAATTTAATTTACAGAAATTATTATTTCTTTTAGTGGCCTAATTAGGGACTGGCTCCCGTTCTGGAGCTGGCCCCCTATCTGAGTCTTATATATATATATATATATATATATATATATATATATATATATGTATATCAATATACCAACACCTTACTTTATAGTATATAACACACAGTTCAATGTACAACATTAGTCAATTTACAATACAATATAATGTATACTAGCAAAACCCGTGTACATATTCATCTGTTCAAACTGCATGTGATGCATTCATTGTACATTGTTTACGCAATAAGTGTAAAAGACAGCAAATTTCGTCAGCACAGTTGAATTCTACACAAAGGTTTTATTATGTGTATCCTTTCTTCTTGTCACTTTATGGCACTAATTTGTACGTTTTCTGCCACCCCAACCTTGAGATTCTGCCAGCATTTCTGCCATTTATAATCTGGACAAAATAATTGACAAAGAACCACGATTTTCTACAACACGTTAGATAAGGTCCTTTTCTGAATTAATTTTATAAACAATAATTTTATATTTTTGGAACCAATGTCCGATTTTTGTCACTTTTTAGTTTTGTTGCCGAACTCCTGAATTTTACAGCTTCTACCATAACAGCAATTCAACCTCTTTCTGGAACTGCAAATGGCGGGAAAATGGTGACATCACTTAGCAACCAAGGTTAGTGAGATCATATGACCTGCCATTCAGCCTCGTTCTGAGTTTCATAAAAGGCCCTGGCCACAATGGTGTGAATGGTTGCTAAGGAGCTTTGACTTGCAATCATGGTTGTTAGGGAGGGCACAGGCAGTTGCTACATCCATTCAGCCTCTTTCTGGTTGTGTATTTTTGGGGACTGACCAATTAAGCTCTGACTCCTTCCCGTCTCAAGTAAGGAAACAGGTCGGGTCTGTCAATCGGAAACTGAATTCTCAATGTTTGGATGCTAGATATCAGCCAATTAGATCACAGAACTCGCCAGACCCAACCTGAGTGTTATTCGCTCAGGGAACCAGAAAGGACCAAGCTGAATGATTTTGCATACTACCACTACAATTGGACCTAATTGACTTTTTTTTTTTTTGTGGTAACTTATTGGGCAGAGCAATGAGCAAAAATGCAATGCCTATAGTTGTCTGGAAAAACTGTAAATTTTGAAAATAGGATGAAAAATGAAAATAATTATAAAAAGTTTTAGTAATGTAATTTTCAAGTCGCATTCAACTTGAAAGTGCAACAATATGAAGGTTAATTGTTAATGTACCGGCTCTGAGTGCCCCAGCAGGTCTGAGACTGCTTGCTTGGTGGACAGGACACAATATAAATGATTTGATCGTCTTTTAGCAGAATGATTAGCCTGCCCCCATCGCCCAGTACTTCTTAATTTGATTTGAGGGATCCTACAATACATGCATTTGAACTTTTATCAAACTCCCCCAGCCAGGAAACAAAATTAAAAAATTGTGTATCCATTATATTGCCTTCATTAAAATTTATTGGATTTAGAAGTTTGTGATATAAAAACCAAATGTTAGTGGTGGGAGTCGGTTTCATTCTCCAAACCAATCATCGGTTGTGGGGAACCGACCGATGATCCGTTCATAATCGGTTTGAGCAACCAACGATATCCTTCACGACATCCAACGTAAGACAGATGTAAGCAATATTGTAACATAAATTATGCATTCACATGACCAAAGCAAAATGGAAGCGCCCATTAGTTCGTTGTTTGGGTAAAAAAATCTAATGAATTTGTTTCCCACTGGTGATTTATGCATTCCGACTAAAATCGATTGCACATTTTTGCTTCTAAGCACTTGATTAAAGGCGTGAAACGACCGACTTTCGACTCTAGTCGATCATCGTCCCACCACTACCAAATGTTGCCCCTATTCAGTTCAAAAAGATCACTTGCTCTGTGAGGTCATGTGACCTGCCATTCAGCCTCATTCTGAGTTTCATTCAAGAGCCTTAATTCTACTTGCAAGCATGATCGTTAGGGGGCCTAGAGCTCTTTCTGGTTTTGAATTTGGCTACCGGTATAAGAATAGCATTCGACAACACAGTATGAATAGCCAAGATCGTAGATTTTGTCATTGTGGAAGTGTGGACGAAGGGACAGGGCTGTAGAGTTTTGATGCCACTAAGTGTTCCAAACCTCCTAAAAGGCCTTAGCAGAATATATAACAGATAGGCCTGAGCCCTAACTGAGGCAGAATGCCATGCAGACTGTAAATTTAATCACAATAATGAACAAAGACAGCAGACATTAAAATAAATACTTGGTGTGAAACTGACGTTTATTGATAAATATAGTTATAAAGAGGTCACAATTGCTATTTGGAATTGTTTTCAAGAGGAAACGTAAACATTTACTTCAACATTTCTTTAACAGTTATGAATGAATGTGGTTATTGTCATAGGCTGGTTTGTTTTGATGAGCTCAACCTCCTCAGAGCTAGTTGTGTTTAGCCAGTCCACAATTTTTGTTGGACCTGCGCATACCATCTTCTAGATTTCTGTATACCCTGGATAGGTTGGAAGTGAAATTATTTATTTCTTTAGTGGTGCTTCTGTGTTTCTTTTTCAGATATTTGTGTTGCTCAGCAGGAGCACCCAATATCTTGAGCCACAGATGCTCGAGACAGCACATTTGGAGGGCACATTCTCCGTTCAAGTCATTGAGCGTTTTCTTCAGATACCTCCCTCTGTCCTTGCTTACAATTCCCCTATCAATCTCATACAAGACTCCGTCAAGCATATCGTACAATTTTTTTAGCCATTCCCTTATTTTCACAAGGGTTTGCCATGTAGGATTTTGTCGCAGTTGCCTGTGCAGGGCAATGAGCGGATCTTTACCAAAAGAAGAATGTCTCCTACCGCGACTGAGGATGACACGAGGTTGAGAAACCTTGCGTTTGGAAAGTCTGCGTAAATTAGACTTTTTTGTCTTCTTGTTGGGGCAAGCTCCACAAATGACTTTCTGATCATGATAAAAATGTCGCTTCTCATTTAAGCTAGTTCGGAAATTAACTTGCCTCTTCACGTGAACATTTCCAACTGGTTGTTGCTTGCTGTTGTTTTTCTGCCTGTCAGTGTGTTTTTGCTCTCTAGATTTTTGCCTGTCAGTGTGTTTTTGCTCCAACTTAGGTTTTTTCAGGTCAGTGGCAGCGCGTTTGCCCCTGTATGCATGTTTTTTCTTGTCAGTGCACTTTTCCCTGTTCATCCATAGAAACAGACCGTCCATTTTGACCTATTAAAATTATAAACCTTGTTCCAGAGCGTTCTTTAAACTATGGGCAGAATGAGAGCGAGGCTGAATACAACAAAAGAAGTATCCATAGCAATTTTCCACATTCTGGCGATGGCGTTTTTTCACACCAGGGGGCGAGTGTAAGCGATCGCAGCGCCCCTAGTGCCGAAAGGCACGCACAACAGTTTATGGCTTATTTTCCTCTAAAATCGTTATTTATTGTCCGAATTTGAAAATTCAAAAACCTACATGGACGGTACGATGTGTACTAGAGGTAGGGCAGTCAGTCGGAATGTATAGCCGAATAAAATAACTCACTAAATGCCAGTAAACACCCAGCAGTGCACTTCAGCTAGTTAAAAAAAATTAAAATAAAAAAGTCTATTTAAAAAAGATATCATGTCATATTCATATTGTATAGCTTCGCTCACTCCTGGCATTGACAGCTACATATTATTTTTCCATCTGTTCATTTTGAATAGAAACAAACTAAATTCCCAGAATTTACAAATTTAATTCCATTAATAAATTGAGGAAAAATCCAACTAGCACACACTATTTATAAACAATCTACTATGTAAACACAACAATTCTAACTTAAACTAACGAGAAAACATGAATGGTTATATGTACAAACAGATCGTAAACCATGACAATAAACAATTTCAACAATTCTACAATCTGGATAAATATCATAAGTATCAAGTCTATGTGCAAAGTGCATGTTAAATACTAACAATTTCTTGCTATATAATAATATATATCGATTGGTTAATAAGGCACTTAAATAGCAAACCTAAGAGGTCCCCTCCCTTAATTTAATGTATGCAAAACTCTACAGGCATAATGTTCCATTTCATGTCATCATCTTGTATTGGTTAAAGATTATATTTAAAAAGTTCAAGGATTAGATATGCAGACCTTGCGTCAAATTCAGAGGTTTTAAACCATTCAAGGAGCAGGCACAAAGACCTGTTTTGCCTGCGAGACCACCACACCGTCTTCCTGTATGACAGCTGTATTTTCATCAACTACCAAATACACTAAAGCTTGGTTTGTTTCTTCTTCTTCTTCACGTTCTTGGCCCTGATCTTCTGCCACTTCGTAAGTTTCTTCATATTCCTCTGCCACATCTTCTTGATTGTGCTTGTTTTGGTTAAGCAGGTTATGTCTCAAAACGTGAGCTTTGAAGGACTGCCTCCTTGTGAATGATTTACTGCATTGTGCGCAGTAGAACAAGTTGCGTTCGTGCTGGCTTTGGATGTGAGCGGTAAGCTGTCGTTTTAAAGGAAAGGTTCGGTAACACTGAGAACAGTAGTGCTTTGCATCTCCGTGGATCTTCTTATGTTCGTTCATTAAATTTTTCGTCCGGAAGAATTTGTTGCAGATTGAGCACTGGAACGGTTTCTCACCAGTGTGCGATCTTTCATGATTCGTTAAGTGCACTTTGAAGAAGAAAGTCTTCCCACAATAATTGCACATCAATGGAGGCGTCTCCGTGTGACGTCTTACGTGTAGTTTGTATCCGTTTAAGGTCGTGAAGGTGGCCTCACAGATGTGGCACTTGAACAACTCACCCTCGTGTCGATGTTGCTCTAGTTCATACGGTCGACGAAATCCTTTACCGCAAACTTCGCACATATACTTCATAGTTCCGGTGTGCGTTTGCACATGTTCCTTCAGATAATAGTTCCGCATGAAACTTTTGGGGCAATGAGGACATTTCAGAGGCTTTGGTTTCTTGTCGTGAACCACCCAAATATGGTCATTCAATCTTGATGGAGTGTTGAAGGACTTCGAACAATGCTTGCATTGAACACGTCCTCTCAATTCTGCTTGACTGATATCTTTATGCTCAGCTTTTCGGTGATCGCTCATGTCTGATGGTTTCTTAAACTTTCTCGTACACACCCTACATTCGTATATTCTCTGCGCACTGTGTGAGAAGATCAAGTGGGTCCGCAATGAACTCTCCTGCCAGAACTTCATGTCACAATATTCACATGGAAGAATCAAGTCACCAGCGTGGTTGGCATCCATATGAATTTCCGCAGCGTCTCTCAGACCCTTAAAATTGTCGCAAATCTTACACAAGAAAGTGATATTCTTAGCATCGACATTTTCATTGTCATGCCCCAATCGCTCCACAGCACATCCCTCAATGTTGACAAAATCAACACCAAGGTTTAAATGCATATTCTGGTGTTGCAACAAATCATAATAACTGTCGAAGTCTTCCATGCAAACATGACAACGGACTTCTACATTGGTCAGCCATTCATCCCGACGTCCACGTTTTAAGCTGTGAGTTTTTTCGTAATGGGCCATCAGCTCCTCTTCTCGAACGAAAGTCTTGTCACAGTCATCGCATCTTAATAGATCACCATGCGTTTTTAGATGAAACCGTAACGCAGACGAATTGGCGAAATGTTTCTGACATATCCCGCATTGAAATTCTCTCTCTTTGATGGTCGATGGCTTGTTCAGATGAACTGTTAATTGGTGCTTCTGGAGGACCGATAAGTCTGGAAATACTTCTTCGCAGCGACCACACTTGAACTCCTTCGGAACCTCATGCCCTGCAGTGTGATCATTCAACGCCTGCTCATTGACGAAGGACTGTGGGCATTCTGAGCATTTGTATGGCCTATCTTTTTCTGCGACTAACGCATCTCGGCCATGTTTTCGTTTGATGTGTCTGTTTAGCCGGGCCTCGGACACACATGTTAACCCACAAGATTGACACTTAAACCCATGCTGCCGATCATGAACAAACATGTGTTCCTTCATACTGCTATGTCTCTTGAATGTGCGCAAACACACAGGACATTCATGGTCCCCTCGTTTCTCGGAATCTGGCGGTATTGGTTGTGCTTCTGGAACATTTTTTTTCGGGGTCGGCAAGCTATCTATGTCCAATACCCCTTCGTGTACCTTCTCATAATGAAGTCGGAGCTTGGATAATCGGAGGAAGAATTTCATGCACTTCGGGCACTGATAAGACGACTCCTGATTGTGAGTGAACATGTGATCTTTTAGCGATGACTTACGGTTAAAACATCGACCGCATAAGTCACAACTGAAAACTGAATCCATGGGGCCACCTTGTTCTTCTAACGCCGCAATAGCCTTTAGGCCTGACATTGCTCTCTGGAGAAATCCTAATGTATCGGGATCGATTGGTTCTCCATGAGCTCTTTCATGGTGACCTTTCAACTTCGACAATCGCAGAAAATACTTGTCACATTTCGGACATTGGTAGTTGGCTTCCTTGTTATGAGTAAACATGTGGTCATTTAAATTTGACTTTCGACTGAAAGTTTTGTTGCATAGAGAACAACTGAACATATTTTCTTCATTCTCATCTGCGGATATAGTTGCGGTCTTTTTGGTCACATTAGTCTTGTTATTCGCAGCTTTCTTTCCTTTTGGACTCGACTCACTCGCTTTCGTCTTCTCTGGCTCTTTAACCGTTCGACGTTTAGCCTGAATCTCCTTACGTCGCGCTAACAAATCTTGCAATTTTGGGGTGTGTTTGATTCGTCTTCTTGGTCTTTCGACGCTACCCCGGATTGCTGCTATCACCCCCACCCATGCTTCTTGTTCTTCGTGGGGTTATCATCAACACCCTGTCGTCAATATCCATATTCTCTTCTTGTTTTGTTGGTGTTTCAGGACTCGCAACAAATGGAATATCATCTAAATCACTCTCAACATCTTCCTCACTGTCTTCTTCAGGTTCTATGCTGCGTATTACACCGATAGGTCGTGCGTCACCGCTTTCGTCATTTCCCATGTTTATTTCTGGCGTCTCGCTATCATCTTTCTCCGTCTTAATCGTCTGGACAGCTACGTCGACATATTTCGCAGATGACCCACTATCTTTGTGGAGTACTTTTACAGTAATGTCAGTAGAACCACCGTCTTTTACGATTGCTTCTGCAGGTACTTCAGTCTGGGATGACACATTTGCTGTATTCAGCGCACACTGTTCTTGCGTCAAAGTCTGATTCAGTCCAATTAATATGTTCAAGTCGGGCAGAGTGACATTGAGATCGCCTTGGATTGTCAGGAAGTCCTTGTTATGATCTTCTGCATCCTGTATGAACCTCATAACTGCTTTAGCGATAACCACGGGGAGATCCCCCACTAGTTCTGCCAGGATCATCTGGAAAGGAAAAATAACATTCTTAGGAAATTACAATCAAAACTTATGGCCAATACAGGTTTAATTTCTAGAGATTATGTTAGATTATTAATATCAAAACAATTAATAAATCAATATTCATATTACAACTGCATTATAAGAGCACAATAACTATGAGCTTGAAATGGGGTTTTCTTATTGGCCTTGTTTACATGCTGATGATGAACCAACCTTGAAATGAAACTTCAAAGTATCAATTTCATGCAATTTCAAATCTCTAATAAATGTCGATCACATTTAGACACCAATACATGAGCTGTCACCTATCCATTAAGACTAAGCTGACTAAAAAAAAATGTTTTGTTTCCGATTTCCGACTGACCCAACTTCACAAGGCCCGGCCTGAAGTTTTTTTAAGGCATCTGACAAAAAAATGGACATTTGACACTAAATTTTTTGCCTTAAAGATGATAAAACCAATTTTGCATGATGTCATAATAACATTTGAAAGTTGAGGGACAGGAGGTGCACCGTTTCTGTGGAATGACCCATATAAAGTTAGGATCTGAATCATTGCGCACATTTCTGTAAATTCTGCGCTGCCACATGCCAATATGACAATGTTAATCACACATGCAAAAAGAGCAGCCAAATACATTGAAAACCAACTGCAGAAGGTGATGTACACTCGGCGACACTGAACTTCGCCACGACATCGAAATTCGCCACCCCCTTACAACATGATCATACACATTGTAACTTCATAATTTGTCATAAAAACTAACTTTCCACATCATCTGATAATGTTCCAACATTAGTACCAGCATCTTAGAGCTAGTTAGAGGTGTTTGTGATTGGTTGTTTAGGGTGGCGAATTTGGATGTCGAGGTGGTGGAAAGTTAATGTCGCCCAGTGTACAATTGTTCGGATGTCAATTTGCTGACAATTAATTATTGTGTCAATTAAATGTGACCATTGCACTTGAATTTTGTTCAGAGCATGTCAAAAGTTTTTATGCTAAAAGTTACTAAGAGTTAGCATGGTCCTTTAATTTAAGAAACTCGACTTTTCCTGTTTTTTAACAAACCAGAAATCTACCACTATTTCATCACATAATTACTGATATAATACTAAATTACCGTGCGGGTACCACTATTCAGAATCCCTAGTCTTGAATACTTAGAATATTTTGTAGTTACTATCATTTACAACCCTATTTTCAGTCAAAGCTCAATCTGGCACCCTGTAATAGGAACCCACAAACGTGTCAAAACAATGACTAGCATTCCAATGGCGTCCAACCATATTATCGCTCATTCGGAGCTTTGCAACATTTTCACTGGCATTATAACCAGTTTCTACTATTCTACAAGAAGATATCTATTTACCCTGACAGTTTTCTGTTAGTCTGCTCCAATATGTTCTGATTCAAAGCTTCCAAGACGAAATTTTGTGTTGTTTCCCAAACAGGAACGACAAAACCCGCGTTTTTAAGAACGCGTCAAAAGCGCCAGATGGCGCCACAAGCTAAGACTTTGGCACCCTAGTGTCTATGAATTATACTAATGAAAATATGCAATTTTGGCCTTGGCTGGGACTAGCACTGGAACCGCAGTCTTCTACACTTGTGCGGAAGGAGGGGACCAACTTAGGCTGGACTAGCACTGGAACCGCAGTCTCCTACACTGTAGCGGAAGGAGGGGACCAACTTAAGGCTGGACCTGCCTAAGTGTAATACTGCGTCAGCTAGTCGCAGAGGCCCCATTTAACCCCATAATTCCCGCAACTCCAATTATTCCCGTAACTCCCAACAATTCCTACCAATTCCTGGAAGTCCCTGATAATTCCCATATTTCCTAATAATTCTCAATAAGTCCTCGTGGTTCCCATAATTCCCAATAAGTCTTAGTGGTTCCGATAATTCCCAATAAGTCCTCGTGGTCCTCATAATTCCCAATAAGTCCCTGTGGTTCCCATAATTCCCAATAAGTCCTCTCGGTTCCCATAATTCCCAATAAGTCCTCTTGGTTCTCATTATTCCCAATAAGTCCTCGTGGTTCCCATAATTCCCAATAAGTCCTCGTGGTTCCCATAATTCCCAATAAGTCTTAGCGGTTCCGATAATTCCCAATAAGTCCTCTCGGTTCCCATAATTCCCAATAAGTCCTCGTGGTTCCCATTATTCCCAATAAGTCCTCGTGGTTCCAATAATTCCCAATAAGTCCTCGTGGTTCGTTCCTATAGGTCCCTGTTAATACTGATGATGTCCATAATACCTAATAAATCTAGACCATTCATTAAATCCATCCAATTCTTAATAAGTACCATAATCATTGCATAATTCCTAATACAATCAGACCATCGTTGTAACTCCTCACAAGTTTAATTTTTCCTATAGTCCTGTCAATTTCCATTTATATATATATATATAGTAATTAGGCAGATTCACTTCAATTTTTTGTGACTGCTTTTGACTGCAATAACTTCATAAACTATGCCTTTAACCAATAGCAATCATAATAGCTCAAGCTGGCACTACTTATAACCAAACTCTTGCAAGATATCTTGAAAAAGCGCACCATAATGTTATCAATGAGGTAGAAACCATTGTATTACTGGAGTGTGCTTCCACCAAGCCGGGTTGTCAACCTTGCCACAAAGAAGCAAGAAATTCCTATGATGAACATTGACTGGATACCCCCCCCTCAAAAAAAATAATAAGACATGTATTTCTGATGACTTTAATCTTTACAAAATTTTCTTGACTAGATATAGCTGTGAAAAGTCTTTATTTTGGTTGAAAATATTAGTTTGGGGTTTAGTGCAGTATAGCGGACCCAAATTTATGCCAATATTTGGCGACCATTAAAATTAAATTTTATCAAATATTTCACAAGTTTTAAGTTCTAGCACAATTAAAATAACATTTGGTTTAGATAAGCAGGGGTTTAGGGACGGAGCCCCCAAGAAAAAACGAAAATAAACACTGTCTTTACCCTGAAGATTAAACCGCCATTATAACTACATTAATTTTTGTGACATTTCAAGCATTTTAAGTCATAGGCCTGGCAATGAGGCTTGTTAAATATGGTCATAAATCTGGGTCCGTTATACTGCACTTTTTCCTTAGTTTGCCATATTGCAATACTCTCCATGGCTACTTCTCTGTGACAAGTCTACTTGGCCATAATAATGATGAATGACATGATGGCAAAAAAATTATCATTGGATAGATAGGATACTTAAAGTTAATTTGGCTGAATGAAAAAATGGTTTCTGATTTCATAGCTCTCACAAGGTTGGGTCAGTAGGTCGGCCAAAGTTTAAATTTTTAGTTATAATTTGGTGGCCTTAAATAACATTTTTTATGTGCTGGACCATTGGCGGTGTTGATCCAGTTTTCCTGTAACACTTGATGGTTCTGCATAGAGTTTCCTACTTCATGGTATGTTAGGCATTCATCTGTGAGTAGTGTATTGGTGATACCCTAAGCTTCTAGTCAGCGATGTCATTGGCGTACACCAAAAACTTGGTACTTATTGGGACTCCTGATGCCACTGGCACTTCATTCAGAATAAGTCACTCCACCCACTACTACCTGTTGTTGGTGATTGCTTTTGTAATATGAGAGTTTGCTACATGGCCAAATAAGTCACAAGCGTTTCCATGACTTGGATAAACACATGGAAAAGCATGGTTTTCATCTAATTATAAGTAGTCTTGGACTTCCTCTGTACATTACATCAAAGTGCAATTTGTGGTTGGCAGACATGATACTATTATATAAAGCAGCTAAGATGCAACTTTTTAATGCATTTATTCGAAAATGCTGGTGCGAATGCAAAATGCTGGATGTCCAACACCGAGGGGTTTCTGGTTCAGGTATAGCTTACTTAGGTAATGTATGTTATAGAGTAGAAAACACCTTTGTGGAACAGTACTTTTAAAAACATGTGTTCAATTTACATTCCAAGAAATATTCAGTTGATAAGATACCTATTTGGAGTGATAGGTTTCAGCATAAGGAGCTTCGTTTGTATCACACTGGCTTCTTCAGCTTGTGTTATTGGATAAAGTTCAGGGTGTGAACTGCCTTGTTGTATCTTATTGTGTTGTATAGTGCATATATTATGCATTGTGAAGATGCCAAAGAACTACTTGCCAAGAATATAAAAGTGGTGTATTGTGTAACTCAAAATTGATATGTAAACTTTAATTCACTTGAAAAGTAAACAATTGCACTTGAAGAGTCATTGTTGATACATAGAACTATATTTTGTGGAGGTTTAAGCTCCCTTGATGACTCATACAGACATTCATGGCAATGGATAATCCTGTATTCACTGAAGCTTGTCATTGAGGACAAAGTTCAGCTACGGTGACACCACTTGCCTTCTAGTGATAGAAGACTCCTACCTTATGAGTCATCATGGGATAGAAAAGCTGTAATAGGACAAAAGGGAGTATGACTCATCAATTCTGTTTTTAGTAGACTATAACAGACTTAAGCTTTGTAACTTCTTGTTGCCTGTTCAGGGACTATTTATTTCAATATAGGCCTATATAAGCAAACTTACTAATCATTACTCATATAATTTTGTACTAGTCAAGTTATTATTATTGTAATAACATTATATATTGACACATTGTTAAAAAATACCAGAAGGAATAAATGTGCTGCTGACATAATTTGCAAATTTTAGGTACTTAATGGATGATGTGACAATAAATAATCATATTTTTTTATTAAAATAATATTTATGTACTCTCAAGTGAAAATAATTCTGAATCCACTTACCTGTATTGCATTTGAGGCTATACTGTTTCAGATTATAATAAATTTTAAACAACAAAATCTTTTCTTGTTTTATTCCAAATTGATTTTGACAAAATAGCGATGTCGCAAATAAGTAATGTCTTCAGTTAAGGCCCCTTCACACATAGCTGGATTAGAGACAGGAGCGTCCCGGTGGACAACTCCAGCATACTCCGGGTAATGCGGTGTAGACATCGTGTGCACTTCTGGCATTGTCCGGGGCTATCCGGTAACACCGTTGGACTCCGGCAAAAAAAAAAATCAACATTTAAAAATTTTTCATGCCGAGGTACTGGAGTAATTTCATCCGTGTTGCTCCGTGTAGACTCCCAGTAGACTCCGCCGATCTCCGGGAATCTCCATATTGACTCCGGAATACTTCGTGTGATCTCCAATTAAGTCCGGTGTCAACCACGCATAAAAATTCCACGCCGGAGAGTACAAGGAGCAACGCAGTTCCACATGGGTGAACACGTGGCAACACGCAGTCAACACGGAGTCAACAAGTAGAGAGGGTTACGGGTCAATTGCTTGACCGCGGTAACCCCGTTAGGCACACGGTGTCACACTAAGTCAATACGGAGAGGCCGGAGTGAACAAGGTGTCAACACGGTGTCAAATAGACTGACACAGAGTGAGTACGGATGTCTTCGTATATATAGCACGGTGTCAAATAGACTGACACAGAGTGAGTACGGATGTCTTCGTATATATAGCACCGCCATCTTGGGAGAAGCATCATTCTGGCGCACGCTGTTCATCGTTGATCATCGAATTAATTGCATTATCGCTCACTTCTTCTGGATTGCTGAACTCTACCAAAGCCTTGGTACTACTGCCGTTGTTTGAATAACCACCATGCCACCTAAGAGAGGAAAAGGGAGGGCTACCAAGAAGACTGTCGTGCAAGAGAAAGCTGGACCTGCTGTTGGAGAAGATGCAGGAAGTAATACCTCTACAGTTTCAAGACCGCAAAGTCCACAAGGCATGCCTGATTTACCTGGGCCTGTTGTACCTGCTGCTGCTGAGGTACCTGCTACAACTGCAGCTGCTGCAGCTCCACCACCACCTAGATCAAAAGCGAAAAGGCACAAAAAAGAACCCCTGAACCTGACAGAAGACCAGGAACAAGATGTGACTGACTGGTACCGTGCCCAGGAGATGCTCTACAACCAGCAGCTTGCACAATACAAGCAGATAGACATTAAATCGCAAATAATCCAGCAGAAGGCGAAAGAGCTGTCATGCACATCCCAGCAGCTGAAGACGTGGACGACTCCATGCGGACATCAGTGGGGATGCTTACTGATCCATGCAAGAAGCCTTCTGGTGGGGCCGCCAGAATCCTCACAGACCGGGACAACTGGATAATGGAAAATTTAGGGTATCTGGAGAGGCACATCAAGAGGGTTGACGCTGGGAAATGGAAGAGAAGGTGGGCAGCTTTTCCACAGTTTATCGGCAAAAAGCGCATCAACCAGTAACAGAGGTACCACTGAGGATGATGACACTTCTGATGCAGAGGTCATTGTGGATACTTCGGATGATGGTGGCAGAGATTCGGATACTAGCAGGTCCAAGGGTGGGCCTTACAAAGGCAGCAGGAAGGGGGCCCCTACTCCAACCAAGAAGACGTCAAGACGCCATCACGAGCCTCGTCATCATCATGACTGTGATGCATCCAGCCTTGCAGGTAATGGAGGTGGATGCTACACAAGCTGTCACTCAAGTAAGTATACTGCTTCAGTTGTCGTGATAATCAGGAGAATGTAATTGTAATCTTGTAGTGTAAATTTGTAATTGTAATCTTGCAGTTTAAAGTTGTAGCTTTTCCATAGTAGCAAGTGGTAGCTTTGTTTCTTGGCACTTCCAGTGTTCACTGTATGGTGATGTGTCTTTTTCATTACATTGTCAATAATGCACATGCTGTTGCAGTTGCCATGTGACTTACTGTAATGTTCTGTTCTTTCCTATTTCCCGCTGATCGAAAAGGCCACCGATCTCCAGCGGGATATCGAGACCAAGATAAGTCAGCCGACTGACTCAGCCAGCTTGTCGAATAGGGTTTTCACGGACATGATATACCACGAGGTCATGCAAATGGACACGGACACTTGGTCAGATTACCAGGCACAAGCGTTGCAGCACCTCATGCAATTCAAGCAGGAGTATCGTCGAAAGTGCCAGTTGCAGCAGCAACAGCAGCAGCAACAGCAACTGCAACAGCAACAGCAGTATCATCCCTATGTGCCTCATGTCCCTCAGCAGCAGCAGTTCATCCTACTACAGGCACTTCGACCGCCCCTGTTGGGCAGATGTTCCCTCGTCATTCTTTCAGCCCTGCTGCCCAGATGTTCGCGCATTCTTCCAGCCCTGCTGCCCAGATGTTCGCTACTGCTTCTGGCCCTTCGCCCCAAGCGCACATGTCGCCTGCCCCTTCGTCTGTGCCTGCACCGACCCCCACTCCTGAGATATCTTCGACGATCATCAGTCAGGCATGGTTGACTGCATGTCCTTCGCACGGTCATCCTTCCATGTCACCACTTGATTGCAGCATGCCTCAGGATGCTTCTCTCACCAGCTACTTGCTGAACACTAGTGTGGGGGGGGGGGGATAGTGGTGGTGATGACCATAACTCCTCCTTTTTCGGTGCCCATGCCTCCAACTACCACAACAGAGTAATCTTCACCTGAAAACAAACAATGAACTTTTATTAAAAGCAAGTTTAAACATTTAAAGTTACAGGTTTTTGTAGTTTTAACTTTTATTTTTACATGTAAACTGTATTGCATACATTTGCATGACAATAACTAAATGCTGTGTCATTAAATGCTGTGTACTTTTTTGCACTTGTGTGCTGCAGATGTCTGAGGTTTCGTTATAATTAAATATTCAAACTTACATCATTCATCTTGTCTTGTTGCCATGGTACACTCCCAGCTTCTGAGTTGACGTAGTTGACCAAGTATTGCCGCATTTCCTTGCCTGCTCTGTTGGTGTTGCCTCTGTACATATCTCCCATGTCTGGTAGATTGGCATTCTCCCTCCATGCACCTGGGATGATTGCATGGATGTCTGCATTTTCCTGGTCCACAGCATTCACTTGAGCAGTTGGATACTTCAGCCTCAGTAGGTTGTGCAGCACACAGCAAGCAAGAGTTATGGTGCACACTCTGTCAGGACTTTGAGGCATTGTTGTGAGGAGACACCTGAACCTGGCAGCCAAAAGTCCAAAGGCATTCTCTACCACCCGTCTAGCTCTAGAAAGTCTGTAGTTGAAGATTCGGTCTTCCATCGTCATGTTCCTGTGAGGCAGAGGCTTCATCATCCTGCAGTCAGTCTGCAGTCCAAAGGCATCATCCCCAACTTTCGGCAGGTTGTCTGGTTCAGGTAATCCAATGTTCCCACTTTCTAGCGCTTCCTTCAATTCTGTCTGACTAAACACTCCAGCATCTGAGCCTGATCCACTGGCACCAATGTCAACATAGAGGAACTTGTATTCAGCATCAACTACAGCCAGTAGGACAATAGAGAAAAATCCCTTGTAGTTGTAGAACAGGGATCCAGACTGCCTAGGACATCTGATGGCAACGTGCTTGCCATCAATGGCGTCGACGCCATGGGGGAAGTTCCATCTGTTGTAGAATCCATTGGCAACTTCTTTCCAGGCTTCTGGGGTTACAGGACAACGCATCACTTCTGCTGAGTATTCGTCTATGATGGCCTGGCAGACTTTGATGACAAGGATAGAAATGGTATTGAAGGCTACCCTGAATCCATACTGCAGAGACATGTAGCTGTTGCCCGTACCCAGGTAGCGCAAGGTAATAGCCAGTTTCAGTCCAGGTTCAAGGGCCCTCGTCCGAAAGGTATCCTTCTTTGTAATCCTAGGTCCCACTCTTGCCAGAACTTCATGAAATAAGTCAGGCTCCATCCTCATGAAAGTCTTGAAGCCACCCACATCTTCTGCAGTCAATTCAGCCATCAGCTTTTCATACTGCCCATAAAGAGGTCTTCTTAGAAGCCAAGGTCGCACCCACATTCGCCTTCTTCTTCGGGCAGCACCAGCATTTTGTAAGAAGTCATCTTCATCAGTTGCTGATGCGGCCCTCTCTGCAGCATCTTGCAGTTTCTGTTCTTCTTGCAGAAGTATATCATTTGCAGTAGTAAGTAGCTGGACTTGCATGTCCAGGTACTTCACATCCAATTCCACCTTGTCGTAGTGTGATAAAGACATAATAATTACCTATTCTTGTGTAGTAGCAGCAACACCTTTGCAGTATGGTAGTCCGAAGTGGAATGATGGCCAGTGAAACGCATCCACCTTAAATACCAATTTTAGCGCGTTCCATGAAGGCCCCATGTAACATCCGGTTCACTCCGCACTCATCCGGGACATCCGTGATACATCTGGCAACAACCATAGCTTGTTCCTTGGTGCACCGGAACCTCTGTGTACTGCGGTGTTTCAACCGTACATATCCGTGTAGCGACCGTATACATCCGTGTATAGCCGTGTTGCTCCTTGTCACCAACGTCTTGCCATCGTGTCCACTCTGCCAAATTTTTCGTTTGTTGACATTTCCAACTTTTTTGCCTGGACCGCCCTGGATTGAAGAAATTTCATTCCGGGACGCTCCGGTGTCTAATCCGGCTATGTGTGAAGGGGCCTTTAGCCAATGCCATTGGCTTGTATGAAGCCTGGCAACTTAACATCTCGGGATCAATACCCTACATGCATTACACTTGATGAGAAAGTCTATATCACGAGGTTAGTGACCCCTGTGTACTAACTAGTAATTGGGTGTTCATGCCAGGCTTGCTAAATCTGAGCCAACAATTGATTGGTTGTATCAAACCTGTGAGCTATATTATTGGCAAATTCACGTTATTGTGTTGAAGATATATCTGGAATAGAATTAGCTAAAACCCACGAGTCCGACTATTCCAAGCTCTAGCTCCTTCAAGGTCCCATATATAGTGGTTTATATTTCCCTTACATCCTTACAAGTTCCGAAAAAACCTACATAATCACCTTAAATCCCATAAGTCCCTGTGGTGTACCACAATTCCCAACAAGCCACTGTAAGTCCCATAATTTCCGTAAGTCCTGAATAATTCCGCAATTCCCTAGAAGCCCTTCTGGGTCCCCATAATTCCCGTAAGTCATTAATAATTCTGCAATTCCCTAGAAGCCCTTCTGGGTCCCCATAATTCCCGTAAGTCCTGAATAATTTCGCAATTCCTGATAGGCCCTTCTGGGTCCCCATAATTCCCGTAAGTCCTGAATAATTCTGCAATTCCCTAGAAGCCCTTCTGAGTCCCCATAATTCCCGTATGTCCTCAATAATTCCACCAAGTCCTAAATAATCTCTGTTAGATCAATAAGTCCCTATGATGCCCAATAAATCCTGCAATTCCTTTACATCCTTAATAACTCCCCTATCTCCATATGGGTCCCATGAGGTCCTTCAATTCCTATCTAATTCCAGCATTTCCTGTAAGTCCTCCAAGTCCTGCAATTCCCAAATGGGAGTCCCGCATGGGAATTATGGGGTTAAATGGGGCCTTCGCAGCGGGCCAGCGAAATTTTGGCCTTGATTTCGGTCAGCTGTGGTTCCAGAATTACTGAGTACACCACTGAGCTTAAAAAAAAAAGTCTGATTAAATATCATTACGTTAGTATTAATTAATGGTCACGCAAAAAACCTAATTAACTAATCCGGCACAATAGTATCAATTTAATTTTTCGGGTTTAGTGCAGTATAGCGGACCCAAATCTATGCCCATATTTGGCGTCCATTAAAATTAAATTTTTATCAAATATTTCACATTTTTGAAGTTCTAGCACAATTAAAATAACATTTGGTGTAGAATAGTGGGGGTTTGAGGGCGGTAGCCCCCTAGAAAAAGCAAAAATAAACTGTCTTTACCGTGAATATGAAAACCGCCGTCATAACTACATGACTTTGTGACGTCATAAATGATTTCAAGCACTTTTACGACATAGGCCTGGCAATGAAGCTTGTTAAATACGGTCATAAATCTGGGTCCGCTATACTGCACTTTTTCCAATTTTTCTTTTATAAAAAAAAAGAACAAAAAAAAAGATTTGGACCCCATCATACATTCTTGGTAGAATATTCAAGTTTAGCCTGAAGTAAGAACAGCTTCTGATGCAAAATTGGGTTGCTTTTAAAATTTATTTACACATAGATCAGTACAGAGCCTTAGAGTGCGTACATATTAACAAATACTTACAAAGAGATAATGCATGACATTTATTTTTTAACGATAATCATCCCATTATTAAAACCCAAGCCTTTTAGTGTACACCCGATTGGTTCGATCATAGACAAAACCGCAAACAAAAGCAACTTGTCTCAGTGATCACAAATAAATCTATGCAGTGATAATATCGCAGTACAAAAGTTTGGATGAAAGACATCTTACAAAAATAACGGGGATCTTCGAGGGATTCTGTAATAATCTAAAACAACTTATCCGTTCCCAAATCTATCGCTATTAACAGCATATTATCATCGCAAAGTATCTATTCATACAAGTCTTTGCGATGGATTTAACTAATGACCTCTATGTTGCAACAAACTAAAAAGGAAAAAATATCTACAGGTATGTACAATATAGCTACTGACTTTGCTTAAAATCAATGAAAAGTGAAACGCTGCAAAATATAGATGCATGAGTATGAGCACTTTGCAGTTTAATATTCCTTTTCCTAGGTGACGGAAATTGTTTCTATCTAAATTAACACAGCTTTTTTAAGGACCTAAGCACGCGGACAGATACAATATAACGCACAAAATGTCTATGTGAACCCATTGGTTGTTGAAGTCTAGAAATTATTCGAATTAAGAAATAAGATATCACAATCTTCCATTAATTTTAAGTCCATATATCACATGATATCATAAACTAAATCATGAGGGAAAAAAAAGCACATAACATGATAAAAACGTAATTTGGTGCATTTTACGAACTCTCAGTTAAGTTTTTTTCGTCGAATTGAAATGAATGGAAAAAGTATATATACATAGAGGAATGATTGGCAAATAAATTACACTCCTGTTGCACTCAAAATGCATAAACATGTGCACTCATAAATTATAATATTAAAAAGTTTCAGACCTTAAAAATTTGCCAGAAAATACCACGATAAATCTTAATGAAGCTATATAACTAGTAGTTTTGTAAACCATACAAAGCGAACATATTCTTACTACTAATGCAAAATATTGTAAATATCGTATTCAAGAAAAATAAAGGCACCTTGTACACAAAAAACATGACACAGTTTACTGGCGACTTAACAAAACTTGCATAGAACCCTGTAAAATTTTACTACGCAAGAGTGATCAGACAGTTAAGCATTATAATGGCTATCAGTCCTATTCAATATTATACAGACCTCACATTTGGCAGTCTAAAGAGTAAATTTACCTCATACAGACGGGATTAATAGGAATTCTACGCCACAAGTTCTTCACACTGGCCATTCTGTTTTAGGCTATGATGATGCAGGTCAGCAAATTTTTCTAACTTTATATTGCTCGTTTCAACGGGTGAGAATATGTATTTTAAGTGTATGGGATCCCAAATAATTAGCTTTATTGACAATAAAAGGTTTGCCAAAAATTCATGCTTTAATTAGTGCATTTCATGTATTATGTATTTTACTAATTTATGGTAATTTATATGAAACGACCTTCGCTTAAACGCCACCAGTTAGGCTGATAATAATGTATCAAGATCTGATGCGATAAGGGGTCAAAAAGTATGCTGACCTTAATCCCATCACAGTCTTTAACGGAATAGACCTAATAGTAAATACCTTAATATCGTAATTTTTTCCAAAACACAGAATACAATGGCATTACATCACTGCTTGTATCTTTTACGAAAGCATACACCATACTGCAACAGTATTATCATATTATGAATATCATCGCTCACAAGACACGCAGGCATTTAACATGAATTGTTCGACGAAAGCTTAATACGACCAAACAGCTATTAATACAATGTTAATGCATCTAACAGTGAGATATTTGTGGGTAATTTTTAGACTAGAAAAACGGTGTCATTTATGGCATGACAATTTGATGAATGAGATTTTAGAGAAATACGCAATAGTTACCATAATCCTTCAAGAATATAATTGGATTCATATTTTCACAGAAAATCATAATCTTCTTGACGCTACAGAGTTTAAACATCAATATTTAGTTCATTACTTAGTTCCTTCAGTTTGTACAGTATCTGTCACGAAAGTTATCTCCGTCAATAGACTCGGCGTTAAGTACGATGGCCAAGGACGGATTAAAAACAATCTGACACGGGAAATGTGTAGATGTACATCTATCGTTCTGGTCATTCAGAATGTTTGGGATCTGCCACAGGCCGTCGTTATTAGCACCGACAAGTCTTTTGACAGAGACAATTTTCGTGACGGTTACTGTATATTTTGAAAAATCAGTGCGAGATGGAAATTTCAATATTGACATAAATTGAAGATAACATGTTCAACGATACACCTGTAACTAAAGCTTACTCAAACACAAATTTCAATCTTATCTTAATATACCACTTCTGTACATCTGCAGAAGACAAATTTATGCCATGGTTTTCACTCCGGTCGAACTATCACGACCAGCTTTTTCACTATTTAACTAGATATGTGTTCTGCAATATCATTGAGTATAATCGACTTATAACTCTTGTCTTATTGGGCATAAAAACAATCTTCTCAATGCCCTGCTTAGAGACAAAATATACTCAGATCTTTACAATAAATTGTACCTATAATTCCTTGTAATGATGCAAATCTAGCATTACTTACATAATGTATTCACAACATGTTTCCACAAATGCGCTTGATATATTAGACATTTCAGAATTAAAGCACAGTTTATGTATACAACAAATAAAACACATCTTCCTATGCATATCATTCAAGCTGATTCAATTAGTTACACAAATAAACACAAGGGCAGCTTCACACTTATCTAGTTATCCGGCTCGCCACAGGAGGCGCTATCAGCCTTCATGAAGTTTTTCAACAATGTCTGTATCTCGTCCAACAGAGGCTCGATCAATTTGATGTACCCTTGTTTTGTAAAATGCAGGAAATCGCACATATCATCGCGGCTTATAAGACCGTCAGCATTGACAAATACTGAGGGGTCGACGTTGACAAACTGACAGCTTACTTCGTCGGGAGTTCTGTCGGCTAATAGTCGGTTGACTTCAGCAATTCTTTCTCTCTGCGGATTGGGCTTCTGTCCTCGAGGTGGAATGGACTACAATGAGAAATTTTCATGGATTATATAAGCTGAATTTTATCGAAAAATTTAGATATTAAATATATTATTTACAAACCCCATACAATTTCGAGAAGTATCAAAGAAATTGTCTCAATGCTTTAATTTTTCAGTGCTACTGGTATAAAGCTTAGTCAGCTTATTTGACCAGCTGCCAGAGGCAGATGTAATGATGAGATGAGAAGACTTGGGAGTCCATACCATGTTATGCATTTACCCCATGGGTTGGGTCTTCTACTTGCCTCAGCATAGACAACAAATACAAGGCACCAATTTAACACGACGTCAAATGCCTTGGCTTCAACCAAGCAATTGTTATGTATGCAAAAGCAGAATTGACATTCTTTTGAATACAACAGTACCCAAATATAAGCATATGATGACAATATTTTGCCCAATTAATAGCTGTTAAACATGCATTTACAATTGAATCTGTTCCAGCTAGGATTAGAATTGGGCATGGCGCACAAGCATATTAGGGCACTTAAATAGTGTCATATAACTTAATTTCGGGCATGGTGTTGACAAAAATCATGCATGGCACAAAGGGCGTCGGGCATGGCGCAGTGCCATGCTCAAATGGTCTGTCTGTAACACTGTGAATAATCCACATTAATTTACCCCCTTACCATGATTATGATCTGCGCTTGGGGCTGCTTTTCGTGGATTGTTCTTGTAATTTCTAGGATTCCCTCATAAGTTTGTTCCGCTGTATGTTCGCAGTTGTTGGTCCCAACTAACACAACTATCACCTGAAGTAATACAAAGAAATACAATTGAAAAAAAAGTATGAATTCAACTTGTCCAGATACCTGGACAACTGTTGATATCTGTTGGACCTATAGGTGACCTCTTTATGATGCTAAAATCACTTGTGCTAAATAAAATCTAATTTTTTCAATAAGCTTCACTGCTTATTTCAATAATTACACAGGGATCCAGAAAATGCACCATTTTTTATCAGTCAAAGCATACTCCCATGCACGTGTATCTCAACTATCTTTGTGTACTGATTGCAAATGAAACTCACCTTAGGAGCTAGATTTTCTAATTCTCCATTCAGAATGCGCCATAACAAATGTTGCGTCTGGTCTCCTCCGATGCAGAAGTTTAGGCAGTGAAGGGGTACGAACATTTTGTCCCATAACTGCAATTACGCATAAATATCATACCCATGGATGTCATGGAACTATGCAAAGAATTAAACTGAGCAGATTATTTTACCAGTCTTGATAATATTAACATTGCAAAATTGGAATTTTGAAGTCATATTAAACAGTGTGAAACCTAACTACGTGAACTGATTTATATGGCCTGATTATACACCTTATTTCACATCGTTCATCATGCACAAATCAAAAACTTACTTCAGTATTTTCTAGTCTTTGAAACAAAGAATCGCCGAGAAACAAAACCTCAGGCTCTTTGTCCTTCGCATCCTGAATAAAGCAGTTGTGCTGCAAAGAGATGAAAAAAAAGTTTACTGACGATCACTGTAACGAATTACGAATGCCAGTCATAACGGCTACACGCGAAAACGGCTACAACCCAAAACGGCTACAAAATTTAATGGCATCCCCAAAACGGCTACAACCAAAAATCCCAAATTAAGAGATGACCAAAACGGCTACAGGCGATGTCCAAAAACGGCTACAAGCCATGTCCAAAACGGCTACAGCCATAAAATCGAAGTCTAAAACGGCTACACTTCCTAAGCTGGACCCAACTCTACGTACGTTTACATTTAGTCAGGCAGACCAGGCTACTACACTTCCATACACCAAAACGGCTACACATTTTTTACGGCTACACATCACTTATGCCTGACACCTGAGACTGAGTATTGGTCCTGGCTAATTAAAGCTGTGCTGAAAGATTAATGTTTTCTTTGTTTCTTGATTACAATTCTCAATTGCCGTTTTGGTCTTTGTGGTTGTAGCCGTTTGGTGTCAAGGCTGGTCAGCGTAAAAAGCTACTGTTTTGGTTATGTCCCCAAAATTGGTGTAGCCGTTTTGGTTATGTCCCCAAAATTGGTGTAGCCGTTTTGGTTATCGTCGTGTAGCCGTTTTGGTTGTACCCATTTTGGTTGTAGTCGTTTTGGTTGTAGCCGTTTTCGCGTGTAGCCGTTATGACCGCCACCCACGAATTACAGCACCTGTCAGTGAAGTTTGCACCATCAATGAAGTCGCTGGCAATATAATGCCAACGTTCAGGGGCATTCCTAAAGCATGCTGACAGAAAAAGAGTAGATGAGGGACCCTATCATTCTGGTCAGTAAGAATGTTTTAGTTCTGTCAGGAAGTTTTTAAATGTCGTTATTAGCTTACTGTCGCCTGCAACTGTGTTAATGGCGCAACTTTGCTGATCAGTATGTACTGCTTATTTTCCATAATCGATTTAACAACAACCTTACAACTATTACTTATTACTGGTTCTGGTTAGATAATCAGTACACCCTCTACTGAGGTATCACACTGATGGGTGAGGGGCGCTGTGTTGTAGTCCTGTAATCTGGAGATTAAATTGCTCAACTGTTTGCATTACTGTACATGATGTCATGAGTGTGAGGTATAGACATTAAGGCATACAGACAAATACCTAAGAACACTAGAACCAGAGTACATACAACAGGGTAACTTGCAGTGCATTATTATTATGATCGAGAGAACATATAAAATTATTTGGTAGATGCAGTTTATCAATATTGACAATAAATAAATGTAATTTAAGACATGTATAGCTACTAGCTGCTACTTGTCAGAAAATATGGTAAGTTACCAATAAATAACAATCCTGGATGACAAAACATGCAACAGATCAATGGGTCACTACCATCCATGACACACATGACTGATTTGTCACTTTTGACAGCTGCTGGTCTGACGTTTCAGTAAACATGGACATTTCATTGATTGGGAGTCTCATGTCAGCCGACATGTTCGCGATTATTTCTGCCACTCACCAAGTCCATCCAGCGACCGTCGCCATTTTTATCTTCCACAGCCTCAGGAATGGCCGCTGGATTCATGATTGCAGGTGGAATGGTGTCTACTTTCTCAGAAAACTCCCAAAATATGTTTCTACACAGCCGTTTCGCGGATTTTCTGTCAATCCGGAAATTTGCGGCGCGCATGCGCATTCAAATGTTTGCAGGGATCCAACCAAAGAGGGCGCTACAGTACAGCCCCCTAGTGTGCGAAATAATAATTTCCCAAAAGAGAAACTATACGAGTTTGCACGTTTGATTAATGAAATTGCCCGCGTCTTGTTTTTAATAATAGTGTGAATGAAGATTCACAATTCAGTTATTAATTAATTTCATACATAATAATTATGCCGAATTTCATGAATTACTATAACACATGCATGAACAGTTCAATTACTTGGTCATTTCTTGCTTACAGATTAGAATGTAATATAATTTTAATTTGCTTTTTATTAGACCTTACCGTAATAAAGAGAAAAAAAAGCTTCCCACATTGAGTCCTTCTTTTGTATATTTATTTAGTCTGTTTTAAACAGTCCATCAGTCAGCGTATGTTGAGCCTTTGTTTGTTGTGACTTCTCAATGTAATTCAATCCAAATCTTGAAACTTGATCCTTGGTGGGGTCCGACCAGTCGACTGGTAGGTCACCAGACTGAACACTTTGTTTTAACTCTGCAGTTATACGTTCAGCTAGTTATTCTGATTTTTATTGTGTATATTCAACCACAACAAACTCAAAATGACGTCTGTGTTGCAGATGACATTGTTGTTAGGTAAGTGACATTGTTTGTTAAATGATAGTATATTTATAGACAGTTAAGTAACATTTTTAAAATGCAAGTTAGAACTTTGACCTATAACCATGCAACCCCAAGTTATTTTAGGATATTTTGACATTGTATAGAGCATAGTACGTAGTGTCATAAAATTGAGCATATTATCAAAGGCCAATATATTCTAAATAATATTTTACTTGGCTTTTTTTTTTGTCATATTATTTTTTTCATAATTATCACAGAATTATTGGGAGCTGTAGTTTATCACACCATCCAGTCGTTTCAATTATTTTTATACGTCAGTAAAGACAGTGTGATTTTTTATTTATTTTCTAATCAATGTAACTATACAGCCATATATATATAATCTTATGAATCGCTATCATTGGAGTTAATTAAAATGTTATAATTAGGTCATATCATTCAGGTCATATATATTGAATTATGGTTGTCATAATTATACATTATATTATGCATGGTTCCAATGCAAATATGGAAAAATGTTTTTTTTATAATGTTTATCACATACATTTCTAAAAAAAAAAAAGAAGAAAAAACAGGTCTGACCTGTAAATACCAATTTAGAGTGCACCATAACATAATTAGTAATTTATTAATTTTTGAATATCCCGAAGGCCTCGTTCTGGTCATACAGCAAGCGACATCTTGTGAGTGCCCCGATAACTACCCCTACTGGCCAGTCTGCGGAAGAGATGGCAACACTTATCCCAACCCTTGTGAGCTCATGTGCAGGTATATGAACTACCGTACTTTCCTTATTTTAAACAATATCTTTTAGCTTAATTTGTGATCCATTAAATTTATAATTTTTACTTGAGCCATGTTTTATTAAATGTTTTTGACAAATTTGCTTTATAAAAATTGAATTACTGGGATCAAACTAATTTTATTTTCAATGTTTCTAAATATTTTTGTGATTATTAAAAATAGTATGACAAAGTGTAAAACCAAATAGTCAGTTCATGGTTTGGTAAATATTATCTGTTGCGTAAATAATAAACAAAATTCTTAAATGTTCCGTACATCTTCCAGTCGTGTTCTTATGGAACATATCGGGGAGTGCGGACTCAACTGCAACTGCCCGAAAGTCCATCGCCCTATTTGTGGGGTCGACAATGTCACCTACAACAATCAGTGCGAAGCGGACTGTGTGTAAGTAGAAAATGTGAAATAATATATCTAGCACTATTGAGATATTTTCTTAGCAGCACTATATGTTTATAAAACTGTTATCAAAGTATTGTGCTAAATTCCAGTATTATATAATGTTATGTCTGGGATCATGAAATAGTTTCTTTTAGCAGGAACTTTTTATCCATGAAATGAAATTTTTAGTTTAAGACAAACTGTTGATAGCAGCAGTTATTACTATGTCAATTAGGTACAAAAAAATATACAGTATTTTTTTTTTTCAGATCCATTTCGATAAAGCACCAAGGCAGGTGTGGCAGACATTAATTGCATCGAGAAAAAAAAGATAAAGTTTAACAAACATGTAGTTTGTATTATGTAGTAATTAGAATATACACGGTTTCCAATGAGACTGTACTACATTACTGTCATTCACGCTAATGATACATGTTGTGCATGCATTTATTAATTTATTAATTTGTATGGTCAAATTGTTGTTGACCGCAAATAAATTCATCAATACCCGAGTTTGTTTTGTCTACTCATAATTGTATTAATTTAAACTAGTCAGATTCAAGTGACCCTACCTTATTATAAAACTCTAAATAAAAAAATGAATCAATTTAGCTTCAGATTTTACTTCAGCTATTAAACCATTTTTTTTTATTTAATAATTATCATTCCGCAAGTTTTTGTTTTTTAAGTTTCTCAATTACAATTCTTAAACGAGTCAGACACACTAATTAAGGTCCATTCAATAAATAATACTATATAAAATTTCCCAGATTCAATTTAAGTTATTTCATAAGATCATAAACAAATTCCAATGCTGTCGAAATACAGCTAAATACCGATTAAAGTATAACAACAAAATATTTTAACTTGTAGCAAGTTTATTTGATAACAATAACTTTGACGAATCTTATATTTACGAAATATACAATGACATGTTCAACATCATGAATCAAAGCTGTAACAAGAGAATAAAACTTTTTTTAAGTGATATTTTAACAGCAGGCAGCTTTGATGACAAACAAATATCATTAATATCACCTTTTTTTTTCATATATATATATTAATTTATTTGAGCACTCGAGTCACCATGGCAACCAACAATAAGAAACTATTTATAACAGTACTACACAATAGTATTTACAAACAATTCACAAAAGTTCACGAGAATCACAAGCGACCAATCTACAGCACAGCGTACAAACATCACAGAGTTTTTACAAATTCAACAAGTTTTTCACATTTTTCACAAATTCCTAATATCATTTTACTAATAATATCATCCGGCTAAGATATAATACGCCCATCACATAGCGATTCACTTACATTTTTAGAAAGAAATATAATCTAAATATTTCCATAGCTATTACTACTACTTACTATTCAGCGAATATGATGCAATTAGTTAGGCCTAGAGCAAATCTCATAATTTCATAATTCGAAGGAAATCCTGGAAATACAAAAAAAAATGTTCTGTTGAATTTCTCATCAACCAGAACAGTTTTTTTTTTCGTCATGGACTCGCATTGCGGATTTTAAGTTTTGTCTAAATCCCTAAAAACTCTAAATTAGATTAAAAAATTGAGAGTAAAATCAGATTTTCTCTCGATTTCTTTGATGATCCAACAAAATACAATAATTACATCATTACATTATATTTACAATTATGAAATAATTCAAGGCAGTGCTGGTCTCCCACAATTAATATTGCAGAGCCGTCGAACATATTATATTCACATGCTGATGGGACAAAGAAATAATAGCCCTTCGACGAGAATATATTATATATTACACTAATGACTTCTCAACATCATTTAAAAATTTCCTAAGAATCATAATTAATATCTCAGCTGATATGATCGACATTCTGGCACAAGCTGGTTAATTATCTAATTTCGTAATGAGCACTTCGACATAAACATTAAATCAGCAATTCGATAATTACATGGTGATGACATAGTTATTACATCAAAAGGCACAATTTTGCAGAGAAACCAATTTTCTTCTTTTTAAAAAAAATTATAACAAGATAATTTTAATCCATTTTTAATTCTTGACCGGTACCCAATTACATTAAAAAAAAAGAATTCTCATACGACTGGCATGTAATCAGCAAAATACAGTATTTTACAGTTATATCAATCGCTTTAATGATATCAGAAATATTATAAAGCTGTTAAGTCACAAATTATGAAATAATCGAGCTCTGAGCAAAAATTTAACAAGACATTTGGCTACGATGAAATTTGACACAATATCAAGATTTACCGCAACAAACAAACTAAAATAAACACCTCTTAGCTGTTGGTTAGTGTTAAAACATCACCAGAGATGTGAAAAAGTTGGTTTTGTAATAATACAAATACAAATTGTTTTTATTATGTTTTTGCATCGGTGGTGGGGTGGCGAAGTCCGATATTGTGGCAAAACTCAAGTCTTTAAGTGAAAATTAATGATTTGGTGTGTTTGTCTGTTGCGATATGATATCACAATTAACAAATTGGAAATTTTAGGCTTACTATTCAACATTGATGCATTTAAAATTTACAGATAATAATTGCAATTTTTGAAAAGAGGACCAATCTATTTTTAATGCACAAATAGTGTCTCAAGTTTTGTTAGTTAAAACTTACCCTTAACAATTTAAGACATTAAATTGAATATAATTACATTAGTTATGCTTTAGACAAATTATCAATAAATATTTTACTCTATATCTACTCATTCTTGCTAAAATAAAACTTAACGTCTAGTATAAAATACTAACAAAATTTGTATTAACGAGTTACTTTTAAAACCTCCAGGCATTCACAACAAATATACAGATTTAAGGCAATAATCGCTTAAAGTGGCAAATAAAACAAGTTAAAAAAAGCTTATACATAAAAAATATGTTTTCATATTTAAGAAGTAATTAACAGCATAACAATTAACAATATTCCATAACAATGGCAGTGTGCCACTCAACAATAGCATCCCTGTTTTGAAACTTTTTACAAAATGGAAGCATAGAACATAAATCAGAGAAGTTCCTCATGAATGTATGATGCCCTATGAATGCTGGGTAAAGAGGGCGCGCTGTGAGCTGAGTTGGTGACGTCACAATCAGAATACAGCTGGCAATAATTACGTGACATCACAGCATCTATTATAGCAGCTATTAAGACATCACTGCACATTGTAGCTGGTGATCTTACACCTACTTTTCCTATGATTCCCTGCGATTACAAGTTTACACCTGAAAGTGAGTGACTTCTCTGAGTTACTAGGTACTCTGTGCTAGCATTTAGTATGATAAACTATACAAAATATTACAAAATGTAGCTGGAATTTGTACATATTCAAATGTGCCTTTAGAGAGGTGTATATCCACTGATTCATTGATAATAACGGTAAGCCAAAAAATTGACGTATTCTATTAAATAATAGCAACCAAGTCTTATTACGAAGAATAAGTCATGTCGATAGACTTACGGTGTCATAACGAATATTAGGACAGACATTTAATTCCTAAAACCACATGTCGTACCATTACAAAAATACAACACGCGACCAAGTTAAAGTCAGATTTGATGGCAAATTGATGCAACTTAATTACAAGATATTACACGACCGTACTCATGGAAACTTCAAGACAATAAGATATGTATTATACTAATAGTTTACATCAACCAATAAATTACAAACATTATCCAGCATGTTTTCCATGCTTTAACATGTGTGCCAAACTTTAAAATAGTGTACAATTATAGTGGATAAACTGACTGCCTCATGCTGCCACCTCCACTTAATTTACAGAACTAGTAAAATACAAATAATCATCATCAGTACACATAACTTAGCGTCAACATATTTCAAATATTCTACAAAATCAACATAATGAATGTATATTAGTTGATATACACAGCGTAAATTACTATGCTAACAGGTCGACAATTATCACCGGGAAACAATCAAGTGTTTTTACAGTAACACTATTTATAAATAGAAAAAATCAAACACAATAAACAGTTTATAAATTATATCAGAGTACAGAACACAAATTTATTGGTTGAACACCGCAAATTCTAATTAAAGGATTATTACCACAGGGATAGTGCAGCCTTATAAGGCTATTTCTTTACACTCGCAACACGAGTTAATCAACAAGATTAGAATCTCAGACAATGCCATATTTGGATAATTTACATCACATGCACCGCAATTAAAAGTCTTCAACTTCTCTCAACAACGAAAACTGACTAACAAGGCACCACCAATCAGGACCAACCGAGGCCACTTGTAAAAGAAAGCCTACGCTGGGAATTGAAACTAGAATCTCCAGGGATCTGAAGCTGTACTGTCGGGCCCAAAAGTTTTTCACATCTTTCCATATGAATAAATAATCAATAATCACCAACATTTCTATTCCAATAATAATAATTCCAACTGTTTCCCTTTTTTCTATATAAGGTTTTATAACTTATCAAAAAAATGTTATATATATAATATCATTATACCATCTTCCTCAGGTGTATTTAAACTTATCATGCTGATTGGGCCTGAACTGTAAAGCTATAAAATAATTTCAAATAGCAATTGACGCATTAAGATTCCAGAAATGAAATCATTAGATTCTATTCTACTGAAGGTTTGGTGTAGCAAAAATCACCTCGATGTCAAACTAACCAAATTTTAGGTGTAAAGATGTACAGGAATGCCAGCCTTGTAGCTACTTTCGTCACCAGTTCCAACTTTACTTAAAACGCAAATAAATATATGCTGCATTTGATCATTCACCAGGATCACATAGTAAATTATTTGCGATTATATTTTTTCAACGACCTCATTCCTATCAGCACCAAAAAGCATAAGTTCCATAAACATCGTAGTTATCAAAGTGAGGTTAGAAATATCTGATTCTAAACTATTCGACCTAACTAAACCTACATAACACCATGGATGACAGCAAATAATAACAAAAGCTCATGAAGTCTATTGATTTACCCATCTGGCTGAATAAGAGCAGTGTTCAGACAGCGAACACCTCCGAGTCCAGAAATAAACACTGTGACGGCAAGTATCTTTACTTTTTAGAGTGCAGCACCTTAGCTTCTACATAAACAACCAGGGGCCCATAGCCCTCTTGTGGGCACTACAGGAACTGAGCGGCCACACAAGAGCAGTTACTACTACGGCAAACTCGGGCAATATATTTAATTCTCTTCGATCATAATGAATGATCAAGCCCGCCAGCTAGGCATAATATTACAAAAACATGGCAAGCAACAAGCAAGCAGGATACCATACTCTTTTGATTACACGTCAGGCCTCTATATTTCTTAAAGCGACATGACATTTGAGATTTAAAATAAGATTTTAGAGATTTGACATCCCACAAATTGTTTTTGACTATTGTTTCAATGCTACTGGGTCTGAAGCTTAGTCAGCTTATATCATATGACCAACCATCAGAGGCAGATGTAATGATGAGATGATAAGGCTGCTTTGAGTCCACATCTTACACATTCACCCCAAGGGTGGGGTCTTGCACTTGCTCCAGCATACATAACACAAGGCACCATCATTGAACATCACATTATGATCGACAACCAACTGAGCTCATGAAGAGTGCGTCATGGTCTGGAAATCAAACCCAGGACCTTCAAAGAGCTAAAGCCTTGGACCATTCTAAAGTCAGCTTCTAAATGAGACCAGGCATGTAATCAGGAAAATACAGTACTAGCTTTACGCAAAATAATATAAGCAGTAGTCATTTGATAACTTATTCAAAAGCAAATTTTAAGGCAAAAAAGAGTTCAGTCACTGTTTAACAGGTAGTTGCTTTTGAAGTCTTTGCCTCATTGTCTGATCAGACACTAGAGGACGCCAGAGGTTACTGACACCAAAGCAGATAAACATCATTCGATGATGTCATCTATTTAGTGAGGTCATTTTTGTTGAGGTCAACATCTTTCCATAGTGTCACAGAGTAATAATACCCAGAGGAGACCGTACAGTGCGAATGATCCTGTTCAGGGTTAGTTTTCGCAAATATACCAATCCCGCAGAAATATGACATCATAAAAAACAATCACAAAGACGTCACTTGCCAATGGAGTGATTATGACGCTATCTTTTCACTAACCCTGACAGTCCCACAATTCTTTGCGGATGGCTGATATGCAAATGAAGAAGCGTCAAATCTTGGTATATTTAATCTTTGCTATTGTGCTCAATCCGTTTTGGTTACAGCCCCCTATGTTAAATCTATTTTCCCATTCTTAAAACTAGACTCAGTGATTCTGTAATAAACATGTAAATGTGTGTATAACAAGCAATTAAGATTATTACAATTTAGAAAATTGAGATCCATCCATTAAAAGATTAAGATTTAAACAGGCAAACGTACATATTGTAACAAAGCAATTTGACTGATACAAAATTATCTTCTATGGATTAACTCTAGTGGGCGCCATTGTCTCTTTCATAGCCTAGCAGATAATGACAAACTGATTTAACAAGTGAATACAGAAATACCATTGCTTAAGTCCCAGAACACCGGTAACTTAAATGCAATTAACACACTTCCATCGGCTACAACAGATGTTAATATGAAATTGAATGACGCTAGATATTTCGCATCCGACTTTCATGAACTTGTATTTGGTTTGACCTCATACAAAAAAACCAGAAACAATTTGTATAAATATGGCGCAACCGCCTGAATAAATGCTGTAAACTAGTCATTAACACAGAACTTGTTTAGAAATTTGTTACTGTCTGATACGATGAAGTGCTCCAGTGCTGACCAACCGGTATATTAGCTAACTGCAGCTGCCACGTAACAAAACTATCACTTTCTGTTAGCAGAAGTGATAATTCTGTAGGAAACTGACTTCAGTCACATTTAGCATCAATTGTTTGAACAGGTGCATGTTAATTGCCAAATTGGGAAAACTGGCGGCATGGTCAGTCATGCAAGCCAATTTGTGGTGTAACGAACACTACTAGCTTAAAGTACAAACAGCATTGCACTGGACCACTTCTCTACTTCGGACAATAAGTCGTACTAAACAAGAGAAAAAGTAACAGCCTACAGGGGGCACTACCACTGTAGCAGATTAAAAAGACAACAAGATGACGTCACTTCACATTGTTAAATGGATGACGTCACAGATAGATGACGTCATCAAACAATAGTTATTCGTTACGGTGGCAGTGACCTCTTGTGGTGCTTTTTCTCCCCATTACACCAGTAAAAGACATATCAATAAATTTCAACTGATTTCATGGCCGACGTTAGACAATAAGTCGCACACACAAATAATGGAACAAAAACACCAGTAGCACACGTCGTAATAAATTTCAACAGATTTCCTGAAGCACCATTAACTGTTTTCTTCCCTGTGCTGAACATCATGCCCTCTTTTATGGATGGTGAAATCAAACACAACATTGTTGAAAGATGGAAAATTATCAGAAATATTTGTCGAGTTTATTCGACTGAGCGATGAGGTGTCCGGTGCTGATAGCCTTCTTTCTGCATTTTGGAATGGCAAACGAGACACCCCTACAGGTGGTGACACCTGTGAGAAGGTCCGTACACTATTATTCCGACTGTTATCCTCGATACGACTGGCTTTAGCTGGTGGTTGGTTATAGTCGATGTTAAATGGGCTACTAAGGCCCGATAGTTTGATGTTTGTAGGTGAATTAGGTTCCGACGTGAAAACATCTCCATGATTCTGACTGCTAAAGTTAGCAGGTGCAGGAGTCTGTGAACTTAATCTGTTCGAAGAGAAGCTTGATTCAAACTTATCAGGCGAAAAACTGACCATAGCTAAATCAATCTCATGAGGTGATGGACTCGATTGAGACATGTTCGAACGAGGGTCAAGGTATATTTCATCTTGCCTCGAATCCACTGACACTCTCTGACTGTCTAAAGAATCAACAGAAAAAGTTCTATGTTGACCTTCAGACATTTCCAATGTTGACATTGAATCTGGATGACTTTCGTTGCTAGGCAACAGTTGTTGCTGTGGACGTTCTGTCACTGCCAACCTAGGAGGCGGCGTATACAACTCTGCTGAGTATGATCTTTGCGGGGATGCAAACGATTCGGTAGGAATCCTTGATTCGACCTTAGTTTGTACATCCTGGGTTGTGGAGGTCGTTGCTATGGCAACAGTTGCCTCATTCTGACTCTGAACTCCTGGTGAATTATCATCAGAACTTTCCGTCTTGACCTGGACAGCAGAGGGTGACCCTGCCGCAGACGTTGATTCAGACTTACCCCCTTGGGGTAAATCGAAAATTTCGTGCAATAACGGTCGTAACTGATCATTGTCTGCACTTTGAAAGAGTTTAATTGCACAATTCCCGACGTCCCGAATGTCCACGGTTTTCATTAAAACCCGAGCGGTGAGGTTCTTTTCTGCAGGGTGACGGATCCGACAATAATTCTGAGAAAAAAAAAGTGACATCAATTAACAATCAATATAATATATCATTACAGTATATATATATATATATATATATATATATATATATATACACATCATTACAACAACAGGCTCACTATCAAGCATGTGTAAAATTGACACTTTTCTGAGCATTTTCTGGTCCCCCCCCCCCCTCCCATTTTATAAATAAATGGGACAGCCCTAACAAAAATTATATATTTATAAACCAGACTGGAAGGAACATGTACGGCATAAACGAGCATCACTCGAGCCAATAAAATTAACAAATTATCAGAGATTTTTTGTATTCTTTATACCTGCAGAATGGATGCGTACAACTGCTGTGTTTCCTGCACAACTTCAGGTTTATTCAATTTTTCTCGATCGCTCGAGAACAGACTCAGCGTGATCATGAAATAGACTAAAATGCCATCTCCTTTTATGGTCTTCTGGACTCCTTGGTAATACTTCACGACCTGAAAACGGAAAAGGTAAGTTTGATCCATTTTAAAGGTGTTCATGTCATTTGCCATGGATATCGATCGCCCAAAGCAATGATGAAAGATCAGTAGTCATTATCAATCAAGAATATTTGCCGCCTCTCACTAAACAATGGGGAGAAAAATGACCACCAGAGGTCACTGACATAGTAGCAGATAAGATTTGTTTAATGACGTCATCTTTTCTGTAACAATAATGTAGTGACGTCATCTTATTTTCTTTTTGTCAGCTACGGTGGCAACTCCCCCCGGCATTTGTTTTCTCCGTTACAGAACTAAAAAGTGATGATTTGCTACAAAACTTAAAATTTTATCATCTCTTCGACCAGTTAGAACTTCAACAGACAATTAATATAAGTGACTACAAAAGTGAATTTCAGTTAGTGACTCAATTTCATCAAATGTATCAATGATTTCTTGAAATATAGACACATATTATTATTTTCAAGGAAGTAAAAATGGAGAAACAGTTTTTTCACATAACTGTACTTTTTTGCTCTTGTCTATATTGCTAAAATAAAATGTCTTCAGTCTTGTCTATTTCTGTCTATCAATATTTCTTAAAAAATAAACATAATTTAGTCTTTTTTAAATATCTTCAATGGAAATAATTTCATGTTTTTGAATAGTCTGATCATTACTGGTCTTAAATACAGTCGGCTCATCTGCCCAGCTACATTAGGCTGATATAATGATGAGATGACAAGGCATAATTGGGTGTCCACACTTACAGACTGGAAAACCTCCTGAGCATTGGACTTCAAGACGTCCGCCGATACTTTCACCAGTTTGCCACCAGGGGAAGACACTTCCCAGCCGTTTTTGGACGGGTCGTAACTCAATGCTGATCTGATAATGGCCGCCTCAGCTGCGCAACCCTATGGAACAAAAGACAAAATTATACCATATTTACTTGAATACACGTCTTTCTCAAATAGAACCCCACAATGAATAGAAGCAGGGTAGCTGCCTTGCCCCCCCCCCCAAAAAAAAGCTTCTTAAATCAAATAGAGGTCCAACTCCCCACACCAAGCAGGTAAAATTCAAGTAATTGAGGTCTCTCAGGATTATTTCCGTAAGATATTTCCATATTTTGTTGGTGTCCTACAATGCCCCTAAAATAATAGCAGCCTAAATTAAACGAGAATGCAAATGTGATGTGCAGAGCTCTGGCCATGGCAGCAAGGACACTTTTGATCCTGTTAGATCCAAATCGTGGCATTTCCCACCACTTTTGCCAGCGGGCTCCATCTAGGGTCCAGTACGATTAGATCTAAGGATCCAAGTCAACGAACGTGAAAATGCCAGTGTGTAAGAGAACGAAGCCATGGAACAAACCCAAAAGCAATACCAGGCTGTCAAATAACACGATCTACCTTAAAACTATGCTACATAGTGAAACATGACAGCTAAAGTTCTGTTTTCATTTGGAAACCGATCGTCAGATTTGGCGAAAAAGGTGACATCACCCAAGAGGCGACATCATCGGTAAAATCGAAGCTCTCCCCCCTAGTAAGCCATAACTAGTAATTCCATATAACTTACTGATTCCATAAATACAATTTTCTCAGGGAAAAAGCAGAAATCAATTAAATGATAAGATGATATACATTAAAATGCACTAAAAATAATGCTGCTAGGATGCACTTCGCTTCAGCCAATTACAATCAAGGGGCGTAAACTTCTTCGGCCAATAGAACTGCAATATTCTGTCGTAGCCACCTGGTGGAAATATAGCGGAACTTTCGTAAAAATCCACTAATAGTAACTGTTAGGACTTTCATAAATTAATAATAAGTGTTTTTATTAGTTAAATATGAACCAAACTAAATAGATTAACAGTATTGGTTTTTACCAAAAGGAATAGATTATTATCTACACGACCAGTCACGTCAAACTAGTATAAATTTCACGCTAAGGCCATGGTTTTTTGATCTTATGTTTCACGGAACTTTCTCAGACCGTTTTTCATGAGAAAAAAAAACACAGAAAGTGTTTTTTTTCCATAAATTAACACATCTGATGTGATACTTTGAGATGCAACACACATATTTGCCCAGATAATTGTTGATTTATTAATTGAGCGGCACTGCAAAAGTTTGGCCGGCGGTGTCGAGAAACGAAAGATCAAAAAACCGTCGCCTGAACAGCTGGCTTTAACTTATTTTAATCGTATTTTCCGCACATACCATGTTTACCTAATGTTTTGATGGCTAGGCTATTGATTAATACATAAAACTCAAATAAAACCACTCTTAAAAATCTGACTGGTATATATCGAGCGTATGAATGTATCAAATATATAGCATTACAAAAATATATATCATAATTGTAAGTCAGCTTAGCTTTAATGTGTGTGTGTGATTAGGGCTTTACATCCTGTATTTCTGCACCAGTTGGGCTAATTAGGACAGGCAGAGACCACGGCAATGAGACGAAGGATGAAACAGCCATCCAACTTAGGCTCGACCGGGAATCGAACCCGTGACCCAGCGGTTGGAAGCTACCTCTAAGCTAGGCCCCTGTCCTTAGTTTTGATGATAACAGACACTAATGAGCTACATTTACATAATTTGCAACTTACACAATTTTTCATTTACATATAGGTCTTTTGTGTGACCTCTACGTGTCGTTAAAACTCAGTCATGCATTCATTTACATATTTGTATTTTGTATTGAAACTTTATTTGTTTAATGTGGATTACCACACATTTTCCAAGAAAAATACAAGTTGGTTCTCTATCTGTTAGATGTATTAGTAACCATAGCAGCACAATAGAGGTTTCATATTTAGAATAAACAATAAATTTATTTACTCATTTACATACTAAAAGAATAGTGCCATCCTGCAAATTATATTTTAGACTTTTTAAGATCTGGTAGATGTTTAAGGACTTTTCATGGCAAAAAATGTTTTATTAATACTTTTTACCCCTCTGCTGTACGCAATTTTAATAATACGTAATTTGTGATATTTTTTTGTATTTATTAAAGTGATATGAAGTCTTATATCTAGGTCAAACTGAAAGTTTCTTTTAATTTACCACCGAATGATAGTGGAGGATGTGTATTGTCAGAAACCACTTTGCTTTGTGCCCATCCATTTGCTAGTAATGAGTATTTCAGTCTTAAAATCAGCTGTAGTGATTTTGGTGTACACCGAAATAATTTGAAACTTGGCTTGGGTCACATGACCACAGCCAGGCAGAGCCAAATTCCAACCACCAGGAACCACGAGGGTTTTGTTTACTCTGGAAAATTGTGTTTATACATTAATTGAAGCTATGAAAAGTGATTCTGAACAAGGTAAACTGTTTTCACAATTCATATGAGTAAATATGATACACTGTGAATGGAGGACAAGCCCATCTAATTGTTTCTGTTAGTTTGACAGCTCTGACCACATGGGCCACATGAATAAATTATGATAATACCCCATAGCCTGCAGCAGCAGCAGCCAACCCACAGTGACTCCACCATGATGCCCAAATCTTGCCTAACGGATTTTACCAGTACTTTGATGCTGTGTTCTGTCAAGATTATGACTTAAATGTTTCAAAAAAGTACAAAACAAGTAAGTTTAGTGGTAGATGTAGCTATTTCTTCAGTTAAGGGCTGGATTTGCCTGGGAAGGTCTGAGACATCATATCACTTCAATAATTTTATTTTTTTACATCAACTTCTTCTAGCATTCTAATAGATTTACATAAATCTATATGAATTATTTACGTACTTATTTAATTTCCTTGTGAGCTGAGGCAGCAAAACAAATTCTATTGTATGTATTACATTAGCTGAATAAATTCTATTCTAATCAATCAGAATCTGAATCTGAATATTTTGCGTTTTATTTTTCAGAAACTTACGTTACCTTTAATAACGATATCTGATCTTCGACTGGAAGACTCTTGAATCTTGGGAGATTTTTCGCAAATGACACCAGAGTCTTTAAAGGTCCCTCAATCAAATTCATTATCTCCACCATCTGCGGCTTGTTAGTATCGTTGTACATGTAAGAGCCATACGTCTTCTGCCAGGCGGTCATCATCTCTGAGAATGGAGGACGCAGATCGCTGTCTATCAAAGCTGTTACCTGGAAAAATAATTAAATTTATGTACATTAAAAGGTCAATTAATTAAATTTATGTTACATTAAAAGGTTAATTTAAACTAAAAGGTCAATTTGGTTATGAAAAGTTCCGAGATTCTGGCCCAAGAAGAATATCTTAGCTAAATCTACACTGCTACAAGCAACATGATAGCTTGAGGACCAAAAAAAGTCATAAATTTTATCACGCATGAAAAAGATCTGTTTTAATATTGACATTGAATACCCCTAGAACTGACATTTCATTTTTAAAGTGATTTCAGGGACGGATAATTTCAATTAGTACATGTAGGCCTATTATGTAAAATGTAGCTGAATCAATCAATCAATTTGCCTGCCTGCCCGTCCACCCACCTACCTACCTACCCAAAGAGGCTTTACGTTGCACATGTTTTTCATGATTTGATTTTCCCAAACTTCAAAACACACAACCATTTCATCAATCAATTTACTTTTTCTTTCCCTCATTTTTTTTCTCCGTTTGAAGATATTCTGAACATCACATGACAGTTCCCATGGCAACTAGTCACATGTTTACTTGCTGAGTATTGGAGAATAAGGCTAAAACTATTTTTAGACAGGTAGAATTGATACAAAAAGTTGAAAAAAGAAATATACATCCGAGACTTTGTTTTTAACATTAGTCACTGGACTCCACTGACATCTTAATATTTTTCATTTATTTCCTTTCTTTAGATATAGATTTTTTATTGTACAAAAGAAAAATATATCTGGACTATTAGCGATGTTTAGCGGAACACCTGGGTCTACATTAGTTATCAAAATATCAACATTAATTTCAATTATAAAAAAAAAAGGCACACTTGTTGTCGCAATCAATGAACAGAATACAAAAGAGAAATGGTTCCCATGTAAACATATATATTAATGGAAATTATTCTGCATATTGCAAATAAAAATGAACAGTTAACTAAAATTGCTTTATTCCAAAATTGTTTAAGCTTCACTTAAAAATTAGAACCGAAGAAAGAACATTTTAGACAACTTATCAGCACCCGTGAAGACAACAGTGGCTGGCAAGATATTTTGTGACATTTCCAACTAAAAATAACAGTTGAAAGACGCAAAGTCTGTGTTAGTGCATGGCCATCGAGTGTTCAAGATCAAAATGATCACGAATGTGTTGAATTTGCACCGAACGTTGGTGTAATTACAAGCACTTGGATTTCATGCACTTGTCAGATCTTTGTTATCTCCTTCGTCTGTTACGAGCTCTCTATTTTTATTTTATTTTTTTAATGCTATTTTTTCTTCATCGCATTGTTGATTATTATGAAAGCGTGCCTCGGGCAAGTGATATTTAATTGCAAGAAAACTACACAGCAGACCTTTTCACTGAATAATATGAGCTCAAGTTTATTAAAATGAACCTAACGCTAAATAAAGGAATCAGAACATACAACAATTACATTATTTTGCATTTTACTGTATAGAGCTACAGTATAACCTTGTGGTACACCTTTGTCCTAGCCCTGTGGTACACCTTTGTCCTAGCACTGTGGTACACCTTTGTCCTAGCCCTGTGGTACACCTTTGTCCTAGCACTGTGGTACACCTTGTCCTAGCCCTGTGGTACACCTTTGTCCTAGCACTGTGGTACACCTTTGTCCTAGCACTGTGGTACACCTTTGTCCTAGCCCTGTGGTGCACCTTTGTCCTAGCCCAATGGTACACCTTTGTCCAAGCCCTGTGGTACACTTTTGTCCTAGCCTTGTGGTACACTTTTGTCCTAGCCCTGTGGTACACTTTTGTCCTAGCCTTGTGGTACACCTTTGCATTGGTGCTAATAGGATCATGAAATTTTCACCAAAGCAAACTAACAGGCCGAATATCTAATTTGTTCATCATCATGATTTAATCCTATTTGAATAATATTACTAACAGAATGAAAGATCTGATTGGATTATGTATTCAATGTTAGATTCAGGTAGATGAATCTAAATTTATTAATAATGTATATTTTTCTATTCATTTATGTACTTTGATCTTCTGTGTACAAAACTTGTTTGCATTGTTTTATTTTGTTGCAATATGAGGGTCAAGGTGCCATATGGGTGTGGTGGGGGTGATTAGGGCTTTACGGCCTGTATTTCGGCACCAGTTGGGCTAATTAGGACAGGCAGGAACCATGGCAATGAGATGAAGGATGAAACAGCCATCCAACTTAGGCTCGACCGGGAATTGAACCCGGGACCTCAAGGTGCCATATCAAACAGATTCACCATTTCACCTATTGAGTGTTAAAAGAAGCGTTTGTCATTGTTTAACCTATGGCTGTTATCTTGTGTATCCTGCTAATTATTTAAATTCATTCCATAGAAGGCATTCTATGATTTTAACCAAGTAACAATACTTCAAGTCAACTGTATAGTCAACTTCATATCCACGCAACATTCAATATTTCGGCTTGCGGAAATCAGCAAAATGAGTAGAATGAGGAGAGTCATTTCTTTCTGGATTCCCTCTCGTTGCAAAATTAGATCAAATAACCAGTCTTAATGCAAGACCCTCGATCACACCTTTCCGCAGGAGAGGATCTTGGAGAATTTCGGGGGAGCAAGGATCCCAGTGGGGGAGCAAGCAATTTGACTACGTAGAAAGGTTTATATTAATCATTACAATAGAATACACCACGTCCCAGTGCTTAGTACGTCGATGCAACGTCATACCAGACATATTTTAAAGAACTGTTTTGTTCGCCGCTTAGTTAAAATTAACGGGCGCATTGATTGACCTACTTTCGTCGCCTATCTCGCAATGCTTTGATATCTACTAGACCCTCGTCTACGACGTGACCTTAGGGTCTAGGCCTAGACTATCAAATAACTGTCCCTATCATGGCAAAGCCAGTAGGCTAATATTGAGGTCCCCCTGCCAATCATATTACGCTATACCCCACAATCAGTTGTATACCACATAGAAAAGCCATGTGGTATAGCCTATGTGGTATACATGTGTATACTACATGGCTTACCTTACAAGGATGGGAAATGTATACCACATACTTCTATGTATGGCAGGCCAATGACAAAAAATCTCTTTTTGCAGCTAAGCGCTTCGCCGTTTAAACTAGCGCCGCCGCTTTAAAACAATATTCGGAGTCACAATTTTACCACCATTCAAAAGATAAAATTGTCAGCTCCCTAAAAAAATTTAAATTTTTGAAATCGGACAAGAATTAACGATTCCAGGAGCAAAACACGTAACAGAAAGTCAATGATCTGTTCAGTCCACAGATACAAGCCATTGTGTGGCTGTGTTGCTATGGGCAACGTCACAGGAGCGTCATCGCTTCGGTAATACAATCGAATAATACGGAACAATAAAACATTTTCTGTCCAAATCTAGTATAAAAAACAATTCTGACAAGAAATATTTAACAACTGGTTTGTAAATATCATTTCGTAATTTTTTTTATTAATGTGAAAATGTCCCAGAAAGTTTTGAGGTGATGACGTTGTTGACAGTTATGCAATGCTCTGATTGGTCAATGGCAAAAATTAATATTCATGAATTTTTTCTATACTACATGAATGCATAGCCAGACAGCTCAACTAAAAGTGAAAATTGTGGGGTATAAATAAGACCCAAGTGGATATGTGGTATATTTTTATATTCCCTCACTTGTGGACAGATTGGCTTCAGAATTCACTCGTGGCTAATCCTGGCCAATCTGTCCACTCGTGGGGAATATAAAAAAATACCACATAACCATTGGGTCTTATTATAGTATGCCATAGGTAATTCTTAACTAATATTGATAGCTAACTTCGGTTATATTCCCCTTAGACTGTTCCTATTGTACTGAGAGGGATATAACCAACAAAAATGTTAGTTCAATCCCTTGTGAGTGCAAACTGAACTTGTCTTGCATAATAAAGGCAGTAAAAAAAACAATCAAACAAATGAGTAAATATGCCTAATGGAGTATAAGTTAGTTCTGTCCGTCGTAGTCAGGAGTTAACTAAAATTTTTGTTGCTTATATCCATCCGCAATATCACCAACAAAAATTTTATATAGAAAAAAAATATATATTCCTCCAAAATCTACCAACACACATACAAAAACATTAATTGGACCCAACAAAATGTCAAATATAAATAACACTTAATAAAACGTCGATGAGGGTAAGGAAATGTCATCACCATGGTAACAATCGTCCCGAGCACCAATTTAATCCTGTCTGAGCTTGGTCTATGATAAGTCACGTTATTTAAGCGCTTATTAAGGAGTTGCTGTATCGGACTTGAGGTTAATGCTATCAGATCTCACAGTAAGAGAACTAAATGACCTCAGAAAGTAAAGAATGTGACAGACAAAAAATATAATGAAAGAAATACTGGGGCGTAGTGAGGATTTTTTAATTTGGGTTCACTTTTTTTTACCAAAACTTTAACAAAACCGAAAATTTAATATACAAAATGATGGGCAGCATCCACGGAGTCCCAGAAAACTAAGTTTTCGGACTGTCACCCAGTCTCAAAACAGAGAGGAGTTAGTGCAGCCGCCAAAGAGTACAAAACCCAATTAATTAGTAATTGAGAAAAGTTTACTATTATGCACTTCCACATAAGAACGAACTAACCAAATCAAAATGAAATCATAGCATTTTGGATAGAATGTACTTTTCACATTCATATATATATATATTTTGTTTTCTTTCTTTTTTTCAACCCTTCATGATAGGTGCTCATTATATATCAGTATTACCAGTTGCGTTAATTGTACTAGGTGCTCAAAGATACATATATTTATTATTAGTTCATTACCTGGTGCTGTTTATAGTTATTTATGTTTTTACTATAGCGTTTTAGAAAAATTTCATGCCTTTATTTTATTATATTTTCTTTATTTATATGTATATTATTATTATTTTCTTCTCTTCCTTTGCTTTATTTTTTATGACACATGTATCTGCACTGATATTGCGCTGTCAATAAAAGAATATATATATATATTCGTAAATAAAAAGGCATTTAATTATATCTTCGTTTGTTTTCAACAAAAACCCACATCCAATAACTGGCTAGATTCTGAAAAATGAGTGTTATTGACGTCTCAATTTCCACACCACGCAGTTATGTCACCATGGCAACAGATTTCCCGCAAGTGTCAATATTTATTGAGATGTTTCCTCGAATAGAGCTGATAATAATTTGGCGAATTAGGCTAGAAACGACTTCCAAATGTGAAATAACATCATCAGTCAACCCTCATTCATCCGGGCCTCAATTATCCGGTTCCCTCGCTATCCGCACACAGTTGGCTGGGAACAAATCTACTTAATGCATTAATATAAATTCAATTATCTGGTTCCCTCATTTATCCGCACAGTTAACTGGGGGACGAAGGTGTGAGGATAAATGAGGTTTGACTGTATTAGTAAATCTGTGAAAAACAAACACATCCGGCAAAAATATATTTAAATGACTCTAGCCCGCTATCGTAATGACAAATGGGTCAGAACTGACCTCTCTCTGTCAATAAAAATCTATCTATCATAATAGTTCCACTTGCAAGCAACCATCATTCAACTGCACATATTTTTTGGGCTTTCTTTTACAAACACAACTTGCAACGGTCCAAAAGGGACAGGAATCTTGCCGTTTTCATCAAAGCTAAACTTTCTTACTGATATTTCACCTATCCGGAACAAATTACTTCACTCAACTACAGAATCAGTCACTCAGTCATTCAATCATTCAGTCGGTCAGTCAATAAGTCAGTTGGTCAGTCTATCAGTCAGTCAGTTGGTAAGTCGGTCTTTTCGTCAATCAATCAACTAATCAATCAATCAATCAATCATGTGCAAATCAAACAATATGTGCATCTATCCATCTTTACCTCTTTGTCTGACAGAGTGGCTGCAATTTCCGCTTCCAGTAGTAGCGACTCTTCAGCGTCGGAACTTCTCCGAGAAGTCGTGTCGAAGTCAAATCCGCTGGCTGTACTGTCGCAAGTGAATTGCTCCTCTTTCTCTTTCATGCCACGACCTGAATTTTCAAAAACAGAAAATAAATTACGATATATTGCACACAGTGGCTCTCGGAAGTGATGATCTGGCCGCTAATGATGGTTGATTAAACTGAAAACAAACTACTTCGATTGAAAGATTAGTCCATCAAAAGGTAATGAGTGGATGACACAGGCTTTATGTCCCATATTTTTGCACCAGATAGGGCTGATCAGGACAGGCAGGTGCCACAATGAAGATAAGTCTGAGAAACTTAAGGTTGGTGGGTGAGACAGCCTTTCGGTCCCATATTTGGGCACCAAGGCAATAAGGCGAATGATTTATAAAGCAACCTTCCAACGTGGGTTGGATTGGAACCATGACCCAGTGGTTGGCAGCCCAGCGTGCTTAGTCCATCAAAAGAAAAGGAGACAAATGACGGCTACTTAATGAGACGGACAAAGGTTCTGATCACATATTTAAAGTACCCCATGTCAGCTTCACATACTGCAAAACCTCACCAGTAAGATCACCCTTGGTCCTAGGGTTATTAGTCTTAATGGTGAGGTGGTCTTAATAGTGAAGTGGCTTGAACTGTATATTAAAATTGTAATGTAAAATACAAAATTTGCCTCGTAAAAATTCACATAATCATTAAGTTAAGACAATAAAACAGATGATGTATGGGACATCGTCGGAAAATAAAATCAATTGCAACATCAGTTGCACTATCTCAATTTCAACATTGTTCAATTTCAATTTATTCATTCCTTCAGCTGCCACTATTAGTGTATATGCCGTAAGTTGTATACATAATATTTAGATGGCAAGAACAAAATGAGGATAAGACATAAGCATTTGAAATAAAACAGAAGAACATAAATACAGAAATTACTAAATAAAGAGTAGAGTAAAATGTCAAATGAAATTTACAATGAGAAATAAGGTAAATCAGGAACACACGAGTAGTAAGAGAAAAATAAAAAAGTATACAAATAAGCAAAAACATGTGAATTATATAAAAAATTAAAAACCATAAAATTTATTGTTGTTTATTTAATACACATATTTATCAAGTATTATAGACAAACCTTCAACATTGATTAAATTCCAGTTATGTAACTAAAAAAATAAAGAAATGATTTCTTTCATACCTTTGACAAGATGTCTTTTCATGCCGACCGTCAGACATTTATTGAACCGACATTTTTTACAAAACGTTCTCGATTCGATTGTTATTTCACATTTTCCTTCACATCGACCAAACGGTGTCTGAAATACGAACAAAAGAAATATTCATGATGAACAAAAATTTGATAACAAACGCATCAAAAACAACTCCTAGTACAACGTAGTTTCTATCATCAATGTAATCATATATGATGTCACATGACCACCTGATGATGTTACCGAAAGATATAACACTTCATAACATTTGTGAGATATGTTGAAGAAAGATACAGAGGATGTAGTGTAATATTTGAATATGCTGAAGTAGATAGATAGATAAATTTTATTTGACCATACGGAGTCAGTTATGACCCATTCGTCATAAACAAGGTACATAGAATGCACAATTCCACTTTATTGTGTTTTTCTTCTCATCCTGCCCAAAGTATATATAAATAATATATTGTGATATTATATACATATATGTATGTATTTGCCAACTGTGATTGTTTTAATTTGTCTTACTTGTTGTTTTATTATTGTTTTAGTCACATAATAGCCTTTGTGCTAGTGTTTATTGTTATTTTATTGTGACTCTAAATAAAGATTTTTATTATTATTATTATATCATAATGAACAAATATATAAAAACCTTGATCAACTACTCTTCCTAAAACAACTTAAGTTCTATTATCAGTTGCCTCACTGATAAGAGTAAATAAAAAACTGTAATCACTTTATTTAATAAAGATGTTTGTGGGTTTTTTGGTCGTTTCAGACATAGGCAAATATTAAATTATCCTAAATGCTGTCATGTTTCCTTCATTTCATGCAATTACTAAATAATCTGCTCATTTTTTCATTCCCTTTTTTTATTTTTTTAATGTAGAAACAGTCGAAAATATCCGTTTTCGTTGAGAAAATATTATGAATAATTAAAAAACTGAAAGAATCTTTTTGATAAATTTTTCTGCTGCTGAAATCATAAAACTTTCATATTGAGTTATTTTTTGTTTGTGGGGCGGAGCTATTTGGTGGATTTAGATTAAGAACCACAGAACTGTCACTGTGCGAAAATTTTCATAAGGCAAAAATCAAGTTTTCCGATATTGAATATTTCTTAATACAAAATTCAAACATTCAAAAATAAATTATTGAAGATAATTTACGTCCAATATTTTTGTTCTCATCCTGCCCAAAAAAAAAGCACAGCAGTGCAGTTGTTCCAAGAAATAAGGCTAATTTAAATTAGATTACATAAAAGTTTAGAATCGACCTATAATTAGTTTTGGTACGTATTTGATTTTATTTTAGCTATTTGTACAAATTTCTGGCATTAGGCATATCTAGCCATGACATGGGAAAATATCAAATTATCCTGTTGCCTTCATTTCATGAAATTACTAAATAATCTGCTCATTGTTTCTTTTTCTTTTTTTCTTTTTTTTTACGCAGAAAATGTCGGGAATTTCCGTTTTTGTTGAGAAAATATTATGAATAACTAAAAGACCGAAAGGCTCCGCATTATTTTTTTCTTTTCGTTACATTTTTTTGCTGCTGAAATCATAAAACTTTCATATTAAGATATTTTTGAGCGAAGAAAAACAGGTAGAAATGCTGCCAAAGATACTAGTCTTCAGCCTTCAGGCCATGTGCCTAATCTTTCATGAAAAATGTTTTCGATGTCAATGTCTGAATGTACTGAAGGCTCTGTTACTTTTTCTCCCCATTACCCACGAAAAATTATATAGTTTATTCAGGTAATTTGTGACATCATCAATCAATACTCCCCTTGATTATGTCACCTGAAAACTGGTGCATTATTGTACATAATTTTATATTTAATTTTAGCTTCTTACCCTAGTGACATTTCTTCTGAAGAATGCCTTACAGGAATCGCACGACAATGCCCCGAAATTTCGATTGTATGCCGCATCGCCACAGATCTGACACCACCCTCGTAGCTGAGCGGCGTTCTTCTCTCTCCCGAGGACTGTTATTCTCCCACCAGGTGGCAGCACCTTCGTTGTTTCTGCTTCCTGTTTGGAGGTGTCTGGCATGTCTTCCGGTTCCGCCACCGCCATCTTTGAATTTCTTGTCGTAACAGGCCGATATCAAGTCTTGAATAATTTCCAAAGGACTCCACTGTGATATCTTATATTATCCATTGTTAGTAAATCTGAAATGATACATAAAATGAAGAATCTGTTAGAAACATCAATATAGATATCTTTGTTAATATTGCATCCATTCACAGCGGGAAATGTCAATTCTATTTTGGAATAACTATGACGTTAAATGATTTTGAAATGAAACAAGATACATTTTGATATTTTATCCAAACGCACTCTTATGCACATGATATTTCGTAGCACAAACCATGCGGCTTATTATTGCCCATCACTAACTTAGGCTCTATTCAATCATCAAATTTATTAATTCATCATAAAAATTAAGTGAAATCAATATATCGATGCGGTCCTACTTCTGGAATTCACATTATACAGGTTTGGGATCAAATGCAGTGGACATAATAATGATGAAGAGCACTTTTATTGAATCGGAAAACACTAGAGAGCATTTTTTTTATTACTAGAGCCATATACGTCAACTGATATCATCATTATCATCAATCGAGGGGGTCAAAATATTAATGGATTAGGTGTTAGACAGCTAATCATGAGGTAGCAGGTTGAAACCCCCACCATGGCATCAAGGAGTTGGGCAGATCCTCTGTATCCATTACCTCACCCCACCCAAGTGCAATGGGTACCTGGCTAAAGGCACCCACAGTGATGGCAGTGGTGTGAGCTCTTAACCCCTAGTACTCGACCCCATGTAAAAGGCTGAATACCTTAGTATAGGTGATGAGAAAGACTCTAAATGGGTACTTGGCTAAAGGCACCCACAGTGATGGCAGTGGTGTGAGCTCTTAACCCCTAGTACTCGACCCCATGTAAAAGGCTGAATACCTTAGTATAGGTGATGAGAAAGACTCTAAATGGGTACTTGGCTAAAGGCACCCACAGTGATGGCAGTGGTGTGAGCTCTTTTAAAACCCCTTGTACTCAACCCCATGTAAAAGGCTGAATACCTTAGTATAGGTGATGAGAAAGACTCTAGATTGGTCTGACAATGGTGTAATTGTTAAGTTGTCATATCATAAAGTTGTCAAATCCCGAGTACCAGCGTAATACTGGTAGACTGCAAAGCTGAATTTGAAACAAGTTATCCCGAGTAGTATTCCAACCAATGAACCAAAGTGTCTATGCTGAGGCAAGTAAAAGATCCCACCCATGGGGTAAATGTGTAACGTGGGTGGACTCCTCCTCTCTCTCACCTCAACAATCGATCATGGATAGTGGGAAGAACATGCCTTAGAAGGCTGCACTTTCCATATCTATCTATGTAATAGTATCTATCTATCTATATCGAATATATCAGAATATTCGTGTACATATCGTCATCCGATAAACCTTCTTTTTTTGCGATATACCAACACTAACAGGTGGTTTTAACGCAGAGATTCAGCTGTACTCGTAAAAGCGTCCAAAAGCATTTTGATTGATTGCACCTAGTCTATGTTGTACAAAGCTTCTTTTGCTTTGTCACCAGATGAGCGTCATCTTAAATAAGGTTGCCATGGCAACCAATTAAGGCATACACCTGCACTGTGGCTGGTTTATGAACACGTGCTGCAATGTGTTTAAGATGCTCCATCGCAAGATCCTGTCTGAAAGAATACTAATCAGCCCTTCCACCACCATGTCTGTATTGAATGCGTTTTTAAAAGCAGTGTTTAATGTTGCAGGCGCTCAGAGTTGGCTTAAATTAAATTTCATTGAAATATTGCCATGGAAACGAAACTAGATTAAATTTGATAAATTGATCTTGCATGTAGTGTTGATGGATTTCGAACTATTGAGCTCTTTCGGAAGACCCTGGGTCCGAAAAAGGCGCTGGGTTCAGCAGGACCTTGGTTTTGGAGGCCCTGGGTTTTGGAGGCCCTGGGTTCAGTTCCAAGCCCTTCTGGTAGGTAGGCCTATCTTCATTAGTCTTCAGTTCAGAGGATGTATCAAGGAGTACAGCTATGTCAGAGGAATGGCCATCAGGTGACCAGTCTGTAACCTATGGCAACCAGCTTGCCTTATGAGTGGCCTTATGGTTAAGGCATCCACTAATTCCATATTGTCACACTTGCTAGTTATGCTGAAGGTCCCGGGTTCGATCCCTGGCCCAAGCACTCTTCATGAGCTACATCCGAGCTGGATGTCGATCGCATGAGATGTAAAATTGGAGGTGCCTTGTACTCGGTGTCTATGCTGAGGCAAGTAAAATACCCCATCCATGGGGTAAATGTGTAACATGGTGTGGACTCCAAGCAGCCTTATCATCTCATCGTTATGTCTGCCCGCTCTTGCAGCTGGTCATATACGGTGACTAAGCTTCAGACCTAGTAGCATTGAAGTATAGACACTGGTCAGTTAGACTCAGAGACGTCTAACATATTAAAGTGCAAATGGCTGATGTGCGAAGAGAGTCTATTTGAGTTTGACTTGATTTACTATATATAAACAACTTACGTTCTAATTTGGCATTGCACTGGATATCATAAACAAGAATACTCATTCGTCTATGCGCCATTTCACATACAGGAAGCACTAATTACTTTTGTAGGTTTCCCAGAAGGCTTTGTACTGGCACACATCTTTTGATCTCGCCCAAGATCACACGGTGCCCGAGAAAAGACGTGAGGTAATGAATGAACGATGAGAATATTTAGCCTGAGAAGTAGTGAAAGAGCAAGAATACAAGCATCTGGTTGCCATGGAAACCTCTAAAGCCATGGCAACAGAGAACAATGAACAATTTGCAATATGATACATTTTGGGTCAAGATACAGACGTACTTTTTCGCTTTATTTTTTTTTGGTGTAGATTTCCAGTACCTTTGTAGCAAGATTAATTCTTACTGAACTACTGAGTTCCATTGTCCGACCCTTAAAAATTGCCTAGAGAAGAACTGAGAAGATAATGGTCAAATAATGGTCAAATAAGTGTTTCCTTGTATATCTATGTCTCAGTGCTACTGGGTCTGACGCAATGATGAGATGGTAAGGCTGCTTGGAGTCCACACCATGTTACACATTTACCCCATGGATGGGGTATTTTACTTGCCACAGCATAGACACCGAGCACAAGGCACAATTTCACGACTCATGCGATCGACATCTAGCTGGGATGTAGCTCATGAAGAGTGGCCGGGCCAGGGATCGGAACCCTTTAGTGTTTTTCCTGCACCAAATGAAGACACATTTCATAGGCCACATATAGAAATTAGGCTGGTACCGTGGAGGGATGGCCCCAATGCCCCAATAAACAGTAGTCATTACTCGTCAAAATGAGAATCGGTCAAAGATCAGTAGGCCAAGGTAAATTTTTACTTCGGAAACACTGTCGATAATGACACAAAACTAGCATCAACAACATCTTATCTTGGACATATTGTTATTTTGCTCGTACGATAAACAAATGTTGGGTCAATGTTTCAGTCTTAAGAGGTTTTGGGGAATCTAGGCCAATTTTTTAAGTTCCAGGAAAAAAAAGATTAGATCACATAGTTCATATTGCTGGCCAAGTTTCCAAAACAAAACAGATTACTATTATGCAATAAACATGATATACGCAATTCAAATTTATATCATAACTGTAATTTTAAAAATAATAAGTTAACTATCATATTTTAAATTTTATTGATACTTTTTTTATCTTAGGCCACACTTATTTGATCTTCAGTTCTTCGGATCTCAGATCAATTTGTAATGGGTCAGTTAATTAAAAAATTCAGAAATAAAGTAAAAGTTTCTATCATATAACATAAGGACATAGGATACATTTATTCTCCATACGCGGATGTTAATTCGTTATTTTTTTGGCATATTTCTCATATCGGTGGATCTGAGAAGCAAAAAATATCAGAAGTGTCGCCTTAATGCAATCCTATACCTCAAGTGTGAGCGTATGAAATGTGATAATAATATCAAAATCATATCCGATTCATATTTATTTATCTTTTTTAACAAAGTACAAATAAATGATATAAAACTCAAACATACCAGTTTTTTCTCCCCCCCCCCCCCCATCACTATACTAACAGTTTTCATTGCCGAGCTTAATACATTTGTACATACAAAATTGAATATTATTATAGACAATTTAGACATGTATGAAATCTTAATGATACTCAATAACTAAAGTTGAAAGTTTTGTAATATATCAAATTGAAATGAAATAGTTTTTACTGAAACAAAAAAATGAAAAAAAAGAAGGCAACTGAAAAACAAAAAACTAGACCTCACTGCTCTCATGACAGACAGACAGAGAAGTTCAGACAATGTTGAGGTCTCAGACTACTGAAAAATGTTCAATATAATAATGCGAAGATGATCAATTAATCAAATGTGAAATAATGTATGAATTATAAGTGCAACATTAAATTCTCAGCTTAATGCATTTGTGCAGCTAAAAGCAATTAGCATAATGACACACTAATACTTGTCATGGTAGGATCCTAATTGCATTAAATTACTTTTAACCGTGTTAACTACTGTACTTAATTGGTGGCATGCGCTCACGTGCAATTAACACATGTATGTCACATGGTCAGGTAACTGTCTAATAATTCATAGTGTTCTGGCTAGTTAAGTGCAATTTTTGTATCTGATAAGTTGGGATCTGTCCATCCTAACAAGCCACTGCAAGTGTGGTGGTGGATTAGGGCTTTACATCCTGTATTTCTGCACCTGATGGGCTAATTTGGACAGGTAGGGACCATGGCAATGAGACGAAGGATGAAACAGCCATCCGACATAGGCTCCACCAGGAATTGAACTCGGGACCCAGTGGTTGGAAGCCCAGCGCGCTACCACTGAGCTAGGCCCCCACCCTTTCGCCACAGCAAGCCGTTCTTATATTCACCACCAGGGGAACTACAGTAGGGCTGAATTCAAGGCTAAGAGCCGTAAATCTGCCAAATATGGCGAAAATAGCCATATTTTTTCCAATTTTCTCCATAAAGGCCTGTTATTTCCAAAATCCGCAGAATAACCGGCCATCTGCATGCTTAGTGGCTCAGTTCAATACCATTTCGGGACCCTCCCACTTGGTCCTCAAACAGGGGCTGGATTACAACCGAATCCAAACACTCCACCGCCTCACCTCTCATGGCAGAGAAGTGGATGCAAGGATAGAGAACCCAGGGGGGTGTCCCTGTCCATTACAACTGAATTATTACATTAATAAAAATAGTGCATAGGCATATTATATAATTATATTGCTCATATAAAGCTAAATATTTTTATTCAATCTGTTAACTTATAAAGCATCAGAAATGTGAATTTATCTTTCATGATAAATGGAAACCAACTAAATATTTCCTTGAGCAGTATAATTTTCTCGTTTAATTTGACGAAATGGTTGCCATGGAAACCAACACAAGCTTCGCACGTCAAGCAATTAATGCTCAAGGTCAGTTATGAAATTACACCGCGAAAACTCTTTTTTTTTTTCCTGCCTTTTTTTATTTCTTCTTCATTTTTAGAGAACAAGATATCATATTGAGCAAATTATTTTTGAAATAAATTTTCTGAGAACATTTTAGGGGACATCTGTTTTTTTTTAGATGTCATCAATCTTGTAAATAATTTAGATTAATGCGATTTTTTATGTTTGAGTTTTGTTGGAGCATTGAAGTAGGCTTTTTACACAGCTGGATGTCTGTGCTGGAGCAAGTAAAATACCCCACCCATGGGGTAAATGTGTAACATGGTGTGGACTCCAAGCCTTATGATTTCAACATAACACCTCCCTGCAGCTGCTTCTGACCCAGTAGCATTGACCCATAGACATAGGTCTGCCAGACTTAGCTTGTCAAAGTGTATTTGCGAATAGAGTCCAACATTATTCACTGACTGTGACCCAAAAAGAGTGAATTATATGCAGTTATATTTGCAAATATGTCCTTGGAAAGTGCAAATAATATTAGCACAAGCACATAAATATAGGTCACCAAATTCTCAATTAACTCTTCTAAGTACCAATACATCATTTTGTACCAATACATCATTTTGTACATAGAACAAACTGCTGTAATACAGCAGACCATGACTGTTAAGAACACCTAAACATTTACAAATTCTATGAAAACTGATGGCCTTAATAGTGAGTTGTTCTTAGACATTGTCAGTGGTGATGTGGTCTTAATAGTGAGGTTTCAAGGTGTTATTAATAAATTGTGTCACAGGTAATTTTAATAGTGAGGTGGTCTTAATTGTGATATTTTAGAGTCAGTTGACCTTAATAGTGAGGTGGTCTCAATAATGAAGTGATTTAAAAAGGTGTGGTGAATCCATAAGACTGGCTTGACCAGCTCCATTGACAATATATGGGTTCTCAGGTGAATGACCTGAGCTGTGTTTATTTTCCATGTAAATTCTTCGAAATCGCAAACATTGGTATTATATATATATATATAGAATAACAACATGTTTCAATAGGACAATAATTGTCATACGTCCAAAACAACACCATTTAGGGGGGGGGGGGGCATTTATTGACACCATTTTTATTTTTAGGCCACTTCTTTGCAACATTTTTCAGATCTTCAATTTAAAAAAATAAAATCCATAATTCAGACTACCTCGTTATTAAGACTACTTCAGTGATTCCCAAGGGTGTGGTCTTAATTGTGGGTTTACAATGTTTACTTTACATTATATTTCAAATTATTATATATAATTCTATAATAACATAATATCATGCAAATACTATTTCGTTATCATATAACTGGATAATTGTTCATTATACATGTTATATAATATCATAAATTAGTTTATCATTTATAATATATATATATATATACATATCACTGTTTATTAAAACATCTATTGTATGTTCTATGTTTGGATAGTGACAATTATAACCAAAATAATTAATATGAAAATGCCAGATGTGACCGCTGTGCAGTGTCAAATGAAGCCAAATCAGTGCGGCTACTTATATAGCAATGCTTTTTGCCACCGCCAACCTTCTCAGATGAGTATCTATCTCGCTTAATACTTGGGTCTATTTTCGACCGAAAATACGTACGGAATCAGCATGAGCTATGTATACTGGTATACTAAATGATGGACTACTGCTGTGTTACGTAAAATCACTTTTAAAAGTTGTGAGTCGGGCCATGACGCCACATATGTTGCTTCTCTGCCTTCTGCCATTTGTGTCTCGCTTAAATATTTGGTTTTATAATAAGACCCAATGGTTATGTGGTATATTTTTATATTCCCCACGAGTGGACAGATTGGCCAGGATTCACGAGTGGCGTTAGCCACGAGTGAATTCTGAAGCCAATCTGTCCACAAGTGAGGGAATATAAAAATATACCACATATCCACTTGGGTCTTATTTATACCCCACAATTTTCACTTTTAGTTGAACTGCCTGGCTATGCATTCATGTAGTATAGAAAAAATTCATGAATATTCATTTTTGCCATTGACCAATCAGAGCATTGCATAACTGTCAACAACGTCATAACCTCAAAACTTTCGGGGACATTTTCAGAATAATAAAGAAATTTACGAATGATATTTACAAACCAGCTGTTAAATATTTCTTGTAAGAATTTGTTTTTATAGTAGATTTTGAAAGATAATGGTTTATTGTTCAGTATTATTCGATTGTATTACCGAAGCGATGACGCTCCTGTCCCGTTGCCCGTAGCAACACAGCCACACAATAGCTTGTATCTGTGGACTGAACAGACCATTGACTTTTGTTACTTTTTTTGGTCCTAGAATCGTTAATTTTGGTCCGATTTCAAAAATTAAATCTTTCTTAGAGAGCTGACAATTTTATCTTCTAAATGGTGGTAAAATTGTGACTCCGAATATTGCTTTAAAGCGGCGGCGCTAGTTTAAACGGCGAAGCGCTTAGCTGCAAAAAGTGATTTTTTGTCAGTGGCCTGCCATACATAGAAGTATGTGGTATATTTTCCCATCCTTGTAAGGTAAGCTATGTAGTATACACCTGTATACCACATAGGCTATACCACATGGCTTTTCTATGTGGTATACAACTGATTGTGGGGTATATTTTCGATCTGAATACAGAAAATGTATGCAGCCTCTCTGTCACATGAGATTACTTCAAAGTGAACTTGTGAATCGACGACGCACATCATGACGTTTGCCTTGCCTTTCCAGAATCTCGCGTCAAGAAAAGTGCCAAGGGTACCCTTTGCACATGCGCGAGATTGACAAAATCTGAAATTCTTCAATTATCGTGCTGCTGCTGCCCCCTGGTGGCCATGAAAGCCAAAGATTCGCTTTGCCCACTAAGAAAACTTGCATTGTGTTCATTGTATTGTACCAGTATTGTCAGGTATTAATTGCGACCAGAGGCAGACGTAATGATGAGATGATAAAGCTTGGAGTCACACATTTATACCTCATGGGGTCGTTTATATTTAATTTTTTTTATAAATATATAAAAATATATACCCAAAAATTATTACAAAGCATATATTCCAACGAATTAGTTTAAAAAAAAAAAGAAAAAAGAACTACCTAGGTATTAAGACCCCTTTTCAATTAACAGTCATTATATAATCTAATTATATTTTGGACAAAATATAAAGGTCTAGTCCTTACTGAACCTCAGTTATTAGGACCCCTCAATAAGAATTATTTTGGTTGACAATAAAAAAGCTCCAATTCATGTCACTTTTGGAAAGGTGAATGACCTGAACAACGGAGTTGCTGAACTGTAAAGCTTCCCATTTACTGTAATATGTCATACCCATAATGGCATTTATTAATAATATATAATTCAATACAAAGTGCATGTTATGCTTTCAATAATGTGAATAACAGGGCTTACAAATGCAATAAATTAAACCTGTTCAATCATAACCTTTGCATGAATTTGATATTAATCATAAAATTTGTATGAAAATGCAACTGATGAATAATATATCGTATATCTAGGCCTATTACTATGTTCAGAAAAATATAAACTGACATTCAACATGTTGCTGGATTTCTTTCTTTTTTTTTTTAATGCGTTTTTTTGCGTGTTCAAGGAAACCTAATTGCACTCAGTTTCTCAGCTGCACAGTGATGTACTAATACCACCTCATTATCAGCACTTAAATACCACCTTAAGCTATATAAATATTATGGAGTCTTTTTTGCTACTACAGCAGACTCCAATATACTCAATCAACACTGACCTACTTTCCACAGAAAATAAAAACAACTCAGTCAAGGCCGCTTGTGTCCGTTGCGAAAGGTGCAGCAATAATTGAGACCAGACAACCACTCAAGTTCAGAGATACAAAATGACTAAATTAATCTGTATATATGACTGACGTATGATAATGAAATTGTCATACAGAATGCAGAAAACGCCGATTTGTATGGTTATGACACAGTATTTGGGGTCAATGCCCTGTGATGTCAGAGTTACCCTCGGTGCACTGAGAACTCTACGCATGTCATAAGCTAACATTGCTTTAAATGACAGGCTATGGCAAATAACTTTAAATAACATGACATACCCTGAGCACTTAATGTTATTGCTTATTATTTCACGAGCTATTGATAGCGTATTTTCACTTGTCAAGCCATCTGAACAGTGAACTGTCAAAATATGACGGCCAAAAACATGTCTCCAAAACCACGTCAATGACCGAAAATAAAGCCATAAATAAGCCAATTCAACATCGACATTCTACCAGAATACTCTTCTTTCGCTGTGTGTACCTCCTAATTGCTCTGAAATTTCCTAAATTCTTCAAAATCACGAAATGAAGTCAATGGATCCACTCACCTCTCACTCGCGACGGAGCTTCTGTCTGCACGTGCGCAGCTAGTTTTTGATCACCAAGACTGAAGAGTTAGCTGAGTCTGGGCCCCGAGCCAAGCATAACGAACATAATGACAATTTTGAGCATACGCACTTACGTCGGGAACTCAATTTTTAGGTGTCTCTCTATAATATATATAGGGGGGGGGGGGGCTTGACCCAATTGCAAGGGTGGATACCTAATTAATTTAATTATTATATTGCAGGGTTGCACACTGGCGGATCCAGGGAGGGTAGATCAGGAGAGCAAACCTAAGGGGGGGAGGGGGGGGGGGCGTACCAGTTAATGTCTAATCACGGCCTATGAAATGACTGACAGGGATATCTACAGTCGTACGTGATTTAGGCCATTTGTTCCTGATAAGGCACAGCCCCAGCCAAATTTATTCATATTAAGTGTTCCTGGTTTCACTCTATTTCATATTAATTATTCAGAAATTTAAGATCAAATAATAATAATAACTAGACTTGCAATTGTCCCTGACAATTACGATAAACTTTCCTTTCTTTTTATCTTTTTTGTCCAGTACCATGAATTTCTGCAATTAATAAAGTACCTGAAAACCTCGAAAATAGTTGCCCTAACCTCTTAAGCTATGCAGGAATAGAAAGATAATGAAAAAAGGTTTAAGAAAATATTTTTTTGGTTGCTGTACCTTGTATAGGACCCAGGTTCAAAACGCCTGAAAATTGCATATATAGGACACTCTGTGACCTTGACCCTGTAACCCAAAATTCTGAAATAACTCACATTTGTGAAGCACATGTATATACACTCCTGTGAATTTTTTTTGGTTCAATCTATCAACAACAATTTGGTCTGAGTAAGTAATTCAGGCTTTAAGAGTGATAAAAAAAATTTAGGACCTAAGCTGTTTGATGAAGGTAATTGCCCTATTACAGTAATGTAGTACTACCCAGAGGACATATATGTGCAAAATATGAATGAAATTGAAGACTTTCTTCCTGCTTTTTTGGGGCGAGAAACATAAATTTACTAACATTCATTGTAAAAATTGCTGACTCAGCGGTCCAGGGTACTGGGAGGTAGGTAGGTCAGCAATTCAGGCTTTATGAGTGATAAAAAAAATTCTAGGACCTAAGCTGTTTGATGAAGGTAATTGCCCTTTTACAGTAATGTAGCACTACCCAGAGTACATATATGTGCAAAATATGAATGCAATTGAAGACTTTCTTCCTGCTTTTTTGGGGTGATGCACGTAAACTTCCTAACATTCATTGTAAAAATTGCTGACTCAGCGGTTCAGGGTTGGTAGGTCTTCCCATTGGATAACATGGGAAAGAGAATTTTGGCTCCAAGTTCGAAACTGGTAAAGGTTGGTGAATAGACATGGTATTCTTTGTAAAGTCCTGATTTTTCTCTACATAATGACACCAGTTGCATGAAATTTGGTTGAAAAGAACTCAAGTTAAAAATTATTGAAATTTGTACTGAAAAAAAATTCTAGGGCCTAAGCCTTTTGATCAAAGCCCTTGCCCTTTTACATTTACATAGTACTCCTTAGAGGACATATCTGTAAAAAAAATGGTGAGAATCCAAGCAGTTCTTCTAGTGTTTTTGGTATTTTTTCATTTTTTGAATTTCAAAAAGTGACAAAATATTTTCACTCTCTGACGCTTTTCCAAACGGAAAGACATAGAACATATTGCTATACATATCTAAAAAGAGAACATTTCAAGGATTCTAAATATGTCTTTGACATCCCTGTATCTCAATTTGGAGCCGAGATATAAGCAGTCAAAAATCGCAACTTTGGACCCCTGTACCACCTAGACCACTTTACCAAATGGGCTCATTTTTTGTGTGGTAGTTGTACTAGGGTAGGACTATAAAAGTATGAAATGGCAAGTCAATATGATTATTCCTTCTATGGTTTTCAAAAAAAAATTCATGAAAATTTCGAACTACTTTTTTTAAAGAATTCATAGTTCAGTCAGCAGGCTCAGCATTTGGCTCAAACTCCTTTCTGCACTGCGTATTTGTCTAAGGTATCTTGAGAAAAATTCCCATGGAATTATCTCTGCCCAGTTTCCTGAAACCGTGCTCTTAAATTTGTTTTTTCTTTTGTGAATTACGCAGAAGTGTCATAAAATTTGGTCATGAAATTTGTGCTGTTCAAAGCGCGCTCTGGCTGTCTGTGCACTCTTGAAGTGCCAAAGCCCTCTCTTTATTAGTTTCTGAGTAATAAGCCTTTACTTCTTCAGAAGAATAATAATTATAATAAAAAAAAAAAAAATAATAATAAAAAAAAATAACTAGACTTGCAATTGTCCCTGACAATTACGATGAACTTTCCTTTCCTTTTATCTTTCTTGTCCAGTACCATTAATTTCTGCACTGGAGAAGTCTCCAAGGTCTCTTGAAAAAAAATTTTATGCCATTATCTCTGGCCAGTTTCTTGGAACCGTGAAGAAAAGTTTTTTTGTATTCCCTGAAATGCGCAGAAGTGTCATGAAATAAGGTCATGAAATTTGTGCCATTCAGAGTGCGATTTGGCCGTACCATGGGGGTGCCCACTATGGTGCCTTATTGTCTTAAACTATTCATAAGATGAACACACACCAGCACTAAGCTTTCAAAATATATATATAGGATTTCTGTACTCTGCATTGGGCCTGAGTTCAAAATGCATGAAAACTACATATGTAGGAAACACTGTAACCTTGACCCTTTGATCTAAATTTCTGAAATTTTTCTTTTTTTTTTCAGTCATATGTATATACACACTTGTACATTTTTTTGGGAATGATCCAATAAAGAATTGCGGGTTTTGGCTTTTTAAAGATTTTTTATTCAATTTCCAATAGAGCAATTAATAAAGTACCTGAAAACCTCAAAAATAATTGCCTTAACCTCTCAAGCTATACAGGAATAGAAAGATAATGAAAAAAGGTTTAAGAACATATTTTTTTGGTTTCTGTATCTTGTATAGGACTCAGTTTCAAAATGCCTGAAAATTGCATATATAGGACACTCTGTGACCTTGACCCTGTGACCTAGAATTCTGAAATAATTCACATTTGTGAAGCACATGTATATATACTCCTGTGAATTTTTTTGGTTCAATCAATCAATAACATTTTGGTCTAAGTAAGCAATTTAGGCTTTATGAGTGATAAAAAAATTCTAGGGCATAAGCTTTTTGATGAAGGTAATTGCCCTTTTACAGTCATGTAGTACTACCCAGAGGACATATATGTGCAAAATATGAATGAAATTGAAGACTTTCTTCCTGCTTTTTTGGGGCGAGAAACATAAATTTGCTAACATTCATTGTAAAAATTGCTGACTCAGCGGTTTCAGGGAGGTAGGTAGGTAGGTCTCCCCATTGGATAACATGGGAAAGAGAATTTTGGCTCCAGGTTCGAAACTGGTTAAGGTTGGTGAATAGACATTGTATCCTATGTAAAGGCCTAATTTTTCTCTACCTAATGACGCCAGTTGCATGTAATTTGAATGAAAAGAACTGGAGTTAAAAATTATTGAAATCTGGACTGAAAAAAAATTCTATTGCCTAAGCCTTTTGATCAAAGCCCTTGCCCTTTTACATTTACATAGTACTCCCTAGAGGACATATCTGTAAAAAAAATGGTGAGAATCCAAGCAGTTCTTCTACTGTTTTTTAGACTTTTTCATTTTGAGAAAATCAAAAAGTGACAAAAAATTTTCAATGTCTGACGCTTTTCCAAATGGAACGACTTAGAACATATTGCTATATATGTCTGAAAAGAGAACATTTCAAGGATTCTAAATATGTCTACGAGATTCCTGTATCTCAATATGGAGCCGAGATATAAGCAGTCAAAAATCGCAACTTTGGACCCCTGTACCACCTAGACCACTTTACCAAATGGGCTCATTTTTTGCATGATAGTTGTACTAGGGTAGGACTATGCAAGTGTGAAATGGCAAGTCAATATGATTATTCCTTCTATGGTTTTCAAAAAAAATTTCATGAAAATTTCGAACTACTTTTTTTAAAGAATTCATAGTTCAGTCAGCAGGCTCAGCATTTGGCTCAAACTCCTTTCTGCACTGCGTATTTGTCTAAGGTATCTTGAGAAAAATTCCCATGGAATTATCTCTGCCCAGTTTCCTGAAACCGTGCTCTTAAATTTGTTTTTTCTTTTGTGAATTACGCAGAAGTGTCATGAAATTTGGTCATAAAATATGTGCTGTTCAAAGCGCGCTCTGGCTGTCTGTGCACTCTTGAAGTGCCAAAGCCCTCTCTTTATTAGTTTCTGAGTAATAAGCCTTTACTTCTTCAGAAGAATAATAATAATAATAAAGAATAAAAAAAAAAAAAAAAAAGAAAAATAAGACTTACAATAACAATATGAACTTTCCTACGGAAAGTTCATAAAAAAAAAAAAGAAAAATAAGACGTACAATAATAAGATAAACTTTCCTTCGGAAAGTTTATAATAAACTTTATTTTCGTCAAACAGAAAACTCAACAATAAACATGCAGCTTTACCAAGTCATGGTAATTTCGCATATTGATGCGTTCATTGCGGATATGCTTATGTTCTAAACGCTAAATACAATCATCATCATTATTCTAAATTATAACAGATATTCAGTGCTGGATATCATTGTTAAATTATAACACTATTATTCATGTATTCTCCCATGAAATGTGCTTGTCCAATCAGATTGTTTCATTCATACCATGTGACAGTCTATTTTTTTGTTATCAATGTTATATATGGAATAGAAAAAATATATATTGGATAGTAATATTGGATTGGAAATGTACATTGGACAGAAGAAAATTTTTCTGGATTGAATATATTGGATAGAAAAAGTTATATTTGATCTCTTAATTCATTCATTTTCTGAAATGTTTTATGTCTATCTTTAATTGTTCTTTCTATTTCTAAACTGCTCGAATGAACGGATTTGTTAGTATAAATCAGACTTTTATAGTCATCTGTGACATTTCATTGGCGAATATAACAAATGGTGGATTTGGAATGTTGTCCATATATAGTTTTATTGGATTCAGAAAGCTATATTGGACTTGGCTAATGTCTTGTCTAATACAGCTGTTCTTCATCCAATAAAACTCGATGTTGTACGCCTTGCCATCTACTATCTGTATAATATATATATAGATGAATATGGCATAACTATGAGAATCTATTGCATTATTTATGATATTTATGATATTTATGATTGATCATGTAATTTGTCTCATCAGGGTATAAATCAACTCATTAATAGTTTGCAATGTTATAGTAACAGACATAGTGCATTTTCTTTTATACAAGTTCATTTAACAGCCACAGTATATTGCACAAAAACCATAGGCAGAATAAACAACTTATTCCTTTATCACAAAATTATTTTTTTGTGAACTCATCGTATCTGATAATCTGACTTTAAACATAATATCCTTGTCTAGCAGAACAATGGGAAAAAGTGCAGTATGGTGGACCCAGATTTGTGACCATATTTAGCGAGCCTCGTTGCTATGCTAATGATGTCAAATGCTGGATTTAAATGGATGACGTCACAAAGATAAGACGGCGGTTTCATTTTTCAAGGCAAGATATCAAAGTTTTTCTTCTATATTTTCTTGAGGCCTGCCACTCCCAAACCCCCGCTTTCCATCACAAATGTTATTCATATTGCGCTAGAACTTCAAAACTTGGTCAAAATAGTGATACATTTTATAATCCCTGGATGCCAAATATGGTCATAAATTTAGGTCCCCTACACTGCACTCCAACTGTCTAAAAGCTTTAATAGTTTGTGTTCGCACGCGTTACAATTAAACACATAATATATAAATGGAACGATTCAATTATCAATCAACCAACGACAACAAAAAAGTACTTTCAAATTTAACACCATAAACAATCGACACTCTCGTATCAAGTCAGTGTAAATTTAAGGAATGTAAAATATAAATTTCATTATGACATAAGCAACCATATCAAAATTCAAAGGATTTCAATAATCCACACACACAATAAATAATGCCCAACTTCCAATTAAACAATAACACAAAACAAAATTTCAATCTTATATGATACATCACAAACACCATATTTGTTCAATCGCAAGCCAGCGTGATAAATATTTTAGGGACTAGTTTGTCACATTAAATGTGAACATTTAGTTGAAGTTTAGCCATCATTTATAGAGGATGCCATCATTTATAGAGTATGCCATTTCTTTTGTGACATCATAATGTGATAAATAAGCATGATGAAATTGGACCATGTTTCAAATTTGTGGGACCATTGCAGTATTTACCCATTTTAAACAATAACACAACCCCTCCGCCCAAAAAAAAAATCAAAAATAATAATTTCAATCAATCAATGTTAACGCTAATCCAATGCTGACTTAAACAAAAATTCATCAAGACACAATATCATCCCTTTCACACTACAGAGAAAAAGGTATAAAAAAAAAGAAGAAAGTCTAAAGACAAATATCAAGGTTTCGTTTCTGCACCTTTCTTAGTTGTTTGGGAATTTCAACAGACATTTTTTCACATGTGGGAAGGAGTACCATTTGATTTCTATTTGAAGTTGATAATTTGAATATCTTTTAACGAGACTAATATATACTTAAGCACCTGGCTTATAATCTGCCAAATATGTATGCCGTATGGCAATTTACAAAACTTGCAAAGTATAAAAGGATATCATATATATATATATAAACAGCAATTAACACAATTTTGTTCAACATAATTTTACGATACCACACTGGAGCAGGAAATAATATATGTTTAAAATTAACAATGTTTCTGCAATTTTACAGTTCACCCGAAATAAACGAAGTGTTGGTACAAGAAGATATTGCAGAGAAAAGAAAAACAATTGCCAGACTTTATTCCTTCCCACCAGTTTGAATCAAGAAAACTCATATGTATAGGAGGTTCAAAAGTTTTAGGGGACGGAAGGGGCATGCAGGTGGTACAGTGGGGGCAGCTATCCCAATTTTAAGCATATTTAATAAAATACTGATTTTTATAATAAAAATATTTGTATATATTATAGTTCACAAATTTATGGGGGGAAAAAACTTGCTTGCAATTTTTTTGCTTCATCAGACTGTCCTTTCTGCCCCCCTCCCACCTATCCTAGTAGCTCCCCCCCCCCCCCCCTACTAGCTGTTATATATCTCCGCCTACCTCCGAAGTCCTAACCCACAGAAAACACTATGAACATCACACAATACATTAGCATTTTGTTGCTAAAAAAAAAATGAAGTTTCTTACATTATCGTGAGAAAATCCCTCAATTAGAAATATAATAATTAGATCTAAATAACATGATTATATGATTACAAACAATAAACATTTTTGCATATCTCACCAAAAGATGCACATTCAAATTATTTACAATTGGCAGTGTTAAAAAAAAAACACAAATTTGTAGGACTGCACAACTCCGGATTTCCTTGCAATACAAATAATTCTAATAAATAAATAACTGACGTACCTTAAAAGTAAAGCTTGAAACCAGGTTTCGTTCATTGGCGAAATTTTTATAATACAAAAAAAAAAATACAAATAGGACTATTATTCCAACTATATAGGTATTCAACACATATCTTATTGCGTCATCATAACAAGTTATTATTAATTAAAATTCAACAGTAATATAAGGTCTGTTCTATTTAAAAAAAGGGGGGGGGGGGGTGGGGTTGGACAGGAAGGTTTTTGAAAAAAGTGGGAAAGGGGGAGGGGTTCTCGAAAAGAGAAAATGAGGGGGAAGGAGAGGGGGGGCGATTGACCAGTAAAATATCTTAATGCAGAAAAAAAGAGGGGGTGGGAGGGGGGCGGGGGTCTATCAAACAACAAAAAGCATGGGTGGGGAGGGGGGGTCTGAACATTTTCCTGTCCAATCCCTCCCCCTCTTTTTTAAAGGGAACAGCCCTTGTTAACATCAACATAATTTACCCTAATTGCACATTGCCCAATTGTGTGCCATGCATAAGCGATTGAGAAACTGCTGGTAAAAGTAAATGATTCGAAGCTGCATAATTCATTGCCGCTTCAGAACTAGCCGTGATATTAACGTTGCTCGTCTCCGACATGGATTTTGATAATGCGCTCAGTTGTGGCGTAGAGTTGTTATCACTGCTATAAGACGGCGACTGGATTGCTGTTGAGACTGCTGTAGTTGAAACAGCATCTGAAGTTATTGCTCCTGTTGTTCCTGTTGTTGAATGTTGCAAACTGGACATCGATCCATTCCAAGGGAAATTTGATGAAGAAATGCTTCCAAAGTCTGCTTGGTCATCAGTGCAAAGTGACGAGGATCCATTGCAAATCTAAAGAAAAAATATAATATTGTGTTACACAAAATTAAAGTCCACCTGATTTTTGGTCATATTTTTCTATACATGCAATGGAGCAGCACAACATAGACAGAAAATGTCAGCAACAAGTCAAACAAACCCCTACTATCAAGCTGATAAAAACATTTCTATTAAATTAATAATTTAAAGTCTGCTGTATTCTCTATTGTAAATATTCTGCCGCTTCTGTGTGACCATGAAAAATGCAAAATGATGACATGACCTCCAAAAAATCGTCATTGAAATTTTGAAAAGATAGGAAACTTGATGTTTACTGCAGAAAATTGCAGTCACTGAAGTTCTTATTATTTAGAGTGTTGAAGCTGACTCAAGACAATTAATCTCACAGGAAAACGTGCAGTATAGCGGACCCAAACTAATGACCATATTTAGTGAGCCTAATTGCCATGCTTATGACGTCAAATCATTCACTAAGTGACGTCACAAACTAACAACGGCGGTTTTCTTGTTCATGGTAAGAGCTTAGTATGTTTTCTCTTTTGCTGCCGCCCCCAAACCCCCACTAACCAACAAAAATAGGCTCAAGTCAAATATTATTCTAGAATTTTAGAACTGGCTCATAATAATGATATAATATATATTTCATGGACGCCAAATACGGGCATACATTTGGGTCCGCTATACTGCACTAAACCCATCTCATATATAAATTGTAGATGGGAGAAATAAATAACTCAACAGAAACAACACGCTTTACCTCAAGACCTTTCTTCGGATAATGGACTTTCATATGGGCCGAGAGGACATCCTTTCTAGTAAATTTCTTTTGGCACAGATTACACTGATAAGCCTTCGCCCCCGTGTGCACCATCATGTGACGTCTCATGATCCAGGCTTCACCGAAAGACCGACCACAAAGCGGACAAGTTTTGCTGTTCATCATATTTTGTTCGGCCAGCATCAAGTCGACTATCGTCTCTGGCCCTCGCTGCCTTTTCGTCCATCTGCGCACCCCTCTGCCGTTTTTACTGGGACTCAGTAGTGTTGGGCCGATGGTGTTGTCGTTACTGCACTGCAATGTCTTGGTTTTGTTGCGACTACCGAACCATTCTATAAACGACAAGAGAAAGAAAAGACTGTAACAGTACTATTATAATAAACAGCATAATAATTTCTAAATTGCAATAGAATTTACACTATTTTCCAACCTGGATTGACTGATCTACCAGCGCCATTGTTAGAATTGCTTTCACCCAAAATCTGAAGAAAAAATAGGTTGAAATACATCATTAATAGGTACCTGTTTAATACAATAACTGCACAAAACATATCTATGGATTTGTTGCGACACAATCAACAATTGAACACAACTGGACAGTATAGTTTTTGTCAAATTTGCCAAAAATATTAGATGAAGCGATCTTTACTTTATTAGGTAAATATGATACTTGGTCAAATGGTTGACTATACGACAGTAGAAATCCATACTCATTCGAATTAATAACAGGTTTAATCAATCATCATGATCATACACAAGATATTAATTATCATTTATCTTGTATAATCTTTTTACCTTTTTATTTTCTGGAATAATTATTGTTTTATCCAATACAGTAGCCCGCATAATTTATACTTTAACAATTGAATTTAATAAACGGACAGACACGCACCATGTTTGTAATGTTAGGAAGATGTACGGTAGGAAGCCTCATTGAGGGAGTGACAAAACCTTGCGGAAATGCAAAAGGCCATGATAGATTTTGTGCGACAGTTGCTTCTTGGTCAGAATTTCCAGCGCTGGCAGAATTACTTTCCGAGTCGTCATCGCTCAAAAGTTCTGTTTTTATTGTCACTGGATCGCTGACATTAGTTTCGTTGTCTGTTTGATTGTGTTTATTGTTTGTTACATCATATTTTGTGTTACTATAACTCCCAAACATTGCACGAGTATCAGACAAATTGCTGAAATCGACTTCTTTTCGATCGCAATCATCACTCAATTCATCTTCAGCACCAGAGTTATCGGACTCTTCAGAATAATTTTCTTGTGCCTCAGTGATAAGTTTAAAATCCTCCGATGTGTTTTCATTAGCATTCATATTATTACCATTAATATCGTCTGTATTTTTTCGCTTTCGCCCTTTTTGACGATCCTTTGGTGTCTCTTCTTCACCATTATCGTGATCGCTGCTGTTTGCGATCACCATCTCACCTCCGTTGCTCGATTCTAACTTAGTCTTAACTCCTTCTAATGAATTAGAAATGCTTCGACTAATGTTAACGAGAAATATTTCATCGCTATTGAGAGTTATTCCAAGTAATCCTTCGACATGGACATGAGCGTATTGGCTTAACATATTTCGACACAAAGCAACAATTGTGTCCCCAAGGACTGTCTTTATGTGCGTTTCTGAATTCTTCATTCTAATCTGAAAAGCACAACCAAGAAAAAAGTAATTATAAGTGTCAACATTAATTGTTAATTTAATCTCACCATTCACAAAAAAAAAAGTGTATAGGAAACCTACATAATGTATTATCCACAAATATTAGGTGCTATCATATGTGGTTTTTGCCTAAAAAAATTTAGGCGTACATAAAATTCAATTGTGATCAAATTTGATTTATTATTTTGTATGTCTTGTAAAAAATTTTGAAAAAAAAAGAATATTTAATATGTATTTGAAACTACTACAGAACACACACACACACACAATTTAAATTATATTATTTTCTTGTATTAAATTTTATGCATTGTTCACCAGCAAGATGTTCACACTTGTCATTTCATAAATTATGCATTCATGTGATTTCAAGATAAAGTTTATATAAAACTACATCCACAAATTGCACAATACACAAACCCTAGCTCACATACAACCTTAATTCATGCATGACTGAACATGTGTCTATCTGCTCTTGATCCAATATTATCTTCATTCACTAAAATAGGTTTAATCCACACATACATGCAATTAGCTCCCTGACAGCTACGACAATGTATTAAATGACACGCCAGAAGGTTATAAAACTTCATTTGATACTTAAATATCAAAATGTTTTGATCCCCGATGATAGTTGATCTCACCACTCACAAAAACGTCATCAATATTTGCGCTTCTGTCAAAGTTTCCGCAAGAGGACGCCACGGTGATCAACCAGTGCTGACATCTCGCGTATTTTAAAACAAAACGCCTCAAGAGTAAACACCGGCTAGCACTGGAACCGCAGTCTCCTCATGGAGTTATAGCTATAACTTCATGGTCTCCTACACTGTGCGGAAGGAGGGGACCAACTTAAACACCTCTTTTGGCATGCTTTATTAAATTAGCAATCAAAATATTTTTTTAACAAATTTTAAGTTTTAGTAGTAAAATACTATGCACCACAGAGCACCTCAGATGCTAGAGGGAATATAGGGTCAACACGGCCAACTACCATAACGGTGACATATTTAGGCCTTCGTTGTTTAACAATGCATTAATATTATTTAATTTTAATGCCCATTCATTAAAATTTTATATCCTTCAGGTAAATCTGATTATTATTATTATTATTATATATATATATACATATACTAATAAAAGAAATGATGTGATAGGTCAAGTCAAGCAAACATAATGCAAACTATTTTCAGACATGTTTTTGTCTGGACCATTTTTTTTGCTACTATGTAGTATATATGTACATATTATAAACTGCTGTGGTACCGGATTTCCCTGGCTCCAATAAAATGTAACAACCTTTCGCATCATACCCAGAAAAATACAATTGGCCGTCGCAAGTGGCCGTTTTCTCATTTGGCCGTTCTGGAACGGTGGCCGTTTGGTGTGGCCGTCTTAGTTAGTTAGTTAGTTAGTGTTATTGTTTAACGCCTCATCAGAACCTGAGTGGGCTATGTAGGGTAAGATTGATTATCTATAGTTGGTAGTAGAAACCAGAAGCATGTAAAAAATCCATAAGTGTCTGCGTTGGATAGCTGGAGCAGCTTGTGCAATGCGCACTATCCTGTTTTAGCCACTGGGGATAAAGGACTTCACCCCAAGTGTTTCCACCCTCGCCGCGTGGAGGCCCAGGACCTTTAAGGGCTGGCCGTCTTAGTAGTTATAAATTTGCCATTTTGACCAACCCCCATCAGGGGGCTCTCCCAGCCTCACTCGGGTGACCAGCAAATCAGTGTCTGAAACTTGGCAGACCTGTGGTCCTATGACCCAGGGTCTCGGAGTGGTGGTACGTGCCCCGGGCCCTGCAGTACAACCGGGTTTGCCCTCGACAAGTCGACTGGACCCCAGTTCTTCACGTGTACGTGTATTGAGCATGCCAGAAACGTAGGAAACAGTCATTTGCATCTAGTGCTTACAGAAAATTAACGCTCAAAGTGCTAGACCATATAAAATACTGTGAAATTGATTAGGTACGTCCCCCCCCCCCCCCCAAAGACACTTGTCTAGCTATGCCCCCCCCCCCAAAAAAAAAAAAACAACTTTATTTAAAGTTGGATTAAAATACAAACACAAACAACAGCGATAAAAACACTCTTCACTGTGTGAAGACCTTTATCCTGTTATTTGAATTTTCCCCTGACCTTGGTAGGCCGTTGACCTGGAATGTGGAGTATTTCCCCTGCCATGGCGTGGGTATCATGTGATAGGGGGTGCTGGTGTTCCTCAAGGGGAGGGACTGGCAGTAATTAAGGTCTAGGCTTGGGTTCCGATAGGACGTGTAGCTGGGGCAGGAGCAATAAAAGATGTGAACTTGAATTCTTGCTTTTGGTCTGAGTCAATTCCAGAAGGACCTTACAACTGATATATATATAAAACATAAAGTTAAAATAACAGTAAAATATTAATATGACATTTGCTTCAAAACCTCAAGACTTGGTGCCTCTTCAGCATGAATGGCAATTGAACCATTCCTTAAACAATATTCATTCTTTTTTACTTAATAAAAATCAATAGCCATTAGCTGTAGATCAAAGCAGCCCCAATTACATTGTATATATATATATATTATGAGATGATTATTTTAAATTATCGAACTGTTTTGGGACTCAGTTTATTATGTATTTATGTGTGGAGACATCACAATATTTTAGAGACTATACATACAATCAGTATTATTTTAACATGACGATTTGTACACTATGGTGCATATCAAAATATCAATTGTGTATATATACTATAACTTCATATTGTATCATTCTTGCATTGCTTTTCTTTCTCCTATTCTATTGTACATACTCGGATGTTTTTGATGCTTTAACTTGACACATGTATCTTTTTGATATTGTCATGTATTAATATCTCAGTTTATAGATCATGTCTCAGAGTTACTTGAATTTTAATTGAGTTCTTGTTTGTTGTATATTCCATTGGCTTGCCAGTGCACCTGCATCATTTGCATATTTAATGAGGGTGCAACTGGCCCCCTACAATCCATTGTTGGAATTGACTGTATATAGCAAGGTCAGGCTGCACCACAGTCAGTTTGGGTGTTTCCACCAAAATAAACACTTCTCTCAACCTATTCCCCTGGATTTGACTCTATTCTGTTCTCCATACACAACATGGTGCAGAATCTGGGTCTCTCCTTTGCCTAGGCTTGGCTTAGGAGAGTGGATCCATTGGAGAATTTTAAGGAGTCCAAAACTGCAGCCATTAAGATGTCACCAAGCTCACCAGGCCAGAGGAGTCCAGCCATCTCAGCAGAGAAGATGTAATATCACCAACAAAAGGTACAGTGAGCTCTTGCTTCTCGCATATCAATGTTCATGAAAATGTGACTTCTAAAATGTTCAAAATTAGCTTAAATCATATTTGGTTTTTAAACAAGTTTTCTTTAATGTCAGATCTAGACTAAAAGCTAATAAAGTTTAGGTTAAAGTTACAATGTTAGGATTTAGGTTCTAAATAAATAAACAAATAAAAGGTTGGTAAATTAAATTACCAATAAATAAATATTTTCTTCATATTTTTAATAAATCATTAAGCATTTATCAACAAATCTTTTTATACAATGTTAATACAGATAACATATATGTGGTTCTTATTCCTCACCTTTACTTCATTAATACATACAAATTCCATTATTCTTATTAATCAGCTACATAGCTGTTTTGGTAAAACCAGTTGTTAGACTATGGTTTGCATTTTTGTCTCAAAATGATATTGATGGATATTTACACATCTTGACACTATAGCAACCAAGATGCCAGGGAGCTATTTAAATATAAACGTTTGGCTACCAAAATTGGATGCTTGTTCTAGCATTCGTTTATAATTTAAACATAAGGACAATAGGTGGAGTGTCCTCACACCGTGTAATACCCATGGCATAATTAGCTCTAGTGCCAGCTCATTTCAATGAGGTTTAAATTTAGGGCATTCTTCCATTATGGAAGCTAGTACTGTTCCTATTACGGCCGTAGGTGTCAAAACCTGCCAAATGAATAGGCCATTTTAATGTGTCTGTAGCTTTTGCAGCTTTATTGCAGAGCTAAGACCTAAATTGGTTATGATTCCCATCAGGGTAAAAGTGTTTTCCTATCACTTAATTAACAAATAGGGTTTGAGAGTGTCAAGCATATTTGTCAGGTATATATGAAATTAGTATGAAACTAGATACTATTATGTACCTGGATATGCATATGTGTTAAATAATCTGTCATTGTCATAAATAGGGACGAAATGTCATGCTATTGCTTCAACAAAATAAATGGTATTTGTGTAATTTTCCTAAACATTCATAAATTTAAATTCTCCAACCAAGCTGTCAAATGCAGTTCTATTGTTTTATGTTAGGCCTAAGTCTCCTAATTGGACTTTTTAATTGTATTGCTTGCATTGGGGTTTATCTTCACAAACATTTACAATGTAGGTCTGTCAATGCAGCTTAATAGCTCAAAGGTGCCATATAACTAACACCCCAACTTCAAAGGCAGATGGTGCCCAACAATTGTTTATTGTTTAATTGCTTAAACCATTCACACCTCATTTCATTGATGTGGGTAAAATTAGAATTACTTCACACCTTTGCAGCATTGCAAGCATTTATCCAGTAATTATCTTAAGTTGTACATTTGACAAATGTATCCCCTAAATTTAAGTCACTTATGGTTTGGATATATCTTTTCAATAATGACAAAATATTACTGTTTATAAATAAAACACAATTATTTCAAATCTTAAGTATTTAATTAAATTTAGTGACGTCACATTGATTGTTCTAATTTTGGGAGAACTACTCACTGTAACCATAACAAATAGGTTGAACAAAGATTGGTTCCAGCACCTGAGCAATGAAATTGTCATCAACATGATCAAGAAGAAAGGCTGTATACTGTATACCATCCTGCATCACCATCATCTGATAGAGGGAAATAATCTTCAGTGACAATGTAATTGTGTTCATCAACACCAGTATGATAGAGCCTCCAAGAAGAACAAGACTGGGCCAAGAAGATTCACCTGACTGACATCCAAGGAGGACCTTATGTATTCATGCGAAAGATGGAAGGGCAATGGACCAAACCAATGACCACCCTACATCTCAAACTGTGTCTTCACATACTAATTAAACCACTATGAATAGTAGGATCTCCATCATAAGCACAATGACTCTGTATTACATTGAGTTCAAATGAGCCAGCTTGTGACAACAAGGAATCTAATTCACTGAACTCTAAATTGTTCCATCTTTATGAACTTAAAACCAATCATAGACTCTGATTTAGACATTACATTTTTATTAATGCACAATATGAAATTATTTTGTCTCATCATAGATAACAATCTATAATGTCCTATCAATAATTTCTATTATACAAGGGGCATGTCATGTATTAATATCTCAGTTTATAGATCATGTCTCAGAGTTACTTGAATGTTAATTGAGTTCTTGTTTGTTGTATATTCCATTGGCTTGCCAGTGCACCTGCATCATTTGCATATTTAATGAGGGTGCAACTGGCCCCCTACAATCCATTGTTGGAATTGACTGTATATAGCAAGGTCAGGCTGCACCACAGTCAGTTTGGGTGTTTCCACCAAAATAACCGCTTCTCTCAACCTATTCCCCTGGATTTGACTCTATTCTGTTCTCCATACACAACAATATGGATTCGTCAATAAAAGTTTTTTTCTAATTGTTAAGAACAAGTTGAGTACAATGAAGTTTTTCTTAAAGTTTATTGAATTTTAACACAACATACAATAAATGTAAAACATTGAAATGTAGTGTTAAGGGTAATTATAAGCTCCAAACAGGGTAGGGGCTTGATTGCACCCCAGCTGGACCCTCTCCAGCCATCTCAGGCCATCTGTTAATTAAAGCTTAATTACTGGCTGGCCAAAGTAAATTTTCATGGACTTAATATAATACATTGAAAATTATCTTTTAGAGTCCCTGGTAATAAAAATCGCACACCCATGGACTTTATCATGTACATGTATGTACAGTTCATAATATTTAATGTACAAACACAAATCACAAATATAAAACCTCAACAACTTATTTTTATAATTGTGCAACAACTTATAATTAACAAATCTTGATTACAAACATTTACACAATTATATATAATATATAATATAGTAAATAAGTATTGAACTGGGTTCATTTACTGTATATATACTTTTTAAGATTAACTTCTCTAACAATTGTTAATATATTGCCTTTAATATTATATCATTTTAACACTGTTTAGGAAGTGCACATAAGCAGCTTATATCCTTAAATCAGACCATTTCAATTAATTTATAAATCATAATGTTTATATGCAGTAATTCCATTATTGATTTCCATATCTTTTGTGTCCAAATATATATATAAGTACCTCATTGTTATGCATATTTACATATTGACCATATAGTAATCATGATATTGATAGTACATGAAGCGATCAAGTTGCAGTTCAGCTTTTTCAGGCTTTCTCAGGTACAGTCTGTCCTCCTTTAAAGAAAAGAAAATTATTCAGACACTTATCATTTCTCCCATTTCACTAACTATACGTACCAGGATTTTTTTATGTCATTGCAAAATTGCAATCGTATTCCGGTTGATATACTAATTACAATATAGTCTAAACAAATTTTGTTTCCAATGTGTGGTCCTCGCTAGGCTTCCTACAGCCAAAATATTTCAGAAATGTGCTATAGATGGTGCCTGTAGATGGTGCTTATAGATGGTGCTTGTGTTTTATGACAGTGATGGCCTGCACGGTGCACCTCTGTCAGTTTGTCCGTCCCTTTTGTCTCTCTGTGAACTGAATACAGCGGTGTAATTGGTGGACTGCACTTGGATAGGTCAGGTAATACAAAACTCAGAACATATTTATTTCATATTACGCATATCAATCATTTTGATAAATTTAACATTTAAGAAACATAAGAATGAAATAAAAGATAATTAATGTTATATCTCTAAGATATTTGATATATCGCTACTGAGATGCCCACCATGGTTTCCTGAGGACTCCCACAATACAGCAATGGTCCCACGTTTTTGGACACTTTCCAGCCAATTTCATGACTTGGAAACCAATCTCATAGACTTGAAACTATACTAACTCCAGATAATGTCACGGGAATACACAACTCCTATCATTTATAATTGGCTAAGGAACAAATGGAAGTCTCGGATTCTGGAGTTTAGCTTCCAATTTTATATGAGATTTGTTCACAAATCTATGAAGTTGGCTGTAAAATACTTTGATTTGTGTTCAACTTCATTGCCCTTTTTCTCACATTTAATAGTTTCTTGTAGGACCATATTTACTGTCCTTAAAAATACATGTTCACAATAAACACATGGTCAGAGGGAGGAACCTCATCATCACCATGTTCTAGATTAGTTTGACACCTGTGACCTCCGAGTCGTTCATTTTGGAACTCATTTAAGGTCTTTTCCTGAGGTATATTACTTGTAGTTCCATGAGCTTAGCATCAATATACCTGGTGTTATCATGTCTATAAGTTCAGTTCACAGACAGAGAGACATAAGGAAAAAACTGACAGAGGTGCAGGCCATCACTTATAAAACCTATGATGCAAGATCCAAAAAGTACCATCTATCGGCACCATCTATAGCACGTTTCTGAAATCTTTTGGATGTAGGAAGCCTTGGACCACACATTGCCAGATTCAGTGGTTACCATTCCACTGGGGTCTCCACCAATTATTTATACAAGTTTTCAATGGAAACATGTAAGCTCTCTCATCAACAACACAAATCGATGATGCAGTTCGCATTAGTTCAAAATCTGTTGATCTAGGGAAGCCAGCCTAAATATACAGTACATTTCAAGAGAAGGATCATGTTCTGGCTTTGATGACTTACTAATGAGGAGATTTTAAGGGGATTTGTAAAATTAATAATTTGTATTTCCTTACCATAGTTAATTCTATCAATTTGATTGTATTTCAAGTATTTTTTTTGCAGATACTTTGGAATAAGTGTTCTTTTTTGCCAATGAGCTATTCCAATGATTAATATGGTTATGGCGACGGCCGCGCAGCACACTGTAACGATGATGATTATCTCTTTAGGTAGACCCATTTTGCTGTGTGGTGATTCTGCAAACAAATGATTTCAATTCAACATCAATATATGTCCCAGGGCAATGCTGCAGGGTCTGAAGCTTCTACAGTCAGCTTATATGACCACACCAGCCAAATGTAATGATGATGATAAGGCTGCTTTGAGTCCACACCATGTTACACATTTACCCCATGGGTGGGGTCTTTTGTACTTGCCTCAGCATTGACACCAAGTACAAGGCATGCACCTCCTATGTAACGTCTCACGCGATGGATATCTAGCTGGGATGTAGCATGAAGAGTGCTGGGGGTGGGACGGACTCAAAGTAGCCTTATCATAATTAGTTTGACTCTGGCAGCTAGCCATATAAGCTGGCTATGCATTGATATATTGAACATTAATAATTATATAACTATCAAATAAATGACAATAAAATATTACAACAATTAAATACCTGTGTTGCCCTTCACAGAAATTTCAAACATGACATGTTCGGTTCCATCAGATCTTTCCACAGTGAAATGTACGGTGTGGATTCCTTCAGAAAATGTTTGCGTGGTTTCCAGAACAGCATGATGGGAGCACACATCTTCTGATGTTTTGCTTTTGAAGGAACTAAATGTCTTGTTCCCAATTGTCAGGGATAATCCTGTAACAGGATTTCTTTCGTTCGAAGTCTCAAATTTGAGGTGGTGATCTCGGTCAACAGCTTCCGGCCCCAGTTTGTACATTTCGCGTTGTGGGACTTTTGTTCCGTTGATATACAGATGCCTTGAAGGTTCTTGAACAAATATAATACAACCACATGAATAAAATTGTACTGGAATTCTGATATTTTAAGCAAGTTCACACTGACATGATGTAGTTAAAGATATGACATTAGACTCTCCAGTATACTATAGGGTATGCAAGTCACACATGATTTGTTCCATGCCTGTCTCCAAACAATTCATGACATCACCAAAGATCAACTGATGAGGTCAATGAGTACAACTGGACCATTTGTGATGTCATCAATTGTTGGGAGACAGGAATGCAACAAATCACGCACGACTTGCATGCCCTATTCAAGATTTTTAATGGAGAATTAAGACAAGACAATCAACCTGGGTTTTAGTAAGATGTCAGAATAAGTTTCCAGCAGAACCTAAGTGCCCAAAAAGACCGCTACATGGCCAATTGTGCCACGTGCATTTTCCATGAGAAGGATTAACGCATGGAAAACGCATGGTTTTTAGGTAATTATAATGAGGCAAAAACCATGCGTTTATCCGAACGCATGGAAAACGCACAAATGTGGCACAAATGGCCATGTACCCTATGTAGAAAATCAAAGGGGGGTGTTGCATTAGACACTGCAGATGGCTCTAAATTTTTGGCTATTGACATTTGCACTAGGAATATTTTACTAGAAATTCGGGTCACGATACGTCAAATTCACATGACATTCACCATTTTCACACGGCAACCATGTTGGCATTTTTGCTTCATTGACCTCTCTTTGCACTCAGATTTAGTATTGCGATGTCATCACTGACTCATCAGTAGACAATGGTCATGGTGAGGCCACAGAGTGCAAGAACAACGGAGAAGTAAATAATGTCATAATATATGATGTAATCAAAATGAGGTCAATGAGGCAAAGATGCCAACATGGCTGCCACGCGAAAAGGATGTATATTGACATACCTGTGAAGTTCATCTTTACTGCGCCTGTCGCGTGTTTGTAAAACGTGGTGAGGGGAACACACTTGTAAGTCAATCCAACCAATGGATTGACACATTGGTGAGTTCTTATAGTCACCCACACCACAGAGTCTGTTTCAGGGCTACTAGATAGAAATGAACCGTTGTTCACAACCTGGGGCTTCACCCGAGAAGAAGATCCAGGGTGATCGAAGAAAACAAGATCGTTTTCCAGAAACTTGACTCTTTTTAAGTCAACTTCCATCATCTGAAAATAGCAAAAAAAAATAATGTTAATCAGTAAGTGCTGGATTTAGGTGTGAGCTAGGTTTCTTTTGGGCTACAACACTTGTATTTAATCTGATAATAGATGCCCCTCTTAGAGATTCCAAACAGGTTTCCTCTTCTATGTTAACCATCTTTTGTATAGTCAGGTAATACTGTATACAGAAAATGACCTCACTGAGTGCATCTTGATAATTAATTGTGGAACAGAGTCATTCATAGGTATAGGCAAGTACTATATTAAGGTACAGATTTTCCTATAGACTCCGGCTCGTTTACAAAACACAAGGGTTCTACACATGGGTCCCAAAAGTAGAAAGCAATGTCCCTTGTCGCCATTTAAGAAAATCTAATGTCTCATGTCACTTTTTCACTAAATAAGTAATAACTGAGAATATCAAAACTGTCGCCTGTCGTTTTTTAAGGAGGTATTCCACTTATGTCCATCATTATTTAAGAGCATCAGTGTCACTTCGTCCCTGGTTAAGAAGGGCAATGTCGCACTGTCGATTTTGTCGTTTTGACCAGTGTGGACCCATGAATATCACTTGTGTAATGAAAGTGTTATGTTGCCAAGATCTGCACTACTTATGAATAGGGCCTATATAACTAACTTTAGATTGACCGATATACAGATTCACAAACCTTGAATGTGCATGACAAATTCACCAATGTTCCAACTGGAATATAGTTCGGCGTTGCTGTCAACTTCACTGGAAAGGCGTCTTGCGCCATGACCATAGTGACTGCAAAATTAAAGAAAATAATTAAACATACGTTCGAATAATTAGTCAAAACATTCATAGATCAGGCACTGCTTTTCATATTCAATACGGGAATAATCATGAATAGTAATATTTGACTTGCAGGCTATATTGTGATAATTATCATGATTATATAATATTATATGCAACAATTGGTTATTTGATCCATGACATGACACCGTGAACAGTGGCTCAACTAACACCATTGTGACCTTTTTTCGCAAATTTTACTGCGGCTGATGATACACAATATTCTTCATATACCCAATAAAGGCAGCCTGGTTGATGGACTTTTCGCACTGATATTTAAATTATTTGTTATCAAAATTATGTGTATTGATTGCACAAATGAAAGAACAAATTTGACCAAATTTGTTCTTTGATTGCTGTTAAGTAGTAATTTTTTAGCATAGGTTAAAAAACCTCCAAGCTCAAATTTACAAGCAAAATAAATTTGTATTGTGCCCGGATGTAGGGGTTCGTCAGAGGCTGCTAACTACTGCATGCAATGCTCTCTGTCTCTCTGTCTCTGTCTCTGTCTCTCTCTGTCTCTCTGTCTCTCTCTCTCTGGGATGGTTATACTTTTGTGTAATAATTTTTATAAAGGATTCAGGGAGCATTAATCATGTAATTGCATATGGGGGACTTCAGGACGTCCATTTGTCTTGATCATTTCGAATAGTATTTTTCAATATTTAAAGAAATGAGTTTCTATTGGCAGTGGGTGACTTTTATGCGCGTCATTCCTGTTACCAAGTTTAAAAGGCAATTATTCACATAAAATAGCTTCAAAGCAATTCTGAAAGTACTACTTTATTACAAATGGAATTGAAACTTTGGTAATATTATTACCCGCACTTCCCTTTCAGATATTGCATAAAGTTTCACCAATGGTCAATCCTGTTACTGTCCTTCCTGTTACCGTTATATCTGACATAATAGGTCACATGACCAACCAATTTAAATTAAAAAAAATTAATTTATGGTCTTCTCTAGTAAATAGACTCTATATTCTTTATAGTTTCACATGAGCCTAGCATCAGTAGACCTACTTGAAGAAATTAGACCTAATTTCTCCAAGTTCTGAAATATCCATAACAGACAGCGAAACAGCTAGACAGCCAGGGCTGTTTCATCCTTTGTCTCATTGCCATGGTCTCTGCCTGTCCTAATTAGCCCAACTGGTGCAGAAATACAGGACGTAGAGCACTAAACACACACACAAACACAGCTAGACAGCCAGAAAGGAAGGACAGACTGATGATGTGCAAACCATCACAGTAACCAAGGTCACATGTCTGGTCAAGTGTAATATAACCAAAAATGCAAGGTCACCAGAGCGCCTTAAGCACAATCTATAGCAAGTGTCCAACAACTTTTGGTCCTGTCTGTAAAATGTATTTATTCGTCAGTCACTTGCACACAGGACCTCATTTTAGAGCATTGACCAGTATGACATGACAATACTTGCCATTGTCCATACTGGTCATTGTGACATCACAATTGTTTTGATAGTTATGTCATATACAGCACATGGCTAGAAAGTGATATTAACCCTTAAGCTGCAGATTTTTATGCCATAAACAGAAATTAACAGGGCGTCCCGCAGTTTTTTGAGGAAAAAAGAAGTTATTTATGGGTCTACATGGGCCCAAAAATATTTTTAAAACTACCCTTTGAAACAAGCAAAATCGGGCCAAAATTGAAACAATTACTTGCAATTCTTGTGAAAATTTATTACCTAAAATGTAAAAAGATGCATATTTTATCTTCTTCTTTTTCCTAATTCTATCGAAATGCAAAAAAATGTGGTTTGCGAAAATTGCGCACGGCATTTCAGTGATCTCTCCCCCCCCCCCCCTTTACTTAAGAAATTTCTAAATACGCCACAGGTCTTCTTTTTTTCTTAATATCATCATATACCCCTCAGAAATCGCTAGTTAAATTCGTTTATTGTGTACGAGGTCATAATATAAAATGAAACTACTTCAAAATGAAACTACTGTATGCATTACTTTCTTTTTGTCCAATAAGAAACTACTATTGCGATGGTTTCGTTTTGTTCGGCATATTTCTACAGTGATCTCAGCAGCTGATGATATAATGCCTGGAATATCTTGAATTACATTTGTATGACTAATTAAGTCTACCATAGATATATATATCTATGACAAATATAACCCGACAGAAATCGTGAACTACATGGTAAAAATAGACACGCAAAATTCCCAGGCAAAAAAAGCATTAATATGAAACATGAGCATGATTTGCTGCGAACAGTGGTTTGGGGGTAATCCTCAATTTTCACAATTAATAATATAAATTGTAACAATACAGAAAGTGTAAAAAAGTGTGGGGGGGGGGGGGGGCATCTCCCCCTGAAATGTACATGTAATTAATATATCACAGCATATATACCGTAACAGTGGTAACGGAGGGTATTATCAAGGGCAGTTATTTTCGACATGCACATTTAAATATTACCAACTTGTTTCCGGATCCGCCCTTGGCTCAACTAAACTACTTGAGAATGAGGTCAGCGCTAAATTTAACAAGCTAGACTGGTTGAATAATAGGTGGACTATTGCAGGCTTATCACTGATACCATTATAGGCCTAATTTCAAAAATAAGCCAAGTTCCAAGCAATTGATTAAAAAAATTTTTAATTTACCCTTGTATAATTAATAGGCATAGATCTATCATAAATTTATTATCAAAACTGAAAAAAAGGTCCTTCTGAGAGATAACATATTATATATGCTTTTATTGAAGCAGTAATGTAATAATACATTTGTCAAAATAACAGAAAAAACATTCCTATATTCAAGATATAACGTAAATACATTACTGCAGTTAATACTGTTCATTAGTGTTAATAAGTACAACATTTGAATTAGGAGTATACGTTTGACTTACCATAGCTCATCACTGTCATGCCCATGCAAATCCTAGCAAAACGGCCAGACATCGTGAACAATAAGGAACAATTATTTCTTGTAACGATCAAAACAGCGATTTTCGGTTGACAACAACATCGGGAAAAAGCTAAATACTGCGCACCCTGGAAACCGCCGCTATGATTTCCGCTCCAAATACTGCAGCTATATTTAGCTTCTTCCCGAACAGATTGTTCTCTGAACTGTGCATATTATCTGGAGTGGGGCCCAGCTAAAGCTAAATATAGCAGCACTTGTTATTTGGGGAATAACATTAATATAAAACAATTGAATAATAAATAGATCAGGTCTATAATGTCAGACATGGTGCTGGTGCACAGGAACCCAGTTGTGAATTTTTGAAATAATAAAAGTGGGCCACGAGAAAAAAAAAAAAACACGAACTGATGTGCAGCTGTGTATGAAATGTTCAAAGCCATGCAAAGGTAACTTAAAACTCATTTTTTGACAGTTACCGATATGGTGGAACCATGTCCAAGTACAGGTGTGAATTAAATGTTAAAAGTTTATTTTGACTTTAAAGCAGGTGTTGATAATTGACTTCGTCTAAAACATATTTTTAAGATGTGACTAATACAATTGAATGTGGATTAGTGATTAACTGATGTTATATAAAAACTGTATTTTGTATGCTTTTAACAATTGAGTGTGACAATGTATTGCTGGAACTGTATTTTCATGGTGAAGCATTAAAATCTGTAATATAAATGAGAAATGAAACTCAATTCCAGCAACTTAAATTATATATATATATATATATATATATGTACATTCGAAGCACAAGGCCTACTGGTACACCCAAATTTGGATTGCCACACATATAGTTTTTCATTGTAGAATTTCAACTAGAAACATTTTCCTTTTCTCATAGAGCACTGTTATTTTTCATTAATCAGTTAGAAAAAATAATTGTACATTATTCCATCTCAGCATGATGCATTAATTTGTATTGCATCTGCAATACATGAAATAAAGAAACTTTGGAAAAATACCCCTTTATAAAATTTCAATGGGTGAGATAAACCCCACCCTCTTGAAATTCAGCACCAATGTTATGCCACATAAAGATGTTTGGTATAATCCTACAAAATAAACCTTCAAGGTTTGTATTTACTTAAAGGTTTATTTTATATGGAATGATACTCAACACACCCATTTTTAATGCAAAACATTTTTTGCGCTGTTTACATTTAGCTGGCAACAGAAGGAACTATATATTATTTCCTACAAAATTAACCTTTAATTAAGGTTTGTATTTACTTGTATTTAAATAAATAAAGTATAAATACTAATGTTAAAGGTTTATTTTATATGGAATGATACTCAACACACCTATTTTTAATGCAAAACATTTTTTGTTTGCTGTTTACATTAGCTGGCAATGGAAGGAACTATATATTATCAATTGCCATATTCCCTTCAACAGTTACTGAATTGTTGGGTTGCTGATTTGCATTAAATTTAAATTAGTATTTATAACTGAACACTTTATAGGTGTATATAAGAAAACACTAGTATTGGAGTTAAGTGAAATTAATATAGATCATTATGCAACTTACTATTATGAAATTGCTAATTATAAACAAAAACCAATGAATGGGTTGAGCATGGCAATACTATGATCAAATATGTAATAACTGTACATGAATTGTACAACATTTACGGTTGTCATTGCTGAGTATGGGATGCTAAGGAATATGAAGGAAGCAACACAATTTTTAGTTTATTTTCCGGATTTTCCATTATTATGAAAAATAAAAGACGGATGAAACAAATGTAAAAATGAAGCTTAAAATTGAAAGTACTATAATCTAGATATATCATTGGCAAAATGTTACTGATGTAAGGATCATAGAGTCATTGATATGAGGGTTTGAAAGAGTACCAAATTTTCATATTTTCCTGATATAAAATTATCTGTCATTAATGGTCATGAAACCCCAAAAAGGTATATCTACACTATTTTAGACATAATATATTATTCTTATTATGCATGGTAGGTGCAGTAGTGTGTGAGTCATGCCCTTGAAATTTTTTTTTTTTTTCATTTTTCTCTGAATATTTAAAAAACAGCTAACATATTTTTTTAAACACATTAACACCATTTTTAGAATTTGTTTTCTGATTTTCCATTCTTATGTAATCAGCATGAAATAAATATCAAAATGAAGTTTGAAAAGTGAAAATACTATTATTTAGATAGTTTAATAATACCATTTCATTCATGTAAGGTAAATAGTGTCTTTTGTATGGAGGTTTGAAAAAGAATGAATTTTCCCTATTTTGCTCCAATTTTGAAAATTCTATAGTATAAATGACAAATTATGACAAAGTTTAAACATGTAGGTGCAGCAGTGTCAGAGTTCTGCTCCCGAAACGAAAAAAATGTTTTTTTAATATTTTTTCCAAATTTCGTAAAACATAGCCAACTTATGTCAATGTGACTATCAAAAGGCACCACTAGGCCATATAGAGTATTACTGTGCAAAATTTCGTTAGGATAAGTGCATTAGTGTTAGAATTCTGCTTCGGAAACAAAAGTGTTGCGCCTGCCAGCTTGCCCACCCGCCTGCCCATCGGACAGACATTTATGATTACAAAAACCCTTTTCGAACTTTGTTTGCTGAGGGTTAAAAATTAAAGACTTATAACCCCCAATGTTACGAAAGATAGATTACGAATAAATATACCTAATAAGCTACATGATCATAATACTAGTAGTATCCTTTAAAAAAGTGAAGTATTCATGTTTTATTAGTTAATAAATTACAGTTTCAAAAAAAGGTGCAGTATATATATATATATATATATATATATATATATATATATATATATATATATATATACTTAAGCCTATAAGTTAATTCAGGATTATCTGATCATTAGCCAAATTCAGTTTTAAGTGAAGCATTTAATTTTTACCAAAATAAAATAATACAATTGCATTCTTCCATAAATTAAAAAGATTAGGGAAGAATTTTAATTCTTTAATATCGCATGTCACTTTTTGACTAAATAAATTAATAACTATTAAGAATATCAAAACTGTCATCTGTCACTTTTTAAGGAGATATTACTCTTTATTTCCATCATTATTTAAGCGCCTCAGTGTCGCTTTGTCCCTGGTTAAGCAGGGAAATATGTGACACTGTTGATTTTGTCAATATTCAACCATGTAGACCCATTTCAATGGTTTGTTGACAACTATATACATCGAAGCTGCAAATAGTCTTCCAGCTGAAGCCATCTGTGCTCGTTATGAACACTTGTTGAAAGAAACACGCAGAACATTCCCTTGGTCCCGTATTGTGCTCTCTGGCCTCCTTCAAGCTGGTAACAATCACAGACAGAACACTTTGCGCAAAGTCAACAGTTATCTTGAAGCTGTTGCAAGTGAGGAGAGGCTAGTAGAGTTTGTGTGCAATGCTAGAGCCAAACTTCGGGACAACATTCATATGGCTCATTCATCCAAAGACAGACTGTGTTTTAATGTTGCCTCTATTGTCAAAAGGGTTTTTCATTAGACAGGTCAAAGTGTTGTTGATTATTTGCTCTGTACTAAAAACTTATTCAACATCTTACAGAATTTCGAAATAACACCAAAACTTGTTGAGTCAGATCATCGACCATTGAAATTTTCAAATTACCATTAGCAATTAGTGAGGGAAATGAACAACTGTAAGTGATAAGCCAAAAAACACAACCTTCAAGTATGTGTATGATAGGAATAAACTTAATGAATATATGGCTAACTATGATAATGAAGATGCTCAGCAAACACTCTTTCAACTAGGCTGTGATATTGAAAATAATGTTAATACAGACACACTAATTGATACAGTTTTCAAGTACATAACTGATAGCATAGAGCCCTTCTTCTATAAAAAGAAGTCCAAATCGCATAATTGCACATTCCCAAGTAACAAATGGTTTGATGATGAATGTAAAGAGTTACGAAAGCTAGTCAACAACTTTGCAGAAAAAAGGACATTTCTGCAGATGCACATAAAAAATGAATATCGTAATCTTTGCAAGGCTTATAAACAGACACTACAAAGAAAAAAGAGACATTTCCAACTAAGTAATAGGGGAAATCTAGAAAATCTTCTTAGTAGTAACCAAGCAGAATGTTGGAAACACTGGAATAAACTGAAAAAATCTAGTAATAATCAATCTAATGAACCTAACCTAAACACGTTCCATGAATACTTCATGCAACAGTCCCAACCCCCTTCTATTGAATATTTTGACAATGAACATATGAGACTGATTGTTAATATTCTGCAGTCGTCATCCTATTCCTGTGACAACCCTTTATCTACTCATATCTGTGATAGTGTTTACAGATGAGGAAGTTACAATACACCTAAAGAAATTAAAATGCAATAAAGCTGCCGGAATAGATGGGATACCTGCTGAATTTTATAAGTATGCAAGTGAGAAATTAATAACACCTTTCTGTGCAGTGTTTAACTACATACTTGATCGAGGCGAATATCCTACTCAGTGGTCAGAAGGACTAATTAAAGCATTGCACAAAAAGCTAGACAAGTCTAATCCAGATAACTACAGAAAAATCACAATAAATGTTGTTATGGGTAAAATTTTTGACTCTATCTTAAACGCACAACTTTACTATAAAAATGAGGTTCTTAATCTTGATGATCCCTGCCAATTTGGGTTTACCCCAGGAGCAAGCACAGCTGACTGTTTCTTTATTCTTGATACTGCAATTAGATACCATAAGCAAAATCGTAAACCTCTCTATCTCTGTTTTGTTGATTTTACAAAGGCATTTGACTACATTAACAGAAATGCTCTATCCTATAAACTTATGAATCAAAAGATAGGCAATAAAATGCTTAATACAATAATGAGCATGTATGACAAAGCTAAAGCTAGAGTTAATCATTTAGGCAATATTGGAGATACAATCAATAGCAGCTATGGAGTTTTGCAAGGTGGAATTCTCAGTCCCAAGTTGTTTAATGAATTTCTATCTGACCTGCCCAATTATTTAAAGGAATCAAATGGTGCAGCACTTAGTAATCTCATGCTCACACATATTTCATATGCTGATGACATAATTCCATGATTTCTGCAAAAAGTGGCATCTAATTGTGAATGTAGGAAAAACTAAAATAATGAAATTTGACAATAACAGACAAAATCAATTTTACTATGATACCCAAGAAATTGAGAATGTTGAGTCCTTTAAATATCTTGGCCATGTGTTAACAAACAAACGTAACTTGCATAAAAAAATGACTGCTTGTCTCGTTACACAAGCACAAAAAGCACTTTTTGCTTTGCAAAGTGACACCAAGCAGACACTAAAAATGTGTGACACATATATTTTACCAATCCTTGAGTATAATTGTGAAATATGGTCCAGTAACAAACCTGTAAATGAACTAGAGAAGGTACAATTAGGATACCTAGAAAATATGTTAGGAGTTAGGAAACGGACCTCATCACAAGCTGTGTATGGTGAGATTCCCATTACATGTACGACAACAGTTTAGAATGATCAACTATTGGATTAAACTAGAAAAACTGCCAGCTGATAATATTCTTAAAAAATGTTTAAATGAGCAAAAAGATATGCACACTTCTGGTAATAATGCTTGGGTTGGGAAAATTATTCATATGCTCAATGAACACTATCCACAAAGAGACCGTTTAAGACTTGTAAACAATGAGCTAGAATCCATTGCTAAAACGTTCAAATCTAAAATCTATGAGAAATGTCGGGAAACTATGCTAGCTGAAATCAATGACTCTACACTACAGCCAAAACTTAGAACTTATAAACTCATCAAGACTGATTACAGGCTAGAACCCTACCTTCTACTAAACCTTAGCAGAAAAATGTATAATAAAATAGCCAGATTTAGAGTTAGCTCACATAATTTACGAATTGAAATAGGTAGACATGAAAATCCTATATTGCCAGCAGTTGAGAGATTATGCCTAAAATGCAATATGCATGTAATCGAAGATGAAAAACATTGTCTCATAGTATGCCCACATAACACACTTAGTCGTGAGGACCTCTTTAAAATAGCTAATGATCACATAGAAAATTTTGAGCAACTAAACAAAGAAGACAAATTTAAGACCATCATGAAATCAAAAGAGCCTGAGTTGTTAAAATCCCTTGGAAAATTTCTTGTAAATATTGATGCCTAATGAATGGTTGATCATCATCCATCGTCAAGCATTAACCATCACCCCCAAAACTAGCAGTTTCTGCACTACAAGCATTTTTATATATTGTGTTCTATGGGCTTTTACACTCATGTACATAACTGTGCACGATGCCTTGTTATATATACTCCTAATTCAAATGTTGTACTTAAATTAACATTGTGATAATGAACAGTATTAACTGCAGTAATATATGTATCTAGGGTTACTGTATACATGTGATATATGTCTATATATATATTTTTTTTAAAACAAATGTATGTTATCAAAACTTAATGCTCATATTGCCGTGCTAATGTTCAGCAACTGGGACCATGGATGTATAGATAATCCATTGATAATGTATACCTTTAACTTTTTATACCATGTATATATATATATATTGAATATAGAAATAGTGAGTAGAAGTAGACTTAGTACACATTTTTTATCTGTTATTTTTGACAAATGTATCATGTATGATATTACTGTGTCAATAAAAGCATTTATATATAGGCCTTATGGGGGATTTTACTGATATATATATACACATAAATATGTTAAGAAATAATTTTCAATACATTTTTTTCCCGGTTGATTGTTAGTTACAGGGTAGGTATAACTAACATTTTTGTTTATATCTCTCTCAGAACAATAGGAAAACAGTCTAAGTATAAAGTAATTTATTTGCCAACTTATCCACTTATCGCTTACAGACATGATAACTTCAGGTCCATTTGTGCTCTCATGGAACTACAGGTAATATGACATTGTATACATATAAGATGGGGTTGTTTCCGTAATTCTGCTGTAACCTTTTCATATTTAGGATCGCAAATATAAGGTAGCCAGTGGCGAAGATTTGCAATTTTCTAAGGGGGGGGGGCAGGGAGGTCGAGACCTCTCAGTGCCTGGGCAAACATCAATATTTACCATAAAAATATAAAGAAAATTTTGTAGGGGGGGGGGCACATTTCCCTGCATGCACCCCCCCTCCCAAATTTAACAAAATATACAGCTGTAAGAGTGGATACACCCCCCCCCCCTTTCACTTCACTCACCCCCCCCCCCCCCCCCCCAGACAGGATTTGCGCCATATTTATAACATGTCGCATCCGCTTTATGTCTGTCCATTGTATTTATCTGTGCTAGGCCTATATGATAACTCATTTCGTTGTATCCCGTTTAAATAATGTTTCAGGACCTAAATATCATTCACTGCAATTGACAGATTACTCAGGCACACTGACTCCATAATTTTCATAAATTGCCACTTAATATGTAATCTGTAATCAGCCACAGAAGGAGCAGAAAGCTTAAATTGGTACATGCTGTTCAACATTTTTGAAGCTTGTATCCTCACTGGGACAACCATTTACAATAGTGGGTTTTTCACGGAAGTATCTCAACATTTCCACCAGGTGGCTTCAACAGAATACATTTTAGAATGTATATTTGACATTTTATCATTTAGTTGATTTTGGTTATTTTCCTTAGAAAGTTATAATTATTGAACAGATTAGTTCATCTTCCTGAAGCAAGTCACACTCCTTAATACTAAGAGACAACGCGAAGACTATTTTAGGTGTGGACAAACGGACAAACAATTTATTGGTTGCACACATTCTCATACATACAAAATGCAAAATAACTCAAGACACAACTCAGGTGATTGCTCTTGTGGAAGCCCCATGGAATGAACACAAGTTGGATCAAAAGTAATTAAAAGTAAACTCTTACAACTCTTAAGCTACTATCTCACATAGCCGAGTGACGATGCCGAGTAATGACGATTGCTGGCAAGCAATGAATCGGCTTCACTCTTGGTCATTTGATGCCTAGTGCCAGTGAGAAAAAGCAAGTCAGCAACAACTCGCTGATTGCTCGCCCACTGCTTGCCGACAGCTCGCCAATTAATTCAAGTGTGGACCCAGTGTTGTGGCCGTGTGACGAAGAGTGAACAGGATTGAAGGAGAGTGAACACAATCACTCTGCAAAAACATGCCAAACGCTCGCCGACCATTCACCGACTACTCGCCAACAACTCCCCGAGCAAGCACTCCTCCATTATCGTGTCAAGCCAATAACTTTTCTTTAAACGCTGACTGCTCAGTGAGGAAATCATGTCCACCTAGCACTCCATATGACCAAGAGTACTCGCCAAGTGACCAAGTGTACTCACCGAGTACACTGCGAGTCCACGGTGAGTGCACCCCGTTTAAATCCCAGAGCAAAGTTGCTCGGCGACACTCCTAGAAAATTTTAAACATGTTTAAAATTTGTGGGTCCTTATTCTACTAACCAAGAGTGGTCACAATCGGTCTATGAGTATTGCGGAGTATTGCCGAGCTTTTCCAGAGAGGTTGGTGTGCAAAGCCGAGTATTCCCGACTGCCTGATTTTTGAGGCACTTGCCATCACTCGGCATTGTCACTCGGCTATGTGAGATTGACCCTTTAGCTCTTACATATATGTTACTATATACGGCAATAATAAGTCTGAAATTACACTTATTGTTATGTGCTACCTGAAATATAGCCGCGAGATCAACACAAAACAAAGGGTGAGATCTTACATGTATCTTAAATGTAATGAACAGCAAGCTGAACACAAAAGTGAGTAAGTGAAACAATGATACTCACAGATTATTTAGCATTACTTTGCGTTATCTTAACCATTAAGAACAAAGGTGAAAGCAAAGTCTACATGCAACCTGAGCATAATAAGCGAAATATAATACTCACAGATAAATGCTGTAAGAAAATATTACATTTTTTAAATTTAGACAATGATAATTCGAGATAATCAATCAAAGAAATGTGAGCTAATGACGAATATGGAAGTGTTAATCAGTTTTATTAGCTTGACTAGCTTGACTAGTAGGATTATAATTGAGATGATGTGATTGGCCAACAGGAAAGACGGCGGCACCTGGAAACGAAGGTATGCTAAGTAGAGCTACTTATTAACTTATTATTATGAACCAATAAATTATATCGGCTACAACGTGTGCCTTGCTATAACTGGTTAATTACCTAGTTTATGCATATCCAGTTTGATTGGTCGCAGAGATCTGTGGACCGACAAATGAGCGGTTATGTTAACGAAATGTATCTATTGTAGCGTAGCAACGTGGCTGCAGTGACCGTTGAGTCTTTTGAAACACTGGTGCGTCGTTCAAACTGAGAATTCTGAATTTCATTCAACCATTGTACAAAACAAGGAGACAGTGAGCCCCATCCACTTCAGGCTCCAGATTAAGACTGAAGCTAATTTTTATTCACAAAACAAACCACCAACAGTATACAGTAGGCCAGAACATTTACATGAAATAAACAAAATGGCAGGAGTATAAACCAAGATGGCTGACAAAATAAGTGCACAGTCAACCCTCACCTGGTCCAGATGAAGAGAAATCCAGGTGCAGGCAATGCCTTTCTGCAACCATTAGTATCAGGAAGATCCTGCAGCAGAACCATTAACACTGATTAATCTGAGAGCGAGAAAAAACATAGGAATAGCCTATATTATGGCAAGGCAGAGAGTGATTCACCGCCATTAGGAAGATAAGATTAGTTATTATTTTTTTTGTCTGAAAAGCAAAATGAGTAATAAACGAAGAAGAGTTATATCTTAATTCAGAAAAGACACTAACTCTGCTATCTGCTAGGGGCACTGGTGGCTATGTGTACAGTGTCGCCCTCTTTTATGATTAAGTTAAATCGCAGCGTGATGCATCGTGGCATGTTAGGACTGGAACCGCAGTCTCCTACACTGTAATGAGACTGGTCGCTAGCAATTCTTACATGGGTTATGAATGGCTGAGTCTAAGCCATGCTATGATTGGTCATTGCGTCGTGCTCTCTGGTAGGTTGACTTGGACACGCCCCCAAAGAATTAGCCAATCAAACACCAGAAAACAATCAGCCAATCAGCAAAATGTCAGGATCCTGACACAAAGTCAAGTGATAATGGCGGCCAAGACCGACTCCTTTGCACTTGTGCGGAAGGAGGGGATCAACTTACGTGGCATGTCATCAGTTTCTCCTGAAAGGCGGTTCCACGATCCTTCGCACCGGCCTTTCTCATAACCGACCGCTCCCCTAAAATCAGGAAATGCTTCTGTGCGTCTTCTGCAAACAAATAAGTGCTATTTCTACGCATGTTTAAGCAGCCACTCACCACTCTGAATTGTGGTTAGTTCTGTTTCTGGCGTTGCAACTCCTGGCCGATGTTTCTGATGTACTTATTTTGAAGATTCTAGACATTTGGCTGAGTGGCAGTTAAATTATTTTTTATTGGCAATGACGGTTGATGATCATCAAAAAGATATTTTCGGAAATTGTGTGAACCGTTACCCATCGCTAACTAAAATTCAGGTAAACTAATCATAGTGCTCGCTGTCAAACTACTGCAGATGTATATCAACACAATGAAATTGCACAATTTGAGACAGGAATTCCACCAACTGCTCCAGGTACTATTTTTGACTGAACATTTGAAATGATGTTGCAATGGTTTTCTTTGTCAATCTTTTACCCACCACTAAGAAGAAATTTGCTGGTCTAAAAATAGTGGTTGCAATACTTTTGCGCTGTTCAGCAGGCGAGTCTTTTGATGAATCGCCACGTCTGAGTTGCTGAGCGGAAATTAATTGTTTTTTGATTCCGTGGTTCGCTTTCATAGTTGTTTACAAGTCATTAGTGTAGAAATGGTCGAATCACGCATGCGATTTCAGGTAAGGTTTTCTTAGTGCCCACAGTATACCACAATGCCTTGCATGAATATTTAGAAATAACAAGCGCAGTCTTTCGATTAGAAATTGGGTATGTCATGTTTGTAGGAAGAGTTTATTGAACAATAATTGTTATGGCATAAATTGGCAGATATACTTCTTATTCAAATGAATGACAACTTTTATGCATTCTAAAATATGGTTTGCTGTCTCCCTTGGAACAAAACATACATGTTACCGGAATGAGTATCAGCTTACAATGTTGGCTGCTAAATTCGCACTCGAAATTGTTCAGTTTCTGCTTTGTAAACACCCAGTCCTGATGTTGCATGTGAATTTCATCAAAACAGATATGGCCACTTTAAATGCTCATTTCCGATATATCATGATAATTAAAAAAAACAACAACAACAACAGTTGGACTCAGTGGTACATAAGCATCCTCGATTTCAATGATCAATAGTTGATATGTTCCTCTGAACATTTTCATTAACAAAATGTCTGTCATTAACTGTCATTGGTTATGATTTGCAAAAAGCGATACTAATGGATGACTATGTGTCGTAGAGTGTTCCTTTTGGCCTTCCATGCGCTTTATAAAGTCCTTAAGATACATGTTCATGAGGGTAAATAAATTTGTCTTGAGTCGCACTTATAATGTCAGATTAAAAAGTGCCTCGCTACAGAATCATTGTAAACACTTTCGCTGGAAAGACGTATTCGCATGAATCAAAAAACACAATTTCAGTTTTTGATTTACAAAATTTACATACTTTTATTGACAATAGCATTGATGCAAACATACATGGAAGGTTCGTTTTACACACTTTTTGATTAAATATCACTTCTTGTCCACCTTAACATCAGCCAACGTAGCATGATGGCAGCATTATTCCATGTGAATTTTATTATCTACTCAGGACCTTGAAGTGTGCGCCTACTACTTCCACAATTCCCAGTGAACCGGGAATTCTGGAGGGAGTAGGTGCAGCGTTTACAATTTGAAGTATAGGGAGTGTCACTTCTTGGTAATCTTCTTTGACATAAAAAGACAATAACATGATGTCATCTGCTACGGTGTCAGTGAGACCTTGTGGTACATTTTCTCCAAGTGTGGAAGTTGTTCTGATCCAATACTTATTCCAAACAATATTCATCACAAGAGCATGTCACAATCCAATAAGGTATCACGATACTGGCATACAATGCAATACATGTATATCACGATATGCATTTTTCTCGCATTACTCACACTCTTAATTGTAAGTATATACGTCAAAAGCTGTTGTCAAAAGCTATTCTACTCAAATATACAGATTGTTCTAAATAATTCAGGTTGAAGTTGTCATGAGGGCAGCACCATCTAGTTGTGTCAGTGCCACCTATGGGGAGGAAAAGTACCACCACGGGTCACTGACTGTAGCAGATAAGTATTGTTTGATGACGTCATCTATATTGTGATATCATCCCAGTGTCATAGTTTCCAAGGACCCTTGGGATCGAGGGTCCACATGATCAATGCCAAGGTGTACAGACTGTACTTCTTACAATCCATTCATTTTCATATCAGCCATTCTCTGAAAGTCCAGTTGTCCATATTCTGTCGGTTGATGATTAAAATATCTGGGCTGACCATCATTATTTGGCTGATGAACAGAATCTTGTACAGATGAACGCGTTAAAAATGCTGGTTCGATGTAGATTAAACCATCTTCTGACATATACTGAAATTGAAGAGATCATCCATACATTATGTGGATGATAATTCTACTCATACTTTGCCATTATTACATGTGATTTGGTGCATGCCTGTCCAAATAATTTATGATGCCACCAAAGGATGAGGTCAAAGAGTGCAATGGAAAGGAAAAGTACCACCAGAGGTCACTGGCACAGTAGCAGACGGTATGTTTGATGATGTCGTCTATATTGTGACGTCATCCATGCAACAATGTTGTAGTGATGTCATTGTATTGTCCTTTTATTACATGTAGTGCCCCCTGTAGGCTCTAATTACTTATTCTCCCTATGCGATCCGCAGTGATGTCATACATTTTTTGGAAACAGGCTAGCACCAATGAAGAGAAAAAACAAGAGCGCACTGCCACTGTAGCAGACAAAGGAAAATGGGGAGAAAAGTATCACAAGAGGTCACTGACACCGTAACTTAGATAAGTATTGTTTGATGACGTCATATATATTGTGACGTCATCAGTGTAACAAGTCTTTCATGCTACGGTCGTAATGCCCCCTGTAGGCTCGTTTACATTTTTCCCTATTGGAAGACATATGGTGTCAATGACCTCGGGTGGTACCTTTCTCCACATTAAATCATATGTGACTAATATGCCCCATGTGATGACTGTTTTAAACTCTAAAAACTTACCACCTAATAAATATCAGGCAATTGATTTCATAACATTTAGTACATGTAAGTGAGATTTTTACCTTTCCGTCACCAAAACCGGTATTTGCATACACGTGGTTGACTGCATGAAAAATAAAATGAAAAATACAAAAGTTATAGGGCTTATATATCAATTAATAAATAAACAATACGAAATATAAAGTCAAGATGAATTATTGGGGGAACGTTAAAACTAGTAACAAAATCATGACAAAACTTTACCTTGTCCGCCCTTCGTTGTTGTTGGGATAGAATCAAGGTTAGCTCTGCAAATGAAATCACATTAATGTATTAGGGCTGTTCCATTTAAAAAAGAAGGGAAGGGGGACCTAAAGATTTTTCAGATGTCAGGAAGGGGGTCTGAGGAAAAAATGGATATCGGGGGGGGGGGAGGGGGGGGGGGGAGAGTGGGTCTAAAAATGTTCAGGTCCACGCCCCCCCTTTTTTTTCCAAATAGAACAGCCCTTAACATTTCTTTTTTTTTTTAATTTACTTCATTTTTGCAAATGTTTCATTATGAGGTTTTTGATAACTTAAATTAAAAATATATTTTTGTAATAATGATAAACGGATAGAAATAGGAAAGTAAAAATCTGATAAAAATAAAAACAGATGAATAAGTAAATATATGAATAAATATCTTTAAGTATAAAATGAATAAATAATATATATAATACATTAATGGAGTAAAAAGAAAACAAGCATAAAGAGGAAGATTCTAAAAAAAACTTTGAAAAAATAAAATGATAAATGGATAAATAAAAACATTAGATAATTAATGAAATACATTCATGGGAGTGAAACAGTATGTGTATAATACATGACCCATTGGATGAACAACATCTACAAATAATAATGATAAAAACTGCAAAACAATTACTCACCGAACTTCCGGACGAAAACCTTGAAGGCAAAAAAGAAAATACAACAATATGTTAAGATTGAATAATAAGATTAATAAATGAATGATAAACTCACTAATAACTTTAATCTATGTAATATTCGTACACAAATAACCAAACGTTATTGTGCACACCCCAAGCTCTGATCTATGTAATATGTCTACTAATATTAATGAAACACTGGTTAACTCACAAGTGTCAGAACATAATGTACAAAATATGATCCCTACAATTACCAGTAATTAACTCACCAAGTAATTATATTTCTACTCTGATTAATTACAATAATAACTAACTCACTCAGTAATAATAGTCCTAAGAAATATACTAGTTAAACAATAATCAACTCGCTAAATTATATTTTTTCCTACAAAGATTAATTAATCAGTAATTAGCTAACCTGTAATTAACTTACCAAGTGATAATATTTCTACACTAATTACATAAATGATATTTAACTCATTAGGTGATAGTATTCCTACAAAGATTAATGAAGCAATATTTAACTAAACTCTATATGTTATAATAGTCTTACAAAAATTTATAAAAGTTATGATATTCCAATAGAGCATAACTTAGACAATAAACAGTAATTAACTCACTACGTAACAAAATTTCAACAAATATTAATTAGATAATAATTACCACTCTAAGTGATGATAGTTCAATGAAGATTAATTAGACAGCATTTAACTCACTAATGATATTTATAAGATTAACTAGATAATAATTAACTCACTAAGTCTTATTTCGTATCCCTATCATTTATGAATGATTAAATTTAATTTTGTATTCTTGAATTTATTTAATAGTTCCAGTTAACAACAACTCACTAAGTCTTATTTCTTGCCCCTTTAATTTATGCATGATTAAATTTTATTAAGTATCTTGAATTTGTTTAATATTTCCACTTAACAAAAACTCACTAAGTCGTATTTCTTGCGCCTGTCGTCTCCACATGACTGTGCCAGTGTAGATAATGCTTTTTCCCCTTCTCAGCCAGAGCGCTGCTCCATTGACTATTATTATGAACAGAAAAACACATGCCACTGCTATGCCTAGGATAAGCATTGTGTTTTTGGATTCTGAAAAATGAAACAAACTTATACATTGACAGAAATAAATCTGGGATACCATTTGGTGGTAACATTTTAATGGCTGATAGTTTATTGAAAATACCACAAAACCTTAGACCATCAGCAAAATATATATACCCGATCAAGCTATCTGTTTCACTGTCCTTCAGGAGAGCGATATATCACTCATTCAGGGGTTAACTAACATTTTTGCATGATACATGGCCAAATGTGCCACATGCGTTTTCCATGAGAAGGATAAACGCATGGTTTTTAGCTAATTATAAGGAAAAAACCATGCGTTTTCCATGCATTTATCCAAACGCATGGAAAACGCACGTAGCAAAATTGGCCATGTAACATTCAACTTCTCAGTAGTTGCTAAAAACGGTTGCAGACCTTGAAAAAGACACTCGTGGATTTTAGCAAAAACCACATTCTGGACAGTGCAGCTGATTATTCAATGCATAATTCTTTTATTATTTCAATTAAGATTGCTGGCAGACACCTATGGGTTGACTTTAGTCTAAGCCATTAAGTGTTCGACGCTTAATTCATACTCCCAATTAAAAGATTGAAGAAGACTCTTAAGCGGTCTGTCAAGGATGTAAAACACCCAAGTTGGCAGAAATGTTCAAATAACCATTACACTTATATTGTTTATTATTATTTCCTGCCAGTATTGGCCTAGGACATATACATACCCAACATAATGGTAATTGGCTCCGAAGCATTGCTTTGTCCGAGCGAATTCCCAGCGATACAAACAAACCTAAGGAATGTTTCCCCGTTCTCTGTTATATTAAATTTCCATGATTGTTTTGTTGTATTTTCAAGAATTCTCCCATCCTCCCTTTGGAAGACATACCAAGTGATCAAACTGTCTAATTGGTCAATGTCACAGGTCAAGGTGACCTCTGTGTCCGAACGAACAGTTTGATGACTGCTTTGCAACAATGGTAGTCCTGACGGATTATCTGATGAGTTATCTGAAAGAAAGGTATGACAAAGATAAATTATTGTATATTTTGTAAGAGAAGTCAATTTCATTGGTGAGGAAAATTAAAAAAATAATAAATATTTAAAAAAACTTTAATTATAATTCCCACATAAGAGACAAAACATGAAAAACAGCTTGATGAAGAGGTTTTTTTTTTTCAATCAATTTTATGAAAGAGTATAGAGATTTTTAGAAGTTTCCTTTTAGTTTATGACAGAATAGCATTTAAAACTTCTTAGTTACCTGAAACAGAAATAATCGGTATTACATCTTCATGTTACAACTACATGACTTCCAGCCTTGTTTGATCTTTCTACTGTATATAATTGATTCCTGCTAATTGCCCTGATGGTGCCTTGTTTTATTCATATGCTTATAGTTGAACATAATTATCATATAGATGTTTTTAATATGTAACTAAATTATGTTCATGTAGATTGTTCTAATATTTTACTTTATCATTATATATATATGTATATTTTTATATTTTATCTTTGTATTCAATTTTTTTTATGACACATATCATTTTGATGCTCTGCGGTGAATAAAATCCTAGATATATATATCTTATTCCTTATTGCCATATTGTATGCCTATCCAACTGGTCATTTCATATCAAAATGTCTGTTGACAGAACTATGAAGATCACCAGCCAATCAGATCATCTGTTGAGATCGCAGGTGAGTTGTCAGTTTCTCGTCTTGGCTTTGTTGACAGAGTAGTGTCCAAATACTAAAGTATCTACCCAGTTATTGACATAGTAATAGTACTGACAGTGTCAGACAGACAATTCTTTAATGATTGACATACACTTTGGCAGAGTCATCTCTTAAACCTATTACTATTTCTAATCTATAGAATAATAATTATATATAAGAACTCTTGATTTTACTATGATCTAACTGGTGGATGTAATAGCAATCTAATGGAAAACTTTGAAAATTGTTTCAGCAAGGTCATAAAAGTATATTACTTATGTAAATATTAATAGTCATTATCCATATCATATTATGCCAAGTCCAATGCATTTTTGTATTGATGTATCTGTCATTTCTGTATTTGAACTACATTTTGAAGGACTTTAAGATTGAGTATTTCTTTTACTTTGCTGTATATATAGATATATATATTTTTTTGTTATATGGGGCCCATTCAATTAGTCACATATATGCCTCATTGGCGCCCCACATTACTGTAAAATAAAGTAATTAATCAAACAATCAATCAATCAATCAATCAAAAGTCATCAGAAATCAACTTACAAAGGACTTCAAGTGTTATAGTCCTTGATTTAATAGGCCGTTCGGTTGTTGATACATAACAACACACCAATTCTTTTCCGCTGTCATTACGATGAACTTCGAACGAGTGGACAACAGACACAGACGACGTCAAGTTATCGCCGTTTGTTTCAATGTTGCGTTTCTCTGCGAGTGGTTTTTCACCATCAGCGAACATCCAGTACATTTTATGTGGTTGAGGTCTTACTCTGGGTGCTGTGCATTTGAATGTGACTGATTCTCCCTCTTGCAAATGGGATGGATATGTTAACTTGAGATCATTGCTAGATGGAGTGACTGTAGAATAAACAGTATCATGTCATTTATTTGGTATTATATTGAGAGTCGATATGAATATCAACATTCCAGAAAGCAAGTAATATAACTACAACAATGTGTCTTTACAATCAAATTCTCCAGTAACGAAGTCATAATGGTGTTAGCAGGATGTTACCCTCGCACCATGGACTAACTCTTTGGTACAATAATTTATGTTCTGACTTTTAGTCCAGAGTTTGATTCCCACCCTGGGAGAATTGTTACAATTTGTTGCCTGATGTGAGAGTACCAGCGGACCTAGCCTGGCAGCAGTCCTGTCATTTTGCATGGTATTTCGCAAGAGATTGACTAAATATTTTCTAGACAGTATACACGTATTAGTGTCATCTATCACCATTTCACATCATGAAAATTAGTATAGGTATTATAGGTGAATAGTAATTCAGTGAAAACAGTTAAAAAATTTAAGAAGCAGAAGTTGAAGTTGCCAATTCATGGCATGAAAATTAGATTGTGGAAAAATACCAGCATGTCAAGATTAGTAATAGTGTGTGCACTCATTATTTTTCGTATAAAATAGATTCAGATAGGTAGGAAGGCTGTAAAAACATGTGCACATATAATCCCATGAAAAAAATATAAAGACTGCTGTGGCCCTCATTCTGTGAACACGAACGCAAATGTGGGCCATGCTTGCATGGCTACAGCGGACCCATGTCAGGCTAGTCAAGGTGTAACAATAGTTGTCTTGGTATGAGCAGAATGTTGCCCTCGCACCAGAGAATGACTCCTCTCAGAGACATTACAATATTACAATACTAACATTCACCAAGGGAATCAGATGTTTTGCTGCAGAAGGTACGTTTAAAATCGAACAACACGAAAATTAAAATAAATACCTGTAATGGTGAGTCTAGTTTCATTTTTATGCTCTCCAGAGTACACAAATTGGAAATAACATGCGTAGATGTGGTCGTCAGTGACCTTCGTCTGTGGAATTTCTAATGCGCCTGTTGTATCGTCCAATGTCGCTCTGCCTTCTAAGTCACCCAGAGAATTTTGAACGTCATCTTCCTTTGCATAGATGGCTACCATGTTCCTATCGCTTATTGCATCAAGTCCAGCTTTATACCAACCGAATAATGATTTTGTGTCCCCAGATTGGTTTGGCGTGTACCCAGGACATTTCAAAAGTGCAGATCTTCCTTCCTCGACTGTTATCGAACCCTCTGCAAAAATAGCAAATATCAAGCATTTGTTAAATGTATTAATTAACACTGTAATGATTGACAATGACAATGACAACATTATTTATTTATTCCATACATATGAAATACAGTAAAGGAGATACCCCAATGAGTGTCACACGATACATTTGAAAGAATGCTGTAATGAAATTAGCGAATCAGGCCTATACTTATTGAAAAAACCATTCAACACAGAAAACGGAGATTTTAGTTTTTGGAGAGTGAACTATTGCAAGTAAACTGCCACTATAGATTGCATCCACAGATGTACTACTTAGGAGTACATTTTTCATTTGAGTAAGACTCAATGAATTTCTTTTATATATGTATACATTGGTTGGTGATTGTTAGATTTGTGAGCTGGTAATATACGGGGACTTATGAGCTAACACCTTTTTTGATGATGTTTCCCTACAATAAGGTCAATGAGTGCATTGATGACATCACAAAAGTATGCAGCTCTCCTGTTAACCTAAGCGCTAAAGGGGCTTTCACACTGTCATAAATAAGACCTACGTATGACCACGGATGACATTTTTTTTACTCTTGGTCATCCTTGGCCATACATGATTCACCCGCTGAGGATAGGATACTCTGGCTAATCTGTTGAACACTCCTGGCAGAACAAAATCATCTGTAACAATACGCAGAGAGGGCAAACAATTTCTACGTACGTTCTACGTACGTTCTACGTACGTTCTACGTACGTTCTACGTACGTTCTACGTACGTTCTACGTACGTTCTACGTACGTTTGTGGCCATACGTATTCACCATACGTAGCCAATGTCCATCTGTATATAATCGCCATCCACTCACGTCCACTCATAGAATGCTCGTAAAATGCTCAGCGGACATCCGTTGCTTTATCCTCATTTACTCTTGAGTCATATGCACAAGGGACCTACGAGCGCTCTACGATGGACGTTCGGTGAGTATTTGACGGACGTCCGCCGAGCGATCTACAACTGCCTCAAGTACGCTTGTAGAAAAATGTATACGTGATTAACAGCGCTGAGAGTTCCGAGTAACATATCGTTAAAAAAGAACCTCCTAAGTTGAGTGGGTGGATTAGGGACTCAGTGGTTAGAAGCCCAGCATGGTACCGCTGGGCTCGGCTAGGCCTCCACCCACATCTTTTATGAATTTTATATTTTTGATTTAATACGACAGGAATACATCAGTACATGTTTCCCAATGAGGAAGGGACTTTCAAAAACATGGTTTTCGTGGTTTTTATGTTTGCTTGTGATGTCTGATCTTTGACCCTAATGTAAAAGTTATGGCATGACCTAACTGGCGGACAAACGCATAAATTGGCCATTTGTTTCAGTCACAGACAAAGGGCAGAAACTACAATGGAGAAAAGAGCAAAATTCGGGTTATTTCGTTCCCAGAACTGCTTTTATATCAGCAGCTGTAAAGTTTGACTTGTTGCTAACATTTCTGTTATTTTTGCGCTGCTCCATGTCATATATGGCAAACTATGCCCAAAAACAAGTGTACATTTATTGTGGATCCCAGTACAATGACACAACTAGTCAGTAAGCATCAAAATACTCAGCATCATTCCCCAATTAATAGCAAGTTCTGGGAAATGTGGAGGCATACCATAAATAAATAAATTCACATCCACATTTCCCAGAACTTGGGGAATGATGCTGTAAATAATTCATAATTTTTTACATTTGGCAGTAGTTTATTAATTATGTTAGACCTATATGACTTGCATATAATGCACAATATTATGTATATCTATAGTAATATATTCAGTGAAATATATTAATAAATAACAATGTGATATATATATATATATATATATTTACTTTGTCTGAAACAATATATATATACATAAATGAGCTATTGCACAATACTACATAGAAATGGTGCTATAGATACCAATAATATAAATTTTTTTTTTATAAAGTAGTAGAACCATTTGTCCATATTTAACCATATTACACAGTACATCAAACGGCCAAATATTTCAAATTGAATGACATGGATTTCTCAAACTGTTTTGGTTCTAAGTCTGATATTATCATTACTATAGATATTATACATAATATATGATAATAAAAAGCGCTTACCTGCATTTTGTGTGATTACAGCAAAAATCAGCAGAACGCAGTGTATTTTCATTTTAACTTTGGTATTCATCATTTGGCAAATAAGTGCTGTACTCCAGCTTAGTCAGATCTGTGTAGTGGCCACATATTTCCCTCTTTTGTATTAATGACTAATATTAGATCATGACTGTTGTTAATTACCATAATATTTCCAGAATTACGTGATGTGCTGCTAACAAATTTGTTGGAGTTTTATTTGTGGTTTGTGTTTGATAAAATCCCTCTATCCAGGATCTATTATGAGGAAGTCAGCAGATTATTAGCCAAACATGGTGCTCATTTATGAGTTTGCAGAATTCATTATGGGCCTGATTTGCGTCTGAGTTTGCAGAATGAGGGCCATGCAGCAGTCTTTATACTTTTCATGGGATTCTACGTGCACACAGTGTTACAGCCTTCCCTACCTGACTGAATATATTTTATACTGAAAAATAATGAGTGCACACACAATTACTAGCCTTGACATGCTGTTATTTTTCCACAATCATTTTCATGCAGTGAATCGGCAATTTCAACTTCTCCTTCTTATACATTATTAATGTTATTACTGAATTACTACGTCCCCGATAAAAACCTGATTATTAATTATCAATGAGGTGCAATAGTTGGCACTGATGCGTGTATACTGTCCAGACAATATTTATTCAACCTGTTGCAAAATACCACGAACATGACAGGACTGCTACCAGGTTAGGCGATAATACACTACTCACAAAAGTTGAGAATACTTTGCTTTCAAGAGTTTATTAATACGGATATTTGTGGGGAAATTTCTGAAAAGGGTAAAACCAGAAGTTCTCTTATATCTTAAAAACAGTAATATTTAGCAATTTTTCCCCAAAAAAATGTTTATCATTAAATTCCTTACCTTTTAAAATATAAAACGACATTATTATCATACAGTTCAACATTCTGTGTCAACTGAAAAATACAATTTTGAAATTGGTATTTTTATGCACCCTGACTAGTGACTGAAAGCACTTCTTCAATCAATTGTATATATATCTAATATTATAGCTTGTGAAAACTGACGTTATATCAGATTCGTTAATTAAAATGAATTGTTGGTTTCTTCTTTTCTTGAGTCATAAAAGCCACTGGACGGCAATGCTGTCTTAATAAAAGGTGGTGGTGGACTAGGGCTTTACATCCTGTATTTCTGCACCTGATGGGCTAATTAGGACAGGTAGGGTCCATGACAAAGCCAACCAACAAAGGCTTGACCAGGAATTGAACCCGGGACCCAGTGGTCGGAAGCCCAGGGAGCTACCACTGAGCGAGGCCCCCACCCCTCTTAATAAATGGTCATTACATTTCCAAGCTCTATTGCTAATGCTTTGAAATGGCGGCATTGCAAATTATTTTGTGCTATGTCCAAGCTCGTATGCACGTCCTAACTCGGGCCCTTCAAATTGAATCCAAGCAACCACCTGGTCATACCCAAAGTGAATTTTTCTCAGACTAACTTGCCATATCACTACATCATTACGTCTGCCTGTTCAAAACAGCTGACTAAACAAAAACACAATCCTGTCAAAAGGATTCAAAATGCAAAACCATCATGTGTAACCAACTAAATTTCTTCAAGTATGCATGAGAATCAAGAATCAGGCATTGAAACGTTTTTCTGCAGCATTTACAGCCTGCTACTGGACTATATATGACAAGCAGAATTATAAGCCATTTTATACATTTTCAATAGCCACCTATCTATATCACTTTTCATAGTATGACTATGTCAGATACATGGTTAAATTCCTTTTTTTTTTCGAATGAGTACCAACATGTAGGGTCTTTTATTAGTGTATGATTGAACCGATTCACACTATTTGGGTTATCGCATGAAGTTCATGTATCAATAGGGACTGCTGATGGTCAATGCTTTTATTTTCAGATATTTATAACTGAATCAGACTTCAAATATAGCCCTGTGCTCCTATTTCAGTGGCCAAACCCTGTATCTCTATTGCATATATTATTAACTTGTTTATATATTTTTGTACCATATCTAAATCCTTTGGATACCCTCTATATATCAGAACTCTTATTGATTGATATAAACTCTAAAAATCAGGTTTACTAAATTTGTGACATCACTGATTTTTGTGTACATTTTAGCTGTGGTCAGATCACTGACGGAGGATCATAGGTCAAAAGTGCCTGGGTTAATTGTATCAAGGTATTTGACTCACCCATTCTGATCTCATTTCCCGGAAATTGGCATGGTTCATTTTGGTCTTAGGGGTGAAAGGTTTTCAACCAATATCTATTGGAGGCCCATCATGTAAAATGCCTAGCAACTCAACAAAAGTTTAATATCTACTTACATTTGTTTAATGCCTATGAAAACTAATGTGATTTGAAGACAATATTCTGTATAACTTAAAAGCAGGAATATTTGAAATATATTTAGTTTTTCTTCATAGTAATATTAAAAAGCAAAGGTCTCTTTTTTTTAAATTTGGAAAAAAAATTAACTTTTTTTTTGTTTGTTTCTGGAGCAGAACTCTGACACTACTGAACCTACATGCTTAAAGCTTTGTCATAATATGTCTAGAATAGTTTAGTGGTGCCTTTTGGGGGTCTCATGGCCATAAATACTATAGAATTTTCAAAAATTAGGTAAAATAGGGAAAATTCCTAATTTTTCAACCTCCACACAGAAGACACTTTTCACCTCACATGAATGAAATTGTATCAATAACATATCTAAATTATTGTATTTTTCCTTTTCAAACTTCATTTTGATATTCATTTCATGCTGATTACATAATAATGGAAAATCTGAACAAAATGCTAAAATTTGTGTTAAATTGTATTTCTGGAGCAGAACTCTAGCATTAATGCACTTATCCTAAAAATTGTTTATATGTTATCACTCTATATAGCTTAGCTGTGCATTTGATAGTCACATTCAGATATCTCAGCTGTTTTAAAATATTTAGAGAAAAATTAAAAAAAAACAAACATAAAAATTCCTGTTAATAAGAATATGTCTAAAATAGTGTAGGGATACCTTTTTGGGGTTTCATGACCATTAATGACAGATAATTTTATATTAGGAAAATATGAAAATGTGGTACTCTTTCAAACCCTCATATCAATGATTCTATGATCCTTACATCAGTAACATTTTGCCAATGATATATCTAGATTATAATACTTTCACTTTTAAGCTTTATTTTGACATTTGTTCCATCCTTTTATTTTTCATAATAATGGAAAATCCGGAAAAAAAAACTAAAAATTGTGTTGCTTCCTTCATATTCCTTAGCATCCCATTCTTAGCAATGACAGCCATAAATATTGCATACAATTATTAAATATTTGATCATAGTATTGCCATGCTCAACCCATTCAACAGTTTTTTGTTTATAATTAGCAATTTCATAATAATTAGTTGCATAATGATCTATATTACTTTCACTTGACTCCAATACTTATTATTGTTTTCTTCATATACAACTGTGAAGTGTTCAGTTATAAATACTAATTTAAATTCCGTAGATTTAATGCAAATCAGTCACCCAACAATTCAGTAACTGTTGAAGGAAATATGGCAATTGATAATATATAGTTCCTTCTGTTGCCAGCTAAATGTAAACAGAGAGCAAAAAATATTTTGACTTATAAAGGCATTAAAATGGGTGCGTTGAGTATCATTCCATACAAAATAAACCTTTACGATTTGTACTCATTTGTATTTAGACTTTATCTATTTAAATACAAGTAAATACAAACCTTAAAAGGTTTATTTTGTATGAAATTATACCCAACGTCTTTATGTGGCATAACATTGTTGCTGAATTTCATATATTCCTTAGGATCATTTCCATAGCCTATTTTGGACATAGAAATGACAATCATAGTTGTAGATTAGTTAAGGGAACATGCTATCATGTTGATAATTCTACAGAACTGAATACTCCTTATTGTGCATAAAATTTTTGAAACAGAACAATTAAATGGCAGGAAAAGGATAGACAATACTTTTTATGCCCACTTGGCTTTACTCTGAACATAATGGATTGCTGTTAATACAGGGTTCCTGCAGGTTTACCTTCATAAGAAGTAAGATACTTGTAAGACATTATAATATCATGCACACATGAAAGATAAGACCACTAATACACCAATATTTGTAATTTCATTGTTAAAAAAACAATCAGCGTATTGGCTATTCAGCAATAAACGCAGTTCTTGTGTATTTAAAGGAAGTTCATAATTTCTATTCATTCATATTTACCAAATTGTCTGAATATTACAGTGTGGATGTTAATATCCATGTATATTTGCATAAAAAAAAGACAATGTAAGACTTGTTGGACAAAAGAAAGACAGCCTTAAAATGTTTAAAAAATTAAGTAAAACTTTATCAGACTTTGTAATAACCCACAGGAACACTTTGTTATTTCACACTTAACAGAATATAATGAACAAATGAAGAAATTCAAGAGTTAAAAAATAGGACATATTGGACAGGCTATGTAGGCCAAGTGGCAATTGTTTCAGTTCATCGCACACACTATATAAACACTCAAGAAATAATATTTTTCCAAATTTTGTAAAACATCACCGAGATATGTCAGTGTAGCTATCACAAGGCACACTAGCCCAAATAGAGTGTTACTGTATAAAATTACACTGGGGTACGTGCATTAGTGTTAGAGTTAAGCTCTAGAAACGAAAGTGTGTGTTAAGAGTTCTGCTCTGGAAATGAAAGTGTAACGCCCATCCTCCTGCCTGTTGGACGAGCACTTAAAAATTTTAATGAGGCCTATGTGCTATATGTGGGGTTCGCTGAGGGTTTAGCTGCAGTGCAGCCAATGTTTTAATTATAAAAATAGTTCCTATTTTGCACACTGGTGGCATTTGCACTACTGTAGTCCTTTGCAATGGCAAAATACTGTGCAAAAATTTGCCAGCAAGATGCAAATTTATTGGTGTTTAAACATCAGCTCAAAATATGTATATAAATATCTATAAATGCCTCTGATGACAGATAAGAGAGAAGCTGAACCTAGAAACCAAGGACAAGCACAATGTTCACCAAGACTACTCTTTCTGTCACTAATTAACCATTTTAAAGAGAGTCTAAAGTTAAAAACAATCGTTTTTGACCTAAATTATGTTATGAGATTCTAATGACATCTATGATTATATAATTAACTGAACACATAGTGGACACATAATTGATTTCACAGAGCAGCCATGTTGGCATTTTTGTCTCATTGACCTCTACTTGTGCTCAGATATAAGTATTGTGATGTCATCAGTTGACAATTGCCATGGTGAGGTCACAAAGAGCATGAACAATGGTCATGAAATCATAATATATTACGTAATTAAGATGAGGTCACTGTCCTAATGGCTGCTGCGAGAAAAGGTTACTGCGTTATCCATTGAATGGATTCATGAAAAATCAGCGCTCACATGTATGTAACCGTCAGAACCATCAGTTCAGTCCCAGCCGTTGCCTGAGAGGTCAGTGCATCACTTTTGTCTGCATTGCTTTTCTGTCCATGGCTTTTTCCGGCCAAGGCTTTGAGAATCTTGTATGTATATGCGGAAAAAGTAATATCCCACATTCAGGCACCAGAGAGAGAAAAAAAGGAATTACAGTTTCTTACCTGAATGATTTTTGTGTAACTATGTGTTCACACCGTTAGCAAGTTCAAATGCACTTTTTGAAGTTGGCGAATTTTGCTGAATGGCAAATATCGCTGATTCCGAGTGTAGCTGTAAGCTGATAGAGGCAGCAAGGGCAAATCTATTTTAACATCTTATGACAATGTGAAACATTTCTAATTTGCTTGCTGCCGCTGTTATATTTCAACATTGGCAAACACTACACTCATACATAAGCAAAACTCATGGTTGAATCATACGCAATTGAAGTTTTTTAGACACCTGGAACAATGGGTAGTAGGGGTAGTAGAGTTGACACAAACAGCGGGTTGCATGAAGGTCAAAGCGGGTCAAGGTCATAAACGCTGCTACTGTGGACACCTGAACCCACCTACTTCCATTTTCTGCATTTATCGGGAGGAGGCGACCAAGAAATTAGCAAATTACATGTATTGACTTTGATATAATTAGCTAGAATATTGTAAGTTTGATCACTTTGTGTGATGTGATGCTTGAACAATGAATAAAACAAATCAAATGAAATATTTGAAGTTCTTGTTTCAAAATAATATGATGTTTCACTCTCAGCACAGGCGTTAGGCAATAAAGTCTTTTCACTGAGCAGCCCTGAATTCAACAAGACATAAGTCTTTCTTCTCCTCTTGCTTTGCTTTTCAGACACAGAAGATCATAACTAACCTATTCAATAATATAACTTTTTCAGGGAAATAACAGAAATCAACTGAATGATAAGATGTCAAATGTACTGCTACTAGGATGCATGTTGGGAGTATAGTAACTCTCCCATCAGTGTTTATGGCATCATAAAGTGTGAATAATACCAGCAGTTGTTTATTATTTCCAATGTCCATCTGTGTCCAGAAAGACAAATATGGGCAATTTTTTATTATTCCACACAGAGCAATTGTTATCACTCCTGTAAAAATACCAAGCAAACTAGCTTAATAATCATTCAAATTAATTCAGTTTTTATTAGAAGAGTCTGTTTATGGTAGGCTAAGGCAAAACTGCACATGTAATTATGCCGTCCAATAAAAAAAATATGGAAACAAAATTCATCATTTTTTTTCTATATTTTGTAAAACATTTCAAATGTGACTTTAAATGGCAGTGACTAGGCCACATGGAGTATTTCAGTATAGAATTTCATTAGGGTAAGTGCACATAATTAGTGTTAGATTTTTGCTCTAGAAATGAAAGTGTGATTTGTTTGCTGAGGCCTAAAAAAGCAATATTACTGTTTGTGACCTTGATGATTTTTGTGTATCTGTATGTTCTCACTATTAGCAATGTTTTGATACCAATCTGCAAATAGCAAGTTCAAATGCACTTTTCTGAAGTTGGTGAATATTGCTGAATGGCGAATTTGCAGATTCCGAGTGCAATAGACAAGCTACTTTTAGAGTGGCAGCAAGAGCAAATCTATTTCAACAACTTATGACAATGTGATACATTTTCAATTGCTTGCCGCTTAGTTGTTGTATTTTAACATGGGCAAACACTACACTCATCAATAAGCAAAACTCATGAGATATATATAATGTTAAGGTGGTATCCATTTTTCTATGGTTAAACTAAAAATTAAAAACAGCCACAGTTGATCCTCGGCCTGCCACAAGATGACAGAACTACACTTGTAAATCACTCTACAGGCATCCCCACCTACATTTGTAGCTTTGTGTGGTATCTAAGCGCCGGTGATCAGAAATCATTTCTGAAACAGGCACTTTACAAATTTATTTATTTATTCATTTATATATTATCACTGTAAAAAGCTGAAATGCATATATTTCTTTATATATATTAAATATGTATATATTTTATAGCAATAAGTAACAGAAAATAAAGCTAATCTGATTATATTATGAAGAAAAAACTGAGGTACAATGATCAAATATTGTACCATTTTGCAAATAAAGTAATTCTGATTCTTTTATGAAAGAAAGCTGTGGTTGAATCATATGTAATTTAATTTTTTTTTTCAGACACCTGGAACAAAGGGTAGTTGAGTTGACACAGACATTTACTACCAAGCGAACCAGAACCCACCTGCTTCCATATTTTCTGCATTTATCGGGAGGAGGCGACCAAAAAGAAGTCATTCATTGGCAAAATAATTTTAGCAAATGACACGTATTGACCAAAGTTCTATCATTTTGTGTGGTGGTTGAACAATGAATAAAAAAAATCAAATGAAATGTTTGAAGTTCTTGTTTCACAACAATGTGATGTTTCACTCTCAGCACAGGCGTCAGCAGGCAATAAAGTCTTTTCACTGAGCAGCCCCGAATTCAACAAGACATAAGCCTTTCTTCTCCTCTTGCTTTGCTTTTCACTCAATAATGTAACTTTTTCAGGGAAATAACAGAAATGAAGCACATGGTGAGCCCATGGTTAGATTATTAATTAACCTGCATATCTTGTGAAAGTAAATATTGACAAAGATACTGGAAATACCAATTATGATGTACTATGTAAAGATTATGACAATTATGGATAATATATTTGAATAAAGTATACACCTACAGTCACAAATAGTGCTCAAGGGAAAGAAATGAATTTCTCTTCAAAGTGATCAATGGTTTGTTGCCACACCTGAGATCTGCTCTGCACTAATCCAGACTGTCCTGGCTGCTTTTTAATGTTTTCATTTAAGCAGACATATTGACTTGAATGATAGTTGAATTAATAATAGATAAAAGAATAAATTTTGAAAGAAATAATTTATAAATGAATCAATTTGCAATATTTCAAATACAATTTTAAATGCACATGTGTCAAAAATGTCTCTGCTGGTGTTTACATTAGTATATAACACTATAACAGTATATTGTTCTAAAGTCCTGCTCCCACCTTGCCAAACTTCATGCCGAACTCTTACAAACAACTAGTTTGTCAAAAAGGTTGTCACAGATCGAAAAAGTGCACAGAGTTTGTCAAATTTTTAGACATGTTAAAAAATTATCGTAGCCATCTACGAACTTTATGACTTGTAAGACTTAGTAGAATGTCGTAGGATGTCATAAGAACGTCGTAGAAGATCGTAGGAGTTTGCAGGAGTTTGTATGCACTTTGTAGAAGTCTGTAGAAGTTCCTAAGTACTTTGTAGGTGTTCATAGTGAGATCGTTATGATCCTAATAGTTTGCCACACCTTATGAAAACAGTTCGTGGAATTGGGAAAATTATGCTAATTAACAATTAAACCTGTCTTCAGATGACATTGGCGAACTGCCACGAACTTTGATCACTCAGAGTTTATTGAAGTTTGTTGCAAACTTCTTAGCAGTTCTTGTAGGTTTGAAAAATTCAAGTGCATGTATTTATAAAAAATATGTGCTTCTAAGGAGTTCATAGTAGTAGAGAACAACGTGATGTTCACCAAGACAACTCTTTTTGTTACCGCCTTGCTATTATTTATCAATATACAATGGAGCTATAAAAAAATGGATATAGCACACATTGTGTGTGTTAGGACGAAGAAAAATATACTCGAACATAGATATTTTTGTTGAAGAAATATGTATTCAGAAAAGGAAATTACTTTTGCAAAAAGTTTTTGCGGATGTTTTTTCTCATGATGTACATTTAAAAGTTCCATAATTACCTGACATATTTCACAATTATAAATAAGATAAAAATATCATGGGACAAATTCAACAGAAGCAGGCATGATACTTGAATTCATTCAAATAACAGCACTGCACAGCAATGTATCCAAATTAATTCAGTTTTTATTACCATGTCATAGTGACAAATCAAATAGAAGAGTCTGAGCATGGAGGGCTGATGTAGAACTGCACATTACAGCAAAAGCGGATGGTGATGTGTCCAACATAGAGTCTTGTAGGACGAGGAAGATTATATTGGCTGAGGCATAACGAATTCAATATGTTGTTTTTCGAATTATTCACAAAATTATCTTGGATGACACATCAGCCACAACTTTGTACATGTGATTCAGATCGGTCACAATCCTATCTTCGACCTTGTACGACCTCCTTTAACGACTAACGAGAGATAGATATATGAGTAGTATGTGCTTTACCGTGTATAGTAGGTCACCCTGTAGGTGGCAGCAGTGAAGCATTGTGATGGTAGCAGTGTAGCACTGTGAGGTGCTGCCACCACACACATCCTCGCACACTGTGAGGTGCTGCCACCCTGTGGTATGGTGTTGTACTAGCTGTTTATATGTATATGGTGCTGCAATTATTAGAACCAGGTATATGTTTAATTAGTTACAGTAAATAGAGAAATCTACATTTTAAAGTCTGATATGTGTAAGACGTGCATGTTTACTGATATGTATACACGCGTCCAACACAGTCTTTAAGATCAACAAACCTCAACAACCAACCCCCAATGTTAACAAAAGTGTTCAAGTCTAAACACAAGAGGACGCTAGAGATGCTAAGAGTTTGCTGGTAACTGGTACACAGTTTTTCTAGTAACTGGCTCAACTTTCTGTGCAAGTCACATGCTGCAGAGACTTATAGCAATCATGGCGCACTGTAAACCCGACATAACAACTCAAATCAGCGACCAGATTCACCAAATGGATATTAATGAGGATTACTGTAAAACAGACATAACAACCCAGATGAGAGACCAGATTCACCAAATGGATATTAACGACGCTCAAGATGCCACACACTACCCAAATGTCTACAGAGATACTATGGTAGCATATGATTTCTTCAATGATGGTGTGTTGGAAAGCTGCGACATAGCACTAACCAAAGAGCTCAAGAAACAGTCACCAGCCGCAGCTGTTTTGTTCAGACAACTCAAGGAATTTATTGGAGAAATGGTCGATTTTCAAAGATTTTTGGTTACAAGAGATCCACCTCAACAACATACAATACATGAAGATGTTAAAAGGTGTGCGTGTAAGAGGTCTATCAGCCCTGAAGAAGATGCACTCCCCCCATCAGTGACTGGAGCCGACACGTTCTTGACACCCTTGCTGCCACGTGTGTTTTCTGAAGACCCTAGCCGATGCAGACCATGCAATCTTCTGGTGAAATACGGCAATGGTGTCCTTGTATAGAAGCCTTCGCAAGAGAACATGTGTATAAACACTGCACTGTATGACACAATGAATTAAGTTTTCAAAATCTTAACAAACATATTGTTCATGTAGTAATGAAACAAAGAAATAAAAAATAAAAACAAAAAATAATTTAAAAACCCAAGCCCTCCCCTACTTCTATAACCAGCTGATGTGTACAGGATGCGTGCTGGTAGGGTGGGGTGATACAGTGTGCTAGTGCTCCCCAACACCAGCAGCATCAGTTTGAACCCTCTGAAGGGTAAAACTGTTTTGGCGGGTTCCTGTAACCAATTGTAAACGAGTTCTAGGTATTTACAAAAAAACGTTATGACAGCGCCTATTGGTGAAAATGGTTGAATCCTGCATTTCTGTTAATACTATTGGTCTGTGTTTATGGCGCCAATTTCTATCTACAGACAAAGAATAACTGCTTTTCTCATTCGACAACAATGGATGAACCTCCTAGCAAGAAAAGGAGGACCCTTTCTAGCAACGACGAAGAAAATGGTGAAAATGTGAGAAGACCTTACATTATAGAAAGAATAAGTGAGACAAGAGCCAGACGTTACAACGTTGAAGAAATCACTTTTAGAGCAAAATTCAACGATGACCTTCAAGGTAGAAAATTGCTGGATGTCACCGATGACCTGCATGACATGTTTCAAGACATAATGGACAATGTTAGTGCTAATCATGCAGAAAACAATGACAGAGCACGCCTATCCATTAGACATGCAGGCCTTGACAGGGAGATTTTCATACACTGTCAACCCAAGCATAATATCACAGCGGATGTTATTATGGAAAGGTTAGTACATTCATATTATTTTTAAATAACACACATTTTCCAATAGTAGTCACAAATAGACACTTGTCTCCTTTTTGTTTTATCCAGAGTTGGTGCAGTTTTGCAGTCAAACCAAAGTCTGAGCATAGACGAGTCCTTTGAAGTGGCTATAGGCATCATGCATGATGCAGAGGCAGGGGGAGGTGGTGAAGGAACTAGCAAGGGATCAGCACGTCGAAAAGCCATTACGGACACAGATCCTTCATCAGAAAGTTGCTCAATCAAAGAAAAGACATCTATGGTTTTCATACCTAATGTTGAAGGTGAATATTTGTGTGCAGGCAGAGCAATAGTTACATGTATAGCCAGGTTAAAAAACATGAACCAGAAAGATTATAGAATGTTGCTCAGTAGCAACAATGTTCACAGTGCCAACCCGAAATCTCAAAGAATGAGCGCTATTAGACTACACCTTGACACAGGTGTGTCAATGCAACGGCCAGTACCCGTAACAGAGCTCCATAGATTTGAAAAAAAGTTAGGAGTACAAATTGTTGTCATTTCAGGAGACATGGGAAACACTGTGATATACAAAGGTTTCAAAACAGTGAAAGACAAGATATTTCTTTATCTGAAAGACAAGCATTATCACAGTATTGTCAACATTAATGGGTTCTATGTTAACAAGAAGTTGTGCTCTCAGTGTCTCACGGCCTATACACGTGGTGTTAAACATTCTTGCAGGTTCATGTGCAAAACTTGCTGTGAGCAAAACTGCATGTTTGGTGAAGATTCTTTAGCATGTCCAGACTGTAACATGGTTTGCAGGAATGCAAAATGTTTTCTAGCACATAAAGCCTCCAGAGAGTACAAAACAGGTGTAAAAAAGGGCGAAGACCGCCTTTCTCTTTGTGATACTTATCACAGATGTAAAAAATGTACAAAAGTGATTGATAAGACAAAGAGAGATGTGCAATCACACATCTGTGGTGAATGGTTCTGCAGGTGCTGTGGCGCTTATGTTGTTAACGAACACCTCTGTCATTACAGAATTAAGAGCCCCAAGGTGACAACAGGAAGGTTCCTTTATTATGATTTTGAAACAAGTCAAGACAGCGTGATTAGTTGTGACAAAGGTTACAAGTCTAAACCTGTTCATGGTTGTCATGAATGCGAGCCAGAGTAGCTCTGTGCAACATGTAGAAAATGTATCAACTGTAAAAGAGGTTACTGCGGTTTGCAGAGACATGTGCCTAATTATTTGGTGTGTCAAACTGCTTGCAACATATGTAAAGACGCTGAGTTCAAACCATATTCTCTTTGCGACAACTGTGGTGATAGGTGTTCAAAGTGTGCTACTCGCAGCAAAGACAGGTTCACAAATCCTCCGTGTCCCAATGGTGTTTGCGGGCGCCGTGAACGTGTATTCAAGGGCTCAGACACCTGTCATGACTTCTGCCACTGGCTGATTACACCTCAACACAAGGGCATGGTGGTAATTGCTCACAATGCTAAGGCGTTCGATAGTCATTTCATTCTCAATCACTGTGTTGAAAATGGCATATTTCCATCCATTATATACAGCGGATCTAAAATTATGACAATGACTGTTGGAGAGGGAACAGACCTACGCTTTATTGACTCTTTGAATTTCTTACCCATGGCTTTAAAGAAATTACCCCAGGCTATGAACCTGGGGCAAGGGTTGATTAAGGGACAGTTTCCACATTTCCTTAACACTAAGAAAAACTGGCATCTTGTAATGCCCGCATACCCGGAACCACGCTTTTACGGTTTAGACCATATGAGTGTTAAAGACCGTGCAGAGTTCATGGATTGGTACAGAGATGTTAAGGACACCGAATTTGATTTCCAGAAGGAAATTTTGGCCTACACACGCTCAGATGTTTCAATCCTTCGCGAGGCATGCACGAAATTCCGTAAACTGATAGCAGAAGTGACAACTATCGAAGGGTCAGCAGTGCCCGGTGTTGATCCCTTTGCGCATGCTACCATAGCATCCAGTGCAATGCAGATAATAAGACAGCTAATGCTATACGAGGAACACGACGTCACACTGGTCGATGGTCGAAAGGGGGGTGGGGTTCTCAAAAGAGGCAATTGGTTGTTCAACGGGGAGCCTCTTGACGCCGACATGATTGCCGAGACAAAATTTGTCAAATCACCTATACCACAGATACCTGCCAGAGGGTATGGGAAACACACTAATGATAGTAACAAAGCCGTTGTGTGGTTGGAATGGGTAGCCCATAAAACGCAGCGAAAGATCCGTCATTCCAGAAATGGTGGCGAATACCGTATACCGGGTACCCGGTTCAGTGTAGACGGATACCATGAGGAGTCTCAGACAGTGTATGAATTTTTGGGGTGCCGTTTTCACGGCCACCACTGTATGAAAGACCGTCAGAAGATCTATGATCCTCGCACCAATTCAACATTAGAAAAGGTGTATCAACGCACAATGCTGAGACTACAGCAAATCCGTGGCAAGGGTCTCAACACGGTTGTCATGTGGGAATGTGAATTTGACAGTATGATGCGCTCGAACCAAGAGCTGCAAGAGTTTGCATCAAAATGCGATACAGTCACACCTTTGAAAATTCGCGAATCTTTTTTCGGCGGACGCGTTTCACCAGTGAAGCTTTTTCATGAGGCTGAAGCTGATGAAAAGATCTGTTATCTAGATGTGACCTCGTTATACCCCTTCATTAACCTCACAGGTCGTTACCCAACCAATCATTGTGCAATTATAACCAATCACGATGACATAGACTACTCCCTCCAGAGTTACTACGGCTTGGTGAAGCTGAAAGTCCTCCCACCCCGCAAACTTTATATACCTGTTTTACCGGTACGCTGTGGTGGTAAGCTTAATTTTCCGCTGTGTTCTAAGTGTTCAAGACTTGAGACACACCGACAGTGCAAGTGTTCTGAAACAGACAGAGCAATCACTGGCACATGGACTACTGAAGAGGTCAAGGCGGCCATGCATGCCGGTTATAAGATTGTTAAGATTTACGAAGTGTACCACTTTTCCGAGACAAGTACAGATCCTGGTGCTCACGGTAGTATTTTTGAAGAATATGTAAAAATGTTCCTCAAAGTAAAACAGGAGGCATCAGGTTACCCCACCTGGGTTGTTTCGGAAGCCGACAAAGATAAATACATCGAGTATTATCAAAACAAGCAGGGGATTTCTCTGGAGAAACACAAGATACATTACAATGCCTCCCTCAGACTTATTTCTAAACTTTATGCAAATTCTGCATGGGGAAAGTTTGTACAGAGGGCTAACATGAACCAGACAGTGTATGTCAAAAGTCGTGCAGATCTTGCAAAAGTGCGAAACGATCCTACTAAGAATGTTACAAATTTTCACATCATATCTGATGAGTACATTGTTCTGGAATTCAAGAATGCTGACTCTTTTGAGGAAGAGAGTACATTCACCAACGAGATCATAGGCACCTTTACAACATCTCTTGCCAGACTACACTTGCTTAAAATCTTGCAAAAGACAGGTAAAGACACGCTGTACTTTGATACCGACAGTGTCATTTACAGAGAGAAGAATGGTTGCAAAACTCTCGAAGTGGGTGACCTTTTAGGCGAGTTAACCAATGAGCTTCCTGAAGGTCAACATATTAAGACGTTCCTCTCGTCAGGTCCAAAGAGTTACTGCTATAAAATGAGTAACAACGAGTGTGTCACAAAAATCAAAGGGATTACTTTGAATTATACAAACAGTATGATAATCGACTTTGATGTGATGAAAGAAATTGTCACAGGCCGTCAGCAGATCATAAAGCTCCCAACCGCAAAGCAAATCACACGGGTGAAACATCTAGGGATCGTCTACAATAGGCCACAGTCAAAAGTTTTTAGAAAAGTCTTCACCAAACGTGTTATTCTGCCAGGTACTTTTGATACAGTGCCATACGGCTATTAGCATGTTCTGTAGAACTTTTATTTTCGCGTAGTCTGAGCAGCTGAGAGTGTGAATATTTAGGCGATCAAGTGTGTGCCGTAGTTTTTGCTGCTTAATATTAAAAAGGAGGCCAACTATTGAAAGAGAGTCACTATGTGTTTACATTGTCATAATAGCATAGCAGCATATCGTTCCATCTGCCCCATTAAGTCTTTTGCCAGCAGATATCATAATGAATCACCATAGCTGTATGGAGCCAATGACAAAAATAATTTTTGGCATACTTCCCTGGCCAACAGGTGGCATATTGCTCTGGTCACTTGGACACTGCCTGCCCCATACACAAGACATTTTCAACATATCTCTGACATATTCACAAGTCAAAGATGTTAGGTTTTTTGTTATTCATGATTAGTATGACCATCACCACATGGGCTTATGATTTCACCTGTGGTGCTGACAAGCCGAGAGAACTGTTCAACCTTTGTTCCTGCACATACAACGCGGCTGAGAGAAACGTATATGCCGACTGCTCAAGCTCTCCAGGCCTGCACAGGATCCCAACTTTTTCATCGCGACTGAAGACACTTCTCACGGCCGTTAACATGACAGGTTCTGAATTCTGTAAGACCAGGCCTCACACCACACGTCACAACATCCCGGGCAACCTGAGAACTGTAGAGATTTTGTGTGGACATGTCCATGGTGAGTATTTTTTAACTTTTAAAACATTTTACACGATACTACAGGCCTAAGCTTAGCTACAAGATAACCTTTTCATCTTTTACAGGAGGTACAGAACTTTTGCAATCAACACAAGTGTCTGCAAGTGTTGTGTTGACAACCCCCGAAGGGACTGTGAAACCAACAACTGTCCAAGACCCCCCTTCTTTAGCCAGCATCTCTACCACGCCTAACATCGAAGCTCCTCAAGTTGTAACAACACACTACAAGGCCAGCTCCAGCCGCAGCAGCAGCAGCCGTCACAGCACCACTAGCCTCCTCACAAGTCTGAGGCCGAGCACGCTGAGACCAAACACGCGCACCCCAACACATCACATGGCTAGTACACGGCGGCCAAGCACGCTGTCGTCAAGCCCACGGCTTCAAAGCACGCAACACCCAAGCACGCCGAGACCGACCACCATGGGCCCCGTCTCCCAGCTACCAAGCCCTCGGTATGCTAGCATCGTGCATCCTAGCACCAATACGCAAAGCATCCTCAGAAGTTCCAGTTATGCACGTGTCAACATGGCAACTGTCACAACCACTACTACACCAACCGCAGCGTTCGCATATGTGGCGAAAGATGCTAATTATACAAACCCTTCACAGAGCCCCAAGGATGCAAAGCTAGAACCAGTTAATCTCCCAGAAACTGGCAGTTTAAGAGACCCCGATGTGTTAGGACGCCGTGTTTTTTTCTCTCCGACGATGTCCCCAAACACCTGCCTGCTGGCGATCATAATTCTGTATGGTGTTGTTAAGGTATGACAATTTTCTGCAGTTTTCAGAAATTTGTAATTGCAGAGGTACTTAAGAAACATATTCAAAAATGGGGGAAAATTACTGTTTCATTCTTTTTCAGATGTGCATTAACATTTCAAAGAAGCGTTGGAAGACTCTCAACCGCACTGGCGGTAGGGCCATTTACAGACCTCGCACACCTAGCCCCCACACCTATTTTGATACAGGTACTATGGAGACATATGCAGGTGCCTGTGAGGGTGAAGTGTGCCTCACAACTTTCAGGTAAAAAAAGTGTGATTTTGTAGAGATATTTCTTTTATACGGCTGTTAACCGGAACATTTACGGTAATAATTTCAGGGTGTTCTGCACTGTATCAACAATTAAAAATGTCCTTGACACAAAAACTCCTTACAGGTATCTTTTTTAAAAAGTATAATTTTACCGTAAATCTGACTGTACAAGCAGAGCATCTACGGTAAATAATTTTCAACGTCTTGTACTGCGTAATTTTTTTCATGCGCAATTACAAAAAGGTGAGTCATGTGCAAAAAAAAACCCGGATTTCACCGTCAGATTAATCACATGCTTATGACTTTTTCTTCTAGAGACACGAGCGGGCAGAGGTAACAGAAATGTTTTTCCTGCAGCATTTTTTAGGACAGATTCTCATGATAACGACTACCGCGGCTTCAGTTACACTTCTCTACGAGTTTTCTTATGGATGCGGAAAAATGTTTAACAACGGTGACAGGGCGTGTGTATGTCATTACACCGACGGAGGGCGTCAAATTGTGGTAGACTGCAGAGGCCGACCCTCACTGATGGACAGCCCTTGGGAGGATTTCACAGAAATAGAACAGTCAAGAGTTGTAAAGATTGTGATGACAGGCACAGCTTTCTGTGCAAGGACAGCTCCACGCGTCATAGATCACGACGTCGATGTTGAGTGCGCCGTCGACGCTGGTACCCTGACCATGCAACATAGCCAGCTCGCGCCTACGTCAGTGCTTTCTCCGGCAGGCCTTACCCGAGACTCCGAGGCCCTGGACGTTGCAGGAGTAGTGGGTGGCATGTTAGCTCTGGCTATTGTGGTAGCAACCTGCGCAACATTCGTCATATGTCTCAGACGTGTATGTATTCCACGCAGTTTGTAAAAAGTCTATACCGTCAATTTTTAAATACCAAAATGTTTACACTGATATTCAAGGTTCTAAATAATGGTATTAATTTTTTGAAAAATTGCAGGGACACCCTGGTCTTACACGCATTCTCGAAACAGCTCTGCGTGGTCCTCTAGGAAGAGTTTTGGCCACCCGATTAGCCCCCAGAGCAGGAGATGCTAATACTCAGACGGTTGTTGATGCTGAGGGGGCTGAAGCTGCAGAACCCACATCTCCGTAAGTTTATTTTAGTGCTGATTTTAGCGATCGTCAAGCCTAAAATACATTTTTTGTGTTTTTATTTCACAAAAACCTTATTATTTTGACAGCTCTCTTGAAGACGGCGCAGAAAAGACCCTCCAGGATGCTGAAGTGTCGACCACTACCACAGCTCTCCCAGTCAAACCTGAACGGCATAGGCGCAACAGCAAGATGGTGCAAGAGGCTTCAAAGTTTGAGTGTGAGTCTGACGAACACATACCCCAGGAGGCATACCAGCGTGACAAGTACATCCAAGTTGATGAGGATATGGCGTTCAACTTTTACCGTCAGACATCGTCACAGTCTCGGACCCCGCCGCAGGCTCCGTCTCAGGCCCAGTCACAGCCCCAGTCTCAGCCCCAGTCTCAGCCCCAGTCTCAGCCCCAGTCTCAGCCCCAGTTTCAGCCCCAGTCTCACTCCCAGTCTCACTCCCAGTCCTCCCTCGACGATAGTGGCCTGTTAGAGACGATCGTTTGAGACGCTCACATTCCTTGTGTGTTTATGTTGTAATATTATTTTTTACATTTTTGGGCTGTTTAAAATGTTTTTATAAGAAGTGTATATATTGGTTTTGCGGTCCGTCACACACGCCTTAATTTTTGGCTGTCTTAGGCCTTTATGACAACTGTCCAGTGTTTTGTATTTAAACGCCTAGGACATGTACATGTAACGCATCGGTGTGTGGAATAATTGCTAGGAGTATATATTCTGTGCTAAGTATGTAAAAATAAAATGTTTAATAATTTTTGTATGGCTTGTTAAAGTTGTGATGGTTTTAACAAGCTCTGTAAGACTGGAGTTTAATCTCTGTGAAAATCTTTTATTATACATCCTTGAAGAATTTTGTATTAGTTTGAAGTAATTTAGCATGTTGTATTAGCGTTAATATATGCTTTTTTCCATTTTATGCTACTGATTTTCAACTGATAACTTGTTTGACTACATGCGTAGTAAGGACGGCGTTTAATCTCTGCAAAATCTTTTATTATACATCCTTGGAGAATTTTGTATTAGATTGAGGTAGTTTTAACATGATGTATTTACATAAAGATGTGCTTTTTCCATTTTTATAAGGCTTTTTTTTAAAAAAACTAATTACTTTTTTTAGTGTCCTGATTATATGTGAAACGTTGCTAAGGCTTATACATGTGTGTGATAGTCTGTAACCGCTGCAATTGTTTTTGTTTTTAACTGTAATTATAGTGCAAAGCTCAGTGTATCAATGTATCATTTTTCTTTCATGTGGCTGCAAGAGTGCAGGAAATATAACATTTTTTGGAAAACTGTTTTTCCGCCTTGTACATTTCAAAAAGTGTGAAAAACATTTTTATTTAAATGCAATTTAGAGACGCGTTGTCACCTTTGATGACAGGGTGTATCTGAGGCGTTAAAAAAACAGTCAGGGGCGCCAGAACAGGATGCCGCGAGGCACAATGCCGCGTGGCACAATGCCGAGCGGCCCTAGAGGCCGAGCGGCACTAAGGGGCCGGCCGGTACAAAATGCCGCGGCGCGCGCCCCCCAAGAAGCAGGCGGCGTAGCCGCCTGCTTTTAGCAAGAGAGAGAGAGAGAGAGCGTATGGTCCCAGCTGGGGTGTGCTAGCGAGCTGGTGGGCTAGTGACCCAGTGCCACAATGACACAGTGGCTCAGTGAGCAAGTCTGCGAGGAAGCGATGGAATCAGTACTCTGGAGAACGATTGCGTGTTTTAAAAGATGGACGTTTTTAAACCTTGAAGATGACGATTGAAGGATTGAAAGAGTTTGAAAAGTGCTTGAAAGTGTTTGAAAGTGTAGGTGGTGTTTGAAACACTCTAATGAGTGACTGAACAAATGAGCCATGGTGATAAACCGAAAAATGACAGTTGTTATGAGAGTGTAGAATTCTGTCATACGAAGCTATCATAGATACATGATCAGCAGTACAGCTTGATGTGAGCGGGCCATATTCAGTCTCCAGCGTTTTTCATCATGTTGATAAGTTTTTGGAACACGACCATGTTTTCTCTTTTAGGACATAAACTTGCCAAGTGAGCATGGTCTTTCTTGCGCTATCTGTACCGTAATTAAACAGTTCAGTATCAACATGTATATATAACATGCTAAAAACAACCAGACAAGTTGATATACATTTGAAACACTACTGTAGCATCTAACAGTGTAGTGTATTTTTATTTATAAAAAAGGTGTTAGAAAAGATACTCAACATACAGAACTAAAAACTTTGTTTGCAGACTTTTGCAGCACTTTAAACATAATTGTGCTTAGCTAGGAATAAGAACAGGTTGTTATAACCTTGTACAAAATAAAAGAGGCATCTGACATATTATTGAAGAACCCCATTTTTGGAAATATAAATTCTCTTTTTAACTGTTAACATGTTTTAAAACATTAAACAGCCATAATTTACCACATTAATTTTTCCTTATTGACAATGAATGTACAGGTGACGTGCATGCACATTTAAAAACACTGGTCAGCTCTATTGTCTAAAAAGTCTTGCACTAAAAAATGCTATATGCCACGTGGGGTGTCTTGAAAACACGTGTTATGACCAAGTTTGCTGAGCAGGGGGAGGGCTCAATGCGGCTTGTGACCTACGGCTTGCACACGACTGCGTGGTTGATGGCAAATGTTTTTTGTCTCCACGCGTGTTTTGAACAAAACATGATGCGTGGAGAGGGTCACGCAGATTTTTGAAATACTGGCAATGTTCCGCAACAGGCTGTAATAAAATAACAACGTTAGCATAAAACGCAAAAAGACATTTTAACAGATGTTTCAAGACTGATGCGTGGTTGAGACCCTCTGCTGATGTGAGGTTACGGTTTGTGCGTGTGCGAGTGTTGTGAGAATGAGTGGATGCCCTCCCCAAGATGTTAAACCTGCAAAAATGTCACATTGTGTAAGCGTTCACTAATAACATATATAAGACACCATGACGTCGAAGGTTAGGCCAACCCCTCACATTTTTGTGAAGGTTTTTGCCAGGCTGGTCCTACCGGTAGAACGCCCCTTCTTGCTGGAAACATTACCCTTAACATCCTGGGGCACCATTTTTTTCATTATTTTTTTTGGTGAGACTTCAACGGGGTCCTCGTCGCCCTCTGTATCGGTAGTGTCGGACACTACAGATCGCTTCATGGGACGAGGGGGGCTGTCAGTGGAGCATGGTCTTTTCGGGGCCGCTTGCCACCCTGGCGGCTCAACGCAGGTTAATGGTTCGGTCATGTAGGCCGTTCCCTCTTCTATAAGAACATCATCATTTGCCACACTTACAGGTGGAGCAACAACATTCTGCAGGTTGTTATGCTTTGGCATCGGCATGCAGTGCCCGCACGTGGTGTGCGCTAGAGATGAGCGATGGGTCGCTGCACATCCCGGCAGGTCTTTGAGGCCAAACCAGCTGTCTTCCAAGAGCGGCAGGTATTTTTTCAGGCGTTCAAATTCGAAGTCGCTGAGGTTTATACCGCGTCTTGTTGGGTGCAGGGATTTTGGATTTTCGTTGGTGAAAAAATAGTGCCGGATGTCCAGCGATCCATAGGCCTTTTTGGCGACGACAAAAACGTTTTTGCCTACGTGGTGTTTAAGCTCGCCAGGGACAAAGTCCCTTTCGTCTTGCTCCTCCCCGTTGAGAACGCATGCCCCAGTGCTTGCATCAATCGGTTCGCTCTCATCGTCAAACATTGTGTCAACGGCGTCAGCAGTGGGAACCTGATCTTCTGGTTCATCATCACTGTTGACATCATTGCCCTGTAAAATAAACAAACAGGTTAAAAAGTGTCAAAATGGGCATGAAAAATGCTCGGGTTTTGTACAAACCGTTCATTAACTTTTCTAAAGGTTTAACTAAATAAACACTAAACAAAACTTAAAGACGTGCACATCCAGGCAAGTGTTTTTGTAGCACCGTACGCAGCTGTCAAAATACAGGGTCAGCACCCATTCAGCCATGAGGGTTCTCGTTAGTCCTGCAACCGTGTGCGTCTTTCTACATACATACATGTACACACATACACACGCGCATACATACATACACACATACATACTTACATACATACATACATACGTTTACATGCATATATGCGTAAATACGTACGTACCTACATATACACCTACATATATATGTATATACGCTTAAATACACACATACATACATGCCTACATGTATGCTCACACACACGCGCACACGCGGGAATACCCGGTGACAGATTGACAGACGGCCAGCCTGACAGATCAGGAGACATTTTAGGCCGCTGAGCCGGCCAGACTGTAGTATGAGATTAACAAGCATTGTCAGGCTTCAGATATACAGACAACTATGGTCAAAAGTCTTTTCAAACAGTTATAAAAAATTAGAAAACATTATAATTAAAAGTGTACTTACTTTTTTGACAACTTTGTTTAATTCTGACATCGCACACAGCAAATCTCTGGTCTGCTGCTTGTCCAGCACCACACCACGTCTTGTGGGAACAAGAACATATTCCTCGTCTTCAAGGACGTAATTGCGCAGATGGAGGCGCACTTTACCTTTATAACGTTGCAGTACCATGAATTTGCGAGACCCAAGCTCGCGGAACCACAAAAATTTCCCTCTGATGAGGGTTCCTGAATCGTTGTAAAACTGGCGGGCTTCGCCACTGGTACCTCTTGATACTTTTGACATGTTGAAAATTTTCGGTGTGTGTGCTGTGTGCGTGTCTCTCGAGAGAGCGAACTGGAAAGGATGCAGCGTGTAGGGGCGATCTAGGAAAACGCGTGCAAGTCCGGTGTAGGTCACTTGCCGGTGTGAAAAGGCTTGGGTGTTGGGCGTTCTCACGTTTTATACTCATTTTCGTCTTTGTCTTGGAGAAGGGGAGGTCTTCTGCACACCCTAGCCAATTGCACACCTTTTGAGTTGTACGCTCCCTAGGGGCGCCACCCTCAGCTCATGGGTCACAAGTCACATGCAACATATTGTCCAATGATGGGCCATATCTAAAAGGTTTAGGTTTCAAGACATGTACTGACAGGTCACCATCTTGTGTCATGAGATGAAAGAGTAGCAAAATAAAATAAATAAAATAATATAAAAGAAAAAGGACGTTGTTGAACTTTGTAACAGGCCACAGCGTTTAACACACCGCTATTTCCCTTTGGCCTTGTCAAGGAAATGCGTCTTAAACAAAAACACCCACACTTGCAGTCTTTTCAAACCTTTTATTACACAATTTGACTCAACACAGACATTAGCGTAGCGATTATGTCATTATTAGCTCGCATAAATCCTTGATAAATGTAACGCTGTTGTGAAAACATGAAATTACAACTTTGCGGTTAATTATAATTACTGTTACCACTTGCAGCATATAAAATCTTAATGCATTGTTTCAAAGAAATCTTAAAAACTTGTTAAAAGATTTTACATGTGAAAAATTGCTGCCAACTACAAGCTTACTACGCAGCAGATTTGTTAACAAAAACATGGTAAAGGCGAGGTTGCGGCTGTGACACACAATAACATGTCTTGGGTAAAAAAGGTCAGGGGCTGTTTTTACACATGTAGTACGCAGGAAAAAGTTCTTTTAACTGTAACACGTAGTTTTACAGTTTTAAACAGTGTCTAGGTGTAATTTAAAACAGTTACGCAATCTTTGACCAGTTCTTTTTAATTTGGGCAAGAGATTTCGGCGTCATTTTCCTTTTGGTTTTCGTTGTTGTCACACTTCGAGGAGACTTTGAAATGTACCCCTTTTTCGTAGCTAGAGAATGTTGAGGGGGCTTGGACTTGACGTTTTTCTTTTGCTTGGAATGGACCAGTTTCTTTAACTCCTCAGGAGTGATGCCCGGAGGTGTTACGGCCATGTGTGTGGACGTGTCAGTTTCTTTCCCTGTAACATCGTCTCTCGTCCTGATGCTGTCACTACTATCTTCGCTTGAACTTGTGGCGACATCTGTAGGAGAAGGGGTGTCTTTGTTTGATGCGCTATTTTCTTCCTGTTGTCTATCTGAACCTTCTGCCTGGTCATGGTCTTGTTTTTTTTCGGCCAGCTGATCAAGCATTCTTTGATAGCGCTCCCTTGGTAACACAATATGTTCTTCAGCCATTATTTTGCAAGGGCCATAAGTTTGCTCAAAACTGAATGAATCATGTGAGACACAGCATCAGGTTTTCTGATAACAGTCTGCAGTCTATCCCTGTGTGTTGTCTGGTCCTCAGCTATTGCTCTAATGACCCATCTATGCTTTCTCATTGCAGTTTTATAAGGTTCAGTAGGTCTAAGATTGTTGGTAAGGACATTTTTGGCTACTTCACCTATTGCCCTTATCTGATCTTTTTCAGCATGTTTTAGAAGCTCCTTAATCTGCTTCTTTGGTAAAGTTGCTACAGCTTGGAGAAATATGATATTTTCCTTGATCAAATTCATTTTTTAGGCAGGTAAAGAATTGTCTGATCCTGTGGAAAAATGTTTGTCTTTAATTTATAACGGTTATCAATATTAGCTGACAAGTCAACAACAAGATAACCGTAATTTTGGGCTGTTGCCAGATCGTAGCTAGCCATGAAATAAGGAACTTGTGTAGGCATGGTTTGAGATGCCAGAGTCTTAATTTGACGAGCACTGCGGTTGTTTCTGAACAGGCAGATATATTGCGAATTTAGCCCTATCTCTCGCACAGCCTTGCTAGCATGGTACATATTTTGCAAGGTTATGATACACGAGATGTGACAGTGGTGACAGAGCACGCAAACAATCTCAACCACGGCTTTGCCTAGAGCATTGTCCTCTAGACTGCTCATTTTATCATCCAGAACCAAAAGGGTTTCACCTTTTGTGTCCTGCCAAATTTGAACAAGTTCTTCTTTTGTCGGTATATCTGTCCTGAAATCGATCAGGTCCCCTAAGGCTGTCTCCAGTTCTTCATACTTATCTTGCCAGATAGAAAAGCAGTATATGATTTTGTTAACGTGCGGTTTGAACATTTCATCATGGTGCAGAAGGAGATTTTTCACAAAAAACGTTTTTCCAGCCTGGCTTGATCCCGAGACCAGTATGTTTTTTGGCAGTTCAAACCGTGTGAGTGAACCCTGGACACCGGTCATGATGTTAACTGTTTTGATGCTATGCCCAAAATGACTACACTTCATATACTGCTCTGTTTTTGTCTATCTTCAATGCCGCGGGGAACTTTGCAAAAATAATGAGAGTGGTCGGTCTTGTCAACTGTTTCTCAAATTTTACAGACACTCTCATGTTCCCGCTGCGTTTCAAGGGTATGACATCATCATTAGACCCAGTACTGGCCGGTTCTGCAAAAAACCTGTAAAAACTGTATCCCCCGGGATATTCAGCTCGGCTGATTGGATTGGCGCAGTCATTACCGTCAACACCGCACAACGTCTTGTAGGCGTCCATGTACAGGCTGTTTGAAGTGTCGAGGGTTGTCGCATACCGGGGTTGTATGGGCCCTTGTGAGAGGTCTTGACCATCAACAGTGACCTGTATGAAGTTTAGACTGCTGTGCTCAAAAAGGAAGGGGTTCTCCGTCAGTGTTCCGTGATTGGCAGAGTCTGACACAAACCCGCACACCATTTCAGCGGGCACTCGACCATTAAAGGGGTCATTGAACTCCCCTGAAAACACACCCCTAGCTAGGGTGAATTTTTTTACTTCTGTCTTTATGTAAGGGAAAATTGCGGGTCTTGACTGTAACAGTTCTGAGTGTGACAACGAAATAAGGGGGTCAACGTCAATCATTGCGACATCCAGGGATGCCTTGGTTATGACCACCTTAAATTTACCGGGTGTGTTGTTGGCTGCCATGAGGCAGAACTCTGGAGTGCTCGGATATAGTGTAAGGTTTAGTGGTACACCATTAGGAATGAAACGACCAACCTCTAAGATATCACTATACAAGTGCCCACACATGTCAACTTCTTTTGACTGTTTAAAATACTGCGCTCGCGTCTTCATGCCTACATTGTCAGATGTTTGCCAGTTAGGATCTCCCAACTCACCACCAGTGTCTTTGTAATACATAGCCATCTGGAGAGTGCCATTTTTCACGTCTTCTCCAGTGTATAACAAAGCTTTCATGTAAGCCAAATAGGGGTAGGACTGGTCTGAATGTGTGAGAACTTTGTTTTGCAGAGCAACATCCACTCTACTGAACATGGAGTGCATAAAGTTGTTAACAACTGTGACAGCAGCCACTGTTTTACCTTCAGTTTTTGTTTTCTTGTTTTCAGCTTTGTCTGCATCTTCAGCACTTTCATCGTCAGACTCATCTGAACTAGCATCAGGTAAAAATGCTGGCGGTTCTATGACATCACCATTGGTGCACACTATCTTGCATGTTACATTCAAAAGTGTAGACCTCAGATCAAGATAAGATGCACCATTGTTAGATACACTGAACTGGATAACTCCCTGGTTAGAATAGTCATTGATAGGGTAATAAGTTGAAGAATGTATTCTTCGTATACCCACATTTTGTAACGGTTTCTCAAAAATAGCAAGCTCCTCTGAATAACCAACATACGAATCTGACAAAACAGCCTGTGTCATGTTGACAAAATTACCTTTTCAGAAAACCCCTTAAAAAGATTTTTTATGACACCCTAAAGTTCTAATCGTCAAAAATGTCCTTGACTCTCTTGATCTTAGACTTGGTAGCAACAAGAGCGTTCTTCCTTGAGCTGTCTGTGTGTGTGGTGGTCCGTCTCTTGCGACTGCCCAGAGCTGAATGAGCATTTTTCTCTTTCTCAGCCTCTTTTGTGACCTCAACTTCCTCTCTAACAGCCTCAGAGAGGGCGCGTCTTCTCTCAGCCTCATTAGGATCAACAACTTCCAGTTTGTTTGTCCTTTCACCATTTTTAGTTGTACCATCACTCTTACGAGTATTAACAAGTACTAGGTGACCTCTTCCTGCTTTTGCTTTCTTGAAAACTGTACAGTTAACACGTGTGTTGAACATGAGGGGCTTGTCACGCCCTTCGGCCTGCTTCTTAAAGTGGTCGAGGAAAGCTTTGTAGTCTCCTCCACCATCTGTAGAATAGTAATGTGTGTTGTAAGCCATAATGAAAGTTTTCTTCTTAAGAGACTTCTGTTAGATGCAGTGTGCACGACACGTGTCCGGGAGTGAATGATGGTGCCCTCCCTTGACTATCTGTTAAATAGATGTCAACAGTATCAAGGATGTCCTGTGTCAACCTTACATAGCGTGGAGTGTCAAAGGTCACCGGGGACCCCTCCTGAAGTTCCTTAGTGAATATCCTGTTGAGGATAGGTTGTAGAGCTGTGTTAACAATGCTAGGTTCACATGTCCTACTGTTAATAGTGATGTAATCTGTCTTATACTCGTCCGTAAATTTTGGGAGACTGATGTCAAGAATGGCAAGGCTCCACTCCCCACTTTGCTGTAGATTGAGACGCTTGGGCAACCTGACCCTGAAGGCTACTGCCATATTATCTGTAAAATATTCATTGCTCTGATGGCTTGAAACGTAAATATACATTTTTTATTTGGACTTCCCTGTGTAGGTTTTAATGTTGGCTGTAGGTATGTATGTGTCGAACTTGTCCGAATAGCCGTACCAGTTCACAAGGCTGAATTTTTTACCGTTGACTGTCTTTGTTGATAAGACCTTGTTGATTTTATACTCTATATCTTCAGGACGTTTCACATGTACTTTCTGAAGCTCCTGGTCATAGAAAGAGCCCTTGATGACATCATCTGACAGATCCTTCACTTTGTAACGTGGGGGGTGCGAGGGTATCCTGTTACAGATTTGGAAAATCTCCTCTGAGAAGCTCTCCAGATATCCTCTTTTAAAAGGCGTCTGAGCACGACTTAACCTCACCAGGTCTCCAATTTCGAATGAGAAACTGACATGCTGTTTGGCCCTTTTATTAAGGATAGGTACATATACTTTTTCATACAGGTCTTGAGAATTTTCTTGGTTAACCGTGGCTGGAGTCATGTGTATTGAGCCGTGTACTGTGTTGTTGTAGGAGTGTACAATGTCATCAATTATGTCAATGAAGTTGAATGTCTGGTTTTCATAAAAATATTTGTAGAGACGGTTTTCAATTGTTCTGCTGACTCTCTCAGCATAGGAGGCCTTGTGTACACCATATGCAATCATGTGTGACACACCATAGTTGTGTAACAGCTCTTGAAATGGGGCACCTAAAAACTCCTTTCCTTGATCAGTCCTAAGAGTTTCAGGGTGTCTGCCCTGATGTAAAATTTCTTTGTATGCTTTTGCTGTCTCAGCAGATGTTTTTGTTTTGAGGGGCCTTACCCACAAAAATCTTGAAAACAGGTCTATGCAGACAAGTAAGTATTTAAACCCCTTGTTGTAGTTTGACAAATCTGACATTTGTACCAGATCAGCATCCCATTGCATGTCCATGTAATCAACAATAATGGCCTCTGTAGGGAACTTGCGTGGTGGCGTGGTGTGTATTGTGTGAGTTGTCTGACGATCCAGCCATGCCTTAACTGTAGCGTAATCAATTTCAGACGGTTTATCCCTCCTGTCTCGGACATATTGCCAAAGTTTCACGGCACCATAGAAGCTAGCTGGACTGCCTGGCTGGTAGTATATCTCAGACAAATACTGGTCCACATCATTATGTTTGCTCATGTTGAAATTTTTACACACCCTGCACGCCTCCGATATGATATGCTGGTTGGTTGGTGACAACTTTTTTTGACATGGATTTCAGTTTCGGGTTTGGGAGCACAGCCCCTACGCTTGTGGACAGCAAAACGAGCCAGGTCTCTGAACTGTTACCTAGAGAGATGTTTATGATGGCACTGATCACAACTGTGAATATCACCAGCGTTTGGCATAAAAAGACAATCTCACTTTTAGGCATATGTTTACCCAAAACGATCCACCTTTCGCCTGACGCCGTAGATTGGTGCGAGTCCAGTCTGGAGGTTGTGTGCTCATCCATGGTTACCGTGACAATGACTAGCATCATGTTCTCCTTGATATTATATGGAATGTTTTTATGTGTCACGTGACATATGATGTTGTGTAACACATAAAGAGGTGTTCTGTCATATATCGAAGCTATCTCTAGCATCATTGGTAACCATGCTGAGATTTCATGTGTTAAAGGCTATCAAATGAAACAACAAGTAAAAAGTTTTGTCTTTTAAGACCTATAACTCTTTTATTAAAAGCACAAAAGTATATACAGCATGTTTTTACACCTCCTAAAAGCAAAAACCAAACATAAAACAAACAGTTGTTGGAAAACAAATAGAACCTGTTTGAAAAAGTCAATAGAACTGTTTTGAGGGATTGCATTCTGGACACATCATAGCACCCTGCTGGTTTTGGTGGTCTTCGCGTAAATAACATGGTATAGTAGAACTCAGTTCGGGAATCAGAGCATCTATTTCACACATTTTTCCAACCATAATGTTAAACTGGTCAAGGTTCAAAACTATCCCTTCATCAACACATAAGCCATATACATCTTCATAAATTTCTTCATACTTAGTGAAATGTATCTTGTCTGATGTAGATAATGTTTCAACAAAATAATATGCCCCCAGATGAAAATGGTAGTCCACTCCAATAGAGTTTCTGATCATGTCAGCAGCTTGTACAAGCATGCTATACCTTTGCAGTGGTAGGCTGACACTGTCACAGTCTTCATACATGTCATCTTGCTGTAAAAAAATGAAAAACACACTTTTTAGTATTTTTACAGTTGTTCCAAACATTAAAACCGTTGTAAAATGAGGGTTTGTTAACAATCACATACCTGCATAGCCATTATGTCAACCTTCACTTCACCGTCATTAATGAGTACTTTAAGGAGTACTCCATCACCTAGGTGTGTTGAAAACCTTTCTCCATTTGACAGTTCAGGTATCATGCTAGCCAGGTCCTTGTAATCCTTCTGAATGATCTGAAATAGCCTTGCCACTCCCTTTATGTTGTGCTGCTGTATCAACATCTCCACAAACTCTGAAGCCTGGTCTTCGGGATTTTCCATGTATAACAGGGTTAGATAAGCTGACATGTTCAGTTCTCTTTCATTTTTCAAACGTTCTGCAACTTCAATTCCATCTATTGTACCAGTGATCACTGCCATATACTTTCTTAGAATATCCATGGTTAGAAATAGCTGATGTCTGTACTGTCTTCGGGGTAAAAATGAATGCTAGCTCCTAACCTTAACGTATTTCTCTAAAATAGGCGCCATCTATACTCTAAACAGATTGGTTAGCATCATGTTGCTATGAGCTCATTGGGCGGTTTGAATATTTTCAAATATTAATGTCATAACGGCCATTGGCCATATACATCTCTCTTTTTGAAAAATTGAGGTGCTCCCTGAGAGATAATGATCATAGTTTATAAACCATACATGTACACCCTCCATTGTGGGTGATAATCGTGGACAATGCGAAAAAAATAATCCGAAAAATCATATATGCAATCAACATTGTTAGACACATAATCATGTCTTCGGTGTAAGGAGTAGTGTCCATCAATACCACACTTTGTCTTCCTGTATGCTTCCCAAGACACAACGTGTTTGGTGTGATCTGTTTCGCTATCTTCTTCATCATCACTAACATGATAGTCGGGGAATTCTTTAGGTTTCTGACGTCTTGTAAAACCATCCTTAGCGTCTTCTTCTTCGGAAGAGGATGAAAAAGGATCATCTGACCCATCTTCTTCATCATCACTAACATGATAGTCGGGGAATTCTTTAGGTTTCTGACATCTTGTAAAACCATCACTAGCGTCTTCTTCTTCTTCGGAAGAGGATGAAAAAGGATCATCTGACCGTGTGCTGGCTATACCATTAAAAGCAAAAGTCATCACATCTTTGATAACTGGTTCACGGCACAGGAATCTCACACTATATTCCGTTCCTTTAAAACATTGGTCACCACTCTCGTATTCTGCAAAATTTGCTTTACATTTGACCAGTGAAGCAAATTTGTCTGTGCTTTCATGAAGAATAAAATGGTGAACTTCACCATTTTGACATTCAGTATGTCCAACAAGTATCCAGCGGTAAAATGTCGCCATGATGCTGTCAGTAGAGCTCTTGAAATCCTAATGAACACCTTCCCTCCAAAACATGTCTAGACATGTTGAGGTTTACAGAACACTCCTCTACCACTGGTCATTTGCGCATGCTACACTTTCAAAGTATCACAAATATACCGCAGGGTGGCAGCACCTCACAGTGTGCGAGGGCGTGTGTGTGTGGTGGCAGCACCTCACAGTGCTTCACTGCTGCCACCTACAGGGTGACCTACTATACACGGTAAAGCACATACTACTTATATGAATTCGTAACTTTAAACAAAGAAGCTGACTCAAAATTTGTTTTGCTTTATTTGCACTAACCGGCCTCTGGCGACCTGTACATATTCGTTACTCTGCATTAACTTAAATGTGCTTTCGATCATAAATACGACTTATGATAATGCTCCATGAATTAGTTAATCCAGATAGATCCTCGTCAATTAATCGTGAAGGTGTGAACTGGGCTTAAGACTGAGCCATTATGTTAAAGTCCCTGTTATTAATAAGATAGAATCATTAATTTAAGGTATTTTATTAGTCATGAGAAATAGCCATCAGATTGTAGTCTGTTATTAATAAGATAGAATCATTAATTTAAGGTATTTTATTAGTCATGAGACATAGCCATCAGATTGTAGTCTGTTATTAATAAGATAGAATCATTGATTTAAGGTATTTTATTAGTCATGAGACAAAGCCATCAGATTGTAGTCTGTTATTAATGAGATAGAATCATTAATTTAAGGTATTTTATTAGTCATGAGACATAGCCATCAGATTGTAGTCTGTTATTAATGAGATAGAATCATTAATTTAAGGTATTTTATTAGTCATGAGATATAGCCATCAGATTTTAGTCTGTTATTAATAAGATAGAATCATTAATTTAAGGTATTTTATTAGTCATGAGACATAGCCATCAGATTGTAGTCTGTTATTAATGAGATAGAACCATTGATTTTATATATTTTATTAGTCATGAGACATAGCCATCAGATTGTAGTCTGTTATTAATAAGATAGAGTCATTAATTTAAGGTATTTTATTAGTCATGAGACATAGCCATCAGATTGTAGTCTGTTATTAATAAGATAGAATCATTAATTTAAGGTATTTTATTAGTCATGAGAAATAGCCATCAGATTGTAGTCTGTTATTAATAAGATAGAATCATTAATTTAAGGTATTTTATTAGTCATGAGACATAGCCATCAGATTGTAGTCTGTTATTAATGAGATAGAATCATTGATTTAAGGTATTTTATTAGTCATGAGAAATAGCCATCAGATTGTAGTCTGTTATTAATAAGATAGAATCATTAATTTAAGGTATTTTATTAGTCATGAGACATAGCCATCAGATTGTAGTCTGTTATTAATAAGATAGAATCATTGATTTAAGGTATTTTATTAGTCATGAGAAATAGCCATCAGATTGTAGTCTGTTATTAATGAGATAGAACCATTGATTTTATATATTTTATTAGTCATGAGACATAGCCATCAGATTGTAGTCTGTTATTAATGAGATAGAACCATTGATTTTATATATTTTATTAGTCATGAGACATAGCCATCAGATTGTAGTCTGTTATTAATGAGATAGAACCATTGATTTTATATATTTTATTAGTCATGAGACATAGCCATCAGATTGTAGTCTGTTATTAATAAGATAGAATCATTAATTTAAGGTATTTTATTAGTCATGAGACATAGCCATCAGATTGTAGTCCTGTTATTAATAAGATAGAATCATTAATTTAAGGTATTTTATTAGTCATGAGACATAGCCATCAGATTGTAGTCTGTTATTAATAAGATAGAATCATTAATTTAAGGTATTTTATTAGTCATGAGACATAGCCATCAGATTGTAGTCCTGTTATTAATGAGATAGAACCATTGATTTTATATATTTTATTAGTCATGAGACATAGCCATCAGATTGTAGTCCTGTTATTAATGAGATAGAATCATTAATTTAAGGTATTTTATTAGTCATGAGACATAGCCATCAGATTGTAGTCCTGTTATTAATGAGATAGAACCATTGATTTTATATATTTTATTAGTCATGAGACATAGCCATCAGATTGTAGTCCTGTTATTAATAAGATAGAATCATTAATTTAAGGTATTTTATTAGTCATGAGACATAGCCATCAGATTGTAGTCCTGTTATTAATAAGATAGAATCATTAATTTAAGGTATTTTATTAGTCATGAGACATAGCCATCAGATTGTAGTCCTGTTATTAATAAGATAGAATCATTAATTTAAGGTATTTTATTAGTCATGAGAAATAGCCATCAGATTGTAGTCTGTTATTAATAAGATAGAATCATTAATTTAAGGTATTTTATTAGTCATGAGACATAGCCATCAGATTGTAGTCTGTTATTAATAAGATAGAATCATTGATTTAAGGTATTTTATTAGTCATGAGACATAGCCATCAGATTGTAGTCTGTTATTAATGAGATAGAATCATTAATTTAAGGTATTTTATTAGTCATGAGACATAGCCATCAGATTGTAGTCTGTTATTAATGAGATAGAATCATTAATTTAAGGTATTTTATTAGTCATGAGATATAGCCATCAGATTTTAGTCTGTTATTAATAAGATAGAATCATTAATTTAAGGTATTTTATTAGTCATGAGACATAGCCATCAGATTGTAGTCTGTTATTAATGAGATAGAACCATTGATTTTATATATTTTATTAGTCATGAGACATAGCCATCAGATTGTAGTCTGTTATTAATAAGATAGAGTCATTAATTTAAGGTATTTTATTAGTCATGAGACATAGCCATCAGATTGTAGTCTGTTATTAATAAGATAGAATCATTAATTTAAGGTATTTTATTAGTCATGAGAAATAGCCATCAGATTGTAGTCTGTTATTAATAAGATAGAATCATTAATTTAAGGTATTTTATTAGTCATGAGACATAGCCATCAGATTGTAGTCTGTTATTAATAAGATAGAATCATTGATTTAAGGTATTTTATTAGTCATGAGAAATAGCCATCAGATTGTAGTCTGTTATTAATAAGATAGAATCATTAATTTAAGGTATTTTATTAGTCATGAGACATAGCCATCAGATTGTAGTCTGTTATTAATAAGATAGAATCATTGATTTAAGGTATTTTATTAGTCATGAGAAATAGCCATCAGATTGTAGTCTGTTATTAATGAGATAGAACCATTGATTTTATATATTTTATTAGTCATGAGACATAGCCATCAGATTGTAGTCTGTTATTAATGAGATAGAACCATTGATTTTATATATTTTATTAGTCATGAGACATAGCCATCAGATTGTAGTCTGTTATTAATGAGATAGAACCATTGATTTTATATATTTTATTAGTCATGAGACATAGCCATCAGATTGTAGTCTGTTATTAATAAGATAGAATCATTAATTTAAGGTATTTTATTAGTCATGAGACATAGCCATCAGATTGTAGTCTGTTATTAATAAGATAGAATCATTAATTTAAGGTATTTTATTAGTCATGAGACATAGCCATCAGATTGTAGTCCTGTTATTAATAAGATAGAATCATTAATTTAAGGTATTTTATTAGTCATGAGACATAGCCATCAGATTGTAGTCTGTTATTAATAAGATAGAATCATTAATTTAAGGTATTTTATTAGTCATGAGACATAGCCATCAGATTGTAGTCCTGTTATTAATGAGATAGAACCATTGATTTTATATATTTTATTAGTCATGAGACATAGCCATCAGATTGTAGTCCTGTTATTAATAAGATAGAATCATTAATTTAAGGTATTTTATTAGTCATGAGACATAGCCATCAGATTGTAGTCCTGTTATTAATGAGATAGAACCATTGATTTTATATATTTTATTAGTCATGAGACATAGCCATCAGATTGTAGTCCTGTTATTAATAAGATAGAATCATTAATTTAAGGTATTTTATTAGTCATGAGACATAGCCATCAGATTGTAGTCCTGTTATTAATAAGATAGAATCATTAATTTAAGGTATTTTATTAGTCATGAGACATAGCCATCAGATTGTAGTCCTGTTATTAATAAGATAGAATCATTAATTTAAGGTATTTTATTAGTCATGAGACATAGCCATCAGATTGTAGTCTGTTATTAATAAGATAGAATCATTAATTTAAGGTATTTTATTAGTCATGAGACATAGCCATCAGATTGTAGTCCTGTTATTAATAAGATAGAATCATTTATTTAAGGTATTTTATTAGTCATGAGACATAGCCATCAGATTGTAGTCTGTTATTAATAAGATAGAATCATTAATTTAAGGTATTTTATTAGTCATGAGACATAGCCATCAGATTTTAGTCTGTTATTAATAAGATAGAATCATTAATTTAAGGTATTTTATTAGTCATGAGACATAGCCATCAGATTGTAGTCTGTTATTAATAAGATAGAATCATTAATTTAAGGTATTTTATTAGTCATGAGACATAGCCATCGGATTTTAGTCTGTTATTAATAAGATAGAATCATTAATTTAAGGTATTTTATTAGTCATGAGACATAGCCATCAGATTGTAGTCTGTTATTAATGAGATAGAACCATTGATTTTATATATTTTATTAGTCATGAGACATAGCCATCAGATTGTAGTCTGTTATTAATGAGATAGAACCATTGATTTTATATATTTTATTAGTCATGAGACATAGCCATCAGATTGTAGTCTGTTATTAATAAGATAGAATCATTAATTTAAGGTATTTTATTAGTCATGAGACATAGCCATCAGATTGTAGTCCTGTTATTAATAAGATAGAAGCATTAATTTAAGGTATTTTATTAGTCATGAGACATAGCCATCAGATTGTAGTCCTGTTATTAATAAGATAGAATCATTAATTTAAGGTATTTTATTAGTCATGAGACATAGCCATCAGATTGTAGTCTGTTATTAATGAGATAGAATCATTAATTTAAGGTATTTTATTAGTCATGAGACATAGCCATCAGACTGTAGTCTGTTATTAATGAGATAGAATCATTAATTTAAGGTATTTTATTAGTCATGAGATATAGCCATCAGATTTTAGTCTGTTATTAATAAGATAGAATCATTAATTTAAGGTATTTTATTAGTCATGAGACATAGCCATCAGATTGTAGTCTGTTATTAATGAGATAGAACCATTGATTTTATATATTTTATTAGTCATGAGACATAGCCATCAGATTGTAGTCTGTTATTAATAAGATAGAGTCATTAATTTAAGGTATTTTATTAGTCATGAGACATAGCCATCAGATTGTAGTCTGTTATTAATAAGATAGAATCATTAATTTAAGGTATTTTATTAGTCATGAGAAATAGCCATCAGATTGTAGTCTGTTATTAATAAGATAGAATCATTAATTTAAGGTATTTTATTAGTCATGAGACATAGCCATCAGATTGTAGTCTGTTATTAATAAGATAGAATCATTGATTTAAGGTATTTTATTAGTCATGAGAAATAGCCATCAGATTGTAGTCTGTTATTAATAAGATAGAATCATTAATTTAAGGTATTTTATTAGTCATGAGACATAGCCATCAGATTGTAGTCTGTTATTAATAAGATAGAATCATTGATTTAAGGTATTTTATTAGTCATGAGAAATAGCCATCAGATTGTAGTCTGTTATTAATGAGATAGAACCATTGATTTTATATATTTTATTAGTCATGAGACATAGCCATCAGATTGTAGTCTGTTATTAATGAGATAGAACCATTGATTTTATATATTTTATTAGTCATGAGACATAGCCATCAGATTGTAGTCTGTTATTAATGAGATAGAACCATTGATTTTATATATTTTATTAGTCATGAGACATAGCCATCAGATTGTAGTCTGTTATTAATAAGATAGAATCATTAATTTAAGGTATTTTATTAGTCATGAGACATAGCCATCAGATTGTAGTCTGTTATTAATAAGATAGAATCATTAATTTAAGGTATTTTATTAGTCATGAGACATAGCCATCAGATTGTAGTCCTGTTATTAATAAGATAGAATCATTAATTTAAGGTATTTTATTAGTCATGAGACATAGCCATCAGATTGTAGTCTGTTATTAATAAGATAGAATCATTAATTTAAGGTATTTTATTAGTCATGAGACATAGCCATCAGATTGTAGTCCTGTTATTAATGAGATAGAACCATTGATTTTATATATTTTATTAGTCATGAGACATAGCCATCAGATTGTAGTCCTGTTATTAATAAGATAGAATCATTAATTTAAGGTATTTTATTAGTCATGAGACATAGCCATCAGATTGTAGTCCTGTTATTAATGAGATAGAACCATTGATTTTATATATTTTATTAGTCATGAGACATAGCCATCAGATTGTAGTCCTGTTATTAATAAGATAGAATCATTAATTTAAGGTATTTTATTAGTCATGAGACATAGCCATCAGATTGTAGTCCTGTTATTAATAAGATAGAATCATTAATTTAAGGTATTTTATTAGTCATGAGACATAGCCATCAGATTGTAGTCCTGTTATTAATAAGATAGAATCATTAATTTAAGGTATTTTATTAGTCATGAGACATAGCCATCAGATTGTAGTCTGTTATTAATAAGATAGAATCATTAATTTAAGGTATTTTATTAGTCATGAGACATAGCCATCAGATTGTAGTCCTGTTATTAATAAGATAGAATCATTTATTTAAGGTATTTTATTAGTCATGAGACATAGCCATCAGATTGTAGTCTGTTATTAATAAGATAGAATCATTAATTTAAGGTATTTTATTAGTCATGAGACATAGCCATCAGATTTTAGTCTGTTATTAATAAGATAGAATCATTAATTTAAGGTATTTTATTAGTCATGAGACATAGCCATCAGATTGTAGTCTGTTATTAATAAGATAGAATCATTAATTTAAGGTATTTTATTAGTCATGAGACATAGCCATCAGATTTTAGTCTGTTATTAATAAGATAGAATCATTAATTTAAGGTATTTTATTAGTCATGAGACATAGCCATCAGATTGTAGTCTGTTATTAATGAGATAGAACCATTGATTTTATATATTTTATTAGTCATGAGACATAGCCATCAGATTGTAGTCTGTTATTAATGAGATAGAACCATTGATTTTATATATTTTATTAGTCATGAGACATAGCCATCAGATTGTAGTCTGTTATTAATAAGATAGAATCATTAATTTAAGGTATTTTATTAGTCATGAGACATAGCCATCAGATTGTAGTCCTGTTATTAATAAGATAGAAGCATTAATTTAAGGTATTTTATTAGTCATGAGACATAGCCATCAGATTGTAGTCCTGTTATTAATAAGATAGAATCATTAATTTAAGGTATTTTATTAGTCATGAGACATAGCCATCAGATTGTAGTCCTGTTATTAATAAGATAGAATCATTAATTTAAGGTATTTTATTAGTCATGAGACATAGCCATCAGATTTTAGTCTGTTATTAATCAGATAGAATCATTAATTTAAGGTATTTTATTAGTCATGAGACATAGCCATCAGATTGTAGTCCTGTTATTAATGAGATAGAACCATTGATTTTATATATTTTATTAGTCATGAGACATAGCCATCAGATTGTAGTCCTGTTATTAATAAGATAGAATCATTAATTTAAGGTATTTTATTAGTCATGAGACATAGCCATCAGATTGTAGTCCTGTTATTAATAAGATAGAATCATTAATTTAAGGTATTTTATTAGTCATGAGACATAGCCATCAGATTGTAGTCTGTTATTAATAAGATAGAATCATTAATTTAAGGTATTTTATTAGTCATGAGACATAGCCATCAGATTGTAGTCTGTTATTAATAAGATAGAATCATTAATTTAAGGTATTTTATTAGTCATGAGACATAGCCATCAGATTGTAGTCCTGTTATTAATAAGATAGAATCATTAATTTAAGGTATTTTATTAGTCATGAGACATAGCCATCAGATTGTAGTCTGTTATTAATAAGATAGAATCATTAATTTAAGGTATTTTATTAGTCATGAGACATAGCCATCAGATTGTAGTCTGTTATTAATGAGATAGAATCATTAATTTAAGGTATTTTATTAGTCATGAGACATAGCCATCAGATTTTAGTCTGTTATTAATAAGATAGAATCATTAATTTAAGGTATTTTATTAGTCATGAGACATAGCCATCAGATTGTAGTCTGTTATTAATAAGATAGAATCATTAATTTAAGGTATTTTATTAGTCATGAGACATAGCCATCAGATTTTAGTCTGTTATTAATAAGATAGAATCATTAATTTAAGGTATTTTATTAGTCATGAGACATAGCCATCAGATTGTAGTCTGTTATTAATGAGATAGAACCATTGATTTTATATATTTTATTAGTCATGAGACATAGCCATCAGATTGTAGTCTGTTATTAATGAGATAGAACCATTGATTTTATATATTTTATTAGTCATGAGACATAGCCATCAGATTGTAGTCTGTTATTAATGAGATAGAACCATTGATTTTATATATTTTATTAGTCATGAGACATAGCCATCAGATTGTAGTCTGTTATTAATAAGATAGAATCATTAATTTAAGGTATTTTATTAGTCATGAGACATAGCCATCAGATTGTAGTCTGTTATTAATAAGATAGAATCATTGATTTAAGGTATTTTATTAGTCATGAGACATAGCCATCAGATTGTAGTCTGTTATTAATGAGATAGAATCATTAATTTAAGGTATTTTATTAGTCATGAGACATAGCCATCAGATTGTAGTCTGTTATTAATGAGATAGAATCATTAATTTAAGGTATTTTATTAGTCATGAGATATAGCCATCAGATTTTAGTCTGTTATTAATAAGATAGAATCATTAATTTAAGGTATTTTATTAGTCATGAGACATAGCCATCAGATTGTAGTCTGTTATTAATGAGATAGAACCATTGATTTTATATATTTTATTAGTCATGAGACATAGCCATCAGATTGTAGTCTGTTATTAATAAGATAGAGTCATTAATTTAAGGTATTTTATTAGTCATGAGACATAGCCATCAGATTGTAGTCTGTTATTAATGAGATAGAATCATTAATTTAAGGTATTTTATTAGTCATGAGAAATAGCCATCAGATTGTAGTCTGTTATTAATAAGATAGAATCATTAATTTAAGGTATTTTATTAGTCATGAGACATAGCCATCAGATTGTAGTCTGTTATTAATAAGATAGAATCATTGATTTAAGGTATTTTATTAGTCATGAGAAATAGCCATCAGATTGTAGTTTGTTATTAATAAGATAGAATCATTAATTTAAGGTATTTTATTAGTCATGAGACATAGCCATCAGATTGTAGTCTGTTATTAATAAGATAGAATCATTGATTTAAGGTATTTTATTAGTCATGAGAAATAGCCATCAGATTGTAGTCTGTTATTAATGAGATAGAACCATTGATTTTATATATTTTATTAGTCATGAGACATAGCCATCAGATTGTAGTCTGTTATTAATGAGATAGAACCATTGATTTTATATATTTTATTAGTCATGAGACATAGCCATCAGATTGTAGTCTGTTATTAATGAGATAGAACCATTGATTTTATATATTTTATTAGTCATGAGACATAGCCATCAGATTGTAGTCTGTTATTAATAAGATAGAATCATTAATTTAAGGTATTTTATTAGTCATGAGACATAGCCATCAGATTGTAGTCTGTTATTAATAAGATAGAATCATTAATTTAAGGTATTTTATTAGTCATGAGACATAGCCATCAGATTGTAGTCCTGTTATTAATAAGATAGAATCATTAATTTAAGGTATTTTATTAGTCATGAGACATAGCCATCAGATTGTAGTCTGTTATTAATAAGATAGAATCATTAATTTAAGGTATTTTATTAGTCATGAGACATAGCCATCAGATTGTAGTCCTGTTATTAATGAGATAGAACCATTGATTTTATATATTTTATTAGTCATGAGACATAGCCATCAGATTGTAGTCCTGTTATTAATAAGATAGAATCATTAATTTAAGGTATTTTATTAGTCATGAGACATAGCCATCAGATTGTAGTCTGTTATTAATGAGATAGAACCATTGATTTTATATATTTTATTAGTCATGAGACATAGCCATCAGATTGTAGTCTGTTATTAATAAGATAGAATCATTAATTTAAGGTATTTTATTAGTCATGAGACATAGCCATCAGATTGTAGTCTGTTATTAATAAGATAGAATCATTGATTTAAGGTATTTTATTAGTCATGAGACATAGCCATCAGATTGTAGTCTGTTATTAATGAGATAGAATCATTAATTTAAGGTATTTTATTAGTCATGAGACATAGCCATCAGATTGTAGTCTGTTATTAATGAGATAGAATCATTAATTTAAGGTATTTTATTAGTCATGAGATATAGCCATCAGATTTTAGTCTGTTATTAATAAGATAGAATCATTAATTTAAGGTATTTTATTAGTCATGAGACATAGCCATCAGATTGTAGTCTGTTATTAATGAGATAGAACCATTGATTTTATATATTTTATTAGTCATGAGACATAGCCATCAGATTGTAGTCTGTTATTAATAAGATAGAGTCATTAATTTAAGGTATTTTATTAGTCATGAGACATAGCCATCAGATTGTAGTCTGTTATTAATGAGATAGAATCATTAATTTAAGGTATTTTATTAGTCATGAGAAATAGCCATCAGATTGTAGTCTGTTATTAATAAGATAGAATCATTAATTTAAGGTATTTTATTAGTCATGAGACATAGCCATCAGATTGTAGTCTGTTATTAATAAGATAGAATCATTGATTTAAGGTATTTTATTAGTCATGAGAAATAGCCATCAGATTGTAGTCTGTTATTAATAAGATAGAATCATTAATTTAAGGTATTTTATTAGTCATGAGACATAGCCATCAGATTGTAGTCTGTTATTAATAAGATAGAATCATTGATTTAAGGTATTTTATTAGTCATGAGAAATAGCCATCAGATTGTAGTCTGTTATTAATGAGATAGAACCATTGATTTTATATATTTTATTAGTCATGAGACATAGCCATCAGATTGTAGTCTGTTATTAATGAGATAGAACCATTGATTTTATATATTTTATTAGTCATGAGACATAGCCATCAGATTGTAGTCTGTTATTAATGAGATAGAACCATTGATTTTATATATTTTATTAGTCATGAGACATAGCCATCAGATTGTAGTCTGTTATTAATAAGATAGAATCATTAATTTAAGGTATTTTATTAGTCATGAGACATAGCCATCAGATTGTAGTCTGTTATTAATAAGATAGAATCATTAATTTAAGGTATTTTATTAGTCATGAGACATAGCCATCAGATTGTAGTCCTGTTATTAATAAGATAGAATCATTAATTTAAGGTATTTTATTAGTCATGAGACATAGCCATCAGATTGTAGTCTGTTATTAATAAGATAGAATCATTAATTTAAGGTATTTTATTAGTCATGAGACATAGCCATCAGATTGTAGTCCTGTTATTAATGAGATAGAACCATTGATTTTATATATTTTATTAGTCATGAGACATAGCCATCAGATTGTAGTCCTGTTATTAATAAGATAGAATCATTAATTTAAGGTATTTTATTAGTCATGAGACATAGCCATCAGATTGTAGTCCTGTTATTAATGAGATAGAACCATTGATTTTATATATTTTATTAGTCATGAGACATAGCCATCAGATTGTAGTCCTGTTATTAATAAGATAGAATCATTAATTTAAGGTATTTTATTAGTCATGAGACATAGCCATCAGATTGTAGTCCTGTTATTAATAAGATAGAATCATTAATTTTATATATTTTATTAGTCATGAGACATAGCCATCAGATTGTAGTCCTGTTATTAATAAGATAGAATCATTAATTTAAGGTATTTTATTAGTCATGAGACATAGCCATCAGATTGTAGTCTGTTATTAATAAGATAGAATCATTAATTTAAGGTATTTTATTAGTCATGAGACATAGCCATCAGATTGTAGTCCTGTTATTAATAAGATAGAATCATTTATTTAAGGTATTTTATTAGTCATGAGACATAGCCATCAGATTGTAGTCTGTTATTAATAAGATAGAATCATTAATTTAAGGTATTTTATTAGTCATGAGACATAGCCATCAGATTTTAGTCTGTTATTAATAAGATAGAATCATTAATTTAAGGTATTTTATTAGTCATGAGACATAGCCATCAGATTGTAGTCTGTTATTAATAAGATAGAATCATTAATTTAAGGTATTTTATTAGTCATGAGACATAGCCATCAGATTTTAGTCTGTTATTAATAAGATAGAATCATTAATTTAAGGTATTTTATTAGTCATGAGACATAGCCATCAGATTGTAGTCTGTTATTAATGAGATAGAACCATTGATTTTATATATTTTATTAGTCATGAGACATAGCCATCAGATTGTAGTCTGTTATTAATGAGATAGAACCATTGATTTTATATATTTTATTAGTCATGAGACATAGCCATCAGATTGTAGTCTGTTATTAATAAGATAGAATCATTAATTTAAGGTATTTTATTAGTCATGAGACATAGCCATCAGATTGTAGTCCTGTTATTAATAAGATAGAAGCATTAATTTAAGGTATTTTATTAGTCATGAGACATAGCCATCAGATTGTAGTCCTGTTATTAATAAGATAGAATCATTAATTTAAGGTATTTTATTAGTCATGAGACATAGCCATCAGATTGTAGTCCTGTTATTAATAAGATAGAATCATTAATTTAAGGTATTTTATTAGTCATGAGACATAGCCATCAGATTTTAGTCTGTTATTAATAAGATAGAATCATTAATTTAAGGTATTTTATTAGTCATGAGACATAGCCATCAGATTGTAGTCCTGTTATTAATGAGATAGAACCATTGATTTTATATATTTTATTAGTCATGAGACATAGCCATCAGATTGTAGTCCTGTTATTAATAAGATAGAATCATTAATTTAAGGTATTTTATTAGTCATGAGACATAGCCATCAGATTGTAGTCCTGTTATTAATAAGATAGAATCATTAATTTAAGGTATTTTATTAGTCATGAGACATAGCCATCAGATTGTAGTCTGTTATTAATAAGATAGAATCATTAATTTAAGGTATTTTATTAGTCATGAGACATAGCCATCAGATTGTAGTCTGTTATTAATAAGATAGAATCATTAATTTAAGGTATTTTATTAGTCATGAGACATAGCCATCAGATTGTAGTCCTGTTATTAATAAGATAGAATCATTAATTTAAGGTATTTTATTAGTCATGAGACATAGCCATCAGATTGTAGTCTGTTATTAATAAGATAGAATCATTAATTTAAGGTATTTTATTAGTCATGAGACATAGCCATCAGATTGTAGTCTGTTATTAATGAGATAGAATCATTAATTTAAGGTATTTTATTAGTCATGAGACATAGCCATCAGATTTTAGTCTGTTATTAATAAGATAGAATCATTAATTTAAGGTATTTTATTAGTCATGAGACATAGCCATCAGATTGTAGTCTGTTATTAATAAGATAGAATCATTAATTTAAGGTATTTTATTAGTCATGAGACATAGCCATCAGATTTTAGTCTGTTATTAATAAGATAGAATCATTAATTTAAGGTATTTTATTAGTCATGAGACATAGCCATCAGATTGTAGTCTGTTATTAATGAGATAGAACCATTGATTTTATATATTTTATTAGTCATGAGACATAGCCATCAGATTGTAGTCTGTTATTAATGAGATAGAACCATTGATTTTATATATTTTATTAGTCATGAGACATAGCCATCAGATTGTAGTCTGTTATTAATAAGATAGAATCATTAATTTTATATATTTTATTAGTCATGAGACATAGCCATCAGATTGTAGTCTGTTATTAATGAGATAGAACCATTGATTTTATATATTTTATTAGTCATGAGACATAGCCATCAGATTGTAGTCTGTTATTAATGAGATAGAACCATTGATTTTATATATTTTATTAGTCATGAGACATAGCCATCAGATTGTAGTCTGTTATTAATGAGATAGAACCATTGATTTTATATATTTTATTAGTCATGAGACATAGCCATCAGATTGTAGTCTGTTATTAATAAGATAGAATCATTAATTTAAGGTATTTTATTAGTCATGAGACATAGCCATCAGATTGTAGTCTGTTATTAATAAGATAGAATCATTAATTTAAGGTATTTTATTAGTCATGAGACATAGCCATCAGATTGTAGTCCTGTTATTAATAAGATAGAATCATTAATTTAAGGTATTTTATTAGTCATGAGACATAGCCATCAGATTGTAGTCTGTTATTAATAAGATAGAATCATTAATTTAAGGTATTTTATTAGTCATGAGACATAGCCATCAGATTGTAGTCCTGTTATTAATAAGATAGAATCATTAATTTAAGGTATTTTATTAGTCATGAGACATAGCCATCAGATTGTAGTCTGTTATTAATAAGATAGAATCATTAATTTAAGGTATTTTATTAGTCATGAGACATAGCCATCAGATTGTAGTCTGTTATTAATGAGATAGAATCATTAATTTAAGGTATTTTATTAGTCATGAGACATAGCCATCAGATTGTAGTCTGTTATTAATGAGATAGAACCATTGATTTTATATATTTTATTAGTCATGAGACATAGCCATCAGATTGTAGTCTGTTATTAATGAGATAGAACCATTGATTTTATATATTTTATTAGTCATGAGACATAGCCATCAGATTGTAGTCTGTTATTAATTAGATAGAATCATTAATTTAAGGTATTTTATTAGTCATGAGACATAGCCATCAGATTGTAGTCTGTTATTAATGAGATAGAATCATTAATTTAAGGTATTTTATTAGTCATGAGACATAGCCATCAGATTGTAGTCCTGTTATTAATGAGATAGAATCATTAATTTTATATATTCTATTAGTCATGAGACATAGCCATCAGATTGTAGTCCTGTTATTAATGAGATAGAATCATTAATTTTATATATTTTATTAGTCATGAGACATAGCCATCAGATTGTAATCTGTTATTAATAAGATAGAATCATTAATTTTATATATTTTATTAGTCATGAGACATAGCCATCAGATTGTAATCTGTTATTAATAAGATAGAATCATTAATTTAAGGTATTTTATTAGTCATGGGACATAGCCATCAGATTGTAGTCTGTTATTAATGAGATAGAACCATTGATTTTATATATTTTGTTAGTCATGAGACATAGCCATCAGATTGTAGTCCTGTTATTAATAAGATAGAATCATTAATTTTATATATTTTATTAGTCATGAGACATAGCCATCAGATTGTAATCTGTTATTAATAAGATAGAATCATTAATTTAAGGTATTTTATTAGTCATGGTACATAGCCATCAGATTGTAGTCTGTTATTAATGAGATAGAACCATTGATTTTATATATTTTGTTAGTCATGAGACATAGCCATCAGATTGTAGTCCTGTTATTAATAAGATAGAATCATTAATTTTATATATTTTATTAGTCATGAGACATAGCCATCAGATTGTAGTCTGTTATTAATAAGATAGAATCATTAATTTAAGGTATTTTATTAGTCATGAGACATAGCCATCAGATTGTAGTCTGTTATTAATAAGATAGAATCATTAATTTAAGGTATTTTATTAGTCATGAGACATAGCCATCAGATTGTAGTCCTGTTATTAATAAGATAGAATCATTAATTTAAGGTATTTTATTAGTCATGAGACATAGCCATCAGATTGTAGTCTGTTATTAATAAGATAGAATCATTAATTTAAGGTATTTTATTAGTCATGAGACATAGCCATCAGATTGTAGTCTGTTATTAATAAGATAGAATCATTAATTTAAGGTATTTTATTAGTCATGAGACATAGCCATCAGATTGTAGTCCTGTTATTAATAAGATAGAATCATTAATTTTATATATTTTATTAGTCATGAGACATAGCCATCAGATTGTAGTCCTGTTATTAATAAGATAGAATCATTAATTTAAGGTATTTTATTAGTCATGAGACATAGCCATCAGATTGTAGTCTGTTATTAATAAGATAGAATCATTAATTTAAGGTATTTTATTAGTCATGAGACATAGCCATCAGATTGTAGTCCTGTTATTAATGAGATAGAACCATTGATTTTATATATTTTATTAGTCATGAGACATAGCCATCAGATTGTAGTCCTGTTATTAATGAGATAGAATCATTAATTTAAGGTATTTTATTAGTCATGAGACATAGCCATCAGATTGTAGTCCTGTTATTAATGAGATAGAACCATTGATTTTATATATTTTATTAGTCATGAGACATAGCCATCAGATTGTAGTCCTGTTATAAATAAGATAGAATCATTAATTTAAGGTATTTTATTAGTCATGAGACATAGCCATCAGATTGTAGTCCTGTTATTAATAAGATAGAATCATTAATTTAAGGTATTTTATTAGTCATGAGACATAGCCATCAGATTGTAGTCCTGTTATTAATAAGATAGAATCATTAATTTAAGGTATTTTATTAGTCATGAGACATAGCCATCAGATTGTAGTCTGTTATTAATAAGATAGAATCATTAATTTAAGGTATTTTATTAGTCATGAGACATAGCCATCAGATTGTAGTCCTGTTATTAATAAGATAGAATCATTAATTTAAGGTATTTTATTAGTCATGAGACATAGCCATCAGATTGTAGTCTGTTATTAATAAGATAGAATCATTAATTTAAGGTATTTTATTAGTCATGAGACATAGCCATCAGATTTTAGTCTGTTATTAATAAGATAGAATCATTAATTTAAGGTATTTTATTAGTCATGAGACATAGCCATCAGATTGTAGTCTGTTATTAATAAGATAGAATCATTAATTTAAGGTATTTTATTAGTCATGAGACATAGCCATCAGATTTTAGTCTGTTATTAATAAGATAGAATCATTAATTTAAGGTATTTTATTAGTCATGAGACATAGCCATCAGATTGTAGTCTGTTATTAATGAGATAGAACCATTGATTTTATATATTTTATTAGTCATGAGACATAGCCATCAGATTGTAGTCTGTTATTAATGAGATAGAACCATTGATTTTATATATTTTATTAGTCATGAGACATAGCCATCAGATTGTAGTCCTGTTATTAATAAGATAGAAGCATTAATTTAAGGTATTTTATTAGTCATGAGACATAGCCATCAGATTGTAGTCCTGTTATTAATAAGATAGAATCATTAATTTAAGGTATTTTATTAGTCATGAGACATAGCCATCAGATTTTAGTCTGTTATTAATAAGATAGAATCATTAATTTAAGGTATTTTATTAGTCATGAGACATAGCCATCAGATTGTAGTCCTGTTATTAATGAGATAGAACCATTGATTTTATATATTTTATTAGTCATGAGACATAGCCATCAGATTGTAGTCCTGTTATTAATAAGATAGAATCATTAATTTAAGGTATTTTATTAGTCATGAGACATAGCCATCAGATTGTAGTCCTGTTATTAATAAGATAGAATCATTAATTTAAGGTATTTTATTAGTCATGAGACATAGCCATCAGATTGTAGTCCTGTTATTAATAAGATAGAATCATTAATTTAAGGTATTTTATTAGTCATGAGACATAGCCATCAGATTGTAGTCTGTTATTAATAAGATAGAATCATTAATTTAAGGTATTTTATTAGTCATGAGACATAGCCATCAGATTGTAGTCCTGTTATTAATAAGATAGAATCATTAATTTAAGGTATTTTATTAGTCATGAGACATAGCCATCAGATTGTAGTCTGTTATTAATGAGATAGAATCATTAATTTAAGGTATTTTATTAGTCATGAGACATAGCCATCAGATTTTAGTCTGTTATTAATAAGATAGAATCATTAATTTAAGGTATTTTATTAGTCATGAGACATAGCCATCAGATTGTAGTCTGTTATTAATAAGATAGAATCATTAATTTAAGGTATTTTATTAGTCATGAGACATAGCCATCAGATTTTAGTCTGTTATTAATAAGATAGAATCATTAATTTAAGGTATTTTATTAGTCATGAGACATAGCCATCAGATTGTAGTCTGTTTTTAATGAGATAGAACCATTGATTTTATATATTTTATTAGTCATGAGACATAGCCATCAGATTGTAGTCTGTTATTAATGAGATAGAACCATTGATTTTATATATTTTATTAGTCATGAGACATAGCCATCAGATTGTAGTCTGTTATTAATAAGATAGAATCATTAATTTTATATATTTTATTAGTCATGAGACATAGCCATCAGATTGTAGTCTGTTATTAATGAGATAGAACCATTGATTTTATATATTTTATTAGTCATGAGACATAGCCATCAGATTGTAGTCTGTTATTAATGAGATAGAACCATTGATTTTATATATTTTATTAGTCATGAGACATAGCCATCAGATTGTAGTCTGTTATTAATGAGATAGAACCATTGATTTTATATATTTTATTAGTCATGAGACATAGCCATCAGATTGTAGTCCTGTTATTAATAAGATAGAAGCATTAATTTAAGGTATTTTATTAGTCATGAGACATAGCCATCAGATTGTAGTCCTGTTATTAATAAGATAGAATCATTAATTTAAGGTATTTTATTAGTCATGAGACATAGCCATCAGATTTTAGTCTGTTATTAATAAGATAGAATCATTAATTTAAGGTATTTTATTAGTCATGAGACATAGCCATCAGATTGTAGTCCTGTTATTAATGAGATAGAACCATTGATTTTATATATTTTATTAGTCATGAGACATAGCCATCAGATTGTAATCTGTTATTAATAAGATAGAATCATTAATTTAAGGTATTTTATTAGTCATGGTACATAGCCATCAGATTGTAGTCTGTTATTAATGAGATAGAACCATTGATTTTATATATTTTGTTAGTCATGAGACATAGCCATCAGATTGTAGTCCTGTTATTAATAAGATAGAATCATTAATTTTATATATTTTATTAGTAATGAGACATAGCCATCAGATTGTAGTCTGTTATTAATAAGATAGAATCATTAATTTAAGGTATTTTATTAGTCATGAGACATAGCCATCAGATTGTAGTCTGTTATTAATAAGATAGAATCATTAATTTAAGGTATTTTATTAGTCATGAGACATAGCCATCAGATTGTAGTCCTGTTATTAATAAGATAGAATCATTAATTTAAGGTATTTTATTAGTCATGAGACATAGCCATCAGATTGTAGTCTGTTATTAATAAGATAGAATCATTAATTTAAGGTATTTTATTAGTCATGAGACATAGCCATCAGATTGTAGTCTGTTATTAATAAGATAGAATCATTAATTTAAGGTATTTTATTAGTCATGAGACATAGCCATCAGATTGTAGTCCTGTTATTAATAAGATAGAATCATTAATTTTATATATTTTATTAGTCATGAGACATAGCCATCAGATTGTAGTCCTGTTATTAATAAGATAGAATCATTAATTTAAGGTATTTTATTAGTCATGAGACATAGCCATCAGATTGTAGTCTGTTATTAATAAGATAGAATCATTAATTTAAGGTATTTTATTAGTCATGAGACATAGCCATCAGATTGTAGTCCTGTTATTAATGAGATAGAACCATTGATTTTATATATTTTATTAGTCATGAGACATAGCCATCAGATTGTAGTCCTGTTATTAATGAGATAGAATCATTAATTTAAGGTATTTTATTAGTCATGAGACATAGCCATCAGATTGTAGTCCTGTTATTAATGAGATAGAACCATTGATTTTATATATTTTATTAGTCATGAGACATAGCCATCAGATTGTAGTCCTGTTATTAATAAGATAGAATCATTAATTTAAGGTATTTTATTAGTCATGAGACATAGCCATCAGATTGTAGTCCTGTTATTAATAAGATAGAATCATTAATTTAAGGTATTTTATTAGTCATGAGACATAGCCATCAGATTGTAGTCCTGTTATTAATAAGATAGAATCATTAATTTAAGGTATTTTATTAGTCATGAGACATAGCCATCAGATTGTAGTCTGTTATTAATAAGATAGAATCATTAATTTAAGGTATTTTATTAGTCATGAGACATAGCCATCAGATTGTAGTCCTGTTATTAATAAGATAGAATCATTAATTTAAGGTATTTTATTAGTCATGAGACATAGCCATCAGATTGTAGTCTGTTATTAATAAGATAGAATCATTAATTTAAGGTATTTTATTAGTCATGAGACATAGCCATCAGATTTTAGTCTGTTATTAATAAGATAGAATCATTAATTTAAGGTATTTTATTAGTCATGAGACATAGCCATCAGATTGTAGTCTGTTATTAATAAGATAGAATCATTAATTTAAGGTATTTTATTAGTCATGAGACATAGCCATCAGATTTTAGTCTGTTATTAATAAGATAGAATCATTAATTTAAGGTATTTTATTAGTCATGAGACATAGCCATCAGATTGTAGTCTGTTATTAATGAGATAGAACCATTGATTTTATATATTTTATTAGTCATGAGACATAGCCATCAGATTGTAGTCTGTTATTAATGAGATAGAACCATTGATTTTATATATTTTATTAGTCATGAGACATAGCCATCAGATTGTAGTCCTGTTATTAATAAGATAGAAGCATTAATTTAAGGTATTTTATTAGTCATGAGACATAGCCATCAGATTGTAGTCCTGTTATTAATAAGATAGAATCATTAATTTAAGGTATTTTATTAGTCATGAGACATAGCCATCAGATTTTAGTCTGTTATTAATAAGATAGAATCATTAATTTAAGGTATTTTATTAGTCATGAGACATAGCCATCAGATTGTAGTCCTGTTATTAATGAGATAGAACCATTGATTTTATATATTTTATTAGTCATGAGACATAGCCATCAGATTGTAGTCCTGTTATTAATAAGATAGAATCATTAATTTAAGGTATTTTATTAGTCATGAGACATAGCCATCAGATTGTAGTCCTGTTATTAATAAGATAGAATCATTAATTTAAGGTATTTTATTAGTCATGAGACATAGCCATCAGATTGTAGTCCTGTTATTAATAAGATAGAATCATTAATTTAAGGTATTTTATTAGTCATGAGACATAGCCATCAGATTGTAGTCTGTTATTAATAAGATAGAATCATTAATTTAAGGTATTTTATTAGTCATGAGACATAGCCATCAGATTGTAGTCCTGTTATTAATAAGATAGAATCATTAATTTAAGGTATTTTATTAGTCATGAGACATAGCCATCAGATTGTAGTCTGTTATTAATGAGATAGAATCATTAATTTAAGGTATTTTATTAGTCATGAGACATAGCCATCAGATTTTAGTCTGTTATTAATAAGATAGAATCATTAATTTAAGGTATTTTATTAGTCATGAGACATAGCCATCAGATTGTAGTCTGTTATTAATAAGATAGAATCATTAATTTAAGGTATTTTATTAGTCATGAGACATAGCCATCAGATTTTAGTCTGTTATTAATAAGATAGAATCATTAATTTAAGGTATTTTATTAGTCATGAGACATAGCCATCAGATTGTAGTCTGTTATTAATGAGATAGAACCATTGATTTTATATATTTTATTAGTCATGAGACATAGCCATCAGATTGTAGTCTGTTATTAATGAGATAGAACCATTGATTTTATATATTTTATTAGTCATGAGACATAGCCATCAGATTGTAGTCTGTTATTAATAAGATAGAATCATTAATTTTATATATTTTATTAGTCATGAGACATAGCCATCAGATTGTAGTCTGTTATTAATGAGATAGAACCATTGATTTTATATATTTTATTAGTCATGAGACATAGCCATCAGATTGTAGTCTGTTATTAATGAGATAGAACCATTGATTTTACATATTTTATTAGTCATGAGACATAGCCATCAGATTGTAGTCTGTTATTAATGAGATAGAACCATTGATTTTATATATTTTATTAGTCATGAGACATAGCCATCAGATTGTAGTCCTGTTATTAATAAGATAGAAGCATTAATTTAAGGTATTTTATTAGTCATGAGACATAGCCATCAGATTGTAGTCCTGTTATTAATAAGATAGAATCATTAATTTAAGGTATTTTATTAGTCATGAGACATAGCCATCAGATTGTAGTCCTGTTATTAATAAGATAGAATCATTAATTTAAGGTATTTTATTAGTCATGAGACATAGCCATCAGATTGTAGTCCTGTTATTAATAAGATAGAATCATTAATTTAAGGTATTTTATTAGTCATGAGACATAGCCATCAGATTGTAGTCTGTTATTAATAAGATAGAATCATTAATTTAAGGTATTTTATTAGTCATGAGACATAGCCATCAGATTGTAGTCCTGTTATTAATAAGATAGAATCATTAATTTAAGGTATTTTATTAGTCATGAGACATAGCCATCAGATTGTAGTCTGTTATTAATGAGATAGAATCATTAATTTAAGGTATTTTATTAGTCATGAGACATAGCCATCAGATTTTAGTCTGTTATTAATAAGATAGAATCATTAATTTAAGGTATTTTATTAGTCATGAGACATAGCCATCAGATTGTAGTCTGTTATTAATAAGATAGAATCATTAATTTAAGGTATTTTATTAGTCATGAGACATAGCCATCAGATTTTAGTCTGTTATTAATAAGATAGAATCATTAATTTAAGGTATTTTATTAGTCATGAGACATAGCCATCAGATTGTAGTCTGTTATTAATGAGATAGAACCATTGATTTTATATATTTTATTAGTCATGAGACATAGCCATCAGATTGTAGTCTGTTATTAATGAGATAGAACCATTGATTTTATATATTTTATTAGTCATGAGACATAGCCATCAGATTGTAGTCTGTTATTAATAAGATAGAATCATTAATTTTATATATTTTATTAGTCATGAGACATAGCCATCAGATTGTAGTCTGTTATTAATGAGATAGAACCATTGATTTTATATATTTTATTAGTCATGAGACATAGCCATCAGATTGTAGTCTGTTATTAATGAGATAGAACCATTGATTTTACATATTTTATTAGTCATGAGACATAGCCATCAGATTGTAGTCTGTTATTAATGAGATAGAACCATTGATTTTATATATTTTATTAGTCATGAGACATAGCCATCAGATTGTAGTCCTGTTATTAATAAGATAGAAGCATTAATTTAAGGTATTTTATTAGTCATGAGACATAGCCATCAGATTGTAGTCCTGTTATTAATAAGATAGAATCATTAATTTAAGGTATTTTATTAGTCATGAGACATAGCCATCAGATTTTAGTCTGTTATTAATAAGATAGAATCATTAATTTAAGGTATTTTATTAGTCATGAGACATAGCCATCAGATTGTAGTCCTGTTATTAATGAGATAGAACCATTGATTTTATATATTTTATTAGTCATGAGACATAGCCATCAGATTGTAGTCCTGTTATTAATAAGATAGAATCATTAATTTAAGGTATTTTATTAGTCATGAGACATAGCCATCAGATTGTAGTCCTGTTATTAATAAGATAGAATCATTAATTTAAGGTATTTTATTAGTCATGAGACATAGCCATCAGATTGTAGTCCTGTTATTAATAAGATAGAATCATTAATTTAAGGTATTTTATTAGTCATGAGACATAGCCATCAGATTGTAGTCTGTTATTAATAAGATAGAATCATTAATTTAAGGTATTTTATTAGTCATGAGACATAGCCATCAGATTGTAGTCCTGTTATTAATAAGATAGAATCATTAATTTAAGGTATTTTATTAGTCATGAGACATAGCCATCAGATTGTAGTCTGTTATTAATGAGATAGAATCATTAATTTAAGGTATTTTATTAGTCATGAGACATAGCCATCAGATTTTAGTCTGTTATTAATAAGATAGAATCATTAATTTAAGGTATTTTATTAGTCATGAGACATAGCCATCAGATTGTAGTCTGTTATTAATAAGATAGAATCATTAATTTAAGGTATTTTATTAGTCATGAGACATAGCCATCAGATTTTAGTCTGTTATTAATAAGATAGAATCATTAATTTAAGGTATTTTATTAGTCATGAGACATAGCCATCAGATTGTAGTCTGTTATTAATGAGATAGAACCATTGATTTTATATATTTTATTAGTCATGAGACATAGCCATCAGATTGTAGTCTGTTATTAATGAGATAGAACCATTGATTTTATATATTTTATTAGTCATGAGACATAGCCATCAGATTGTAGTCTGTTATTAATAAGATAGAATCATTAATTTTATATATTTTATTAGTCATGAGACATAGCCATCAGATTGTAGTCTGTTATTAATGAGATAGAACCATTGATTTTATATATTTTATTAGTCATGAGACATAGCCATCAGATTGTAGTCTGTTATTAATGAGATAGAACCATTGATTTTATATATTTTATTAGTCATGAGACATAGCCATCAGATTGTAGTCTGTTATTAATGAGATAGAACCATTGATTTTATATATTTTATTAGTCATGAGACATAGCCATCAGATTGTAGTCTGTTATTAATGAGATAGAACCATTGATTTTATATATTTTATTAGTCATGAGACATAGCCATCAGATTGTAGTCTGTTATTAATAAGATAGAATCATTAATTTAAGGTATTTTATTAGTCATGAGACATAGCCATCAGATTGTAGTCTGTTATTAATAAGATAGAATCATTAATTTAAGGTATTTTATTAGTCATGAGACATAGCCATCAGATTGTAGTCCTGTTATTAATAAGATAGAATCATTAATTTAAGGTATTTTATTAGTCATGAGACATAGCCATCAGATTGTAGTCTGTTATTAATAAGATAGAATCATTAATTTAAGGTATTTTATTAGTCATGAGACATAGCCATCAGATTGTAGTCCTGTTATTAATAAGATAGAATCATTAATTTAAGGTATTTTATTAGTCATGAGACATAGCCATCAGATTGTAGTCTGTTATTAATAAGATAGAATCATTAATTTAAGGTATTTTATTAGTCATGAGACATAGCCATCAGATTGTAGTCTGTTATTAATGAGATAGAATCATTAATTTAAGGTATTTTATTAGTCATGAGACATAGCCATCAGATTGTAGTCTGTTATTAATGAGATAGAATCATTAATTTAAGGTATTTTATTAGTCATGAGACATAGCCATCAGATTGTAGTCTGTTATTAATGAGATAGAACCATTGATTTTATATATTTTATTAGTCATGAGACATAGCCATCAGATTGTAGTCTGTTATTAATGAGATAGAACCATTGATTTTATATATTTTATTAGTCATGAGACATAGCCATCAGATTGTAGTCTGTTATTAATTAGATAGAATCATTAATTTAAGGTATTTTATTAGTCATGAGACATAGCCATCAGATTGTAGTCTGTTATTAATGAGATAGAATCATTAATTTAAGGTATTTTATTAGTCATGAGACATAGCCATCAGATTGTAGTCCTGTTATTAATGAGATAGAATCATTAATTTTATATATTCTATTAGTCATGAGACATAGCCATCAGATTGTAGTCTGTTATTAATGAGATAGAATCATTAATTTTATATATTTTATTAGTCATGAGACATAGCCATCAGATTGTAATCTGTTATTAATAAGATAGAATCATTAATTTTATATATTTTATTAGTCATGAGACATAGCCATCAGATTGTAATCTGTTATTAATAAGATAGAATCATTAATTTAAGGTATTTTATTAGTCATGGGACATAGCCATCAGATTGTAGTCTGTTATTAATGAGATAGAACCATTGATTTTATATATTTTGTTAGTCATGAGACATAGCCATCAGATTGTAGTCCTGTTATTAATAAGATAGAATCATTAATTTTATATATTTTATTAGTCATGAGACATAGCCATCAGATTGTAATCTGTTATTAATAAGATAGAATCATTAATTTAAGGTATTTTATTAGTCATGAGACATAGCCATCAGATTGTAGTCCTGTTATTTATAAGATAGAATCATTAATTTAAGGTATTTTATTAGTCATGAGACATAGCCATCAGATTGTAGTCTGTTATTAATGAGATAGAACCATTGATTTTATATATTTTGTTAGTCATGAGACATAGCCATCAGATTGTAGTCCTGTTATTAATAAGATAGAATCATTAATTTTATATATTTTATTAGTCATGAGACATAGCCATCAGATTGTAATCTGTTATTAATAAGATAGAATCATTAATTTAAGGTATTTTATTAGTCATGGTACATAGCCATCAGATTGTAGTCTGTTATTAATGAGATAGAACCATTGATTTTATATATTTTGTTAGTCATGAGACATAGCCATCAGATTGTAGTCCTGTTATTAATAAGATAGAATCATTAATTTTATATATTTTATTAGTCATGAGACATAGCCATCAGATTGTAGTCTGTTATTAATGAGATAGAACCATTGATTTTATATATTTTATTAGTCATGAGACATAGCCATCAGATTGTAGTCTGTTATTAATGAGATAGAACCATTGATTTTATATATTTTATTAGTCATGAGACATAGCCATCAGATTGTAGTCTGTTATTAATGAGATAGAACCATTGATTTTATATATTTTATTAGTCATGAGACATAGCCATCAGATTGTAGTCTGTTATTAATAAGATAGAATCATTAATTTAAGGTATTTTATTAGTCATGAGACATAGCCATCAGATTGTAGTCTGTTATTAATAAGATAGAATCATTAATTTAAGGTATTTTATTAGTCATGAGACATAGCCATCAGATTGTAGTCCTGTTATTAATAAGATAGAATCATTAATTTAAGGTATTTTATTAGTCATGAGACATAGCCATCAGATTGTAGTCTGTTATTAATGAGATAGAACCATTGATTTTATATATTTTGTTAGTCATGAGACATAGCCATCAGATTGTAGTCTGTTATTAATAAGATAGAATCATTAATTTTATATATTTTATTAGTCATGAGACATAGCCATCAGATTGTAGTCTGTTATTAATGAGATAGAACCATTGATTTTATATATTTTATTAGTCATGAGACATAGCCATCAGATTGTAGTCTGTTATTAATGAGATAGAACCATTGATTTTATATATTTTATTAGTCATGAGACATAGCCATCAGATTGTAGTCTGTTATTAATGAGATAGAACCATTGATTTTATATATTTTATTAGTCATGAGACATAGCCATCAGATTGTAGTCTGTTATTAATAAGATAGAATCATTAATTTAAGGTATTTTATTAGTCATGAGACATAGCCATCAGATTGTAGTCTGTTATTAATAAGATAGAATCATTAATTTAAGGTATTTTATTAGTCATGAGACATAGCCATCAGATTGTAGTCCTGTTATTAATAAGATAGAATCATTAATTTAAGGTATTTTATTAGTCATGAGACATAGCCATCAGATTGTAGTCTGTTATTAATAAGATAGAATCATTAATTTAAGGTATTTTATTAGTCATGAGACATAGCCATCAGATTGTAGTCTGTTATTAATAAGATAGAATCATTAATTTAAGGTATTTTATTAGTCATGAGACATAGCCATCAGATTGTAGTCCTGTTATTAATAAGATAGAATCATTAATTTAAGGTATTTTATTAGTCATGAGACATAGCCATCAGATTGTAGTCTGTTATTAATGAGATAGAATCATTAATTTAAGGTATTTTATTAGTCATGAGACATAGCCATCAGATTGTAGTCTGTTATTAATAAGATAGAATCATTAATTTTATATATTTTATTAGTCATGAGACATAGCCATCAGATTGTAGTCTGTTATTAATGAGATAGAACCATTGATTTTATATATTTTATTAGTCATGAGACATAGCCATCAGATTGTAGTCTGTTATTAATGAGATAGAACCATTGATTTTATATATTTTATTAGTCATGAGACATAGCCATCAGATTGTAGTCTGTTATTAATGAGATAGAACCATTGATTTTATATATTTTATTAGTCATGAGACATAGCCATCAGATTGTAGTCTGTTATTAATAAGATAGAATCATTAATTTAAGGTATTTTATTAGTCATGAGACATAGCCATCAGATTGTAGTCTGTTATTAATAAGATAGAACCATTGATTTTATATATTTTATTAGTCATGAGACATAGCCATCAGATTGTAGTCTGTTATTAATGAGATAGAACCATTGATTTTATATATTTTATTAGTCATGAGACATAGCCATCAGATTGTAGTCTGTTATTAATAAGATAGAATCATTAATTTAAGGTATTTTATTAGTCATGAGACATAGCCATCAGATTGTAGTCCTGTTATTAATAAGATAGAATCATTAATTTAAGGTATTTTATTAGTCATGAGACATAGCCATCAGATTGTAGTCTGTTATTAATGAGATAGAACCATTGATTTTATATATTTTGTTAGTCATGAGACATAGCCATCAGATTGTAGTCCTGTTATTAATAAGATAGAATCATTAATTTTATATATTTTATTAGTCATGAGACATAGCCATCAGATTGTAATCTGTTATTAATAAGATAGAATCATTAATTTAAGGTATTTTATTAGTCATGGTACATAGCCATCAGATTGTAGTCTGTTATTAATGAGATAGAACCATTGATTTTATATATTTTGTTAGTCATGAGACATAGCCATCAGATTGTAGTCCTGTTATTAATAAGATAGAATCATTAATTTTATATATTTTATTAGTCATGAGACATAGCCATCAGATTGTAGTCTGTTATTAATGAGATAGAACCATTGATTTTATATATTTTATTAGTCATGAGACATAGCCATCAGATTGTAGTCTGTTATTAATGAGATAGAACCATTGATTTTATATATTTTATTAGTCATGAGACATAGCCATCAGATTGTAGTCTGTTATTAATGAGATAGAACCATTGATTTTATATATTTTATTAGTCATGAGACATAGCCATCAGATTGTAGTCTGTTATTAATAAGATAGAATCATTAATTTAAGGTATTTTATTAGTCATGAGACATAGCCATCAGATTGTAGTCTGTTATTAATAAGATAGAATCATTAATTTAAGGTATTTTATTAGTCATGAGACATAGCCATTAGATTGTAGTCCTGTTATTAATAAGATAGAATCATTAATTTAAGGTATTTTATTAGTCATGAGACATAGCCATCAGATTGTAGTCTGTTATTAATAAGATAGAATCATTAATTTAAGGTATTTTATTAGTCATGAGACATAGCCATCAGATTGTAGTCTGTTATTAATAAGATAGAATCATTAATTTAAGGTATTTTATTAGTCATGAGACATAGCCATCAGATTGTAGTCCTGTTATTAATAAGATAGAATCATTAATTTAAGGTATTTTATTAGTCATGAGACATAGCCATCAGATTGTAGTCTGTTATTAATGAGATAGAATCATTAATTTAAGGTATTTTATTAGTCATGAGACATAGCCATCAGATTGTAGTCTGTTATTAATAAGATAGAATCATTAATTTTATATATTTTATTAGTCATGAGACATAGCCATCAGATTGTAGTCTGTTATTAATGAGATAGAACCATTGATTTTATATATTTTATTAGTCATGAGACATAGCCATCAGATTGTAGTCTGTTATTAATGAGATAGAACCATTGATTTTATATATTTTATTAGTCATGAGACATAGCCATCAGATTGTAGTCTGTTATTAATGAGATAGAACCATTGATTTTATATATTTTATTAGTCATGAGACATAGCCATCAGATTGTAGTCTGTTATTAATAAGATAGAATCATTAATTTAAGGTATTTTATTAGTCATGAGACATAGCCATCAGATTGTAGTCTGTTATTAATAAGATAGAATCATTAATTTAAGGTATTTTATTAGTCATGAGACATAGCCATCAGATTGTAGTCCTGTTATTAATAAGATAGAATCATTAATTTAAGGTATTTTATTAGTCATGAGACATAGCCATCAGATTGTAGTCTGTTATTAATAAGATAGAATCATTAATTTAAGGTATTTTATTAGTCATGAGACATAGCCATCAGATTGTAGTCCTGTTATTAATAAGATAGAATCATTAATTTAAGGTATTTTATTAGTCATGAGACATAGCCATCAGATTGTAGTCTGTTATTAATGAGATAGAACCATTGATTTTATATATTTTGTTAGTCATGAGACATAGCCATCAGATTGTAGTCTGTTATTAATAAGATAGAATCATTAATTTTATATATTTTATTAGTCATGAGACATAGCCATCAGATTGTAGTCTGTTATTAATGAGATAGAACCATTGATTTTATATATTTTATTAGTCATGAGACATAGCCATCAGATTGTAGTCTGTTATTAATGAGATAGAACCATTGATTTTATATATTTTATTAGTCATGAGACATAGCCATCAGATTGTAGTCTGTTATTAATGAGATAGAACCATTGATTTTATATATTTTATTAGTCATGAGACATAGCCATCAGATTGTAGTCTGTTATTAATAAGATAGAATCATTAATTTAAGGTATTTTATTAGTCATGAGACATAGCCATCAGATTGTAGTCTGTTATTAATAAGATAGAATCATTAATTTAAGGTATTTTATTAGTCATGAGACATAGCCATCAGATTGTAGTCCTGTTATTAATAAGATAGAATCATTAATTTAAGGTATTTTATTAGTCATGAGACATAGCCATCAGATTGTAGTCTGTTATTAATAAGATAGAATCATTAATTTAAGGTATTTTATTAGTCATGAGACATAGCCATCAGATTGTAGTCCTGTTATTAATAAGATAGAATCATTAATTTAAGGTATTTTATTAGTCATGAGACATAGCCATCAGATTGTAGTCTGTTATTAATGAGATAGAACCATTGATTTTATATATTTTGTTAGTCATGAGACATAGCCATCAGATTGTAGTCCTGTTATTAATAAGATAGAATCATTAATTTTATATATTTTATTAGTCATGAGACATAGCCATCAGATTGTAGTCTGTTATTAATAAGATAGAATCATTAATTTAAGGTATTTTATTAGTCATGAGACATAGCCATCAGATTGTAGTCTGTTATTAATAAGATAGAATCATTAATTTAAGGTATTTTATTAGTCATGAGACATAGCCATCAGATTGTAGTCTGTTATTAATAAGATAGAATCATTAATTTAAGGTATTTTATTAGTCATGAGACATAGCCATCAGATTGTAGTCCTGTTATTAATAAGATAGAATCATTAATTTAAGGTATTTTATTAGTCATGAGACATAGCCATCAGATTGTAGTCTGTTATTAATGAGATAGAATCATTAATTTAAGGTATTTTATTAGTCATGAGACATAGCCATCAGATTGTAGTCTGTTATTAATAAGATAGAATCATTAATTTTATATATTTTATTAGTCATGAGACATAGCCATCAGATTGTAGTCTGTTATTAATGAGATAGAACCATTGATTTTATATATTTTATTAGTCATGAGACATAGCCATCAGATTGTAGTCTGTTATTAATGAGATAGAACCATTGATTTTATATATTTTATTAGTCATGAGACATAGCCATCAGATTGTAGTCTGTTATTAATAAGATAGAATCATTAATTTAAGGTATTTTATTAGTCATGAGACATAGCCATCAGATTGTAGTCTGTTATTAATAAGATAGAATCATTAATTTAAGGTATTTTATTAGTCATGAGACATAGCCATCAGATTGTAGTCTGTTATTAATAAGATAGAATCATTAATTTAAGGTATTTTATTAGTCATGAGACATAGCCATCAGATTGTAGTCTGTTATTAATGAGATAGAACCATTGATTTTATATATTTTGTTAGTCATGAGACATAGCCATCAGATTGTAGTCTGTTATTAATAAGATAGAATCATTAATTTTATATATTTTATTAGTCATGAGACATAGCCATCAGATTGTAGTCTGTTATTAATGAGATAGAACCATTGATTTTATATATTTTATTAGTCATGAGACATAGCCATCAGATTGTAGTCTGTTATTAATGAGATAGAACCATTGATTTTATATATTTTATTAGTCATGAGACATAGCCATCAGATTGTAGTCTGTTATTAATGAGATAGAACCATTGATTTTATATATTTTATTAGTCATGAGACATAGCCATCAGATTGTAGTCTGTTATTAATAAGATAGAATCATTAATTTAAGGTATTTTATTAGTCATGAGACATAGCCATCAGATTGTAGTCTGTTATTAATAAGATAGAATCATTAATTTAAGGTATTTTATTAGTCATGAGACATAGCCATCAGATTGTAGTCCTGTTATTAATAAGATAGAATCATTAATTTAAGGTATTTTATTAGTCATGAGACATAGCCATCAGATTGTAGTCTGTTATTAATAAGATAGAATCATTAATTTAAGGTATTTTATTAGTCATGAGACATAGCCATCAGATTGTAGTCTGTTATTAATGAGATAGAATCATTAATTTAAGGTATTTTATTAGTCATGAGACATAGCCATCAGATTGTAGTCTGTTATTAATAAGATAGAATCATTAATTTTATATATTTTATTAGTCATGAGACATAGCCATCAGATTGTAGTCTGTTATTAATGAGATAGAACCATTGATTTTATATATTTTATTAGTCATGAGACATAGCCATCAGATTGTAGTCTGTTATTAATGAGATAGAACCATTGATTTTATATATTTTATTAGTCATGAGACATAGCCATCAGATTGTAGTCTGTTATTAATGAGATAGAACCATTGATTTTATATATTTTATTAGTCATGAGACATAGCCATCAGATTGTAGTCTGTTATTAATAAGATAGAATCATTAATTTAAGGTATTTTATTAGTCATGAGACATAGCCATCAGATTGTAGTCTGTTATTAATAAGATAGAATCATTAATTTAAGGTATTTTATTAGTCATGAGACATAGCCATCAGATTGTAGTCCTGTTATTAATAAGATAGAATCATTAATTTAAGGTATTTTATTAGTCATGAGACATAGCCATCAGATTGTAGTCTGTTATTAATAAGATAGAATCATTAATTTAAGGTATTTTATTAGTCATGAGACATAGCCATCAGATTGTAGTCCTGTTATTAATAAGATAGAATCATTAATTTAAGGTATTTTATTAGTCATGAGACATAGCCATCAGATTGTAGTCTGTTATTAATGAGATAGAACCATTGATTTTATATATTTTATTAGTCATGAGACATAGCCATCAGATTGTAGTCTGTTATTAATGAGATAGAACCATTGATTTTATATATTTTATTAGTCATGAGACATAGCCATCAGATTGTAGTCTGTTATTAATGAGATAGAACCATTGATTTTATATATTTTATTAGTCATGAGACATAGCCATCAGATTGTAGTCTGTTATTAATGAGATAGAACCATTGATTTTATATATTTTATTAGTCATGAGACATAGCAATCAGATTGTAGTCTGTTATTAATAAATGATGTTTACTAATGTGTAAACGGGGTTAACGCCCTCTTGGTCAAGGCAACATTCATTCCAGGCAATACCTTGATGGCCACCAGGGTCAAGTTATGTTCGCAGCCTCCACCAGGAACTGCCAGCTGGGCTAATCCAGTTGTCCCAGGTATATAAGGATCTCCCCCATGCTACTGGTCATTCGCTTCTTTCTACTAGACCAGCCTCATCTGCACTCAGCACCTGCCACATTACACTCCACTCATGCGAGCCTGAGCCGATGTTTCCTGTTTGCAGTGGTCAAGCAACACATCTCTAAGCCTGCTACAAGCCTGTTTCTGTTCAGCTGAGCCCCTATAGCTTCAACTTTAAGCCGTCTGAGCTATACTACACTACCAAATCTTCTGACCTTCATTCAGAAAAACGTGAGTGCACTTGTTTTAGTGTATACTTCTAATATGACAAGGTCTAAGAAGGCAAAAGCCCGCAGCTGTAATGTGTGTGGAGGAGCAGTCCGGGGCCATGATGGACATATAGGACCAGGAAAGTGCAGAGCTATACCTCCAATGGGGATGTTTGACATGCTGTCTGAGCAGGAATCTGATATTGATAATGTGAGCATTTGTGATTCACTTCAGAGACTCAATGTGGGAGCTGAGAGTGCAGCATCAAGGAGCGAATTTAGTGCTGGGGCTAGCAAGTTAGGTGGGCCTGTGATAGCCGAATCTTTACTGTGTAGCAGTACCAGACCACTTGACTCTGTTAGCTTGCCCTCAGCACAAGGCAACGGATCAGCTGAGGCTGTTTCCATGAGGTTGCCAAGTTCGGCAATAGGCGAGAGTGGCAAATTTGTCTCGTTCGCCAACAATCAAATGTGTGAGAGGGAGTACAGAGATTCTTGTATCTCTGAGGGCGCCCGCCCGAAGCAGTCATCAAATGTATATGACCACCCGGTCGATTTGCTTGTAGGCGAAGTACCCAGCCGGCCGGTTTGTTCACCCTTTAGGTCCGAACGTGATCCAGAGTACCTTTACATGAGACCAGACACAGTTGAGACCATAAGGCATCGAATATGTCACGATAGGCAAAGTAGCCATGATACGAGTAGACCAAATGCATACCATGAGTCAAGCTATAGGTCAGTCAGTCCGCCACCTCGTGGCGCTGGGCATGATCGAAGAGAACACCCATGTCGCAGTGAGAGAGTGTTAAATTCCCCCCCTCGGGGGTGTGAGCAAGATGCTAGGTTGCATAGCTTACGGTCGGTTGGTTCCCCCACCAGGGGGCGTGAGTGGCAAGCCAGGCCCATGCTGTAGCAGAAACGTAATTTCGATAAGTTAGGCAATACTTATGATGGTGACCGAGACGAACTGAGACAGCCCGAACCAAACCAGAACCCATGGTGGCTGAGGGAGATCCGTGATGGCAGCAGTGGCATGACCAGAGGACTTCCCAGAGAGAGGGAGCCAGGGCCCTACAGGCTAAGTGAGCGTTTCATCGCGGACCGGAGCAAAGCCGAGCATCCCCATCATCACCCTAGGTACCTGGAGAGCCCCCAGCTAGTATACAGACCCTCAGACTACCCAGAGCCAGGAACCAGCAGACATCCCACCCAGCTAGAAGCCCATTCCTGGACGGGTCACCACGACACCAGGGCGCCTAACAGCCCCATCCAGGGGGTAGAACACATCAGCAACCGTATCTGTGATGCGGCCTTATTGGGTGAGTTCATCGAGTTAAATGAACTACTGAACAATAACATTAATGACAATGATGAATTTAAAATTTATGTTGATAACCACGGCAATGTCAATATTAAGTGTCAGCGTTCCCGCAGAACCATATCAAACTCCTTTAAGTGGTTGGAGGCCTGGAGTCTGTATGAGATAATATTGTGTGGAGAGTACGGTTACACGGTCTTTAAAGAGATGGTCTCTTACCGCTTATTTATGATTACAATGTTTAATCGTTTTAAATTATCCTATGTATTGGGTTATGATGTACGCCATAGGCAAATCTTAAGCTGTAGACATTCATTCGCATTTGCCAGATTGAATCAAGAGTTATATGTCACTACCTTTGATGCTTCGGCATTACGAAATGTAACACGTTGCTCAAGGTGTTCATCCATTGAGCACAGTTTTTCTGAATGTCCCTTTCGTGGCCCTGGGCAGGGGGGAGACCTGCCAAAAGCCAAGAGAACTGACCAAGGCCCTGATGACAAGTGTCTCATGTTCCAGGAGAACAAGTGTAAAGCCGGAAAGGGTTGCCGTAGGAAACACATATGTCTCGTGTGCGGAGGGCCAGAGGGATTCAGCACTTGTGCGAAGTGTGCCAAATTGCGCCCTTTGCCCAGTGCAGTTTCTCAACATTAATTACTGGAGCCAGACGTTGCCAAAAATTGTAAACACAGATGAGGCAGAGCTTATTATGTGTCTTATAACCGAGGGAGTCCGAATTGGTCGCCCTCCAGCCAGCAACGTTGTGGTCAATCCTAACTGGCCGTCCGCACGCGAGTTTGCTCAGCAGGTTGGTGACATCATCGATACCGACTTGCATATGGGTAGGTTGTATGGCCCGTTCACAGACTCTCCGTTCGTGAACTATGTCATATCTCCCCTTGGAGCTTTCCTAAAAAGGGACAGCTCCAAGGTGCGTCTAATACATGACCTCTCGTATCCGGCAGTTGGCTCCGTTAATGCCAGTATTGATCCGGATGATTACTCTCTTCAATATACGTCTGTCGATGATGCAGTAGCCCTTTGCATTAAATATAAGCCAAAAATTCCTTTCTTAGCAAAAATTGACCTGAAGGATGCTTATAAGCATATTGCAGTCCACCCTGCAGACTGGCATCTGCTGGGGTTTCAATGGTCCGACAAAATTTTCTTTTCTAAGGTTCTTAATTTCGGCTTACGATCGGCTCCGGCACTGTTCGATGTATTTGCGCATATTTTAGAGCTTTTTATGGTATGTGAGGGGGTCACCATGGATATCGTCAGATACGTTGATGATTTCCTGGTGGTCTCTCCCACCCACCATGCGTGTGCTGATAACATCAGCAAAATGATTGAGGTTTGCGGATTGGCTGGTTTTAGAGTTCAGCCAAGCAAGGTCACCTCACCCAGTTCTGTCTTCGAGTTCCTTGGCATCATTATAGACTGTGAGACCAAAGTATTGCGTATCTCTGACGCCAGAGTGTGTGAGATTAAAGATATATTGGCTTCATGGCAGGGCGCTAGAGTGGGCACAAAGCGGAGTCTCTTAAGTCTAATTGGCAAGCTCGCTTTTGCAGCCCGTGTAGTGCGTTCTGGCCGTGCCTTATCGGACGGCTTATCGTCCTAACTAAGAAGGTCAAGTTCCTTCACTATAAAATTCGCCTTTCTGCTGAGGCCCGCAAAGACATTGTCTGGTGGGCAAAGTGTCTAGACACCCATAATGGAGTGTTTATGTATGACACTGATTGGTCCTCAGATGATGTCTTGCATGTCTATACAGATGCCAGTGACTATGGCTACGGAGGTCTTCTGGGGGACCAGTGGTTTGCTATGGTGTATGCTAGCGAATCTGCCTCCCTTCGGGAGCGCTCCATTAACTGGCGTGAGCTCCATGCAGCAGTCAAAGCTTTGGCCTCCTGGGGCGAGGCACTCAGTAGCAGGAAAGTTATTTTTCATATTGATAACTCCTCCGTCTGTTACATACTCACCAAACTTTACACTCCGGTTCAGGAGTTGCTTGAGATGGTACGCCAGTGGACCCTCGTGCTTGAGGCCAACAGCATTCTTAGTCGCATTGTCTACATTTCCACAGGTGATAATGTAGCTGCGGACAGGCTCAGCCGAGGTCAACTACATGAATTTCTAGCTGATGGTTTTTCAATGTCAGGTCGTGTATGGCCCGCAAAAGTTTCGTATTTTGGCACTACCATTTAACTGTATTTTACTGTTTCAGAATTGGATCGGCGAGCACAATCACTAGTTGCAACAGGGTTGGCGTTCAATTCACGTAAAGTCTACTGCACCGGTGTCAGGCATTACCTTAGATTCTGTCGTCAGTATCAGTTTGAACCACTTCATCTCACAGAGGTAACGGTATTACGTTTTATTGCCTATCTATCTACACTGTCTATTCTCGTTCGCTCCATTAAGGTATACTTAGCAGGAATAAAGTCATGGGTCATTGCATTAGGGGCCATGCCCCAGAATATCTATACAGTTCGGGTAAATTGGGCTCTCAAGTCTCTAGACAGGCGACATCCAGCACCAAGGTCAGCCGCACCTGTGTCTTATGCTATGTTAAAGCACTTATATGATACACTGCCTGATAATTACGAAAATATGATGATATTCACAGCCATGACCCTGGCTTTCTTTGCCTGCCTCAGAGCGTCCGAGTATACGTTTAATCCGCATGTATCTCCTCCCCTCCTAGCTTCACACATAAAGTTTTTTGAGCGGGCTGTCCCGCATTGCACACTGGAAGTAAGTTCATCCAAAACAAGCGTCAAGGGCTTTGGGGTAGTAGTCGGCTGTTCACAGACACATGTCTGTGCGCACTGTAATCTTAAAGCCTACCTGCCCCTCAGGCCGCTGGGTCTAGCTACCCCCTTGTTTTTGCACTCTGACAAGTCTCCACTGACGCATGAATCCCTTTCACGAGCTATGAAAGAGAGGTTCACTGCGATCGGTTATGACGCGTCTAATATTACGCCTCATTCTCTCAGGGCCGGCTCTGCTACAGAAGCAGCGCATAATAAATTACCTGACTCCTTTATTAAAAAGCTTGGCAGGTGGCGCTCTGGTGCTTATTCTAACTATATCAGGCCTTCAACTGCAGAGCTGGCCACTGCTGCAGCTAAACTCGCCGCAGGCTCGCATAGCACCCCACACTAACCGTTAATCCTCATTTCATATCTATCTCTCATAATTCACCTCTGTCTTATCTAACATTTAATAACTTGTGTTTGGGATTGCCTGCCATAGCATGCATCTGGGTGTCCACAAACACAAGCATGTAACATTCCTTTATGCCAATTAATAAATGTGGCAAATGTATCCATTTACCAAATCATGTGTTCTTGTTGTTCTTATGTGTTAAATGATGTTTACTAATGTGTAAACGGGGTTAACGCCCTCTTGGTCAAGGCAACATTCATTCCAGGCAATACCTTGATGGCCACCAGGGTCAAGTTATGTTCGCAGCCTCCACCAGGGACTGCCAGCTGGGCTAATCCAGTTGTCCCAGGTATATAAGGATCTCCCCCATGCTACTGGTCATTCGCTTCTTTCTACTCCCTCCCACCGTCCCCTTAAAATTCAAATTTTCCTTTCTTAAAAATTCCCAAATTGTCACATATAACCTTGTTTAATCTTGCTATATGTATTACCAATTATTATTAATGTGTCCCCATTAAGGGTGTCCACAAACATTATTATTATTAATGTGTCCCCATTAAGGGTGTCCACAAACATTACTTGTATTAATGTGTCCCCACTAAGGGTGTCCACAAACACAAGCATGTAACATTCCTTTATGCCAATTAATAAATGTGGCAAATGTATCCATTTACCAAATCATGTGTTCTTGTTGTTCTTATGTGTTAAGATAGAATCATTAATTTAAGGTATTTTATTAGTCATGAGACATAGCCATCAGATTGTAGTCTGTTATTAATGAGATAGAATCATTAATTTAAGGTATTTTATTAGTCATGAGACATAGCCATCAGATTGTAGTCCTGTTATTAATGAGATAGAATCATTAATTTTATATATTTTATTAGTCATGAGACATAGCCATCAGATTGTAGTCTGTTATTAATAAGATAGAATCATTATTTTATATATTTTATTAGTCATGAGACATAGCCATCAGATTGTAGTCTGTTATTAATAAGATAGAATCATTAATTTAAGGTATTTTATTAGTCATGGGACATAGCCATCAGATTGTAGTCTTTTATTAATGAGATAGAACCATTGATTTTATATATTTTATTAGTCATGAGACATAGCCATCAGATTGTAGTCCTGTTATTAATAAGATAGAATCATTAATTTTATATATTTTATTAGTCATGAGACATAGCCATCAGATTGTAGTCTGTTATTAATGAGATAGAATCATTAATTTAAGGTATTTTATTAGTCATGAGACATAGCCATCAGATTGTAGTCTGTTATTAATGAGATAGAATCATTAATTTAAGGTATTTTATTAGTCATGAGACATAGCCATCAGATTTTAGTCTGTTATTAATGAGATAGAATCATTAATTTAAGGTATTTTATTAGTCATGAGACATAGCCATCAGATTGTAGTCTGTTATTAATGAGATAGAATCATTAATTTAAGGTATTTTATTAGTCATGAGACATAGCCATCAGATTGTAGTCTGTTATTAATGAGATAGAATCATTAATTTAAGGTATTTTATTAGTCATGAGACATAGCCATCAGATTGTAGTCTGTTATTAATGAGATAGAATCATTAATTTAAGGTATTTTATTAGTCATGAGACATAGCCATCAGATTTTAGTCTGTTATTAATAAGATAGAATCATTAATTTAAGGTATTTTATTAGTCATGAGACATAGCCATCAGATTGTAGTCTGTTATTAATGAGATAGAATCATTAATTTAAGGTATTTTATTAGTCATGAGACATAGCCATCAGATTGTAGTCTGTTATTAATGAGATAGAATCATTAATTTAAGGTATTTTATTAGTCATGAGACATAGCCATCAGATTGTATTCTGTTATTAATAAGATAGAATCATTAATTTAAGGTATTTTATTAGTCATGAGACATAGCCATCAGATTGTATTCTGTTATTAATAAGATAGAATCATTAATTTAAGGTATTTTATTAGTCATGAGACATAGCCATCAGATTGTAGTCTGTTATTAATAAGATAGAATCATTAATTTAAGGTATTTTATTAGTCATGAGACATAGCCATCAGATTGTATTCTGTTATTAATAAGATAGAATCATTAATTTAAGGTATTTTATTAGTCATGAGACATAGCCATCAGATTGTATTCTGTTATTAATAAGATAGAATCATTAATTTAAGGTATTTTATTAGTCATGAGACATAGCCATCAGATTGTAGTCTGTTATTAATAAGATAGAATCATTAATTTAAGGTATTTTATTAGTCATGAGACATAGCCATCAGATTGTAGTCTGTTAATAATGAGATAGAATCATTAATTTAAGGTATTTTATTAGTCATGAGACATAGCCATCAGATTGTAGTCTGTTATTAATGAGATAGAATCATTAATTTAAGGTATTTTATTAGTCATGAGACATAGCCATCAGATTGTAGTCTGTTATTAATGAGATAGAATCATTAATTTAAGGTATTTTATTAGTCATGAGACATAGCCATCAGATTGTAGTCTGTTATTGATAAGATAGAATCATTAATTTAAGGTATTTTATTAGTCATGAGACATAGCCATCAGATTGTAGTCTGTTATTAATAAGATAGAATCATTAATTTAAGGTATTTTATTAGTCATGAGACATAGCCATCAGATTGTAGTCTGTTATTAATGAGATAGAATCATTAATTTAAGGTATTTTATTAGTCATGAGACATAGCCATCAGATTGTAGTCTGTTATTAATGAGATAGAATCATTAATTTAAGGTATTTTATTAGTCATGAGACATAGCCATCAGATTGTAGTCTGTTATTAATGAGATAGAATCATTAATTTAAGGTATTTTATTAGTCATGAGACATAGCCATCAGATTGTAGTCTGTTATTAATGAGATAGAATCATTAATTTAAGGTATTTTATTAGTCATGAGACATAGCCATCAGATTGTAGTCTGTTATTAATGAGATAGAATCATTAATTTAAGGTATTTTATTAGTCATGAGACATAGCCATCAGATTGTAGTCTGTTATTAATGAGATAGAATCATTAATTTAAGGTATTTTATTAGTCATGAGACATAGCCATCAGATTGTAGTCTGTTATTAATAAAATAGAATCATTAATTTAAGGTATTTTATTAGTCATGAGACATAGCCATCAGATTGTAGTCTGTTATTTATAAGATAGAATCATTAATTTAAGGTATTTTATTAGTCATGAGACATAGCCATCAGATTGTAGTCTGTTATTTATAAGATAGAATCATTAATTTAAGGTATTTTATTAGTCATGAGACATAGCCATCAGATTGTAGTCTGTTATTAATGAGATAGAATCATTAATTTAAGGTATTTTATTAGTCATGAGACATAGCCATCAGATTGTAGTCCTGTTATTAATGAGATAGAATCATTAATTTAAGGTATTTTATTAGTCATGAGACATAGCCATCAGATTGTAGTCTGTTATTAATGAGATAGAATCATTAATTTAAGGTATTTTATTAGTCATGAGACATAGCCATCAGATTGTAGTCTGTTATTAATGAAATAGAATCATTAATTTAAGGTATTTTATTAGTCATGAGACATAGCCATCAGATTTTAGTCTGTTATTAATAAGATAGAATCATTAATTTAAGGTATTTTATTAGTCATGAGACATAGCCATCAGATTGTAGTCTGTTATTAATGAGATAGAATCATTAATTTAAGGTATTTTATTAGTCATGAGACATAGCCATCAGATTGTAGTCTGTTATTAATAAGATAGAATCATTAATTTAAGGTATTTTATTAGTCATGAGACATAGCCATCAGATTGTAGTCTGTTATTAATGAGATAGAATCATTAATTTAAGGTATTTTATTAGTCATGAGACATAGCCATCAGATTTTAGTCTGTTATTAATAAGATAGAATCATTAATTTAAGGTATTTTATTAGTCATGAGACATAGCCATCAGATTGTAGTCTGTTATTAATGAGATAGAATCATTAATTTAAGGTATTTTATTAGTCATGAGACATAGCCATCAGATTGTATTCTGTTATTAATAAGATAGAATCATTAATTTAAGGTATTTTATTAGTCATGAGACATAGCCATCAGATTGTAGTCTGTTATTAATGAGATAGAATCATTAATTTAAGGTATTTTATTAGTCATGAGACATAGCCATCAGATTGTAGTCTGTTATTAATGAGATAGAATCATTAATTTAAGGTATTTTATTAGTCATGAGACATAGCCATCAGATTGTAGTCTGTTATTAATGAGATAGAATCATTAATTTAAGGTATTTTATTAGTCATGAGACATAGCCATCAGATTGTATTCTGTTATTAATAAGATAGAATCATTAATTTAAGGTATTTTATTAGTCATGAGACATAGCCATCAGATTGTAGTGTGTTATTAATGAGATAGAATCATTAATTTAAGGTATTTTATTAGTCATGAGACATAGCCATCAGATTGTAGTCTGTTATTAATGAGATAGAATCATTAATTTAAGGTATTTTATTAGTCATGAGACATAGCCATCAGATTGTAGTCTGTTATTAATGAGATAGAATCATTAATTTAAGGTATTTTATTAGTCATGAGACATAGCCATCAGATTGTAGTCTGTTATTAATGAGATAGAATCATTAATTTAAGGTATTTTATTAGTCATGAGACATAGCCATCAGATTTTAGTCTGTTATTAATGAGATAGAATCATTAATTTAAGGTATTTTATTAGTCATGAGACATAGCCATCAGATTGTAGTCTGTTATTAATGAGATAGAATCATTAATTTAAGGTATTTTATTAGTCATGAGACATTGCCATCAGATTTTAGTCTGTTATTAATAAGATAGAATCATTAATTTAAGGTATTTTATTAGTCATGAGACATAGCCATCAGATTGTAGTCTGTTATTAATAAGATAGAATCATTAATTTAAGGTATTTTATTAGTCATGAGACATAGCCATCAGATTGTAGTCTGTTATTAATAAGATAGAATCATTAATTTAAGGTATTTTATTAGTCATGAGACATAGCCATCAGATTGTAGTCTGTTATTAATGAGATAGAATCATTAATTTAAGGTATTTTATTAGTCATGAGACATAGCCATCAGATTTTAGTCTGTTATTAATAAGATAGAATCATTAATTTAAGGTATTTTATTAGTCATGAGACATAGCCATCAGATTGTAGTCTGTTATTAATAAGATAGAATCATTAATTTAAGGTATTTTATTAGTCATGAGACATAGCCATCAGATTGTAGTCTGTTATTAATAAGATAGAATCATTAATTTAAGGTATTTTATTAGTCATGAGACATAGCCATCAGATTGTAGTCCTGTTATTAATAAGATAGAATCATTAATTTAAGGTATTTTATTAGTCATGAGACATAGCCATCAGATTGTAGTCTGTTATTAATGAGATAGAATCATTAATTTAAGGTATTTTATTAGTCATGAGACATAGCCATCAGATTTTAGTCTGTTATTAATAAGATAGAATCATTAATTTAAGGTATTTTATTAGTCATGAGACATAGCCATCAGATTGTAGTCCTGTTATTAATAAGATAGAATCATTAATTTAAGGTATTTTATTAGTCATGAGACATAGCCATCAGATTGTAGTCTGTTATTAATGAGATAGAATCATTAATTTAAGGTATTTTATTAGTCATGAGACATAGCCATCAGATTTTAGTCTGTTATTAATAAGATAGAATCATTAATTTAAGGTATTTTATTAGTCATGAGACATAGCTATCAGATTGTAGTCTGTTATTAATGAGATAGAATCATTAATTTAAGGTATTTTATTAGTCATGAGACATAGCCATCAGATTTTAGTCTGTTATTAATAAGATAGAATCATTAATTTAAGGTATTTTATTAGTCATGAGACATAGCCATCAGATTGTAGTCTGTTATTAATGAGATAGAATCATTAATTTAAGGTATTTTATTAGTCATGAGACATAGCCATCAGATTGTAGTCTGTTATTAATAAGATAGAATCATTAATTTAAGGTATTTTATTAGTCATGAGACATAGCCATCAGATTGTAGTCTGTTATTAATGAGATAGAATCATTAATTTAAGGTATTTTATTAGTCATGAGACATAGCCATCAGATTTTAGTCTGTTATTAATAAGATAGAATCATTAATTTAAGGTATTTTATTAGTCATGAGACATAGCCATCAGATTGTAGTCTGTTATTAATGAGATAGAATCATTAATTTAAGGTATTTTATTAGTCATGAGACATAGCCATCAGATTGTAGTCTGTTATTAATAAGATAGAATCATTAATTTAAGGTATTTTATTAGTCATGAGACATAGCCATCAGATTGTAGTCTGTTATTAATAAGATAGAATCATTAATTTAAGGTATTTTATTAGTCATGAGACATAGCCATCAGATTGTAGTCTGTTATTAATAAGATAGAATCATTAATTTAAGGTATTTTATTAGTCATGAGACATAGCCATCAGATTGTAGTCTGTTATTAATAAGATAGAATCATTAATTTAAGGTATTTTATTAGTCATGAGACATAGCCATCAGATTGTAGTCTGTTATTTATAAGATAGAATCATTAATTTAAGGTATTTTATTAGTCATGAGACATAGCCATCAGATTGTAGTCTGTTATTAATGAGATAGAATCATTAATTTAAGGTATTTTATTAGTCATGAGACATAGCCATCAGATTGTAGTCTGTTATTAATGAGATAGAATCATTAATTTAAGGTATTTTATTAGTCATGAGACATAGCCATCAGATTGTAGTCTGTTATTAATAAGATAGAATCATTAATTTAAGGTATTTTATTAGTCATGAGACATAGCCATCAGATTGTAGTCTGTTATTAATAAGATAGAATCATTAATTTAAGGTATTTTATTAGTCATGAGACATAGCCATCAGATTGTAGTCTGTTATTTATAAGATAGAATCATTAATTTAAGGTATTTTATTAGTCATGAGACATAGCCATCAGATTGTAGTCTGTTATTAATGAGATAGAATCATTAATTTAAGGTATTTTATTAGTCATGAGACATAGCCATCAGATTGTAGTCTGTTATTAATAAGATAGAATCATTAATTTAAGGTATTTTATTAGTCATGAGACATAGCCATCAGATTGTAGTCTGTTATTAATGAGATAGAACCATTGATTTTATATATTTTATTAGTCATGAGACATAGCCATCAGATTGTAGTCTGTTATTAATGAGATAGAATCATTAATTTAAGGTATTTTATTAGTCATGAGACATAGCCATCAGATTGTAGTCTGTTATTAATGAGATAGAACCATTGATTTTATATATTTTATTAGTCATGAGACATAGCCATCAGATTGTAGTCTGTTATTAATGAGATAGAACCATTGATTTTATATATTTTATTAGTCATGAGACATAGCCATCAGATTGTAGTCTGTTATTAATGAGATAGAACCATTGATTTTATATATTTTATTAGTCATGAGACATAGCCATCAGATTGTAGTCTGTTATTAATGAGATAGAACCATTGATTTTATCTATTTTATTAGTCATGAGACATAGCCATCAGATTGAAGTCTGTTATTAATAAGATAGAACCATTGATTTAATATATTTTATTAATCATGAGACATCGCCATCAGATTGATGCCGTTTATTAGGTCTTTTATCAATTATAAGACGGAGCATTCAGACTGAAGTCATCTTCTCTCTACTAAGCTTTGTTGGTCGACCAGATTGACCTTTTGGTTTTTCTGTCAAAGGTGGATTCTCAGTAGTGCCAGTTGCAGGGACTTCTGTTGAAGATTCTACCAGGTTTCCATAAATGATGATTCTTCTTGCCTTAACCTCATCCACCTGCAACACACAAGAGAACTATGCTTTATACATGATAATTTCATGCCATTGAAGTATGTATTAGTTATATCCTGAATAGGAGGGAGTTTGGTTATATCCCGATGCCGAAGGCACGGGATATATCCAACAAAAATGTTAGTTAACTCTCGACTCTAAGGGATATAACTAACTTATATTCCATAAGGCATATTTACTATTTTGTTTGATTGTTTGTTTTGTTTTAGTGCACTCAGGAGGGAGTAACTAACATTTTCGTCGCTTATATCCCGCAAAAGAACAATAGAAAAGGTCACATGGTGGAGTATAAATTATGTTATACTTGTCAAAATAAATGTGAACCTTTCTTAAGGCTTTGCTATAGACCACTAAACCATCTGGGCTCTAAAGTTGTCTACTGGAAGCGATGTGATGATTGATGCTTAAACCAATCAGGTTACTTTATGACAGAAATTCAATTGCAGAGCAGTTTGTAGACTGGACAAGTCACACACTTGTAGTTGAAATTTCTCATGTCAAAATAAAAATTTTCTTATTACTATTGTAGCCTAGTTCTATGATCAGCTTACAGAATACTTCCTAACGATTTTTGTGCTGATTCTTGAAACTTGTGACATAACATACTTCATTTCTACAGGGTCTGTGCTGCCTGTAGAAGCAAAGTCTCTCAGTTATAATAAATTAGACTTTTGACAAAAAAGACTCTTACATCAAATTTCGAAAATGTCCCTGATTTTTTTTTTTTGCAATATACTACTCAAAATATGACACCATGCGGAATAGTTCATGGTATGTGTCACTATGACTCTTTTTATAAATATTTCTCTATATTTCTAAAAACTATTCTTGCTGCAGGGCTACAGTTGGAAATATAGATCCCTAAACTGATACCCCTGACTGCACGTGTACCATTCTTATGATATCACGATAATAAAAATATATCACCCTATCACATAGGCCTATATCAAAAACTGCATAACTCGTTAAACTAAATCCTGTTCTATGATATAAATTGCACAATACCTGGTAGGAGATGGCGATGATGAGACACATCAAAAGCACAAATGATATCTTGGTCATTTTGAAGAATGTTGACAGGTTCCTATGAATGGTTCTGCTGTCCTCTCGCTACCTATTTTATACAGCAGATTTTTTGTTTTGATATTGACGTTATTACAATGAATGTTTTCTAAATCAATATCAATATTTTGATTCAATCATATTAAGTCCTAAAATTACGATTTTACTTTATTAAAGGTAAATATAGTTGTTTATGATGAAAATAAGCACGTTTGTGTTCATTGCAACTGTTGAATAGTGCAAAGTAATTATTGAATCAACTGGGGTTCTTTAATTACCAATTTTGTGATTTTTAATTAATTTGTATTATTATTGTTACTTTTTATGTATTATATTTTGTTGAGCAGTAAAATAGCATTACACAAATGGATTTCAATGCGCTAAACCAGGTAATCTAAATAATTAATTCACCCTCCCCCCCCAAAAAAAAAACCCCCATTATTCATGAATAACCATTACATTTCAGTTTTCTCATCTCATCATTCAAATGTTTCCACTATTGGCAGATGATATGCTTCCTGAAATTTCATTTCATTTGAACACCCATCAACACATCACTGAACTACACTGAAAATGAAAACCTCACAAGACAATGCATAACTGATGAGACATATTTGAAAGACTTTAACTGGAGTTCCACAAAAAAGAAAAAAATTTAACAGTCACTATATTTATTAATTTAATTGTGTGTCACTATTCATCAGAACAGTGAGTCTGAGGAATATTTGTAAATAAATGTTCGCCTGAATATATGGTTAAAAACACCAATTTGCATGACAAATTGAAAGTTTCTATTCACCTAATACTTTCCACAGTGAACATGATTTGCAGTACTCCTTTATGAACATTGTTTTCCAATACTTTCCATTGTGAGTGTAGTTTTGCAATACTTTCCTTTGTGGGCATTTTTTTTGCGAAACTTTCTATTGTGAGCATGGTTTGCACATACCTGCCATTTTGACATTATTTATGCAATATGCATTCTTTCCAAAGTTGGCATGGTTTGCAGTACTTTCCTTTGTGAGCATGGTTTTCAAAACTTTCCATTTTGGAAAGGTTTTTTTTCCCCTTGTGAACATAGTTTGCACATTTTACATTCCGAAGATGGTAATGGGGTTAACATGTGTCCTAAAAATAGAAAACAATGTCCCATGTCGCCATTTAAAAAAAAGTGTAATTTCTCATGTCACTTTTTAACTAAATAAAGTAATAAGTAATAACTAAGAATAATAAACTGTCACATGTCACTATTTAAGGAAATATTCTTCTTATGTCCGCCATTATTTAAGGGCGTCAGTGTCACATTGTCCCTGGTTTAGAAGGGCAATGTTGCGCTGTCGATTTTGTCTATTTTAACCCATTCTTATAATACATTACCAAGTCAACATCATGACCTTTATTTGCTGTAAGAAAGTTGGGATGGGGCCTTAATTTCCATAATAATAAACATTGTAAAAATACAAAAAATGAAAAAGTTGGAGGGGGGGGGGGGAGGGTGCATGTGTTCCATGCCCCTCCCCCTCCTTAAAATAAGGCCCGTGATTGTGAAAATAATTTATTCACGATAGCTAAGGATTAAAGTCTCACTCTTGTAACCATTTTGCACTACAGACGTTGGCAAATCGATATTTAACAAGTAAATTATTATTTTATGATCAACACCTTGTTCACCAAGAACTTCTTTGTTTATCAAACTCCAATTTTGCTTATCTGAATGAGCGCTTAGTAGGTCACTACTTTTTTTCTCTCGACCTAGTGTAGTTATGGGAAAAGCTTTAATGACACTTAAAAACGTCTAGTATTCGACATAGATTGTGATATATTTTAATGCTTTGGAGAGCGTTATCTTTGTACCTGTGAATCGATTGATATCAGAAGACTACCTGTTTGGATACTAACTAAAATCTCTTAGAGAGTACACAATGACTTAAGCATGAACATTATGGCTTGTTTGAAAGGAATGACCATTGAAAAAGTTACGGAAAAGAACAATGTGACCATATCATGGAAGCAAGGTTCATTTTTAGGAATTGGAGGAAATGCATCCCAGGATTATACCATCTGCGAATACAAGTTTCCTAATGCAGAAAATAGTAACATTCCAGTCTACATCAACAAAGCATGGGACAAACCTGACAGACTACTGGTAAGTGGCCACAATGAAACTTAATAACTGGTGTTTCGCTTGTAGCATGCATTGAAACCTCAACGTCGGCAAGATTTCTGCGATGCTGAAACGATGTTGTACCGACGGCAGACAAATTTGCCTACCAAGCAACAATATCACGTAAGGCTTGTAAATACTAGTAAGTGTTCTGGGTATGGTAAGCATGAGTGGTTTTTGCCAAAAAAACTAATACCCTAATATCCAAATCGTTTCTATGTCGGCACGATGTTGGCGATGTTAGAACGATGTTGAACTGACAGTGGCCAACATAGAAACGACGATGGCCCAATTTGGAATGCTATCTTGGTAAGGGATATTAGTTGTAACAGAGTTTTCAAACTTAAAAATGAGGAGTTTGTACATTTGTCCTACCTAATCCACATTTACCACAATAAGAACTGTAATCAATACTATTCTTACCAGAAAGTGTCTGAACTGGGCCATTGCCACTGTGCTACACGTAGATTTTCTGAATTATTTCCCTTGATAAATTGTACTCAGATTGATGGAGGTCAACAAGTTTATAAAATCTGGATTTTATAGCAACTTGAGTGTCATACTATAGCAATATTCAAAATAAATGTCCAACTGTTTTTCAGTCTTATTTTTCCACAAATGGCATGAAGCAAAATGGACAGAAATGTTAGCAACAATTAAAATCCCAACCTTCCAGTTGATATAAACACTCCTGGGAAAGAAATAACTTGAAATTTGCTATATATTTTTCATGATCATTTCTGCTGCTTCTTTGCGACCATAACAAATGGCAATAATGATGACAAAATGGCATAAACTATCATTGGAGAGATAGTAAACTTGAAGTTATTAATATTGATACAGAGGGGGATTTTTATGCGTGAGGAAGTTGGAGTTTGACCGTTTGGTATATCCATGGAGTCATAAGCACTGATGACTCCACTATGATTAGTTTACCTGGTTTTTAGGTCGCGATGGGTCACGATTTACACTATTTCCGAAAATTATCTTTTTTATTTGACAAGTATTAGACAAGAATGATCATCGACTGTCATCGCCAACAAAAAAAATAATGAATAATACTATAGTAAGCCTAAGATGACTATGTAATAATATTATATTTTTTCATAGTTCATAGTAGACACATGTATATAATTATATAGATTCTACATGCAATATGACAAGGTCCAGGGCCTAACACCTTTTATGCATTTCTTTTGTTTTTCCAGATTGATAGCAAATTACGCTATGGGATGAATAAAGGGATTTTATTCTTCGTGTTGGATGATTTCGCGCACACTCCTTATCAACACCGTTTCATCCAGAGTGACATTGAGAAGACATTTTACGCGGCAAACGAATGGCTAAAATACCTTTCAAATGATTTTGCTGATTTATCATGGGTAGCTGGCGACCAACTTCGACAAATTCTCTAGTGTTATTTCAAGAAATTGAAACTTCATTATATTAGAATTATAAAGATATTTCGTGTCAATTGGAGGTGTCTAAATCAAGGTTCTCTGCAAAAACATACTCATATGCCTATATTTAATAATTATGTATATTTTCGTGATAAATGAAAATGAGGCTGAAATTATCCCTATATACTCTTTACCTTTGGTCAGGAGACATCCACTAAGTTCTTTGATGTATTAAAAAAAACGCTGATGTAGATGCCCCCTAAAACTCATATTTAAAAAAATAATTAACAAAATACATTTATATATAAATAACAAGATCTAAATATAAGATGTAATGATGGGATGAAAATATGTCAAACAAATTGCAAATTTAATAAAGAGTTTACAACAGGGATCAGTTCTTAATTGTGATTGTGACATCAAATATATTTAGTGTATGAATGTACTGGGTGGTACTGGATGGTCTCACAGATTTCAAAGCAGCCAGCAGAACTCTATATGTTGGCATTTTTTCCTCTTTAACCTCTCCTTGTACAAGAACAATGGTTAAGTTATGATGTCATAATATATGACATAATTGAAATGAGGTCAATGTCTTAATTAATGGCTTCCGCGTCAAAAAGGTGTATGTTAATTTGACAAATATTTCAAATATTAATAAAACTGAGCAGTAAAACACACTGAATATTGGCAATGCAAATCGGATAACAATGACATTAAATTGCATCCTCTTAATTGTGTTATCAGCCTTATCACTATATGGCTCCATAGAAAACTGATAATGTTTGGTGCACATGGTGGATTAGGGCTTGACGTCCTACATTCTTCACCTGATGGGCTAATTAAGTCAGGCATGGACCATGGCAATGTGACGAAGGATGAAACAGCCATCCAATTTAGGTTCAACTTAAAATTGAACCCCACACCCATAGGTTGGAAGCCCAGTGCGCTAACACTGAGCTAGGAACTGAGCAGATCCTCATTAAACCACTGCTTCACTCCATCCTGGTGTAAATGGTAGTTGAGAAAGATTCCAGCTAGAACAGGCCTGCCAAGGTGTAAATTGTAATATCGGCCGAGCTCGTAGAGGATAGCAGATGCAAAACCCTATCACATTTACATTACTGGCCGTCATTATTACCACCCGTAAGTCTTTTGACAGCCACAACCTTTGTGTAAGGTACTGTAAGGTTAAGGCCTCATCTCTTTCTAACTGCATGGCCTAGTGCTCCATTGTATTTCGGAGAGGTTGCATTACCGTTATGCTTTACCGCTAGATGGCGTACTGTGACTGACAGGTGCTGCCATCTGGTGAAAGTTTGCATTTAATTTGTTTATTATTTAAGCAAATGTCAATGGACTTACAAAAGGTGATCACGGTTATAATGTCACGGTATTACAACATAGCACTCTACAGAGCTATCAAATCAGGAATAATCCAGCATTAACTTTTATATAATGTTCACGTGGGACTTGAACAAGGGAAGTTTTGATCTGAAGCTGAGTTCACTACCACTAGACCACAGTAGTACACATGTGTACAAGAATAGTTGTATGGCTTAGATCACTAGAAGGCACTGCCAACCTATCAAAACTCAAGTGGCACTGGTTGAGACTGGAACTATCATGTGACTGAAGGGTGACTATGAGACCAAAGTGTGACTGAGTGACAATACTAATGTTGGTCTCCATGAATGTGAAGGTTTCAAAATGTTACAGTACTTGAACCTGGAATGTGAGAATCAGAAGTTGACCACATTATCACTAGACTATGGAGGCAGATGTAGATGTTAGCAGTGAATTCTATAACATTTTGAAACCTTCACATTCATGGAGACCAACATCAGTATTGTCACTCACACTTTGGTCTAATAGTCACCCTTCAGTCACATCATGGTCCCGTCTCAACCATTGCCACTTGAGTTTTGATAGGTTGGCAGTGCCTTCTAGTGATCTAGTGTGCTCAGCTTCAGATCAAGACTTCCCTTCTTCAAGTCCCACCTGAATATTATATACATTTTAATGCGAAATAATTCCTGATTTGATAGCTCTGTAGTCCCCTGCTTCGTAAGCAGCGTATAATATCCTAATTTCGGCGGTTTTATATTCCTTGAACATAATTTAACAACTTTAAATCAGAGCCCAAAGGTCAATAATTCCTGGATTAGTTGTGTGAGACATTTGGTGAGTGGCTCTAAATGAGAATCTGTGCATGCTTGTACCTGTTGCCCAATAATTAAAATCACTATAGATGACGCGAGCGGTCGACTTGTACACAGGCACAATTTTCACTGATCAACTTCACATGCCAATTTTGGTCCTTCATAACTTGTTTATTGATTAGCAACCAGCTTGGAGGACAGGATAACGTTTTTTTAGTGTCCAATTTATAGATGATTATCATTATGACTGACATTTTAGTTTATTTGCAGCCACATCATACATACTATGCTTATATAGTACTCATCAAAACTAGAAAGATCAATAATCATACACATCTAAGAAGAAAACATGAGAATATCATTTCTATATTAATCAACATAGATAATGATATGCATACTAAACTTAGGGAACAAATCTGCACTTTATTTTGATTCATTTATGAACCTTTCTGTTCCATAGCAAGAATAACAATAACATTTCACTGTCAACACAATTTGATTTATTTCACACTGTCAAAACTATTTCACAAACATTTTTACAGTTCAGAAATTGATTCAATCCAGTCGCGGTACATGGAAACTCTTGTATAAACTGTCGGGTAGTTAGTGTCACATCCGGGGAATCCCCAAGAAGTTATTCCAGCCAATATCAAATCACCTTCTTTCATACACACCAGGGGGCCTCCACTGTCACCCTAGTGGAAATCAGACAACAATGACTTTTAATTGGAATACTCATATATCGTCTTATTGCATTTTATGACTTGTTCTAAATATACTTACATTACATGACCCCCTTTCAAAGTCTCCACTGATGCAAATAGCATCATCATTCAGATCTCCATGAATATCTCTGCAAGATTCCCAAGGAACTTCATTGACATCAACCTCTTAGAGAATGTCTGGCGTAACTTGGGGAGCTGAAACATCAGTAACAAGTCTCCCCCCTAAAGGGGAAGGTCACTTAGGAATGATAAAAAGAGTAATAATTAAGTTTGAAGTTTTAAATGCATTGGAAATTATAAATCTTACAAGGCAAGAGGCCTGAGGAATAATTAAAGCTTTTCAAAACTATTATGAATATGCATATTACATGATCAGGATTTATTGCTCATTACCAAAATAAAATAAACCGAAGAGAATTTTCCGTATTAACTTTCATCACAGCATTAGTATGCCCATATTATTACCCCATCACTTGTTTCTTCCATAGTACTGGAAAAGTTATGTACATAGTTTTTAAATATTTTTTTATTTAGAGCTGAGTTTTCGTGACACGCTGTTGTTCTTTTCACATAAATAAATCAAAATTTTCTGTACAAATAAGATTCATATAAGAAAACTCTTTCATGAAGATATGTTATTATATTACAGACTTCTTAGCATTCCTGTTGTGAGTTTACAGGAGTTCACAACAAAAATTAAACAAACATGCAAACCTTAAAACCAACAGGTTTACTATAGTTAAACAATGCATGTCTATATTTGTATAATGCAAACGCTGAATATTGTGACTTCTTTTGGTTGTTACGACTTTTACGTTTGAAGCAATGTTCATAATGCATGCGTCAGTTGCTTTGTAACTCTTTGTAGAAAAATGTTTGAATGTTCGGCTTGTTGTGGTATAGCGTTTTATGCCACCGGACTACCCACGATTCCCTAAAGTCATCGCATCGTGCAGATTCTCATTTAGAGCAACTCACCAAAATCTTTGCACAATAACCCAGGCAGTTTTGACCTGTGGTGATGGATTCAAAGTTGCTCAATATTGTTCATGGAATAAAAAACCGCCAAAATTAAGATATCATACGCTGTTCACGTAGCAATTCAGTGCGGTGAAGATTGAACAAATTTGCTCGGTCAGCAATACGTTTTACGTGAATAGCGATCTCATAAAAATAGATCACTTCCGTTTTCAGTGACCTTGAAGGTTCAAGGGTCAGAATAACAGGTAAATGTAGCACTGACTTGGATAAGTTATTTAATGCTTCATAGCACCTTGCATGCAGACCTCGACTGGCCACAGCAATTAACGTGTTTCCATAGTTGCCTAGCAATATTACCGTAGTTTTACAGTAAAATACTGTATGTTTGATGTACAGTATGCAACTGTAAATTTTTCCATCAGTTTAACCTACGGCATAATTACTACAGAGCTAAGGTAAAGAAAATGACAGTCTACCGTAATTTGTTCAGCAGATTGCTGTAGAACAGAGCATACAGCATTTCACTGCATATTTTATGGAAAGATACCGTTAACTACTCTACACCAGAATACTGCAGCATTTTATGTTAAGAAACAGTAAATCTCAATAATAGTATGATACCATAAAGTTTACTGTAGATGACTTAACATTGCCTCATTACATGGTTCATCGACAGTAATTTATGGTAAAATGCCGGTTTTTAAGATTTCAGGGAAAGCTATCATCGCAACTTAACAGATGTATGTGCCGCAATTTTATGGGAACCATTCGTAGGTTCCCTTTTATGACATAGACCAACTTTTAACTGTAATTTTTGCAGCAAGATACTGTGCAAAAATTCGCCAGAAACATGCTGTAAAAACTACAGGACATTTTTTAAAGTGTAGCCTCTGTAAAATGCACATTGTAGCTCACCCAATTCATTGACATCAGCGTCTGGGAACATCTGGCATAATTGGGCAAGCTGCAATACAAAAATTTGAGCAAATCAAAGTTGAAAACCGCTATAACAACCAGATTGAAAGCTAGTGTCATCTGCCCATGAGCTTTGTAAATTGGACTTAATGTACAAATTCAAAGGAAACAGAATGCATGATATTTACATGGACTTGTTCTTCCCCATCCACTGATAACACAATCAAGGCCCAGAAAGTCATCTCCTTCGCTTGCCATTGTTGCTAGTCCTGCATAGCCATTGCCGCCAATATCCATTGGCTCATCTACGTAGATTAATCCAATGTCGAAACCCTCTTCTGGCACCCAGATGAATCCAGGATGCTGCAAAATAAATGAAATAATACTTAAATATAGTAGGAAAAAGATTACTTTTTATGCCAAGCATTTGTCTATGGAGGATCTCTCAAGACCTCTTGAAATATTTAGTGCACCGCTTTAATTTAAAAGCCTTCCCTATTGCTGAAATTTGATGTGATTCTTAATGGCGGGATATCCCTGATAGCTTGGAAGCTCATCTCTACATTAGGCCATTGTCAGATCACTTGGTTCCCTGTTGGCCCATCTAACATTGGCCCTATTTGGATGACAGATTCCATTGATATGAATTTACTTTCACACTTTTTTTCTATAGCGCACATGATTGTTTAAAAGTTGAGAGAAAGGGATTCTTTAAGACACGACTAGATTAAAATCAAAATGACTGAATATTTTATTATGGCTGATCTTATTACTATTATTAATATTCTTAGTGAATATAATATAAGAAGTGATTGAGCACTCACAGCATAGATAGCTGAGAACGGATATGAAACAGGATTGCCTTGAGCTTGAGTAATGATGTCATGGGCACCAATGAGAACTTCGCTAAAAGCTCTGCAAAGAAAGACAACAATAAAACCTCATTAAAGAGGATATTAAGTATAAACTCCAATGTCCCATCAAACGATGGTGTCCATGTCGTAGTTTACATTTCAATATTATGCAAGAAACATATTGTGAGCTATGATCAAATAAAATGTGATATAATGGAGTGACTGCTGAAGCAGCCTGTAATGACGTCACTACAGCCCAGTTGTTGATGAGTTCTTCTAGTAATGTGCATTAGTGACATCTTGTATTGTTTTAGTTCTTCCAGGGAAAAAAGTCACACGCCAGCCCTATAATCATCAGCCATCACTCTCATATTAACACCAGCCAGTCAGATCCTGTTAGCGATCACCAGCCAATCAAATCATCTGTTAGTGGTCAGCCAATCAGATCATCTGTCAGAGATCATCAGCCAATCAGATCATCTGTCAGAGATCATCAGCCAATCAGATCATCTGTTAGCGATCACCAGCCAATCAGATCATCTGTCAGAGATCATCAGCCAATCAGATCATCTGTCAGAGATCATCAGCCAATCAGATCATCTGTTAGCGATCACCAGCCAATCAAATCATCTGTTAGTGATCAGCCAATCAGATCATCTGTCAGAGATCACCAGCCAATCAGATCATCTGTTAGTGATCAGCCAATCAGATCATCTGTCAGAGATCATCAGCCAATCAGATCATCTGTTAGCGATCACCAGCCAATAAAATCATCTGTTAGGGATCACAGATGTGGTGTCAATGACTTGTCTTGGTTGTGATGACACATTACTGTCCATAATATAATTATAAAAGCTACCCAGTTATTGACACGGTACTGCCAGAGTATTATTTGATAAGAAACATATTTCTATTCATTAGGAATTATCATTTGATTGTTTGATAAGGCTTTTTTATAGTGAGAAAAGGAACATGTTGTTATCAATGTCAAGTGCAAAAAAAATATAGCTGATTAGAGGATTTCATCGATTAATCTTGTCATTATAGCAGTAAATGATTTGAATTAAAGTGAAGCCAACCATGATGTTTATTTGATCATTTTCAGGATGTTTGATGCTATATTTGGCTGACTGGCTACATCAGGTCCTAGCAATATCAGGTCCAAGCGACCTGCCACCACTGACCGTGTGAGGTGAGATATAGTTATATCCCGAATAGGAGGGAGTTAACTAACATTTTAGTTGATTATATCCTGACGCCGAAGGTGGAGGAATATAACCAACAAAAGTGAGTTAACTCCGTTAAGCATACTACTAATTTTTTTGATTGTTCGTTTTGTTTTAATGCCTTCATTTTGTAAGACAAGTTCAGTTTGCACTCAGGAAGGAGTTACCTAACATTTGCGATGGTTATTGCCTGCTCAGAACAATAGGAAAACAGTCCAAGTGGAGTACCTCCGCCTACGGCGTTGGGATATAACCAAAGAAAAGATTAGTTAACTCCCTCCTATTCCGGATGTAACTATTACACAATCTCCCAACATGCACTGACCTATTAGATGGAGAAGGATCACTAACAAGGATGGATGAGACTATAACGGGCTTTACATATTACAGTCCTCAAGAAAATACAGTATATTACCATCCAATGTGAAACATACAGCTATCACAACAGCTACTACCACAATGAATCAGTAAATTAATAAAACAAAATAAAGTACTAGCCACATTTATATTACCACAGCACACTTTTGCTTTGCTCTTTGACAAAGCTCAAAACTACTACCATTCACAGTGAAACGTTATATTGAACTATCATCCTTTACTCCAGCACAGAGAAACAAGCTTTACGTCCTTCCTATACTTTTGCACAAGATATAGCTGGTTAGGACATGCAGGTGCCAAGGCATTGAAGCCAATGACCTTCCAACATGGGCAGGCTGCATGGATTCCACCCAGGACACAGTGCTATCACTGAGTTTAGCCCCTGCTCACAAGGAAACTGACAATTAACTGGACATGTGACCCCGGCAAATCTGGCTAAAGCCCTCAGGCCCTCATTTATATTATTTTAAAACTCTCCCTGAGAACAAGAATTATGTGGGCAAAAACGACAAAAGGTATGGCCGGTTCTCCTTATCATTACAACAGCTTAACATCACATTGAGACTTCTATTCTGTGTATAATCTCAACTGCTTATTCATCATCAACATAACATCAAATTGAGACTTCTATTCTGTGTATAATTTCAACTGCTTATTCATCATCAACATAACATCAAATTGAGACTTCTATTCTGTGTATAATCTCAACTGCTTATTCATCATCAACATAACATCAAATTGAGACTTCTATTCTGTGTATAATCTCAACTGCTTATTCATCATCAACATAACATCACATTGAGACTTCTATTCTGTGTATAATCTCAACTGCCTATTCATCATCAACATAACATCAAATTGAGACTTCTATTCTGTGTATAATCTCAACTGCTTATTCATCATCAACATAACATCAAATTGAGACTTCTATTCTGTGTATAATCTCAACTGCTTATTCATCATCAACATAACATCACATTGAGACTTCTATTCTGTGTATAATCTCAACTGCCTATTCATCATCAACATAACATCAAATTGAGACTTCTATTCTGTGTATAATCTCAACTGCTTATTCATCATCAACATAACATCACGCTGAGACTATCATAATCTATTTCTAAGATTGCAACCTAAATCTATTTTTAAACACAATATCATGTAATTGTCTGAAATGATATATTATAAAATACCCCTTACATGCCAAAGCCCATGCAATGTGCAGCTGACAAAACCCAGTGGTCAGAAATGAGAGATCTGCCACACATATGAGATCCATAGACTTGCAGAGATACTTGCCATGGGTATTTGCCTGTTAAGAACAAAAAAAAGATAGGTTACCTTTTAAATTTTTAACATTTTGGAGTGCATTGGTTGTCATGCCATAAAGTCAATTAAATATTAATTTCAAATTTGCAGTTTTTACACCTTGATTTTCACAGTTCATAATAAACAATTTCGGGGTAAAAAAAGAATCCTTTAACATAGTATGAAAGTGTGGTCTAATCTTAACGGTTCATTCTAAAGCCAAATCTAAGAAATTATTATGTTAGAATTTTGAGACATTTCATGTTGAGGTTTGACGCATCCTGCTTTGTATCGTACTATACCTGGGTGTAGGAAGCTGAATGTTTACACTTCATGAAATTAAGGTATATGTTCAGACAATCATTAAACATAGGCTACTGAAGCAGCATCCCCTCGGCAATTTGAGAAATTTGAACAATGAATATTGGCCTAAGTATAACATTTGACGTTATACCTGTGAACTTATTTTAGTAGCCAAACATGAAATATTTACTGCAATGCAATGTTGGAATGCATCATTGCTCAGTCAGTAATTACTAATTAGTGAAGTGCCTATAAATAATAAGCGAAAGGGCAAGTTATGCCAATTATTTGGGGTATTTTATTTTTTTTTGCTTCATGAATTTGATGTTTCATACAAAATATCATGACAATGAAGCAATGGGATTTTAAAACGTTTACACTTTATCTCTTCAGTTATATGAATGTCATTGTAAGCATACAGTCTATAGTGGGAATATAGCAACAACAATTTCAGCATTTTTCAATAATTATGAAAAAGTATGACATAAATATAATATTATTTAGAAGTTTTAAAAGCTGTATTTCATGTATATAGGTATAATAGTAGTTGAGATATAGAGGTGAAATAAAGTGTATTATTTGTATTTAGGACATATTATGAGGGGAAAATGTGGAAAATTCATATTTTCCCAAACTTTTTCTAATGAAGTGACCTTTTGTATGATAAACCCTAGGATAGTGTGCCTGGAGACCGGATCAATGTTCAGTTCACAGTAGTAATACCAGAATTCTTTACAGAAGTGGGTCCTAATTTCAAAGTCAGTATACGTGCCTGGGGTGTCCACATCTCTGCCGCCAATGATTTTCAATCGGGCAGCATTGGCTGCTGTCGCCAAAAGAGCAAAAGTTAAAATCGACTTCAGCATTGTTCACTCCCTGCTTTTCAGCACCAACAACCAGTGAGGAAGAGTAGTGAGTGCACTATAATTTTATACTGCATAATTGTGATATTGAGATTGTAATCACTATTAACAGATGTTACCGGTTTTCTGTGTAAATAAATGGGAACAAAGATTTATCTGGAGAAATCTCCCACTCTTCCCACGGAAGTAGTTTTTAATGACCCAAGTTTATGACTTGGTAATTAAATATATATGAAACAATCTACAGATAGTCTAAGCAATGAATATTAATTTTATTAATATGCCAATTGATATTCATGACAAACTTTATACTCACTCAATATATAGTTTTAGAATTTACATTAAGAAAACGATTATTGATAGTCATTTAAGCCAATGTAACATTTCAGACTGTTTTGTGTGTCATAACTTGTAGTGTCTTTATTGTAATTATACTTATTTAGTTAATTAAATAAAGCTATAATTTTCTGTAATAACACTCCATATACTTCTTTGTGAACATGGACTCGAGGCGCTGACATCATGGGTGGCCCCTCTTCAGCGATGACATGATCATCTTAGAGGAGTCACCCTGCTCAATATTTTATTAAATGAAAATCTCAGTATTTTTTAAGATGTTTTTGTTATAGTGGGCATAATTAATGAATCTGAATCTGAATCTGAATAAGTCTTAATTGCAAGATAATTCCACAACATTTAATTTGTTTAATTTAAAAGAAGCAGTCCAAAATGCAGCATTATTTAGGTCAAAGTAATCTCAATAGTTTGGTGGCCTCAAATGTAGATTCTAGTTTACTTGTATTTGTGAGACATTATTCTATGATTTCAGTTGAATAGTTCCCAATTTCTTGCTTTGTTTTCTTTGTAACAGACCATGAGAAAGTTTTTAATCTGGTGAAATCTGTGATATTTCCTTCAAGTATACTTTATTTCTGATTGTAGTGTGCAAGCTGCAATCTCACCACCGGTCACATTGTAGGTCTGATTTCAGGATGTCGCTTTACGTTATAGACACCTGTTTTGTTTTTCAATTTTATCTATTTTGCTTATTTCCTGATTGGCCTCTTGACCTGTTTCATCATGCAACCCGTACTGATTAAATTTCTTATAATCTGTCCCTTTTTTAAAAATATATTATTAGCTAGTTATAGTTTTAGACTCATAAGTAATATAAGACACTGATTCATCAAACAAAACAACATATTTTCATAATGATTTATTGCTGTATATTTGGCATTTATATTTGTCGGAGATACAATTATTTATGAAAGTTCATGTAGCAATCTGCACAAAATGGCTACAAGTCATTTCTGCATGTCATGTAGGTTGCCAGATCCAGGCCCTTACACGTCCCTTTTCATAAAGCCACTGCCAGATCCAGAACCTGGTGTGTCCCTTTTCATAAAGCCACTGCCAGATCCAGAGCCTGATGTGTCACTTTTCATAAAGCCACTGCCAGATCCAGAGCCTGATGTGTCCCTTTTCATAAAGCCACTGCCAGATCCAGAGCCTGATGTGTCCCTTTTCATAAAGCCACTGCCAGATCCAGGGCCTGACAGGTCCCTTTTAATAAAGCCACTGCCAGATCCAGAGCCTGATGTGTCCCTTTTCATAAAGCCACTGCCAGATCCAGGGCCTGATAGGTCCCTTTTAATAAAGCCACTGCCAGATCCAGAGCCTGATGTGTCCCTTTTCATAAAGCCACTACCAGATCCAGAGCCTGATGAGTCCCTTTTTATAAAGCCACTGCGAGATCCAGAGCCTGGTGTGTCCCTTTTCATAAAGCCACTGCTAGATCCAGAGCCTGATCTACCCTGTAAAGGCAAGATATGATAACAAAGTCAGAGGTATCACAATTGTTTGATGACATCATGTATACATTTGGCTCAATGACTGATTTTATGATTACATCCTCAAATGGTTTTTTATTATCATATTTGTTGTTGCGGAACACCAATAAATGTTTCCACTGTTAGGATTGAGACGCCTAATAATGTAAAGAATTTTTTGATACCTGTTTTGGGATTATGGCAGAAATTACACAATGAAAAATGTAGCACTTTGCAATTTCATTACTTTAGAGATTCAGAGAGATGTAGTTTTAAAAGTGACCTTTTGTCAATAGTCTTGCCCACTTTATACTGCTCCTTGCTAAGTATGCTAAATATTGTTGCAATTACACAATATTCTGCAATAACCAGTTCAGCCATAGACTCTAGTCATGTCTTGGTCACATTTAAAAAGATGGCTGTGTTGTCAAATGAGTCAGTAATTTGAAATAAATACAGAAAATTGACAATACCGGGAAACTTGATGCAATTGCAATAAGAGCCACGAGCAGTACTGCAGTCTTCGATAACATGTTGGAGGTTGATATGACAATGACGGTAAATTCACCACAAATATATCATGTAAATTGTTTTTATAAGTCACACATGGTAATAATAAATATTTTCATAATGAATTGATTGTCCATATTTCCATGCGATTTAAAGCTTTAGTTAGGGAAATGTAAATAATAAAGCTGAATTTTGGAAATTATTAATTGATTTTGTGTCATATGTTATGCACAATGGGATATCCATTAGTGACAGAAAAACGCTTGAATCAACTATACGATTGTTATTTTAAACAAAATAGAGCGCAAGTACCATAAGTTTCACCAACAGATTGTTGCAAAATAAAATCTATGGAAATACAAATGGCAGGTGTAGCTAAGTATAGTTGGAGAATACGTTTTTGCACACCTGATACATGATCTCATTGTAGTGCATCTAATAGATAGATAGATAGATAGATAGATAGATAAACAGAAATAAAAAGACAGATAGATAGGTAGAATAGTTAGATATGGCAAGTCGAGCCCTCTAAGGCAAGTTCTTGCCACTATCGAGTGTTGATTGATGAGGTGAGAGAGAGGAGGAGTCCACCCATGTTACACATTTACCCCATGGATTGGATGTTTTACTTGCCTAAGCATAGACCCTGAGTACAAGGGACCGCCAATTTAACGTCTCATCCGAGCGACATCCAGCTGGGATGTTGCTCATGAAGGGAGCTGTGACCAGTATGACATCACAAAACTGCCCGTTGTCCACAACAAACACTATAACACCATCACAATTGTTTTGAGATCATGTATCGGGTGTGCAAAAACATATTCTCCGACTATACTTAGCTTACACCTGCCATTGGTATTTCCATAGATTTTATTTTGCAACAATAAATGTTAAATCTGTTGGTGAAACCTATGGTACTTGCTCTCTATTTTGTTTTGCTTAACATCGTAATGGTGAAATGCACTGAAACAGAGGTCATATGTGCTAATGGCAGAGGTGTTAATTGAGTCTGAGTTTTCACTGACTTTGCATAGTACACCGATGAGTCCTTACGCAGTTTCACAAGAACTAGATTATTTCATACTGAATTCTTGATCATTTATTTAATGGTTTGTAGATTTCTTTTCTCCACAACTGCATAATATTGTCCTGTCTTATCTCATAGTCTCATCTCATCTCAACCCACAGATAGAATACGATTGTGCTACAGCCAAATTCATAGAGTTGGAAACAAATCTCATAGACTTGGAAGCTAAACTCCAGTTGACATCATGTGAATCCAGGACTCTCATTGGTTGAGGGAATCCTTGTGTATAACTGAAAAAATGCACATCCACAAGTATGTAGCTTTAATTATTTTACACAAGTAATTCCCAGTAGGCCTAATTTTCAGTAGGTACTTGGTGAAACTTTAAAATGGTATGGTTTGGGTAATATTTTAAATACTTTTTTTAATGCAAAACTTGTTAAAAAAAAGAAACCAAATAAACAACCTTAGGTTTCGTGTAAATGTAATGTAATTGGTTTGTGTGCCTTATATCCTCAATAATTTAATACCATATCACACTCAGATACGAGTGATTTTTTCCAGTTTTTAACGATTGCTGTAGCTTTTTTGAATTCATATTTACTTGAGCATCCATGATAGCCATTGCCACCTAGTTCCGCCCAACACTCACTAGAGGGCCACGATGCAAACATGTAAATAACGCCAGACTGATAAACTTTTGTGCTGACATTGGCACACTAGGACGCTGAAATGATATTTCAACTGTTTTAACTGTCAAATCGAAGAAACTATGAACTTGACAGACCTTTATCAAAATTAAATATTTTATCCACTAAGGGCACTGAAGTTTGCACCTACTACTCCCAGAATGCAGTTGGGGGTGTGGCTATGGCGAATGCATGAACAAAAAATTATTTTTAAAACCATGTTTCCAGTGACTTTTTCAGCAAAACTTTTGTGCAATGTGTAGTAATACGTGCATAACGACGAAATAAGGTAAGCTAACTTGTTCATTGAGAAAAATGTGCCATAAATGCAACTTCCAAGAATTCCTATGGATGCCGTTCCGATCCATTGGGGGTGTAACTATGACGATGCAGTAATAAGCGTATGCGAATCAGAAAATTATCTTTAAAACTATGTTTCCAGTGACTTTTTCAGCAATATTTTAGTGCGATCTGATAATAAAATGGGGAAAACTTGCATAACGATGAAATAAGGTATGCTAACATGTTCATTGAGAAAAATGTGCCATTAATGTCAACTTCCAAGAATTCCTATGGAAGCCGTTCCGACCCTACATCATATCTAATGGAAAGTAAATCCGTTCTGCCTATATGCCGGGGCTGGGTTTGAACCACGACCATGTGTGTGTGAGTCCAACACCTTATCCACTGGACCACGGCAACCACAACTCTTCCATGAATTGCCTGGATATCTTTCTTAAATTTGACAAAATAGGACAAAATCTAAATTTTTGTTGTTGTTACAATGTACTAACCTGGAACTTTAGTCCTAAAAATACCCAAAAATATCACATGTCTGGCTGTTTCAATTGTGATGCTAAAATATCACACGCTGTCCTGTGTAACGTATTGTTGCAAAAGGCAATTATTGCCATATCGCTGCTAAATAATCCTTATTTCTTTTGTTAATTGGTTAACAATACATGTGTGTTGGATTGGTACTAAGGCAGATGATATATTTCCCATTAAAGATCAATTATGGTTTTGATAATGATTTTTTGCATCATTGATTTAATATGCAGGACATAGAGTAGTAACAATAACATATTGTTGAATAAAACTTTGAACAATTGAAAAAAGTAAAGAATCAAATGATCTTCCATTATGCAAACATTACCATCATTGAAAAGTTTTCCTTTAATCATTAATTATATAATAATAAGCACCATTAATAAAATTTCTCAAAATAGTTCCATGATGCGATTAGTGCAACAATAGATTATGCGCAATGTTGAAATAACAAAGGAACAAGGACAAAGAGGAAAACAGAATAGGATGTGTTACATTATTTACAATTATGACGTAGCATACTGTAGTTTAAGAAAATTTCACATTTACATGTTTTGTACAAAATATCATATCATATGATCAGTAAAGAAGACAGTCAAATCCATAAGGTTACACACTGCAACTGTCCTATCTAATTTTACTGACTCTTAAGTTACCATACTAACACTGGGGGCATGTGCCAACGATCACTGAAGGGATTCTTACATATCCCTGCTGAATAATTTATATGATATAAAATATATTTATAGATATATTATATTAATAAATTATATTGTGATTCATGTACTTATCATAATATTTTTTCTTGTCTTCTCCCATATATTAATTGTAGCAAATAAACTTATCTAATATCTAATATCATCTCCATGTTACAATGTTACCCCAAAAACAGCCGCTGACAGCCAACATCAGAACAATGTTGATCTGATCTGGCGATGTGACATGTAACACACATTCACCCTTTTCATGCGGCAGCCATTTGGACTTTGACCCTGTCATGATTACGTAATATATTATGACATCATTACTTGACCATAGTTCTTGCAATCACCACAGGCCATTATCTACTGATGACATCACCAAACTTATATCTGAGTACAAAAAGGGGTCAATGGTGAAAATTCCAACATGGCTGCTCCATGAAAAGGTGTATGGCCAATGAAAAAGTCTAATATCTTCTGGTAGTCATTCATTGCCACAGTTCCACGCCTGCTTCAATACTCTCCGCTTGATTACACAATTTATATAACTCGCAGGTTCTCGTCTGAGGATTGTAGTCAATTGTTCCACATTGAGGTGACACAAGGCACCACATGACACATGTGGTTCGATCGCAGTTGCCGACTGTCAGCACAATTGGTCCAGTTCTTGTTGAATCCGATGTAAGTGATACAAGGGCAGAATTCATCCCCAGTTGGCATTCTGAATAAAACAAATCTCCAACAGATAAACCTAAGCATATACAGTGGTAAATATATTTTTGCTAACCAGACTAATTTTGTGTCCTCCTGATTGCATCAGATTTGTTTAGATTACAATATAATGCATTATGTAAATATGCTGAGACAATGGGGACCTTTATGTTTACAGAGGAGCTATATGTTGGTCCTAAAGCCTTTTTTTGATGAAATAATTATAGAATCAGGTTATTGAGAGCATGGATAACCAGTGAGGACCGGCCTAGAGCTCACTATGTTGACTGAAAAGTCTCCCATTAGTAACAGTCTTCTTGGCTGTGCTTTTGAAATGACTTTAGCTAGGGCATTGGCAAAATAGTTCCTACAAAGGTAGAAAAGAACTTAAAATTCAGAAATGAGATTTGCATTAACATTTTGCTGGAAACACAATGGATTTAGCATCATTATCCATTGTTCAGTATTGTGATGTCATCACTTGGTTTGTTTACATAGTGAGTTTTGGATGGCATGAAAACCTCAATTTATATTATTTATTGTAACTCATTGGTACATTTTTGTGCACAAACGGGCCTGTAGTGGTAAAAAATATCATGAGACAAGAATGGACCATTGGTTTGTAAAATTATTTGAACATACTAAATCTGGAGACAAACCCAGCTTTAATGATATTAACTGTTTAGGTAATCCATGTCAGTGCTAGGTGTTGGATATCTAGACAGGCATAAGTGTAGAGTGTGCATTGCACAGAGCCCTTTGTTTGCCCCTGGAGATTGAGGTCTTCACCCACAGTGTTACCATCCTTGCTATGGTGAGGTCGAGGAATTTAAGGGGTTTATAAACAATGGAAGAATGAAATTAATGTAATGTAAATAACAGCAGGTTTGACTTGCTTTCACCAAAATACACAATAAAACCATAGGGAATCTCGGGTTAGGTGCAGTATAGCGGACCCAAAATAACATTTGGTGAAGATGAGCGGAGAGTTTGGGGGCGGGAGCCTCCAAGAAAAAGCAAAAATAAATGCTGTCTTTACCGTGAAGATGAAACCGCCGTCATAACTACATTAGTTTGTGACGTCATACATAGATTTCAAGCATTTTTACGTCATAGGCCTGGCAATGAGGCTCGTTAGATATGGTCATAAATCTGGGTCCGCTATACTGCACTGTTTCCGGAATCTCACTTGCACAGGCAGGTTGAGAACTCCAGTTGCCATCTCTGGTACAGATAACATTGTCGGTTCCTCCTGTCAAAACAGCATCACCAAGACAACTGATTTGCGCTTGATCGTTTGGACGGTACACGGCCATAGGATTCTGAATAATCACATCTGATTGGTTCGTAATGACGTTGATGTTGCATGATACATTACCTACAATAACCAAGGTTAAACAAAGGTGAATCTCAATATTACAGCCAAATGTATTAATTTAGAAAATATACTCCAGAAGACGTCATGTGAATCCATGATTCCAATTGGCTGTGAGAATGCCTTAGCCATTAGTAGTCCTGGATCCACATGATGTTTTCTAAAGCATGAACAGCAGTCAATGACCGAAAAGTATAATCACATAATTTTTAAAAAGAACAATTTGGACAATTAGTATGCTGGCTCCCTTGGTAAGTAGCATGCAATATAGCGTATACAAAATAATACAAATTTGAAAGTGACTAATTAGTAAGGAGCTGCATGTGGCTACAGTACTATTGATACCCATTATCGCTGTAATCCAAAACTATAAAATACTGTTTGGCAAGTAATGGTTCCATTGTAATCAAAATTTAAAGTATTTTAGAATATAGTCTTCTTTAGCATTACATTATTTATTGTTTTTATCTGTTATATCATAATTGACTAACAGCTATTAGCTTATGGTTCTGGCTTTTACCATGTCGATTCAAAATACATTTTTATCCATCTATCTGCCTAGAGTGATCTGTTGTATAACAGTGAGGTTGTAATAACGTTAAAGCTTCACTGTCTATCAAAATTACTATTTTTTAAAACTTCAACAAATGATCGAAAATCACCTTATTTGATCAAGGCACCCTAAAAATATGCTAATGGATCTATCAGGCAATAATTACAAAAAATGGTACATTGAAAGAATTCAGGACCAAAACATTGGAAATACATGGAAATGGCATCATCACCCATTTTTTAGTATTGTGACGTCATCACTTGGTTTGTTTAGATATTGAATTTTTAATGGCTTGACAAATTAAATACTAGGTGAAGTTTATTTACATTATAGAGAGATAGTGAACCTAGCAAGGCTCTGGATGGTAGGTAATCAGTATTAAGAAGACAATGAAATTAATGTAATAGATTTTGGCCACTGTCATATTGAGTGACAATCCAGCTTTAAGGCCTGCCATTTCCAAGCCGTTATATTGCAGATCTTACCGACATGACAGTAGTGTGTAATACCATTGGAAACTAATCCTGATTTGCGAATAAATGCGAAGTCTTGCTCAGGGAACAAGAATGGTCTGTCATATAGTTCAAAGCGACGCAGGATGATGATGCATCGCAAAGTGAGAAACAATCTTGCTCGGTGAAAGAACCTTTCTTCCAGTTTCCAGGGGAGAAACTTTGTTTGATTGAATTTGGATCGCAGGTGAAATTTCCAGTGTTGCGATCTGAAACAAACCAAGATCTCTTGAGATGTGTATCGGGTATAGCCTGGCAGCAGTCCTGTCATTTTTTGTGGTATTTTGCAGCAGGTTGAATAAATACTGTCTGGACAGTTTACACAGATCAGTGCCAACTATCATCAATTCATATAATTAAAAATGAGTAATTAAGTTGTTACCGGTGATGACTAAGTCAATCAGCAATTACATTAATAATTAAGAAGCAGAAGTCGAAATTGCCGATTAACTGCATGAAAATGATGATTGTAAAAATAACAGCACGTCAAGGCTAGTAAGAGGATAGATTAAGATAGGTAGGAAGGTTGTAAAACCAAGTGCACATATAACCCCACCATGGTGCCAAATATTGACAACTCACACCCAATATAGCCAAGCAAGCATTGCCATCATTTGCGTCCGAGTTCGCAGAATGAGGTTTCTGCAAGGCAACAAAGGGAAATTCATTTTAAAAATGTATAACGACAAGATAATTTATTTTGTGACAGAACATTCTCATTGATAGTCATTGAGTCACTGATTGAAAGAATATATATATATATTTTTTGTCATACAGCTGAAATTCATCTTCCTATTCACTACAGCTTCATCTTTTATAAACATGTTATAAAGTTATAAAGCAAAAATCATCTCCAAGAACTGCACCTAAAATTTGGCCGACTCTAGACATCTGTATCAACCAATTCCTGGCTGTAGCTATAACTGGCTAAAGCCTGCCGCTTCTGTCTACTCCTAGCTTATAGTCGGCTTACACCAACCTCCATGTGTCTGATATATGTAACAATGTAATTACAATAGACATGCATCTTTTCCAAAAATAAATACAAATATGCATAACTCTCAACTTATGCACCACATGGTTCTGCAAGTACGTTTACATCAAGTTTTAAATTGCCAGCTCAAAACATTTAGTGGCAGGTACATGGTCAAATGTGCTACGTTTTTCATGCTTTATCCTTCTCATGGAAAACACACGTGGCACATTTGGCCATGTAGCATTGTTTAGAAGTAGTTGTCTAGGTTGGTCTAGGTTTAGTTTGACAGGCTGTTTTTAAACTAACAGTATAAATCCCTTCAGGACCCCATTCGAAATAATTTGAGGAAACCCCACCAGGGGCTCCTAAGTTGAAGGTAAGGTATGGAAGTATTTTTACGATTAAAATCACAATTATTTTTCAAAATTGATATTGTCTTTTGTTGTTTTTGTTAATTGGGCATCTGTTTGTCACATGAGGCTTTTTTAATCACTACACTTTAAAGCCATGCAGTATTCCTGACATATTGGGCACTCTTAACCAACAACTATAAGTGACAAAGTGAAAAACTAGTGGTTTGGCAGCCATTGTGAATATTACAGGAGCCCTGCACATGTTTTGAAGTCTACTATTAGTCAGAATTGTTATCAAATTTTCTTTTGTAGGCCGAAATGGGAAATTTAGAAAAAGATATAAACAAATTTTGAATATATATGCAATTGAGATACAGTGTTTGGCCACTGAAATAGGAGCACAGGGCTATACTTGAAGCCTGATTCAGTTATAAATATCTGAAAATAAAAGCATTGACCATCATCAGTCCCTACAGATACATGCACTTCATGCGATAAACCGAATAATGTGAATTGGTATAATCATACAATAATAATATTGGTACTCATTTGAAAGCTCTTGACATCAGGAATTTAACCATGTATCTCACATAGTCATGCTAAAATTGATATAGACCGTCAGCCATTTAAGATGTATATAGTAATTTAGTAGAATCCAAAATCCATTTTATTTTACAGTGTCCTTTGTAAAACAAATTAAGATTTGAATTGTTTAATAATGTCAGAAAATCGACTTCTTTTTTGATTTGTTGGATGATAATGATAAAATTTAAAGACTGATGGAAGATGATACTATAAAAGAAACAGCAATTTATCTAAGGCTTTTGAGAAAAGACAGGAATTTGTATCTGTAAATATTAAAAGGTCCAGAAAATTACATGTATGTTTATCTCATTTAGATTTTTGAAACCCCTGTTCAGTTGTTACACTTATATAATGATTTGTGTTTAGCTATGTTAACGACTTATGTTTTGCTATGTTTTATGTAGTCTTTAGTTATGTTAGTATTTTATGTTATGTTTCGTCTTTTGAGTGCCTTATTTTAACACTAGTGTTTACAGGTGAATTGTAAGCCCAAGAGGGCTAGGGGCTAGGCCACGAACGCCATGAGCCTATTTCACTGAAATATAGAATTTTCTCTCTCTCTCTCTCAATAATGGGAGAACTGGACCCTTGTCCTAGGCCACTCTCTGTTAGAAAATACAGTCAAAATGTATAATCTAAAACATCTAGATTTGATTTAGTTAAGTTTACATTGAAACTTGTGAAAATATAACCTTAAAATCTCAGTACATATGCTTAATAATAATAACATGGCTCTGAATATAATCAATTACTCGATTTGCTCAATAATGAAAGTGGTATACGAGGAAAATAAACAACTTACTTCTAGTACAGAACTCTGACTTGACTGAAGGCTCAGGGCAACAGGTGTCATCATGAAGATCACATCGTGCCAAGTTTCCCAATTCAAAAGAGACACAGCTTGGTTCGGCTATGCATAGCGCTCTACAATCTGCATTTGTATAGGGCTGTGTTGATTTGTTTGAATTCAAAAACCAGTCGTTGTTATTTTTGAAGAAAGATCCATTAACACACTCCCAATTAAGAGCACTTGAAATCAAACCTGTGTTAAGCAGTCACTCAATACAATTACAATGGAACTGAATCGGATTATCCAGAAAGAAAAGAAGTGGAGATGGTTTTCCTCCATTTTTGATCCTTTGCTAAGTTATGAGCAGCTTAAAAGAGAAGAAAAAAACTATTTTAAAGCTATACGTATACTGTACTATGCCACATATTGTGAATTACATTTCCAAAAAATTATAAAGGCTTTGCTTCATGATTTTTCCTTTAATGTGATCATGATGATAGAATGAGTAACAATTACAAGGGAATTACCTGAAGTGTGAAGTTAAAATGGTTGTTAATGATATGTCAAAATCTTGCAAGCTGGGCCCAGAAACCATATGGCTCAAAAGATTGCATGGACAGCCCTCGTTCTAGGTGAAGTCCCCACACAGCTGTAGCATGCTGTAATCAGGCTACTTTTGAAAAAGGCTAAACTTGGGCTGGTCAACAAGAACTCCACGCCAGTGTCAAATTCGCTGTTTCTTGGCAAAGCCTTTAACTTAAAGGCTTTAAGTATATGTTATCAACTAACATCTAATCCAATACAATCTGCAAGATATGAAACAATCTGCATACCCAGCGTAGAATCACGCGAAATTCATAATGGGATCATGGCCAGTTTAGCTAAAGGTTAAGTAGTCATACTTTTCGACTTGTCATGCTAAATCAATCAGATGCCTTTGAAACAATTGACCATGATATCCTCTAAGTAGTAAGACTATGAAAGAAGTAAGAAATTGGAAGGTACACCTTTTACGTTTTAGTTGATATATCTATAGTGTTTTAACCTATAAGGTCATTAATGTCTGACTATGGTATGGATATTTGAGTATTGCTAGCTAGTGCACAGGATAATTCTAGGTGTATAGAGAGAACATCACGAGTCTATCCCTGTGAATGGGGGAGTTTTCTGCATAGTTTGGCAAACTTCAAGCAACAGAAAGCATGTCATGTAGGACGAGTGTCAATAGTGCAAGATAGGTATTGTTCGTTACTAAATGCGTAAGGTTCAATAATCCGTCTTATCTTATACTTGCCAAGCACAACTCAATCAGTTAATGAAAAAGAATCACAAAAAAGCCTTTAAATCATGGCATGCTACAGGGATCCAAACTAGACCTTATAGTAATAATTCCTTCAAATTTCCATTGGGCAGGATTGAAGTCAAGTATCTATCTTTCTAGCTGTATATCTGACTAGCTGTATCAGACTTGGACCGGATTGTTTAATGCAATTTGAGATTATTTACATGTTATCATTTAATTTGCTTGCTGTACTATTAGTTTAATATGCTTGAGTGATTTCTATGTTCATTCATCCATGTCTTCCATTCCATGCCAATTTATGTACATCACAGCTTTTCTATGATCACACCTCACCTGACCATTTCCTTGTGCTGTTGTATCATTCATGATTAAGACTTCATATCATTCACATCATTTATGATTCTAGACCAGCAAGACACAAATTGTAAGTGTATTGCTCAGTTCTTATTTCTCTTTGTTAGTATTCATAATTCTGCAAGTACTAGTATGCTCATCATTATGTATTATGTGTATATTGAATTATCATTTCTCATTGTGTTAAATTTGCATTATGTATAATTGCTTATGCAGCAATATAAAGTAGTATGTAAATACAATGCATGCTTATATGTTCAGTGGCATAGTGGAGTTAGACAATAATGTATACATGATTTATGGATATCATAACTAAGTGAAGTTTCCTTGTATTTCAGCTAACCGCTAAATGCTAAGACGCTGCTAAGCTCTGCAATGAAGTTGAATGAATAAACGCGAGTTAGAAACAGCTGGTTTCTGAGTCATAAAAGTTAGAATTTGTCTTCAAGATCACCTGTATTCAACTTCAACAAAATGGCCGACATTGAAAGGCTGAAGACAAGCAGATCACGACAAGCAGGCTGGGTAACAAGAACAATCAACCAGTTTGACAAATTAAAGGATTCTCCTGCTGCTTTGAACGTTCTCAAGGATCGAATTGCAAGCCAATTGAAAAGGTTGCAGACAGCACATGACTATTATTTATCTGCCTTGGATGAAGATGATGCAATTGAAGAAGCCGAAGATTCATTCAATGACTATCTCGAACAAGGGACACAATGCTTGTGTGAGATTGACGAAAGACTTAAGGAAATCAAAAATGAGCAAGCGTCTGCTATAGCTGAACTCATGTCAGTGCCATCCGTACCTCCAGATGAAGCATACACCACTGCATCTGCGTCCACCTCTGTGACAGCGTCCACCTCTGCGACTGCATCCACCTCTGCAATGGCGTCCACCTCTGCGACTGCATCCACCTCTGCGATGGCGTCCACCTCTGCGACTGTATCCACCTCTGCGACTGCAGCCAGCTCTGCGACTGTGTCCAACTCCATGACTGCACCTACACCTGTAATTGCTTCCTCTGTACCTGCACCTACTTCCTCATCTGCATCTTATGTTGCTGTACAGTCATCTGAAGCAAGGAACCCTGGATCTGTAGATAGTATGCAAGCCACAGCCATGCCTCAAGTTCAAAATGCCAGCAACACACGGATAAAAAATTCCATTGATTCTTGGATTGATGATTTGGTAGTTGGGAGAGAAACTGTTAATAACAACCAGCCTTCTCCTGGGGACTTTAGTCAAGCAATTGCAATGCTGCAGATAGAGAGAGATCTTCCGAAAGTTGAACTGCCAGTTTTCGATGGTTCGCCTTTAGCATGGCCACAGTTTGTTGAACAATTTTATGTACAAGTACACTCCAGACCAGGCCTTAATGATACGAGACGCATGGACCTTCTCCAGTCACATGTGAAAGGTGAAGCCAAAGGAATTGTACTTGGATTGGGTTACAGTGGCAGGAACTATGCACTTGCATTAAAGGAGCTCAAATTTGCCTTTGGTCATCGTGTTGCTGTAGCACGTGCCTACATTGATATGATTACGGATGGGAATACTCTACCATCAGGCGATGCTTATGCTCTTCGGAACTTTTATGTTGCAATAAGAGATTGCATTACAACTCTTCGCCAGATGTGTTATACAAGTGAACTGACCAGCCTGGATGTGTTGCAGCGGACTTCTGGGCGCATTCCCGGGGACAAGCGAGTTAAGTGGAACGACTATGTCAGGAATATATGCCGGGTTCGAGAACCGAACTTAGTTGACTTGGAAAACTGGTTAAGGGACTGCATTGAATCCGAATTTAATCCATATGCAATTTCGGTTCGTCAGAAACAGAATACACAGATGTCTGCTCCAAGGTTTACTACTTTGAACACTTCATCCATAACTCCAATGTTCGATCAACGTTCAGCAAATGTCTGTCAGTTGTGTTCGTTGGATCATCACCTACCTAAGTGCAGGGATTATCTAGCCAAGACTGCTGAAGAAAGATATGACTTTGTAAGACAACATCAGTTATGCTTTAATTGTCTTCATCCAAAACACAGAATTGCATATTGCATGTCGAAAGGATTGTGCAAAATTAGCGGCTGTGGAGTGAAGCATCATACTACGCTGCATAGGAGAAGACAAACTTCAAGCATTCAAACGAATACTGCAGTGGGTCAAGTTAACAATATTAACCGTGAGTTGAACCAAGTTTATTTCCAAGTTCTCCCGGTTGTAGTCCAAGGAAAGAATGGTAGAACTCTGAAGACCTTCGCATTGCTGGATTCGTGCAGTGATATTACCCTGATAAATGATGATTTAGCCAAAGACCTTGGACTTGGTGGTGAATTGGAGCGTCTTACCTTGAATACTCTCAGTTCATCAGTTTCCCTCAAATCCTCAAGAGTTAGTTTGTCAGTCCGTGAACAAGGAGACCCAGATGCTCCTTCTTTGTGGATCAAGGAAGCATGGACCAGACCAGGTGTTTTCAAATGTCCTCCAATCCAAGCAAATGACCTCCAACACATGAAGCATCTGAACAAACTTGGTCTTAGTAATGTCGCACCAAGTGAAGTCAAGCTTTTAATTGGTGCTAATGTACCAAGGGCTCATTTGCAGACCGACAACCGAGAAGGGCCAACTGATGGACTTATTGCCATTCGAACTGTACTGGGCTGGTGTATAATTGGCGGATCTGATGGAAGATCTATGGAGGATATTCAGGCTAATGTTAACCTTGTTATGAGTGAAGAGATGCAACTTAGTAGGCAGGTGGAGAAGTTCTGGATGACGGAATCCTTTGGTGTGACTGCAGATTTCAAGAAACCTACGTCCATCGAAGACCAACGTGCAGCAAAAATTCTGACAGATGACACAAGACTAGCTGATGGACATTATGAAGTGTCCATGCTTTGGAGAGATAAGGAGCAGAAGATGCCCAACAACAGAGGAATGGCAGAGAAGAGATTCACCTCACTTGTCAAGCGCCTCTCGGCAAACCCGGACATGAAGGATCGGTACAGTATGGTGATGAATGGCTACATTGCTAATGGTTATGCAAGAAAATTGACATCCATGGAAGAAAAGGGCCATCCTAAGAAGATGTGGTACCTTCCTCATCATTATGTCACAAATCCAAATAAACCCAACAAACTTAGAGTGGTTTTCGATGCTGCAGCCAAATCAAGTGGTGTCTCTTTGAACAGTGAGCTGATGACTGGACCTGACCTCACTAACAGCTTGTTTACAGTGCTTCAACAATTTAGACTGCATCCAGTGGCAGTTGTAGCTGATATAAAGGAGATGTTTCATCAAGTAAACGTGACTCAAGGTGACAGTGACGCTCTCCGCTTCCTGTGGAAGGATGACTTGAACCACCCAGGCCCTCCCCAAGTGTACAAGATGTTAGTGCACATCTTTGGGGCGAAGGACTCTCCATGCTGTGTGAACTATGCTTTGAGACAAGCTGCTGTTGAAGAAAATGTTGATGAAAATGTCCGAGAAACTATACTTGAAAACTTTTACGTGGATGACATGCTGAAATCTGTGAAGGATGTCCCAACTGCTATCACTCTTGTGAACAACATTTCACATGTGCTCTTTAGCAAAGGCTTTCAATTGGCGAAATGGATGTCTTCATCTGAAGAAGTACTGAATCATATCTCCCAGTCAGCTGAGTCTCAGCCTGAACTCAACTTGGATCTTGAAGATCTTCCCACACAGCGAGTACTTGGTCTTGGTTGGAACGTCCAGGAAGACAGCTTTGTATTCAAGCCTTCAACTTACTCTGAATCAAAGACAAAGAGAACAATTGTAAGCGCTGTTAGTTCCATATATGACCCATGTGGATTTCTCTCTCCTTTTACGTTCAGGGCAAAGTGTTTCATACAAGAAATTTGGCGTGGAGGGACAGACTGGGATGAAACTGTTCCTGAAGAACTTCAACGAGGATGGAGAGACTGGCTTGGGGAGCTCCATCATTTATCTTCCTTAAGAATTCCCAGATATCATGGTCTTAAGAAGGGTATGGATTTGGAATTACATGTATTTTGTGACGCATCTGAAGCTGGGTTTGCAGCCGTGGCTTACCTTAGGATGACAGACTCCATTGGCATCCGCTGTTCCTTCGTAGCTGCCAGGTCGCATGTTGCACCCATCAAACAGACTCTGACGATACCTAAACTTGAACTCCAAGGGGCGGTGATGGCAGTACGACTCTCTTGTGCCTTGATGGACACCTTTGTAGCTCCACGGATTATATTCTGGACTGATGCCATCACAGTTCTTCGCTACATTAAGAATGAGAGTAGAAGATGGAAGATATTCATTGCCAATCGCATTACAGAGATACATGAAAACAGTGAGCCTCAGCAGTGGAAGTATGTACCATCCGCTCAGAATCCAGCCGATGATGCTACCAGGGGATTGCCAGCTGATATCCTCAGTCAAGCAAACCGGTGGATGCTTGGTCCTTCATTCCTGTGGCAGATGAACGACTCTTGGCCTTCTCAACCGGAAATACTACCACCTAAGGAAGATGATGATGGAATCCGGAAGACAGCAGTTTGCATGAATATATGCACAGGACCAAAAAATCATACTCAGCATTACCGCATTGAAGAAGTCGTTCAACCAGAAAGATACTCTTCATGGTACAGACTCAGTCGAATTACAGCTTGGGTGCAACGAGCAGCATTGAACTTCTGTGCTGGAGTTTCAAGTAAGAAGATTGTGCCTGTTAAAGATGAGTACCTGCTAAATTCTGAACTGCACAATGCTGAAGTTAGCCTTGGCCATGTGGCTCAACTAAACAGATTTTCCAGAGAATATGCTGCACTCGAACAGGGAGGTGAGATTGACGAGAAGAGCCAGATTTGACCATTGGATCCATTCTTTGATTCTACATGCAGCATTATACGTGTTGGTGGCCGTCTTAACAGGGCTTTGACTAAAGAAGAATTCAAGCACCAGATCTTGCTACCGTATGACCACCAAGTTACCAAGCTTATTGCCAATGATATCCATATCAGACAAGCACACTGTGGACCAGAGCACCTCGTAGCATCCCTGAGACAGCGATTCTGGCCAATCAAGTGTCGACAATTAGCCAGGAAGATAGTTTATGAATGCCTTGATTGCCATCGTCGCTCAGTACAACCAGTTGTACCTTTGATGGCTGACCTGCCCGCACAGCGTGTTGCAGGATACACCCGTCCTTTCCAATTCACAGGCCTTGATTATTTTGGGCCAATGATAGTGAAACGAGCACGTTCCAGACTTAAGAAGTGGGGTTGTATCTTTACCTGCATGGTCACCCGATCTGTGCACTTGGAGCTTGCTGATTCACTACAGACGGATGACTTCATTCTTGTGCTTCGTTGCTTTGTGAGTAGGCGTGGGCAACCCACCGAGATCTTCAGCGACAATGGGACAAACTTCAAGGGTGCTGATAGGGAACTTCGTGATTGCCTGCAACAGCTTGATCAAGAGAAGATCAACAACTTCCTTCTGCAAGGGTTCACCAAATGGAACTTCATTCCACCTCATGCACCACACTTTGGCGGGGCATGGGAACGTCTTGTTAGATCTGTCAAGACAGCTCTCAAGGCAGTGTTAAAGGAACAAGTGGTCTCTGAATCAGTGCTCCGGACAACCTTAGCAGAAGTAGAAGCAGTATTGAACAGCCGTCCATTGACTTACAATAGCTCCAGTGTGAATGACTTCACAGCGCTGACTCCGAATCACTTTCTGCACGGGAGTGCCTCTTCAGTAGCTCCTGCAGGAGAATTTGATGCTAGTGACATTGACAGCAGGAAGCGTTGGCGTCAGTGCCAGGTCCTAGCAGATCACGTGTGGCGTCGTTGGACAAGAGAATACTTACCTTCACTTACTGTCAGGAACAAGTGGAAGACTGAACAGCGTAACCTCCAGGTGGATGACCTTGTGATACTGGTGGATGACAAATTACCTCGTGGTCAATGGTTGCTTGGCCGAGTCACTGAAATACAACCCAGTGCAGATGGTCGAATTCGCTCGGCAAAGGTCAAGACGATCCAAGGAACTTACCTGCGACCAGCTTCCAAGATATGTTTGCTTGAAGAGGGACTGAAATAAATGTTGAGGACTTGCAGTCCTCAAGGGGGAGCTGTATCAGACTTGGACCGGATTGTATAATGCAATTTGAGATTATTTACATGTTATCATTTAATTTGCTTGCTGTACTATTAGTTTAATATGCTTGAGTGATTTCTATGTTCATTCATCCATGTCTTCCATTCCATGCCAATTTGTGTACATCACAGCTTTTCTATGATCACACCTCACCTGACCATTTCCTTGTGCTGTTGTATCATTCATGATTAAGACTTCATATCATTCACATCATTTATGATTCTAGACCAGCAAGACACAAATTGTAAGTGTATTGCTCAGTTCTTATTTCTCTTTGTTAGTATTCATAATTCTGCAAGTACTAGTATGCTCATCATTATGTATTATGTGTATATTGAATTATCATTTCTCATTGTGTTAAATTTGCATTATGTATAATTGCTTATGCAGCAATATAAAGTAGTATGTAAATACAATGCATGCTTATATGTTCAGTGGCATAGTGGAGTTAGACAATAATGTATACATGATTTATGGATATCATAACTAAGTGAAGTTTCCTTGTATTTCAGCTAACCGCTAAATGCTAAGACGCTGCTAAGCTCTGCAATGAAGTTGAATGAATAAACGCGAGTTAGAAACAGCTGGTTTCTGAGTCATAAAACTAGCTGTCTATCTTTTTATCTGCCAGACACATGCAATTCTTAATGTATATGTTCTTTGGGTGTCCTCAACAACTTAGCAAAATCAAAATCAACTCAATCCAAGTTTATAATGCCACTATCAAAGCCATGGACAAAGTTAAAATTTTGATGTTATGTTTGACAGGTCAACAACAATGGAATCCCATGTAAATTACATGTGCAGGAAGGTATTGAGTACACATAAAGAATATTTCCTTATCAAGGAGGAGTTACAACAGAGATGGTGGTGACACTCCATTTGGCAATGCTCTTCTTTATGGTATAAATCAGAAATATTTGAGAAAATTACAAAATGCCCAATTCTGCAGCATGACTGATTTAAATGGCTGAAGAAACATGACCGATTGCACACATTAGGAAGGAAAATTAAAAAACCTGAATTTCTTTCAGTGAAGAATTGGTTTCTTTAACCTAAACGATCATCATTGTACTATTATTCATATATCATAAGAAAAGAAATTGAAAAGAATTAATGAAAGAGATAAATTAATTTCTTTATATTAACACTTGGGTGGCCCCTTGGCAGCGACATCAAAAATGTCTTAGAGGATCACCCTACTTAAAGCAAGTTCTAATAAACCTGATTGTAATGTTGTATTTTTGATACCAGCTTTCAATTAAATAAATATATCTGAATCTGAATCTCCTCAAAGAAAAAATGCCATTCTACTACTAATTACATTACAATAAGAAGTATCCAGAGCGATTTGTTCATTTTTCTTATCTGCCAACCCTTCGTAAATTTAGTTTTTGCATTCAACTTTACCGTATAAGGAATAGTTAGAAGAACAAAATGAAGAACATCCAAGCAGTGCATTACATCATTAAAAACACAGTATACATACCTGAATATCCAATTAACAAAGCTACAATAATTGACAATAACTTAAAGGCAGCCATGTTTTAGAGATCTGAAGTGTTCAATTAACATTTTGCTTAGGGTTTAACAAGGGCCAAAATTATTTCAATATAGTTGATTATAATTCATTTATAATTTATGTTTTCTCAGGAAGACATCAATATTTCCCATATTTGAAATATGTCATGCTTTGAGTATCTTATTGATTAGGTTTAATTGGCGGCTAAATTGAGAACTTTCTTGTAACCAATTGTGTAACATCTTGAAAAGCTTTTGTGCAAAAAAAAAAGAATAATATATATAGATTTTATTGACATGTAAAATATCATAAATGATACATATGTCATTCAGTTAAAAGATAACATGAAAGAGACATTAATGTAAGTACAGAAAGCAATAAAATTTCAATAATCAAGGTTCCAGCCACCAAGTTAACTTATAATACGTGTTTAAAATCCACATACACAATAGAAAAAAATACAAGCCGCTAATAAAAACATTTCACTCTCAAAGTCCAAAACATGACAAGCACATCATAACTAATAAACTAATAAACTAAATTAATAACTGTGTGGATACAGGAGATGGTTTTCTCTACACATCAGCTTGAAGGAGAAACTTTCCTAAACTAATTAATAACTCAGGTTCCTTGTTTGTCATTATTGCTGTAAACTTAGTTATATCATCTAGAGACAAGAAGTTGTTAATAAATTTAGTTGCATTCAAAAAAAGGTTAAAAATAATAATAATAGGAATAATAAAGTGATGGCCACAGCACTTAATAGGTAAATTAAAGTAAGATTATATTACTATGCAGTTAGGAGGATACAAAATGTATCCACTGTTATCATACCATGGTATTTTATGTCACTTTAAATACCATATCTTGTTGTAAGTTCACTAATATGAAAATTGGTGACTGTTGTGTCTAAAGTATATTTGGACATGCTATTTAAAAATTTTAATCAGAAGTATTATTTTACCAAGTTAATTAGTTCCAATGATTATCAATGGCAGTCTGTCTTGTGTTGATAGATGTGCGTTCCTCATTCTCAAAGAAATATTGCCACATTAAAATCAATTTATTCTACAAAAGAAGAAAAAAAAAACTTGAATAGGAAAATTAACAATTTTTGGAGTATTCATGGACAACCTCGTTTTGAATTATAAAAAAATTATTATTTTACATGAGATCAATAATTTCTAATTTCACTCTAACAAGCATTGTCAGACTTCAGAGATATGCAACAAGCTAGACACTTTGGTTTAGTTCCAGTTAGCAGGGTGTTTTCAAGAGTAATGGTCTAGCCATGTAAAATTAATTTTGATGAGTACTGTAGTACTTTTTGATGATGATGACTTATTTAGGCACAATTTACAAAAAATAATATATATACATTTGTTTAAAAATGATGTGTGCCTTTGGAAGACTCCCCTAAGACAGTCAACTTAACATAAGTCACTCAGAACATAGGCAAAAACAACCTGCAATTGAAAACCCTCAACTCTAGTCATGATAACCTATAACTTGAGTAATAAATAGTAACAATAATGACATATGAGAATATTGTTTATTGACATTCTGAAGACAATTATTTACAATTATGTGAAGAATATATCTACAAAGATTTGACGGTTAGTAATAGATGAATCAAGTGAACAGTATTTATCCCATCTTTACATAAGTTAGATAAAACTATATTAATAACAACATTTCTATATTATTTGTAAACTAGTATGTTAAAATCTTGGGATTATTTCCAGCAGAGTAAATATACAAGATCCAATCAATATCAATATAATATTCATACAATCAATATAATATTCATATTTACACACAAAACATCGGATAATCAATATTAAACAAAACAATATGCAATAAAATCATTATTTATATAATTACAATAGTACAGTCAAATAATGAAATTTTACTGATATATCAGAATGTATAAAGACAACTGGAAAAACAGCATCATAATGATTCAGAAATAATAATCATGTTTAATTATACTCCTAATAAATTGCAATAGATGCACAGCCATAAGTGCTAATGTATGATAACCCATTTCAAGGATTTCATAACTTTCTTCAGTGATATATATATATATATTTATATTTACCCAATATAAATGTTATCACAGATGATATGTAGACCTACAAAATGTATGGTCTCAAAAGCTAGGATAGAAAACCAAGTTAATTGTTTGCACCGGTTATTCAATCTCAATATATAATATGTTTGTATAATGTTGTTTGATATCATAGTGGGTTATATTATTAAATGTTCAATAATATTAAAAAATTTTGGATATTAATTATTTAAATGATCGATATAAACTGAATCTCAAAACTTAAAAGGCTCAAAAGATATTTCAAATTGTTAGATACTTAACAGTCAAACTGTAGGTAATTCAAAATATGTAAATATAGACATTATTACAGACGTATTCATTTTTAAAGGTTTTACTGGCATATGATATAGTTGATACCAAACATGGAATATAATATGATGCATCCAAGATTCCAATCAGGTAATTATGGTAATGGCAAGATTTAAGAAAAATGCATATTTTGATATTAAGAAAAACTTATATAAATGTACTACAATTTTGCTATTGCATTTGATCATAAATATCAGTAAAGCAGAACGTTGAGCATTTTACATAATTGTACAAATGCCTGAGATATTGTTCATTGTGATATGCAAGCTATTTGAATAAAGCTTAATGTATATTATTTGATAACAATTCATTTCTGATGATTACGTTTGCATTATTGATATTGATAAACTGTCAACAAAAATATAATTATGCAATATACATATCCAAAATAAAGAAATATTGCAAAAATCAACAGTAAAAAAGTTTCCTTAATATATTACTGCCATCAAAGTTTTCTAACAAATAAAAAGTAAGTATGGACAAAGAGAATTTCTATAATTTAATATAGTAATAATTTATGATAATAATAATAAAATATTATTTTCCAAAAAATAAAATAAATGCCAAGTGGCATATACATCTAATAAAAAAACATACATACTCGATAACATATAAACACAAATGATGGCTAAACATAGTCAAATAGGAAAAGAAAAGTTAAAAAATGTTGTGAGAGTACATGAAGAATATTGCATATCAGCTACTGCTATTCTCTGAGATTCATTAGGCCTATAGACATTGATCAGCATTCATGCCACTATTACAATGATTTACACAGCAAGATGAGACATTAAAAGTGTCAGCAGAATCCAGAGTTATTTGCACTAATCATAATACAAAGATTAAAGCTATGGCAAACTTGTGTCAATGATCATTGCTAAAACACTCCACCCATATTTACACCGTGTTTGGTGATTATTTATAAAAACTCATAGAGCTAAAAATATCACAGGAAGTTGCAGTATTTTCGATCATGGTGACGTCACAACGAGTTCCAGCGTCATCTATTGTGTCACAATGAAAGGATTTTCACTTGCTTTTGGATGAGGGAAGCTTCCATTGGCTGCCTGATTCTGAAATATAAGAAAATTTTGAAATATACTGATGGAATGTGCTACCTTTTGCCGCTCATGAGCGATTCTTGATGTGAGAGACAAGAGGAGTCCACCCGTTTTCTTTGCGAGGGATTGAGAATTTTTGTGAGGGAATGCAAATTTTTACAAGGAAATGGCGGATTACGAAAATGTGCCATTTTCTATCTTTCATACGCTACAGGCTCTACATGAATGTAGGTGAGCTCTCATTGGCTTCGCAATAACATTGGGTACACTACCTTGTCAGAACTGAGGTCGAATTTAATTAACAGCATCAAAAATTATGAATTTGGTAAATCTGGCTAGGTGGAGTGATCGTTCTCACCACGCATGCCACCTGGTGAGATTCCGAATCATTGTTTCATAGGTAACTGATAGCAATATATACAGGAAAGAATGACTTTTAATGGTGCATAATTGGTGCTAACAAATAAAATTATGCGAGTACTCGTAGAAAGCACATGAGTGATCTTGTAATATATTTATGAATTAAATCTATAATCTTACCTTATCCACCCAATTTGAATTAGAATTTGGGTCTGAGTTGTTCTAAAAAGAAAAAGACGAAATAGTGATTATCAATGAAACAATATCACAGATGTGCAGCCACCCTGACATTTTTCCCAAAAAAAACTCCAAAAGAGAAGAAAACAAACATATGCCACATATTAGAGTAATTATCCATAACTGTGGATCTCAGTAAAGGACTATTGACAAGAAAGGCTCTCTATATCAAATATCAAAGATAAAGTTAAAAAAAACTTTTGGGTGACCGTAAATTATTAAATTCACCAAAAATTTACTTACATCTGAACTCCGAGTATTAGAAACAGTGAAAAGTTCAGTGAAATTAGGACCAGACTGAGTTACGTCATAATATGAAGGTGGCGACACTGCATAGATACCACCGCCCTCTGGTGTAAATCCAGTTCCACTTGCTGTAGCGCCATTTTGTGCCGGTGGACCCGACATGACGCCAATCTGAAACCAAATGATAAAACAATTAATGTTTGTTAACAGAAGTAACAAGTCACAAAAGTAATTTGCTGGTCTGGTGGTATATTTCAGCATTTGCAACACTACACTCATGTATATACCAAGATTGGACAGTTTTTCATTAATACAAGTCATTAGCCGCCATTTTAGGGTGTGATCTGGGCGAAAATAAGTGTACTTCGCTATATATTACCTCATAATCACATGTGAAACCATGTAACTCCCAGTCTAAAAAATATTCATGTTGCGGGTTACGCATCTGTATATATAGGCCTAGGTAAAATAATTGCAAATGACAATTTATTTCTCCCGTGCCATTCAAACTAAAGACCTTTTTTCATAGTCCTCAGGTCTGATTTGGTTAAGATTGGTATTTCCGAAGGTAAACAAAAATTCCTACCTACCTAACAGGTTTTTTAAGTATCATGTAACTCGCAACAGAAATATTTTTGTACCAGATCTAAATCTATAGAACACCTCTAACTTAAGATAACCTTCTGCTCAAGAGGTAGTTCTATGATCAGGTTTACAAATTTATTGGAGGATTGGTACAGTTTCGTCATCACTTTCTGTGCAGTTTCAGCCTATTTTAGCCAAATATTGGTTACCAAATGTATGCAAAATGCATAAATTAACATTTTAAACATAAATGAATTGATAAACAATGGTATTTTACTGCAGTAAAACAAGCTACACAACATGGGTCTTACAAGGGATTGACCATGGCCTACATTTGACTGTGATTTAGTCCAAGGAAAGTTGTGCTTTAAATAGCCTGCTGTAGTTTCCAAATTGTCAGAGGTGCTGGTATGATTAAAAATGGGGGATGAAGGACCTAAGTACGAAACCAACCAGAAAAAGACTTCTTTTTTTTTTACATAAATATGTTTACATGTCATTCGTTTAAGTAATTTTTCCATTTACAAAAGAAAAAAAAAAAAAAAAGTGTTAGTAGGGGATATATCACTACATGACAATTCCTTTTATAGAGCATTCAATCAAACTGACTACATTTCCAACATGAGATTTATTGAATTGTTGTGATGTCATGCTGTTATAAGAAGCTCTAGCCAATCTCTAAGTTTGTTTGCCCAAATAATTGTTGATTCCAGGGAGGATCGTAAAGATTAAATGGGGACCAGATGGTTTTGCAGCAAGTTTTATTTGTCATCATTTAGTGGCCCCCTCCTCACCCAATAGTTCTCTGTGACTATGAGCATTCATTTACATATGTCACATGGTCAGTTTTAGTGGGTTGCCTGGACTCAGTGTAGTCAGTTTGATTGAACAATACTTTTCAACGTGACTGCATTGCCTCGTTGTAACAAACGATCACTCACCTGTGATGTACGAACATGATATGGGAAATTTTTGTTGGCTGCAGTTGGACGAGTTAATACCTTTAAAAAGAAAAAAAGAATACAAATTACTGTAAATAATGTGCACTTTTATATCAATAATAACATTTTCATTTAAATGTGGCTCAGTTTGCAAATAAAACGTCATATTTTCTTTATGAAATTTGTGTTGTCATGGATTCAGTTTCTTTAAAACAACTTTATATTCTTTGACATTGATTCTATTGCTTTTTACTTTTATTTACTTCTCTTTTGTTTTTGCATGTTAAAAACACTGTGAAAACAGTATTTATGTTAAAAAAAAAAACTCTCATATTGCATAGAGACACGAAAACAATAATAGTTACACAAAAACAAATACAAGTTTGAAAAATAAATTTCAGTAATATAACTGAGAACATGAAATCAGTAACATCAGCAGATTTGTTAATAATGTTGTGCATGGGTTATAAGTGGTTACCAAAAGAATAAAGATTATAAACATCCAAATAAGTAAAGCAAACGAATAGCAATATAGCATGTTAGTAAAAATGAAAAGCGAAACTAATAATTTAAAGTTGATAACAACAGAAAAAAATATCCCAACTACAGAACTTCATAGAGTCTGACTTAATAGCTAAATGATCTAAAGGGGTTATTCATGATTCCAAATGGTCCCAGGGACAAAAACAACAAGATATAATTGATAGCATTGTACTAGTGAAACATCAACTTTGGCGAAAAAATTAGCACAACTGAAAATAGAGACACTTTGGGAAGGGAATTTTGTATGATGGATACGAAAGTTATATTCATTTCATTGACAATCTCATATACTTTATGAGTGATCCAAATGAAATTTATAACAAAGATCATAAAAATATGATTATCTTGTCAGGATCATATTTCTTGGATACTGATTCAATAGTGCTGATTAAATGCTTATTGCCAGCATCACGACATATGTAGAAAATCATGACAAAAGGAAGACAACAATGCATAAAGAAATTAAAAATGATAGCGCCTGACAATTTGGCAGAAATAAACAAAAAATAGCTGATAATATTCATATATAAATCTATACTGAAATCTCTCACCAATAGAAATATATGGCCAGCATAACTAATTGTTATGGAAACGCCATTAACAATTTTATGCCTGACCCACTTAGGAATTGCATAATGGACAATTATCACCCAGGTTGGCCTGGCTAAAAACCTACAACAAAAACAGGATGAAGGGTGAGGTTACTAGGATAAAATCTGTAATTCTCTCAGGCTAGTTTTGGGCTGCCATACCACAATATACCAATGTGTGATAGCAGATGGGAGCATTATGGTGCCTAGCAGAAAAGTGGTTACACTGGCAAATATTGAAATATTTCAGTCTTTCAACGTGCCTCTGCCACGTCATATTAGTTGTTATTGTTTGTTGATTTAAGCCGAGAGAGACCATTGAATATCTTCAGCCAACGGTGACTGTTTATGAAACACAGTAATCAACATTTTAGGATAATCTCTCTGTTGGTCAAAACTCAGGGCTGGCTGAGCAAATTCAATAGCTTTTTGACAGTTGTTTTACTTTTTTCAAACAAAAAAAAACAAAGCAATATGATCTACTTCAAATGAGGACTTTGGCAGAAGTTATTTTCAGTTCTTCCCAACTCACTTTGTCACCACTAATATGCTAGGCATGCTAATAGGTACTCTTCAAGGATGGAAATAAACACTTGCTTCAGCATAGACACTGAGGTTTGGGTACCACATGCATTAGTGTTAGTATAATTAATTTGATAGGAGTCTGTTAAGGACATGAACTGAGATATGGCTCAATGCAGGGAGTGGACATTGAACCAGTGGACCTAGGTCATGGGGTCATGATCAGATAAAAGGACCACATTGACCATTTGGACACTCAGACTGCCAAAATACCAGCCTGACACTTAAAGCATTTGACTTCCTTAGATCCTTATATAAATAAAGAAAGACACAGTACATTTTTGCACCCATTTCACACTAATTGAATTGGTTACATTTCTGTCGTTTATTCTGAAATAAAATTAATGTTAGTATAAAGCTTATACTAGACGGTAATGAGTTTGCTACAACATCAGGTTGCGCTTGTTGCGAACAGCAAATCCGATGTTGGGGCTAGTTCAATGTCGTCTAGTGTGCTATAGGATCACACATTCTCCACCAAATGTTAGTAAGTGAAAATGGTTGAAAGGACTTAGTTCTGTGCAAGGCATGTAGTTTTGCAAGGGTAGACCTATCAAGTTGGGACTTCCAGAAAACAGAACACTCTAACACAGGTTGTTTGCTTCGACCTGTCTGTCTTACCAATGTGTGACAAACCAAGATATTTGGTAGATCAAGACTTCATTTAACCTATTTTGATGCTAAAGCAATCAAACAAGATATTGGTTGACCTTACTGTATTTGGTAGATTGAAACATTTTTGATGGTTCAATTCACCTATCCGATTGTAAGGTCAACGAATGTCTTGATTACTTTGGCTGGTCACATATTGATAGAAAAAGGTTGGTTGCAACAACCAATCTATTTTTGAGCTTTTATTCAGTACTATATACCAAACTACCACAACCTGGGAACCTTGGTGACTTCTACTACATAGGTAAGTGCTCCAAACCACCTGACTGTACGTACCACATGACTAAGTGCTCCAAAACAGCTAACCTAACGTATTTCTCAACTCACCAAAAACGAAGATTTTGCAATAAAAGATATTGTGATGATAATGCCGTTTACAACTTTTTCTCTGACCCAGAGACGGGTAAATCCCATCATGATGAAGACTGTGGCAGGTCCTGCCCAGAACCTTAACAAACACTAAACCATGTTAATTGAAGTTTAGGCCACTTCATAAAGAAAGCAAAATTATTTTAGAAAGAATGAATGGAGCGACAGATCGTCTGATGTTGTTTTGCTTAAAGACATCGTACCATGTCATTTGAGTAATTACAGTGAAACACTTTTGAAGAAGTCAAACATAGGTTTGGTCATTTAAGACAGGTGATGGGTTAATGCAGGTTTAACTATATATATGCCAAGAAACTTAAATGCTGAACAATAGAAGTGAACAACCAAGATAGCCCGTTCCTTAAAGAAAGACTGATGTCAGACGTGTTGTGAAAACTTGGCCATGATAGCAACAGGGATATTGATTTTTGCTTCCAATGACATAATAGATTAATATTCCTGTGATCTATTATTGAAGGCCCTTTTTCAAAATCATCTAGTTAACTTTTAACTTTATGTCACGGAATTCCCCCACAGAAAGATGACGTAGTACACAGCCTTATGCCATATAAGGTCCTTTCATAACAGTACTGTTATTATATACTAAGGAATATCTTCAGATTGAGATTTTGAACAAAATACCTTTGACAGAAGATATGGATTTGTTAACATGGGTGTGGTTAATTTCACAGAACACCATTTCATTTGCATATTTACAGTTACAAATCTACCATGTTAAAGATTTTAGAATTAATCTGTAATAAAAGAACTGGATTTGACCAGGTGCAGTGACCATGCTTAAGGCCTTACGCTTAAGCTACCAGCGGTTAGTTGCGAATAAGCCTGTATGTTGTATATACAATTTGGGTTATATTTTCACCGTAACTTACCAAAAACCCAACCATACCATAGCACTTAACAGCAACCAAGATACCATAAGCTGTCTTTTCCCTCACATACTTTGGTATGGCTTGGTTGGCTACCAAGATTACTATGGGAGCTGCCGCAAACCTGGTCGAACCAATTTGCGGATTTGAATACATAATGCGATACAAAATTTGGCATCATTTTACATCGTTTCAAATTTATAAATCAAATACGAAACTGCAAATAATTAATTCTTAACGGACATGAAAATTCAGTATTTTAAGTGTCACTAGAATTCTACGATGATGCACATATGATCATTGATCAATACAATGCAAAATTTCATATCTTGGATGAACTAGAGAAGGTAGGACACTTTGGTACTTATGAGGTTCACACTGCGTTTCGCTGCCTCTCACTGATTCCACTGGGAAACAATAGAAGGGGATGCTAAATATGTATTCATATAAGCTGGCATGCATATCTTTCCTCTATACTCAGTATATAAGCTTGACATTTTTGCTTCATTGTTTTCAGACTTTTGAAATTTTATATCTGTAGGCATCTATATATTTGGATATGTCAAATATGTAACCAAAAGCAAAATTCACAGAAAAAACCGTATCATAAGTGACTCTGTGACATTTGAAAAAATACAAGTTTTTATCAAATGTAGTATGACACATCTGGGCACATCCATGGAAATTTGGCATTTTTTTCTCAGTTCGACACATTAAGACATATATGACATAACAATCATCATGAAGACAATAATTTCAGCTTCTAGACTAATATGGCCTCATCTATGGCTCTTTACTGCATCTTGGGTTATTGCGAGATTAAGATAAGATATTTTACTAAACAGTACTTCAAAACTGACATTTTTGACAATAACCTTCGTAATATTAGGCCTTGAAATTCGGTAAAAATGCCTTTTGAATCCTGGGATCATGCTGAATTCACTGAGAGTAGTGTATAAGATGTACAACAAGAAACAAAAACTTTGACGTTTGGAATTTACGGGAGCTAATGGCTGCTGATGCAGGGCATCACTGATGAGGGGTGTGCTCACTGAAGCGCAGTGTGAACATCAAAGAATTTATGTACTTAAGGAAGCAAGCAGCAGGGGTCCTTGGGCCAGCTCTGGGCGAATTTGACTCTTCTCAAATCACCTACTAATGAATATTGTTTTACTACTTTCGAAGTGTCCAATCCTTCTATTAGTTCATCCAAGGTAAGATCAACTGTATATGTAATATATACTCCCAATGGTAACCTGATAATTCTCAATATATTATATAGGACCAATATAAATTTCAACATCATTATTACTACAAAATATTTAAAAATATTTGAAAAAATTACTCACCAAATAGTGTAGAACACAAAAAATGGATAATAAAACTGAGATTTCTCAGGGTAGTGTTTCAAAGTGAAGAATATGGCATAACAGAACCAAATCCAAGCCAGAATCTGGATTGCAATAAGTCCATAACCAGGTGGAGATTCATAGCGGTATAAAACTTCACCGGGATCAAAAAACTGAAAAATAGGAAAAACATATATCAGATAAAAGAGTGGCCCAGAGAGATACTGTAATTTTCTTTTCTAGATTTCCTTGCCCTCATGTAAAAGATTGGGCCCAAAAGTTTACATACACCTAAGAAAACACAATTCTCTTCCATTTTCACATATTTCTTAGTAAATAAATAGTCAGCGTTCTCTACATCCCTTCAACAGTTCTAGGAATTTGAAATTTCTTTTTTACAATTTGAGTTATGTTATTGATAATTTAATTGATGGTATTTTGTTGAAGTGTATGGGAACATTTGGCCCTGTAGCAGTATAACAATTCATTGAGATGAAAACAAACTTGAAAGTAATCATTAGATAAAATTGTGTCATGTCCAAAAAAATTGTGATTTTTTTTTGTGTATGTCTTATACAATTCTTGTGAAAGTTATCCATGTTAGTACCATCTTATCTTATTTTATCTTATCTTGTTCTATCTTGTCTTGTCTTATCTTAATGAGTTTACCCATCACAACTAATTTCCATCCTGTAATAGATATTAAAGTTCAATGCTATGACAAAATTGTCAAAAGATAAAATCACTTTATCATCAAAATCACAGGGAATTGCAGATTTTATCATAAAAGGTATAATTCATTGAAATGCAATTAATACTAAATTATATTGTAATTCTTATTCTAACCAATCTATCAAATTACATAATTCTGTGGGACCCTGTTGTCCAGGTACTTATATCGTAAACATAAGTAATTGCAGTTCTCAGGCATATCGATTTTCAACAATGTATTGAATCAATTACCAGCTAATTGAATACAAATGACTGATTAACCAAACGAAATGGTCATTAGATTAATTTTGATGCTGATTAAGAATATTAGCACATGGTATTGATAATTAACTGCAAACCGTGCAGTTTTAGGTTCCAGTTCATTGCATATTCATAGAACATGTTGAATGATAGACAATTTCATTATGCTCAATGTATAGTGCTGCATTAAATTTTTGATAACTTCACACAATTAATCATGAAGTTCTTTGGGAGTGATAAACCAAGAAGTTAAGAAGTCAAATATCTCAAAATTTTCCTTACATGATTTTTTTGCCTTTGCATTGAAAAGAAGGTTAAACAGTTGGCAGAGTTTTTGTTAATTCATTTCCAAACCTGAAGTTCACTCAGGAGCACTGCGGCATTATGCTGTATGACAATGTTTTCCATGTAATTTTTAATTGTTGATAAGCTTATTTTAAAATAATATCAACGAATCATTAAGTGCTGCATCTATCTTGGACCATTGACAATCTTATATTACGTTATTTTAAATTATTGAATAATGATACATTTAATCATTGACTATGTAAATGTGCTAGATGTTAACTAATTTACATATGTAATTATGTTGTTATTTATTTACTAATCAATCTGTTTCAATGAATTATCAGCTAGTTCAAATTTAAATATGCTTTCCAAAAACTTGCGACTGGTAATGCATGTTAATTTAAAGTGCATGGTTATGGAAAAAGACCGTAGTGTACACTCGGCGACATTGAAATTCGCCATGACATTGAAATTCGCCATGACATTGAAATTCGCCACTTGCAATAAACTGCAATAAACACCTATTAGATGGCTGCCGCAGTGTTAGCAGACTGTGTCTGACTGTGAAAGATATAACAAATAAGTTTTGTGAAAAATTGAGGTCCTCCCCCAACGGGGGATAGGACCTATCTCTATGAGCTCATGGCCCACAGACATATTGTCATGCAAATGACAATGATTAGATATGCATTCCCCCTCTCTTTCGCGCTAGCTACGGCTGAGTAACCCAAAAACTTTTCCCGCCACTCGTATCACGTGACCCGCGCATGCGCGGGGCGTCCATCCAGCGACCTCATTCCCCTCTCAGTCGCCAAGAGTAATCAGGTCCGGAGGGGAGGAGGGTGGGCCTCTAGAATATGTCTGTGGGCCATGAGCTCATAGAGATAGGTCCTATCCCCCGTTGGGGGAGGACCTCAACTCTATATCGCTCATGGTCCCACAGACATATTGTCATGCAAATGACAATGATTAGATATGCAGATTCACAAAGTGGAGGAGGGCGGACCCCCTCATAAAGGAAACAGGAAGCTCACCCGATTTGGAGATACAACTCCAAATAAATGATTCCTGCCGTAAGTGGCGGAAGTTGTGCTGATAAGTGCTGAACCAAGACCGAAGGGCCTCCCACCTGAAACTGAGGAGGAAGAGGCCCCTGTCTTGGGAAGGTTCTCCAATGCGGCCGAAATGCCAGCTAAGAGAACAAAACATACAGTCCCTGGTGCCGACTGGCGAGGAGGGAGATAAAAACATGCTCCAGGCTGATGAACAGCTGGAGACTAAAAATTGGTCAACTGCTTCCGAGCCACCACCGGGTGCATGCGGTGTTGACCATCTGGCTGGAGACGAACGTCAGCCAGGTAAAAAGAAGTGAAGGTGGAGTGGGAGGCCCAAGTGCCCGCCTGAAGGATATCCGCTACTGAGTGAGATCCCCCATGGAAGGCCCAGGAGGCACTCATTCGACGCACTTGATGTGCGGTCACATGGAGGTCTGGGCGATGTTGATGCGCAAACCTCACACATGCCTTGATCCAAGACGCCACTGTCTGGGAGGACGGAGGGCCCTCGCCCCGGACTTTGCAGAATAGACGTTCCTTGGGCGTGAGGCCGCCAGTGAAGGAAAGGTACTTCCTTACCATCCGAACTGGGCAGAGCAGGCGATCCTCAGCATCCCGTCCGGAAAAGGGAGCTAAGGAAGGGATGAAAAAAGGCGAGGGGTCCATTCCAGGTATTGCTGTCTTGGCTAAAAAACCCGGAACGACCCTCATGGACATGCCAGAGTCAGAAAAGATAAGGTCTCTGGGGTCCCTAGAAATTGCTTGTAGCTCGCTGCGACGACTAGCGGAGGCTAGAGCTGTAAGAAAAACCGTCTTCCACGTACAGCGGAGCCTGTCCTGTCTGGAGCCCCACCGGGGTGGCTCAAATTCCGGAGCTCTCAAGCAGCGTAGCACTCGAGCGAGGTCCCATTCCGGGACTCGCGGCCGCTGAACGGGCCGCGAGGAAGAGAACGCCTTGATGAGCTTGGAAAGGCATGGGTGCAAGGACAACGGGACCCCGTCAACATCCCCCAAGGTGGAGGCAATAGACGACCTATAGTTCGCTATTGTGGAAGGAGCGAATTTCTTCGTCTCAAACAGGAAGACGAGAAAATCCGCTATCTGGTGAATAGAGGCCTGGGAAGGATCGATATCCCGTTCCTCGCACCAATTGGTGAAAGTCCGCCAGTGGGACTGGTACAGCCGGAGAGACGAAGGTCTCTGGGCAGTGGCGGCATACTTCGCAACAGGGCCAGAAAATCCTGCCTGTCGGAGTCTAGTCCGGAGAGTGGCCACGCGTGTAGATGCAGCAGGCCCGGGTTCTGGTGATAGGCCTGGCCGAGCGGTTGCCGTAGCAGCCGGTGCCATCCTGGGAGCTGCACGGGGAACCCGAACAGTAGCTCCAGAAGCTCGGGGAACCAAGACTGGTTGGGCCATGCTGGGGCCAACAAGATCAGTCGGACTGGGGAAACTCGGAGCTTCCTCAGTACCTCTGGAATCAGTTTGAATGGAGGGAAAGCGTACGGAGTCATCTCCTCCCATTCGAACGTGAAAGCGTCCGCTTGCCAGGCCGCTGGGTCCGGACATGGACTGACAAACCGAGGTAGCTGGTTGTTCAATCGGGTGGCAAACAGATCCACATCCATATCCGGGAACAGCTGGTGGAGACGGCGAAAGGCCGCTGTGTGTAGAGTCCACTCGGTGCCCAGGACTTGTGCTGATCGAGACAGGATGTCTGCCAGCGAGTTCAAGTGACCCGGAAGATAGAACGGGCGAATGGTGACCTGTCGGGGGGAACACCAAAGGAGGATATCCCTGGTTTCCCTGAAGAGGGAAAGAGAACGAGTGCCTCCTTCGTTCCGCAAGTAGCACACTGCTGCCGTGTTGTCGCACAACAGGTGTATGCACTTGCCTGTAATCAGGGGCTCGAGCGATTCTAGTGCTCGAAAGACTGCCCTGAGTTCCAGTGTCGTGATGTGCAAGGCCGATTCCTGCGGTGTCCACAAGCCGGCTCTTTTGTGGCCCTCCAAGAAAGCCCCCCAACCCTGTAAGCTGGCGTCCGTCAGGAGGGTGAGGTCTGGCTCTGGTGGGTGTAGAGGTACGCCCGCTGCCAGATGGGCCTGGTCCGTCCACCAGTCTAATGCCCGGTGAAAGGAATTCTCTAGGGGGATAGAGGAATCTATCGCCTCCTTGAGATTCGGAGTCCAGGCCTTCACATAGAACTGGAGAGGCCTGACATGTAGCCGACCCAGGTGTACAAACTGAGCGGCGTGGTTCAGCGACCCTATTAAAGACAAGAGGATTCGAACAGAGCTGCGATGGCAGGAAGTTAGAGTAGATACCAGAACTCCTATCCTGGCTAACTGAGCCTCGGTGGGGCGTATCCAGGCTTGTTCGAGGTCTACATCCATCCCCAGAAATACGAACCGAGTCTTCGGCGTCAATTCTGACTTTTCTCGGTTGACCAGTAGGCCCAGGCTCTGGAAGAGGGAGATGACTACCTGGGTGTGATCGGCGACGACTGATGGGGAGGATCCCCTGATCAGCCAGTCGTCCAGGTAGCGGTGTAACACAATGCCCCTGGACCTGAGGTGAGAAGCCACAGGGTCCAGGATCTTTGTAAAAACCCTCGGGGCTATGTTCAACCCGAAGCACATGGCCCGGAACTGGTAAGATTGGCCCTGGATGTGCAACCGTAGAAACTTCTTGAAACTGGGGTGGACTGGAATGTGTAGATAGGCATCCGACAAATCTACACTGGTTGTCCACTCCCCCGGTCTGAGTTGAGACCGAATGGCCCGGTCGGTTTCCATGTGGAAATGAGGGCAATATATGAATCGGTTCAAAGCTTTCAGGTCGATAACGGGACGAAAGCCCCCCGACCTCTTGGGCACCGTGAACAGGTGCGAGTAAAAGCCCGGTGAGCGATGGCTCACAATTTCCAAGGCCTTCTTTTGCAGTAAGGCTTTCACTTCTTGTAACAAAACGTGACGTTTGACAAGGTTTAAAGGTAATTTTATTGCAATCGGAGACATAGACAAAGGTGGGTGACACATAAAGTTCAGCGACAGACCCTGGGTCAGAATCTTCTGATGCCAAGGCGTCAGGTCCAAGGAAGCCCATGCGGTGTAGTAGTAAATCAGCCGCCCCCCTACTGGACAGGCTCCTCCGTTTCCAGTTGGGGAGGCGGGGACACCCCTAGTGGCGACGGAACGACTGATTATTGCCCCGGCGATAGCTGCCTCGAGACTGTGGCTGCTGCCTCGGTTGTTGTTGAGAGGCCGGTGGCCGAGAGACCTGGCTCTGGATCCGCTGCTGGTATGGACGACTGCTGTTGTTGTTGTTGTTGCTGCTGGATCCGTAGGTGGAGGCCTGACTCCGGTTCCGGTTGGCCCCACGATAGGAAGACGAAGAGAGAGATGTGACGATGGCCAGCTCTCTCTCCTCTCTAGACGCCGTACGGAAGACTTCTTTTGTGTCTCCAAGCAGCGAAGGCCTGGCTGTGGAGAATGGCGACCGCAAGGCTGCCCATGTGTGGGTGCGTCTGGGCACCTTCATTGGATCACATGCCTTCAGGAACGACTCCCGCCGAGCAACGATGGTTGACATGACTGCTGCCGACGTAAGGTCCGTAGTAAACCCCAATGTTTTCTGAACATTGGCCCACAACGAATCTACCACCAACTCGTCCAGGTGAGGAAGTTGAGAAACTTCCTTCAGGGTGTTTAGCAGCCAGTCTAAAGTGGACAGCGTGCGGACTGCCTTCCTCAACAGCACTTCTACCTCGCTCAGCTTCGTGATGGAAACGGACGGTTCTGCCCGGGGCCTCAAATAAGACAACTCTTCCGGAGAAGGCTTGGCTGAAAGGGCTGCCAGCGGGAACGAGGAGCCTCCATGAAACCTCAAGTTGAAGTTCTTGGCAAATTTGGATGACTGAACCTGAGTCGTCGCCTCGCTTGGCAGAGTCTCCGGTCGGGAATCCGCGGAGTCTCCTCCTGCTGAAAATTTCTCAAAGGCCTTCTGCAGCGACTCTACGACGCCCTTCGATGGAGGAAAAGAGGTTCGACTCTTGGGGGCCGCTCCAGTGGATGCCAGCAGGCCCTCAGAAGACTGTAATCTATCCGGGGACGGCGAACGCCGTTGTCCGGAAATTTGAAGTGCCAAATCAACCAAGGTAGTCCAACTTACGTCGACTTGTGGCTCTCTGTCGATGGAAGCCTGGTCAGACGCAGGGGACCGCGGAGGGCTCCCCAGCCTGGCAAAAACATCCGGAGAATCTCGCTGAGGGGAGGAAAAACGTAGCCTTGCTGGACGAAAGGCACGTCTTTCATGCCGGCCCCTTGCCGGATCTTCCTGGAAGGCGACATGGCGAACCGGAGACCTTGATCTCGAAAATTCTGTCAGGCGTCTCTCCAACTCAGCAATCCGTTTGGTTAGGTCCCTGGATTGGCGAAAGCCAGCCGGGGACCGCAGCAATTCCAAATCGCTCTCCGACTGAGGCAAAGCATGGATTTCAAAGCCCGGCGAAGAGGGAGGAGGAGAACAACCTGTCGGTATTCTTGGAAGAGAAATCGGACGACTATTTGGCGAATGAACACCTGCTGTCAAAGTCGCCGACGTCACTGTGGCTGCTGGAGATGAACGTCTACGTAGCACCATGCCCGCTTTCAGCGTAGCCGCAATCTTCGCTTGTCTATCAGACATCGTTGGAAGCAAATAATCACAATAAATTCGAATGTAGTATCAGCTCTAAGCACAACGGAGCTAATGACAGCTGGAATTGACAACGGCACGAAGTTGACCAGCGCGACGTACGCCGTTGCGATGTAATCCTAAGATTAGGGTTAAAACAAACTTACCTGATCGTTGTAACTGAAAGAAAACATTCCCGGCTTGGATGTAATCCGGACTAATGACCGAACAAATCCCTAAAGCGAGAGAAATCAACCATAACTAGGCCAGCCGTCGATCGTGTACATTACGAACGGCGGCTGAGAGGAGAATGAGGTCGCTGGATGGACGCCCCGCGCATGCGCGGGTCATGTGATACGAGTGGCGGGAAAAGTTTTTGGGTTACTCAGCCGTAGCTAGCGCGAAAGAGAGGGGAATGCATATCTAATCATTGTCATTTGCATGACAATATGTCTGTGGGACCATGAGCGATATAGAGTCATCAACTTGCAATGCGTGTGATCTTGTTTAAGGGGGGTGGCGAATCTCAATGTCGTGGCGAAGTTCAATGTCGCGGAGTGAACCACAAGATATTTTTAAAATTCGACTTACATTGGCCTCGTATATGAAGAGCACGGCATAGCAGATGACGTATAACGTCATGAAAATGGCGATTTTGATTGAACCGCTGTTTGATAGGCGCCCTCTGGTTATCGTGTAGCCCTTTCCCAATAATATCAACATCAGGAGAAATATGAGAAAACTGGCTGATTCGAATAACCGACCTGGAAAATTAAAAAAAAGATTTTTAAACTTCGATAATAAATGGTGATATTATTAACGATAATGAAAGATCTATTCCAGATGACGCATGGCTTGTAGTTTGCCCAGCGTTACATTAGATTAATGTCGAGCTAATATTGGGCCAATATTGGGCCAATGTCAGGCAAATTTGGCTCACTATCTGAGATTATTTTCTTTGACAGTAATATAATGATTTCCTTTTATGGAAATAGTTCCACAATTGATAATTGAAAAGGATAAATTTAACTAGCAATAGCACAGACAATCATACAAAAATTATTCATTAAACTGCATCAAAATATGAAACTATCTAAATGACTTTTATTCAACATCTATAAATCAGCTTTTTATTATTTTTATAACTTACCAAAAACTTTCAATCCTTTCTTATCCACTCCATCATTAGCATAAGATCCATAGGCTATGCACATAATTAATAAATGCATGACTTCACAGCCTAATGACATCATGTACATTTTGTATGTAGTGTGGAACAGTTGTCTGTTCTTCAAAACAACTGAAATAGAAATATTAAAGATTAATAATAAATGGCACCGAATTGTGTTACTTCAACTAAAATACATATATACGTAATTTTCTCTTTTTTTTTTATTGTAAATTGATTTTATGTTTTCTATTAATTACTATTTTAGTATTATGAAACTATACATATGAATATTGTTATGTTATATCAAGTGAAATGTTTCTTGAAATATATGCAATATGGTCAGCCCAGATAGCATTCCAGATCGGACCAGCATCATTTCCATAGTATTAACATTGCCGACATCACGCTAACGTTGAAAAGATTTGGAATGCTATCTGGGAGGTGCTGAAAAATATGAGAAATAATAGCTTAAATCTAGAAAATTACGAAGTTTTCATAGATAGTTACTGTACTCCTTCTCAAATCGTATGAATGATATTCAATAATATCTAGAAATATGATTTTTCTTACATGTTTATATATTATCACATTATTAAAGATATAGATTTTCAGTACAATTGGGAGATTGTAAATAAAAACATTAAAAATATGTACATTGAAAAACTAGACAAACATGCACTATTGCCACAGTATATGTGGTATGATCAATAATTCAAGCATGTATGAAAATGTATGCAGTCAACTAAATTCTAGAAGCTTTTGAATACAGTGTTCATTCGCATTTAAGACTATGTAATAGTGAAATTATTAATAAAGTTCTAGATATTTATTTTGACATATTTTAAAATTCCGAACTTATACCAATTATATTTGATCAGATGAGTTACATCTCAGATGGATGTCTGTCACATAGGATGTTAACTTGGAGGTGCTTTGCACTCGGTGTCTATGCTGAGGCAAGTAAAAGACTTCACCCATGGGGTAAATGTGTAACATGGTGTTGATTCAACCTTATCATCTCATCATTACATCTGCCAGCAGCTGGTCATATAAGTTGACTATAGACTTAAAAAATTGCTGTAAAATATTCACTATCAAGACTACTTAGTTAAATAATTCTTTTTCTAGAGAAACGACCAAAATATATGTTTATAAATACGGAGTGTAGGTGATTGAAATAAAACATAATTTTAACAATTTTTTTTAAATGTTTTGTGATGAGACAAAATATGTTATGTATTCTTTATAATATCACTATGAAAAGCCATATGACCATCTTGCAAATTTACCCAAAAAACCAACAATTATGGTTCAGCTACACAGAACACCTCACTATTAAGGTTAAATAGCACTGCTATAATCTTAAGAGCGAAATTCCACTGTATAATATACTGCACTTATATAACAGCTAATAAACATGCATGCACACTCGAAAACAACTATCAACAAAAATAATTAGCAGGCAAAATTATTAATATTTAATGGATGTGATAAATAAAAAGCACATATTTCTCACCTCCACATACAACAGAAAGAATTAACATCACGAGAAACAGCAAAAGAAATGCAATGTCCACTTGTAAAATATCTGTGAGAATTTAAAATGACAGAATTTTGAGAAATATGACATAAATAAATGAATAAACAAAATTAAGTACGAAAATAAATAATGAAATAAAAAATTTATAATAAATCATATTAAATACAAATAATGTATAAACAGATTTAAGAATTGTAACACAAATGTGATAAATGATTAGTAGATGTAATAATTATTTAATGATCCAAATAATAAAACAATTTAATTAATTGAACGAATGAGTAATGAATGAATAAATAAATAGCACAAATGATGAATAATTATTATAAAGTAAAAATAAAGTATAACCAAAAATGTATTATATGAAAAAAAATAAAATATATATATATATATATAGAAAGTACTAATTGCAGATACATTTTGCAATGTAAAGACCAAAATATCTTAAATAAAAGAAAATGCGTGCAACTGTGCCGGTATTTTTTGTCAATCTTTGTTCTTGTCTGTCTGTCTGTGTTCCGTGACAACATTTAATGCAAAATTATAAAAAGAGCATTTGTTGGTAAATTATTCGCAACTTACTGGCTATATATATAGATAAGATGAATATGATGGTGAATTGAATTATGAAAGCTATATCGGTTTGTAAAATATCTGAAATAGGAATTTTCAGTTATGAATCAATATTTTTACAACGATAATGTCATTAGAAGATAAAGATAAGCTTTATGGAAGGTTAATTGGATATGACCAGATAAGTGACATTTTACCTGGGATTAGCCTAATGTTAATCTTTTGGCTTACTATGACCTTACTAGTCTAAAACTAGTATAAACAGTACGGCCCAAAATATTTCCTACATGAAATTGAAATAAAATCATGATAGCAACAAGGAAATTGTAAGACTTGTTATTGGAATGTAAATAATTATTTATAGATTATGTATTCAAGGGTGAGGGTAGGTGGGTAGGTGAATAAGGTTTTTAAGTCCTGTATTTCTGCACCTGTTGGGCCAATTAGAACAGGCAGTGACCATGGCAATGAGATGATGGATGAAACAGCTATCCAACTTAGGCTCGAACAGGAATGCCGCAAACCCAGTGGTTGGAAGCCCAGCGCGCTACTACTGAGCTAGGCCCCACCGTTATTTATTCAATAGAAAATAAGTTGAAATAGAACTGTATTCTGTCCAGGTGAATGTAAACTATATTAGTTATGATAATGTCGCATCGATGATCAGGTGGACGATGGTCAAAAGTGGGCCATGTCAGATAGACATTGTCATTGAGCCAACTTCAGGCTAACCAAACTATCTAGTTGCATCAAATCATGAGTCAGTTAATTCAACGCCCATATACATAATCAATATGATATTAAACAGGGAGTTCACAATCTATTCATTTATATACAACACGTATCCAGATAACATAGTTAGGTTAATTAATGTCGTTTAAAAAAAATTAATAAAAATTGAACTTACAGAATTCGTCAGCAGAAAAATGGCGGAAAAAGAAATCATCTTCATCGCCGTTCGTCATCCATAGTTTGTAATCTAACTTTAAACCCTGGAATAAAAATGTTCATATCTTGTTAAAATATTGCTACAGTAATTGGAACTAGGAATCGTGCGTCATACAAAAGGCTCATTGTATTCATCGTCGAAGTTCGAGAATATTGTTCTTAAATCTAAAGTTGCTTTAAAGTAATTTCTGACCAAAACATTTGATGGTGTGAGCTAAGAATTCATCAAAACTTTGTTATGATTCAGCATATTTCCTAATCTTATAAAAAAGAAAAGAACATTTTTTTTACCACAAGCTGTTTTTGATATTTTTAGCATTTGTATAATTAATATAAAAATCCCACTTGGCATTATCCGATTTTGGAAAATAAATTCATTCCATCAAAATTCTGTTTGAACTTAGCAGCTATACCCATCAATACTTTTCAAGAATATTTTGATACGACTCTAAAATCTCATCAAAATTCTGTTTAAACCTACCTGGCCCCCGCAGTGACTGACAGCCAAGAACCACCAGCGCTCCCTAGCGGATCTGAAGCTCCTCCCCGCTGTACAGTTGAGCAGAGTAGTATCATCTGTGACGGCTACTTCTGAACAGCCTGACCAGGTATGAGCTGTGGTCAGTGTTATGATCTGGTTATTTTCTGGTTTCAGTTTCTTCTCCCTTGCTGTGCAGTTCTGTACAAAAAATAAAATAAATGTTTACTTTAATGTTATCATCATCATTGAGGGAAGCGTGGTGGAGCGGGTTCAATCCCAGCCACGGCATGGAGGAACTGAGCAGATCCTCCTTGAACCACTGCTTCACTCCACCCAGGTGTAAATGGGGAGGTTGGCTATAGGCTGAGATGGCATTGGATTGCTGAGTACCAGTGGATAATTGACCCTCAGTGATGATGTAGGTTGATGCGACAGCTGTATGCTACCCGGGGAGTTGAGAAACTTCTAGAAGGAACTCAGCCTGCTGACCGAATATAATTTTGAAGTCGGCTGAATGGCAAATGCTCATTGCAGGACAATAAACCAGCAGCTTTACTTATTTTATGTTACGTATTCGAAGTTGGGCATGTCGGCCAGATCTAACATGCCATCTGGGAAAACTACTGGGTAAACTAGTAAATATAAATCAGAAAGAATTTTTTCACAAATATCTTGCTCTTTTAATGAATGGGTAGCTGTAACCAAATAAACAACAGGATATAGTTAAAATAATTTCAATTTATCTTGAAATTATTTATTTATGTATCTATTTTTTTAATAACATATTTCGTCTGGATTAAACAATCTATAGCTATAGGCACATACACAAGGCCACCATGATGATGATCTATCATTTTTCAATTGTAATTTCATCCAAATATAAAAATAGAAATCAATAGAATGTATTTGCAAGATCCTTTGATGATGAAAATCCATAAGATTAGACAAGACAAATTTGGAAGTTATTCAAAACATGTCAATGATATTAGGATAGATCATTCGATGAACCAATATTCTATTATAGTCTATTCTATATTCTATTCTATTGTATTATTTTCTCAATATGTATTCCAAGCCTTATCATCTCATCAGTACATCTACTAATACAGTTAGTATTAAATATGGAGCAGATCCAAATGGACACAAATGTTGGTAATTAATAATTCAAAACTTTTTTTTGTTGTCAAAACGTATTTTAGATTAATTTTATGCAAAACGTCATACCAAAAGCAAAACAAATTGGCAGTAATCTTGAATGCCAAATACTACTATTTGTATTTTGTTTGTTTGGATGTTTGTTTATTACATACCAGATTGCTTTTGTAAACAGCCGGCCACTGGTCCGCTTCGTCATAATAAAGCAGAATATTCTGGGGAGCATAGATTTCCTGAAAATAGTATGAAAATATATTAAAATAAACACGTAGAAAAAATGTTAATAATGATCATTTTTCTAAATTGCTTGCCATCTATGTGGACAATTTCTTCTAATATTTTGCATTTAAACTATTATTTGAATATGAAGAGTTCTACAATCTTTCACAATTAAGTATTGTAATATTATTTTATTTACTAAAGTAATACGAAGTGTTAGGTCTTTTATAGCGAAATGACATAAATGTATATAATAATTAGGACCACCTCCCTATTAGACCACCTCACTTTTAAGACCACCTGACTATCAAGAACACCTCAGAATTTAAAGCAGTACTATAAGACAAGTACTGGATATATTCCAATATGATCTTAAAGGTGCACTGTCTGTCAAATTTGCACATAAAAGTAATGCTTTAAATCAATACTGCCTTCTTGTTTCGTGATATATTTTACCATTACATGTCCAATTTCGGTCAACAATTTAGTTATAATTTACAATAAATAATATAAATATTAGTTTTTCATGCCATCAAAAACTTATATATAAACAAACCAAGTGATGACATCACAATACTGAATACATATAATTATGTATGTTTATTATCTTATTGAATATTAATTGTCAATACTCTTATCCTAGCATAAAATAAATAAATTATTTGTTTCGTTAACAATAAATTATATATTACATTTAATATGCCACCCATAATATGTAATACAATACGTAATGTGGTATAACAATTAAACATGGTTGTATAAGCTACATACCATGCTAATATAGCAGATTGGTATAAGATAGTTCACAATATATTGTAATTATTATGAAATATAAATAATATATATTTAATCTTTCCTTACCTTTGGATATGAAAATTGGAATTGTAATCTTCCCCTTTCTGATAAAAAACAAAATCTTGCCAAAAAATACCAGTCCTGAAAGAATACAAGTTATCAATAATACCAATAATTGAACTATTTTGCTTAATTTAAGGTGTATATATCAAATATTAATTATAATAATAATCATATTTTACCTCTTTTGTTGACAGGGAACCTTCCATATATTTTGAATGCACGTCATTCTGTGAAATTATTACAAATAAAAGGTAAACATATCCCAGGAATTTGTGTAATGTCTCTGAGGCCACCATTTTGGAACTGATGGAACAAGTTTGGTCACGTGACTCTCCCTAGCAACGGCGTAAACAACTCCATGCGCTGCTAGAGCGGATCGATCAATTGTCAAGTCTGAGCTTAAGTTCATGCACCTGTAAAATTAGAACTGTAAAAATGGCAAATTACAAATTGTAAGGAAACAAGTATATGCTATTTAGAATTAGGAACGATTAGATTTTAAATTATACGTTTTAACGTGTGCTTTTACTGCATCATGTGTCCTTGGTTGAGCTAATTTATCTAAGATTTGTCTATCTATGCTGGAGCAGTTCTGTTTGTCCGACTATATATCTATCTCCTATGCATGAATGAGCATTGGAACCCCGGTTTCTTAGAATACCTCACCATTAAGTCCATCACTCTTGAAACCATTTCAATGCAATCAATCAATCAATCAATCTATCTATCAATTAATCTATCTCTCTATCTATCTATAGATCTATCTTTCTGTCACTCTATCTATCTATATATGTATCTAACTATCTAATAATCTAACTATCTGTCTATCTATCTATCTCTCTATCTCTCTATCTATCTATCTATCTATCTCTCTATCTTATATCTATCTATCTATCTATCTATCTGTATGTCTATCTATCTGTATGTCTATCTATCTATCTATCTATATATATATATATCTATATATATGTCTATATCTATATATCTATCTATATCTATATATTTTTTACTGCCCAGAACTAAACAGATTGATTCATCAAGTTGATTAAACATGACTGACATTGGAATGAGAACTTCTGAACATGGACTTCGTGGAAGCCACTCAACAAGACTCACGACTCAAGAATATTTTATATATAAATGTTTTACATAAATACATCTGTCAGTGGTACAAATATACATGATCAAGCTGAGCAGTGACGTCAAAGTTATTGTCATTTTTGAAACATTTCAGACAGTTGAAGATTTTAGTTGACACAAGAGGTCGCTACTATGAACCATCATTAAGACAGTGCCACCTGCTGGAGACAGAATGTACAGTTGTGCCCAGAAGTTTACATACTCCTCAGTATTTTTGCCATTGCATTCCACACAATTTTGTCGCCATAATAATGCTTATGGCATTACCAAAATCTGTCTATTCCATTTACATAGTGGTCATAAAAAAGTCAAACTTTTGAAACATTCATAAACCATATGTAAATTGAACTGTAGCTGGACAAATGGGCTGTCCCTAGGTATATATATACTAGGGACTAGTAAAGAGCATAAATTAAGCCATAAAAGCCTATTTTGATTAATATGACATATTTTGATGCCACTATCAAGATTCCTTTAGAGACATGTTGTGCTGAATGCAATGGCAAACTACTTAGGGATATTGAAAGCTCCACTGTCTGTCAAAATTATTATTTTCTAAAACTTTATCAAATGATTGATAATCACTTATTCGATCAAGGCACACTAAATATGTGTAAGCTAATCATTAATTACAAAAAATAAATGATACATTGAAAGAAAGCAAGACCAAAACATTGGAAATACAATGGAAATGGAAATGGCACCATCACCCATTGTTGAGTATTGTGATGTCATCACTAGGTTTATTTACATATTTTATTTTTGATGGCATGAAAAAACTCTATTTGTATTATTCATTGTACCTTAAAGTTAAATTGCTGTGCAAAAAATTAGTATTGGTTTATATAAATATTTGCCTATGCTAAATCTAGAGACATAGGAACTTTAAACTTCTGTGCACAACTGCATACTGTTTTTGTATGTTAGTTTCGGCTAATTTCACAACTACATTGAACTTTTTTCTAATTTTTCATTCGCAATCAAATAAAGATAATTATCACCTTTCCCCAAAAAGCGAATAGTTGACAAAAATATCACCATGAGGTGCTTTGCCATTGCCATATCTCTGTCTTATCCTCTTACGCACCGGTGCTTATGGCAAATAATATCACCATTTTATTTTATAATATCAAATATCACTGAGTGACATTGACAAATATCACGGCTCAGTTACATTGTCTGGAAAATACTACAGAATATAAAAATGAGGCACAGAAGACTGTAATGAACTTCATTACCGTCTTTATTAACCAGCACCCTCAATTTTAGCCAAATTTTCGAAATTCAAAGTTTATTATATACAAAATGTAGACCTATGTATCGCTTATGACATGAACTGAAACAATTCTGATCTAAATTTTTCATAAAATGACTTTGACATCGTGAATCGGCGATGCCCTCCAGTCAGTCAAATTGTCAGTAAGGCACATTTCACGATCAGACAAATTAGCTGACCAAATGCCATTAGCCTATAACGTAAGGCTTATTGACAAATACCAGTAATAAGTGTTCTGGGTATGGTCAGTGTGATTGGGTTTTGCCAAACAAATTAAAAGAACCTGCCAGGTCAGCTAATTTGGCCGTAAGTCCTATTGGTTGTAACACCAGGCTATTGGATATAATCTGAGATGCTACCACCTCCACAGATAATATAGACTGCAATTGCAGGGATGCTGTGAAAAATTGGTGGATTGTTGATTGAATTGATGTCACAGATAGAGGACAAAACACTATTTTCACAGAGCAGCCATGTTGGTATTTTTGCCTCATTGACCTCTCTTTGTACTCAGATATTATAGTATTGTGACATCATCAGTATGGGAAAGTAATGATAACTGGGTTGACAGTAGCGCGGTTTCACAACATAGGGAAATTCTGCCAAAACTGTTTTAACTTGCGCTTTTGTACAATTTTGGGCGTACGTCACTTTCACACCATTAGAACTGCAGTAAAAAAGCGCAACTTACCAAATTTGATGAAGATCCGACCAGTATAAGCCGAGAAAAGTTACAAATATATATATATATATTACAAATTCAGGTCGCTCAAAATATAGGATTTTTTGACGTTGTAAAAAACGTCCATAAGTCAATGCGTCGAAAGTGGACCAAACTTGAACTATGCTTTTGAGGAATAATTGGGACTGGTTTTCATTTCAGTTCGATATTTACATCTCTAAATTAAATAAAGATGCTATATTAGTACTGATTAATATATTTAACAGCTTTAAAAAGTATTTTAGGGGAATTATAAATACTTGCGTGGTGGCGCACCTGTCACGTCACTGTAGCTCCCTCTGGGAATAGATAATCTCTTTCATATAAGCGGGAAATGATGTCACTTTTTTGGTCAATTATGATACACAATTGTAGAGAAATATATTACCTACAGTTATGATTTGAGTGATTGTGTCTGGGTATAATTGAACTTCAATTTTTTGGGATATAAAAACCTGTCAATGAGCTTGAAAATTTTATTAACATTTTCATGTCTTTGGGAAATGTGTTTGCAACATACTAACAAAAGTTATTTGATAAATAACAAAACACAGTGTCACCTGACTTTTAAATTTAATGAAAATGTCACCTACTTCCCCCATACTGCCCTGCATTATAGGGACTGGCTCTCTGGTTCCTTGGGTGAATAACACTCAGGTTGGGTCTGGTGAGTTCTGTGATCTGATTGGTTGATATATAGCATACACAAATTGTGACGTCACTTTCCAATTCACAGACCCGACCTGTCTCTATTCTTGAGACGGGAACGAGTTAGGGAACTGGTGGTGTTTAGTAATTTCACTTTCTGACAATAATATGATCATGCAATGTGCATGAGAAGCCGCAGGAGGTGTAATACATTTGTCTGTACACTGTCTTTGACATATCAACACATGCATTGAACCTAGACAAAGCATGTATCTTTCAATCTGTGAATAAATCATAAAAAATATTATATATATATATCACCTATTTACTAATAGCAATTACGTAACAGTCTATCAACTAAAATCGCGATCGTTCCGGTTGAGCGAACACATCGTTTTTTGTTCGCCAGTGGTGCGGCGCCAAAGCCATTTTCTGTGACTGCATCAATAAAAGTTTTAATTGTGACGTTTCTAAAGGCCTTTTTTGTCAGCGCGCATCATGACGGCACATTGATTTTAAAACCTAAGTGCCACGGCAAATCACAGAGTTTGTTAAAGCTCGTTGCCTAGCAAATGGCCTAGTAATTAAATAAGCTCTGCTCTGATTGGTCGAACGTTCATTTAGTTGGCTAGCATTGTGGAAAATCACGGCAGTGGACATCCCTACCATGGAACATTCAAAACCATACTTCTACTGCTTGTCCAGTCTTGAATCACATAGAAATGATCATTAACAGTGTTTTAATGTGAGTTAATTCAATTTGTCTGCTAGATCTTAAGTTAAGAGCTGTTAAGAACGATATTTGTGTAAGTAGGTCATTATTATTTTGTGCGCATCATGGCCGCGCAGATTAATTAGGACAACATAGTTCGATCCGGTCACCTGAGAATAGCATGACAGTAGTTTTTGTTTTTGGCCAATCTCTAGTCATAAAAGCCCTACGGGCGGCCCCTACGGGGCCGCTCCTGCGGCCTATAAGCCACATAAGCGACAATATATGCCACATAAGCGACAATATATGCCACATAAGCGACAATATATGCCACATAAGCGACAATATAAGCCACATAAGCTAGTGCAAACCATGCATTAATGAAGTTGCAATATACTCCAAATCACAGAGTGAGGTACTTTGATAGGAAAATATTCTTATCTTACAACATATATCATGTGAATTTCTGGATTCTATGAAATCTGCTGTAAAGAGACAAACTGCAACGTGAATATACAAAGTTACTTTAAGTCAGTCAAGAATTTGATTTCCCATTAAACCTGCTTCAGTGCAAACTTATAACATTTAAACAGCAAACTTCTTTATTGCTTGTAATAAGTGCATACACATTTAAACCACAACACTGGTATAACCGGGTTATGTATTATAAAAATTCTAAATAGATTGAAAGATTTACGACTTCATGGTGTCCTGAAGGAGCTTAAATCCTTGCTAGTAATAGAATGAGAGCCATGCAATATTACTCTATATAGCACATCTATATTGGACACATCTATATTGCACTTATTTTGTTGAACCAATAATATTTAGTCGGTGGATAAGTGTCAAAGCAATTAACAAACCAAAAATGAAATGGAAAAATGTTTTCAATATAATTATTGCTATAATCTTAAAGCCTAATAAGGGCAATTCATTCTCATATCATTTCGTCCAAAGATCTACAAGGCCCAATGTTTGCATGCGCTATACCTACATGCCATCTTATTGAGGTTTCCCTACATAATATTCATTTTATATTTCGTTGTACCGTTATATTTATGTATTTTCCATATTGTACATGTTCTTTTTAATAATATTACTCAATACAATGACCCAAATACAGCATGTAAAGTGCTACCTAGAACCTGCCGAAAAATTGATATATCAGACTATCTCAGTTTTTTTTTTTGATCTGTCAGTTCCTATAGCAATTTTTGGGGGTCCTGTCAATCTTTGGCTATATGTAGGTTTTCAATATGGTTACGCTTGTTATAAATAGGAAACTTTATGTGCTATACATAGGATAAAAACCCTTTCTGAAGAGCTACCTTGCTATGATTAGACTCGTGCCTATGCATGCTCATTATAAGAGGGCTGACTTGAACAGTACCAATTTAACAAAATGTCACATGATTTACTTGGCGAAGCAGTGAAGTTTTAAAATTGGAACTATGAAAAAATATTTGAATGTTGTTATTTAGAAGATTTGATCAAGTAAATGAATAACAGCAATCTCTGAAATAAAAACAAAGCATTACCAAAATATATCACAACCACTTACCAATCAATAAGAGCAAAATGGGTGTCCCAAGGTATGACCCTCATCCTGGGTCCTTGGTATGGGTGCAACTGATCATCATGCAGGAAGCAGGCACAGATACAGTATTCACCAGTATAAATGCATTTCTAATAATTTTTTTGAGGTAATTGTCATTAACGAGGCATGTAAAACAAGGTTCATGATCCTTGATAATCATGTTGCCTTAACTTTATTTTTATAGTTTAACAGTTTTGCTTATCATTGTTTGGTCATAAGATTTATTTCACACTTTACCATAAACTGTCATTTTCACAGTTAATCACTTGCCTTTCCATGACATTATATCCTGTTGAAGCTTTCATTTTGCTCAAGAAATCTTATATCAGGTAATCATTCTGTTACTGCATTTTGATAGAAGTCATAATATTTACATATTCACTCTATCATAGCACATCATTTGTGTAGATAGCTTCATCCAATCATACTCATTTTACACATTGCAACACTTTGTATTTAATGTCAAGATGACAATGAGATACTTATAAAGAGAAATAATATGCGCTAAACTCCTACATTAAGACCATCTCAATAGCAAGGACATTCCACCATTAAAAGCATGTCACTATTAAGACCACCTCACTTTGTAAACCACCTTAATATTATGAAAATCTCATTATTAAGACCACCTCACTATTGTAACCACCTCACTTTGAAGACCACCTCACTTTGAAGACCACCTCATTATAAGGCCACCTCATTATAAGACCACCTCATTATAAGACCACCTCACTTTAAAGACCACCTCATTATTAAGAACACTTCATTATTAAGACCTTGTCACTATCAAGACCACGTCATTATTAAGACCACCTCAATATTAAGACCACCCCATTATTAAGACCATGTCACTATTAAGATCACCTCATTATTAAGACCACCTCATTATTAAGATCACCTCACTTTTAAGATCTCCTTACTATTAAGACAACCCCATAATTAAGACCACATCATTATTAAGACCACCTCACTATTAAGACCACCTCACTGTTAAGACCATTCCTCTATGATTGAATACTAATGATGTAGTGATCAAACGACATTGAAATCACAAAGAAATATGGGTTATTTTTTGCACTCAAATTTAATAAATTACAGTAACCAATGAATCTGGTTTCATTGAAAATCTTAAGGTTCCAAGTGTTGTTTTTTTTGCAAGACATTTTGACAAAATTTACTTACTTCTTTTTTTTTCAGTCAAAAAATGATAAATGATGCATTTCCCTTGATTGTGTTGCTGGTTTTAACAAATATCAGTAAGTATTGAAAACTTATATTTTGAGAACCTGGTCAGATGACCTTAGTATGCAACGCATGCCATTGTCAAACTAAATTTCATTGTTGTAATATAGGCCTATCAATCAAAAATTTCCACTTCACTATCAAGAGCTTTAAGTGATGCACCTTAAGTGAGGGGGGGGGGGGAGCTCTTTATTGGCTTATTCCACTAAACAACCCATGTACCAATTACACTCTGAAACATTTGGGGACAAATTGTTGTCAACAAACCCATTGGAAAAAAAGAAGAAAAAAAAGGGCAACCAATGGACATTTGGGTTTTCCAAATAACCACAGGAGTTTTCACAGTTTTTATACTTTGTAAATCATGATTGTCCACACAGTGATGTTTTTCTTTATGTCTTGTTTTGGCAAACAAAAAGGCAGCTTATATTAAATAAGCCACTTTTGAAACTCTATTTGACAGTTTTGAATGATTATTATAGTTTTTAAGTGTTGTGAAACAACACAAATTTAGATTCAATTCCAAAAATTGTATTTGCAATATGTATTTTATTTAATAAATGGAAACTGGTATGGTAGTGGGCACAAGACAAAAAGAGTGTATCGATAAATCTATCATTAATTCCATTCATTCTTTATCTCTTTTTCCAGCTAAATATGTAATAACTTTAAAAACTTCAAGATTCTGGGGATGCATCGAAGGCAACTGTTACTTCAGCAGCCAAGAATTCATCAATCACAATGACGCTACATCATACTGCGAAAGACAAAACATGACATTAGGGATTTACAATCCGAGTCACTTTGAGCGTTTAAAAGGTGTTCCATTCACTGGCAACTATACATGGATCGGAATTCAACGATATCCGCAGGAATCGTGGAAATTTTTGTCGGGCGAAGATGCTAATGTCACCTCTGAAGGTATGACTTTTGAAAAACCTTGTGATTTTAGTCCCAGTGATATTATTTCTATTGTATTATTTCTATTGTATTACCAGATAATCTATCGATGCAGCTGGGTGGCCTAATGGTTAAGGCAGCCAAGTCCACATTGGCTAGCTCTGCTGAAGGTCCCGGGATCCAGGTTCGAACCCATGGCAGGCCCGGGCACTCTTCATGAGCTACAGCTGGATGTCGAAATATAAGCGGACTAAGCGTTAGCCCCAGTAGCATTGAGACATATTAGGCATGTCACTAAGATATCTCCCAAGCATCACTAACATCAGATCAACGTGGTGCCAATGTTGCCTGACTGAACATGTTATTTGTAACTATCTGAATTAATTATTGTTAATTGATATCCGCTTGATGTTTTCAACTGCAGAATTAACTGGATGCATCTACCAACAGAATGCCCAACTTTACATTGCTGCTTGTCACATGGAAAAGAAATACGTATGCCACAACAAACCAGGTGCAGGTTGGTATTATTTATACTGCTGTGCATAATTCACAAGTTCCAGACAGTGCAGGTTTTAGGATAGGTAGGATAGGTGAAGATGCGTTTGAATAAATAACAGGGATTCTCCACAAAAACAGGGCCTCCACATATGCCAAAAATATATAGGATATATGTGACAGAATATACATTTAATCTATGTAATCACACTATATATGTATACAATCCTTATTCTATTTTTTTTTTGTGTGTTACTTTTATTTTCCAAAGTTTGCCAAGTCAAACCCTCGCTCCACCCCACTCACCCCTCCAGTTTTGCAACACAGGGGCCATATGTTTGTTTGATGTTGCTCGACGTTGCCCGATGTTGCCCAATGTTGGCCCAATGTTGGCCCAATGTTGGCCTGACATGGCATGTATTCCCGAGTGTTAAAAACATCTTGGCTATGAACAGGAAAAAAACTTCCAGTTTGCACAGGACTAATGTTTGTTATGATCCTTTTCAGGAGATACTTACACAATTTACCATAAGCCTTTGAGTTGGTACAAGGCAAGAAATGATTGCTTGAAACGAGGCGGTGATCTGTGCAATGATCCAAGTGTGCGCACAAACCAGTTATTTAAAACTGAAAATGAGGATTACTGGACTGGAATTAGTAAAGATGTCTGGACCTGGACAGGTAGATGCTTAAATCTCATCTTCATGCAGCAGCCATGTTGGCGTTTTTGCCTCATTAACCTCATTTTTATTACGTCATATAATATATTATGATGTCATTACTTAAACATTGCTCTTGCACTCTGTGACTTCATTGAGTGCAAAAAGAGGTTAATGGGCAACAATGCCAACATGGCTGCTCTGTGAAAAGTTCAATATTTTATCTATGTCTTTTAGATGTTAGTCTAATTTATTGAAAACGTTTCCCTTTCAGCAACAGGCCAAGAAGTAAAACTGACTCACTGGGCTCCAAGGGAACCTACTGGAAATTTGACATGTGTGTCTTTCAGCGTCAATGGATGGCATGTTTCTGACTGCCAGGAACCTAATGCCCAAGCTCTGTGTGTTGTGAGGACACCAAGAAATTCTGTTAAGTGCCACTCCCCCCAGATTGCGCACTAAATTGGCTCATTCATGGTATGCGTCACCCGCGCAAGTTCAACATCGACATTAACTCAACAATGGGCCGAACTGATTTGCCACATGGGGATGGTTTATTAAAGGAATAAATTCATATAATGTAGTGAGGTATTATATTATTTCAGCAACAAAGATTTCCAATTGAAATTTTGCAGAGTCAGAAGATGACATCACTTCAGGTCTTGTCTGCTAATCCTATTTTAATCCCTATGTTGCTGTCACAGATTCCAAGTTTCATGTAAAACTTGGTAAAAAATTTAAAGAATACAAAGAAATTAAATCAAATATCAAATGAATAACTAAACAATCAAACAGATAACAACTATAATTACTGTATACAACATGATTGGTTAAGCTCTGTTTTTTAGTCATGTTCAGTTCTTTGCATCAGGAAAGTTGAGAGTGTCCAATCACATGCCTCAGTCAACTGAGAGCAAAACATTATTTCCATTTCACATAATTATTACGGGGATAATAAATATGCATAAACCTGTAACAACCCACATTGGCTCCTTGTATGCTATGTGTTGCCCACATCAGAATAACATTGAACTGAAGTTGGGTGAAAACTATCATACTTTGTTTATACTGCAAACTGACTTTTCGAATGGCCATAATATTTTGTGTTTAAAGATAGTATTATATTTGTAGTATCCATGGCTTTTCAAGAATATATTGGTATTGTGCCAGATTAAAAATGAACTATTTCCTTGCCTTATTTTTCAACCTCAGTGGAGGTTAACTTTTAAATCTGCATAGGGTAGAGTCTTTTTATTTACTGTAACATTCAATAATATAAAAAAAATATTTTACCAACAAGATTAGATACCTAAATAAATTAATTTACACGTTTTATTGTTTCAGACGTTCTTTCCTCTCGGACAACGTTCTTAACTACATCATCATCACCACCATCATCATCAACATCATCACCATCATTAACATCATCATTGTCATCATTATTGCCAACATCATCAAGTTCCCCATCTTCATCACCATCCACAGAAAAGAAAAACTCAAATTCAACAACTATTTCAACCTTACGATCAACACTTGCTTTAACAACACCAACAATGCAACCAACAACAACATCAACGACAACAACAGCGACATCCACACAAATCAATATTCAAGCAATCGTTTCGGATACGTTTCCAAAGTCGACAACAATTGCCGCATATTTGGACAGCGCTTCTAAATCTCCAGTTCTCTCTGGTAGAGGTGAACAAGATGGTATAGATAGAGGCCCAGTCAATGACGACTCAACTAAAGGTATACCTTGTGATATAAAACTATAGTATGTACAAAATGAATGTCTGCTTGAATTTTTTGCATATTTTTAAACTTAACTAAAAGCTTAACTCACACTTCCCAACCAAGAAAAGCACCTCTCTGTTTCTTTTTTATCAATTATTTATTTTGCCTTATTGTTATCATGATAGTTATTTGTAATGCTCACAGAGATACTGTTTTTACAACTGATGCAAAAAAAGTAGGGGTGGGGGACTAGCTCAGTGGTAGCTACAAGTCCCCTGTCCATTGGACAGGGCTACAAGGTCCTGGATGAAAAAATATTGACTTTTTTGCTTGAGTGGAAACTAGCCTTTTAGTAAACGTTTGTCACACAACATACACCCACTGTAGCGTTAGACATACCTTTTTCCTATTGTTTCGCGCTCAGATATGGTTGATTTCTCCCAATTATCATCGATTTCTACACTATTTTTGAAGTAGATTTTGACAGAATGATGAGAAAAAATGGCCGCCTATTTCTGCCAAAACTCACAAGAGGGCTCTGGCGATGTTTCAACGCCCCTAGTGGCACACAGAATAGCGCTGGAAAGTCCGTAGTTTTCTCAATTTCACAATTAAAATACTTTAATAAACTATTCCACACGATTCCACTGTTCTATGGGTCTCATGAAGCTAAAGTATTAGATATTTATCTGCACCATTGCATCTGGGTGGCGCTGTGGTGTCGCCGGAGCCCTCTAGTGAGTTTTAGTGTAACTAGACAGCAGTAACATGGTCCATTCGTCACAGCACGATTCGTCTTCGTGAAAACTGTACGGTTCTTCACTCAAAAAAGGTCGGTTTTTCACCTGTAGTTAACATATTTTATATAGTAGTAGTGACGATACACTGTCTACTGGCCGAATCAATCAATTTCGGGTGACAAATTGACCAAATTCAGGTGACGAACGGACCAGTTTTCATTGGGTACAATCAGGCAATGACGAATCGACCTGCTACCTGTGAAAGCATGAACCAAGCGAACGTGAATTTTGAAAATGCTCTTTAAAAAGGATGTTTCCAGTGGCTTTTTCAGTAAAATTTGCGTGCAAGTAATAAACGGAGTAGTATGCTAACGTGTTTATTGAGAAAAATGTGTCGTAAATTTGAGCGTCCATGAATTCCTATAGCAGGCGTTCCGACCCTACATCGCATCTAATGCAATATAGGTCGGTTCTGGCTAGCTCAGTGGTAGCTCACTGGGCTTCTAACCACTGGGTCCTTGCTCATTGCCATAGTCCCTGCCTGTCCTAATTAGCCCACCAGGACTGGTGCAGAAATACAGGACGTAAAGCCCTAATCCACCCACCAACATAATGCAAAAAGTATTAAAATGGTAAAACTTCAACCAAAATCACCTGTACTAATGTTTGGTTTTGGACATCTAACATTGAAAATTGCCTATTGTGTACTACTTGGACTGAAAAATATTACCAAAAAGAATCATATGTATTTTTTGCTTCCAGGTGACATTGCCAAATATATTGGAGGAGGAATTACAGGAGCAGTGGTCATTCTTGGCATTGGGATTGCAATTGGAGTTGCTATAGGGTATGTCGATTTTTTCAGAAATTTAATCAATCAATTTATGAGTGCGCGTGTTCAAGTGATCCTATTGCAATTTGCAAAAGGTCAAGCTATTTGGAAAACCAATGTTCTGATATTGTTATAGTTCATTCATGTAAAAGTTCATCCCTATTTGATAAAAATAGCATTTTTATCTACGGTTTGTAACACAGTGGATCCTAAAATTAATTAACATAAATAGAATATGATTTTAAATTGGTATATATATTGGGAGTCAGTTGTCCAGCGTGTAGTGCTAAATGACTGATGCCCACCATCAAATCTGAGAATTACAGTTCCATGGAAAACCAAAATGTACAGGGCAACTCTGAAGTTCCACACACCAATAGAGTCTGCTTGGATGGTGATAAATTGGACTATAAACTATTTACATTTACAATAGGATACTCATAATAACAAACACATGCACATATCTGAATCTGCTACCCTTTTTTTGTAGGCTGAAATTAAGGACCACTTCTCAACCGGTTATGGAAACTCAACATAATGAAGAAATCTCTGGACCTAGGGCTGATAGGCCAATAACCAAATCAGAGAATTACATTTTAATGGAAAGCCAAAATGTACAGGCTTAATCTGATGTTCCACACAGCAATGCAAAAATAGATTATGATGATGAAATACAGTCAATGTTTGAGCAACTTTGAATACATCATTAACTGTATTTATTTTGATGCTGTAACATATTTTTTATAATAATAAATATTATGTACAAATGAACAAATGAATAGTATATAAATGAATACATAAATATCACAGATCGAGTACATATTTTAATTTGTTGTGACAATAAAGTTGAGAATTTGACACCAATGTAAATAGCATATATTGAACCCTTTCTAAGGGTTTTTCCTGCAACTTTTGGAACACTATACAAACTGCATCATTCTGAAACAGTTTTACCCCACAGCCATCAATTGACACATTTTTCTATCAGATCCTACTTAATGTCATGGAACCCTATGTTCATCCTTTTTCCTACCATTTAATGTTGCTTGTATCAAAGATTTCATGCACATTACACCTAAGATTATTATTTGTCAAAAATAGTCATATTTGGGCTATGAAAATGCCTCCTATTATAAGGAATGTATGTGAAATTCAGTAACAGTTACTACGTTATGCCACAAAGATATTGGGTATAATTTTGTACAAAATTAACCTTAAACATTAGTATTTATTTGTATTGATATAAATAATGCCTAAATACGAATAGATACAAATCTTAAAGGTTTATTTTGTTTGTAATGATACTCAAAACACCATTTTCATGCCTTAATAACTGTTGACTGGGTTGCTCCATGGTTGCTGAGAGTGAAATTATGAGACTGAGTGAGAGGGATTAGTCCTGCAGGAAAATCTTGAAAGCAGTTGGAGAAGGAACTTGCTGTAATGCCTTATATACAATGAATAATGCAATACTATGAATATTAAATTATAAATGTATGCACACAAATATTATACAACCTTTTATGGCTGTCATTGCAAAGTATTGGATGCTAACTATAGGAAAATATGTAGGGAACAACACAATTTTTAGCATTTATTTTCAGACTTTCCATTGTTAGGAAAATATTTCGAAATATCACTTAGATAGTGACAGTTCTATGATTCAGATATATCATGAGCAAAATTTCACTACTGTAGAGATCATAGTGTCATTACCATGGAGGTTTGAAATAGTACCATATTTTCCTCTTATTATATCAAATTGATGTCCATGAAAAGGTATCTCTGCACTATTTCAGACATATTCTGACAAAGTTTTGCAAATATGTGACTATCAAAAGACACAAATAAGCTATATAGGGTAAAAACATTTCAAACTTGTTAGAGGACGTGCATTAATGCCACAGTTTATTGTTTGCCCAAATAATTGTGAATTACAGGGAGGGTCCTAAGAATTAAATTTGGGCCATTAGGCATTGCAGCAAATCTGACAAAATACCCTTTCTCCACCCATTAGTTCATTGTTAAAATTGAGCCCACACTTGCATACGTCACATGATCAGTTGCTGTGGGTTGCTTGGACTCAGTGTACTCACTATGATTGAACAAGCAGTAACCAGTCAGGATGTTAATCAAAAATTTGCTTCATCTTTCTCATTTCCAGTCTCATCACCATCTTCCTCATCATCCTCGACTGCCTAAGTACAAAACAGAATGTTATTCTTTTTTCACAGTACAATTATACATGAAATTATCAAAATGTTTACTAACTGAGTTCATTGTGTATTTCTGTTTAGAGACATAACAATATTTTTAAGAGACTATACATACATAGCTATTTAACAATCAGTATTTTTTGAACATGCGATTTGTACATTATGTTGCATATTAAAATATTCATTGTGTATATATTATAACTTTATATTGTATCATTCTTGCATTGCTTTATTTACTTTTTTTTAACCCTTCTCTGTTATACATACTTGATATTTTTGATGTTTTAACTTGACATAATTATGGATCTTTTTGATATGGATTCATATCAAAAAGATCCATAATTATGTCAAGTTAAAACATCAAAAACAATAATGATAATGATATTGTTACTTAATATATGAATAGAAAACATCCTGGAACACCCAAACACACTAATGTATATTTATATATCATTTACATGTATAACACAGACTGCCTTGTGGTCTATACTTTTTGGAAATCAAAGAGTTCTAGTTAGACCTGTCCTCAATACAAATCTTGTTTTCTTCTTCTTTTTTTGGGTTATGAAAAATATAGACATCACCCATTTACTGGTCATGAATTTAGATATGTTTTTCTAGAAGTTTTTAAATTATATTGGATATATGATTTCATGCAGTCTTAACAAAGTTGGAACATCTTGTAAGATGTGGGGGTCACAAGTTGGCTCAAAAGAACTTATGACCATCTCGCCATATTCCAAAATTGTGTTTTAAGTCCATGATAAAAAAGTAAACAAGTCAAAGTCAGAGCTTGGTGTCTTGACCAGTCAACTTCCACTAGGTTAAAAGTTGTCCTGGGATTCATCAGTTTATTGCTTTTATGGAACATCACACTGGCCACTGGCCAGTACCTTTCATGCTGTACATCATTACCTTTGCCCCTAGTGCTTAACCAGTCAAAAGAGCTGTGTCCTTCTGCCCATCCTGGCCAGCTCTTCCCGGAAGTGGACTTCCCCCTTCTAATTAATTCCTCTGGTAGTTTGGCTGTGCATTCCAGGGGTAATGAGCCCAGAATTCTCCCTTTTTCATCATGCCCCAATCACAATACCTTATTCCAAATACTACCTTCTCTATATACCCTGATGAGCATTGCTCATCTCAACCTCCTTGCCTGAGTGCTCTTTATCTTAGCTCCTATTGTATCTACACCTATTGTATTTTACCCCCATTGTACTAGCACCCACCTGATCTGCCCCTTGGAGTGTAATAGCAAAGCTTCCCAGACGACCATTGTTCAATGTATATTTAAATTAAAGTGAATTTTACTGAATTCTACAAATTCCACATTTCATGAATATTTCATACATACACAAATATATCAACTCATATCCAATGTAATATAACCTGTCCAAACATTATATAATTCATATTTATCATAGTGTTAACTCATGAATTCAATTGTAAACTTAACCTTAATTATTTCAAACCAGAGGTCAAAAAGCCTAGTGCTTCTTACAATCTGTTCAATTTCATATGACCTGCTGCCAGCAGCAGATGTTATGATGAAATTATAAGGCTTTTAGACACACCATACTATATATCTTAAAACTTTACACAAATATTAAGAAATCTAGAAGACTATTATTTTTTTAATATATAAAGATCGATTTTTGAAAAATGCATAACAATATGAAGGCATCTGACCTCCACAATGATATTTTAACCAGATGACCAACATATGTGTGTGATATTGGCAAACAAAATATGAAAGTGATGGTGAACTCTCTTGTTGGTCAAAATTACATTATATATTATTTGTTTTTTTAAAACTACTCCGGCTTCCATCTTTTTGCAAATAAGGTGGTTTTGGCCATTCATATATGTGCAGATGGACCATAAGAAGCAAGAAAATAAATATGAGCTCTTATTCTTGCATAGATTCCGCACAGCCCAGCAAAATATAAAGTCTCGTTTTGCAACATTTCCAATTTTCACCCTTTTTCAGAGCCTTACAGCTTGAAAAAGATCACCAATAACCCTTATGTAACATCATACATGGATTCAATACAACTTCTTTACCTTAGGTATAAAATTTCAAGCATACATTATGAAAAATAAGAGAGATATAGACGTCTGAACTTGGAAGTTCATGCCGTTTGGCTTTTCCGCAAAAAAAATGAATGAAATTTCAAATTGCTGATCTTCTAAACCATTGATACTGGAGACTTGAAATTTTTGGATTTTTCCATTAATTATATAGTCCTACAAAATTTTTTTAAGATGGTTTCCTGGGAAGTTTGTCTGAATTTTGGTGATTTCATATGGATTGACCCATTTGCAGTTATTATAGTATATTAATAAGTATCCTGTCTCCTATGCAGACCTTCTCCTGTGAATGGGTGGTGCTTAGCAAAGGGCAATTGATTTCAGACCTCGCAATGATCCTGATGGGGGGAGCAAGAAATTTGACTGTGCATATCAGTTAATATTAAATGATGCAACTTCATATTTCACATTATCCAGAGGCGCAGTAATTGACCTATTTTTAGCGCTGAACAAAATCATAGGATATTATATTATAGTCTGATTAGTATCCTAATTGAAAGCACACTTGGTGTATCCGGAATAAAATCAGTAAACTCTCAACTGCCGCTAATTGTTGTTCAGTCATATCACATTTATTTTGGGATATTTAAAACTTCCTCAATAGTTATGCTATTCAGATGCAACAATGGATGACACTGGGCAACAAGCTGCAAAAATGCTGTGGATGATAATCTTGACTGTAACCTATTGTTGTGTATGGAGAACAGAATAGAGTCAAATCCAGGGGAATAGGTTGAGAGAAGTGTTTATTTTGGTGGAAACACCCAAACTGACTGTGGTGCAGTCTGACCTTGCTATATACAGTCGATTCCAACAATGGATTGTAGGGGGCCAGTTGCACCCTCATTAAATATGCAAATGATGCAGGTGCACTGGCAAGACAATGGAATATACAAACAAGGACTCAATTAACATTCAAGTAACTCTGAGACATGATCTATAAACTGAGATATTAATACATGACATGCCCCTTGTATAATAGAAATTATTGATAAGATATTATAGATTATTATCTATGATGAGACAAAATAATTTCATATTGTGCATTAATAAAAATGTAATGTCTAAATCAGAGTCTAGATTGGTTTTAGGTTCATAAAGATGGAACAATTTAGAGTTCAGTGAATTAGATAAGCTGGCTCGTCATTGTGCTTATGATGGAGATATTGTTATCCATAGAGGTTTAATTAGTATGTGAAGACACAGTTTGAGATGTAGGGTGGTCATTGGTTTGGTCCACTGCCCTTTCGTCTTTCACGTGCATACATAAGGTCCTCCTTAGATGTAAGTCAGGTGGATCTTCTTGGCCCAGTGTTGTTCTTCTTGGAGGCTCTATCAGTGGTGTTGATGAACACAATTACATTGTCAGTGAAGATGATTTCCCCCTATTAGATGATGATGATGCAGGATAGTATACAGCCCTTCTTGATCATGTTGATGACAATTTCATTGCTCATGTGCTGGAACCCATCTTTGTTCAACCTATTTGTCATGGTTACAGTGAGAAGTTCTCCCAAAATTAGAACAATCAATGTGACGTCACTAAATTTAATTAAATCCTACTTAAGATTTGAAATAATTGTGTTGTATTAATAAACTACTTATCTAAAATGTGTGATGTATTGATCATTAAACAGACCTGGCTTGTTAAAATTATTAATATATATATTTTTTTTGTTTATCAGTAATATTTATCATTATATCAATAAAAACTAAGTGCATAATACTTGAAAAGATATATGCAAACCTTAAGTGACTTAAATTTAGAGGATAAATTTGTAATATGTAAACCTTAAGACAATTACTGGATAAAATGCTTGCAATGCTGCAAAGTTGTGAAGTAATTCTAATTTTACCCACATGAATGAAATGAGGTGTGAATGGTTTAAGCAATTAACCACAACACAACTGTTGGGCACCATCTGCCTTTGAAGTAGGGGTGTCAGTTATATGACACCTTTGAGCTATTAAGCTGCATTGACAGACCCACATTGTAAATGTTTCATGAAGATAAACTCCAATGCAAGCAATACAATTAAACAGTCCAATTAGTAGACTTAGGCCAAACATTAAACAATAGAACTGTGCATTTGACAGCTTGGTTGGAGAATTTAAATTTATGAATGTTTAGGAAAATTACACAAATACCATTTATTTTGTTAAAGCAATAGCTTGACATTTCGTCTCTATTTATGACAATGACAGATTATTTAACACATATGCATATCCAGGTACATAATAGTATATAGTTTCATACTAATTTCATATATACCTGACAAATATGCTTGACACTCTCAAACCCTATTTGTTAATTAAGTGATAGGAAAACACTTTTACCCTGATGGGAATCATAACCAATTTAGGTCTTAGCTCTGCAATAAAGCTGCAAAAGCTACAGACACATTAAAATGGCCTATTCATTTCGCAGGTTTTGACACCTACGGCCGTAATAGGAACGGTACTAGCTTCCATACAGGAAGAATGCCCTAAATTTAAACCTCATTGAAATGAGCTGGCACTAGAGCTAATTATGCCATGGGTCCTTCTGTGAGTTTTGTAATCAAATATTACATGGTGTGAGGACACTCCACCTATTGTCCTTATGTTTAAATTATAAACGAATGCTAGGACAAGCATCCAATTTTGGTAGCCAAACATTTATATTTAAATAGCTCCCTGGCACCATGGGTGCTATAGTGTCAAGATGTGTAAATATCCATCAATATCATTTTGAGACAAAAATGCAAACCACAGTCCAACAACTGGTTTAACCAAAACAGCAATGTAGCTGATTAATAAAAATAATGGAATTTGTGTGTATTAATGAAGTAAAGGTGAGGAATGAGAACCACATATATAGTTTTCTGTATTTAACATTGTAGAGAAAGATTTGCTGATAAATGCCTAATGATGTAGTTGAGTTATTAAAAATGTGAAGAAAATATGTATTTATTGGTAATTTAATTTACCAACCTTTTATTTATTTATTTATTTAGAACCTAAATCCTAACATTGTAACTTTGTAACTTTAACCTACACTTTATTCTAAATCTGATATTAAAAACAAGTTATTTACAATCTAAATATAATGATTTAAGCAAATTTTGAACATTTTAGAAGTCACATTTTCATGAACATTGATATGGGAGAAGCAAGAGCTCACTGTACCTTTTGTTGGTGATATGGCTGGACTCCTTTGGCCTGGTGATGATGGTGACATCTTGATGGCTACAGTATTGGACTCCTTTTAAGTTCTCCAATTGATCTACTCTCCTAAGCCAAGCATAGGCAAAGGAGATGCCCGGATTCTCCACCATGTTGAATTGAAGACAAGTCAGGAAGGTAGTGTGTAGTGAAGCTTTATTCTGCTTATGACCCAGACTAGTGGGTTGTCTAGGCTTTTATATTATTCACCAGACAAAGACCAGAGTTGGGCCTGTTGTCATGGATCTTTGAGACAAAGCCTCATAAAATCAATATGGAGCTTCTGGTCCAGTGAGACTGGCCAGTTGGTCCATTGTCCTATTACCTAAGACCAGCAGATGCAACTGCTGTGGTCTTCTGCATAATTAATCTGAATGCACAGACAAAGCAATTCCTTTGTCTGTCTATAACATGTAGAAGTACATATAGATATTTGACTATAGTATATTAAAGTTAAGATATTACTAACATGATAATAATAACATGATACTATTTTCAAGGTATGGGTTTCTTTTATGATGCATAGTAGATGACATATACTGGAAAGCTCTCTGACTATGCAGTTAGTCAAAAACAACTAACTTGTCAGATTTCATGACTTCTTCAGATACCTTTTGGCAAGCTTTAGATATTTTGTCTATGAACTGACACACAAGTCTTCAGGAGGGTACCTCTAAGATTAATAAGAAGTCACTGTCAAGGGCTCCCCTTGATGAAATTTTACATGAATATTGCAAATTTAAGTAAAAAAAACCTTTAATGATGACTGAAAGATGTTGTATTGTCATTTATTAAAGATGAATTGTTGTGGTATAAAGTAGGTTATTGTTTGTTGAATTATTGACCCTTTATCATATAACATAGTCTTTAGCAAATTGTCAACTTGTAGGATATTCTAGGACTTTGTAGGACATCATAGGTTCACTGTAGGTGCATTGTAGCAGTTTGTAGCAGTTTGTAGCAGTTCTCAGCAGTTTGTAGCAGTTCAAAGAACTTTGTAGAAGTTTGTAGAAGTTTGTAGGACTTTGTACGCACTTTGTATGCACTTCATATGCACACTCTGTTTGGGCACTTTGTATGTGCAATTTGGAGTTAGTACAGCCGTAGCCAAAACACTTACTACTCCCTTTTGTCCCTCTGTCTCTCTGTCAGCATCGCTTATAGACATTTTAACTTCAGGTTTATTGATGCAAAGCTCATGGAACTACAAGTAACATATCTTAGAGGACCTTGAATGAGTTAAAAAATGGTTCAACTAAGACTGTTCTTAGGTCACAAAGGTAAAACTCATCCAGAACGTTGTAGCTCCTCACTCAACACCTGCCAGCAAAACATGTGGAAATTTAGGCTCTTACCTCAGACCAACCATCCGTACCTTTTTAATATATCAAATAACAACAATCTAAAAAAAAATAAAAAGAGAACAACTGCAAATATGGTATGTAAATGTAAATATACGGAACAAACTTTTACGACATTGTTATTAAGTTTCTTAGATAATAAACACCCAACACCTAATACAAAATGATCTTGGTTCCATACATATATTTTTATATCTGGCGTCTAGACCTATCACACGATAGCAAAGCCATTTACTACGAGCACTGACTTTAATTTTGCAAAATATTTAGGTCAACTTTTAGGCCCCCGGCGGGGAATTCTAGTCATGTCTTAACTTAGATTGGTCGATCAATTTTGAAGACCCAAAATTATAACAACCCAAACAACCTCCTGGGGTCTCTTACCTTATTTAATTCGCACATGTTGTCAGGTTCTTATTTAGAGCAACATGACCAAGGCACTATTGGCCTGTGGTCCTCGATTCAAAGTTGCTCAAAATCATTCAAGGAGTAAAATAACGAAAACATTAGGATATTATATGCTAACTAAAAAGCAATCTAGAGCAGCAAACAGGGAACTAATTTGTTCGGTCAGCAATATGTTGCACATACGTAGTGATATCGTGAATGTAGGTCACTCCAGTTTCAAGGCAGTCTAATGTAGTCCATTACCCTGGAAATTGCCACATAAAACTGCAAATGTTGCAGTTTTAAGACATAGTACTTACAGATTTTTTCCAAAAGGAATTCTATGACGTTCTGCAACATTGCTGCAACATTGCTGCAACATTGCTGCAACATTGCTGCAACATTGCTGCAACATTGCTGCAACATTGCTGCAACATTGCTGCAACATTGCTGCAACATTGCTGCAACATTGCTGCAACATTGCTGCAACATTGCTGCTGATAACGCTGCTGACAATGCTGCTGACAATGCTGCTGACAGTGGATGCCATGTATCAGCAGTTTTTTTTTGTACCAGATCTAAATATATATGCTGAAGATGTACTTCTGTGATCAGGTTTACAAATATATTGGAAGATTGGTAAAGTTTCATCATCATTTTTTGTGCATGCCCATATAAGGTAGTTCTGTAGCTTTGTTGCTATGTAACCAGCTTCAGCCAATTTTAGCCAAAATTTTGTCTGCAAAATGCATAAATTAGCATTTTAGACATAATTGAATCGATAACCTTGGTATTTTACTGCAATGAAACAAAAAGCAACCAAAAACTCATTATTCAGCATTATCTGCTATCTACTATCATGATAATCTCTTTACAAGGTGTCTTTTTTTTAAGAGAGCTTTTCTTGTTAAAGATATCCTTGCAATGTTGAGGCAGTATTGATAATAGTTACACAGAGAGTTACACATCACAGTATGTTGCTGTGATCTTGATAAAATATCATCACTTAATGAAAGCAGGTCTTTGACACTTATTGCAGTGGTGCCATTGCTGCACATTTGCTGCAACGCATTTCACAAAATTGCAGTAATTGAAAACATGTCATTGATGTATCTGTCTGCAGTGTTGAAGCAAGATTTTCATTTCTATGATAAATTATTTTGTATTATTTATCGGTGAAGGGTGATAAAACCAATGATACTATAGGCACCATCTAAAGCAAGAGTCTGAAAACTTTTGGCCATGGCTGTATGTAACCATCAGACATTTTTGTATCAGAATCTCAATTCATAACATATCCTATAATTAGCAGAGCTCATAGAGAAATAGATACTTAGTAAGATTGGTTTTACAAATAATCTTCTGAGCATTGTGAAGATTGCCAGTGACATCACTGATGTTCGTGTACATTTAGGTGAAACAGTGTAATTACACAAATAGGATTTTTAAATTGCTCTTTATGTTTCTGATAGCTGATTGCATTTGAAACTGTACACTGTAATTTAATTTTAAGTAATTACAAATAGGCCAATGTTAAAATGAAATTATTTCTTGAACTGCTTTAAACAGCAAATATGCACTTCAAAAATGCTACACTCACTGAACCTGACAATTATATATGTTAATGTGAAAAAAAGAAACATGATTATATATTTATTTTAATTTGGTCTGAGTTATTCTATTAGATTTGTAAAACATGTCACATTTTTCTGAAATTTATTTATAAGCTACAAATTACAGAATACTAAAAGTATTTAGTTATAATAAAAAAAGAACTATACACAAATTCTATGCAACTTAATAGCAGGAAAAGTTTGAAATATATATATGCATATATATATTTTTTTCATTGTATGTGTAACAAGTGGTCCATTTGCAGACAGTTGTGGGTAGCTAGGCAAGAGTAGCCAGGATCTATGGAAAAGTACATTTTATATCGTGTTTGGCAATAAAGACAAAGACATAAATTTAACTATACTAATTGATTGTACGATTTTGACATGATACCTTGTCAGTATATGTTACCTGTAACTAATACCCTCTAGTCTGTACAAAATAGTTCAATTCATTTTTATAATTTTTTTGCATGTCTAGACAACATTAACCAATTCTGATACAGGTCTCTTTTTTAAAGAGAGCTTTTCTTGTTATTGGCAGTCGTATCATTTTGACTGTGAAATGAAACAATTTCCTGTCCTCATATGAATATTGAAATGATGGCCTAATATGCTTTACAAATTAAGACTGCAACAATAAAGTTGTCATTAGGATGCAACTGAACTAATATTTGATATTAGTACATTTGTATTACTTAATAAAGTCTCTCCGAGTACTGTATAAAATTATCATTTAGAAAGCAACTGAACTGGTGTCAGTCCATTATATAAAAAGTCTCTGCGAGTTCTGTATGTCAAAGTATATAAACTAAATAACCTTTGATAATGATATTGTTCATAATTTTTTAGAAAATATACTGGGAACACCCAAACACACAATACAATATGATCCTGGTTCTTTACATACATTTTATTATATCCATAAACTACACAGTGTGTATTGTGGTTCATAGATTTTGGAAATCATATTTTCCCACAATGTAATATATATGTAGGGCCTATTGTAGGCTAATCAATCGGGCATGTCTTCCTCTTTTGTGTGTAATAAAATATATTTATGTCACTCACGAATGATGATGGGTTTTCCAGAATTTTTATTCTGTGCCATTAATGAAGGTTTGATCATATGTACTTACATGCTGCATTAGATAAATTTTAAAGTTTGTGTTCTATTTTTCCAAGAATTGTTAGTAAAAATATTAAGGAAGCATCAATAATGAAGTGGTATCAGTGTTCTGGTAGACTAAATCAAAAGAAGCACACATTCTACATCATGGCCTGGAATTCTCTATATTAAGCAATAACTAGAATAACAGTGAAAAACCATTATGAAACATCTACTTGGTGCATTTAAAGATATGGATGGATATTATAACAAAACCTGATTAATTAATATCATATTATCACTCCCTTCTTTTTAAATTTGTCTTTATATATTCAAATTACTGTTGAAGCAGTAGCCAAGTGTAATACAGCAGTTGTTTTGTACTATACAGGTGAAAAAAAAAGGATGAAAAAATTCCTATGATGAACACATTAATCATTTAAACTAAAAGAAATAGCTTGCAGCCCCCTTCAAGTGCAGTACCACACTAACGGTCTCATGTCGTGCGAGACTTCACATTCTGGATATAATCGTGTATTGTTTTGATTATTGAATATGTCAATGGTATTGGCTTTGGGCTACTGAAGGGACTTCAATAGATATTTGAGAATGATGGCTTCAAGAGAAAATTAAAAATTCATCTTTTCAGAATTGCCTATAAACAATAGGCCTCTTTAAACCAAGTGATGGTGAGCAGAAATATTTCTGACTTGACAAAGTACTAAAGAGTATACTTGTGACCAATAGACAGAAAAATTAAGTAAGACCAGAATCTCTGACCTTGGACAACACTCTGCCTGGAACTCTTGAATAATGACATATATAATGGAACATAAACAGATGGAAGGACAATTGTGTAAAGCGGACTCAGGCTGTTGGTGGTGAAAATGCTGATATATGTACCTTTATAAAGATATGCCATATTCAACTGGTTCAAGGCAAGCCAGGCAAATAAGTCAGACCAAACAAAGTGGCAATATATGACAAAGCAGATAGAGTCCTGAACTCATTGGGTGCACAACAGGAGCTTTGGAAATCCCTCAAACAAGAGTGTCTGATGATCATGTCTACACCTGCTACTTTGAGAGCACTGCATCAGGAATCATACTAAACGAATTAGAGCTTGATATTACTGGTACGTTATCATGAAATGATGTATTTTTTAACAAAGAAAATGTTCTCTCTATGTCTGGTGGAGAAATTACCTGATTTAGCCATATATTTCTAAGTGTTTGAATGAAGAATTTTCTTGTCTTGATGTTTGGTTGAGAAATTACTTGATTTAGCAATACATTTCTTTGTGTTTTCTCTCTTGCTTTCTCTTTTTCACAAATTCACAATGTGGTGAATTTGAAACTGAATGCTTTTTTTGTGTGTGTTCACAAACAAATTTTTTTTGGACATAGTATTGCTATAATAAATGTGTCAACTTTCTGCACAGATTAATACTGTACTGTGTACACTTGTATTGTTTTATTTATTTTTTAAAGCATTTACTTTATCCCTCATATAACTTATATATAAGTGGCATGCTATTATGTAGTTCCTTAAGTTTTTTTTTTAAGGTATTAACATTGAGGAGTGTTCCAGCTTTTGATCCATCATATGATTATAGAGATGATTAGGTGAATATTGATAAAATGCTTATTTTTATTTTGGTAAATATTTTGAAGATTATTTATTAATAAGTGGTGGTAAGATAACTGTTAATTGAATGGAAGATAATCTAAGGTCAATATTTCCTCTTTTGTGTACTTCTTAACTAGATATGGATAATTTGATATAAATGTATATAATATTTTGTGTATCTTGATTTTTTTTCTAGTGGAATTTGTGACTTCAGTGACTGTGACAGTGGAGGAAAGGAGACTAGCAATTTTGAACTGTCCTGGTTTTGTACCCAATCCAGAACAAGAGAGATATGCAATATTCAAGTGGTTCAAGGCTAGCCAGGCAAATAAGTCAAATTCAAATGAAGTGGCCTTTTATGACAAAGCAGATAGTGTCCAGAACTCATTGGGTGACTTGTTAGGCAGAGCTACAATTGATGGCACAACAGGAGCATTGGAAATCCCTCAAACAAGAGTGTCTGATGACCATGTCTACACCTGCAAATTTCAGAGCACTGCATCAGGAAACATCCAAAATGAAACACAGCTGGTTATTACAGGTAAGTCATAAAAAAATTCATATCTCTGTCTAGGAGATAAATTGCCTGATTAAGCCTTAAATTTGTTATGGCATTTTCTCTTGCTTTCTCTCTTTCAATCATATCCCTGTCTCACTTGCTATTGGATGCTCTTTATTTTGCTTAAAAGATTATAAATACATTTTTTTGCTGTACCTATTAATGAGTATTTAAGGACTGCTGATTGAACTTATAATGATTGCTATTTAAAGCATGCATAGTTTATATTGCTTTATTATAGAAATTTGCAAAATTAGTTTTACAAATTGATAATTTACATTTAAATCGTTCCCTAGGCTATTAACATGGTAAGACTATGATACATTTTACTTGCTTGCTTAACTAACTAACCATTACAGTCTGACCTCCATATATTGTGACCCTTGGGAGACATTAGTTTATAACAGCGATATAGCAGAGGTTCTCTAATTAACGCGGTATACCTGCCACGCCCCCTAGTAGAGGATTTCCGACATAATCACAATTATGCCTACCTGGCATGTTACTCAATAGCAATTAGGCAACAATAACAAAGAGTTCGTGTTTTTCTAATCATAAGAAATGCGGACACAATTTAAGCACCATTTGAAGCTTAATTCACAGAGATTTTTATTACAATTAGATATCACAATTGAGACAAATGATACATTTGTAATATTTGGTGAATTAGCTCTGTGTGTGTCCTGGTAATCTGTCTGTTATTTCATCATAAAAATAAACTTTCTAATGTAAAATTATTAAAAATAATTATTCAGCAAAATTATCCTGCCTCCAAAATGATACCTGTGATCTGCCTACCTTTGTCGACACTGACACTTGACAGACAAGTAATCTGTTCAAAGAGCTCTTGTTTAATTACAGTTCACATCAGCCAGAAAGCCTGAATTGCAATTGATGTAAATGCATAATAACAAAAGCACAATTCACTTAAGATGCTCAGTTCAAAGACAATAGCATGACTGCAGTGTGTATACCGGCGAGTGAACCCCAACTGTGACTATTGCATAACATTACATAATCCATGCTTGGTGAGCTAGGGGGACATGCGGGTACTGCGAATAAGAGAGGTTTGCGTTAATTAGAGGCGCGATATAGGAAGGTCCGACTGTACATACTTAATTACTTACTTGCTAAAGTACTTGCTAAAGTAATACATTTTTCAAGTAAATTTTCGAATGAAACACCCAGAATTTGCTGTTATAGGGAAAATCTATGCTAAATCTGCATTGACTGTCAACATTACAATTTTCTGAAAATTTATCAAATAGTTGAAAATCACCTTATCTAATCAAGGCACACTTCATTTGTGTAAGCTAATGATTCTATCAGGCATTAATTACAAAAAAATTATCATTAATTGAGAGAAAATCCAGACCAAAAAATAGGGAACACAATGGATTTGGCATCATCATCCAGGGTTCAGTATTGTGACATCATCACTTGGTTTGCTTACAATAGGGTATATTGAATAAGCATGTCTTTATTTGTTTTGCAGTGACTCCATCTGAAGGTGATCTCAAGGTGACTGCAAGTCCACCTGGATTAGTCAACAACGGAACATCAGTCACGTTCAAATGCAAGGCATCAAGAGTAAGACCTGCTCAAAAAATGTTCTGGAAATTTACTGATGATGAAAATCTATACGCCGATCTGATCACAGCTGAAACAAACAGTGATAAGTTGACTTCTTCAGTGTCTGTGGAGTATATCATTGCTGTTAATGGAAGAAATAATGGAAAAAAACTCAACTGTTATTATTTCACTGCTGCAGGTAATACAATCATCAGCTCACAAGAAGCAACTGTCAAGGTTCTGTGTGAGTGTTGAATTATAAGTTTCTTTTCATAGACCTTGATTTCTTGAAATGGTGTAATTCTGGTTCATAAAGTATCTTCAGTGAACAGTCACAGTAAGTAACTGATCGTTAAGGTCTTAAGGATTACAAGTTTTTAGTGCATTAATATATTGTAAGAGAAGCGGTGGCCTCTACTTCAGCAACAGAAAAGTGCCTTTGAGGGGCCCTCCTAGCCTTATTATGTAGGGTACCAGTACCTAACTTGAACTTAACTAATATGTTGTGAGTCTTGTGAGTGTGGGCTATTATTTAAAAGCATTTTGTTACACTTGATGCTCTGTCAAAGTTGTGGTACCATTATCGGCCCGACCACCCTTTATGATTGGGCTGGATTGATAAACCGGTTTTATATGATTTTACAATATTTGTAAACAATATTTGCAAAGGACAAGTATGATGATTATAAAAAAAGTATTGCTGATGATCCCTTTTCATGGAGCAGCCATTTTTACCTCATTGACCTCTCTTTGTACTCAGATATAAGTATTGTGACACCATCAGTAAGCAATGGCCATGGTGAGGTTACTGGGTGCAAGAACAATGGTTAAGTAATGACAGCATAATATATTGAAAAGGTTGTAAATAGACTGTACATAATTGTGTTTGTGCAAATGCAAATTGTGGAAAAAAGGTAACAATCTCCCACAGATTAAAATTGTTGGCTTCCAGACCTTTCAGAAATCCACTCTCTTTCTGTTGTCATATATCAGCAATTTATTTTGCCTGTTGGTTCCGTATTTCAGAACTGCCAGGGCAGTTTTGAGGTGATAATTGTCTTAACAATGGGTCTTTCATAGTTCAAAGACTTGCTATAATTTGTTTTCTTTTATGCAGACAAGCCATCAGGCCAACCGCAGATAATTGGGAACATGGTAAGGGCTAATTCTACAATCACATTTATATGTGATGCTGGCAGAGTTAATGGAACCATCAATTGGTACAAGTGGCAGTTTGCAAATGGCACCGACCTTGGAAACACAACTGAAAGGACATGGGCATATAAATTCAAAGAAGGTGCAGAGATTCTGCTGTTTGAGTGTATTGCTGGAAATGCTGCTGGGCCAGGTGCACATTCCGCACCTATTGCAATACAAACAAAAGGTATGTATGTCTCCTAATTATATTAACTATCAGTTTCAGGCCTCAGTGAATGACAGTCTAATGGAAACGTGATATCATTTCAGAACAGACGGGATGCTCACCTGTTATAATAATTACCTGCACCCTACTGGCATGTAGTTTGGTTGGATACCTTGCAATGGCTGTGTGTCTCTTCTGCAGATGGAAACGAAACAATGGTATGTTGATAATGTGCTCAGATGGAATGGTGTGACAAAATAGTGTTGATGGATATACCGCAAGAGATGCTTTTACATGCAGTTCCATGAAACGATGGCAAACTGGGTCAATTTCATTCCGGTTAGCGCCAGTCCAAGGCAAACAATGAGCCATTGATGGTGACACTTACGCAACATTGATGCAATGTGGCATGTGCTGGACTTATTAGTTGACATGAACATAGTTATTGCTGCATCCAATGGTGCTTACGACAAACAAACTAATTTCACCATCTCATTTTAGAATATCAAATATCAATGACAAATATCACAGTCAGTTGTATTGGCTGGCAGATACTACAGAATTGGAAAATGAGGCACAGAAGAAAGTCATGAACCAATAGCGTTATTGCTTCGTGATACATTTTCTTAAACAGCACCTTCAATTTTTGTCAGATTTTCAAAATTCAAGTTTGTTATGTACAAAAGTGTATTGGTAATTTGATTCAGACCTGCATGAAAACATCTGTGATCTTATTTTTTCATAAATCACTGAAATCGTGAATCGGCAATGCTCTTCAATAATGTCAGGAAGGTAATTTTCCGGGCAGACAAATTTCCTTACCAAGCAACAATATCATGTAAGGCTTGTTGACAAATAATTGTAAGTGTTCTAGGCATGGTAAGCATGATTGTTATTTGACAAATAAACTAACATACCCAGCCAGGTCAGCTAATTTGGCCGTAAGTGCTATTGGTTGAAACAGTTATGATGGAGATACCGCCAGAGATTATTTATACGCGGTTCATGGAAGGATGACAAATAAGGTCAATGTCATCCAGTTAGCGCCAGTACAAGGCGAAAAAATTAAGCCACTGATACTGGCATGTTATCTGCGCTTGGCATATCAGTTGACATGAATGTATCACTCATGTTTTTCTTGCTAGATGAAGTGAAAGTAGTTTGAATCCTGATCTGGAAACACTCATGACCTGAAACTCAGCTACAAGATGTTAATGGCTAAAGACATTAAATTGATTGAGTCTCTGACCTCATGCATTTGGTAAATCCCTGATCTCATGTATCATCCACTTGGTCAACGTCGATCACATTGGGTCTATGTTGGGCCAATGTTAATTAACTGGGCACATGATCTTCTATGTGTACCATTTATTGAATTCATTGAAGAAAGTCACTCTTGCCAAAGGCTTAATGGCAAACCGCTTTAGGGAAGAATACAGTTACAAATATATTTATAGCATAATGATACTAAAAGAATTGGAAATGTAATAAGGAAGAAAATGCAAATGTAGTAATAGGACATTGGCGTGAAATCAAGTAATTCTGAGGTGTAATAATCTTCTTTTTTTTCTTTGAAAATATTTGGCATATAATTTAATGTTTCATAGGTTATGCAGTGTCTGGCAAATTCATATCTCACAGAGGGTAGCTTTAAGTTGTTGGTATGTGTAGTAAAATATCTGTGGGTAGCATTAATCATTACAAAATTACTTTTTTTGCAGCTCCATCTCAGACCAATCAGACCCAGAGACCCAGAGAAAAGCAAACTGCCCAATGGAAGGTAAAAGGTTGGTATTGTTTCAGACAATTGGACTGTTCTTAGAACACTAATAGTTATAATTGAATAAGTCTTACCTGCATGATCCAAGGATTCTAAAGTGCTTTTACTGAGTTTCTAGGTTTACTATTAAGGGAGTTATATGGTAAAAATATTTATCAATTTGGAAGTACGAGTTTGTAAAATATCTTATCTTAATCTCACAATAACTCAGGAAGCCATAAATGAGGCTATATCCATCTTAAAACTGAAAACCTTTTCTTCATGATGATTTTTATGTCATATGTGTTGTAGTTTATCGAACTGAGATACAGACTTTTAAAGATGCCTAATTTTATTTGGATGTGCCCAGATGTGTCATACTGTTTTAGATAAAAAATAGAAAATAATTCAAAAATAGGTGCAACAACATCAGAATCAAAAATGTCCAAAAACGTTTTGCAACAGATGTAACCAGATAGAGTGGTTGATCATTGATAAGTAATGTTATTCATTCATTGCATAAGATGATGGAAACCAGCCTAATACAGTGGAATCAGCCCCATATGATGAAGTCCGCTTTTTGCCACCGGTGATGAATTATCTTAAAGGTATGTAATAACACCAGCTGCCACGGAAAGATGTAAGATTAGATAGATAAGACAGATAAGACAGATAAGATAGATAAGATAGATAAGACAGATAAGATAGATAAAGATAGATAAAGATAGATAAAGATAGATAGATAAGATACACAAGATAGAGAAGATAGATCAGATAGATAAGATAAGATAAGATAAGATAAGATAAGATAAAATACGATTAGATAAGATACGATTAGATATGATAAGATAATCTTTATTGTCATTTTGTACAAAATGAAATGCTTTGAGGAGAGAGCCACAAAAGTACAATAACAAGTACACACATTAATACAAAAAAACAAAGCATATATTTATGATACAGCACAAATTATGTAATACAATTGCAAATAGATAAACTGAGATACTCAATCGCAATAGCTCCACATGTGACCATTTATAAACATGATTGAACAATCTAATACTGTTCGGCACAAATTAAATTTTGAATTTTGTTGCACGTTATATATCTCTAGATCTATAGACAGATAGATGCTTAGAAAGATAGACAGCTAGAAAGATAGCTAGAAAGATAGCTAGAAAGATAGACAGATAGACTGATATACATACAGAGAGATAGATAGATAGATAGATAGATAGATAAACAGATAGACAGATAGACAGATGGATAGACAGATAGATAGATAGATAGATAGACAGATAGACAGATAGACAGATAGACAGGTAGATAGACATACAGAGATACAGACATATACATAGATAGATAGATAGATAGATAGATAGATAGATAGATCTAATGTTATTGACACAGACAAGCCAAGAACAACTTCCTAACAATAGTACATTCTAAAACACATCTGCTCAGTCAGGTACGTGCTGGAACCTCACAGGGTTTTTTTAGATGCCACACTTACGATGAGATTCGAGTGCCTAGCATATTAATTAGAGGTTATGCTGTATCAACAGCTAGGACTCTACACAATGCACACTGTTTAGCTATATCTAGATCTCCCTAGCTCCCTAGCACTCTCTCCACTTAGCACTGCATGCACTTAACTCTTCCTGTAATTAGCACTCTGCACCTAGTGCTCCATAAAAACTATAGTGCTCTCAACCTAGCATTCCATGCTGTCCACACTTGAATAACCTTTTAGATTAACTCGTCGGTCGATAATCTTAATTCAAATACGCACACACAGACACCCTATCACACATCAATGTTCATTAATAATTATATTGTTCCAATTATGGAGATGCCCACTTACCTGGAACTCCACTGAATGCAGCGAAGTAGCATTACCACATTTATGAATTGTAATGAGAGCAATATCATAACTGGTCCCTCATACTTTTAATCATATTTAAACTTTTGGAGAAAGTATATAATTTTGTGGAGAATATACAACATAAATCTGTATCTCAATGTATTTGCATGCAATTATATGATATTTCTCATGTCTTATTATGAATAAAACAAGATCTATTGACAAACCTTTTATACTTATATTTTATTGACTTGAAAATAACATTTTTCCACTTAAATCATATATAAGTATAACAAAATGTATACCAAGTAAATCAGTGTTTTCTTTGAAGATGTGTGTGTGTAGGGATATCACATACAGGGGCAAGATAATAGGAAGATATTTTCCAAGGGGAATTAAGGCTGTCTAGTCAGCACTGTAAATCATTTACTTGTAGTTTTGCAGTATCTCTACCTTAGCTAAGCATGTCATGGAATCATGCAATATATCTATAAAAATACAATAAAATCGCACACACTATGTTGTTGCATCATTATTGGGATGGTTCCCATAAAATCATGGCTGCAATGTTGCATTGCAATGTAAACTTCCAAGGAACACAGTAACAATGTCAGTTTTACTATGCTAGAAAAAAATTTAGTTTTCACAGTAAATGTCAGTATACATTTTAAGAGTGGTGCAGTTCAGAAAGCAGATACCTTAGTTTAAGCCATACATTGTTACCTAGTGTTACATCTACATTGTGGCAACGTTGTGATACTTTAGGTTTATTCTGGACCTATCTTAAACCTTTAATTGTACTTTGATTATTACAGCCTGAAAGACCAATTGAAGAACTCTTTTTTCAATCATGCATATCAAAGCTTGGTAAAGTTTAGTTTAAAAAAATGGAGAGTCAAATATCAGAAAAGATGGGTCTTAACTTGCTTGGAACTTCAGCCTGCTTTACTTTGGTTGAACAAAAATCTTTGGTTACAGGATAGTTGCAGCAGGGTTGTGAAATTACGTAAATCTACCCAAGCCAGTGTTGGTCAAAGATCAACATGCGATGACAGTTCTGAAAACTGAAACAAAGTTTGAGGATGGCCACTATACTGTTCCGTTGCTTTTGGAGGGACTCAGAAAAACAGTAGCCAGACAACAGAACAATGGCTGTGTGTAGATTCGACTCACTCCCCAAAGGCTTGTCAACATACTGAGCTGAAAGAAAAGTATGCATATGTAATGAATTCTTATATGCTCGCAAACTGACTCCTCAAGAACTAATGCATAATTCCAAAATGACATTGTACCTTCCACATCATTGTGTGACCAACTCTAACAAGCCTGGCAAAGTATGGGTTGTTTTTGGTGCAGCAGCCAAATTCCATGGTGTGTCTTTAAATAATCAGCTCATGACAGGACTTGATTTGATGAACAGTTTATTCATGGTCATTCAACTTTTTCAGTATGAAACCAGTGACGCTAGTTGCAGACATTGCTGAGATGTTCCATCAAGTTATGGTACCTGAAACAGACAATGAAGCGCTTTGCTTCTTGTGGAAGATCTTTGTCGCTAACCGGATCACTGAAATTAGGATGCACAGTGAACCACAACAGTGGAGATATGTTCCCATAAAGGACTGCGCCACAAGAGGCCTAGCCACTCAAGACATCGCAGTTGACACTGCTTGGTTATGTGGTCCTGCATTTTCTGAGTTGCCTGAAGTTGATTGGCCCACATAACCGTAAATCGAACCTCCAGATCTGAACGATGAAAATTTACGCATGGTGACTGTTTTGAACTCTTCTTCCCAGGAACCCTCAGATGTTATGCAAGGATTCCATCTGGCTGCTCTAGTCGACCCGCTGACGTTCTCATCATGGAAGAAACTGCTTCGACATGCTGTCTTGATTCAGCGTGCAATATTTTGCTTCAGCCTGGGGCGGACTTCGTGTAACGCCTGTAACAGAAGAAGTACTCTCATCTGTCGAACTTCAAGCAGCTGAGGTCGCTATTGTGAGAATGACTCAACAAGACAGTTTCATGAAAGAATACACATCTCTGCAGAATGGACATGCTGTTGATGAGAAGAGTCCTTTGCACCTTTGGATCCCTTATATGATGTAGAACTTGGTGTCATCCGTGCTGGTGGACAGATCAGGAAAGCTCCAGTTGAAGCTGAATTCAACCATCAACTTATGTTGCCCTATGAACATTCTGTGATGAAGCTGATCATTCTTCATACTCAATGAACATGATTCACTCAGGAGTAGAACACACCATTTCCTCGGTACAACAGAGATTCTGGACCATTAAATGCAGACTGCTTGAGAAGAAAGTGCCATTTCAGCACACTGGACATGATTACTTCAGACCTATGCTTGTGAAGCGTGCACGGTCAAGGATCAAAAAAAGGGGATGTCTATTCACATGCTTGGTCACTCGTGCTGTACATCTCGAACTAGCCGACTCATTACAGACTGATGACTTTATTATGGTGCTTCGATGATTCATCAGCAGAAGAGGTCAACCTGCAGAGCTGCTTAGTGATAACGGTACCAATTTTTGGAAGAGCTGAAAGAGAACTGAAAAGTAAGTCTTCAACAGTTAGACCAAGATCGCATCAACAATTTCCTGGTCAACAACTTCACAAAGTGGAACTTCATTCCTTCACATGCCCCACACTTCGGATGGGCCATGGTCCCTGCCTGTCCCAATTGGCCCAACAGATGCAGAAATCAAGGACATAAAGCTCTAATCCACCATTCCAAGTTGTGAATGATGCCTGCGGATACTGATATGATATTTTGATGTTGAATTATGTATTGATAATATTTGTATGACAAAAAAAAAAACTTTAAAGACCTGGCAGAACTTATTATGACTACAATTTACTCTTAAATTGAAACATTTTACCCATAGATCAATCAAATATCTCTATTTTTGTGAATAGTGTATTTATATTTAGATATTTTATTGGGCACATGTTGTCTTTAAGGTAATGGTGTAAGTCCACCATTAACTTACAGTCGCAATTTACATTTATGAATTATTAGGTTTTAGAAACTAACTTTGAATTCCATAGCAGCAAAAAATGATAGTAATAAAAAAACATAGGCTGCACTGCAGCTAAACCCTCAGAAAATCCCACATAGCACACTGGCATACAATTATTAAATATTTGATCATAGCATTGCCATGCTGAAATCATTCAACAGTTTTTGTTTATAATTAGCAATTCCATAATAATTAGTTGCATAATGGTCTATAGTACTTTCTATTGACTCCAATAATTATTATTGTTTTCTTCATATACACCTGTAAAGTGTTTGGTTATAAATACTAAATTAAAAGCCATAGATTTAAAGCAAATCAGCAACCCAACAATTCAGCAACTGTTGAAGGGAATATGGCAATTGATAATATGTAGTTCCTTCAGTTGCCAACTATCAGTAAAGGGGGTTTCACACATAGCCGGATCAGACGCAGGAGCGTCCCGGAGGACAACTCCGGAATACTCCCGCATACTCCGGGGAAAGGCGTATAGACATCTTGTTCATGTCCGGGAGTGTCCGGCATTGTCTGGCATGGTCCGGTAACACCGGGGGACTCCGGCAAAAAAATTAAACATGTTTAATTTTTCATGCCGGAGATCCCAGAATAGTTAAATCCGTGTCGGTCCGTGTAGATCCGTGTAGACTCCCAGTATACTCCGTCGATCTCCGGGGACCTCCGTATTGACACCGAAATACTTCGTGTGATCTCCGGCTAAGTCCGGCGTCAACCGGGCATGAAAAGTACGCTCCGGAGAGCACAAGGAGCAACTCGGTTCCACACGAGTGAACTAGGACCAACACGGAGTCTAAACGGAGTGAACAGGGAAAGCGGGTTTACATGTCATTTGCTTGACCCGGTTAACTCCGTTAAGTACACGGTGTCACACGAGGTCAATGCGGACATACAGGAGTGAACAAGATGTCAAGACGGAGTTAATTAAATTGACACGGAGTGAGTACGGATGCCTGAGTATATATGCATCATTCCACCGCCCGCCGTTCATCGTTGATCATCGAATTAATTGATTTATCATCCACCATTTCTTCTGGATATTACCTTCTGGATTGCTGCTGCTGCTACTGCCGTTTCTTGAATTAACCACCATGCCACCTAGGAGAGGAAAGGGGAGGCCTGGCAAGAAGACTGTTGTGCAAGAGGAACCTGCACCACCCGCTGCTGTTGAAGAAGATGCAGCCAGTAATACCTCTTCAAGACCGCAAAGTCCGCAAGGCATGCCAGATTTACCTGGGCCAGTTGTACCTGCTGAACCTGCAGTACCTCCTACTGCAGCTCCACCCCCACCTGCTACAAAAGCGAAGAGGCAGAAAAAGGAAGCCCTGAACCTGACAGATGACCAGGAACAAGATGTGGCCGACTGGTACCGTTCCCAGGAGATGTTGTATAACCGGCGGCTTGCTCAATACAAGCGGATAGACATCAAATCGCGAATCATAGACCAGAAGGCGAAGGAGCTGGGTTGTACTGCGCAGCAGCTGAAAACTTGGATTGACTCAATGCGCACTTCAGTTGGGAAGCTGACGGATCCAAGCAAGAAGCCTTCTGGTGGGGCCGCCAGAATCCTGACAGACCGGGACAACTGGATCATGGAGAATTTCGGCTACCTCGAACGCCACATCAAGAGGGTTGATGCTGGGAAAAGAAAGAAAGGTGGGCAGCTTTCCCAGAGCTTATCAGCCAAAACTCCATCCAGCAGCAACAGACCTACCACTGAGGATGACACGTCTGAAGCTGAGGAGGTCATTGTGGATAGTTCGGTTGATGGTGGCAGGGATTCGGATACAAGCAGGTCCAAGGGTGGGCCTTACAAGGGCGACAGCAGCAGCAGAAGATGGGGGCCCCTCCTCCAAGCAAGAAGACGTCCAGACGTCAGCCTCGTCATCATCATGACCGTGATTCATCCAGCCTTGCAGCTAGTGGAGATGGAATTGCTACACAAGCTGTCACTCAAGTAAGTATACTGCTTCAGTTGCCATGATAATCAAGATAATCGTATTGTAATGTTGCAGTTTAAAGTTTTATTGTAATCTTGCATTTTAAAGTTGTAGCTTTTCCATAGTAGAAAGTGGTAGCTTTGTTTCTTGGCACTTCCAGTGTTCACTGTATGGTGATGTGTCTTTTCAGTACATTGTCAATAATGCACATGCTATTGCAGTTGCCATGTGACTTACTCTAATGTTGTGTTTTTTCCTATTTCCAGCTGATTGAAAAAGCCACCGATCTGCAGAGGGACATGCACAGCAAGTTGAGTCAGCCGACGGACTCAGGCAGCTTGTCCAAGAGGGTGTTCACGGACATGATCTACCACGAGGTGATGCAGATGGACACAGACACTTGGTGGGATTACCAGGCCCAAACCTTAAACAACCTGATGCAGTTTAAGCAGGCGTATCGTCGCAAGCGCCAGCAGCAACTGCAACAGCAGCAGCAACAGCAACTGCAACAGCAACAGCAGTATCATCAGTTTCTGCCTCCTGTCCCTCAGCAGCAGCAGTTTGTCCTCCCTGCTCCTGCTACTACAGCCAGTTCATCCGGTCCTCCTGTGCAGATGTTCCCTCATCATCAGCATTCTTCCAGCCCTGCTGCCCAGATGTTCACACAGCATTCATCCAGCCCTGCTGCCCAGATGTTCGCACAGCATTCTTCCAGCCCTGCTGCCCAGATGTTCGCACAGCATTCATCCAGCCCTGCTGCCCGGATGTTCGCTACTCCGTCCGGCCCTTCGCCCCAGGCTCTCGTGTCGTCTGCCCCTTCTTCTTCGTCTGTGCCTGCACCGATCCCCCCTCCTGCGACATCTTCTACGATTATCAGTCAGGCCTGGTTGACTTCAGGTCCTTCTTACGGTCGTCCTTCCATGTCACCACAGGATTGCAGCACGCCTCAGGATGTTTCGCTCACCAGCTACTTGTTGAACACTAGTGTGGGGGGAATGGTTGGTGGTGATGACCATAACTCCTCCTTTTCGGTGCCCACGCCTCCAACTACCACAACCGAGTAATGTTGACCTGGAAATGAACAATGAACTTTAATGAAATGAACAATGAACTGTTATTACTTATGTTTTCATGTGAACTGTATACCAATGAAGTTTAATGTAATGAACAATGAACTTTTACTTATGTTTTCATGTAAACTGTATTACATGACAATAATTAAATGATGTGTATTTTTTGCACTTGTGTGCTGCAGAAGTCTGAAGTTTGCTATTAATTAAATGTTGAAACTTACATCATTCGTGTTGTTTTCAAATCTTGTCTTGCTGCCATGGTACACTCCCAGCTGCTGAGTTCACGTAGCTGACCAAGTATTGCCGCATTTCCTTGGCTGCTCTGTTGGTGTTTCCTCTGAACACATGTCCCATGTCTGGTAGATTGGCAGCATTCTCCCTCCATGCACCTGGGATGATCTCATGGATGTCGGCATTTTCCTGGTCCACAGCATTCACTTGAGCAGTTGGATACCTCACCCTCAGTAGGTTGTGCAACACACAGCAAGCAAGAGTTATGGTACACACTCTGTCAGGACTTTGAGGCATTGTTGTGAGGAGACACCTGAACCTGGCAGCCAAAAGTCCAAAGGCATTCTCTACCACCCGTCTAGCTCTAGAAAGTCTGTAGTTGAAGATTCTGTCTTCCATGCTCATGTTCCTGTGAGACAGAGGCTTCATCATCCAAGTCTGCAGGCCAAAGGCATCATCCCCAACTATGAAGTAAGGCACTGGTTGGTCATCATTAGGCAGGTTATCTGGTTCAGGTAATCCAATGTTCCCACTTTGTAGCGCTTCCTTCAATTCTGTCTGACTAAACACTCCAGCATCTGAGCCTGATCCACTGGCACCAATGTCAACGTAGAGGAACTTGTATTCAGCATCAACTACAGCCAGTAGGACATTAGAGAAAAATCCCTTGTAGTTGTAGAACAGGGATCCAGACTTGGAAGTTCCATCTGTTGTAGAATCCATTGGCAACTTCTTTCCAGGCTTCTGGGGTTACAGGACACTGCATGACTTCTGCAGAGTACTCGTCTATGATGGCCTGGCAGACTTCGATGACAAGGATAGAAATGGTATTGAAGGCTACCTAAATCCATACTGCAGAGACTTGTAGCTGTTGCCCGTACCCAGGTAGCGCAAGGTAATAGCCAGTTTCAATCCAGGTTCAAGGGCCCTCCTCCAAAAGGTATCCTGCTTTGTAATCCTAGGTCCCACTCTGGCAAGAACTTCATGGAATAAGTCAGGCTCCATCCTCATGAAATTCTTGAAGCCACCCACATCTTCTGCAGTCAATTCAGCCATCAGTTTTTCATACTGCCCATAAAGAAGTCTTCTTAGCAGCCAAGGTCGCACCCACATTTGCCTTCTTCTTCTTCGTCTTGGTGCAGCAGCAGCATTTTCTAATAGGTCATCTTCATCAGTTGATGTTGTGGCCCTCACTGCATCGTCTTGCAGTTTGTGTTCTTCTTGCAGAATTATATCATTAGCAGCAGTCAATAGCTGGACTTGCATGTCCATGCACTTCAAATCCAATTCCACCCTGTCGTAGTGTGATAAAGACATATCCAATTTTTCTGTAGTAGCAGCAACAACTTTGCAGTATGGTAGTCCGAAGTGGAATGATGGACAGTGGAACGCAGGCAGTTTAAATACCAAATTCAGAGCGATCCGGGTGAAAACCGCTTAACTCCGTAGTGATATCGTAGTAAGATCGTGTAAAGATCGGGTATATCCGTGAAGGTCCCGTGTAACATCCGGTTCACTCCGCCCGCCTCCGGCACAGTCGTGTTACCTCCGGCTACAACCGTGGCTCATTCCTTCTTTAACCGCGCTCCTCCGTACATATCCGTGTAGCACCCGTACACATCCGTGTCATGACCGTGTTGCTCCTTGTTGCCTCCGTCTTGCCTTCGTGTCCACACCGCCCAATTATTTCGTTTGTTTACATTTCTAACTTTTTCGCCCGGACCGCCCCGGATTTAGCGAAATTTCATTCCGGGACGCTCCTGCGTCTGATCCGGCTATGTGTGAAACCCCCTTTAATATTAAATGATGCAACTTCATATTTCACGTTATCCAGAGGCACAGTAATTGACCTATTTTTGCGCCGAATGAAATCATAGGATATTATATTATAGTCTGGACAGTATCCTAATTGAAAGCACACTTGGTGTATCCGGAATAAACTCTTATCTGCCACTAATTGTTGTTCAGTTATATTACAGTTATTTTGGGATATTTAAAACTTCCTCAATAGTTAGGCTATTCAGATGCGACAATGGATGACACTGGGCAACAAGCTGCAAAAATGCTGTGGATGATAATCTTGACTGTAACCTATTTTCAAGGTATGGGTTTCTTTTATGATGCATAGTAGATGATATATACTGGAAAGCTCTCTGACTATGCAGTTAGTCAAAAACAACTAACTTGTCAGACTTCATGACTTCTTCAGATACCTTTTGGCAAGCTTTAGATATTTTGTCTATAAACTCATACACAAGTCTTCAGGAGGGTCCCTCTAAGACAAATAATAAGTCACTGTTGAGGGCTCCCCTTGATGACATTTTACATGAATATTGCAAATAAAAGTTAAAAAAAAATTTTTATGATGACTGAAAGATGTAATGTCAATTATTGAAGATGAATTGTTGAGGTAAAATGTAGGTTATTGTGTGTAGAATTATTGACACTTTATCATATAACATAGCCTTTAGCAAATTGTCAAATTGTAGGATATTCTAGGACTTTGTAGGACATCATAGGTTCACTGTAGGTGCATTGTAGCACTTTGTAGCACTTTGTAGCAGTTCGTAGCAGTTCAAAGAAGTTTGTAGAAGTTCGTAGAAGTTTGTAGGACTTTGTATGCACTTTGTACGAACTTTGTACGCACTTCCTATGCACTTTGTATGTACTTCGTAGGAGTTAGTACAGCCGTGGCCATAGCACTTACTACAGATTGCACTTTTTTGATCTTGCATCACAGCTTTTATGTTGGTCAGCTTGACACTCCCTTTTGTCCCTCTGTCTCTCTGTCAGCATCGCTTATAGACATTTTAACTTCAGGTTTATTGATGCAAAGCTCATGGAACTATAGGTAACATATCTTAGAGGACCCTGAATGAGTTCAAAAATGGTTCAACTAAGACTGTTCTTAGGTCACAAAGGTAAAACTCATCCAGAACCTCGTAGCTCCTCACTGAACACCTGCCAGCAAAACATGTGGAAATTTAGGCTCTTCCCTCAGACCAACCATCCGTACCTTTGTAATATATCAAATAACAACGATCTAAAAAAAAAGAAAAAGAGAACAACTGCAAATATGGTATTTAAATGTAAATACACGGAACAAACTTTGATTACGACATTGTTTTTAAGTTTCTTAGATAATAAACACCCAACACCCAATACAAAATGATCCTGGTTCTTTACATATATTTTTATATCTGGCGTCTAGACTTATCACACGATAGCAAAGCCATTTACTACGAGCACTGACTTTAATTTTGCGAAATATTTAGGTCAATTTTTAGGCCCCAGGCAGGGAATTCTAGTCATGTCTTAGCTTTAATTGGTCGATCAATTTTGAAAACCCAAAATTATAACAACCTCCTGGGGTCTCTTACCTTATTTAATTGTTGTCAGGTTCTTATTTAGAGCAACATGACCAAGGCACTATTGGCCTATTGTGATTCAAAGTTGCTCAAAGTCATTCAAGGAGTAAAATAACGCAAACATTAGGATATTATATGCTAACTGAAAAGCAATCTAGAGCAGCAAACATGGAACTAATTTGTTCGGTTAGCAATACGTTGCACATACGTAGTGATATCGTGAATGTAGGTCGCTCCAGTTTCAAGGCAGTCTAATGTAGTCCATTACCCTGGAAATTGCCACATAAAACGACAAATGTTGCAGTTTTGAGACTTAGTACATACAGCTTTTTCCAAAAGGAATTCTATAACGTTCTGGCTTTCATTTAATGTATACACTGTGAAATTTGATCCACTTTTGATGAAATCATGCGGTCCGGTCATCGTGGATAACAAGCGTTCGCTTTGATAATATTTATATATTTTTTTTGGTATTTATTGGTCAATGATTTGGCCTAAATGTTTCATGTCCTAAGTTAGGAACTTACAAACACATCAAAACTGACTATAGATTAGAACCTTATCTACTTTTTGACATGAATAGGAAAACATGCAGTAAGATAGCTAGATTTAGAATCAGTTCACATAACTTCCGTATAGAAACAGGAAGACATGAAAAGCCTAAAATACCAGCTGAGGATAGAACCTGTTTAAAACGTAATCTTAATGAAGTTGAAGATGAAATACACTGTCTTGTGACCTGTTCAAGCTACTCTTCATTTCAAGAAAATCTAAATATGAGAGCAAGGAAATATATTGGTAACTATAATACACTAAACAACATGGGAAAGTTTAAAGCCATTATGACATCCAAGGGGCCTGAGGTGCTGATAAACTTATGAAAGTTTATTTTAGAAGCTGATGTTTAAACAATGCATACATCCTTTTCCAAAAATTGTACATTCATATATATCCTGAACACTAAAACTGCCTAAATGAACTGCCATATGAAAACTCTTTGTGATTTTGTTTTCTAGAAGTGAAGTCAGATAATCTCTAAATATATATATATATTATACTTCCTATATTAACATATAGTTAACTCTATTTTTAAAGTAAAATCATTCTGTAAATATTTATATCGTACACATTATATGAGGAATGTATTTTGTTGAACATGTTTATATGTATTATACATGTAAAATATACCTGTGTGTTTATGAAACAAGCTGTATGTATAAACAATTCAATTGGATTTGATAAGAAGTGGATAAACAGCTGAACTAATGTTAAGTTCTATGTAAATACTTAAATTTGGTGGCTGGAACCATCTGTAACTAGTCTTTGTTGTATTCCCTATTTTTGAATATTTTCAGTTTATTTCTTTTTATCTTTTGTACTTGTGACATATATGTCTTGTCTGACATCGTCCGTCAATAAAATTATATATATATATATATTGTTTTAACCACAAGCCCCTGAATTTACTAACTCACACTATGTATAGATCCCTAGGTTAACTCGGTTGAATTGTTATAGTTCTAATCAAATTGTTGTAAATTTTATATGTTCACGATGTGAAAAAGGAAGAATGTTTTTCTTCTAATTTCTCTGCCAAAGCACTGGGATAAAAACTTATTTTCCAAGTAGTTTCAAGGTGTGCATGAGGGTGTTGTGCTGTTTGCGAGTTCCTGTAACCCATAACACAAATGCTAAAACATCAGTAACATAATAATACATATTCATGAAAAACACAAATAATATAAGGGATTAATTTATAGAGGTCCCATATCTACACTGCACACTATATTCTTTTATAGGCTTTTCTTAGTCATTAGTAAATGCAATGAGACGTACACCTCTGGTGTAATCATCCATTACAATTGCTATCATTGCTGTCTTATTGATTGATTAATATATTGCACTTTAAATTTAAACAGACCTACAAAGCTATGTTAATACATGACAAGACTTCATCAGTGTTTGGACATAATTGCCATCTTTATTAAGCAGACATGAAAAGACAGACAAGACACACAGACAGAGATGATACAACTGACAGACATACAGAAATGGTTGCTTGTAGACACCCTGCAGCAATAGTAATTATATAATATATTAATATAATTAACATTTATATAATTGAAATTTATATAATTGAAATTTCTACAATTGAAATTATATAATTGAAAGTTTTAATATTAAATCGTAGTCGATAATTATACAATCGTGTACAATTTAAATATTTGTTCTATAAAGAAATGATACCCTATGCCTGTATATGATTGGCAAATAATCAATAAGGAAAAAAGGGGATGTGGAGGGAGGGAACAAAAAAAGTGAAACGAATGCTTATAATCGGCGGGAACCAAGTTATATAGTCCTGCTAATCCCTCAACGGCCGAGCTCTATGATTGGCTATGGCTATCACATGGTCAAGAAATGGTCAGTGACCATAACAGAAGAGTACCAACATGGCGTCCACTGCATAAACCAATTTTACCCGTAAGTAAAACATATATATTATCAAAAATTTAAGAAAATAAACAAATCACTTCCTGTGTATGTATATTATTTCTTTAATCTGCCTTTTTCATAACCATAGGTAATTAAATAATTGCAAGCACTTTAGGTTCAAACATGTATAGGAAGATTGATGATATTATGAAACATTACAATATTTAAATATGTATGTAGCAAATTATATAAAGATTAAAATATGGAATTTATAGACACAGTTTAAACTGTTTTGCAGGAGCGTACATACATTTTAATGAAAGTTGCATATCAATTTTTATAGATTTATTGAATAAAACCAAAGGAAGAGTAGGCATATATATATAAATTATAAAACTTCGATGAATCTCACAACATGAATGAGTGAAAGAATTTTGCCGACATGTAGATTTGTCACAAAAGACATATGTAAAAATAAATAAAATATCAAGGAAAGGCATATTTTCTTTTTTATAATAAAAAATGTGATAATAATTGTGAGATTAATTTTATCATGTTAATTTATTTAGGAGTAAATAATGAATAATGTGCAAAGGATATTACAGAAACAATTAATATTTACAAACTGATATATGATAATAACATGCAGATTTCGTTAGATCTACAATGTAATACATAGAATCGGACGTTTCAGTAATTTACGGATGTTTTGTGAATCAAACGTTTCAGAAATTTTTCAGACGCTTCAGATATCAGGCGCTTCGACTAATATAAATATTTTGACAGTACGCCATAGACTGGTTCTGGTAGTGGTGATATCATTGCAATGGTAATGGGGCACTTAATTGCTAAATGTTATCTGTAATCTGCACACATCAAATTGTATTACTTTTAATTGTACTGACATGACAGTGACAGGACACCTGCAATTATAACAATTCAGGCCAGCATTTATTTGCTGGATGTTTAAGAGAGATCTTTACTTGTTATCCATCTCTTCATATTATATCTTTCTTTTAAATTATCATGTTTTTGCATTCATTTAAATTCACACAACAGGGTCTTACAGGGGATTGACCACATAGCCTACATTTTGATTTTGAGCTACTTCTAGGAAAGTTGCACTATAAATAGCCTGCAGCAGTGGCCAAATTGTCAGAGGTGCTGGCATAATATCTTTGTTTTAAAAAATGTAAACATGTCATTCATTTGAAGTCTAATTTAAATCGTTATTCTGCACAATCTACTATTATATCTACTATCACATTAATCTCAAACAAGTTCTGGTACAGGTGTCTTTTTTTAAGAGAGCTTTTCTTGTTACAGATATCATTGCAATGTTGAGGCAGTATTGATAATATTTACACAAAGAGTTACACATCACAGTATGTTGCTGTGATCTTGATACAATATCATCACTTAATGACAGCAGGTCTTTGACAATTATTGCAGTGGTGCCATTGCTGCAACATTTGCTGCAATGTTGATGCATGTTGTGGGGAGATTTACATTTCACAATGTTGCAGAAATTGAAAACAATTCATTTATGTGTCTGTCTGCAGTGTTGAAGCAAGATTGTCATTCCTATGATAAAAGGATTTATATTATTAATCGGTGAAGGGCGATAAAACCAATGATACCATAGGCACCATCTAAAGCAAGAGTCTGAAAACTTTTGGCAATGGCTGTTTGTAACCATCAGGCGTTTTTATTGCTAAAATGGCTAAGATATTTTGCGCACAAAATGTTACTGAAATGAATATGAGATTTTAGACCAATTATCGTACTGAAGAATAAGTGATAAAGAACACTAGCATGCCATAATTTGCTGTTATTGACATTTTGACTGTGAAATTAAACAATTTCCAGTCCTTATATGAATATTGAAATGATGGCCTAATATGCTTTATAAATTAAGACCGCAACAATAAAGTTGTCATTAAGGATGCAACTGAACTAATATTTGATACTAGTACATTTGTATTACTTAAAAAAATCTCTCCAAGGGCTACATAAAATTATCATTTAGAAAGCAACTGAACTGGTGTCAGTACATTATATTACAATAGTCCCTGCAAGTACTGTATGTAAAAGTATATCAACTGAATAAACTTCGATAATGATATTGTTCATAATTTTTTAGAAAATATACTGGGAACACCCAAACACACAATACAATATGATCCTGGTTCTTTACATACATTTTTATATCTGTAAACTTGTTAAACACAGTGTATATTGTGGTCTATAGTTTTTGGAAATCATATTTTCCCAGTATATAATATATATATAAAGGCTAATCAATTGGGCATAGCTTCCTCTTTTGTGTGTTATAAAATATATTTATGTCTCTCATGATGATCGGTTTTCCAGAATTTTTATTCTGTACAATTAATGAAGGTTTGATCATATGTACTAACACACAGCATTAAAGAAATTTAAAAGTTTGTGTTATATTTTTGCAAGAATTGTTAGTAAAAATATTAAGGAAGCATCAATAATAAAGTGGTATCAATTTTTTGGTAGACTAACTCAAAAGAAATGCACATTCTACACCATGGCTTGGAATGCGCTATTTTAAACAAGAATAACTAGAATAACAGTGAAAACCATATCTACTTGTTGCATTTAAAGATATGGATGGAAATTATAATAAAACCTGATTAATAAATATCAAATTATTGCTCCTTTCTATTTAAACGTGTCTTTATATATTCAAATTACTGTTGATACAATTCCTATGATGAACACATTAATCATTTAAACTAAAAGAAATTGCTTGCAGCACCTTGCAAGTGCCGTACCATACTGAAGATCTAATGTGGTGTGAGACTTTGCATCCTGGAAATAATTATGTATTGTTTTGATTATTGAATATGTCACAGGTATTGGCTATGGACTACTGATGGGCCTTCAATAGATATTTTAGAATGATGGCTTCAAGAGAAGATTAAAAACTCATCTATAAATAACTCCCTCTAAACAATAGGCCTCTTTAATCCAAGCGCTGGTGAGCAGAAATAATTTCTGATTTGACTAATCTGGTCTCAAAAACCTTGAAATTGAATACAGCCACATAATAGGGTAAACAAACAGACTACGGCATAAAATTAGTTAAAAATTAGTTTATCTGGGTTTAGTGCAGTATAGCGGAACCAAATTTATGCCCATATTTGACATCCATAAAGTATGAAAATAATCAGTATTTTTTACGAAATTTCATTGTGGCACACAATATTAACACATGGGTAGATTAGGGGGTGTTTAAAAAATAAATAAAAAACAATAATGAACTTCATTCTTGAAAATGATCACTGCCACCATTTATTTGTGATGTCACATATTAAATTCAAGCATTTGACGTCGTCATCGTGGCTTATAAATATGGTCATATATATACTGCACTTTTCCGTTTATCTTTTAGCACAGCCGCTGAAGAATAAAAGAAAAATTAAAAAAGATGATTTTTTAAAGAAGGCCTCATGCCATTTTGGGGTAAAATTAGAAATTTTTACTTAAAAAAAAATCCTAGACCTATGGATCTATGCTAGCGGATATGTTTTGGTAGCAAAATGTGTGAAATTACCAAACATTTCCACTAGCATAGATCTATAGGTCTAAAGTTGTTTTTCAGGTAAACATTTCTAATTTTACCCCAAAATTGCTCAAGGCCCTCTTTAACAAATCATCTTTTTAAAAAAAAAGTGTATTCTTCAGTTACTCTTGCATTAATGACATGGAACATAAATAGATGGAAAAACAATTGTGAAAAGCGGACTCAGGCTTTAGTTGGTGAACGTGCTGATATATGTACCTTTATAGAGATATGCCAAATTCAACTGGTTCAAGGCTAGCCAGTCAAATATATCAGATCATAGCAGAGTGGTCTTCTATGAAAAAGCAGATGGAGTCTAGAACTCAAAGGGTGACTTGTCAGGCAGAGCTACAATTGATGGCACAACGGGAGCATTGGAAATCCATCAAACAAGAGTGTCTGATGATCCTGTCTACACCTGCTACTTTCAGAGCACTGCAACAGGAACCATACTGAATGAAAAAGAGCTTGATATTTATTACTAGTACGTCATCATGAAATGATCTATGTGTTTTTTAACAAAGAAAATAGGAAAAAGTACAGTATAGCGGACCAAAATTTATGACCTTATGTAGCGAGCCTTTCTGTCATGCCTATGACGTCATATCCCTGAATTCAATGAATGACATCACAAAAAGCAACTGCTCTCTTCATGACAAGACATCGTTTAATTTTTTCTTTACCCCTGCTGTGGTACGTAAGTATTATTCCTCTTCTGCGATAGAACAAGTTTTGGCAAAAATAGTGATATTTTTTAATATTTGATGGACGCCAAATATGGGCATACATTTGGGTCCGCTATACTGCACTATACCCAGAAAATATTCTCTCTATGTCTGGTGGAGAAATTACCTGACTTAGCCATAGATTTCTAAGTGTTTGAACAAAGAATTTTCTTATCTTCATGTGTGGTGGAGAAATTGTGTTTTCTCTCTTGCTTTCTCTTTTTCACAAATTCACAATGTGGTGAAGTTGAAACTGGATGCTTTTTTGTGTGTGTTCACAAAAAAATTTTACTTGGACATATCTTTGTTATAATAAATGTGTCCTATGCTATTCATATATCTTCTTTGTTCAACTTTCTGCACAAATAAATACTGTACTGTGTACACTTGTATTGTTTTATTTATTTTTAAAAGCATTTACTTGATCCTAAATCCCTCATAACTTATGCTTTTATTTAGTTTCCTTAAGTTTTTTTTAAACTATTATGGTTGGGTGAATAGGTGAATATTGATAAAATGCTGATTTGTATTTTGGTAAATATTTGGAAGATTGGTGTCTGCCTGATCATTCAGTAGTGGGACCTACCTGATTATTTATTCATAAGTGGTGGTAAGACACTGTTAATTCAATGGATGATAACCAAAGATCAATATTTCCTCCTTTGTGTACGTTTTAACTAGATATTGATAACTTTATATACCTGTTTATAATATTTTGTGCATCTTGGTTTTCTTTTCTAGTGGAATTTGTGACTTCAGTGACTTCAGTGACTTCAGTGACAGTTGAGGAAGGGAGAGCAGCCATTTTGACCTGTCCTGGTTTTGTACCCGATCCAGAACAAGAGAATTATGCCATATTCAACTGGTTCAAGGCAAGCCAGGCAGATTATTCAAATTCAAACAAAGTGGCCTTTTATGACAAAGCAGATAGAGTCCAGAACTCATTGGGTGACTTGTCAGGCAGAGCTACAATTGATGGCACAACAGGAGCATTGGAAATCCCTCAAACAAGAGTGTCTGATGACCATGTCTACACCTGCAAATTTCAGAGCACTGCATCAGGAAACATCCAAAATGAAACACAGCTGGTTATTACAGGTAAGATATAAAGAATTTCATATCTCTGTCTAGCAGATAAATTACTTGATTAAGCCTTAAATTCGTTATGGCATTTTTTCTTGCTATCTCTCTTTGAATCGTCACTTGCTATTGGATACTTTTTTTTTTTGCTTATAAATTTTATATATATATTTTTTGCAGAACTTATTAATGACTATTTAAGGACTGCTGATTGAACTTATAATTATTTCTATTTAAAGCATGCATAGTTTATTTTGCTTCATTATAGAAATTAGTTTTACAAATTAATAATTTACATTTAAATCGTTCTACTGATATTATTTTAATGTAATTTACCACTGTTTGCTTTATCTTAAAGTGTCTCATAACTATATATGGGTGGCATGTTCTTATGCTCAATTCACTTAAGATGCTCAGTTCAAAGACAATAGCATGACGGCAGTGTGTAAACCGGCGAGTGAACCCAAACTGTGACTATTGCATAACATTACATAATCCATGCTTGGCGAGCCAGGGGGACATGCGGGTACTGCGAATAAGAGAGGTTCGCGTTATTTATAAGCGCGATATAGGAAGGTCCGACTGTACATACTTAATTACTTACTTGCTAACTATATACATTTTGCAAGGACATTTTCGAATGAAACACTCAGAATTTGCTGAAGGTGTTTGTTATTGAAATACAATGTAGCAGCAGGCAATAGGGAAAATTTATGCTAAACCTGCATAGACTGTCAACATTACAATTTTCTTAAAATTCATCAAATAGTTGAAAATCACCTTATTCAATCAAGGCACACTAAATTTGTGTCACATAATCTATCAGGAATTAATTACAAAAAATAAATCAATAATTGAGAGAAAATCCAGACCAAAACATAGGGAACACAATAGATTTGGCTTCATCATCCATTGTTCAGTATTGTGACGTCATCACTTGGTTTGCTTACATAGTGAGTTTTAAAATTATTTGAATATACTAAATCTGTAGACAAACCAGTTTTAATAGTGAATATTGCAATATTGAATAGAGTATATTGAATAAGCATGTCTTTATTTGTTTTGCAGTGACTCCATCTGAAAGTGATCTCAAAATAACTGCAAGTCCACCTGATCCAGTCAAAGAGGGAACATCAGTCACCTTCAAATGCAGTGCATCGAGAGTGAAACCTCTCCCTGAAGAAATGTACTGGAAATTTAATAATAAAGATCAACACGCAGGACAGAACAAAACTGAAGCAAACAGTGATAAGTTGACTTCTTCTGTGTCTGTGGAGTATACAATGACTGTTAATCCCAGTGATAATGGAAGAAAGCTCAACTGTTATTATGTCACTGCTGCAGGAAATACAATAATCAGCTCACAAGAAGTAACTGTCAAGGTTCTGTGTAAGTGTTGATTTATAAGTTTCTTTTCAAAGACCTTGATTTATTGTAATAATGTAATTTTGGTTCATAAAGTATCTTCAGAGAACAGTCACAGTGAGTAATTGATCCTTAAGGTCTTAAGGATTACAAGATATTAGTGAATTATTATATTGTAAGAGAAGCGGCGGCCTCTACTTCAGCAACAGGAAAGTGGCTTTGAGGGGCCCTCCTAGCTTTATCATGTAGGTAGTAGTACCTAACTTGAACTTAACTGATATTTTGTGAGTCTTGTGAGTGTGCGCTATTATTTAAAAGCATTTTGTTACACTAGATGCTGTGTCAAAGTTGTGGTACCATTATCAACCCGACCACCCTTTATGATTGGGCTGGATGGATCAACTGCTTTTATATGATTTTACAATATTTGTACAATATTTGCAAATATAAATATTTCAAAGGGTGCCTTTTTACTGTTTTTCCCCTATGAGAAGCATAATTAAATGATCTGCTGTGTATGTTTTATTTATTTTTTTTTTATGCAGACAAACCCTCAGGCCAACCAAATATAAGGGGGAACAAGAAAGTTAAAGTCAACTCTAAATTTACATTAACATGTGACGCTACTAGTGTTAATGGCAGCATCACTTGGTACCAGTGGCTTTTTGCAAATGGAAATGAACTTGGAAACACGACTGAAAAGAATTGGACATACACAGCCAATAGTAGCGAGGAGACTCTCAAGTTTGTGTGTATTGCCGGAAATGCTGCAGGCCAGAGTGCGAAATCCTCAGTGATTGACATTGAAGTACAAAGCGTAGGTATGTATGATCACCAGTTATTATATATATTTGCTCATCAGGGGTTTCTTTGTCATTGAAGCAACTTACTGTCATCTGTTGTGCGATGTTGAGAAAAGTGGATTGTTTTGGTACAATAAATTGGTACGTCACTACTCGGAGAAGGGGGTGGCCCCCGTGGGGTCTTTAGAATGGTCAAGAACCAAGCTTTATGTAGATTAATGTGGTAGTCTCCAATGTCGACAGTAGGACCTTTGCGAGGTGAGAAATTAGGGGTGTCTTACAGTTAAAAAGTGGTCAATTTTGAGCTTCTCTGTGGTTTGTCTGAATGATCTCGGGTTGAAGTAACAACATATTGGTGAATTGTAAAATTTTAAGAAGCTAGTTTATTCAAAGCTGGAGATAGTTGGAATTAGCTTTTTTCTCCTTGAATCCATTTCAAAGGTTAATTTTGTCAATTTCACATATTCATGAGTGATTATTGTATCAAAGCCCAAAAAAAGAAAAAACCTTTCAAAATCACGCTGACACCATATTTGCTCAAGGGATGGAATGTTGTGACGTTGACAATAAGTTAAATGTTTAATGGTATCGATTGCAGTGTTGTGACAGAATTTATGTAAAAATTAAAGTAAAGTTTCTCTCTGCAAAGTACTCGCTATAAATTAATGAAACTTTACCATGGTGCCCTTTCATAAGCCTAAATGTCTGATGTTTACTTTGTTTTTATTTCTTGTCAGACTCGTTTAATCCATCAAAACCCGACATGGTGCTCATCATCGGTGTGGTGATTGGATGTGCAGTTGCCGTAAGCTTCGTCATTGTTGGAATCTGTTTCTTCATTCGCCGACGAAATCTAAATGATCCAAGTAAGTAGTAGTTCTCTGTTCAGTGGTTATCATGAAGTCAGAAATAATCGACTAAAGTCATTTCATTAACATGAGGAGTGTTGTACTCTGTTTCAGTGTATATCTTTTCTGGTTTCATGATCAATATTTGCTATTGAAAGAAACATGTCTGACATTTGGTCATAAAAGGGCTAGTAAAACCATGACAACACTAAAGATACAGTAATTGTAATTAAAGGCTTTTCAGTCTACAACATTTAATCTAGATCTCGAGTCAAGTAACGTCAGGTAATGTTTATAGCGAAAGTCTATAAGAAGAAGGTAATATAGTCTTTTCACTGAACAGCTCTGAATTCCACAAGACACTCTTTCTTCTCTTGTTACTCATTTTGCTTTTCAACTGAATGATAAGATGTCAAATATACATTAAAATGCATTAAAAATACTTCTGCTTGGATGCACTTCGCTCCAGCCAATCACAGTCGAGGGTGGGAACTTCAGCGGGCAATAGTATTGCAGTGTTCTGTCATAGCCACCGGTGGAAATATCAAGAAATTTCCGTGAAAATCCACTACATTCTGCATTGAACAGTTCTAGATTAATCTTCAGTATAAACTTGATAGTGACTATTAGCTAACAAATGTTACAAGTAAGCAATAAAATGAGGATCAGATAAATATTCACCAATCCAGGACTCAGCATCTCTGGGAGAGGTGTGTATGTGCAGAGGATAGAAATTAGAATTTACAAGTTTGATGCAATGTTGTTCATAACTATGCTGTGATAATAAACATAATCAAAATAGACATTTTTGATAAAATTGATAGTTTGGGCATAAATTAAGTCGTATTACTCTCTTTGAATTTTCTGGTGTATAAACTATGATAATATAATAGATATTTGACAAATAAGGCCAATGTCATCCAGTTAGCGCCAATGCAAGGCGAACATTAAGCCACTGATAATAGCATATTATCTGCACTTGGCATATCAGTTGACATGAATGTATCACTCAGGTTTTTTCTTGCTAGATGAAGTGAATGTAGTTTGATTCCTGACCTGGAAACACTCATGAACTGTAACTCATCCACAAGGCATTAGCATGAGATGTTAAAGATTGATGTTGGGCCAATGTTAACTAACTGGGAACATGATATTCTATGTGTACCATTTATTGAATTTATTGAATATAGCCACTCTTATATATTAATAGCATGATGATACTAAAAGAAGTGGAAATGTTTTAAGGAAGAAAATGCAAATGTAGTAAAAGAAAATTGGTGTAAATGTAGAAAATCTTCTTTTTTGATAGACAATTGAAAACCATGAACGCAATGTGTTTTTATTTTCTTTGAAAATAGTTGGCATATTATTTTATGTTTCATAGGTTATGCAGTGTCTGGCAAATTCATATCTCACAGCAGGTAGCTTTAAATTGTTGTTATGTCTAGTAACATATCTGTGGGTAGCATAAATCATTACAAAATTACTTTTTTTGCAGCTCCATCTCAGACTCAGAGACCCAGAGAAAAGCAAACTGCCCAATGGAAGGTAAAAGGTTGGTATTGTTTCAGACAATTGGACTGTTCTTAGAACATTAATAGTTATAATTGAATAAGTCTTACCTGCAAGATCTTTGGTAGCAGGCTTCTACTAATACCACAACATTTGACTTATCATAAAATGCTTATAATGAATGTTTTAAATAATATTCCAAAAAATTACTGCATATAGTGCACTCAGTTTGACCTTGCATCTTACGTTTTGGCCATTGCCTGCCTTTCTGTCAGTTTGTCCCTCTCTTTTGTCTCTCCATCTGTAGACATGAGTTCAAAGATTATCTCTGAGTCAGAGGAAGATCTTGGATGAGTTCAAAAATTGGTCAGTTTGGCTTTTTTAGGTAACATTGGACAATAGCCTTCAGGTCTTTGTGGTTTTCCTCTTTCCCCTCACCGATGATACAAGTGAGCAATGAGGCTCCTCCCTCTGATCAACTATCCATGATTTCACATGTACATTGGTATAACCTTGGATGATCTACAGAAGGATTGGACACTTCGAAAGTAATAAAACAATAGTCATTATTAGGTGAATTAAGTAGAGTCAAATTCACCCAGAGCTGGCCCAAGATCCACTGCTGCTGTCTTAAATACCTTGTACCTTTGATGTACACACTGCGCTTCAATGAGCACACCCCTCATCAGTGATGCCCCTGCATCTGCAAGAATTAACTCCATCAATTCCAAAGTCAAAGCCGCTTAATGAAAGGATTCTAAAAGTGTTTTTACTGAGTTTCTAGGCCAAATATTAAGGAAGTTATATGGTAAAATAATGTATCAATTTGGAAGTACTTTTTTGTAAAATATCTTATCGTAATCTCACAATAACCCAGGAAGCCGTAGATGAGGCTATATCCATCTTAAAGCTGAAAACCTTTTCTTCATGATGATTGCCTAATTTTCCGTGGATGTGCCCAAATGTGTCATACTATATTAGATAAAAACATGCTTTTTTCTGTTCTAAATGACCAATGCAGACTGCACAGAGTCACTTATGATACTGCTTATTTTTTTATTTTTTTTATTTCTGTGAATTTTGCTTTTAGTTAAATATATGACTTATATATGTGAATATGGTTTCATAGCGTATATTATTATGATTTTTTTTTCTCCAAATATTGAGATAAAAAATTCTGAAAGTATGAAATACAATAAAGGAAAATTTTCAAGCATATACTGAGTATAGAGGAACGATTTGCATGTCAGCCTGTATATGAATACATATTTAGCACCCCTTTCCATTGTTTCCCCATGGAATAAGTGAGGGGGAATTGTAAAACTTTCCTTTTGTAAAATTATTGCACAAGTGTAATCAAAGGTCAGTAAATATACGGTCCGGACAGAAAATAATTCAAGAACAAGTGCAACAACATCAGAATCAAAAATGTCTAAAAAAATTTTTGCCACAGATGTAACCAGATTCAGTGGTTGATTATTGATAAGTAATGTTATTCATTCATTGCATTAGATGACGAAAACCAGCCTACTACAGTGGAATCAGCCCCATATGATGAAGTTCGCATTTTGCCACCGGTGATGCATTATCTTAAAGGTATGTAATAACACCAGCTGCCACGGAAAGATGTAAGATAAGACAGATAAGATAGATAAGATAGATAAGATAAGATAAGATAAGATAAGATAAGATCATATAGATAAGATAGATAACATACAATTAGATAAGATAAGATAGGAAAAAATAAGATAATCCGTCTTGTAATTTGTACAAATTGAAATGCTCTGAGGAGAGAGCCATTAAAGTACAATAACAACCTACACACATACACATTAATGCAAAAAAAAGCATACATTTATGATACAGCACAAATTATGTAACACAATTGCAAATAGACAATACTGAGATACTCAATCGCAATAGCTCCACAAGTGACCATTTATAAACATGATTGAACAATCCAACACTGTTCAGCACAAATTAAATTTTGAATTTTGTTGTTCGTAATAGATCTATAGATCTATAGACAGATAGACAAATAGACAAACATATCTATAGACAGATAGATGGATAGACTGATAGATTGATAGATTGATAGATGATACATTGATAGATAGGTAGGTAGATAGATTGATAGTTAGATAGATAGATAGATAGATCGATCGATAACCAGATATATGGATAGCCAAATAGTTAGAAAGATTGATAGGTAGATAGATAGATAGATAGATAACCAGATAGACATATAGATAGATAAATAGACAGACAGACAGGCAGATAGACAGATAGATAGATAGATAGATATATAGATAGACAGAGAGGTAGATAGACTGAGAGATAAATATACAGACAGATAGATTGATATATTGTTAAATGGATAGATGGATAGATAGATGGATACATAGATGGATCGATAGATAGATAGATAGATAGATAGATAGATAGATAGATAGATAGATAGGTGTATATACAGATAGATATACATACAGACATATATACAGAAATACAGACAGATAGATAGATAGATAGATAGATAGATAGATAGATAGATAGATAGATAGATAGATAGATAGATAGATAGATAGACAGATAAATCTAATGTTATTAACACAATAGTACATTCTAAAACACATGTGTTCAGTTAGGTATGTGCTGGAATATCACAGGGTTTTTTTTAGATGCCACACCTACGATGAGATTAGAGTGCCTAGCATATTAGAGGTTACACTGTATCAACAGCTAGGATTCTAAACAATTTACACTGTTTAACTATATCTAGATCTCCCTAGCTCCCGAGCACTCTCACCACTTAGCACTGCATGCACTTAACTCTTCCTATAATTAGCACTCTGCACCTAGTGCCCCATAAAAACTATAGTGCTCTCAACCTAGCATTCCATGCTGTCCACTTTTGAATAGTCTTTAAAATTAACATGTCGGTCGATGATCCTAATTCAAATATGCACACACAGACTCCCCTATCACACAACAAAAGTAGGCTAGCTAAGTAAAGCACCAGAACTATGTCAACATCTCTGAGAAAAGAAAAGAAGCTAAGATTAATAGTGCTGATAAATTAACATTCAAATAATTATATTGTTCCAATTATGCTTGTCATACATTACACCAGCTGCAACAGGTAGAAGTAATGATAAGATATGGCTTAACTAAGTCTAGACCCTAAGAGCCACTTTTCAAAATTGTGTACTGTAATTGCAGATGAAGATGACGGCTATGTGGGTCCTTCACCTAGGAATTATGTCAACATCTCTGAGAAAGATGCTAAGCTTTATGAGAACAACCCTGCTGCCATGCCACCTCCTGTTTATGAAGAGCCTGATCGTAAGAACCAAAGTTTTTGTATTTTATCCACATATCAGATTTAACATTTCATTGTCTCAACGAAACCTGCGATTTGTAAAAGCTGCTACTAAACACAAATGTAATGATGATGATGAGTCCATCTTTTGATATTTATCTTGCCAAGAAATTTCTCAAATGGATGACTAAAACACCAATTACACTTTATGGGTGCTCTAAATTACTTTGAATGAAACTTAACTCCTTAAGAATGGTTATTTCTATGTCTACATTAATTTCTACTTATTTCTTCTTAAATATTTCAGTTAAGGAGATGCCCACTTACCTGGAGCTCCACTGAATGCAGCGAAGTGGCATTACCACATTTATGAATTGTAATGAGAGCAATATCATAACTGGTCCCTCATACTTTTACTCATATTTAAACTTTTGGAGAAAGTATATCATTTTGTAAGGAATATATAACATAAATCTGTATCTCAATGTATTTGCATGCTATTATATGATATTTCTCATGTCTTATTATGAATAAAACAAGATCTATCGACAAACCTTTTATACTTATATTTTCTTAACTTGAAAATAAAATTATTCCACTTGAAGTGTCAAAGCTTTATCATATATAAGTAGATCAAAAATTATTCAAAAGTAAATCTGTGTTTTCTTTGAAGATGTGTGTGTGTAGGGATATTTTCCAAGGGGAATGAAGGCTATCTAGTACTGTAAATCATTTTCCTGTAGTTTTTGCAGTATCATGACGGCATATTTTTCACACTATCTCGCTGCACAAATTATTGTTTCAAGTTTCTCTGCCATGAAAGAGAACATATGGATGTTTGCCTTCAAATTAAGACTGCCATTTTCTGTAGCTTAGCTGAAAATTTCATGGTATCATGCAATATATATTTTTATGGTAGTGTGCTTTATACCACATTTACAGTATTTTACTATAAAAATACAATAAAATCCGGTAAATTACAGAAACTTGTTACAGTGTATTATTGATGAATCGGACTCAATGTGATGAGTTACTATTTCTAAAGGTTTTAGAAATCCTATTCCATACAAAATTTATTTTCTAGGTAACCTTTTATTGAGTAATATTAGTGTGTATTCTTCACAGGTTTACGGAAGATATAGGTTATTGAAGTTATGAAATTTCTAAGAGAAAATTGATTGACCCTTTTCAGATGTTTTTTGGAATGACTACCCCGTTAACACACTACGTTTTTGCATCGTTATTGGGATGGTTCCCATAAAGTCATGCTGCAAGTTGCATTAATAATCTTGATTAATATGTATGCCAAATGTGTACGAAATAAATAAATATATATATATATATTGCAACATAAATTTCCAAAGAACACAATAACATTGTAAGTTTTCACAGGAAATGTCAGTATACATTTGAAGAGTGGTGCAGTTCAGAATGCAGATACTTTAGTTTAAGCCATACATTGTTACGTTATGTTGCCTCTACATTGTGGCAACGTTGTAATACTTTAGGTTTATTCTGGACCTATATCAAACCTTTGATTGTACTTTGATTATTATAACCTGAAAGACTAATTCAAGAACTCTTTTTTCAATCTTGCATATCGAAGCTTGGTAAAGTTTATTTAAAAAAAATGGAGAGTCAAATATCAGAAAAGATGGGCCAGAACTTACTTGGAACTTCAGCATGTTAAACTTTGGTTGAACAAAAATGTTTGGTTGTCGCAGTGAATCTACCCAAGCCAGTGTAGATCGAAGATCAACGTGCGATGAAAGTTCTGAAAACTGAAAAAAAGTTTAAGGATGGCCACTATACTGTTCCCATGCTGTGGAGGGACTCAGAAACACAGATGCCAGACAACCGAACGATCGCTGCGAGTAAATTTGACTCACTCCCAAAACGCTTGTCAACATACTGAGCTAAAAGAAAAGTATGCATATGTAATGAATTCTTATATCTCAAGTGGCTATGCTCACAAATTGACTCCTCAAGAACTAACGCATAATTCCAAGAAGACATTGTACCTTCCACATCATTGTGTGACCAACCCTAACAAGCCTGGCAAACTATGGGTGGTTTTTGGTGCAGCAGCCAAATTCCATGGTGTGTCTTTGAATAATCAGCTCATGACGGGACCTGATTTGATGAACAGTTTATTCTTGGTCATTCAACTTTTTCGTATGAAACCAGTGGCACTAGTTGCAGACATTGCTGAGATGTTCCATCAAGTTATGGTACCTGAAACAGACAATGAAGCGCTTTGCTTCTTGTGGAATGAAGAATAGACAAACCAGGACTTCCAGAAACTTACAAGATGATGGTGCATATATTTGGTGCTGCTGATTCACCATGTTGTGTGAACTTTGCCCTCAGGCAAGCTGCCTTGTCTCCTGATGAAAGGACTGAAGTGATAGCAAGGGAAACTATTATGAGTTACATTTATGAATTATTAGGTTTTAGAAACTGACTTCCATAGCAGCAAAAAATGATAGTAATAAAAAAGATAGGCTGCACTGCAGCTAAGCCCTCAGCAAATCCCACATAGCACACATACATTATTAAAATTGTTAAGTGTTTGTCCGACACGCAGGAGGGCATTACACTTTTATTACCAGAGCAGAAGTCTAACACACACTTTCGTTTCTAGAGCTGAACTATAACACTAATGCACTTACCCTAATGACATTTTATACAGTAACAGTCTATGGCCTAGTGGTGCCTTGTGATAGCCACACTGACATATCTTGGCTATGTTTCATAGAATTTGGAAAAATATAATTTCATGTTTACATAGTGTGTGCGATGAACAGAAACAATTGCCACATAGCCTGTTATGCAATGCTAATTGGAATCCAAGATGTCCTATTTTTTTTTTCTCTTGAATTTCTTCATTGTTTATATTATGTTAAATGTGAATTAATACAGTGTTCCCATGGGTTATAATATCTTACAAATATCTTACTTGTTAACAGCAATCCATTCTGTTCACAGTAACGCCAAGTGAGCATAAAAAAAGTATTGTCTATCCTTTTCCTGCCATTTAATTGTTCTGTTTCAAAGATTTTATGCACAATAAGGAGTATTCCGTTTGCTAGAATTATCAGCACGATAGCGTGTTCCCTTAACTAATCTACAACTAAAATTATCATTTATATGTCCAAAATAGTCTATTGCAGTGATCCTAAGGAATATATATGAAATTCAGCAACAATGTTATGCCATAAAGATGTTTTGGTATAATTTCATACAAAATGAACATTTAAGGTTTGTATTTACTCGTTTTTAAAAAGGTAAAGTCTAAATACAAATAAATACAAATCTTCAAGATTTATTTTGTATGGAATGATACTCAACACACCCATTTTAATGCCTTTATAAGTCAAAATAGTTCTCGCTCGGTGTTTACATTTAGCTGGCAACTGAAGGTACTAACATATTATCAATTGCCATATTCCCTGCAACAGTTACTGAATTGCTGGGTTGCTGATTTGCATTAAATCTATGGCTTTTAAATTAGTATTTATAACCGAACACTTTACAAGTGTATATGAAGAAAACAATAATTATATTGGAGTCAAGTGAAAGTAAAATAGATCGTTATGCAACTAATTATCATGGAATTGCTAATTATAAACAAAAACTATTGATGGGTTGATCATGGCAATACTATGATCAAATATTTAATAATTGTAACATTAATAGTAGTTATAGCAATGATATTTATAACCAGATTAGGGAAGACATTGTGTCATATCTTAACAAAACGCCATGTGTTGCAATCTTTGGTGACTTCAACAGTAAAACTGGAACGTTGATCGATGTAGAACAAAATTTAAATGGGAAAAACTCAATGATATTATTGCAACCCTAAACAATGCAGTGTTCCATGTCATTGGAGTTAATAATTTCTGGCCATGCCACGAAAGACATTCAAAAGACAAAGTTGTAAATACATATGGTAAAGAACTAGTTAATAGAGAAAATATGGAGAATCTTCTTTGCAGTAATCAAACAAAATATTGGAAATGCTGGAATAAACTGAAAAAATCCAGCCATAATCAAACGAATGAACTTGATCTGAATACATTTCATGAATACTTTCTACAACAGTCCCAACCCCTCGTACTGAAAACTTTGACAATGAACATATAAGATTGATTGTTAATACTCTGCAAACATCATCCTATTCCTGTGACAACTCTTTAGCTACTCATATCTGTGACAGTGTTATAACAGAGGTGGAAGTTTCGATACACCTAAAGAAATTAAAATGCAATAAAGCCGCTGGAATTGATTTTTAACCAGATTACATGCTCCTTAGCTTTTACAATAGATACAGTTTTAGTTGTACATAGCGCATTCTATATCAGTACTGCAATGCCACCTGATGGCCTTCTAGCTTTAGGGTGTTGAAAATTCCTTTGACAATGGAAATATTTGTACCCATCAATGTTAGCTTGAAAGCTATCTAGTTTCATGGTTTCAGACAAGAATATGATATCGTTATTTTTAACAAGTTGTGTGATTTCTGAGATCTCAAATATTTTACCTATACCCTGGATGTTCCAAGATAGCACTTTGAGAGTTTGATATGTACTAGCCTGTCCACTGCTTAGTGATGTGCACTGATTATTGTTATGATCATCATTTAGAATCTGGGTTTCTGAACATTGATTAACATTGTTTAAGTTAGAGCATGAGTGTTCACCCGAAGTAACAAAAGGGATATCAAAATGTTTAGCAACAGAAGTCATCACACCATCTCCTAACATTACACTACCAAAACCAGAATCATAAACATGAACATCAATAACATTTGACAAGATTTGTTCATTAATACCATTGTTACACTTATTGTTTGATTTATCAGTTGCACAACTGTTTTGCCACTGGAACCTGTCTAATGAAAAAACCTTTTAGCAAGAGAGGCAACATTAAAGCACAGTCTGTCCTGGGATGAACGAGCCAGATGGATATTGTCCCGAAGTTTGGCTCTAGCATTGCACACAAACTCTACCAGCCTCTCCTCACTTGCAACAGCTTCAAGGTAACTGTTGACTTTGTGCAGAGTGTTCTGTCTGAGATTGTTACCAGTTTGAGGGAGGCCAGAGAGGACAATGCGGGACCAGGGGAATGTTCTTCGTGTTTCCTTCAACAAGTGTTCATATCGAGCACAGATGGCCTCAGTCGGGAGACCATTTGCTGCTTCAATATCCCCAGCCATGAGGACTACACAATCGGGGTCATTGGAGGGCTTCACATGCCAAACTTTTGATGCGATATGGGTAACGGTTCCCCCAGGAAGAGTGAAGTCACACGCATCCAATCCTCGGTCTTTCAGCCCTTGTGCGATTCCGTGAGTGTTCGAATTTTCAAGCACAAGGACATTTGGATGTTTTATATGGGAAACAGATGGGATACTGGAGATCTCCGATTTCTCAAGCGGGACACTGACAGGAGTTAGTGCAGGCTTTCGTGGGGCATGCCCAGATGAGATAGGCTTGGTTAGTTCGTGTAGTATGCTGTGTCTGACGTCTTCCAGGAGGCTACCAAGTGTGTTGAGGCCATTAAAGTCCTCACCACACCCCCAAAAACTGTCAGTTTCTGTGTTGTGAATGAGGTGCCTATTTCCAGTGTTAATAAGAGCTTTGCGGAAAACAGGATTCTGCTTGGCCTTCTCGTTTATTATTTCAGTCATTATCTCAACCTTACAGTCGTGCCATTGATGGTTCTGTACAATACTATTGGCAGCTTGTTTTGCAAGATAAGGCGTTCTTGAATGCAGAACTCGGGTAGCGATATCATTCCTATCATGAAACAATGCCTTCTTATACTGATAGGCATGTTCAGCACTTCAAAACTTCATGCCATTTATGGACAGCAGACCCAAGTAGAAATTTGAAAGTATCTGGAAATGTCCACTTGCTCGAAAAAGCAACAGTTCTATTTTGTTATCAGGCACAACCATCTTTGTTGTTACAGGTCTCAATGTCTCAGGTTGAATAGATTTCAACACATTATCTGCAATTAGTTGAGCCTAGAGATCAGCAATCTGCTGTGATAGTTCTATTATAATCTCGTTTGCCTGGAAGAGTTCAGCAACAGTTCGCTCATGTGTTACAGCGGCATCATCAGGAGGAGGGAACATTGCAGATGTGAAATAGCACATTCTGAAACATCTCTTCAAAACAGCATAAATTCCCTTCATGAATTCTGCAAAAAGTGGCATCTCATTGTTAATGTAGGAAAGACTCAAATAATTAAATAGTCGGCAAAAGCAATTTTACTATGATACACAACTAATTGAAAACGTTGACGCCTTTAAATATCTGGGACATGTGTTAACTGACAAACGTAACATGCATGTAAAAATGACTGATTATCTTGTTACACAAGCCCAAAAAGCCCTATTTGCTTGCAAAGTGACACTAAGCAGACATTAGGATAAATCAAACTTGCTCTAAAAATGTTTGACACATATATTTTACCAGTTTGAGTCATCATCCATCGTCTGGCATTAAACATGTTGACCATCATTCTGAGAGTCTCTGCATTATTAACATTTGTATACCACATCTTTGATCTTGTATATTTTTACATACATGTATATACATTTGTTATGGATAATGCTGTACAATTCATATATATATAGATATAACAATATTGAACTTCACATTGAAAACTGTACATTATTATGTTGCTATTGTATTGTAACAAATCTTTATCATAGCTGGAACCTAGTTTTATTTACTACTTTTCTATTATTCTTTAATTTTTATTGTATGTCATTTTACTTTGTATTTTCTGTTTACATTGTGACACATATGTCATGAATGACATGAAGCTGTCGAAAAAAAGATATATATATATATGTATACACATGAATTGTACAATATTTATGGCTGTCATTGCTAAGTATGGGATGCTAAGGAATATGAAGGAAGCATTAGCATTTTTTCGAGATTTTCCGTTATTATGAAAAAAGCAAAAAAGGATGAAACAAATGTCCAAAATTTAGCTTAAAAGTGAAAGTACTATAATCTAGATATATGATTGGCAAAATATTACTGATGTAAGGATCAAAGAGTCATTGATATGAGGGTTTAAAAGAATACCAAATTTACATATTTTCCTTATTATATAAAATTATCTGTCTTTAATGATCATGAAACCCCAAAAAGGTATCTCTACACTATTTTAGACATATTCTTATTAAGTTTTGTATTCATGTAGGTGCAATAGTGTGTGAGTCCTGCTCTGAAAACAGAAATTGATATTTTATCTTTTCATTTTTCTCTAAATATTTTAAACACAGCTGAGATATGTCGTCAATGTGACAGTCAAATTGCGCAGCTAAATTATTATAGAGTAATATACATATAAAATTGTACTAGGGCAAGAAGGAATTTTCCCTATTTTGCCCTAGTTTTGAAAATTCTATAGTGTTATGACAAAGTCTTAAGTATCTGAACATGCCTTATATACAAAGAATAATGCAATACTATGAATATTAAATGATAAATGTATGCACACGAATATTATACAACCTTTTATGGCTGTCATTGCAAAGTATTGGATGCTAACTATAGGAAAATATGTAGGGAACAACACAATTTTTAGCATTTTTTTTCAGACTTTCCATTATTAGGAAAATATTTCAAAATATCACTTAGATAGTGACAGTTCTATGATTCAGATATATCATGAGCAAAATTTCACTACTGTAGAGATCATAGTGTCATTACCATGGAGGTTTGAAATAGTACCATATTTTCCTCTTATTATATCAAATTGATGTCCATGAAAAGGTATCTCTGCACTATTTCAGACATATTCTGACAAAGTTTTGCAAATATGTGACTATCAAAAGACACAAATAAGCTATATAGGGTAAAAACATTTCAAACATGTTAGAGCACGTGCATTAATGCCACAGTTCTGCTCCAGAAGCACAATTTAACAGAATTTTTCGCATTTGATATTTAGTATCAAAACAACGTGAAACAATGTCAAAATGAAGTTTGAAAGGTAATAGTGTCTTTGGTGTGGAAGTTTGAAAAAGTTAGAAATTTTCCCTATCTTACTCTTATTTGAAAATTCTCTAATATCTACGGCCATGACACCCACAAAAGGCACCACTACACTATTTTAGACATATTATGACAATGTTTTGAGCATGTAGGTGCAGTAGTGTTAGAGTTCTGCTCCCGAAACAAAAAAACTAAGTTGTTTTGTATTTTTTTTTTTTTTTTTTGTAAAACAGCAGAGATATGTCAATGTCACTATCAAAAGTCAAAAGTGCATGGTTTCTGTTAGGCTATTGTTTTTACAAAAGGCCCAGTACAAAATTCCAAAAAAATCACTTTAAAGGAGCTAGCCGTTTCTTTGTGTTATGAGTGCTGATGACATAACTTCAGTATCAAAGATGACAATATTATATACCATATTTGACAATGTTATATATAATATGTTTGCAATTATGCTGGCTTTTTTTATTTCAGCTGAAGTGCTGATTCTCTTGGAAAACATATTGATGCCATTTGTGATAGATAACTTATATCAGAAACTGCCAAAGGCTGTGGACTGCCCATAAAAAAACTCTGTGCTGCTAGAGATGGCAGTATGACAACAACATTTATTCAGGCAGACTTATTTAATATTATTCAAATTCTTTGTGCATATTAATTTGTTTTTTAAATTCTGTATTTAAAAACTTCATTATTCTTGATTTAGATTTTTTTCATGTATGATGTACACTGTGAGTGTGAATAATGCCCCCTCCCAAAAACTCTTTTCAGTATGACACCAAATTGTTCCTGGGGATGTCTTCTACATGTCTACAGATACAAGGTGCCCCTTGCATGAAACAGGTCGGGATCAACTACACCTCATTTGGATAAAATAGGAAATGGCCACCAGCGTGGCCACCAGTGGAGTTTGTATCAATTTCATCTCAGTCTATATAATCAAAAACAAATTGTCATCACACATAATTAATTGTTATTTGATTAATGACAATGATTGCTGCAGAATAAGAATTAGAAGGCACTTACATCTTTTAATTATGGAAACTGCAGTGGCATGTGCCAGTCAACCGACAACCTGGAACCATCAAGGCACAATGCCTGGCCACAGGTGTTCTAGTGGATTCTAGCCCCAGAATTACGTGCCTGCTTACCCCTGTTCAGGCGCATGCACCCGTGTCAAATTTTGCCCCATTTTACCTGTATTTCTGCACCAGTTGGGCTAATTAGGACAGGCAGAGACCATGGCAATGAGACGAAAGGAGGAAACAGCCATCCAACTTAGGCTCGACTGGGTATCGAACCCAGGACCCAGCGGTTGGAAGCCTAGAGCGCTACCTCTGAGCTAGGCCCCCACCCTAACTAGCACTTAAGATTAGAAAACCTTGGGGTTGGATCTTTAGCAGTTCCACGCACACCAGTATTTCCAACCAAAAAAACATTTTCATAGACAGATGAATTAACAGATTTTCCAGTTTTAATAAAATAATAACCATGGTTATATTCGACTATGATGCATTTTCTTGTACTTTGAGGGATATAACCAACAGAAATGTTAGTTAATCTCCCTCTTAAGTACAAAGTGCACTTTACTTACATAATAGTATGAGTTCCCAACTATAAGGGATATAATCATTGCTAATATTATCTGTAATACATGCACTACCTCATTTGTGACAATGATGAGCTTGAGAACAAATAACTTACAACAAACCCACAAGACCAAGTCCAATATTCAGACATACAGAATTTTTCCGCTCTCTTTCACAGATAGCATTCGAATTCGGCCCAGCATGGTTTCCATACAGGTTACTGTCGTTACAACGTTTTAATATTGCCGACGTTTAAACGATTTGGTATACTATCGGGAATCCACTCCTGATAGGGCAAGAACTTGCCTTAGAAGACGGCACTTTCAAGATTTATCTATTGAACAGAGGGTGGGAACCTAACTCAGTGGTAGCTCGCTGGGCTTCCAACCACTGGGTCCCGGGTTCAATTCCCGGTCGAGCCTATGTTGGATGGCTATTTCATCCTTCGTCTCATTGCCATGGTCCCTACCTGTCCTAATCAGCCTATGAGGTGCAGAAATACAGGACGTAAAGTCCTAATCCACCACCACCACCATCTATTGAACGATCTATCTAATCCAATCTATCCACCCTAACTATCTATCTATCTATCAATCTATTTATCTATATATCTATATATCTATCTATATATCTATATATCTATATATATATATATATATATATATATATATATATATATATATATATATATATATATATATATATTTAATTTACCTATCTACCTGTCTATCTACCTATCTATCTATCTACCTATCTACCTATCTATCTATCTATCTATCTAATCATAAATACATTCTCTGCCCTAGCACAGCACCATGTCCCTCCCATCAGCTCTAGGAGAACCCTTTTGACAACTCCATGCATGGAGATATTCTTCTTATCTAGCATTCAATGAAACTGCCTACATTTCACTCATGAGATTTATGGAAGTGTTCATGTAATGTCATGCTGTTATAAGAAGCTGTGGCCAATCCCTAAATTTACTGTTTGCCCAAATAATTGTGAATTACAGGGAGGGTCCTAAGAATTAAATTTGGGCCATTAGGCATTGCAGCAAATCTGACAAAATACCCTTTCTCCACACATTAGTTCATTGTTAAAATTGAGCCCACACTTGCATACGTCACATGATCAGTTGCTGTGGGTTGCTTGGACTCAGTGTACTCACTTTGATTGAACAAGCAGTAACCAGTCAGGATGTTAATCAAAAATTTGCTTCATCTTTCTCATTTCCAGTCTCATCACCATCTTCCTCATCATCCTCGACTGCCTAAGTACAAAAGAGAATGTTATTCTTTTTTCACAGTACAATTATACATGAAATTATCAAAATGTTTAGTAACTGAGTTCATTGTGTATTTCTGTTTAGAGACATTACAATATTTTTAAGAGACTATACATACATAGCTATTTAACAATCAGTATTTTTTGAACATGCGATTTGTACATTATGTTGCATATTAAAATATTCATTGTGTATATATTATAACTTTATATTGTATCATTCTTGCATTGCTTTATTTACTTTTTTTTAACCCTTCTCTGTTATACATACTTGATATTTTTGATGTTTTAACTTGACATAATTATGGATCTTTTTGATATGGATTCAATAATGATAATGATATTGTTACTTAATATATGAATAGAAAACATCCTGGAACACCCAAACACACTAATGTATATTTATATATCATTTACATGTATAACACAGACTGCCTTGTGGTCTATACTTTTTGGAAATCAAAGAGTTCTAGTTAGACCTGTCCTCAATACAAATCTTGTTTTCTTCTTCTTTTTTTGGGTTATGAAAAATATAGACATCACCCATTTACTGGTCATGAATTTAGATTTGTTTTTCTAGAAGTTTTTAAATTATATTGGATATATGATTTCATGCAGTCTTAACAAAGTTGGAACATCTTGTAAGATGTGGGGTTCACAAGTTGGCTCAAAAGAACTTATGACCATCTCGCCATATTCCAAAATTGTGTTTTAAGTCCATGATAAAAAAGTAAACAAGTCAAAGTCAGAGCTTGGTGTCTTGACCAGTCAACTTCCACTAGGTTAAAAGTTGTCCTGGGATTCATCAGTTTATTGCTTTTATGGAACATCACACTGGCCACTGGCCAGTACCTTTCATGCTGTACATCATTACCTTTGCCCCTAGTGCTTAACCAGTCAAAAGAGCTGTGTCCTTCTGCCCATCCTGGCCAGCTCTTCCCGGAAGTGAACTTCCCCCTTCTAATTAATTCCTCTGGTAGTTTGGCTGTGCATTCCAGGGGTAATGAGCCCAGAATTCTCCCTTTTTCATCATGCCCCAATCACAATACCTTATTCCAAATACTACCTTCTCTATGTACCCTGATGAGCATTGCTCATCTCAACCTCCTTGCCTGAGTGCTCTTTATCTTAGCTCCTATTGTATCTACACCTATTGTATTTTACCCCCATTGTACTAGCACCCACCTGTTCCGCCCCTTGGAGTGTAATAGCAAAGCTTCCCAGACGACCATTGTTCAATGTATATTTAAATTAAAGTGAATTTTACTGAATTCTACAAATTTCACATTTCATGAATTTTTCATACATACACAAATATATCAACTCATATCCAATGTAATATAACCTGTCCAAACATTATATAATTCATATTTATCATAGTGTTAACTCATGAATTCAATTGTAAACTTAACCTTAATTATTTCAAACCAGAGGTCAAAAAGCCTAGTGCTTCTTACAATCTGTTCAATTTCATATGACCTGCTGCCAGCAGCAGATGTTATGATGAAATTATAAGGCTTTTAGACACACCATACTATATATCTTAAAACTTTACACAAATATTAAGAAATCTAGAAGACTATTATTTTTTTAATATACAAAGATCGATTTTTGAAAAATTCATAACAATATGAAGGCATCTGACCACCACAATGATATTTTAACCAGATGACCAACATATGTGTGTGATATTGGCAAAAAAAATATGAAAGTGATGGTGAACTCTCTTGTTGGTCAAAATTACATTATATATTATTTGTTTTTTTAAAACTACTCTGGCTTCCATCTTTTTGCAAATAAGGTGGTTTTGGCCATTCATATTTGTGCAGATGGACCATAAGAAGCAAGAAAATAAATATGAGCTCTTATTCTTGCATAGATTCCGCACAGCCCAGCAAAATATAAAGTCTCGTTTTGCAACATTTCCAATTTTCACCCTTTTTCAGAGCCTTACAGCTTGAAAAAGATCACCAATAACCCTGATGTAACATCATACATGGATTCAATACAACTACTTTACCTTAGGTACAAAATTTCAAGCATACATTATGAAAAATAAGAGAGATATAGACGTCTGAACTTGGAAGTTCATGCCGTTTGGCTTTTCCGCAAAAAAAATGAATGAAATTTCAAATTGCTGATCTTCTAAACCATTGATACTGGGGACTTGAAATTTTGGATTTTTCCATTAATTATATAGTCCTACAAAATTTTTTTAAAATGGTTTCCTGGGAAGTTTGTCTGAATTTTGGTGAATTCATATGGATTGACCCATTTGCAGTTATTATAGTATATTAATAAGTATCCTGTCATATTTGTGCAGATGGACCATAAGAAGCAAGAAAATAAATATGAGCTCTTATTCTTGCATAGATTCCGCACAGCCCAGCAAAATATAAAGTCTCGTTTTGCAACATTTCCAATTTTCACCCTTTTTCAGAGCCTTACAGCTTGAAAAAGATCACCAATAACCCTGATGTAACATCATACATGGATTCAATACAACTTCTTTACCTTAGGTACAAAATTTCAAGCATACATTATGAAAAATAAGAGAGATATAGACGTCTGAACTTGGAAGTTCATGCCGTTTGGCTTTTCCGCAAAAAAAATGAATGAAATTTCAAATTGCTGATCTTCTAAACCATTGATACTGGAGACTTGAAATTTTGGATTTTTCCATTAATTATATAGTCCTACAAAATTTTTTTAAGATGGTTTCCTGGGAAGTTTGTCTGAATTTTGGTGAATTCATATGGATTGACCCATTTGCAGTTATTATAGTATATTAATAAGTATCCTGTCTCCTATGCAGACCTTCTCCTGTGAATGGGTGGTGCTTAGCAAAGGGCAATTGATTTCAGACCTCGCAATGATCCTGATGGGGGGAGCAAGAAATTTGACTGTGCATATCAGTTAATATTAAATGATGCAACTTCATATTTCACATTATCCAGAGGCGCAGTAATTGACCTATTTTTAGCGCTGAACAAAATCATAGGATATTATATTATAGTCTGATTAGTATCCTAATTGAAAGCACACTTGGTGTATCCGGAATAAAATCAGTAAACTCTCAACTGCCGCTAATTGTTGTTCAGTCATATCACATTTATTTTGGGATATTTAAAACTTCCTCAATAGTTATGCTATTCAGATGCAACAATGGATGACACTGGGCAACAAGCTGCAAAAATGCTGTGGATGATAATCTTGACTGTAACCTATTTTCAAGGTTTGGGTTTCTTTTATGATGCATAGTAGATGACATATACTGGAAAGCTCTCTGACTATGCAGTTAGTCAAAAACAACTAACTTGTCAGATTACATGACTTCTTCAGATACCTTTTGGCAAGCTTTAGATATTTTGTCTATGAACTGACACACAAGTCTTCAGGAGGGTACCTCTAAGATTCATAAGAAGTCACTGTCAAGGGCTCCCCTTGATGAAATTTTACACGAATATTGCAAATTTAAGTAAAAAAAAACCTTTAATGATGACTGAAAGATGTTGTATTGTCATTTATTAAAGATGAATTGTTGTGGTATAAAGTAGGTTATTGTTTGTCGAATTATTGACCCTTTATCATATAACATAGTCTTTAGCAAATTGTCAAATTGTAGGATATTCTAGGACTTTGTAGGACATCATAGGTTCACTGTAGGTGCATTGTAGCAGTTTGTAGCAGTTTGTAGCAGTTCTTAGCAGTTTGTAGCAGTTCAAAGAAGTTTGTAGAAGTTTGTAGAAGTTTGTAGGACTTTGTATGCACTTTGTATGCACTTCATATGCGCACTCTGTATGGGCACTTTGTATGTGCAATTTGGAGTTAGTACAGCCGTAGCCAAAACACTTACTACTCCCTTTTGTCCCTCTGTCTCTCTGTCAGCATCGCTTATAGACATTTTAACTTCAGGTTTATTGATGCAAAGCTCATGGAACTACAAGTAACATATCTTAGAGGACCTTGAATGAGTTCAAAAATGGTTCAACTAAGACTGTTCTTAGGTCACAAAGGTAAAACTCATCCAGAACGTTGTAGCTCCTCACTCAACACCTGCCAGCAAAAAATGAGGAAATTTAGGCTCTTACCTCAGACCAACCATCCGTACCTTTTTAATATATCAAATAACAACAATCTAAAAAAAAAATAAAATGAGAACAACTGCAAATATGGTATGTAAATGTAAATATACGGAACAAACTTTTACGACATTGTTATTAAGTTTCTTAGATAATAAACACCCAACACCTAATACAAAATGATCTTGGTTCCATACATATATTTTTATATCTGGCGTCTAGACCTATCACACGATAGCAAAGCCATTTACTACGAGCACTGACTTTAATTTTGCAAAATATTTAGGTCAACTTTTAGGCCCCCGGCGGGGAATTCTAGTCATGTCTTAACTTTGATTGGTCGATCAATTTTGAAGACCCAAAATTATAACAACCCAAACAACCTCCTGGGGTCTCCTACCTTATTTAATTCGCACATGTTGTCAGGTTCTTATTTAGAGCAACATGACCAAGGCACTATTGGCCTGTGGTCCTCGATTCAAAGTTGCTCAAAATCATTCAAGGAGTAAAATAACGCAAACATTAGGATATTATATGCTAACTAAAAAGCAATCTAGAGCAGCAAACATGGAACTAATTTGTTCGGTCAGCAATATGTTGCACATACGTAGCGATATCGTGAATGTAGGTCACTCCAGTTTCAAGGCAGTCTAATGTAGTCCATTACCCTGGAAATTGCCACATAAAACTGCAAATGTTGCAGTTTTAAGACATAGTACTTACAGATTTTTTCCGAAAGGAATTCTATGACGTTCTGCAACATTGCTGCAACATTGCTGCAACATTGCTGCAACATTGCTGCAACATTGCTGCAACATTGCTGCTGACAACGCTGCTGACAACGCTGCTGACAACGCTGCTGACAATGCTGCTGACAATGCTGCTGACAATGCTGCTGACAGTGGATGCCATGTATCAGCAGTTTTTTTTTGTACCAGATCTAAATATATATGCTGAAGATGTACTTCTGTGATCAGGTTTACAAATATATTGGAAGATTGGTAAAGTTTCATCATCATTTTTTGTGCATGCCCGTATAAGGTAGTTCTGTAGCTTTGTTGCTATGTGACCAGCTTCAGCCGATTTTAGCCAAAATTTTGTCTGCAAAATGCATAAATTAGCATTTTAGACATAATTGAATCGATAACCTTGGTATTTTAATGCAATGAAACAAAAAGCAACCAAAAACTCATTATTCAGCATTATCTCTTATCTACTATCATGATAATCTCTTTACAAGGTGTCTTTTTTTTAAGAGAGCCTTTCTTGTTAAAGATATCCTTGCAATGTTGAGGCAGTATTGATAATAGTTACACAGAGAGTTACACATCACAGTATGTTGCTGTGATCTTGATACAATATCATCACTTAATGAAAGCAGGTCTTTGACACTTATTGCAGTGGTGCCATTGCTGCACATTTGCTGCAACGCATTTCACAAAATTGCAGTAATTGAAAACATGTCATTGATGTATCTGTCTGCAGTGTTGAAGCAAGATTTTCATTTCTATGATAAATTATTTGTATTATTTATCGGTGAAGGGTGATAAAACCAATGATACTATAGGCACCATCTAAAGCAAGAGTCTGAAAACTTTTGGCCATGGTTGTATGTAATTATCAGGCATTTTTGTATCAGAATCTCAATTCATAACATATCCTATAATTAGCAGAGCTCATAGAGAAATAGATACTTAGTAAGATTGGTTTTACAAATAATCTTCTGAGCCTTGTGAAGATTGCCAGTGACATCACTGATGTTCGTGTACATTTAGGTGAAACAGTGTAATTACACAAATAGGATTTTTAAATTGCTCTTTATGTTTCTGATAGCTGATTGCATTTGAAACTGTACCCTGTAATTTAATTTTAAGTAATTACAAATAGGCCAATGTTAAAATGAAATTATTTCTTAAACTGCTTTAAACAGCAAATATGCACTTCAAAAATGCTACACTCACTGAACCTGACAATTATATATGTTAATGTGAAAAAAAGAAACATGATTATATATTTATTTTAATTTGGTCTGAGTTATTCTATTAGATTTGTAAAACATGTCACATTTTTCTGAAATTTATTTATAAGCTACAAATTACAGAATACTTAAAGTATTTAGTTATAATAAAAAAAGAACTATACACAAATTATATGCAACTTAATAGCAGGAAAAGTTTGAAATATATATATGCATATATATATTTTTTTTCATTGTATGTGTAACAAGTGGTCCATTTGCAGACAGTTGTGGGTAGCTAGGCAAGAGTAGCCAGGATCTATGGAAAAGTACATTTTATATCGTGTTTGGCAATAAAGACAAAGACATAAATTTAACTATACTAATTGATTGTACGATTTTGACATGATACCTTGTCAGTATATGTTACCTGTAACTAATACCCTCTAGTCTGTACAAAATAGTTCAATACATTTTTATAATTTTTTTGCATGTCTAGACAACATTAACCAATTCTGATACAGGTCTCTTTTTTAAAGAGAGCTTTTCTTGTTATTGGCAGTCGTAGCATTTTGACTGTGAAATGAAACAATTTCCTGTCCTCATATGAATATTGAAATGATGGCCTAATATGCTTTACAAATTAAGACTGCAACAATAAAGTTGTCATTAGGATGCAACTGAACTAATATTTGATATTAGTACATTTGTATTACTTAATAAAGTCTCTCCGAGTACTGTATAAAATTATCATATAGAAAGCAACTGAACTGGTGTCAGTCCATTATATAAAAAGTCTCTGCGAGTTCTGTATGTCAAAGTATATAAACTAAATAACCTTTGATAATGATATTGTTCATAATTTTTTAGAAAATATACTGGGAACACCCAAACACACAATACAATATGATCCTGGTTCTTTACATACATTTTATTATATCCATAAACTACACAGTGTGTATTGTGGTTCATAGTTTTTGGAAATCATATTTTCCCACAATGTAATATATATGTAGGGCCTATTGTAGGCTAATCAATCGGGCATGTCTTCCTCTTTTGTGTGTAATAAGATATATTTATGTCACTCACGAATGATGATGGATTTTCCAGAATTTTTATTCTGTGCCATTAATGAAGGTTTGATCATATGTACTTACATGCTGCATTAAATAAATTTTAAAGTTTGTGTTCTATTTTTCCAAGAATTGTTAGTAAAAATATTAAGGAAGCATCAATAATGAAGTGGTATCAGTGTTCTGGTAGACTAAATCAAAAGAAGCACACATTCTACATCATGGCCTGGAATTCTCTATATTAAGCAATAACTAGAATAACAGTGAAAAACCATTATGAAACATCTACTTGGTGCATTTAAAGATATGGATGGATATTATAACAAAACCTGATTAATTAATATCATATTATCACTCCCTTCTTTTTAAATTTGTCTTTATATATTCAAATTACTGTTGAAGCAGTAGCCAAGTGTAATACAGCAGTTGTTTTGTACTATACAGGTGAAAAAAAAAAGGATGAAAAAATTCCTATGATGAACACATTAATCATTTAAACTAAAAGAAATAGCTTGCAGCCCCCTTCAAGTGCAGTACCACACTAACGGTCTCATGGTGTGCGAGACTTCACATTCTGGATATAATCGTGTATTGTTTTGATTATTGAATATGTCAATGGTATTGGCTTTGGGCTACTGAAGGGACTTCAATAGGTATTTGAGAATGATGGCTTCAAGAGAAAATTAAAAATTCATCTTTTCAGAATAGCCTATAAACAATAGGCCTCTTTAAACCAAGTGATGGTGAGCAGAAATATTTCTGACTTGACAAAGTACTAAAGAGTATACTTGTGACCAATAGACAGAAAAATTAAGTAAGACCAGAATCTCTGACCTTGGAGGACAACACTCTGCCTGGAACTCTTGAATTAATGACATATATAATGGAACATAAACGGATGGAAGGACAATTGTGTAAAGTGGACTCAGGCTGTTGGTGGTGAAAATGCTGATATATGTACCTTTATAAAGATATGCCATATTCAACTGGTTCAAGGCAAGCCAGGCAAAAAAAGTCAGACCAAACAAAGTGGCAATATATGACAAGGCAGATAGAGTCCTGAACTCATTGGGTGCACAACAGGAGCTTTGGAAATCCCTCAAACAAGAGTGTCTGATGATCATGTCTACACCTGCTACTTTGAGAGCACTGCATCAGGAATCATACTAAACGAATTAGAGCTTGATATTACTGGTACGTTATCATGAAATGATGTATTTTTTAACAAAGAAAATGTTCTCTCTATGTCTGGTGGAGAAATTACCTGATTAAGCCATATATTTCTAAGTGTTTGAATGAAGAATTTTCTTGTCTTGATGTTTGGTTGAGAAATTACTTGATTTAGCAATACATTTCTTTGTATTTTCTCTCTTGCTTTCTCTTTTTCACAAATTCACAATGTGGTGAATTTGAAAATGAATGCTTTTTTTGTGTGTGTTCACAAACAAATTTTTTTTGGACATAGTATTGCTATAATAAATGTGTCAACTTTCTGCACAGATTAATACTGTACTGTGTACACTTGTATTGTTTTATTTATTTTTTAAAGCATTTACTTTATCTTAAATCCCTCATATAACTTATATATAAGTGGCATGCTATTATGTAGTTCCTTAAGTTTTTTTTTTAAGGTATTAACATTGAGGAGTGTTCCAGCTTTTGATCCATCATCTGATTATAGAGATGATTAGGTGAATATTGATAAAATGCTTATTTTTATTTTGGTAAATATTTTGAAGATTATTTATTAATAAGTGGTGGTAAGACACTGTTAATTGAATGGATGATAATGTAAGGTCAATATTTCCTCTTTTGTGTACTTCTTAACTAGATATGGATAATTTGATATAAATGTATATAATATTTTGTGTATCTTGATTTTTTTTCTAGTGGAATTTGTGACTTCAGTGACTGTGACAGTGGAGGAAAGGAGACTAGCAATTTTGAACTGTCCTGGTTTTGTACCCAATCCAGAACAAGAGAGATATGCAATATTCAAGTGGTTCAAGGCTAGCCAGGCAAATAAGTCAAATTCAAACGAAGTGGCCTTTTATGACAAAGCAGATAGTGTCCAGAACTCATTGGGTGACTTGTTAGGCAGAGCTACAATTGATGGCACAACAGGAGCATTGGAAATCCCTCAAACAAGAGTGTCTGATGACCATGTCTACAACTGCAAATTTCAGAGCACTGCATCAGGAAACATCCAAAATGAAACACAGCTGGTTATTACAGGTAAGTCATAAAAAATTCATATCTCTGTCTAGCAGATAAATTGCCTGATTAAGCCTTAAATTTGTTATGGCATTTTCTCTTGCTTTCTCTCTTTCAATCATATTCCTGCCTCACTTGCTATTGGATGCTCTTTATTTTGCTTAAAAGATTATAAATAAATTTTTTTGCTGTACCTATTAATGAGTATTTAAGGACTGCTGATTGAACTTATAATGATTGCTATTTAAAGCATGCATAGTTTATATTGCTTCATTATAGAAATTTGCAAAATTAGTTTTACAAATTGATAATTTACATTTAAATCGTTCCCTAGGCTATTAACATGGTAAGACTATGATACATTTTACTTGCTTGCTTAACTAACTAACCATTACAATCTGACCTCCATATATTGTGACCCTTGGGAGACATTAGTTCATAACAGCGATATAGCAGAGGTTCTCTAATTAATGCGGTATACCTGCCACGCCCCCTAGTAGAGGATTTCCGACATAATCACAATTATGCCTACCTGGCATGTTACTCAATAGCAATTAGGCAACAATAACAAAGAGTTTGTGTTTTTCTAATCATAAGAAATGAGGACACAATTTAAGCACCATTTGAAGCTTAATTCACAGAGATTTTTATTACAATTAGATATCACAATTGAGACAAATGATACATTTGTAATATTTGGTGAATTAGCTCTGTGTGTGTCCTGGTAATCTGTCTGTTATTTCATCATAAAATAAACTTTCTAATATAAAATTATTAAAAATAATTATTCAGCAAAATTATCCTGCCTCCAAAAAAAATAAAATGATACCTGTGACCTGCCTACCTTTGTCGACACTGACACTTGACAGACAAGTAATCTGTTCAAAGAGCTCTTGTTTAATTACAGTTCGCATCAGCCAGAAAGCCTGAATTGCAATTGATGTAAATGCATAATAAAAAAAGCACAATTCACTTAAGATGCTCAGTTCAAAGACAATAGCATGACTGCAGTGTGTATACCGGCGAGTGAACCCCAACTGTGACTATTGCATAACATTACATAATCCATGCTTGGTGAGCTAGGGGGACATGCGGGTACTGCTAATAAGAGAGGTTTGCGTTAGTTAGAGGCGCGATATAGGAAGGTCCGACTGTACATACTTAATTACTTACTTGCTAAAGTACTTGCTAAAGTAATACAGTTTTCAAGTAAATTTTCGAATGAAACACCCAGAATTTGCTGTTATAGGGAAAATTTATGCTAAATCTGCATTGACTGTCAACATTACAATTTTCTGAAAATTTATCAAATAGTTGAAAATCACCTTATCTAATCAAGGCACACTTAATTTGTGTAAGCTAATGATTCTATCAGGCATTAATTACAAAAAATTTATCATTAATTGAGAGAAAATCCAGACCAAAAAATAGGGAACACAATGGATTTGGCATCATCATCCATGGTTCAGTATTGTGACATCATCACTTGGTTTGCTTACAATAGGGTATATTGAATAAGCATGTCTTTATTTGTTTTGCAGTGACTCCATCTGAAGGTGATCTCAAGGTGACTGCAAGTCCACCTGGATTAGTCAACAACGGAACATCAGTCACGTTCAAATGCAAGGCATCAAGAGTAAGACCTGCTCAAAAAATGTTCTGGAAATTTACTGATGATGAAAATCTATACGCCGATCTGATCACAGCTGAAACAAACAGTGATAAGTTGACTTCTTCAGTGTCTGTGAAGTATATCATTGTTGTTAATGGAAGAAATAATGGAAAAAAACTCAACTGTTATTATTTCACTGCTGCAGGAAATACAATCATCAGCTCACAAGAAGCAACTGTCATGGTTCTGTGTGAGTGTTGAATTATAAGTTTCTTTTCATAGACCTTGATTTCTTGAAATGGTGTAATTCTGGTTCATAAAGTATCTTCAGTGAACAGTCACAGTAAGTAACTGATCGTTAAGGTCTTAAGGATTACAAGTTTTTAGTGAATTAATATCTTGTAAGAGAAGCAGTGGCCTCTACTTCAGCAACAGAAAAGTGCCTTTGAGGGGCCCTCCTAGCCTTATTATGTAGGGTACTAGTACCTAACTTGAACTTAACTAATATGTTGTGAGTCTTGTGAGTGTGGGCTATTATTTAAAAGCATTTTGTTACACTTGATGCTCTGTCAAAGTTGTGGTACCATTATCGGCCCGACCACCCTGTATGATTGGGCTGGATTGATAAACCGGTTTTATATGATTTTACAATATTTGTAAACAATATTTGCAAATTTAGATATTTCAGAGGATGCTATTTTACTATTTTCCCCCTATAAGGAGCATAATTTAATGATCTGTTGTGTATGTTTTTTTTTTATTGTTGTTTTTTATTGTGTTACTTTTAATGCAGACAAACCATCAGGCCAACCAAATATAAGGGGGGACAAGAAAGCAGTCAAAGTCAACTCTACAGTTACATTAACATGTGACGCTGCTAATGTTAATGGCAGCATCACTTGGTACAAGTGGCAGTTTGGAAATGGAACTGAGCTTGGAAACACAACTGAAAAGACGTGGCCATACAAAGCCAATAGTGGCAAGGAGATTCTCCGGTTTGTATGTATTGCCGGAAATGCTGCAGTCCAGAGTGAGAACTCCTCAGTGATTGATATTAAAGTACAAAGCGTAGGTATGTATGATCACCAGTTATTATATATATTTGCCCATCAGGGGTTTCTTTGTCATTGCAGCAACTTGACTGTCATCTGTTCAGCATTGTTGAGAAAAGAGGATTGTTTTGGTACAATAATTGTTACGTCACTACTCGGAGAGAGTAGGGGGGGGGGTATTTAGAATGGTCAAGGACCAACCTTGTAAGTATGTAGATTAATGTATGCTGTGGTAGTCTCCAATGGCGACAGTAGGACCTTGCGAGTCGAGAAACTAGGGGGTGTTTTACAGTTTACTGAAACACGGTAGTGACGATACTATAGAAAAGCAGGTGCATCTGATGCAGATATTATTCCTAGCTAAAATAAGGTCAACTTTGAGCTTCTCTTTGGTTTATTTGAATATGATCTCGGGTTACTTTTGAGTTTATTTAATAGTTCCTTTTCAAAATATTATTTTAAGCATATCGTTTTTGTCTATTTAATACATAAAATGTCACCTGTTTCAATTGCTTATAACATATTGAAATTAAAATTGATTGATATACTTGTGACAGGTTACTTGACAAAATCACATGCATACATACGCATTACAAAGCACACACAATATATATATATATATATATATATATATATATATATATATAAGCAAACTAAGCATTCAAATCTGTCACAGGTGTGTATATAAAAGCCAAGTGCTTGAAAAGCCATACACACCCACATTATTCATTCATTGAATTTTAAATTTTAATCATAGCTATAATAATGAATCAGTTTTAGTTAAGAAATGCCATGCCACTCAAGGACAAGTATGATGATTATAAAAAAGGTATTTAAAAAAGCCATTTTTACCTCATTGACCTCTCTTTGTACTCAGATATAAGTATTGTGACACCATCAGTAAACAATGGCCATGGTGAGGTCACTGAGTGCAAGAACAATGGTAAGTAATGACAGCATAATATATTGAAAAGGTTGTAAATAGACTGTACATGATTGTGTTTGTGCAAATGCAAATTGTGGAAAAAAGGTAACAATCTCCCACAGATTAAAATTGTTGGCTTCCAGACCTTTCAGAAATCCACTCTCTTTCTGTTGTCATATATCAGCAATTTATTTTGCCTGTTGGTTCCGTATTTCAGAACTGCCAGGGCAGTTTTGAGGTGATAATTGTCTTAACAATGGGTCTTTCATAGTTCAAAGACTTGCTATAATTTGTTTTCTTTTATGCAGACAAGCCATCAGGCCAACCGCAGATAATTGGGAACATGGTAAGGGCTAATTCTACAATCACATTTATATGTGATGCTGGGAGAGTTAATGGAACCATCAATTGGTACAAGTGGCAGTTTGCAAACGGCACCGACCTTGGAAACACAACTGAAAGGACATGGGCATACAAATTCAAAGAAGGTGCAGAGATTCTGCTGTTTGAGTGTATTGCTGGAAATGCTGCTGGGCCAGGTGCACGTTCCGCACCTATTGCAATACAAACAAAAGGTATGTATGTCTCCTAATTATATTAACTATCAGTTTCAGGCCTCAGTGAATGACGGTCTAATGGAAACGTGATATCATTTCAAAACAGACGGGATGCTCACCTGTTACAATAATTACCTGCACCCTACTGGCATGTAGTTTGGTTGGATACCTTGCAATGGCTGTGTGTCTCTTCTGCAGATGGAAACGAAACAATGGTATGTTGATAATGTGCTCAGATGGAATGGTGTGACAAAATAGTGTTGATGGATATACCGCAAGAGATGCTTTTACATGCAGTTCCATGAAACGATGGCAAACTGGGTCAATTTCATTCCGGTTAGCGCCAGTCCAAGGCAAACAATGAGCCATTGATGGTGAAACTTACGCAACATTGCTGCAATGTGGCATGTGCTGGACTTATTAGTTGACATGAACATAGTTATTGCTGCATCCAATGGTGCTTACGACAAACAAACTAATTTCACCATCTCATTTTAGAATATCAAATATCAATGACAAATATCACAGTCCGTTGTATTGGCTGGCAGATACTACAGAATTCGAAAATGAGGCACAGAAGAACGTCATGAATGTCATTAGCGTTATTGCTTCGTGATACATTTTCTTAAACAGCACCTTCAATTTATGTCAGATTTTCAAAATTCAAGTTTGTTGTGTACAAAAGTGTATTGGTAATTTGATTCAGACCTGCATGAAAACATCTGTGATCTTATTTTTTCATAAATTACTGAAATCGTGAATCGGCAATGCTCTTCAATAATGTCAATAAGGTAATTTTCCGGGCAGACAAATTTGCTTACCAAGCAACAATATCATGTAAGGCTTGTTGACAAATAATTGTAAGTGTTCTAGGCATGGTAAGCATGATTGTTATTTGACAAATAAACTAACATACCCAGCCAGGTCAGCTAATTTGGCCGTAAGTGCTATTGGTTGAAACAGTTATGATGGAGATACCGCCAGAGATTATTTATACGCGGTTCATGGAAGGATGACAAATAAGGTCAATGTCATCCAGTTAGCGCCAGTACAAGGCGAACATTAAGCCACTGATACTGGCATGTTATCTGCGCTTGGCATATCAGTTGACATGAATGTATCACTCATGTTTTTCTTGCTAGATGAAGTGAAAGTAGTTTGAATCCTGATCTGGAAACACTCATGACCTGAAACTCAGCTACAAGATATTAATGGCTAAAGACATTAAATTGATTGAGTCTCTGACCTCATGCATTTGGTAAATCCCTGATCTCATGTATCATCCACTTGGTCAACGTCGATCACATTGGGTCTATGTTGGGCCAATGTTAATTAACTGGGCACATGATCTTCTATGTGTACCATTTATTGAATTCATTGAAGAAAGTCAATTTTCCCAAAGGCTTAATGGCATACCGCTTTAGGGAAGAATACAGTTACAAATATATTAATAGCATAATGATACTAAAAGAAGTGGAAATGTAATAAGGAAGAAAATGCAAATGTAGTAATAGGACATTGGCGTGAAATCAAGTAATTTGGGGTGTAATAATCTTCTTTTTTTTCTTTGAAAATATTTGGCATATAATTTAATGTTTCATAGGTTATGCAGTGTCTGGCAAATTCATATCTCACAGAGGGTAGCTTTAAGTTGTTGGTATGTGTAGTAAAATATCTGTGGGTAGCATTAATCATTACAAAATTACTTTTTTTGCAGCTCCATCTCAGACCAATCAGACCCAGAGACCCAGAGAAAAGCAAACTGCCCAATGGAAGGTAAAAGGTTGGTATTGTTTCAGACAATTGGACTGTTCTTAGAACACTAATAGTTATAATTGAATAAGTCTTACCTGCATGATCCAAGGATTCTAAAGTGCTTTTACTGAGTTTCTAGGTTTAATATTAAGGGAGTTATATGGTAAAAATATTTATCAATTTGGAAGTACTAGTTTGTAAAATATCTTATCTTAATCTCACAATAACTCAGGAAGCCATAAATGAGGCTATATCCATCTTAAAACTGAAAACCTTTTCTTCATGATGATTTTTATGTCATATGTGTTGTAGTTTATCGAACTGAGATACAGACTTTTAAAGATGCCTAATTTTATTTGGATGTGCCCAGATGTGTCATACTGTTTTAGATAAAAAATAGAAAATAATTCAAAAATAGGTGCAACAACATCAGAATCAAAAATGTCCAAAAACGTTTTGCAACAGATGTAACCAGATAGAGTAGTTGATCATTGATAAGTAATGTTATTCATTCATTGCATAAGATGATGGAAACCAGCCTAATACAGTGGAATCAGCCCCATATGATGAAGTCCGCTTTTTGCCACCGGTGATGAATTATCTTAAAGGTATGTAATAACACCAGCTGCCACGGAAAGATGTAAGATAAGATAGATAAGACAGATAAGACAGATAAGATAGATAAGATAGATAAGACAGATAAGATAGATAAAGATAGATAAAGATAGATAAAGAAAGATAAAGATAGATAAAGATAGATAAAGATAGATAGATAAGATACACAAGATAGAGAAGATAGATCAGATAGATAAGATAAGATAAGATAAGATAAGATAAGATAGGATAAAATACGATTAGATGAGATACGATTAGATATGATAAGATAATCTTTATTGTCATTTTGTACAAAATGAAATGCTTTGAGGAGAGAGCCACAAAAGTACAATAACAAGTACACACATTAATACAAAAAAACAAAACATATATTTATGATACAGCACAAATTATGTAATACAATTGCAAATAGATAAACTGAGATACTCAATCGCAATAGCTCCACATGTGACCATTTATAAACATGATTGAACAATCTAATACTGTTCGGCACAAATTAAATTTTGAATTTTGTTGCACGTTATATATCTCTAGATCTATAGACAGATAAATGCTTAGAAAGATAGACAGCTAGATAGATAGCTAGAAAGATAGCTAGAAAGATAGACAGATAGACTGATATATATACAGAGAGATAGATAGATAGATAGATAGATAGATAGATAGATAAACAGATAGACAGATAGACAGATGGATAGACAGATAGATAGATAGATAGATAGATAGATAGACAGATAGACAGATAGACAGATAGACAGATAGATAGACATACAGAGATACAGACATATACATAGATAGATAGATAGATAGATAGATAGATAGATAGATAGATCTAATGTTATTGACACAGACAAGCCAAGAACAACTTCCTAACAATAGTACATTCTAAAACACATGTGCTCAGTCAGGTACGTGCTGGAACCTCACAGGGTTTTTTTAGATGCCACACTTACGATGAGATTCGAGTGCCTAGCATATTAATTAGAGGTTACGCTGTATCAACAGCTAGGACTCTACACAATGCACACTGTTTAGCTATATCTAGATCTCCCTAGCTCCCTAGCACTCTCTCCACTTAGCACTGCATGCACTTAACTCTTCCTGTAATTAGCACTCTGCACCTAGTGCTCCATAAAAACTACAGTGCTCTCAACCTAGCATTCCATGCTGTCCACACTTGAATAACCTTTTAGATTAACTCGTCGGTCGATAATCTTAATTCAAATACGCACACACAGACACCCTATCACACATCAATGTTCATTAATAATTATATTGTTCCAATTATGCTGGTCATACATGACACCAGCTGCAACAGGCAGATGTAATGATGAGATATGGCTTAAATAAGTCTAGACCCTAAGAGCCGCTTTTCAAAAAGTTGTACTGTAATTGCAGATGAAGATGACGGCTATGTGGGTCCTTCACCTAGGAATTATGCAAACATCTCTGAGAAAAGGAAAGATGTTAAGCTTTATGAGAACAACCCTGCTGCCATGCCACCTCCTGTTTATGAAGAGCCTGATCGTAAGAACAAAAGCTTTTGTATTTTATCCACACATCAGATTAAACATTTCATTGTCTCAACGAAGCTTGCAATTTGTAAAAGCTGCTACTAAACACAAATGTAATGATGATGAGTCCATATTTTGATATTTATCTTGATAAGAAATTTCTCAAATGGATGAATAAAACACTAATTACACTTTATGGATGGTTTAAATTACTTTAAGTGAAACTTAACTCCTTAAGACTGGTTATTTCTATTTACATTAATTTCTATTAAATTTATTTATTCTTAAATATTTCAGTTAAGGAGATGCCCACTTACCTGGAACTCCACTGAATGCAGCGAAGTAGCATTACCACATTTATGAATTGTAATGAGAGCAATATCATAACTGGTCCCTCATACTTTTAATCATATTTAAACTTTTGGAGAAAGTATATAATTTTGTGAAGAATATACAACATAAATCTGTATCTCAATGTATTTGCATGCAATTATATGATATTTCTCATGTCTTATTATGAATAAAACAAGATCTATCAACAAACCTTTTATACTTATATTTTATTGACTTGAAAATTATAACATTTTTCCACTTAAATCATATACAAGTATAACAAAATGTATACCAAGTAAATCAGTGTTTTCTTTGAGGATGTGTGTGTGTAGGGAATTCACATACAGGGGCAAGATAATAGGAAGATATTTTCCAAGGGGAATTAAGGCTGTCTAGTCAGCACTGTAAATCATTTTCATGTAGTTTTGCGGTATCTCTACCTTAGCTAAGCATGTCATGGAATCATGCAATATATCTATAAAAATACAATAAAATCGCAAAAAAATTATAGAAACACTTTACAGTGTATTATTGATGAATCGGACTGAATATGATGACTTACTATTTCTAAAGTTTTTAGAAATAATATTCCGTACAAAATATAGTTTTTAGGAGACTTTTTATCTAGTAATATTAGTGTGTATTTTTCACAGGGTTTACAGAAGATAGAGGTTATTTAAGTTATGAAATTTCTAAGAGAAAACTGATTGACCCTTTTCAGATGTTGTTTGGAATGACTACCCCGGGGACACACTATGTTGTTGCATCATTATTGGGATGGTTCCCATAAAATCATGGCTGCAATGTTGCATTGCAATGTAAACTTCCAAGGAATACAGTAACAATGTCAGTTTTACTATGCTAGAAAAAAATTTAGTTTTCACAGTGAATGTCAGTATACATTTTAAGAGTGGTGCAGTTCAGAAAGCAGATACCTTAGTTTAAGCCATACATTGTTACCTAGTGTTACATCTACATTGTGGCAACGTTGTGATACTTTAGGTTTATTCTGGACCTATCTTAAACCTTTAATTGTACTTTGATTATTACAGCCTGAAAGACCAATTTTTAGAACTCTTTTTTCAATCATGCATATCAAAGCTTGGTAAAGTTTAGTTTAAAAAAATGGAGAGTCAAATATCAGAAAAGATGGGTCTTAACTTGCTTGGAACTTCAGCCTGCTTTACTTTGGTTGAACAAAAATCTTTGGTTACAGGATAGTTGCAGCAGGGTTGTGAAATTACGTAAATCGTTTGGTTTCACAGTGAATCTACCCAAGCCAGTGTTGATCGAAGATCAACATGCGATGACAGTTCTGAAAACTGAAACAAAGTTTGAGGATGGCCACTATACTGTTCCGTTGCTTTTGGAGGGACTCAGAAAAACAGTAGCCAGACAACAGAACAATGGCTGTGTGTAGATTCGACTCACTCCCCAAAGGCTTGTCAACATACTGAGCTGAAAGAAAAGTATGCATATGTAATGAATTCTTATATGCTCGCAAACTGACTCCTCAAGAACTAATGCATAATTCCGAAAAGACATTGTACCTTCCACATCATTGTGTGACCAACTCTAACAAGCCTGGCAAAGTATGGGTTGTTTTTGGTGCAGCAGCCAAATTCCATGGTGTGTCTTTAAATAATCAGCTCATGACGGGACTTGATTTGATGAACAGTTTATTCATGGTCATTCAACTTTTTCGTATGAAACCAGTGACGCTAGTTGCAGACATTGCTGAGATGTTCCATCAAGTTATGGTACCTGAAACAGACAATGAAGCGCTTCGCTTCTTGTGGAAGATCTTTGTCGCTAACCGGATCACTGAAATTAGGATGCACAGTGAACCACAACAGTGGAGATATGTTCCCATAAAGGACTGCGCCACAAGAGGCCTAGCCGCTCAAGACATCGCGGTTGACACTGCTTGGTTATGTGGTCCTGCATTTCTGAGTTGCCTGAAGTTGATTGGCCCACATAACCGTAAATCGAACCTCCAGATCTGAACGATGAAAATTTACGCATGGTGACTGTCTTGAACTCTTCTTCCCAGGAACCCTCAGATGTTATGCAAGGATTCCATCTGGCTGCTCTAGTCGACCCGCTGACGTTCTCATCATGGAAGAAACTGCTTCGACATGCTGTCTTGATTCAGCGTGCAATATTTTGCTTCAGCCTGGGGCGGACTTCGTGTAACGCCTGTAACAGAAGAAGTACTCTCATCTGTCGAACTTCAAGCAGCTGAGGTCGCTATTGTGAGAATGACTCAACAAGACAGTTTCATGAAGGAATACACATCTCTGCAGAATGGACATGCTGTTGATGAGAAGAGTCCTTTGCACCTTTGGATCCCTTATATGATGTAGAACTTGGTGTCATCCGTGCTGGTGGACGGATCAGGAAAGCTCCAGTTGAAGCTGAATTCAACCATCAACTTATGTTGCCCTATGAACATTCTGTGATGAAGCTGATCATTCTTCATACTCAATGAACATGATTCACTCAGGAGTAGAACACACCATTTCCTCGGTACAACAGAGATTCTGGACCATTAAATGCAGACAGCTGGTGAAGAAAGTGCCATTTCAGCACACTGGACATGATTACTTCAGACCTATGCTTGTGAAGCGTGCACGGTCAAGGATCAAAAAAAGGGGATGCCTATTCACATGCTTGGTCACTCGTGCTGTACATCTCGAACTAGCCGACTCATTATAGACTGATGACTTTATTATGGTGCTTCGACGATTCATCAGCAGACGAGGTCAACCTGCAGAGCTGCTTAGTGACAACGGTACCAATTTTGGAAGAGCTGAAAGAGAACTGAAAAGTAAGTCAGTTAGACCAAGATCGCATCAACAATTTCCTGGTCAACAACTTCACAAAGTGTTCCATGGTCCCTGCCTGTCCCAATTGGCCCAACAGGTGCAGAAATCAAGGACATAAAGCTCTAATCAACCATTCCAAGTTGTGAATGATGCCTGCGGATACTGATATGATATTTTGAATTATGTATTGATAATATTTGTATGACAAAAAAAAAAACTTTAAAGACCTGGCAGAACTTATTATGACTACAATTTACTCTTAAATTGAAACATTTTACCCATAGATCAATCAAATATCTCTATTTTTGTGAATAGTGTATTTATATTTAGATATTTTATTGGGCACATGTTGTCTTTAAGGTAATGGTGTAAGTCCACCATTAACTTACAGTCGCAATTTACATTTATGAATTATTAGGTTTTAGAAATTAACTTTGAATTCCATAGCAGCAAAAAATGATAGTAATAAAAAAACATAGGCTGCACTGCAGCTAAACCCTCAAAAAATCCCACATAGCACACTGGCATACAATTATTAAATATTTGATCATAGCATTGCCATGCTGAAATCATTCAACAGTTTTTGTTTATAATTAGCAATTCCATACTAATTAGTTGCATAATGGTCTATAGTACTTTCTATTGACTCCAATAATTATTATTGTTTTCTTCATATACACCTGTAAAGTGTTTGGTTATAAATACTAAATTAAAAGCCATAGATTTAAAGCAAATCAGCAACCCAACAATTCAGCAACTGTTGAAGGGAATATGGCAATTGATAATATGTAGTTCCTTCAGTTGCCAACTAAATGTAAACAGCGAGCACAAACTATTTTGACTTATAAAGGCATTAAAATGGGTGTGTTGAGTAACATTCCATACAAAATAAACCTTTAATATTTGTATTTATTTGTATTTAGACTTTATTTATTTAAATACAAGTAAATACAAACCTTTATGTGGCATAACATTGTTGCTGAATTTCATATAATATATATTCCTTAGGATCAATGCAATAGCCTATTTTGGACATATAAATGATTATCTTAGTTGTAGATTAGTTAAGGGAACATGCTATTGTGTTGATAATTCTAGCGAACTGAATACTCCTTATTGTGAGTAAAAACTTTGAAACAGAACAATTACATGGCAGGAAAAGGATAGACAATACTTTTTATGCTCACTTGGCTTTACTCGGAACAGAATTGATAGCTGTTAAAAAGTAAGATATTTGTAAGATATCATAACCCATGGGAACACTGTATTATTTCACATTTAACATAATATAATGAACAATGAAGAAATTCAACATTTCAAAAAATAGGACATCTTGGACTCAAATTAGCATTGCATAACAGGCTATGTGGCAATTGCTTTGGTTCATAGCACACACTATAAAAACACTCAAGAAATAATATTTTTCCACATTTTGTAAAACATAGCCAAGATATGTTACTATGGCTATCACTAGGCACCACTATGCCATATAGAGTGTTACTGTATAAAATTTCATTTGGGTAAGTGCATTAGTGAGTTCAGCTCTAGAAACAAAAGTGTGTGTTAGAGTTCTGCTGTGGAAATGAAAGTGTAATTCCCGCCCTCCTGTCTGACGAACACTTAACAATTTTAAAAATATGCACATGAATTGTTCATATTTATGGCTGTCATTGCTAAGTATGGGATGCAGAGGAATATAAAGGAAGCAACAAAATTTTTAAATTTTTCGAGATTTTTCATTATTATGAAAAAACGAAAAAGGATTAAACAAAAAAAAGTGAAATTACTATAATCTAGATATATCATTGGCAAAATGAAAGATTACTAGATTTTCATATTTTCCTTATTATATAAAATCATCTGTCATTAAGGGTCATGAAACCCCAAAAAGGTATCTCTGCACTATTTAAAACATATTCTTATTAAGTTTTGTATGCATGTAGGTGCAGTAGTATGTGAGTCCTGCTCTGAAAACAGAAGTTGTTATTAATTTTTTTTTCATTTTTCTCTAAATATTTTGAACACAGCTGAGATATGCCAATGTGACTATCAAAATGCACAGCTAAACTATATAGAGTAATAACATATAAAATGTTATTAGGGCAAGTGCATTTACGCTAGAATTCTGCTCCGGAAACACAATTAACACAATTTTTAGCATTTTTTTCTGATTTTCTATTATTGTGCAATCAACATGAAAATAATATCAATATGAAGTTTGAAAAGTTAAAATACTATGATTTAGATGTATTAATAAAATTTCATTCATGTAAGGTAAATTGTGTCTTTTGTATGGAGGTTTGAAAAAGTAGGAATTTTCCCTATATTTGCCCTAGTTTTGAAAATTCTAAAGTATTCACGTCCATAAGACACCCAAAAGGCACCACTTCACTATTTTAGACATATTATGACAAAGTTTTAAGCATTTAGGTGCAGTAGTGTCAGAGTTCTGCTCCGGAAACGAAAAACATTATTGTTTGTAATATATAGCCAACATATGTCAATGTGACTATCAAAAGGCACCACTAGGCCATATAGAGTAATACTGTACAAAATTGCTTTGTTGGGAGATTTTTTTGTTGTAGTTCATCATTAGTTGTAACAAAGTTTACACAGCTTAATTGCTCAGAGCTACAATGGGGTGGGAATGTTGCAGAGATGAAGAATCACACATAATCAGCTCACAGTTTGCTCACAGAAGACTCGCACTGTGACCTCAACTCTGTGAGACCTCTGCTGTGTGGTTACACTTTTAGCTCACCATGATCTCACAGTATAACCATTCTGTGAGTTTCCTATGAGCTCAAATTCTTCACTGGGATTAGATATTCATTTAGTTTTCTACTAAAATGGATTCGCAAGGGTTGATTGATGAGGAGACAGCAGAAGTAGTCCACACTAGAGTCCAAGAGCAAGTACACTATTATTTAGCATTTTATTTTCACCAACAATTTTCATTGACTCCAATACACAATTGTGTGTACTTTTCAGAGTTGAAACAATTGCCTTGGAAACATTTTCTATATATATGTACTATATATGCACTATAAATAGGTACTTTTTCCCAAATTCACAAAAATGTGATCCTTTTTAAGATTGAGTACACGGTGTAAAGTGCAGCCCCTTGCAGCCACTTATTATATTATTAATTGACCATGCTGTACACTCCTCGTTACACTTGCATTGAGCATTTTTGTCTGCTCCAGCAATTGCTTAGCCTTAAGAAACTTTGCTTGTTGTTTAATGTTTATATTATACAAGCACATGTCAGGTGCAATAGTGTTGCACTTCAATGCACCTGCACTATGCAGGCCTCTGCTCATGTGTGACTTAAATGCAGTTTGTTGTGTGTTCTCATCATTTCATTGTGCTAGTCACTGCTCTGCTCACATGTGTCAGTAATTTCTGGTTACTCATGCTTAGCTTTATGTTAAATTAGCCTGCTGCAAGGAGTTGATTGATTGTATTATTAATTGCCCTAATCCCTGGCAGAATTGGGAGAAAGATGCTGGTAGCAGCCCTGTTTTGGGGAAGTGTCACCCCATGCAATGTGAATGATTACTGAATTTACTGTGATGTGATTGGTTGATAATTCCCTCTCAGCCCTGCTGGGGAGAAACTTCATGAATTGTACTTTTAATACATAAGCCTGTGCACCAATAAAGAAATATCAGTTTTTTCCTAGAACAGCATTTGGAACTGAGGAAGCAAGATATACTGTCTTTGTGTTACTACTTGTGCTTACTGCACTTTGGAACTCTACACATATTGGAACTGGAAGAACTTGTCTTGTCTTATGCTGAGAGGATGACTCAGTTGAAAGTCTGCATTTTCAAGTCACTCTGACTTTATGCTGTTTACCTGAGTTGTTAAAATCCCTTGGAAAATGTCTTGTAAATATTGATGCCTAATGAATGGTTGGGTCATCATCCATCATCGAGCATTAACCATCACCCCTCAAACTAGCAGTTTCTGCACTACAAGCATTTTTATATATTGTGATCTATGTGATTTTACACTCATGTACATAACTGTGCACTATGCCTTGTTATATGTACTCCTAATTCAAATGTTGTACTTGAATTAACATTGTGATAATGAACAGTATTAACTGCAGTAATATATGTACCTAGGGTTACTGTATACATGTGATATATGTCTATATGTATATATTTTTTAACAAATGTATGTTATCGAAACTTAATGCTCATATTGCCGTGCTATTGTTCAGCAACTGGGACCATGGATGTATAGATAATCCATAATGTATACCTTTAACTTTTTATACCATGTATATATATATTGAATATAGAAATAGTGAGTAGAAGTAGACTTAGTACACGTTTTTTATCTATTATTTTTGACAAATGTATCATGTATGATATTACTGTGTCAATAAAAGCATATATAATGATCCATATCAGTTAATATTAAATGATGCAACTTCATATTTCACGTTATCCAGAGGCACAGTAATTGACCTATTTTTAGCGCCGAATGAAATCATAGGATATTATATTATAGTCTGGACAGTATCCTAATTGAAAGCACACTTGGTGTATCCGGAATAAACTCTTATCTGCCGCTAATTGTTGTTCAGTTATATCACAGTTATTTTGGGATATTTAAAACTTCCTCAATAGTTAGGCTATTCAGATGCGACAATGGATGACACTGGGCAACAAGCTGCAAAAATGCTGTGGATGATAATCTTGACTGTAACCTATTTTCAAGGTATGGGTTTCTTTTATGATGCATAGTAGATGATATATACTGGAAAGCTCTCTGACTATGCAGTTAGTCAAAAACAACTAACTTGTCAGACTTCATGACTTCTTCAGATACCTTTTGGCATGCTTTAGATATTTTGTCTATAAACTCATACACAAGTCTTCAGGAGGGTCCCTCTAAGACAAATAATAAGTCACTGTTGAGGGCTCCCCTTGATGACATTTTACATGAATATTGCAAATAAAAGTTAAAAAAAATTTTTTATGGTGACTGAAAGATGTATTGTCATTTATTGAAGATGAATTGTTGTGGTAAAATGTAGGTTATTGTGTGTAGAATTATTGACACTTTATCATATAACATAGCCTTTAGCAAATTGTCAAATTGTAGGACATTGTAGGATATTCTAGGACATTGTAGGACATCATAGGTTCACTGTAGGTGCATTGTAGCAGTTTGTAGCAGTTTGTAGCAGTTCGTAGCAGTTCAAAGAAGTTTGTAGAAGTTCGTAGAAGTTTGTAGGACTTTGTATGCAGTTTGTACGAACTTTGTACGCACTTCCTATGCACTTTGTATGTACTTCGTAGGAGTTAGTACAGCCGTGGCCATAACACTTACTACAGATTGCACTTTTTTGATCTCGCATCACAGCTTTTATGTTGGTCAGCTTGACACTCCCTTTTGTCCCTCTGTCTCTCTGTCAGCATCGCTTATAGACATTTTAACTTCAGGTTTATTGATGCAAAGCTCATGGAACTATAGGTAACATATCTTAGAGGACCCTGAATGAGTTCAAAAATGGTTCAACTAAGACTGTTCTTAGGTCACAAAGGTAAAACTCATCCAGAACCTTGTAGCTCCTCACTGAACACCTGCCAGCAAAACATGTGGAAATTTAGGCTCTTCCCTCAGACCAACCATCCATACCTTTGTAATATATCAAATAACAACGATCTAAAAAAAAAAGAAAATGAGAACAACTGCAAATATGGTATTTAAATGTAAATACACAGAACAAACTTTGATTACGACATTGTTTTTAAGTTTCTTAGATAATAAACACCCAACACCCAATACAAAATGATCCTGGTTCTTTACATATATTTTTATATCTGGCGTCTAGACTTACCACACGATAGCAAAGCCATTTACTACGAGCACTGACTTTAATTTTGCGAAATATTTAGGTCAATTTTTAGGCCCCAGGCAGGGAATTCTAGTCATGTCTTAGCTTTGATTGGTCAATTAATTTTGAAAACCCAAAATTATAACAACCTCCTGGGGTCTCTTACCTTATTTAATTGTTGTCAGGTTCTTATTTAGAGCAACATGACCAAGGCACTATTGGCCTATTGTGATTCAAAGTTGCTCAAAGTCATTCAAGGAGTAAAATAACGCAAACATTAGGATATTATATGCTAACTGAAAAGCAATCTAGAGCAGCAAACATGGAACTAATTTGTTCGGTCAGCAATACGTTGCACATACGTAGTGATATCGTGAATGTAGGTCGCTCCAGTTTCAAGGCAGTCTAATGTAGCCCATTACCCTGGAAATTGCCACATAAAACAACAAATGTCGCAGTTTTGAGACTTAGTACATACAGCTTTTTCCAAAAGGAATTCTATAACGTTCTGGCTTTCATTTAATGTATACACTGTGAAATTTGATCCACTTTTGATGAAATCATGCGGTCAGGTCATCGTGGATAACAAGCGTTCGCTTTGATAATATTTATATATTTTTTTTGGTATTTATTGGTCAATGATTTGGCCTAAATGTTTCATGTCCTAAGTTAGGAACTTACAAACACATCAAAACTGACTATAGATTAGAACCTTATCTACTTTTTGACATGAATAGGAAAACATGCAGTAAGATAGCTAGATTTAGAATCAGTTCACATAACTTCCGTATAGAAACAGGAAGACATGAAAAGCCTAAAATACCAGCTGAGGATAGAACCTGTTTAAAACGTAATCTTAATGAAGTTGAAGATGAAATACACTGTCTTGTGACCTGTTCAAGCTACTCTTCATTTCAAGAAAATCTAAATATGAGAGCAAGGAAATATATTGGTAACTATAATACATTAAACAACATGGGAAAGTTTAAAGCCATTATGAAATCCAAGGGGCCTGAGGTGCTGATAAACTTAGGAAAGTTTATTTTAGAAGCTGATGTTTAAACAATGCATACATCCTTTTCCAAAAATTGTACATTCATATATATCCTGAACACTAAAACTGCCTAAATGAACTGCCATATGAAAACTCTTTGTGATTTTGTTTTCTAGAAGTGAAGTCAGATAATCTCTAAATATATATATATATATTATACTTCCTATATTAACATATAGTTAACTCTATTTTTAAAGTAAAATCATTCTGTAAATATTTATATCGTACACATTATATGAGGAATGTATTTTGTTGAACATGTTTATATGTATTATACATGTAAAATATACCTGTGTGTTTATGAAACAAGCTGTATGTATAAACAATTCAATTGGATTTTATAAGAAGTGGATAAACAGCTGAACTAATGTTAAGTTCTATGTAAATACTTAAATTTGGTGGCTGGAACCATCTGTAACTAGTCTTTGTTGTATTCCCTATTTTTGAATATTTTCAGTTTATTTCTTTTTATCTTTTGTACTTGTGACATATATGTCTTGTCTGACATCGTCCGTCAATAAAATTATATATATATATATATTGTTTTAACCACGAGCCCCTGAATTTACTAACTCACACTATGTATAGATCCCTAGGTTAACTCGGTTGAATTGTTATAGTTCTAATCAAATTGTTGTAAATTTTATATGTTCACGATGTGAAAAAAGGAAGAATGTTTTTCTTCTAATTTCTCTGCCAAATCACTGGGATAAAAACTTATTTTCCAAGTAGTTTCTAGGTGTGCATGAGGGTGTTGTGCTGTTTGCGAGTTCCTGTAACCCATAACACAAATGCTAAAACATCAGTAACATAATAATACATATTCATGAAAAACACAAATAATATAAGGGATTAATTTATAGAGGTCCCATATCTACACTGCACACTATATTCTTTTATAGGCTTTTCTTAGTCATTAGTAAATGCAATGAGACATACACCTCTGGTGTAATCATCCATTACAATTGCTATCATTGCTGTCTTATTGATTGATTAATATATTGCACTTTAAATTTAAACAGACCTACAAAGCTATGTTAATACATGACAAGACTTCATCAGTGTTTGGACATAATTGCCATCTTTATTAAGCAGACATGAAAAGACAGACAAGACACACAGACAGAGATGATACAACTGACAGACATACAGAAATGGTTGCTTGTAGACACCCTGCAGCAATAGTAATTATATAATATATTAATATAATTAACATTTATATAATTGAAATTTATATAATTGAAATTTCTACAATTGAAATATATAATTGAAAGTTTTAATATTAAATCGTAGTCGATAATTATACAATCGTGTACAATTTAAATATTTGTTCTATAAAGAAATGATACCCTATGCCTATATATGATTGGCAAATAATCAATAAGGAAAAAAGGGGATGTGGAGGGAGGGAACAAAAAAAGTGAAACGAATGCTTATAATCGGCGGGAACCAAGTTATATAGTCCTGCTAATCCCTCAACGGCCGAGCTCTATGATTGGCTATGGCTATCACATGGTCAAGAAATGGTCAGTGACCATAACAGAAGAGTACCAACATGGCGTCCACTGCATAAACCAATTTTACCCGTAAGTAAAACATACATATTATCAAAAATTTAAGAAAATAAACAAATCACTTCCTGTGTATGTATATTATTTCTTTAATCTGCCTTTTTCATAACCATAGGTAATTAAATAATTGCAAGCACTTTAGGTTCAAACATGTATAGGAAGGTTGATGATATTATGAAACATTACAATATTTAAATATGTATGTAGCAAATTATATAAAGATTATAATATGGAATTTATAGACACAGTTTAAACTGTTTTGCAGGAGCGTACTTACATTTTAATGAAAGTTGCATATCAATTTTTATAGATTTATTGAATAAAACCAAAGGAAGAGTAGGCATATATATATAAATTATAAAACTTTGATGAATCTCACAACATGAATGAGTGAAAGAATTTTGCCGACATGTAGATTTGTCACAAAAGACATATGTAAAAATAAATAAAATATCAAGGAAAGGCATATTTTCTTTTTTATAATAAAAAATATGATAATAATTGTGAGATTAATTTTATCATGTTAATTTATTTAGGAGTAAATAATGAATAATGTGCAAAGGATATTACAGAAACAATTAATATTTACAAACTGATATATGATAATAACATGCAGATTTCGTTAGATCTACAATGTAATACATAGAATCGGACGTTTCAGTAATTTACGGATGTTTTGTGAATCAAACGTTTCAGAAATTTTTCAGACGTTTCAGATATCAGGCGTTTCGACTAGTATAAATATTTTGACAGTACGCCATAGACTGGTACTGGTAGTGGTGATATCATTGCAATGGTAATGGGGCACTTAATTGCTGCATGTTATCTGTAATCTGCACACATCAAATTGTATTACTTTTAATTGTAATGACATGACAGTGACCGGACACCTGCAATTATAACAATTCAGGCCAGCATTTATTTGCTGGATGTTTTAGAGAGATCTTTACTTGTTATCCATCTCTTCATATTATATCTTTCTTTTAAATTATCATGTTTTTGCATTCATTTAAATTCACACAACAGGGTCTTACAGGGGATTGACCACATAGCCTACATTTTGATTTTGAGCTACTTCTAGGAAAGTTGCACTATAAATAGCCTGCAGCAGTGGCCAAATTGTCAGAGGTGCTGGCATAATATCTTTGTTTTAAAAAATGTAAACATGTCATTCATTTGAAGTCTAATTTTTTCCTCTTTCACAAAAAAAAATGTGACTAAAAAAATCTTTATTCTGCACAATCTACTATTATATCTACTATCACATTAATCTCAAACAAGTTCTGGTACAGGTGTCTTTTTTTAAAGAGAGCTTTTCTTGTTACAGATATCATTGCAATGTTGAGGCAGTATTGATAATATTTACACAAAGAGTTACACATCACAGTATGTTGCTGTGATCTTGATACAATATCATCACTTAATGACAGCAGGTCTTTGACAATTATTGCAGTGGTGCCATTGCTGCAACATTTGCTGCAATGTTGATGCATGTTGTGGGGAGATTTACATTTCACAATGTTGCAGAAATTGAAAACAATTCATTTATGTGTCTGTCTGCAGTGTTGAAGCAAGATTGTCATTCCTATGATAAAAGGATTTATATTATTAATCGGTGAAGGGCGATAAAACCAATGATACCATAGGCACCATCTAAAGCAAGAGGCTGAAAACTTTTGGCAAGGGCTGTTTGTAACCATCAGGCGTTTTTATTGCTAAAATGGCTAAGATATTTTGCGCACAAAATGTTACTGAAATGAATATGAGATTTTAGACCAATTATCGTACTGAAGAATAAGTGATAAAGAACACTAGCATGCCATAATTTGCTGTTATTGACATTTTGACTGTGAAATTAAACAATTTCCAGTCCTTATATGAATATTGAAATGATGGCCTAATATGCTTTATAAATTAAGACCGCAACAATAAAGTTGTCATTAAGAATGCAACTGAACTAATATTTGATACTAGTACATTTGTATTACTTAAAGAAATCTCTCCAAGGGCTACATAAAATTATCATTTAGAAAGCAACTGAACTGGTGTCAGTACATTATATTACAATAGTCCCTGCAAGTACTGTATGTAAAAGTATATCAACTGAATAAACTTCGATAATGATATTGTTCATAATTTTTTAGAAAATATACTGGGAACACCCAAACACACAATACAATATGATCCTGGTTCTTTACATACATTTTTATATCTGTAAACTTGTTAAACACAGTGTATATTGTGGTCTATAGTTTTTGGAAATCATATTTTCCCAGTATATAATATATATATAAAGGCTAATCAATTGGGCATAGCTTCCTCTTTTGTGTGTTATCAAATATATTTATGTCTCTCATGATGATCGGTTTTCCAGAATTTTTATTCTGTACAATTAATGAAGGTTTGATCATATGTACTAACACACAGCATTAAAGAAATTTAAAAGTTTGTGTTATATTTTTGCAAGAATTGTTAGTAAAAATATTAAGGAAGCATCAATAATAAAGTGGTATCAATTTTTTGGTAGACTAACTCAAAAGAAATGCACATTCTACACCATGGCTTGGAATGCGCTATTTTAAACAAGAATAACTAGAATAACAGTGAAAACCATATCTACTTGTTGCATTTAAAGATATGGATGGAAATTATAATAAAACCTGATTAATAAATATCAAATTATTGCTCCTTTCTATTTAAACGTGTCTTTATATATTCAAATTACTGTTGATACAATTCCTATGATGAACACATTAATCATTTAAACTAAAAGAAATTGCTTGCAGCACCTTGCAAGTGCCGTACCATAAGTAGTTAGAATGCTACTATAAAACGTAGCTTCTGGTGGCCCCCGACAGGCGGTGCTAGTGGTACCTATGACGGTGGCCGCTAGGTGGCGCTTCGACGATATGTATGGATGTCATGCCTCGAATGGGTGCCCGAGGGTCTAACCTGGCCTCTTTGCATGACCGATGAACCAGTGGAACCCCGCGGGCTATAGTGTGATTACTATAGAGACGTATGTATGGATATCATGCCTCAACCCAATCGTTTTGCATGACCAATGGAACCAGTGGAACGCCACAGGCTATAGTGTGATAGCTATAGAAGATGTGGAATGCCATGGGCTATAGTTTGATTGCTGTAGACGACGTGAGAAGTGTGCCAATCCTCAGAGATTACTATATAGGACATGAGCAGTGTGACTAATGACCCTCCATATACTCTAGTACAATGAGGTAGGGTACGTGAGATGTATATGAGTGTGGAGCTATTGTTTTGTTTTGTATAAAAGTGCACAAATGAAGTATCTAATACCTTATGTGGTATAATACAACAAGAGTGCTATGTAGATGGATATTATGGTCTAACAGGTTACATATTGCAATATATTAATGGCTGACACACCAGCAAAAAGGAGTAGAACAGAGGGGGGTAATAATGATGTAAAACCATACATTATTCACCCAGTGAGGGAACGAGTATCCAGGAAATATGGTATTGAAGAAGTAACATATAAAGCAAAATTCAACAATGACTTGCAAGGAGAACAATTGATTGGTATGCAAGACGAATTGCACAGTATGTTTACTGACATCATGGAAATGGTTAAAGATAAGCACCCCAATAAGGAGGATAAAGCACGTGTTACAATCAATCACTCAGGATTAGAGAGGGAGGTCTTCATACACTGCCAACCTCAGCATAACATCACAGCCAATGTTATAATGGACAGGTAAGATATATAGCATATGCCTACACACAAGTCTACAGTTTAACACCAATGTGTATGTATATTATATGTATTCAGTATTAATTACCGAATAATACTTAATGTATTAGTTACCAAATGTGTCCACATATATTATTATAATGTTTGACATGCAGCATTACAGACAATAATGGTTATATGTATTATATTGCAGAATAAACGCAGTTCTCCAATCGAACAAATCCTTAAATGTTGATGATACCTTTGAAGTTAACATTGGTATAATGAGCGCCGATGACCAAGGGGGAGGATGCAGTAGAACCATCGTTGATACAGATCCTTTGTCTCCTAACTGCACTATTAGGAAAAAACGTTCAATGGTATTCATTCCAGTAGTACGCAATGAACATTTATGTGCCGCCAGAGCTATTGTAACATGTAAAGCGAAGTTAGATAACATGCCTGCAGCAACGTTTGCAAAGCTTATTAGAAAAGACAGAGTGTTGAGTAAAGATTATGAATCACAACGTAGCTGTGCCATCAGACTTCATAGACAGGCTAATGTACCCACAAATAGGCCAGTTAAGGTTAATGAGCTACATAAATTCGAGACAGCGTTAGATATACAAATTGTAGTTATATCTGGGGATACAGGAAATGAAGTTAATTACAAAGGTTTGATTTCTAGGCCTCGCAAGATATTTTTATATCTGAAAGATGAGCACTATCACAGTATCACAGGAATCAAAGGCTTTTATGTAAATAGAAAGATATGTGTCCATTGTTTCGAAGTGTACAGTAAGAACCACAAACATGGGTGCGATGATGTATGCAGCACATGCTGTTCAGAATATTGTATGTTTGACAATAACTCATTAGATTGTTCAGATTGCAATATGACATGTCGTAATGCAGTATGTTATCAGAGGCATAAAGAACAACGACAGTATAGCACAGGTACACTTAAGGGTACAGATCAACCATCCCTCTGTACACAGTACTTTAGGTGTAAAACATGTTTCATAATATTAGATACATTAAAAAGGGCCAAACATCTACACACATGCGGCGAATGGCTTTGTACATGCTGTCATGAGTATGTCCTAGGAGATCATCTGTGTTATTACAGAATAAAGAAACCTAAGATATCATCAGGCCGGTTCCTTTATTACGATTTCGAAACATGTCAAAACACTATTATTACTTGTGATCTCGGTTACAAGAATAAACCACGCAGCGGTTGTGATAAGTGTACTCTAACATATCTGTGCACACTATGTCGTAAATGTATAAACTGCAAGAGATCGTATTGCGGGTTACAAAGACATGTTCCTAATTTTTTAGTTTGTCAAACCGTTTGCGATGTCTGCAAAGATCACGAGTTCACGCTTCAATCTAAATGTGCTAACTGCAGTGATAGATGTAGCACATGTTCTGTTAAGGACAATGTAACTAAAAACGTTGCAAGAGAACTGTGTCAGCGTGACACGTGCAGTATGAGGGAAAACATATTTAAGGGGCCAAATACGACAGAGAACTTTTGTAAATGGCTGCTAACGCCTCAACATAAAGACGTAACAGTAATAGCTCATAATGCTAAGGCTTTTGATGCTCATTTCATACTTGGATATTGTGTTGACAACGGTATTTTCCCTGAAATTATATTCACCGGCACCAAGATCATGCTGATGAGCATAAACCAAGGTGTGAGCATTAGATTTATAGATAGTTTGAATTTCCTCCCAATGCGTTTGAAGAGCTTACCTAAAGCGTTAGGTTTACGCGGTGAACTCAAAAAGGGAGAATTCCCACATTTAGCAAACACGCTAGACAATCAAACGTATGTTGGGCCAATGTTTGCCCCATACTATTATGGTGTTGATTTCATGTCCACAGCAGACCGAACTGATTTCTTCACATGGTACAATGAACAAAATGGTAAGACGTTTAATTTTCAGCAAGAAATGTTAGACTACACACGCTCTGATGTTACAATCCTTAGAGAGGCATGCACTAATTTTAGGGCACTTATACAAACTGTTACAACTATACCAAACTCAAGTGTACCAGGTATCGATCCGTTTGCCCATGCAACATTGGCATCTTGTGCTATGCAGGTGATCAGACAACTGATGTTGTATGAGGTTTATAATGTAACTTTGATAGATGGCAGATCAGGGGAAGCAGTGTTGAGACGTAATACATGGTATTTCGATGGTAGCATCATTAATCATGACTTCATAGCTACATCAACATTTATTAAGTCACCCATACCACAGATACCTGCACAAGGGTATGGTAAACATCATAATGCCAGCCAAAAGTCGTCATTATGGTTAGAATGGATAAGTCACTCTGAATGTAGACTTATACAACATGCCAGGAATGGCGGTGAATTCCGCATACCTGGAACAAGGTACTTTGTTGATGGTATACATATAGAGAGTAATACAGTTTATGAATACCTAGGATGCCGTTTTCATGGTCATATCTGTTTACAAGACAGACACATAAGAGACCCTCGCACTCGTATGACATTGAAGGCGCTGTATGACAGAACATTAGAACGGCTTGCTGAAATCAGAAACCTAGGCTATAAGGTTATCTCAATATGGGAGTGCCACTATGATAAAGAATTACAAACTAATTCGCTCATGAGACAATTCGTTAACACGTGTGATACTGTAAAACCTTTACAAATCCGCGATAGTTTTGCAGGAGGGCGGGTTGAACCCACAACTCTATACTATGATGTACAGGATGGTGAGAGGATACATTACTATGACGTCACTTCATTATATCCTTATATCACGATGTCTGGAGTTTTCCCTACTTGTCATGCTACAGTGCTTAAAGATCCAGCTACCTTTGATTACACACTACAATCCTATTATGGTCTAGCCCAGGTGCGAATCCTACCACCTCGAGGTTTATACATACCTGTACTACCAGTTCGATGTAAAGGTAAACTGAAGTTTCCTTTATGTGGCACGTGTTCCTCACGAGAAACACAGGCTGTATGTACATGCAATGATACAAAGAGAGCTCTTTTTGGTACATGGACAACACCAGAGTTAAAAGAAGCTATTAAGCAAGGTTACATACTGTTGAAGATATATGAGGTATATCATTTCCCTACCACAACACAAGATGATGTTTTTGGTAGTATTTTCACAGATTATGTGAAAATGTTTCTGAAACAAAAGCAACAAGCATCAGGTTACCCTCAATGGGCAACTACAGATGCAGATAAAGATCGTTACATAGAGTATTACAACAGAGAGCAAGGTATCATGCTTGATAAAGACTCCATAGCGTATAATCCTTCCTTGAGGACAATCTGTAAACTGTTTCTCAATAGTGTGTGGGGTAAATTTGTACAGCGACAAAACCTACCTAAGTCTATTTACATGAAGTCTGTTACAGAGTACACACAAATGAAGAATGATCCAACGAAATGTATAATGAATTTCCATTTAATCTCTGATGATTATGTCGTGGTAGATGTTACAAATGCTGAAACCTTTGAAGAGGAATCAACATTCACCAATGAAGTTATTGGTATATTTACAACATCGCTGGCGAGGCTACATTTACTACAAGTTTTAAATAAAACAGGGCGCAACACCTTATATTATGACACTGACTCAGTCATATTTGTTGAACGCAATGGCGAAACAGTTGTCGAGACAGGTGATCTATCAACAGGGCCTAAGAGCTACTCTTACAAATTAAACACTGATGTAACTGTACGAAAAATCAAAGGAATCACATTTAACTACACAAATGACGCTATTATAGACTTTGAATGTATGAAACAGATAGTGTTTGGGCAGGTAACATCGGTTAGACTTCCTCAGAGCAATCAGATATCCCGTGTTAAACACCGAGGTATAGTGTACAATAAATCCGTAAGTAAGGTATTCAGAAAAGTATTTGACAAACGAGTTATAGGCAGAGATACATACAATACATTACCGTATGGTTACTAGTGTGTAATTAATTATGTGTACGTTATAGCTCATTATAGTTAACATATGTACACATCTATCACAATAGTTACAATTCGCCGACAGTTCTATATTACGACCTTGTTAAAAGGCAAACTGTATGATGTTCTATATGTTAACCTCGGCATGTGACCGCCAACTATCATGTGACCTCAAATGTAACACACACTGCAATCTAGAGTATGACTCCCCCTTAATATAGACAATAGTTCAAGTTTGAGATATATATATAATGTTGTTCTATGCTGCATTTCTCTATATGCCACTTATTGTTAGTGGTAATATATTGTGTGGACTCTATAAGCCCTTGGAGCGTTTTGGTGTATGTACATGTACAACATTGGATGACAGACCACCCTCTCAAGCAGATTGTACCAAATATTCATGGCTTCAGCAACTTCCCTCGTTTTCAATGCATATTCTACACCATATAAGACTGATCGACATGTCTGGCACTGTGTTCTGTCATACTACATCTTTAAAGACAACAGCGTATAATAAAACAGTCCTATGTATGGACAGCACTACAGGTACGTAACATCTTATACTATATCATACATTCAGAAAGGTATCTATCAAGTGTATGAGCAACACATTATCTGTAAACGCACGTGTACATATCCTGATAATACTGCATTTCAGGGGTATCTACCAATAACCTTATGAGCAACACATCGATTGTGCACAGTACTTCAGAGGCTACAGTGCACAGTACTTCAGGGGCTACGATGTCCACGCAGAATGCTTACGATGTATCAACGATAGTATATACATCTAATTCTGAACCTAACCAGTATAGCGACACACAGTATTGGTCTAGCACGACCATGAATGCCTTTAATATCTTTCAACTTAATGTATCATGCATAGTGTTGGTATACATTATACTCAAGGTATGTATGCATAATGTATGCATAATGTCTAACTATATATGACTATTATATACATACATAATGTATGCATAATGTCTAACTATATATGACTACTATGTGGTCATACCTTTTCATTAAGTTTACAACTGTTCCCTTCATTACAGGTTGTTATAACAACAGTTACAATGGTGCGGAGTCTTAGGAGATCCAGACTGCAGATCACGTTAGATACATCATTAACTGCCTCGCAAGAAGAACTAATGTAAACCTACACAAGCATGCATTATAGTGTATAATATATTCTCTCAAACACGTGTTAATTGTACCAATGTCTGAAAGCTGTTGTTATACTGCACAATAATATATAACTTAATCAGATGTCTGAATGCTGTTGATAACGGTACACCATATGCGTAGATGTTATATATTACATAGATGCGTTACCTAAGTCTACAATCTTTTACATTAGCCCACATAATAGCACGAGTGTAATTGTCTCGATATCCGACAGGTGGCGCTGGCGGCACCCACGATTTAATGTATATATACTCACACACTAGAGAGTGCAACTGTCTCAACATATGTACTGTCACACATACGTATATAAAGATTATTTGACCATGATTACACCTTGTCATCTGTTTATTATTGCTATTCACCACCTATATAGTCATACCCCTCAGACAGGCAGCTAATCAATTAATAGGGACGTTCCAAGTAGTAGTTACCACGAGGATGGTGGTCTCGCAATAACACATGTATAATAACTAAGAATCTATTTTGACAATATCCGAGATATGTATATAGCCATGATATAATTAATAATGAGTGCACATAAACAGTCTCATTGTGTTGTCATGTGAGACAGCTAGGCTATTGTTCATGAACAATGTACTATTATAATAGAGGGGGTTTAAGCAGTTAGCATCTCTCCGTTTACAACAATCACTATTACCCCAAGTAGTTGACACCATCCTGCTAATTACCTAATAGTGCTTGACACCCGGGTTAAAGAAGTTGTGAGGGGGTGCTAATTACATAATAAAGTCACAAAGAGGGGGGCAATTACATAATGAACCTTCACAGTTTAGAACTTACATTCAGTTCGTTCAAAGCAGGCCAAGAGTCAACATGATGGAGAATTTACAGAGGCTTACATGTTACTTGTTAATCTTAACTATTACGTTAGCATCGTGTGATAGTTATCGTTACATTTGCGCAAATCGGCTATGTCTGTGCAAAGTTGTGAATGATGGGAAGAGCATCAGAGCTGACTGCACCAAATCGCCACAGCTTGACCATGTACCTATTGAAGAATTTTCAGCCATGGAATATAGCATGTTGTCATTCGTCGACATGACTGGAACACACTACTGTCATTCGCGCACGCCACCTACACATGATGTTGCAGCCCACATCGTATGCAAACGAATCAGCAATAGTGAGATGCAGAATCCCGGTTTAGGAACCTTCAACCTCGGACACTATGACACAGTAGTTAGTCACCCTAGCACTACTACAGTAGTCGTATCGACAGTCTCTGTCCTGTTGTTAGTAATTATATCAACTGGAGCTGGTATCTGGATTTATAAGGTGCGTTATTGTTAAATATATATATTCTTTACGTAATGAGGGCCATATGCATTATGTGCATCTGATCATAACCGTGCTCTCTCTGAACACTATTTACATATATATATCTGCCCGTCTGTAGGGTTGTATATATTACGCTACATTGGCCTACCTATTGCTAAGCGATGATAATATATTGTTATAATAATAATGATTACTCGGTTCTATCCTACAGAGGGATCCAGTGGCTGGTACAGCTGTTCTAACAGGGGTTGTTAGCATGGCTCGACAAACGCTTGTCGGTGCGCGCAATAAAATCAGGCGGACTAGCACGACATCCGATAGCAGCAGCAGGTATGGTACATACATGTATTATATAGCACAGCCTGAGTAGTATGTATATAATATGTATGGCACATATTCACCCTATTCATGAACTTACTGCATATATAGATATATTGCAGGTCATATTATATATGTTCACTCTCTCGTGTTGTAGTACAGATGACGACTCCGCCCCTGGTGGCAGTACTACTTGCCCCATCAACACAGCTTCAGAACACGCCCCCCTTCAGCAAACAGCATCTGCGTATGATCACACTGTATGTCACGTGAGCAACACCCCTGCAACGACTACACCTCTTACCAACGCATCAACTGACGGATCCGCCACTGACGTGAAGGCGAGACTGACCTGCCCCAATACAACGGACGATGGATCGCCGCGACTATCCACCGCTGACGTGAAGACAAGGCTAACCTACACCAATGCAATGGACGATGGATATAAGTCCAAACTACGCAACTACAGCGGGAAAGTTACGCCTGTGTAGACATGTACACACGCACAAACACTCCTGCTATTACTTAACTTCTATATATATGTATACTGCTGTCCACCTACGCTTATATTAATACCCCACTGATAGATGTATGTACATATTATATTATGAATAGTTATCACATGATTATACTGTAATGTTTAGCATAGTGTACGAGCTGTGCACACACAACTGTTCTTTTTTAAAATGGCTTAAGATATGTACAGAGACTACGTATATATTACACCGTGGTGTGCATACTACGTTATTAATTGTAGTGTTTGAAATGTTAGCGTAGATGTTCATTGTGTAGTATATATATTGCATTATAATCTCTTATATTAACATTGTTGTTAATACCGTCCATCAACGTTTTATATTAATCTGACAGCTAAGCCCATATTATATTGTAAATAAACAGTGTGCTACATTGTTTGATGGTTATACTGTACATATATGTGTAGTAGTATTACAACTGTATTAAACGTTATGAGTAGTGGGCTTAACATTTGTTAATACCGTCCATCAACATTTTAGATTAATCTGACAGCTAGGCTCATATTATATTGTAATGTTATATAAACCGTGTGCTACATTGTTTGATAGTTATACTGTACATATATATGCGTAGTAGTATTACAAAGGCATTAAACGTTATGAAAAAAATGAACAGACAAACGTGTTATTATATATATCATTTATTACAGTAAATAGCTATATGTAGTAGAAGTAAGGCGTTAGAAGAGCCATTTCTGGAACAGCATGTTCAACATGTTCTAGCAAAATATCAATAGTCTCCAAATCCTTAACTGTTAAGGACACACTTTCATCCTTAACAGTATTAGCAGTAATCTTGCATACTGCTGTGGTACATCCTTCTTTAACCAGGTAGTAAAAACACCCCAGATGTACAGTTGCATCGATATCGGAATTCGATAAAGTGTGTATGTAGTACACCATATTCACGAATTGCTGTAAGGGCAATGATACTGTCAAATCCTCCTTCAGGACATCATCCTGAACAAATGAGAACACGGTTATTACTAACAGATATATATATATATATATATATATATATAAGGGTGTGTATGTTATATCTTACCTGATCATCAGTCAGTTGAATCGTCACATCACCGTCTGTACACATAACGCTGAGCGTCACCGATGTATTAATGGCAAGACTTGTACGACTGCCTCCTGTGAGCTCTGGAATAGTGCTAACGACATCTCCGTAGTCTCTTTGCAAATACTTAAACAATAATGCTGTGCCTTTGTAGCTCTTCCCTACATACAGTATTTGTAACAACAGTTTTGTTTTATTGAATCGTGTGTTTTTAGATCTGATAACAAGTAGATCAGAATCTTTAAGTAAACCTTCGCAACGTAGTATTATACATATCTCATTTGTATTAACCTTATTGGTCAATACATCTGCGTAATCTCTTAATATCTCCATTGTGAGCTGCGTAACAGTACTGAAGATAATCTGCTTAAACGTGGCTATGGCTGTTGCATATATGCCTAAGGAAGTAATAAAATTGCTTACTCTTGCTACAAGTAGGCCATATTGTGTATGCCTTCAGGGGGCAGTTTAATCGTTAGGGGGCAGTATAATCGTTAGTATTGCCATTATAGAAAAGCTGTGTATGATCTTACTCTCGTTAACACAGACCATATTGTGTATAACCATAACAACGTACTTGAGTGATGGAGAGATATAACACACTGTATGTAACGGTATAGATATATATTTATTGTAATATAAGTGTATATATGGTAGGTATACATAGATACAATAGTCGATAGAGTATAACATGTTAGTAAAACGCTGTAATGTCAGGTACATATGATATAACAGTAGTATAACGTATCAGTAAATGCTGTAAATGCCAGGTACATATGGTATAACAGTAGAGCATAACTGTTAATATGATATAAGTGATTTAACCATATTCTATTATACTGGTACTATATATTGTAACGTATTACATATATTGGTTAAATCAACATATATTTATTGAATCATTGATCCCTCATCAATTGTTGCAGCTGTTGAAGTTGTGACATTAGGATCTTGCATATCGGAACTTGTGCTGCAACGGTTGTGTAGGGGCCTAGGTGGTGAAGGTTTAGGGGTGCAGTGGTGACAAGCCTGAAGGTTATCGAGCGTGGTGTGCGTGGTGTAGCAGGCTGCTAAACCAGCCAATCCACTCCATTTCGTTTCCAATTGTGGAAGAAACCCCAGCGGTTTGGTGAACTCGTATTTCGTCATCTTAATCCCCCTCTGGGTCGGGTGCTCTGACGTTGTGGACATGTTACGAAAAAAACTGTGGCGTATGTCCACTGTATTAGAAGCTTTCTTCACTCTACAGTGGGCATTTTTGCCGATGTGCACTTTGTAAATGTTCTGCGAGTACTCATCGACATCTGAATTATCCGCAAACATGTCTCTACCATCGGCACACCACTCGACGTCATCAACCATGGCATCATTTGCGAGGGTTCCATCAGCGGCATCGTCTGTAGGGTCTGTCTGGCTGCCTGGTGTAATCTGCAGGATAATAAGATATATAATTATCATTACATATATTATATATGTACAGCTTCTTATTACAGATAATATTAAACATTACTTACGACTCCTATAAATGCAGCTAGGTTATGCATTGCAGCCATTAAATCACGGGTCTGCTGTTTGTCCAGCATTACGCCTTTCTTGGTAGGGATAAGGCAGTAGTCCTGATCGTCGACCGTGTACACCCTAAGATGTAGAGATACTCGTCCTCTGTATCTCTGCAGAGTTAGGAACTTCCTAGAGCTGACCTCTCTGAGCCATAGGAACTGGCCCTTTACCTGTGTGCCACCCAGGTTGTAGTATTTGCGAGTTAAGGCCATAGTCACCATGATGTCGAATAGTTAAAAACAGGCTGTGATGATCTGATAATCCACTGGAGAACTCTCGGGCAAGTGAGTGTAAGTTGTATGGGAGTACTAAGTCTTTTATACTCTGCTCAAGTTCAGTATAAGTTAATATGTATGGCATACACATATATATATATATCAGCTACAAATACCATCACATCTATATAACAGTATCATAGGACTACTGATTATGCCCCTAAATAACCGTCCATTGTTCTACCAACCCTAATGTATGCATATCATTTAGAAACACTGATCCAGTTGGCTTTAAGTCTGGACTTTCTGGCACGAGATTTAAGTGGTACAGTCTTACGTTTCGTAGGAGTTTTCAGTTTTGTAATGTTTCTAGAGCTATTGTTTGTAGTGAACTTTTTCATAAATATGTCTATATCGTTATGTTTAAGACCTGGAGGATGATGGGTCTCTTTAAGAACAATATCATCTTTTGATCTTAGCGTATGTGTAACGTGTTCAGTATCTGCTGGTTGTGTTACATGTTCAGCAGACCTAATGTCAGTAGTGTTATCTTCTTGTTGTGTTAGTTTATTTTCTTTACTACCTTTGAAATCTTTACTATTTCTGAGCTGTTCCAACATTCTGTTGTACTTGTCTCTAGGTATAACAACATTTTCCTCAGCCATGACCAACAGCTGTTACAAGTTTAGAAAGTACGCTTTTGATCAACAGGGATACAACGTCAGATTTACTATGTATTAAATAACGCCTAGAACTAAGTGTTGCGTCGTTGTTAGATAATTCTCTAATGATACGTTTGTACAGTTTGAGGGATCTTTTATACTCACGAGGGAGTGCTACAACACCATTAAGTATATTTCTAGCTATTTCTGCTACAACCAGAATCTGATTCTTGTTTACATGTGACAAGAGAGCTTTAACTTGGTCCTTGTTAAGCGATGCTACAGCCTTTAAGAATGTTATGTTCTCTTTAATCAGTTTCATGACTGCGGGAGAAACACAACTGTTTCCTCACCTGGAAAGATATTAGAACGTAATTTATACCTGCCATCAGCATTAGGTGATAGATCAATTATTAAATAACCATAGTTGCGCTTAGTAGCTCGTTCATAACTATCCATAAAATATTTTGTTTGACCAGGTAAAATTTGGCTTGCCAGCGCTGACACCTGTCTACCATTCCTATGATTGCGAAAAAGACAGATACAGTGTGAGTTTCTACTTATTAATCTAGCAGCTTTACTTTCATAAAAACATATCCTGTAAAGTTATAATACATGAAACATTACAATGATGACTGAGGACACACACTATTTCAGCCACATGTGCACCCTGGCGGCTGTCACTTAAATTACTCATTTGATCATCAAGAACAAGTAAAGTGTGTGCTCTGGTTTTCTCCCACAAGCCTGTTAAATACTCTTTGGATGGTATATCTTTTCTGAACTCTATTATATCGCCTAAGGTACTTTCCAAATGATCGAACTTGTCCTGCCATACAGAATACACATATATAACCTTATTAACCTGAGGTGTGAACATTGTCTTATAATTTAGGAGTAAACGTTTGACAAATTCCGTTTTTCCTGCTTGTGTAGATCCTTGCACTGATATATTTTGAGGGAGTTTAAAAGGTATTAAGCATGCATTCTCTGGTTCCGTCATGATGTTACGCCAGTAGCAATGTTGTATCAACTAACTATATGTCGGTAACACCTCGATATTTATCAATCTTAACTGATGCAGGGAACTTTGCAAACACAATTAGTGTTGTTGGCTCAGGCAAAGCATTAGAAAACCTTAAACTTATGCGTAAGTTGCCTGAACGTTTTAAAGGGAGTATATCATCATTATTAGAATCACATTGTGACCCGGCAACAAATCTATAAAATGTGTAACCTTGCATATATTCCTCGCGAGAGAGAGGATTAAAGTGGTCACTGTACTCGATACCACAAAGAGTTTTGTATGCATCAATGTATGAACTTGTCTCGAGTTTGCTTTTATATATAGGCACGATAGGCCCCTGACCTAAATCATGACCATCTACCGTGACTTGAATAAAGTTGAGAGATGTATGCTCAAACATAAACGGATTGGTAAACAGTGTACCATGGTTACTCACGTCTGTCACAAGGCCACAAACCAATTCACAAGGTACACGACCGGTAAATGGATCATTAACAGTGCATGAAAATTGTCCTTTACCTAGTGTAAATTTTTTAACTTCGGTTTTAATGTAGGGGAATATGGCAGGTTTATTTTGCATTATTTCTGCATGCGAAACCAATATTTCAGGAATCACCTCTACCATTGAAACACTAAGAGAAGCTTTAGTAATCTGCACTTTGTAGGCACCTACTGTTACCTCTGGAGCCATTAAACAAAACTCTGGTGTGCTAGGATATAAGGTGATACCTAAACTCACACCATTTGGAACAAACTTATATATGTCTAGAACATCACAATAAAGATTGCCAGACATATCAACCTCATGAGAGTTAGCAAAGAAACTGGATCGTTTGTTCAAACCTTTGTTATCACCCAGCTGCCAATTAGGATCTTCTAATTCGCCTGGTGTATCTTTGTAAAACATTCCCATTTGTAGTGTAGTTTCTTTTAACTCCTTGTTTGTATGTAGTAAAGCTTTGAAATAAGCTAAATAGGGGTATGACTCATCCGAGTGTGTTAACACTTTGTTCTGTAGGGATACATCAACACGACTGAACATTGAATGCATAAAGTTGTTAACAACTCCAACCGAAGCCTTGTTATCTGGTGTTGTAGTTGCAGCAGTGCTAGCCGTAGTGCTTGTGTCTTCTGTATCTTTTGATCTCTTACCTCTACCGCTTGCTACAGTCACAGGTTCAATCTTATCCCCATTCTGCCTCACTATTTTACATGTAATATTAAGTCTTGTTCTACGTAAATCTAGGTAGTTACTACTATTATTGTTCACATGGAACTGGATAACACCTTGTGTTGAAAAGTCGTTTACAGGATAGAATGTTGTTACATATGTATTCTTGATACCGACATTATGGATAGGTTTCTGGAAAATAGCTAATTCCTCAGAATAACCTATATAGGCATCCTCTAACACTTCCTGACTCATAGTTATCAATTATTAATCAAACACGTCCTTGGCACGTTGTATAACCTTATCAACAGTCTTCTTCAACTTCTTTCTCTTTTCTGCAGATGTCTTATGTATTGTGTGTCTCTTACTGTTAGCTCTACTCATGACAGAATGAGCAGGGTGCGTCTTTTGTTCAGTAGTTATATTAGTAGCTGCAACTTCTAAATCGTTCAAGGCCCTAAGACGTTGCGCCTCTGTAGGATCAATAACATCGATAGCACTTATATCTGTATCGTTTGTAGTCTTAGTATTTCTCGGCTTATTAACAATAATTATGCGGTGTGTGTGTGAATTAGCGTAAGTCCTTTTGTTATGAAAACGTGAACTGGTAAGATACGGTGCTGTTGCACCCTCTGCCTGACCCTTGAAATGTTTCAGTAAAATGTCATAATCTACACCCTTATTAATAGAGTGATACTTTATATTATCAGTCATAATGTAGCTGTAATTCGTAAACTATCCACACACCTAAGGTATTAGCCTGAAGTGTAGTGTTCCGTTGACCTTCCCTTGTTTGAATGATGGATATATACCATTGTTGTCTGTTAAATATATATCTATAATGTCTAAACTGTCAACGTATAGAGGTACATAGCGAGGATTATCAAAAAATACAGGTGCGCCTCTGTTAATTTGGTTGAAGTACACTCTGTTTAAAATAGGCGACAGTGTAGCATTAACGGGGCTAGGTTTACATATAGACGAGTTAATAGTTATATATATAGCATTATACTTATCGACAGGTCTAGGTAAATCTATGTCTAACAAAGCAACTTCCCATTTCCCCTGGGGTATGAATGTTACCCTACCAGGTAGTTTAACTCTGAATGATGTTGGTGTATTACCAGGAAAGTAGTTCTCCTTATCGACATCAGATGATATGTACACAAACATTATATTTTACCTTTGTAATGACGAATAGATGCTGTGGGTATATAAGTGTTAAACTTGTCAGAATAACCATACCATTTAACAAGACTGAGTTTGTGACCTCTAACAGTTTTAGTCTTTAGAACTCTGTCAATTTTATATGTTATATCATTTATGTTTTGAACAGATGCTACTAGTAACTCCTCTGTGTAGAAGGACCCTTTGATACTGTCACCATTGAGATCCTGTACTTTATATCTAGGGGGGTGTGATGGAATTTGATTACAGACTGTAAATAGTTCCTCAGTCCACTTCTCATGATAGCCTCGTGAAAAGGGTGCAGTGTATAAGCTCAGTCTAACCAAACTACCTAGAGCTATAGTGAACTTGACTGGTGTGTTAGCCCATCTGTTAAGTATGGGTATGTACACTTGTTCATATATAGTATGAGCATTTGCTGTGTTAACAGTAGCAGGCGCCATGTTAATAGAGTGATGGATTGTGTTATTATAGCTAAACATGACATCATCCAGAATGTCTATGTACATTGCTGTCTGCTGTTCATAAAAATACTTAAACAGTTTGTTTTCTAATGTGCGATTAAAGCGTTCACTGTAAGACGCTTTGTGGCGTCCATACGCTATCATGTGATTAATACCTTTGTTGTGCAACATTCTTTGAAAGGAGGCCCCAGTATACTCTCCACCTTGATCAGTACGTATAGTCTTGCATATCCTACCAGACATCTTAACAATATCTGTAAATGCTATCGTAACATCCGTCGACTTTTTAAACTTAAGCGGACGTGCCCATGCATAGCGTGAAAAAATATCTATACATATTAAGATGTATTTGTATCCTCTATTATATTGGGCTAATTGATCCATCTGGATGATATCGCTATCCCATTGTTCATCAATATGTTCCACTATTATATGTTCAGTACTAAATATTGTCTTGGGTGTGCTATGTATATTATGCGTCGTCTGCTCCTTCAACCATTTACTCACAACTGTTAAAGTGATGCCTCGAGGCTTAGATTGTCTCTTCTTTACTTCACTCCATAATTTTCTTACACCTGAATAACTACTAGGTTGACCTATTGTGTAATAGATACCACTCAAAAACTGATCTATTGATGCGGTTTGTGCCATAATCTACATGTAGACAATCTGTGTTATTATATCCTTACTGCTTGTTATGTTAACAATACCAAAGACAGTTATGACAAATAGAAGCCTATTACAGTCTTAATAACACATTCTAAGCGATGGCTCCTGTGATGTACTAATCGCACACTGACATCTCAGTATACCTGTAGATATATGTGTAACAACACAGAGTAGTGTGTACGATTGGTGCTCTTTATTAACATTAGTGTACAGTGCATAATATGATTTGTTGACGTTGTCTTGTTATATATATCCCCTCCGTGGTGTGTCCCATGAGTAGTAGTTCTGAAACAATAGTAGTAGTGGTGGTAGTAGTACCATAACATAGCAGATTGGTAGATAATATCATAACAATATATATAACTAACCTTATATGTTGATAACATGTCGTAACCGCTGGTTCCTTAATAATGATTATGACGACTAACTTCAACATTAACAACAGTTTTACGTATAGGATCATATTTATCAATATTAAGGTTGTCATGATAGTTCTTTAAACATATAATAAGATCAGTAAAGGATTCGTTACTCCTTACTACCTCTATGTAATGTTCTTCAGCACACATTAAACACGGTACAATGTTATATGCAACCCATGTGAGATTATATGTCTCTGTTGGCGCACGTTTGCAATCACCTAAGGCATAAAATTTAACAACCCAGTCTGAACATTGTTCCATACATTTAGCTGGCGCGCCTGATAGATAATAATCACTTATACACTCATTTAAAGATGTGAACACATTCTCTGAGTTGTACAATAGTGTTAAACATTTAGGATCCTCACAATCAGGATACGAAAAAACGTACCATCCTATTGTGTATGACATGTTAATCTTAGACTGGTTGTCTGTATTATTCTACGGTGCATCTATTGTCTTGACTGTTCTCAACTGATGCATGTAGTGCGACATCAGCGTATTATTCATCCTGTTATGCTTGAAAGCAAGGGTCTTATTCTTGAACTATGAAGGGGGGCGCCACCTGTTGCTGTTATAATCTGCAACCATAACTGCCATCTAGTGGTCATTAAATCATGTTAGCAGTCTATACAGAGAGAGGTTCACAAGAAGCCCCCACTCGTTCACTTATATATCAGTCAATAGTATGTTGTATTCTGAACACTCTTACTACATCTGAATTAACCTTTATTACTATTATGTTTTAAGAAACAGGAAGGAATTGTGCAAATTGTGCAAAGTTGTTCTATTGGTACATATATCACTCTTGCAGTATTATTCTTCAACATGAGTGAAAGATGATTCATTCTTCAACCTTTCACATACAAACCGAAACAATAGTTCTATACATTGTTATACCTATCACGTACTATATAACATCAGGCCACTAGCACCACCTGTCGTCAACTTAGGAAGCTCAAGAATGGTACAAATAAGTGCCAGATAGATCATTACTCGAAAACAATAATTCCAGGATTGTCACACTTCTCACGTCCTCTACAGTAATCAAGCTATAGCCCACGGCATTCCGCATCTTCTATAGTAATCACACTATAGCCCGCGGGGTTCCACTGGTTCATCGGTCATGCAAAGAGGACGGGTTAGACCCTCGGGCACCCATTCGAGGCATGACATCCATACATATCGTCGAAGCGCCACCTAGCGGCCACCGTCATAGGTACCACTAGCACCGCCTGTCGGGGGCCACCAGAAGCTACGTTTTATAGTAGCATTCTAACTACTACCATACTGAAGATCTAATGTGGTGTGAGACTTTGCATCCTGGAAATAATTATGTATTGTTTTGATTATTGAATATGTCACAGGTATTGGCTATGGACTACTGATGGGCCTTCAATAGATATTTTAGAATGATGGCTTCAAGAGAAGATTAAAAACTCATCTATAAATAACTCCCTCTAAACAATAGGCCTCTTTAATCCAAGCGCTGGTGAGCAGAAATAATTTCTGATTTGACTAATCTGGTCTCAAAAACCTTGAAATTGAATACAGCCACATAATAGGGTAAACAAACAGACTACGGCATAAAATTAGTTAAAAATTAGTTTATCTGGGTTTAGTGCAGTATAGCGGAACCAAATTTTTGCCCATATTTGACATCCATAAAGTATGAAAATAATCAGTATTTTTTACGAAATTTCATTGTGGCACACAATATTAACACATGGGTAGATTAGGGGGAGTTTAAAAAATAAATAAAAAACAATAATGAACTTCATTCTTGAAAATGATCACTGCCACCATTTATTTGTGATGTCACATATTAAATTCAAGCATTTGACGTCTTCATCGTGGCTTATAAATATGGTCATATATATACTGCACTTTTCCGTTTATCTTTTAGCACAGCCGCTGAAGAATAAAAGAAAAATTAAAAAAGATGATTTTTTAAAGAAGGCCTCATGCCATTTTGGGGTAAAATTAGAAATTTTTACTTAGATCTATGATAGCGGATATGTTTTGGTAGCAAAATGTGTGAAATTACCAAACATTTCCACTAGCATAGATCTGTAGGTCTAAAGTTGTTTTTAAGGTAAACATTTCTAATTTTACCCCAAAATTGCTCAAGGCCCTCTTTAACAAATCATCTTTTTAAAAAAAAAGTGTATTCTTCAGTTACTCTTGCATTAATGACATGGAACATAAATAGATGGAAAAACAATTGTGAAAAGCGGACTCAGGCTTTAGTTGGTGAACGTGCTGATATATGTACCTTTATAGAGATATGCCAAATTCAACTGGTTCAAGGCTAGCCAGTCAAATATATCAGATCATAGCAGAGTGGTCTTCTATGAAAAAGCAGATGGAGTCTAGAACTCAAAGGGTGAGTTGTCAGGCAGAGCTACAATTGATGGCACAACGGGAGCATTGGAAATCCATCAAACAAGAGTGTCTGATGATCCTGTCTACACCTGCTACTTTCAGAGCACTGCAACAGGAACCATACTGAATGAAAAAGAGCTTGATATTTATTACTAGTACGTCATCATGAAATGATCTATGTGTTTTTTAACAAAGAAAATAGGAAAAAGTACAGTATAGCGGACCAAAATTTATGACCTTATGTAGCGAGCCTTTCTGTCATGCCTATGACGTCATATCCCTGAATTCAATGAATGACATCACAAAAAGCAACTGCTCTCTTCATGACAAGACATCGTTTATTTTTTTCTTTACCCCTGCTGTGGTACGTAAGTATTATTCCTCTTCTGAGATAGAACAAGTTTTGGCAAAAATAGTGATATTTTTTAATATTTGATGGACGCCAAATATGGGCATACATTTGGGTCCGCTATACTGCACTATACCCAGAAAATATTCTCTCTATGTCTGGTGGAGAAATTACCTGATTTAGCCATAGATTTCTAAGTGTTTGAACAAAGAATTTTCTTATCTTCATGTGTGGTGGAGAAATTGTGTTTTCTCTCTTGCTTTCTCTTTTTCACAAATTCACAATGTGGTGAAGTTGAAACTGGATGCTTTTTTGTGTGTGTTCACAAAAAAAATTATACTTGGACATATCTTTGTTATAATAAATGTGTCCTATGCTATTCATATATCTTCTTTGTTCAACTTTCTGCACAAATAAATACTGTACTGTGTACACTTGTATTGTTTTATTTATTTTTAAAAGCATTTACTTGATCTTAAATCCCTCATAACTTATGCTTTTATTTAGTTTCCTTAAGTTTTTTTTAAACTATTATGGTTGGGTGAATAGGTGAATATTGATAAAATGCTGATTTGAATTTTGGTAAATATTTGGAAGATTGGTGTCTGCCTGATCATTCAGTAGTGGGACCTACCTGATTATTTATTCATAAGTGGTGGTAAGACACTGTTAATTCAATGGATGATAACCAAAGATCAATATTTCCTCCTTTGTGTACGTTTTAACTAGATATTGATAACTTGATATACCTGTTTATAATATTTTGTGCATCTTGGTTTTCTTTTCTGGTGGAATTTGTGACTTCAGTGACTTTAGTGACTTCAGTGACAGTTGACGAAGGGAGAGCAGCCATTTTGACCTGTCCTGGTTTTGTACCCGATCCAGAACAAGAGAATTATGCCATATTCAACTGGTTCAAGGCAAGCCAGGCAGATTATTCAAATTCAAACAAAGTGGCCTTTTATGACAAATCAGATCAAGTCCAGAAATCTAAGTTAGACTTGTCAGGCAGAGCTACAATTGATGGCACAACAGGAGCATTGGAAATCCCTCAAACAAGAGTGTCTGATGACCATGTCTACACCTGCAAATTTCAGAGCACTGCATCAGGAAACATCGAAAATGAAACACAGCTGGTTATTACAGGTAAGATATAAAGAATTTCATATCTCTGTCTAGCAGATAAATTACTTGATTAAGCCTTAAATTTGTTATGGCATTTTCTCTTGCTATCTCTCTTTGAATCGTCACTTGCTATTGGATACTTTTTTTTTTTGCTTAAAAATTTTATATATATATTTTTTGCTGAACTTATTAATGACTATTTAAGGACTGCCGATTGAACTTATAATGATTTCTATTTAAAGCATGCATAGTTTATTTTGCTTCATTATAGAAATTAGTTTTACAAATTAATAATTTACATTTAAATCGTTCTATTTGATATTTAAATCGTTCTATTTGATATTATTTTAATGTAATTTACCACTGTTTGCTTTATCTTAAAGTGTCTCATAACTATATATGGGTGGCATGTTCTTATGCTCAATTCACTTAAGATGCTCAGTTCAAAGACAATAGCATGACGGCAGTGTGTAAACCGGCGAGTGAACCCAAACTGTGACTATTGCATAACATTACATAATCCATGCTTGGCGAGCCAGGGGGACATGCGGGTACTGCGAATAAGAGAGGTTCGCGTTATTTATAAGCGCGATATAGGAAGGTCCGACTGTACATACTTAATTACTTACTTGCTAACTATATACATTTTGCAAGGACATTTTCGAATGAAACACTCAGAATTTGCTGAAGGTGTTTGTTATTGAAATACAATGTAGCAGCAGGCAATAGGGAAAATTTATGCTAAACCTGCATAGACTGTCAACATTACAATTTTCTTAAAATTCATCAAATAGTTGAAAATCACCTTATTCAATCAAGGCACACTAAATTTGTGTCACATAATCTATCAGGAATTAATTACAAAAAATAAATCAATAATTGAGAGAAAATCCAGACCAAAACATAGGGAACACAATAGATTTGGCATCATCATCCATTGTTCAGTATTGTGACGTCATCACTTGGTTTGCTTACATAGTGAGTTTTAAAATTATTTGAATATACTAAATCTGGAGAAAAACCAGTTTTAATAGTGAATATTGCAATATTGAATAGAGTATATTGAATAAGCATGTCTTTATTTGTTTTGCAGTGACTCCATCTGAAAGTGATCTCAAGGTGTCAGCAAGTCCACCTGATCCAGTCAGAGAGGGAACATCAGTCACCTTCAAATGCAGTGCATCGAGAGTAAGACCTCCTCCTAAAGAAATGTTCTGGAAATTTACTGATGATGAAAATCAACACCCAGGACAGTACAAAAATGAAACAAACCATTATAAGTTGACTTCTTCAGTGTCTGTGAAGTATACAATGACTGTTAATCCCAGTGATAATGGAAGAAAGCTCAACTGTTATTATGTCACTGTTGCAGGAAATACAATAATCAGCTCACAAGAAGTAACTGTCAAGGTTCTGTGTAAGTGTTGATTTATAAGTTTCTTTTCAAAGACCTTGATTTATTGTAATAATGTAATTTTGGTTCATAAAGTATCTTCAGAGAACAGTCACAGTGAGTAATTGATCCTTAAGGTCTTAAGGATTACAAGATATTAGTGAATTATTATATTGTAAGAGAAGCGGCGGCCTCTACTTCAGCAACAGGAAAGTGGCTTTGAGGGGCCCTCCTAGCTTTATCATGTAGGTAGTAGTACCTAACTTGAACTTAACTGATATTTTGTGAGTCTTGTGAGTGTGCGCTATTATTTAAAAGCATTTGGTTACACTAGATGCTGTGTCAAAGTTGTGGTACCATTATCAACCCGACCACCCTTTATGATTGGGCTGGATGGATCAACTGCTTTTATATGATTTTACAATATTTGTACAATATTTGCAAATATAAATATTTCAAAGGGTGCCTTTTTACTATTTTTCCCCTATGAGAAGCATAATTTAATGATCTGCTGTGTATGTTTTATTTATTTTTTTTTTATGCAGACAAACCCTCAGGCCAACCAAATATAAGGGGGAACAAGAAAGTCAAAGTCAACTCTAAATTTACATTAACATGTGACGCTACTAGTGTTAATGGCAGCATCACTTGGTACCAGTGGCTTTTTGCAAATGGAAATGAACTTGGAAACACGACTGAAAAGAATTGGACATACACAGCCAATAGTAGCGAGGAGACTCTCAAGTTTGTGTGTATTGCCGGAAATTCTGCTGGCCAGAGTGCGAAATCCTCAGTGATTGACATTGACGTACAAAGCGTAGGTATGTATGATCATCAGTTATTATATATATTTGCCCATCAGGGGTTTCTTTGTCATTGAAGCAACTTACTGTCATCTGTTGTGCGATGTTGAGAAAAGTGGATTGTTTTGGTACAATAAATTGGTACGTCACTACTCGGAGAAGGGGGTGGCCCCCGTGGGGTCTTTAGAATGGTCAAGAACCAAGCTTTAAAGTATGTAGATTAATGTGGTAGTCTCCAATGTCGACAGTAGGACCTTTGCGTGGTGAGAAATTAGGGGTGTCTTACAGTTAAAAAGTGGTCAATTTTGAGCTTCTCTGTGGTTTGTCTGAATGATCTCGGGTTGAAGTAACAACATATTGGTGAATTGTAAAATTTTAAGAAGCTAGTTCATTCAAAGCTGGAGATAGTTGGAATTACCTTTTTTCTCCTTGAATCCATTTCAAAGGTTAATTTTGTCAATTTCACATATTCATGAGTGATTATTGTATCAAAGCCCAAAAAAAGAAAAAAACCTTTCAAAATCACGCTGACACCATATTTGCTCAAGGGATGGAATGTTGTGACGTTGACAATAAGTTAAATGTTTAATGGTATCGATTGCAGTGTTGTGACAGAATTTATGCAAAAATTAAAGTAAAGTTTCTCTCTGCAAAGTACTCGCTATAAATTAATGAAACTTTACCATGGTGCCCTTTCATAAGCCTAAATGTCTGATGTTTACTTTGTTTTTATTTCTTGTCAGACTCGTTTAATCCATCAAAACCCGACATGGTGCTCATCATCGGTGTGGTGATTGGATGTGCAGTTGCCGTAAGCTTCATCATTGTGGGCATCTGTTTCTTCATTCGCCGACGAAATCTAAATGATCCAAGTAAGTAGTAGTTCTCTGTTCAGTGGCTATCATGAAGTCAGAAATAATCGACTAAAGTCATTTCATTAACATGAGGAGTGTTGTACTCAGTTTCAGTGTATATCTTTTCTGGTTCCATGATCAATATTTGCTATTGAAAGAAACGTGTCTGACATTTGGTCATAAAAGGGCTAGTAAAACCATGACAACACTAAAGATACAGTAATTGTAATTAAAGGCTTTTCAGTCTACAACATTTAATCTAGATCTCGAGTCAAGTAACGTCAGGTAATGTTTATAGCGAAAGTCTATAAGAAGAAGGTAATATAGTCTTTTCACTGAACAGCTCTGAATTCCACAAGACACTCTTTCTTCTCTTGTTACTCATTTTGCTTTTCAACTGAATGATAAGATGTCAAATATACATTAAAATGCATTAAAAATACTTCTGCTTGGATGCACTTCGCTCCAGCCAATCACAGTCGAGGGTGGGAACTTCAGCGGGCAATAGTATTGCAGTGTTCTGTCATAGCCACCTGTGGAAATATCAAGAAATTTTCGTGAAAATCCACTACATTCTGCATTGAACAGTTCTAGATTAATCTTCAGTATAAACTTGATAGTGACTATTAGCTAACAAATGTTACAAGTAAGCAATAAAATGAGGATCAGATAAATATTCACCAATCCAGGACTCAGCATCTCTGGGAGAGGTGTGTATGTGCAGAGGATAGAAATTAGAATTTACAAGTTTGATGCAATGTTGTTCATAACTATGCTGTGATAATAAACATTATCAAATAGACATTTGATAAAATTGATAGTTTGGGCATAAATTAAGTCGTATTACTCTCTTTGAATTTTCTGGTGTATAAACTATGATAATATAATAGATTTTTGACAAATAAGGCCAATGTCATCCAGTTAGCGCCAATGCAAGGCGAACATTAAGCCACTGATAATAGCATATTATCTGCACTTGGCATATCAGTTGACATGAATGTATCACTCAGGTTTTTTCTTGCTAGATGAAGTGAATGTAGTTTGATTCCTGACCTGGAAACACTCATGAACTGTAACTCATCCACAAGGCATTAGCATGAGATGTTAAAGATTGATGTTGGGCCAATGTTAACTAACTGGGAACATGATCTTCTATGTGTACCATTTATTGAATTTATTGAATATAGCCACTCTTATATATTAATAGCATGATGATACTAAAAGAAGTGGAAATGTTTTAAGGAAGAAAATGCAAATGTAGTAAAAGAAAATTTGTGTAAATGTAGAAAATCTTCTTTTTTGATAGACAATTGAAAACCATGAACGCAATGTGTTTTTATTTTCTTTGAAAATAGTTGGCATATTATTTTATGTTTCATAGGTTATGCAGTGTCTGGCAAATTCATATCTCACAGCAGGTAGCTTTAAATTGTTGTTATGTCTAGTAACATATCTGTGGGTAGCATAAATCATTACAAAATTACTTTTTTTGCAGCTCCATCTCAGACCCAGAGACCCAGAGAAAAGCAAACTGCCCAATGGAAGGTAAAAGGTTGGTATTGTTTCAGACAATTGGACTGTTCTTAGAACATTAATAGTTATAATTGAATAAGTCTTACCTGCAAGATCTTTGGTAGCAGGCTTCTACTAATACCACAACATTTGACTTATCATAAAATGCTTATAATGAATGTTTTAAATAATATTCCAAAAAATTATTGCATATAGTGCACTCAGTTTGACCTTGCATCTTACGTTTTGGCCATTGCCTGCCTTTCTGTCAGTTTGTCCCTCTCTTTTGTCTCTCCATCTGTAGACATGAGTTCAAAGATTATCTCTGAGTCAGAGGAAGATCTTGGATGAGTTCAAAAATTGGTCAGTTTGGCTTTTTTAGGTAACATTGGACAATAGCCTTCAGGTCTTTGTGGTTTTCCTCTTTCCCCTCACTGATGATACAAGTGCGCAATGAGGCTCCTCCCTCTGATCAACTATCCATGATTTCACATGTACATTGGTATAACCTTGGATGATCTACAGAAGGATTGGACACTTCGAAAGTAATAAAACAATAGTCATTATTAGGTGAATTAAGTAGAGTCAAATTCACCCAGAGCTGGCCCAAGATCCACTGCTGCTGTCTTAAATACCTTGTACCTTTGATGTACACACTGCGCTTCAATGAGCACACCCCTCATCAGTGATGCCCCTGCATCTGCAAGAATTAACTCCATCAATTCCAAAGTCAAAGCCGCTTGATGCAAGGATTCTAAAAGTGTTTTTACTGAGTTTCTAGGCCAAATATTAAGGAAGTTATATGGTAAAATAATGTATCAATTTGGAAGTACTTTTTTGTAAAATATCTTATCGTAATCTCACAATAACCCAGGAAGCCGTAGATGAGGCTATATCCATCTTAAAGCTGAAAACCTTTTCTTCATGATGATTGCCTAATTTTCCGTGGATGTGCCCAAATGTATCATACTATATTAGATGAAAACATGCTTTTTTCTGTTCTAAATGACCAATGCAGACTGCACAGAGTCACTTATGATACTGCTTATTATTTTTATTTCTGTGAATTTTGCTTTTAGTTAAATAAATGACTTATATATGTGAATATGGTTTCATAGTGTATATTATTATGATTTTTTTTTTCTCCAAATATTGAGATAAAAAATTCTGAAAGTATGAAATACAATAAAGGAAAATTTTCAAGCATAAACTGAGTATAGAGGAACGATTTGCATGTCAGCCTGTATATGAATACATATTTAGCACCCCTTTCCATTGTTTCCCCATGGAATAAGCGAGGGGGAATGTAAAACTTTCCTTTTGTAAAATTATTGCACAAGTGTAATCAAAGGTCAGTAAATATACGGTCCGGACAGAAAATAATTCAAGAACAAGTGCAACAACATCAGAATCAAAAATTTCTAAAAAACTTTTTGCCACAGATGTAACCAGATTCAGTGGTTGATTATTGATAAGTAATGTTATTCATTCATTGCATTAGATGATGAAAACCAGCCTAATACTGTGGAATCAGCCCCATATGATGAAGTTCGCATTTTGCCCCCGGTGATGCATTATCTTAAAGCTGCCACGGAAAGATGTAAGATAAGACAGATGAGATAGATAAGATAGATAAGATAAGATAAGATAAGATAAGATCATATAGATAAGATAGATAACATACAATTAGATAAGATAAGATAGGAAAAAATAAGATAATCTGTCTTGTAATTTGTACAAATTGAAATGCTCTGAGGAGAGAGCCATTAAAGTACAATAACAACCTACACACATACACATTAATGCAAAAAAAAGCATACATTTATGATACAGCACAAATTATGTAACACAATTGCAAATAGACAATACTGAGATACTCAATCGCAATAGCTCCACAAGTGACCATTTATAAACATGATTGAACAATCCAACACTGTTCAGCACAAATTAAATTTTGAATTTTGTTGTTCGTAATAGATCTATAGATAAATAGACAGATAGACAAATAGACAAACATATCTATAGACAGATAGACGGATAGACTGATAGATTGATAGATTGATAGATTGATAGATGATACATTGATAGATAGGTAGGTAGATAGATTGATAGATAGATAGATAGATAGATCGATAACCAGATATATGGATAGCCAAATAGTTAGAAAGATAGATAGGTAGATAGATAGATAGATAGATAGATAGATAGATAGGTAACCAGATAGACATATAGATAGATAAATAGACAGACAGACAGACAGATAGACAGATAGATAGATAAATTGATAGACAGAGAGGTAGATAGACTGAGAGATAAATATACAGACAGATAGATTGATATATTGTTAAATGGATAGATGGATAGATAGATGGATACATAGATGGATCGATAGATAGATAGATAGATAGATAGATAGATAGATAGGTGTATATACAGATAGATATACATACAGGCATACATACAGACATACAGACAGATAGATAGATAGTTAGATAAATAGATAGATAGATAGATAGATAGATAGATAGATAGATAGATAGATAGATAGACAGATATATCTAATGTTATTAACACAATAGTACATTCTAAAACACATGTGTTCAGTTAGGTATGTGCTGGAACCTCACAGGGTTTTTTTTAGATGCCACACCTACGATGAGATTAGAGTGCCTAGCATATTAGAGGTTACACTGTATCAACAGCTAGGATTCTAAACAATTTACACTGTTAAATATATCTAGATCTCCCTAGCTCCCTAGCACTCTCACCACTTAGCACTGCATACACTTAACTCTTCCTATAATTAGCTCTCTGCAACTAGTGCCTCATAAAAACTATAGTGCTCTCAACCTAGCATTCCATGCTGTCCACACTTGAATAACCTTTAAGATTAACATGTCGGTCGATAATCTTAATTCAAATACGCACACACAGACACCCCTATCACACATCAAAAGTGGGCTAGCCAAGTAAAGCACCAGAACTATGTCTCAACATCTCTGAGAAAAGAAAAGAAGCTAAAATTAATAGTGCTGATATAAATTAACATTCAAATAATTATATTGTTCCAATTATGCTGGTCATACATTACACCAGCCACAAAAGGCAGATGTAATGATAAGATATTGCTTAAATAAGTCGAGCCACTTTTGAAAAAGTTGTACTGTAATTGCAGATGAAGATGACGGCTATGTAGGTCCTTCACCTAGGAATTATGTCAACATCTCTGAGAAAAGGAAAGATGCTAAGCTTTATGAGAACAACCCTGCTGCCATGCCACCTCATGTTTATGAAGAGCCCGATCGTAAGAACAAAATCTTTTGTATTTTATCCACATATCAGATTAAACATTTCATTGTCTCAACGAAGCCTGCCATTTGTAAAAGCTGCTACTAAACACAAATGTAATGATGATGATGAGTCCATATTTTGATATTTATTCTGCTAAGAAATTGCTCAAATGGATGAATAAAACACCAATTACACTTTATGGATGCTTTAAATTACTTTGAATGAAACTTAACTCCTTAAGAATGGTTATTTCTATGTTTACATTAGTTTCTATTAAATTTATTTATTCTTAAATATTTCAGTTAAGGAGATGCCCACTTACCTGGAACTCCACTGAATGCAGCGAAGTGGCATTACCACATTTATGAAATGTAATGAGAGCAGTATCATAACTGGTCCCTCATACTTTTACTCATATTTAAACTTTTGGTATAAGTATATCATTTTGTGAAGAATATACAACATAAATCTGTATCTCAATGTATTTGCATGCTATTATACGATATTTCTCATGTCTTCTTATGAATAAAACAAGATCAATCGACAAATCTTTTATACTTATATTTTCTTGACTTGAAAATAATATTTTTCCACTTGAAGTGGCAAAGGTTTATCATATATATATTTAGAACAAAAATTATTCAAAAGTAAATTAGTGTTTTATTTGAGGATGTGTGTGTGTAGGAAATATGTATACAGGTGCTAATAGGAAGATATTTTCCAAGGGGAATTAAAGCTATCTAGTACTGTAAATCATTTTCCTGTTGTTTTTGCGGTATCATGATGGCATATTTTTCTCACTATCTCGCTGCAAAAATTATTGTTTCAAGTTTCTCTGCCATAAAAGAGAACATATGGATGTTTGCCTTCAAATTAAGACTGCCATATTCTGTACCTTAGCTGAAAATTTCATGGTATCATGCAATATATATTTTCGTGGTAGTGTGCTTTATACCAAATTTGTAGTGTTTTACTATAAAAATATAATAATCGCAAAACAATTACAGAAACTCGTCACAGTGTATCATTGATGAATAGGACTGAATATGATGACTTACTATTTCTAAAGTTTTTAGAAATACTGTTCCGAACAAAATATAGTTTTTAGGAGACTTTTTATTTAGTAATATTAGTGTGTATTTTTCACAGGTTTACAGAAGATATAGGTTATTGAAGTTTTGAAATTTCTCTAAGAGGAAATGGCGTTCTGTCCTGTCGAGAGATGGAGCTACGACCACACCGGTCTTGCTATTGTTTAATGACGTCATCCAACTGTAACGTCATCAAATGCACTGATTGACCTTTTGTTGATGACGTCATTGAACAATTGCGAGACCTGTGTGGTCGTAGCTCCATCTCTCGACAGGACAGAACTCCATTGATTGATTCTTTTCAGATGTTGTTTGGAATGACTACCCCGTGAACACACTACGTTGTTGCATCATTATTGGGATGCTTCCCATAAAATCATGGCTGCAATGTTGCAAAATTGCAACATAAACTTATAACACAGTAACAATGTCAGTTTTACTGCGCTAGAAAAAAATTTAGTTTTCACAGGAAATGTCAGTATACATTTTAAGAGTGGTGCAGTTCAGAATGCAGATACATTAGTTTAAGCCATACATTGTTACCTAATGTTACATCTACATTGTGCAATGTTGTGATACTTTAAGTTTATTCTGGTCCTATCTTTAACATTTAATTGTACTTTGATTATTACAGCCTGAAAGACCAATTGAAAAACTCTTTTTTCAATCTTGCATATCAAAGCTTGGTAAAGTTTTGTTTAAAAAAATGGAGAGTCAAATATCAGAAAAGATGGGTCTTATGGGAAACTTGCTTGGAACTTCAGCGTGTTTTACGTTGGTTGAATAAAAATTGTTGGTTACAGGATAGTGACAGCAGGGTCGTGAAGTTACGTAAATCATTTGAAAAATTCTGAAAACTGAAACAAAGTTTGAAGTTGGCCACTATACTGTTCCCATGGTGTGGAGGGACTCAGAAACACAGCTGCCAGACAAGCGAATGATGGCTGCCAGTAGATTCGACTCATTCCCCAAACGCTTGTCAATATACTGAGCTGAAAGAAAAGTATGCAGATGTAATGAATTCTTATATGCTTGCCTACTGACTCCTCAAGAACTATGCATAATTCCAAGAAGACACGGTACCTTCTTCATCATTGTTTTGATGCAGTAGCCGAATTCCATGGCGTGTCTGTGTATATTCAGCTCTATTCATATTCATTCAACTTTTTCGTATGAAACCAGTGGCACTAGTTGCAGACATTGCTGAGATGTTCCATCAAGTTATGGTACCTGAAACAGACAGTGTAGCACTTCGCTTCTCTTGGAATGAAGACTTAGACAAACCAGGACCGTCAGAAACTTACAAGATAATGGTACATATATTTTGTGCTGCTGATTCGCCATGTTGTGTGAACTTTGCCCTCAGGCAAGCTGCCTTGTCTTCTGATGAAAGGACTGAAGTGATATTCGGTTCAAAGTAAAGCCAAGTGAGCATAAAAAGGTATTGTCTATCTTTTTCCTGCCATTTAATTGTTCTGTTTCAAAGATTTTATGCACAATAAGGAGTATACAGCTTGCTAGAATTATAAACACAATAGCATGTTTCCTTAACTAATCTACAACTAAGATTATCATTTATATGTCCAAAAGAGTCACATATGGGCTATTGCAATGATCCTAAGGAATATATATGAAATTCAACAACAATGATATGTCTGTTGGGCATAAATTCATACAAAATTAACCATTAAGGTGTGTATTTACTTGTATTTAAATATATTAAGTAAAGTCTAAATATAAATAAATACAAATCTTAAAGGTTTATTTTGTATGAAATGATACTCAACACACCCATTTTAATGCCTTTATAAATCAAATTAGTATTTATAATCGAACACTTCACATGTGTATATGAAGAAAACAGTAAGAAGTATTGGAGTCAAGTGAAAGTTATATAGATCATTGTGCAACTAATTATTATGGAATTGCTAATTAAAAACAAAACTGTTGAATGGGTTGAGCATGACAATACTATGATCAAATATTTAATAATTTTATGCAACATAAAGTGCACAACATTTATGGCTGTCATTGCTAAGTATGGGATGCTAAGGAATATGAAGGAAGCAACAAAATGTTTTGTATAATTTCAAGATTTTCATTATTATAAAAAAAAAGGATGAAACAAATGTCAAAATGAAGCTTAAAAGTGAAAGTCGGCAAAATGTTACTGATGTAAGGATAATAAAGTCATTGATATGAGGGTTTGAAAGAGTTCAAAATTTTCATATTTTCATTATTATTTAAAATCATCGGTCATTAATGGTCATGAAACCCCAAAAAGGTATCTCTACACTATTTTAGACATATTCTTATTAAGTGTTGTATTCATGTAGGTGCAGTAGTGTGCGAGACCTGCTCTGGAAATGGAAATATATAATTTTTTTTTCATTCTCTAAACATTTTAAACAGCTAAGATATGGCAATATGACTATCAAAATGCACAGCTAAACTATATAGAGTAATAACATATAAAATGTTGATAGGGTAAGTGAATTAATGCCATAGTTTAGTTTTGCACTGGAAACACACTTTAACACAATTTTTTGCATTATTTTCTAATTTTCCGTTATTATGTAATTAGCATGAAATGAATATCAAAATGAAGTTTAAAAAATGACAAATCTATAATTTTTATATGTTATTGATACAATTTCATTCATGTTAGGTAAATAGTGTGTTTTGTATGGAGGTTTGATAAAGTAGTAATTTTCCCTATTTTGCTCTAATTTTGAAAATTCTATGGTATTTATGGCCATGAGACCCTCAAAAGGTACCACTTATTTTAGACATATTTTGACAAAGTTTTAAGCATGTAGGTGCAGTAGTGTCAGAGTTCTGTTCCTATTTTTTCCAAATTTTGTAAAACATGGCTAACATATGTCAATGTGACTATCAAAAGCACCATTAGGACATATAGAGTATTACTACTTTCTTCGCTGAGGGTTAAAAACTTGAACCATAAGGTGCTAATGCCTCCAACAATGCCAATAAGTTCAACAATGCTGACCAAGTGACATCAATAACTTGTCTGTTAGGCGAAAAGACCAGCTAAATATTGAAGCACTTAATACAAAATGTAAATTGAGAAATTTCTTAATTTCAAATTATGAAAAAAAACCATTATGAACAAAATTTAAAGTCATGCAATTTCAGAAATGCGAGTATCAAAGAAATCGTTAAAATTAATTTAAAGAATATAATGTATGTTAACAGTTAACTTCGTAACTGAATTTCTTGGCTTAGGGAAACAAATACATGTACATGGTCTGTGCTTTAGGTCGTTTTGTCTACACATTTCACCCCATTATGAGGTAATTACAGAGAGTACCCCGGTCGGGGCTCGAACCTGGGACCTTTAGCAGAACTGGTCAATGTGGGATTGGCTCTGCTTCCAATTTACACTCATTGTTAGCCTGTTCAAGCCTGAGCCTTTTTCAACACCCAGTATGTAGTCCATATGGCACTTCATTACTACTGTGGTCTTATTTTTGGGGTACACTTCATCACGCAGTTTAAGAAACCCATCTGAGTACAATACTTGAAACATCAAGCACAAACTCTGGGATAAATGGCCTTAATAAAATCAAGAAAACAAATTCATGCATGCAATTTAAAATGTTAAATACAAATATCAGGTCATGTAAATATTTCGACATTAGTTATAAATTTCGAAGTTATGAACAGTACAAAAAAAACTTAAGTAAATACACCTAGTATGGACTTCAAACTTAATTTACAAGCTACAGTTAAGGGCTGGACGCAGGCGTCACACAGCAGGCAGTAATTATTGAAGCAGCCAGTCAGCTGCCACGCAGCAGTTTAATACACACTGCATTCGGTAAAATCAGAACAGATGACATCATCACTGTCCTGACGTCACTCGCCCTGGGAAAGATGGACTTGGACAAGCTTATTTTAGAGGTGCAAGGAAGACCATACCTGTACAACCCTAAGGCGCCATCACATCCTGATGCGTAAAAAAACGGCAAACAGTTGTCCAGCGTGTAGTGATAAATGACTGATGCCCACCACCAAATCTGAGAATTACAGTTCCATGGAAAACCAAAATGTACAGGGCAACTCTGAAGTTCCACACACCAATAGAGGTGCTGTGGCCTAGTGCTTATCTTTGAACTGAAAGGTTGTAGGTTCAAGCCTCAACCATGGCATGGAAGAACTGAGCAGATCCTCCGTGACTCTTTGCTCCACTCCACCCAGGTGTAATTGGAAGGGTTGGCTATAGGCAGTGATGGCAATTGTGAGTGCTTAGCCCCTGCAGGTGATTCTGCGTGAAGGGCTGTATACTCCCCAGAGAGTTAAGAAAAGCTTAAGCTTGGACAGGCCTGCCAATGGTGTAATTGTAAAGTTGGTTGAGACTGCTTGGATGGTGATCAATTGGACTATAAACCACATTTACATGATAAATTACATACATTTACACATCCACATATCTGAATTTGTTACCCATTTTGTAGGCTGAAATTAAGGACCGCTTCTCAACCGGTTATGGAAACTCAACATGATGAAGAAATCTCGAATCTCGGGAAGATAGGCCTACAACCAAATCAGAGAATTACAGTTCCATAGAAAGCCAAGATGTACAGACTTAATCTGATGTTCCAAACAGCAATGCAAACATAGATTATGATGATGAAATACAGTCAATGTTTGAGTGACTTTGAATACATCATTAACTTTATTTATTTTGATGCTGTAACATATTTCTATAATAATAAATATCATGTAAAAATTAACAAATGCATAGTATATAAATGAATACATAAATATCACAGATCGAGTACATATTTTAATTGGTTGTGACAATAAAGTTGAGAGGTTGACACCAATGTAACCAGCAGCTATTTGTGATAGAGAACGTATATCAGAAACTGCCAAATTCTGTGGACTTGCCAATAAAGAACTCTGAGCTGCTAGAGATGGCATTATGACAACAACCTTTAATCAGGCAGATTTATTTAATATTATTCAAATTCTTTGTAAATATCTATTTTTTGTTATATTCTGTATTTTATAACTTCATTCTACTTGATTTAGATTTTTCATGTATGATGTACACTGTAAGCTGTGAGCGTGAATAAATATATTAATAAAAATAAGCCAATTAGTACAGGGGACAGCATGATCCACTGTTCACCCCTGCCCCCTCCCCAAGACTCTTTTCAGTATGACACCAAATTGTTCCTGGGGATGTCTTCTACATGCCTACAGATACAAGGTGCCCTTGCATGAAACAGGTTGGGATCAACTACACCTCATTTGGATAAAAAAATAAATGGCCACCAGCACTCCCAAAATTGTAGTTTGTATAAATGTATTCTCTATATAATCAAAAACAAATTGTCATCACATATAATACATTTTTATTTGAGTAATGACAATGATTCCTGCAGAATACAAATTAGAAGGCACTTACATCTTTTAATTACGGAAACTGCAGTGGCATGTGCCAGTCAACCGACAACCTGGAACCATCAAGGCACAATGCCTGGCCACAGGTTTTCTAGTGGATTCTAGCCCCAGAATAACGTGCCTGCCTACCCCTGTTCAGGCGCATGCACCCGTGTCAAATTTTGCCCCATTTCAACTAGCACTTAAGGTGGGTGGGTGGATTTAGGGCTTTACGTCCTGTATTTCTGCACCAGTTGGGCTAATTAGGACAGGCAGAGACCATGGCAATGGTCCCTACCTGTCCTAATTAGCCTATCAGTTGCAGAAATACAGGACGTAAAGCCCTAATCCACCACCACCACCACCACCATCTATTGAACGATCTATCTAATCCAATCTATCCACCCTATCTGTCTATCTATCTATCTATCTATCTATATATCTATCTATATATCTATATATATATCTATATATATCTATCTATCTATCGATTTAATTTACCTATCTACCTGTCTATCTACCTGTCTATCTACCTATCTATCTATCTACCTATCTACCTATCTATCTATCTATCTATCTATCTATCTATCTATCTAATCATAAATACATTCTCTGCCCTAGCGCAGCACCATGTCTCTCCCATCAGCTCTAAGGAGATATTCTTCTTATCGAGCATTCAATGAAACTGCCTACATTTCACTCATGAAATTTATGGAAGTGTTCATGTAATGTCATGCTGTTATAAGAAGCTGTGGCCAATCCCTAAATTTATTGTTTGCCCAAATAATTGTGAATTACAGGGAGGGTCCTAAGAATTAAATGTGGGCCATTAGGCATTGCAGCAAGTCTGACAAAATACCCTTTCTCCACCCATTAGTTCATTGTTAAAATTGAGCCCACACTTGCATACGTCACATGATCAGTTGCTGTGGGTTGCTTGAACTCAGTGTACTCACTATGATAGAACAAGCAGTAACCAGTCAGGATGTTAATAAAAATTTGCTTCATCCTTCTCATTTCCAGTCTCATCACCATCTTCCTCATCATCCTCGACTGCCTAAGTACAAAACAGAATGTTATTCTTTTTTCACAGTACAATTATACATGAAATTATCAAAATGTTTAGTAACTGAGTTCATTGTGTATTTCTGTTTAGAGACATTACAATATTTTTAAGAGACTATACATACATAGCTATTTAACAATCAGTTTTTTTTTAACATGCGATTTGTACATTATGGTGCATATTAAAATATTCATTGTGTATATATTATAACTTTATATTGTATCATTTTAACCCTTCTCTGTTATACATACTTGATGTTTTTGATGTTTTAACTTAACATAATTATGGATCTTTTTGATATGGATTCATATCAAAAAGATCCATTATTATGTCAAGTTAAAACATCAAAAACAATAATGATAATGATATTGTTACTTAATATATGAATAGAAAACATCCTGGAACACCCAAACACACTAATGTATATTTATATATCATTTACATGTATAACAAAGACTGCCTTGTGGTCTATACTTTTTGGAAATCAAAGAGTTCTAGTTAGACCTGTCCTCAATATAGATCTTTTTTTCTTCTTCTTTTCTTCTTCCTTTTATTTTTTTGATTGATGAAAAATATCAACATCACCCATTTACTGATCATGAATTTAGATCTGTTTTTCTAAAAGTTTTTAAATTATATTGGATATATGATTTCATGCAGTCTTAACAAAGTTGGAACATCTTGTAAGATGTGGGGGTCACAAGTTGGCTCAAAAGAACTTATGACCATCTCACCATATTCCAAAATTGTGTCTTAAGTCCATGATAAAGTATAAAAGTAAACAAGTCAAAGTCAGAGCTTGGTGTCTTGCCCAGTCAACTTCCACTAGGTTAAAAGTTGTCCTGGGATTCATCAGTTTATTGCTTTTATGGAACATCACATTGGCCACTGGTCAGTACCTTTCACGCTGTACATCATTACCTTTGCCCCTAGTGCTTAACCAGTCAAAAGAGCTGTGTCCTTCTGCCCATCCTGGCCAGCTCTTCCCGGAAGTGGACTTCCCCCTTCTAATTAATTCCTCTTGTAGTTCGGCTGTGCATTCCAGGGGTAATGATCCCAGAATTCTCCCTTTTTCATCATGCCCCAATCACAATACCTGTTCCACCCCTTGGAGTGCAATAGCAAAGCTTGCCAGACGACCATTGTTCTATGTATATTTAAATTAAAGTGAATTTTACTGAATTCTACAAATTCCACATTTCATGAATATTTCATACATACACAAATATATCAACTCATATCCAGTGTAATATAACCTTTCCAAACATTATATAATTCATATTTATCATAGTGTTAACTCATGAATTCAATTGTAAACTTAACCTTAATTATTTCAAACCAGAGGTCAAAAAGCCTAGTGCTTCTTACAATATGTTCAATTTTATATGACCTGCTGCCAGCAGCAGATTTTATGATAAAATTATAAGGCTTTTAGAAACACCATACTATATATCTTAAAACTATATTAAAAAATCTAGAAGATTATTATTTGTTTAATATATAAAGATCGATTTTTGAAAAATTCATAACAATATGAAGGCATCTGACCACCACAATGATATTTTAACCAAATGACCAACATATGTGTGTGATATTGGGAGAAAAATATGAAAGTGATGGTGAACTCTCTTGTTGGTCAAAATTACATTATAATAAAGGGCTTCTTTCACAATCATATATTATTTGTTTTTTTTAAAACTACTCTGGCTTCCATCTTTTTGCAAATAAGGTGGTTTTGGCCATTTATATGTGCAGATGGACCATAAGAAGCAAGAAAATAAATATGAGCTCTTATTCTTGCATAGATTTCGCACAGCCCAGCAAAATATAAATATATATATCGTTTTGCAACATTTCCAATTTTCACCCTTTTTCAGAGCCTTACAGCTTGAAAAAGATCACCAATAACCCTGATGTAACATCATACATGGATTCAATACAACTTCTTTACCTTAGGTACAAAATTTCAAGCCTACATTATGAAAAATAAGAGAGATATAGATGTCTGAACTTGGAAATTCATGCCGTTTGGCTTTTCCCCAAAAAAAATGTATACAATTTTAAATTACTGTATCTTCTAAACCATTGACACTGGAGACTTGAAATTTTGGATTTTTCCATTAATTATATAGTCCTACAACTGGTATTTTTTTGCAGAATTTTTTAAGACGGTGTCCTGGGAAGTTTGTCTGAATTTTGGTGAATTCATATGGATTGACCCATTTGCAGTTATTACAGTATATCAATAAGTACCCTGTCTCCTATGCAGACATTCTCCTGTGAATGGGTGGTGCTTAGCAAAGGGCAATCGATTTCAGACCTCGCAATGATCCTGATGGGGGGATGCATATCAGTTAATATTAAATGATGCAACTTCATATTTCACGTTATCCAGAGGCGCAGTAATTGACCTATTTTTAGCGCTGAACGAAATCATATGCTATTATATTATAGTCTGAATAGTATCCTAATTAAAAGCACACTTGGTGTATCCGGAATAAAATCAGTAAACTCTAATCTGCCGCTAATTGTTGTTCAGTCATATCACAGTTATTTTGGGATATTTAAAACTTCCTCAATAGTTATGCTATTCAGATGCAACAATGGATGACACTGGGCAACAAGCTGCAAAAATGCTGTGGATGATAATCTTGACTGTAACCTATTTTCAAGGTATGGGTTTCTTTTATGATGCATAGTAGATGACATATACTGGAAAGCTCTCTGACTATGTAGTTAGTCAAAAACAACTAACTTGTCAGATTTCATGACTTCTTCAGATACCTTTTGGCAAGCTTTAGATATTTTGTCTATGAACTGACACACAAGTCTTCAGGAGGGTCCCTCTAAGATTAATAAGAAGTCACTGTCAAGGGCTCCCCTTGATGACATTTTACATGAATATTGCAAATTTAAGTTAAGAAAAACCTTTAATGATGACTGAAAGATGTTGTATTGTCATTTATTAAAGATGAATTGTTGTGGTAAAAAGTAGGTCATTGTTTGTCGAATTATTGACCCTTTATCATATAACATAGTCTTTAGCAAATTGTCAAATTGTAGGATATTCTAGGACTTTGTAGGACATCATAGGTTCACTGTAGGTGCATTGTAGCAGTTTGTAGCAGTTTGTAGCAGTTCTTAGCAGTTCGTAGCAGTTCAAAGAAGTTTGTAGAAGTTTGTAGAAGTTTGTAGGACTTGGTACGCACTTTGTAAGCACTTTGTATGCACTTCATATGCACACTCTGTATGGGCACTTTGTATGTGCAATTTGTAGGAGTTAGTACAGCCGTGGCCATAACACTTACTACAGATTGCACTTTTTTGATCTCGCATCACAGCTTTTATGTTGGTCAGCTTGACACTCCCTTTTGTCCCTCTGTCTCTCTGTCAGCATCGCTTATGAACATTTTAACTTCAGGTTTATTGATGCAAAGCTCATGGAACTACAAGTAACATATCTTAGAGGACCTTGAATGAGTTCAAAAATGGTTCAACTAAGACTGTTCTTAGGTCACAAAGGTAAAACTCATCCAGAACGTTGTAGTTCCTCACTCAACACCTGCCAGCGAAACATGTGGAAATTTAGGCTCTTCCCTCAGACCAACCATCCGTACCTTTTTAATATATCAAATAACAACAATCTAAAAAAAAAGAAAAAGAGAACAACTGCAAATATGGTATGTAAATGTAAATATACGGAACAAACTTTGATTACGACATTGTTATTAAGTTTCTTAGATAATAAACACCCAACACCTAATACAAAATGATCCTGGTTCTTTACATATATTTTTATATCTGGCGTCTAGACCTATCACACGATAGCAAAGCCATTTACTACGAGCACTGACTTTAATTTTGCGAAATATCTAGGTCAACTTTTAGGCCCCCGGCAGGGAATTCTAGTCATGTCTTAACTTTGATTGGTCGATCAATTTTGAAAACCCAAAATTATAACAACCCAAAGAACCTCCTTGGGTCTCTTACCTTATTTAATTCGCACATGTTGTCAGGTTCTTATTTAGAGAAACATGACCAAGGCATTATTGGCCTATGGTCCTCGATTCAAAGTTGCTCAAAATCATTCAAGGAGTAAAATAACGCAAACATTAGGATATTATATGCTAACTGAAAAGCAATCTAGAGCATCAAACATGGAACTAATTTTTTCGGTCAGCAATACGTTGCACATACGTAGTGATATCGTGAATGTAGGTCGCTCCAGTTTCAAGGCAGTCTAATGTAGTCCATTACCCTGGAAATTGCCACATAAAACTGCAAATGTTGCAGTTTTGAGACATAGTACATACAGATTTTTTCCGAAAGGAATTCTATGACGTTCTGCAACATTGCTGCAACATTGCTGCAACTGCTGACAATTAATGCTGCTGACAATGGATGCCACATATCAGTAGCTTTTTTTTGTACCAGATCTAAATATATATGCTGAAGATATACTTCTGTGATCAGGTTTACAAATATATTGGAAGATTGGTAAAGTTTCATCATCGTTTTCTGTGCATGCCCATATAAGGTAGTTCTGTAGTTTTGTTGCTATGTGACCAGCTTCAGCCGATTTTAGCCAAAATTTTGTCTGCAAAATGCATAAATTAGCATTTTAGACATAATTGAATCGATAACCTTGGTATTTTACTGCAATGAAACAAAAGCAACCAAAAACTCATTATTCAGCACAATCTGCTATCTACTATCACGATAATCTCTTTACAAGGTGTCTTTTTTTAAAGAGAGCTTTTCTTGTTAAAGATATCCCTGCAATGTTGAGACAGTATTGATAATAGTTACACAAACAGTTACACATCACAGTATGTTGCTGTGATCTTGATACAATATCATCACTTAATGACAGCAGGTCTTTAACACTTATTGCAGTGGTGCCATTGCTGCACATTTGCTGCAACGCATTTCACAAAGTTGCAGTAATTGAAAACATGTCATTGATATATCTGTCTGCAGTGTTGAAGCAAGATTTTCATTTCTATGATAAATTATTTATATTATTTATTGGTGAAAGGTGGTAAAACCAATGATACTATAGGCACCATCTAAAGCAAGAGTCTGAAAACTTTTGGCCATGGCTGTATGTAACCATCAGACATTTTTGTATCAGAATCTCAATCCATAACATATCCTATAATTAGCAGAGCTCATAGAGAAATAGATACTTACTAAGATTGGTTTTACAAATAATCTTTTGAACCTTGTGAAGATTGCCAGTGACATCACTGATGTTTGTGTACATTTAAGAGGTGGCTAGATCACTGATCTTCACCACATCCTTGAAAATGGCTTAAATAACTTAACTATGACACATTTGTCTTCCCTGAATAAAATGAAGCAACTTTGAATTGAGGACCATATGTCAAAAGTGCCTGGTTTTATGGTACCAAGGTATTTATTAAATCTTAACAGTTGCCCCCTCATACATCAATGGACTCATCCTTGTTAGTCGGATTTCGTGAAAATTGGCATGTTTCATTTTGGTCTTTGGTGTGAAAGATTGTGAAGGTTTTCAACAAATATCTGTTGGAGGCCCATCATGTAAACACTTGAATTGCACTTTACAACTGACACTTCAAGGGTGAGTGCTAAGAGCTCTGTTTTTAACATTCAAGTGATGGCAATGCTGTTTAGTCTGTATTATATAACATTACATAGTCTATTTCTGGTCAGTTGGGAAGACATGCGGGTACTTACAATATTTCATTCCGATGAAAACTAATGTGATTTGAATGGTAACTATGGTGCTTTGGCTGTTAAGAAAAATATATCATGAATTTGTGCTTGTGATTCTGCTGTTGTATGTCAGTGTGACATTAGTCACTCCATTGCATGCATCTGGCTATGATTGGCCAGTTGATTGACACACCCACACTCTGACCTATCAAAAGAATGAACCTGGCCACACACACTCACTTTTCTCACTCTTTCTAAGGTGAAACAGTGTAAATACACAAATAGGATTTTTCAATTGCTCTTTATGTTTCTGATAGCTGATTGCATTTGAAACTGTACACTGTAATTTAATTTTAAGTAATTACAAATAGGCCAATGTTAACATGAAATTATTTCTTGAACTGTTTTAAACAGCAGATATGCACTTCAAAAATGCTACCCTTGCTGAACCTGACAATTATATATGTTAATGTGAAAAAATGAAACATAATTATATATTTATTTAAATTTGGTCTGAATTATTCTATTAGATTTGTAAAACATGTCACATTTTTCTGAAATTTATTTATTAGCTACAAATTACAGAATACTAAAATTATTTAGTTATATTAAAAAAAGAACTATACACAAATTCTATACAACTTAATAGCAGGAAAAGTTTGAAATATATATATGTGTATATATATATATTTTTTTTCATAATATGTGTAACAAGCAAAGGTCACATTTTATAATTACTACTATAGATGGTGCAAGTGGTCGACTTGCAGACAGTTGTGGGTAGCTAGGCAAGAGTAGCCAGGATATATGGAAAAGTACATTTTATATCATGTTTGGCAATAAAGACAAAGACATAAATTTAACTATACTAATTGATTGTACGATTTGACATGATACCTTATCAGTATATGTAATCTGTAACTAATACCCTCTAGTCTGTACAAAATAGTTCAATTCATTTTTATAATTTTTTTGCATGTCTAGACAACATTAACCAATTCTGATACAGGTCTCTTTTTTAAAGAGAGCTTTTCTTGTTATAGGCAGGCATATCATTTTGACTGTGAAATGAATTAATTTCCTGTCCTCATATGAATATTGAAATGATGACCTAATATGCTTTATAAATTAAGACTGCAACAATAAAGTTATCACTTAGGATGCAACTAATATTTGATGTAAGTACATTTGTATTACTGAATAAAGTCTCTCTGAGTACTGAATGAAATTCTCATTTAGAAAGCAACTGAACTGGTGTCGTCAGTCCATTATATAAAAAGTCTCTGCGAGTTCTGTATGTAAAAGTATATAAACTGAATAAACTTTGAAAATGATATTGTTCATAATTTTTTAGAAAACATACTGGGAACACCCATTCACACATTACAATATGATCCTGGTTCTTTACATACATTTTTTTCATATCCGCAAACTACACAGTGTGTATTGTTGTCTATAGTTTTTGGAAATCATATTTTCCCACTATGTAATATATATGTAGGGCCTATTGTAGGCTAATCAATTGGGCATATCTTCCTCTTTTGTGTGTTATAAAATATATTTATGTCTCTCACGAATGATGATCGGTTTTACAGAATTTTTATTTTGTACAATTAATGAAGGTTTGATCATATGTACTTACACGCAGTATTAAAGAAATCTTAAAGTTTGTGTTCTATTTTTGCATGCGTTGTTAGTGAAAATATTAGGGAAGCATCAATAATAAAGTGATATCAATCTTCTGAGAGACTAACTCAAAAAAAATGCACATTCTACACAACAGCCTGGAATTCTCTATATATTAAAGGGGAACTAACACCTTCAGCACATCACCTCTCAGAAGTTAGCTTGGGTCCATTGAAAAACATCCAAGCTATTCATAACTTGTATAAATGCACTGGTAATGTAATATCCTGGATTTATTAGCTTTATGTTGTGAACTACGGAGGCCGCCATTTTCGACTTTCCCTGTGTTTTGCTCTGCTGGAAATACGTCACTGTTGTACTTTATGTCCCAGCCAATGAAAGCCAAGCACTCTAGAGGCTTGGCATTGCAACGGATGAAATTGCACTTGAGCTTTTGTTAAAGGCATGTCATTGATGTCACACAAGTGTCAGTTAATTGCCATTGAATAATTTGAGACAATGCAATGATCAGACAGTTATTTAGGGTATCAATCAGCTATATAATACAACTACTAAACATTCCGACAACTGAGTACTAATTAACTGAATATTTAGTAATGTTAAGCAGCTGGTTTATGTACTTTGTATCAGATAAATAAATCTATGTGTCCACTGATTAATAGTGAAGGTATAAAGGTTTGAAGCTTTACAAAATGGTATATTGGAAACAGTTCTGTGCTGTACAAAATATATTTTTGATACTTTATTTTCTTTTACACTGGTACGAGCTTTAAATGTATCTTGCAATTCTACTGACATACAACAGCTGATACAATTAAATGTAAAAGAGCAATTTGATAATTGTGTTAATTTTGGTGAAGATTACTTTAGGGGAGGAGGCAATGCCCTTAAAAACCACCTTATAAGCAAATGCTAACAGTATACATGTACACTAACTAGATACTACGATTATACGACATACTATGAATGATGCTATAATATAAGGTGCCACGGACATTTTTGATAATGTTTTCACAGGCCATGTAATGCGCCAGATGCCCCAATCAATTACTTTATTTTCACATGTGATTGGTTAAATAAAGTTTTTCTGATTTCTAATGCTCACTAGCCCTTATTTCAATCAGGATAGGACTATTTGTACCATAATACTCTATAAAATAATAGCTACCTGTTATGAGTTTTCTTTGCATCTGTGTCAATGACACAATGTAGATGGATACATTTTTTACTCAATGCCGGTTGAAGTGCAATATTTTGCGAGGTGATTTAGTTATACTTTTGTTTGAAGTATTTTCACTGTGAGTTATTGTTGCAAATTGGATGGTATAAATTGCTCATGATTACAGGTGTGAATGAGAATCTGAGCCTGTAAGATAATAATAACTACACATGGATTCATGGTTTCCTGACGTTTGGACTTTTTGTTTAATTGCACACTGCCCCTGAAGCTTATGTAACATTTTATATACAAAGTAAAACAGTATTCCAATTCTGTTCTCAGCAAATATGTTCAGAAATAGGCCCATAGTTATACCAGATATAAGCTTAATCTTTAAGTGATAACATCTTGCATATTATGCCTAAAATGCTTATCTTTTTCTAAATAACTTTTTATTTAAACTCCCATGCTTGGGCAACATCTTACATAATGAAATGTAAAACATGGACATTAATTATATATAAAATGGCATCAGATAATTTAAGCAGGGTTATTTTCCAATGCAGGTGCAAATAGGTATTAATGGATCTACATTGATGTGAATATTACAAATTGCAATCAACGTGCAATCATGCTGGGTTGCAATTAAGTACAATTAACATCTTTTATGTTGTGCTATTTGTTCTTGTCATTAAATGTTCAATGAAGAGTGAAACAAATTGCAACCTTTGCAGGATTGCATTCAGTACTTAGGATATAAGTTACGTCACCAGATTGCGTGCCGTGTGCAATAATGGCGGCCCCCAGCGTTGTGGCGGGTGGCAAAAATTGTACATTAAATTGTCTTAAAACCATACCAAACCAGACTTTAAGACATTTCCTTTCACAGCAATATACTCTTTTACATGTAATTAAACTTTTAAACTCAACATACAAATGTCTTTTCCCTTTAAACAATAACTAGAATAACAGTGAACACCATTATGAAACATCTACTTGGTGCATTTAAAGATATGGATGGATTTTATAATAAAACCTGATTAATAAATATTATATTATCGCTCATTTCTTTATAAATTTGTCTTTATATATTCAAATTACTCTTGGAGCAGTAGCCAAAGTATACAGGTGTAATACAGCAGTTGATTTGTACTATACAGGTCACTAAAGAATAAAAGAAAAATTAAAAAAGATGATTTTTTAAAGAAGGCCTCAAGCCATGTTGGGGAAACATTAGTAAAATTAGAAATGTTTACTTTAAAAAAAAATCCTAGACCTATAATTCTATGCTAGTGGATATGTTTTGGTAGCAAAATGTGTGAAATTACCAAAACGTTTCCACTAGCATAGATCAATAGGTCTAAGGTTGTATTTAAGGTAAAAATTTCTAATTTTACCCCAAAATGGCTTGAGGCCCTCTTTAAATAATCATCTTTTAAAAAAAAAAAGTATTCATCAGTTATTCTTGCATTAATGACATGGAACATAAATAGATGGAAGGTCAATTGTGAAAAGCAGACTCAGGCTGTAGTTGGTGAAAATGCTGATACAATTATGTACCTTTATAGAAATATGCCAAATTCAACTTGTTCAAGGCTAGCCAGTCGAATATATCAGATCATAGCAGAGTGGCCTTCTATGAAAAAGCAGATGGAGTCCAGAACTGAAAGGGTGACTTGTCATGCAGAGCTACAATTAATGGCACAACGGGAGCATTGGAAATCCCTCAAACAAGAGTGTCTGATGATCATGTCTACAACTGCTACTTTCAGAGCACTGCAACAGGAACCATACTGAATGAAATAGAGCTTGTTATTACTAGTACGTCATCATGAAATAATCTATGTATTTTTTAACAAAGAAAATAGGAAAAAGTACAGTATAGCGGACCCAAATTTATGACCTTATGTAGCGAGCCTTTCTGTCATGCCTATCCCTGAATTGAATGAATGACGTCACAAAAAATGACCGCTCTCTTCATTTTCAAGACAAGACATCGTTTAGTTTTTTCTTTAATGGGGACTACTGCCCCCAAACCCCGCAGTGGTACGCAAGTATTAATCCTCTTCTGCGATAGAACAAGTTTTGGCAAAAAATAGTGATATTTTTTAATATTTGATGGACGCCAAATATGGGCATACATTTGGGTCCGCTATACTGCACTATACCCAGAAAATATTCTCTCTATGTCTGGTGGAGATATTACCTGATTTAGCCATAGATTTCTAAGTGTTTGAACAAAGAATTTTCTTATCTTCATGTGTGGTGGAGAAATTGTGTTTTCTCTCTTGCTTTCTCTTTTTCACAAATTCACAATGTGGTGAAGTTGAAACTGGATGTTTTTTTTGTGTGTTCATAAACAAATTTTACTTTGACATATCTTTGCTATAATAAATGTGTCCTATGCTATTCATATATCTTCTTTGTTCAACTTTCTGCACAAATAAATACTGTACTGTGTACACTTGTATTGTTTTATTTATCTTTAAAAGCATTTACTTGATTATAAATCCCTCATAACTTATTGGCATGCTCTTATGTAGTTCCTTAAGTTTATTTTAAACTATTAACATTGAGGAGTGTTCCAGCTTTTGACCCATCATCTGATTATAGAGAGGGTTGGGTGAATATTGATAAAATGCCCTTTTGTATTTTGGTAAATATTTGGAAGATTGGTGTCCCTCTGATCATTCAGTAGTGGGACCTACCTGATTTTGTATTATTAAGTGGTGGTAAGACACTGTTAATTGAATGGATGATAACCAAAGGTCAATATGTCCTCCTTTGTGTGCTTTTTAACTAGATTTTGATAATTTGATATACATGTATATAATATTTTGTGCATCTTGATTTTGTTTTCTAGAGGAATTTATGACCTCTGCGACTGTGACAGTTGAGGAAGGAAGAGCAGCCATTTTGACCTGTCCTGGTTTTGTACCCAATCCAGAACAAGAGAGATATGCCATATTCAACTGGTTCAAGGCAAGCCAGTCAAATAAGTCAGATTCAAACAGAGTGGCCCTTTACGACAGAGAGGATGGAGTCCAGAACTCTCAGTTAGACTTGTCAGGCAGAGCTACAATTGATGACACAACAGGAGCATTGGAAATCCCTCAAACAAGAGTGTCTGATGACCATGTCTACACCTGCCAGTTTCAGAGCACTGCATCAGGAAACATACTAAATGACACACAGCTGGTTATTACAGGTAAGTCATAAAATAAATTCATATCTTTGTCTAGCAGATAAATTGCTTGATTAAGCCTTAAATTTGTTATAGCATTTTCTCTTGCTTTCTCTCTTTCAAACATATTCCTGCCTCACTTGCTATTGGATGCTTTTTATATTGCTTAACAAATTATATATTATTTTTTTTGCTGCACCTATTAATGACTATTTAAGGACTGCTGATTGAACTTATAGATTGCTATTTAAATCATATATAGTTTATTTTGCTTCATTATAGAAATGTGCAAAATTTGTTTTACAAATTGATAATCTACATTTAAATCATTCTTCTCATATTATTTTAATGTAATTTACCACCGTTTACTTTATCTTCAAGTGTCTCATAACTATATACGGTGGCATGTTCTTATGCAGTTCCTTAATTACATACTTAATTACTTACTTCCTAACTATATAAATTTTGCAAGGACGTTTTCGAATGAAACACCCAGAATTTGTTGAAGGTGCTTGTTATTGAAATACAATGTAGCAGCAGGCAATAGGAAAGATTTATGCTAAACCAGCATTGACTGTCAACATAACAATTTTCTTAAAATTCATCAAATAGTTGAAAATCACCTTATTCAATCAAGGCACAACTTTGCGTAAGCTAATGATTCTATCAGGCATTAATAACAAAAAAGTAATCATTGATTGAGAGAAAATCCAGACCAGAACATAGGGAACACAATATATTTGGTATCATCATTCATTGTTCAGTATTGTGACGTCATCACTTGGTTTGCTTACATAGTGAGTATATTGAATAAGCATGTCTGTATTTGTTTGCAGTGACTCCATCTGAAAGTGATCTTAAAGTGACTGCAACTCCACCTGGATTAGTCACCAATGGAACATCAGTCATCTTCAAATGCAGTTCATCAAGAGTAAGACCTCCTCCAAAGAAAATGTTCTGGAAATTTGTTGGTGATGCAAATCAACTCCCACGACTGTACAAAAATGAAACAAACAGTGACACTTTGACTTCTTCAGTGTCTGTGGAGCATACAATGATTGTTAATCCCAGTGATAATGGAAGAAAGCTCAAATGTTATTACATCACTGTGACAGAAAATAGAAACATCAGCTCAGAAGAACTCTGTCGAAGTTTTGCGTAAGTGATTACTTTTGAGTTTATTTCTTAGCTCCTTTTCAAAATAGCATTTTAATCACATTGTTTTTGTCTATTTAATACATAAAATGTAACCTGTTTCAATTATTTATAATATATTGAAATTGAAATTGATTGATATACTTGTGACAGGTTACTTGACAAAATCACATGCATACATAAGCATTACAAAGCACTCACAATATATATATATATATATATTAGCAAACTAAGCATTCAAATCTGTCACAGGTGTGTATATAAAAGCCAAGTGCTTGAAAAGCCATACACACCCACATTATTCATTCATTAAATTTTAATCATAGCTATAATAATGAATCAGTTGTTGTTAAGAAATGTCATGCCACTCAAAAGAAAATGAAGAACAAGTATAAGAATTATAAAACAATTATTGCTGATGAGAGTGAAACCAGGCCCTTTTCATGGAGCAGCCATTTTTACCTCATTGACCTCTCTTTGTACTCAGATATAATTATTCTGATGTCATCAGTAAACAATGGCCATGGTGAGGTCACTGAGTGCAAAAACAATGGTTAAGTAATGACATCATAATATACTATGTAGTTTAAACAAGGTCAATGTCCTAACAGCTGCTCAGTGACAAGGGTGTAAATAGACTGTACATAGTTGTGTTTGTGCAACTTGTGAAAAAAAAGGTAACAGTCTCATACAAATTTACATTTTTGGCTTCCAGACCTTTCAGAAAACCACTCTCTTTCTGTTGTCGTTTATCAGCAATTTATTTTGCCTGTTGGTTCCGTTCTAGGGCACTTTTGAGGTGATCATTGTCTTAACAATGGGTCTTTCATAGTTCAGAGACCTGCTATAATTTGTTTTCTTTTATGCAGACAAGCCATTAGGCCAATAATTGGGAACATGGTATTGGCTAATTCTACAATCACATTAATATGTGACACTGGTTAATGGAATCACTTGGAACAAGTGGCAGTTTGCGAACGGCACTGAACTTGGAAACACAAGGGAAAGCACCTGGGAATGTAAAGTCAAAGAAGGTGACAATATTCTCATGTTTGAGTGCATTGTTGGAAATACTGCTGGACAAAGTACACTTTCTGCACCTATTGCTGAACAAACAAGGGGTATGTATGTCTCCTAATTATATAAACTATCAGTTACAAGCCTCAGTGAATGACGGTCTAATGGAAATGTGATATCATTTCAGAACAGTCGGGATACTCACCTGTTACAATCATTGTCTGCACCCTACTTGCATGTAGTTTGGTTGGACACCTTGGAATGGCTGTGTGTCTCTTCTACAGATGGAAACGCAACAATGGTTTGTTGATAATGTGCTCAGATGGAATGGTGTGACAAAATAGTTTTGATGGATATACCGCAAGAGATGTTTTTACATGCAGTTTCACGAAACGATGGCAAACTAGGTTAATGTCATTCCGGTTAGCGTGAGTGCAAGGCCAACAATGAGCCACTGGTGGTGACACTTACGCAACATTGATGCAATGTGGCATGTACTGGACTTATTAGTTGACATGAACATATGAATATATAGTCATTGCTGTATCCAATGGTGCTGAAAGCAAAGAAACTAATATCACCATCTCATTTTAGAATATCAAATATCAATGACAAATAACAGTCAGTTATATTGCTTGGTAGAAAATGAGGCACAGAAGAACCTCATGAACTTCATTTTCAAAATTCAAAGTTTATTATGTATTGGTAATTTGGTGGTCGTGATGATAATGGCACTACATCTTTGACACAGCATCAAGTGCAACAAAATGCTTTTAGATAATTTTCCAGACAGACAAATTTGCTTACCAAGCAACAATATCATGTAAGGCTTGTTGACAAATGTAAGTGTTCTAGGCAAGGTAAGCATGATTGTTATTTGACCAATAAACTAACTAATTTGGCCGTAAGTGCTATTGGTTGAAACAGTTATGATGGAGATACCGCCAGAGATTATTTATACTCGGTTCCATGGAAGGAAGACAAACTAGGTCAATGTCATCCGCTTAGTGCCAATGCAAGACGAACATTAAGCCACTGATACTGGCATGTTATCTGCGCTTGGCATATCAGTTGACATGAATGTTTCAATAGATTGAGTCTGTGCTGGGGCAAAGACCTGACCTCATACATTTGGTTAATCCCTGATCCCATGTATCATCCGCTTGATCAACGTCGATCACATTGGGTCGATGTTGGGCCAATGTTACCTAACTGGGAACATGATCTTCTATGTGTACCATTTATTGAATTCAAGTCACTCTTCCCAAAGCCTCAATGGCATACCGCTTTAGGAAAGAGTACAGTTACAAATATATTAATAGCATAATGATACTAAAAGAAGCAGAAAGGTAATAAGGAAGAAAATGCAAATGTAGTAAAGGTAAATTGGTGTAAATGTAGGAAATTATGACAAGTAATGTTGATGTTTATTAATTATTTTTTGATATACAATTGAAAACCATGGACGCAATGTGCTTTAATTTTTTTCTTTGAAAATAATTGGCATATAATTTAATGTTTCTAGGGTAAAGCAGTGTCTGGCACATTCATATCTCACAGTGGGTAGTTTTAATTGTTGGTATGTCGAGTAACATATTTGTGGGCAGCATTAATCATTACAAAATTCTTTTTTTTGCAGCTCCATCTCAGACCAATCAGACCCAGAGACCTAAAGAAAAGCAAACTGTCCAATGGAAGGTAAAAGGTTGGTATCATTTCAGACAATTGGACTGTTCTTAGAACACTAATAGTCATAATTAAATAAGCCTTACCTGCAAGATCTTTGGTAGCAGGCTTCTACAAATACTACAACATTAAATTTGACTTATATTGAATGTTTTAAATAATATTCCCAAACATGATTGCAAATAGTGCTCTTATTTGACCTTGCATCTTACTTTTTGGACTTAGCCTGCATTTCTGTCAGTTTGACCCTATCTTTTGTCTCTCGATCTGTAGACAGGAGTTCAAAGATTGGTCAGTTTGGCTTTTTTAGGTAATAGCCTTTAGTCTTGGTGGTTTTCCTCTTTTTCCTCACTGATCATAGGTGAATTAAGTAGAGTCAAATTCACCCATATCTGGCCCAAGATCCCCTGCTGCTGTCTTAAATACCCTGTACCTTTGATGTACACACTGCGCTTCAATGAGCACACCCCTCATCAGTGATGCCCTTGCATCTGCAGCAAATAACTCCCTCAATTCCAAAGTCAAAGCCGCATGATCCAAGGATTCTAAAAGTGTTTTTACTGAGTTTTTAGGCCTAATATTAAGGGAGTTATATGGTACAAAAAATGTATCAATTTGGAAGTAATATTTTGTAAAATATCTTATAGTAATCTCACATAACTCAGGAAGCTGTAGATGAGGCTATATCCATCTTAAAGCTGAAAACCTTTTCTTCATGATGATTGTTATGTCATATGTGTTGAAATTTGTCAAACTGAGATACAAACTTATAAAGATGCCTAATTTTATTGGGATGTTCCCAGATGTGTCATGTACTATATTAGATAAAAACTTGCTTTTTTCTGTTCTAAATGACCAATGCAGACTGCAACGATGTCCTACTCCCTATTCATGTCACAGAGTCACTTCTGATACTGTTTTTTTTCTTTTTTATTTCTGCGAACTTTGCTTTTGATTACATATTTGACATATAAATGTGAATATGGTTTCATAGTGTATATTGTTATGATTTGTTTGTTTTTCTCCAAATATTGAGATATAAAATTATGAAAGTATGAACGATTTTCATGTCAGTAAGGGCATCATATTACAGCATCATTAATTGGTCATTCCGAAGGCAGTGAAGTATCAAAGCATCCAATCCTTCTCTTGTAAAAGTATTACACAAGTGTAATCAAAGGACAGTAAATATACTGGTCCAGACAGAAAATAATTCAAGAACAAGTGCAACAACATAAGAATCAAAAAATGTCTAAAAACTTTTTGCCACAGCTGTAACTAGATACAGTGGTTGATTATTGATAAGTAATGTTATTCATTCATTGCGTAAGATGATGGAAACCAGCCTAATACTGTGGAATCAGCCCCATATGATGAAGTCCGCATTTTGCCACCGGTGATGCATTATCTTAAAGGTATGTAATAACACCAGCTGCCACGGAAAGATGTAAGATAAGATAGATAAGATAGATCAGATAGACAAGATAGATAAAATAGATCAAATAGATCAGATAGATCAGATAAGATAAGATGGATAAGATAAGATAGATCCGATAGATAAGATAGATAAGATAAACAAGATAGATAAGATAGGTAAGATAAACAAGATAGATATGACAGATAAGATAGATAAGAGAGATAAGATAAGATAACATTCGATTAGATAAGATCAGACAGATAAGATAGATAAGATAGATAAGAGAGATAAGAGAGATAAGACAGATAAGATAGATAAGATACGACAAGATACGATTAGATACGATCAGATGTGGTAAGATAATCTTTATTGTCATTTTGTAAATGAAATGCTTTGAGGAGAGGGCCATTAAAGTACAATAACAACGTACACACATACACATTAATACAAAAAAACAACAACATATATTTATGATACAGCATGAATTATATAATACAATTGCAAAGAGATAATACTGAGATACTCAATCACAATAGCACCAGATGTGACCATTTATAAACATGATTAAACAATCTAATACTGTTCGGCACAAATTAAACTTTTAATTTTGTTCCGCTTAATAGATCTATAGACAGAATAGATCTATAGACAGATAGATCTGTAGAAAGATAGACAGCTAGATAGATAGCTAGATAGACAGACAGATAAACAGATAGACAGACAGACAGATATACAGATAGACAGATAGATAGAACGATAAATAGATAGATAGATAGATAGATAGATAACCAGATAGACAAATAGACAGATAGATAGATGGATAGATAGATAGATAATACTGTTCGGCACAAATTAAACTTTGAATTTTGTTCCGCTTAATAGATCTATAGACAGAATAGATCTATAGACAGCTAGATCTGTAGAAAGATAGACAGCTAGATAGATAGCTAGATAGACAGACAGATAAACAGATAGACAGACAGACAGATATACAGATAGACAGATAGATAGAACGATAAATAGATAGATAGATAGATAGATAGATAACCAGATAGACAAATAGACAAATAGATAGATGGATAGATAGATAGATAAATAGACTGATAGTCAGACAGATAGATATATAGATAGGTAGACAGATAGATAGATAGGTACATAGAGATAGATATACAGACAGATAGACAGAAAGATGGATGGATAAATGGATAGATAGATAGATAAATAGGCAGATAGACAGACAGTTAGATAGATAGACAGATGGATAGACAGCTAAATAGCTAGCTAGATAGATAGACAGATCCATAGAACGATCCATAGAACGATAGATAGATAAATAGACAGATAGACAGACAGATAGATAGATAGATACATAGAGAGACAGATAATAGATAGACTGAAAGATAGATAGACAGAGAGATGAATAAACAAAAAGATAGATAGATTGATTGTTTAATGGATAAATGGATAGATAGATATATAGACAGATAGACAGACAAACAGATAGACAGATAGACAGATAGATAGATATATAGATAACCAGATAGATGGATAGACAGATAGACAGACAGACAGATAGACATATATATAGATAACTAGATAGGCAGATAGGTAGACAGATAGATAGAAAGATCGATAGATAAATAACCAGATAGACAGATAGATAGATGGATAGATGGATAGATAGATGGATGGATAGATAAATAGACTGATAGTCAGACAGATTGATATATAGATAGGTAGACATATAGATGGATAGAGAGGTACATAGAGAGAGATATACAGACAGATAGACAGATATATATATGGATATATAGATAGACAGACAGATAGACAGACATATAGATAGATGGACAGATAGATAGAAGGATGGATGGATAGATGGACAGATGGATGGATAGATGGATAGATAGATAGATAGGTATATAGGTTGGTAGACGGATAGATAACTAGATAGATATATAGATATATAGATAGACAGATAGATAGGCATACAGACATATGCATAGATAGATAGATAGATAGATAGATAGATAGATGTATCTAATGTTATTGAAACAGACAAGCCAAGAACAACTTCCTAACAATAGTACATTCTGAAACACATTTGCTTAGTCAGGTACGTGCTGGAATGTCACAGGGTTTTTTTTAGATGCCACACTTACGATGAGATTAGAGTGCCTAGCATATTAGAGGTTACACTGTATCAACAGCTAGGACTCTACACAATGCACACTGTTTAGCTATATCTAGATCTCCCTAGCTCCCTAGAACTCTTACCACTTAGCACTGCATGCACTTAACTCTTCCTATAATTAGCACTCTGCACCTAGTGCCCCATAAAAACTATAGTGCTCTCAACCTAGCATTCCATGCTGTCCACTTTTGAATAGACACCCCTATCACACAACAAAAGTAGGCTAGCTAAGTAAAGCGCCAGAACTATGTCAACATCTCTGAGAAAAGAAAAGAAGCTAAGATTAATAGTGCTGATAAATTAACATTCAAATAATTATATTGTTCCAAATTATGCTTGTCATACATTACACCAGCTGCAACAGGTAGAAGTAATGATAAGATATGGCTTAACTAAGTCTAGACCCTAAGAGCCACTTTTCAAAAAGTCGTACTGTAATTGCAGGTGAAGATGACGGCTATGTGGGTCCTTCACCTAGGAATTATGTCAACATCTCTGAGAAAGATGCTAAGCTTTATGAGAACAACCCTGCTGCCATGCCACCTCCTGTTTATGAAGAGCCTGATCGTAAGAACCAAAGTTTTTGTATTTTATCCACATATCAGATTTAACATTTCATTGTCTCAACGAAACCTGCCATTTGTAAAAGCTGCTACTAAACACAAATGTAATGATGATGATGAATCCATATTTTGATATTTATCTTGCTAAGAAATTTCTCAAATGGATGAATAAAACACCAATTACACTTTATGGGTGCTCCAAATTACTTTGAATGAAACTTAACTCCTTAAGAATGATTATTTCTATGTTCACATTAATTTCTACTTTTTTCTTCTTAAATATTTCAGTTAAGGAGATGCCCACTTACATGGAGCTCCACTGAATGCTGCGAAGTGGCATTACCACATTTATTATTGGAATGAGAGCAATATCATAACTGGTCCCTCATACTTTTACTCATATTTAAACTTTTGCAGAAAGTATATCATTTTGTAAAGAATATATAACATAAATCTGTATCTCAATGTATTTGCATGCTATTATATGATATTTCTCATGTCTTATTATGAATAAAACAAGATCTATCGACAAACCTTTTATACTTATATTTTCTTGACTTGAAAATAACATTTTTCCACTTGAAGTGGCAAAGGTTTATCATATATAAGTAGAACAAAAAATGTTTTCTTTGAGGATGTGTGTGTGTAGGGAATTCACATACAGGGGCTAATAGGAAGATATTTTCCAAGGGGAATGAAGGATATCTAGTACTGTAAATCATTTTCCTGTAGTTTTTGCAGTATATCATGACGGCATATTTTTCACACTATCTCGCTGCAAAAATTATTGTTTCAAGATTCTCTGCCATGAAAGAGAACATATGGATATTTGCCTTCAAATTAAGACTGCCATTTTCTGTAGCTTAGCTGAAAATTTCATCTTATCATGCAATATATATTTTTATGGTATGGTGCTTTATACCACATTTACAGTATTTTACTATAAAAATATAATAAAATCCGGTGAATTACAGAAACTTGTTACAGTGTATTATTGATGAATCGGACTCAATATGATGACTTACAATTTCTAAAGTTTTTAGAAATCCTATTCCATACAAAATTTATTTTCTAGGTAACCTTTTATTGAGTAATATTAGTGTGTATTCTTCACAGGTTTACAGAAGATATAGGTTATTGAAGTTATGAAATTTCTAAGAGAAAATTGATTTACCCTTTTCAGATGTTTATTGGAATGACTACCCCGTTGCATCGTTATTGGGATGGTTCCCAAAAAGTCATGCTGCAAGTTGCATTAATAATCTTGATTAATATGTATACCAAATGTGTACGAAATAAATATATATATATATATATTGCAACATAAACTTCCACAATAACAATGTAAGTTTTCACAGGAAATGTCAGTTTACCATACATTGTTACCTTATGTTGCCTCTACATTGTGGCAACGTTGTGATACTTTAGGTTTATTCTGGACCTATATCAAACCTTTGATTGTACTTTGATTATTATAACCTGAAAGACTAATTCAAGAACTCTTTTTTCAATCTTGCATATCGAAGCTTGGTAAAGTTTAGTTTAAAAAAATGGAGAGTCAAATATCAGAAAAGATGGGCCAGAACTTACTTGGAACTTCAGCATGTTAAACTTTGGTTGAACAAAAATGTTTGGTTACAGGATAGTGGCAGCAGGGTTGTGAAATTACGTAAATCATTTGGGGTTGCAGTGAATCTACCCAAGCCAGTGTCGGTCACAGATCAACATGTGAAGACAGTTCTGAAAACTGAAACAAAGTTTGAGGATGGCCACTATACTGTTCCCATGCTGTGGAGGGACTCAGAAACACAGATGCCAGACAACCGAACGATGGCTGCGAGTAGATTCGATTCACTCCCCAAATGCTTGTCAACAGATACTGAGCTGAAAGAAAAGTATGCATTTGTAATGAATTCTTATATCTCAAGTAGCTATGCTTGCAAATGGACTCCTCAAGAACTAATGCATAATTCCAAGAAGACATTGTACCTTCCACATCATTGTGTGACCAACCCTAACAAGCCTGGCAAACTATGGGTGGTTTTTGGTGCAGCAGCCAAATTCCATGGGGTGTCTTTGAATAATCAGGTCATGACGGGACCTGATTTGATGAACAGTCTATTCATGGTTATTCAACTTTTTTGTATGAATCCAGTGGCACTAGTTGCAGACATTGCTGAGATGTTTCATCAAGTTATGGTACCTGTGCATAATTCACAAGTTCCAGACAGTGCAGGTTTTAGGATAGGTAGGATACGGCTGAAGATGCTTTTGAATAAATAACAGGGATTCTTCACAAAAACAGGGCCTCAACATATGCCACAAATATATAGGATATATGTGACAGAACATACATTTAATCTATGTAATCAAACTATATAATATTATGTACACAATCCTTATTCTATGATATATTATTATGTCATTACTTAAACATTGCTCTTGCACTCTGTGACTTCATTGAGTGCAAAAAGAGGTTAATGGGCAACAATGCCAACATGGCTGCTCTGTGAAAAAAGTTCAATATTTTATCTATGTCTTTTAGATGTTAGTCTAATTTATTGAAAACGTTTCCCCTTCAGCAACAGGCCAAGAAGTAAAACTGACTCACTGGGCTCCAAGGGAACCTACTGGAAATTTGACATGTGTGTCTTTCAGCGTCAATGGATGGCATGTTTCTGACTGCCAGGAACCTAATGCCCAAGCTCTGTGTGTTGTGAGGACACCAAGAAATTCTGGTAAGTGCCACTCGCCCCAGATAGCACACTAAATTGGCTCATTCATGGTATGCGTCACCCGCGCAAGTTCAACATCGACATTAACTCAACAATGGGCCGAACTGATTTGCCACATGGGGATGGTTTATTAAAGGAATAAATTCATATAATGTAGTGAGGTATTATATTATTTCAGCAACGAAGAATTCCAATTGAAATTTTGCAGAGTCAGAAGATGACATCACTTCAGGTCTTGTCTGCTAATCCTATTTTAATCCATATGTTGCTGTCACAGATTCCAAGTTTCATGTAAAACTTGGTAAAAAATTTAAAGAATACAAAGAAATTAAATCAAATATCAAATGAATAACTAAACAATCAAACAGATAACAACTATAATTACTGTATACAACATGATTGGTTAAGCTCTGTTTTTTAGTAAAGTTCAGTTCTTTGCATCAGGAAAGTTGAGAGTGTCCAATCACATGCCTCAGTCAACTGAGAGCAAAACATTATTTCCATTTCACATAATTATTACGGGGATAATAAATATGCATAAACCTGCAACAACCCACATTGGCTCCTTGTATGCTATGTATTGCCCACATCAGAATAACATTGAACTGAAGTTGGGTGAAAACTATCATACTTCGTTTATACTGCAAACTGACTTTACGAATGGCCATAATATTTTGTGATTTGAGCTAGTATTATATTTGTAGTATCCATGGCTTTTCAAGAATATATTGTGATTGTGCCAGATTAAAATGAACTATTTCCTTGCCTTATTTTTCAACCTCAGTGGAGGTTAACTTTTAAATCTGCATAGTGTAGAGTCTTTTTATTTACTGTAATAATCAATAATATAAAAAAAATATTTTACCAACAAGATTAGATATCTAAAGAAATTCATTTACACGTTTTATTGTTTCAGACGTTCTTTCCTCTCGGACAACATTCTTAACTACACCATCATCACCACCATCATCATCAACATCATCGCCATCATTAACATCATCATTGTCATCATTATTGCCAACATCATCAAGTTCCCCATCTTCATCACCATCCACAGAAAAGAAAAACTCAAATCCAACAACTATTTCAACCTTACGATCAACACTTGCTTTAACAACACCAACAATGCAACCAACAACAACATCAACGACAACAACAGCGACATCCACACAAATCAATATTCAAGCAATCGTTTCGGATACGTTTCCAAAGTCGACAACAATTGCCGCATATTTGGACAGCGCTTCTAAATCTCCAATTCTCTCTGGTAAAGGTGAACAAGATGGTATAGATAGAGGCCCAGTCAATGACGACTCAACTAAAGGTATACCTTGTGATATAAAACTATAGTATGTACAAAATGAATGTATGCTTGAATTTTTTGCATATTTTTAAACTTAACTAAAAGCTTAACTCACACTTCCCAACCAAGAAAAGCACCTCTCTGTTTCTTTTTTATCAATTATTTATTTTGCCTTATTGTTATCATGATAGTTATTTGTAATGCTCACAGAGATACTGTTATTATAACTGATGCAAAAAAAGTAGGGGTGGGGGACTAGCTCAGTGGTAGCTATAAGTCCCCTGTCCATTGGACAGGGCTACAAGGTCCTGGATGAAAAAATATTGACTTTTTTGCTTGAGTGGGAACTAGCCTTTTAGTAAACGTTTGTCACACAACATACACCCACTGTAGCGTTAGACATACCTTTTTCCTATTGTTTCACGCTCAGATATGGTTGATTTCTCCCAATTATCATCGATTTCTACACTATTTTTGAAGTAGATTTTGACAGAATGATGAGAAAAAATGGCCGCCTATTTCTGCCAAAACTCACAAGAGGGCTCTGGCGATGTTTCAACGCCCCTAGTGGCACACAGAATAGCGCTGGAAAGTCCGTAGTTTTCTCAATTTCACAATTAAAATACTTTAATAAACTATTCCACACGATTCCACTGTTCTATGGGTCTCATGAAGCTAAAGTATTAGATATTTATCTGCACCTTTGCATCTGGGTGGCGCTGTGATGTCGCCGGAGCCCTCTAGTGAGTTTTAGTGTAACTAGACAGCAGTAACATGGTCCATTCGTCACAGCACGATTCGTCTTCGTGAAAACTGTACGGTTCTTCACTAAAAAAAGGTCGGTTTTTCACCTGTAGTTAACATATTTTATATAGTAGCAGTGACGATACACTGTCTACTGGCCGAATCAATCAATTTTGGGTGACAAATTGACCAAATTCGGGTGACGAACGGACCAGTTTTCATTGGGTACAATCAGGCAATGACGAATCGACCTGCTACCTGTGAAAGCATGAACCAAGCGAACGTGAATTTTGAAAATGCTCTTTAAAAAGGATGTTTCCAGTGGCTTTTTCAGTAAAATTTGCGTGCAAGTAATAAACAGAGTAGTATGCTAACGTGTTTATTGAGAAAAATGTGTCGTAAATTTGAGCGTCCATGAATTCCTATAGCAGGCGTTCCGACCCTACATCGCATCTAATGCAATATAGGTCGGTTCTGGCTAGCTCAGTGGTAGCTCACTGGGCTTCTAACCACTGGGTCCTTGCTCATTGCCATAGTCCCTGCCTGTCCTAATTAGCCCACCAGGACTGGTGCAGAAATACAGGACGTAAAGCCCTAATCCACCCACCAACATAATGCAAAAAGTATTAAAATGGTAAAACTTCAACCAAAATCACCTGTACTAATGTTTGGTTTTGGACATCTAACATTGAAAATTGCCTATTGTGTACTACTTGGACTGAAAAATATTACCAAAAAGAATCATATGTATTTTTTGCTTTCAGGTGACATTGCCAAATATATTGGAGGAGGAATTACAGGAGCAGTGGTCATTCTTGGCATTGGGATTGCAATTGGAGTTGCTATAGGGTATGTCAATTTTTTCAGAAATTTAATCAATCAATTTATGAGTGTGCGTGTTCAAGTGATCCTATTGCAATTTGCAAAAGGTCAAGCTATTTGGAAAACCAATGTTCTGATATTGTTATAGTTCATTCATGTAAAAGTTCATCCCTATTTGATAAAAATAGCATTTTTATCTACGGTTAGTAACACAGAGGATCCTAAAATTAATTAACATAAATAGAATATGATTTTAAATTGGTATATATATTGGGAGTCAGTTGTCCAGCGTGTAGTGCTAAATGACTGATGCCCACCACCAAATCTGAGAATTACAGTTCCATGGAAAATCAAAATGTACAGGGCAACTCTGAAGTTCCACACACCAATAGAGTCTGCTTGGATGGTGATAAATTGGACTATAAACTACATTTACATTTACATTTACAATAGGATACTCATAATAACAAACACATGCACATATCTGAATCTGCTACCCTTTTTTGTAGGCTGAAATTAAGGACCACTTCTCAACCGGTTATGGAAACTCAACATAATGAAGAAATCTCTGGACCTAGGGCTGATAGGCCAATAACCAAATCAGAGAATTACATTTTAATGGAAAGCCAAAATGTACAGGCTTAATCTGTTGTTCCACACAGCAATGCAAAAATAGATTATGATGATGAAATACAGTCAATGTTTGAGCGACTTTGAATACATCATTAACTGTATTTATTTTGATGCTGTAACATATTTTGTATAATAATAAATGTTATGTACAAATGAACGAATGCATAATATTTCAATGAATACATAAATATCACAGATCAAGTACATGGACGTTTCAGCGTCAGGGCAATGCATTTGTGAGGCGGGTTATGGCGAGACCCAACAGGGGGCGTCAAGAGGACAAGGACAACACCTAGTGTATAATAGTGGCACTACTCAATTGTTTCATCTAACAGTGAAGACAAACTTCCACGTGGTTTTCCAGTTTTTTTAAGTTTTGCCCAAGATCTCAAGTTCCAGTTGCCGAAAACTTAAGCAGATAAGTGAACAATGTCAGATATTCCTCCAAATTCAGCCAAACTTGTGATTTCAGGCGATAGTTTTGTATCTATGTTGGAGGATGTAGTTAACCATTATTACAAAGCCTCCCCTGCCAGACAGGTAATGTCCCTCGAGGAGTATGCTAAGGATGCCTTAAAAGCTCCGCCAGAAGTTCATAAAGTTCATTTCTTTGGCATGAGAGGATCTGGCATTACATCTGCATGTCCTAAATTATTCCAAATTCCCCAAAATTTACTTCCGACTGCTAATTACTAATCTACTCTTTCTAGTCATGATTCTCGTTTTCGCCAAAACTTTTCTACTCATGATCCTACTTAGCACCATTTCTTCATTAAAATCTTTTTAACAAAAAAAAGAGAAAACATTCCGGTCACCACATTTTGTGACCCCTCTTTTCGCCAGTCATGGCTACCTGTGATCGACCAATCCCTGTCTTGCCTGCCACGCCTGCAACTTCTGCGTGGCAGGTTACACCTCACCTTCCGGAAACTCCTCTACAGCAGTCAGCCCTGCATAGGGACCAAGATATTGAGCGGAGAATTCGGGACCTGGAGCAATCTTTGAGCCATCCAGGTCAGGCTCCGGCCCCAGCTCCGAATCCATATAGAACCTCCCTTCCGACTGGGGCTCCCTGATCTTTTGTACACCAGGATGGAGTTGGTGAGTCAGGTCATTGGGCACGAGTGATTGGAGTGAAAGCCCTCCCTTTGTTTACTTCTATCGATAAGGAGACGGCATCAAAGATTAGCCTAGAAATGAAGTGTCTTGCTCCAAAACGACCACAACCTCAGGAATCTGGTCAGCCCAAGTCAGACCCTCGGTTGTCCCTCACAGCTTGGACTAGGGCCTACTTGCGCCTTGTGTCCCAGCTAGCGCACTCAGGCTCAGTGGCTGTGCAAGACATGTTGGTCCACATGGATATCGTTTTAGCTCTGGCTGAAGATCGCCATTCTTGGGAGTCGGTCGACTTTGAGTTCTGATGCCAGCTTGTAAATGCTGGCTATTCATACGCGCATACCAGAGTGAAGCTGTATGCCAAGGCAGTTAGCCGTGCACAGCCCTTTCATCCTGCCAACCACTGGCACCCAAAAGTGGTCCCAACGAGTTACAGCCTGGTACCTGCTATCAACCATTCACCGAGACAGCACTGCGACTCACCCACCTGCAGATATTCCCACAAGTGCTCTAACTGTGGAGGCCGACACCCGCAGTACCGGTGTCACAGCTCAGTCCCAAACAAGCTAGACCAGCCTTAGAGGAAAGTCCAACACAAACAGTAGTGTGTCTACCATAGCCCAAAATGCCATAGTATTACCATCACCTGTACCTCCTAAATTGTCACTTATCACTTCAGCCCCTGAGCCTCCTAGGGTTCAACTGACATCAAGTTCTGAGGGAGGAATGCTCCAGAACACACCCAGTTGGACTCCGGTAGCCTCTTTTATACCTAAGCCTATTAACATCAGTTTCATGTCAAAACCTCTTATTGGATTTCACCAGGCCGAGTTTATAGAACGAGGTTTCAGACATGGCTTTCGGTTCCACTTTTCTGGTGAGGAATGTGACCTCAGATCACGCAATTCCATGGAAGCAAAGCTACATGCTGTGGCAGTCGACAAGAAGATTGAAGAGGAATTACGTCACAACAGGATAGCCAGTCCTTTCTCAGAACCTCCACTACCGAATTTCAAATGTAGCCCACTGTCCGTCCGTGAAAAGTCAGAACCAGGCAAATACAGACTTCTCCATAATTTGTCTTTCCCTTATGATGAGACATCGGTGAATGGTGGCATACATGAATCACACAAGACCGTTAAATATGCATCAGTACGATCTGCAATAAGAGCCATCAATGAGTTGGGTAGGGGTTCCTACATGCAAAGCTGACATCCAGTCGGCTTACAGGATTGTCCCCATACACCTCAGTCAGCACCATCTTCTGGGTTTTAGATGGCGTGGCCAGTACTACTATGACAAATTCTTGCCAACGGGACTTGCAGAATCCTGTAATCTGTTTGAACTAATCTCGGATGCCATAGTTTACATCATGAGCAAATTTGCCATTACTACCATTTTCTAAGTCTTGGATGATTTCCTGCTATTGGAAGTATCAAAGGTAGCATGCGACTGCTCACTTGGCAAGTTCACATACATCTGTGGGTTGTTAGGCATTCCTCTGGTGCCAGACAAAACGTCATCTGAGTCTAGCCAACAGATTGTATTTTTGGGCATCAAACTTAATACCTATGCTATGACTGCGAAGTTACCCCAGGACAAGCTCCGCAAGTATGCCTGGGACATCGGGGCTATGCTGTCCGCGGTCAAAACAACTAGGCGGGATGTACAGAGTCTAATTGGAAAGCTCCAGTTTTAGACTAGTGTCATACCCATACGAAAGCCATTCCTCAGACGTCTAATTTACTCGACTAAAGGAACCAATATTTTGCTTAACTTTTTGTCACCTTCCTGAGGTCAGGATGCTTATAAATATCTTCCCTACTGACAGTCAGGAGGACACCATTGTTGACAACTTACTGACAAGTCATAGACTGAGCAGCAGTTTCACAAATGTCAGTAGGGTCCAATATAGGCTTTCTTGCTGACAGCGGGATGCCTATGAAATTTCATTCTTACTTACAGTCAGGAGAAACTGTGTTCTTAGGATTCACTGACATACCATAGATAGGTTTCAGTGTCAGCATTGTTTCATTTTTGCTGTCTCACTGACATCTGGATGTGCATCATATGACATGCAAACTGAAACGAGATATTTGACAAATGTCAGTAGTGTGCAATTTTGCCTTTTTCCTGACGTCAGAATACTGTAACCAATAATATCATTGAACAGTTTGCAGTATTGAGTCACCAATAAACGACAACAAGGAACATTTTGAAATATGTTTATTTGTCACAGTTTTCTGACATGCAATAGATTTATTTGCACACATCAATGTTGCCTTCTGCATCAGTAGTACTGACATACAATGCCATGCATATGCAAGGGAACCCCACTGCAAAACATCTATCTTTGTAATTTATTTGTATTAACGGCTCTTCAAAATTAAAACATCATCATGAAATTAGGCTACACCAACTAATCTGGTCTCCTCAAATTATGATAAACAATAACTTTCTAGATTATTAGTCTTTTTGGGAGTTTCACTTAAGCTGGCATTTTACTCTGCTGTTGGGTATCAAATTCATTGAAAAGATATTCAAAATGACAATTTATTCACATATAGCTTATATAGTATACTTAATAAATTTGATATATATGATTTAATGCATTTTATTGATGATATAACAACTAGCCTATGTGTCATGAATTCATAATACAATTTCACGACTGATAACCAATGCAATAAAGTGTACATATGGCACAATTACTATGTATGAGACATATATATTGTGTATGAATTTTATTTGAGGTGTCAATTAGTTCTCAGCATTATACTTTGATTTCTGTTGCTCGCAACCACCTTCCCCATGTCATGGAATCTGAAAATAAAGAAGCAAAAGATTAGTGCACACAATAATCAGAAAAGGGGGGGAGTCACACTCAATATTGCAATCCCTCTTATAATGATCACATACTGGTTGTTAAAAAATGCAATTAAAGTTTGATATACTTAATAATCAGAGAATCACCAATGCAAAATTACCCTGAATAGCAATTATAGGAATTCTGATATTTAATCTTTTTTTATCCAATCAAGTTTAAATTGTGAAAAGGAATTATTATGGTGAACTATTTTCCCATATATTTCAAATGATTAATAAAAATAATCATAAATAATCTATTAATATGTAACACAGTTGATATAACAACTAAATGTGATACATGTTAACTAATGTGATATGATTGTCCTGCCTCTTATCAAATTACAAAGGCACGGTGTCATAAATCTACATGTGGCTCATTCCCTTTGATGTCTTGTTCTGTGAATTTCAAAGCATTAATCTTTCTAGGACAGGACGTTATGTAATACACCTAACACACAGATGGCCTAAGCAAATGATACAAGGAAGTATTAAACATAGTGCATGAAATAATAAATGCAGATTTTGTGAATTCTGATAAGTTAAAAGAAATTAAATGAACAAAATTGTGCATTTTAACATACATATCCTAAATACAGATGATTTCAGCTTTGTATGTTCTAAATTCCATTGTAAATTATAATTGCATTGAAGTTAATTTGACCCACTGCACATTGATTGTAAAAAAAACAATACAATTAAAGCATAAGAATACAAACATCATAATAAAATCATGAATAGCATGATTTTCAAAACATACTGAAAAGGATCCTTACCTGAGAGATGTCATGTCACTGCAGCTAAATTTTTGAAGAACTCATCCTATACTCCTATTAACTTGTCATTTTTCATTTGGTTGCCCATGCATGTTGCCTCTCCCAAGAAATTTCTTGACTCTGACCTGCAGTTATTTTAAAGTGGACAGACACACAGAAGAGGGGGGGGGGGTGAGCTCATTCAAGCATGGTGAAGAGGGCCAACCACTGACCCTCACAGTCAAAGGTATCCCAGTGTACCCCACACTTAAGGGCCCATCACTGGGCTCTCATCCAGACAGAGGTATCCCAAGATGCCTCACAAACCCCATCAGAATTCCAGCTTAGTCCCAAATCATCATTTGCTGCTGTACATCTAAGCAATGAATGTCACCTCAAGCGGGCCACTTCAAGCCTTAAGAAATAAACTCAGGAACTTCATCACTGAGATTATCAGAATATCCTGAAACAGTTGTAAGTATACTTTATGGTGTTTGATCTCTAACTGTAAATTAGAAGTTTGAAAGAGGACACAAAAAAATTGCTAAATTCCTTTTTTGCATGATAAAATTTTAACTTACAGATGTTACGGAACATATAGGCCCTGCAAATGTGCAAGAAATGGAAATGTCAAACTAATGGTGCATTGCATCCCTAACTCATTATAAAGCTATATGTTAGTTCCTTAAAATCCATTTATAAAAATCATAAAATCTTCTTGTGAAACACAAGGCATTTCCAATAAATCACAATTAAAGATCAGTACTCAGACACCTGTCAAAATTTGTGCTTAAATACAATTCCATGCCTTAATATTTCTTTTGTTTTATTCTGTGAGCTAGTCCTAAGAAAGCATGAAAGTGCCAGGATTAATGTATATGATAGTAACCTTTCACTGCCATGTTGATTGTTTAAGCTTTTGATTATTTACAGGTCACATCAAAAGTAAGGGAACTCCGGATCGGTGGAAGAACTTGCAGACCCTGCCAGGCTTTCGTAGTGCCAAAACAAAACAATCATTTAAAATACACCTACAGTGGAATTGTTAATAAAATTATCTTCTATTTTATGCCCTTTTCTTTTTAACCAACATAATAAGAGACATGCCTGGTTTGAATAATAATCATTTACATGTATAACACAGATTGCATTGTGGTCTATACTTTTTGGAAATCAAAGAGTTCTAGTAAGACCTGTTCTCAATACAGATCTTGTTTCCTTCTTCTTCTTCTTTTTTTGGGTTATGAAAAATATAGACATCACTCATTTACTGATCATGAATTTAGATCTGTTTTTCTAAAACTTTTTGAATTATATTGGACATATGATTTCATGCAGTCTTAACAAAGTTGGAACATCTTGTAAGATGTGGGGGTCACAAGTTGGCTCAAAATAACTTATGACCATCTCACCATATTCCAAAGTTGTGTCTTATGTCCATGATAAAGTAAAAAAGTAAACAAGTCAAAGTCAGAGCTTGGTGTCTTGACCAGTCAACTTCCACTAGGTTAAAAGGTGTCCTTGGATTCCTCAGTTTATTGCTTTTATGGAACATCACACTGACCACCTCCATGCTGCACGTCATTACCTCTGCCCCTAGGTCTTAACCAATCACAAGAGCTGTGTCCTTCTGCCCATCCTGGCCAGCTCTTCCCGGCAGTGGACTTCCCCCTTCTAATTAATTCCTCTGGTAGTTCGGCTGTGCCATCAAGGGGTAATGAGTCCAGAATTCCCTCTTTTTCATCATGCCCCAATCACAATACCTTATTCCAAATACTACCTCCTCTTTGTACCCCTCATCTCAACCTCCTCGCCTGAGTGCCCTTCATCTTAGCTCCTATTGTATCTACTCCTATTGTATTTTACCCCCATTGTACTAGCACCCACCTGTTCACCCCCTTGGAGTGCAGTAGCAAAGCTTGCCAGACAACCATTGTTCAATGTATATTTAAATTAAACTGAATTTTACTGAATACTACAAATTCCACATTTTATGAACAATTCATACATACACAAATATATCAACTCATATCTAGTGTAATATAACCTGTCCAAACATTATAAAATTCATATTTATTATAGTTACAATGTAACTCTTGATTTCAATAATAAACCTTAATTACTGTTTATCATTTCAAACCAGGGATCAAAAAGCCTAGTGCTTTTTACAATCTGTTCAATTTCAAGTTCATATGACTAGCTGCCAGAAGCAGATGTAATAATGAAATTATAAGGCTTGGAAGCCCACACCATACTATATATTTACCCCATAGTTGAGGTCTCTTGCTGGTGTCAGCATTGAAACCCGAGTAAGTGATCGACATCCAGACGTAACTCATGAAGGGACTGCATGGGGATCAAACCTGGACCCTGCAGCAGATCTGGCCAATGTGAAATTGGCAGATGCCTTCACCATTAGGTCTAACTGCTACATTAATAGATTTATGTAAATACACTTTACAAAAATTTGCCAAGTAGGTATTGATAATGAAGAAAACTCAATATCTAGGCACATTTATGCACATTGTGGTTGCTGGAGTGATGAACATCAGCATGTTCAAGGATGATTTTTGAACAAGTGTCTAGTATATGTAATTCTCACATAAACCCAAATCATAATGGTATCGGTTATGCCATACCAGAACAGTCATTTAATTTTCCTATCATTATTGTTCAGGAATTTGCAGTTATTACAGTATATTATTAAGTATCCTGTCTCCTATGCAGACCTTCTCTTGTAAATGGGTGGTGCTAAGGTAACAAGTCCCCGTACTAAATAAAGTGATGCAACTTCATATTTGTCGATATCCAGAGGCACAGTAATTGACTTTTTTCAGTGCCGTGTGAAATCATAGTCTGAACATAGGATGTTATATTATAATCTGAACGGTATCCTAATTGAAAGCACAATTGGTGTGTCCTGAATAAAATCAATAAACTCTAATCTGCCGATAATTGTTGTTTAGCCATATCACAGTTATTGTCAATTTCAATTTCTTTATTGACCATGTATCATATGAAAAATATAAAATAAAAATAAATAATTGCATTCTTCGAAATTATCATTAACACGGTTGGCAGACACTATGCAGTGTATATGCCATTACCAAACAATATTAAATATACATATATATGACAAATAAAACAATCAAAATTACAATTTTTATCGTAGATGTTAATTGATAACAATTAAAAAAAGAAATATATATAATATGTATGGTGGCAGAAGGATACATGGTTAAATATAATCATATTCAATATAAGAAAAAATAAAGTAAAATGAACATTAAATATAATGTGCTTGTGAGCAATTTAAATTCCCTCAATTATTCAGACATATATATATACCAAGTGACCATAGGCCAAAACAATTCCTCTAAAACCCATTTCAAACATGTGGCAGTTAGTAAAATTGTTATGAGGACAATTTACTGATAAAATGATTTTTTAGTCTCTTCTTGAAAGTATGCAGACTGCAGTTATAATCAATTATATCATCAATGTTATTCCAATATATTTTGCTCCATTTATTCGTATAGTTTTTTTCATACAATGCTGATTTAGCGATGAGAATATATAACTTATTTGACTGTCTAGTTTGGCGATTTATCACTCTATTATTCCTCTTGTAAAATTCATAGAATATTTCTGGTAACATACCCTTTACAAATTTAAAAACAAAGGTTAACGTACATATGGCAAAAATATCAGTTAGTTTTCAACTTTTCATACTTTTGAATATTGGATCAGTAGAAGCCATGAAACTTGCATTTTTAATTAATCTTACTGCCTTCTTTTGAAGCTTAAATAAAGAGTTGATGTGAATATTTGCAGCATTTCCCCACACTTCTACACAGTAGTTCAAATGAGAGTAGATAATGCTATTGTATAATAGTTTTAAAGACATAGTATCAACATATTTTCTTACTTTAGCTAAGACTCCTATACCCTTAGCAACTTTACTTTTAACTGATTTTATGTGATTAACCCATGTTAACTTAGCATCTACTGTAACTCCGATAAATTTAATGTGCTCGACACGTTCAATTATGCAGTATCAATTTTTAAAATATTGTCATTTAAAACTCTTCTGCTCCTGGCAGACCTGAACTGTGATATTTAAAACTTCCTCAATAAAGTAACAATTTCCGACACTAAAAAAAGTGATGCAACTTTGTATTTGACGATATCCAGAGGCACAGTAATTGACCGCCGAGCAAAATCATAGTCTGAACATAGGATGTTATATTATAATCTGAACGGTATCCTAATTGATAGCACAATTGGTGTATCCTGAATAAAAAAAAAAACTCTAATCTGACGATAATTGTTGTTCAGTTATATCACAGTTATTGGGATATTTAAAACTTCCTCAATAGTTATGCTATTCAGATGGGACAATGGATGACACTGGGCAACAAGCTGCAAAAATGCTGTGGATGATAATCTTGACTGTAACCCATTTTCAAGGTATGGGTTTCTTTTATGATGCGTAGTAGATGACATATACTGGAAAGCTCTCTGACTATGCAGTTAGTCAAAAACAACTAACTTGTCAGACTTCATGACTTCTTCAGATACCTTTTGGTAAGCTTTAGATATTTGTCTATGAACTCAGACACAAGTCTTCAGGAGGGTCCCTCTAAGACTAATAAGAAGTCACTGTTGAGGGCTCCCCTTGATGATATTTTACATGAATATTGCAAATAAAAGTTAAAAAAAACATTTAATGATGACTGAAAGATGTTGTATTGTCATTTATTGAAGATGAATTGTTGTGGTAAAAAGTAGGTTATTGTTTGTCGAATTATTGACCCTTTATCATATAACATAGTCTTTAGCAAATTGTCAAATTGTAGGATATTCTAGTACTTTGTAGGACATCATAGGTTCACTGTAGGTGCATTGTAGCAGTTTGTAGCAGTTCTTAGCAGTTCGTAGCAGTTCAAAGAAGTTCAAAGAAGTTTGTAGAAGTTTGTAGAAGTTTGTAGGACTTTGTACGCACTTTGTATGCACTTTGCACGCACTTTCTACGCACTTTGTATGCACTTCATATGTGCACTTTGTATGGGCACTTTGTATGTGCACTTTGTAGGAGTTAGTACAGCCGTGGCCATAACACTTACTACAGATTGCACTTTTTTGATCTCGCCTCACAGCTTTTATGTTGGTCAGCTTGACACTCCCTTTTGTCCCTCTGTCTCTCTGTCAGCATCGCTTATAGACATTTTAACTTCAGGTTTATTGATGCAAAGCTCATGGAACTACAAGTAACATATCTTAGAGGACCTTGAATGAGTTCAAAAATGGTTCAACTAAGACTGTTCTTAAGTCACAAAGGTAAAACTCATCCAGAACGTTGTAGCTCCTCACTCAACACCTGCCAGCAAAACATGTGGAAATTTAGGCTCTTCCCTCAGACCAACCATCCCTACCTTTGTAATATATCAAAATAACAACAATCTAAAAAAAAAGAAAAAGAGAACAACTGCAAATATGGTATTTAGATGTAAATACACAGAACAAACTTTGATTACGACATTGTTTTTAAGTTTCTTAGATACTAAACACCCAACACCCAATACAAAATGATCCTGGTTCTTTACATATATTTTTATATCTGGCATCTAGACCTATCACACGATAGCAAAGCAATTTACTACGAGTACTGACTATAATTTTGCGAAATATTTAGGTCAACTTTTAGGCCCCAGGCAGGGAATTCTAGTCGTGTCTTAGCTTTGATTGGTCGTTCAATTTTGAAAACCCAAAATTATAACCTCCTGGAGTCTCTTACCTTATTTAAGTCGAAAACCCTCCGGTGGCCTCTTTTCTTATTTTAATGTATTCGCTCATGTTGTCAGGTTCTTATTTAGAGCAACATGACCAAGGCACTATTGGCCTATGGTCCTCGATTCAAAGTTGCTCAATATTATTCAAGGAGTAAAATAAAGCAAAAATTACGATATTATACGCTAATTGAAAAGCAATCTAGAGCAGCGAACATGGAACTACTTTGTTCGGTCAGCAATACGTTGCACATACGTAGCGATATTGTTAATGTGGGTCGCTCCAGTTTTAAGGCAGTCTTATGTAGTCCATTACCCTGGAAATTGCCACATAAAACAGCAAATGTTGCAGTTTTGAGACATAGTACATAGATTTTTTCCGAAAGGAACTCTATGACGTCCTGGCTTTCATTTAATGTATACACTGTGAAAGTTGATCCACTTTTGATGAAGTTATGCGGTCCGGTCATCGTGGATAACAAGCGTTGGCTTTGATAATATATATAATTTTATTGGTATTTATTGGCCAATGATTTGGCCTAAATGTTTAATGTCCTAAGTTATGAACTTACAAACACATTCAAACTGACTATATATATATAATTTTTTTTATTGACAGTAAAATATCATCCATGATATATATGTCATAAATAAAATAAAGAACAGAAAATACAGGAATACAGAAAATACAGAAATGTTCAAATAACATTTTTAAACTAGATAAGCATATGGTATACTAGTAACGCGGTCAGCCCCCAGACTTAATTTTTTTTAAAGAATGTTTATAGTAACATCTATGTATGTATACTGTACAGTGTCAGAAGATGGAGAACATAAAACTCACATATCAATATCAATTAAGAATTTTCCCAGGCACCTCAGTAGCTCAGATGCACATGATAGATCTAAATTTATTGGTGTCATTCAGTATGTCAAAATCATATATATAAACTCTAGCTAAATCAAACAGTCGTAGGCGAAGTGGTGTGTTATTTGGACATATTATTAATGAGTGTATCTCATCCTCAAGTTACATTTCGTACATAGTCTCTCTTCTACAGGTATTAATGGTCTTTCATGTCTACCTGTTTCTATACGAAGGTAATGGGAACTGGTTCTGAATCTAGCTATTTTATTATAAGTTTTTCTACCCAAGTTTAACAGAAGGTATGGTTCAATTCTATAATCTGATTTGATGAGTTTATATGTTCTAAGTTTTGGTTGCTGAATAGAGTCATATATTTTTGCCAATATGTTTTCTAGCGTTTTGGTGTATATGTTTACTGCAAATGTTCTAGCAATTGTATTCAAGTCCTCAATTTGTACAACTTCAGTAATAATTTGTTTAACTTTTCTTAGCCAACTACTCTGACCTGAACTTTCATGAATATTTAAAAAATTTTTGAATATTTAAAAATTTTTTAAGTATACAGCTATCAGGTAGGCGTTTCAGTTTTAACCAGTAGTTTACCATTCTAACCTGTTGTCTGACATGCAATTGAAATCTGCCAGTTTCACCATAAGCTGCCAATGTTGGTGTTTGTCTTCGGATTCCCAGCATATTTTTAAGATATCCTATTTGTATTTTTTCTATATCATCAATTGGCTTCACATTACTCCAAATTTCACAATTATATTCAAGAATAGGCAAAATATACGTATCAAACATTTTCATTGCTAGTTTTGGAGTTATATATCCTAAAGAATGTTTAGTGTCTCCTTGAAGCACAAACAATGCTTTCTGGGCCTGAGTTGCAAGGTATTTTCCCATTTCACTGTGAATATTACGTTTGTTGGTCAATATATGTCCCAGGTATTTGAAGGTTTCTACATTTTCAATTAATTTTTCATTATAACAAAACTGATGCTGTGAATTATCACCTATTTTCATTACATTAGTTTTACCTACATTTACTATGAGATGCCATTTTCAACAAAACTCATGCAGAGCGTTAATGTTATTTTGGAGAGATGTCTCACAGTCTGCTACTATAGATTAGAACCTTATCTACTTTTTGACATGAATAGGAAAACATGCAGTAAGATAGCTAGATTTAGAATCAGTTCACATAACCACCGTATAGAAATAGGAAGACATGAAAAAGCCTAAATTCCAGCTGAGGATAGAACCTGTTTAAAATTTAATCTAAATGAAGTTGAAGATGAAATACAGTCTTGTGACCTGTTCAAGCTACACTTCATTTCAAGAAAATTTAAATATGATAGCAAGGAAATATATTGGTAACTATAATACACTAAACAACATGGGAAAATTTAAAGCCATAATGACATCTAAGGAGCCTGAGGTGCCGATAAACTTAGGAAAATTTCTTTTACAGGCTGATGTTTAAACAATGCATACATCCGTCTCCAAAAATTGTACAGTCATATATATCCTGAACACTAAAACTGCCTAAATGAACTGCCATTATGAAAACACTTTGTGATTTTGTTTTCTAAAAGTGAAGTCAGATAATCTCTAAATATTTATATATACATTTCCTATTAACATATAGTTAGCTCTATTTTTAATGTAAACTCATTCTGTAAATATTTATATCGTACACATTGTATAAGGAATGTATTTTGTTGAACATATTAATATGTATTATATATATAAAATATAACTGTGTTTATGATACAAGCTGTATGTATGAACAATTCAATTGGATTTGATAAGAAGTGGATAAACAGCTAAACTAATGTTAAGTTATATTTGTAGTATTCACTATTTTTGAATATTTTCTGTTTATTTCTTTTTATTTTTTGTACTTGTGACATATATGTCTTGTCTGACATTGTTAGTCAATAAAATTATATATATAAATATATATTGTATTAACCGCGAGCCCCTGAATTTACTAACTCACACTATGTATAGATCCCTAGGCTTGCTCGGTTGAATTTGTTTAATCAACTTTGGATTGTTGTAAATTTTATATGTTCATGATGTGAGAAAATGAAGAATATTTTTCTTATAATTTCTATGCCAAATCATTGGGATAAAAACTTATTTTCCAAGTAGTTTTAAGGTGTGCTTGAGGGTGTTGTGCTGTTTGTGAGTTCCTGTAATGCACAACACAAATGCTAAAACATAAGTGACATAATAATACATATTCATGAAAAACACCAATAATACAAGGGATTAATTTATAAAGGTCCCATATCTACACTTTACACTATATTCTTTTATAAGCCTTTCTTAGTCATTAGTAAATGCAATGAGACGTACACCTCTGGTGTATTAATCCATTACAATTGCTATCATTGCTGTCTTATTGATTGATTAATCTATTGCACTTTAGATTTAATCAGCCTTTTTCATAATCAATTGCAAGCACTTTAGGTTCCAATGATATTATGGAACATTACAATATTTAAATATGTATGTAGCAAATTATTTAAAGATCTATCCATTATAAAATGGAATTTATAGACACAGTTTAAACTGTTTTGCAGGAGCATACATACATCTTAATTAAAGTTGTGTATCAACTATTATTGATTTATTGAATAAAACCAAAGGAAGAGTAGGCATATATATATGAATTATAAAACTTCGATGAATCACACAACATGAATGAGTGAAAGAATTTTGCCGACATGTGGATTTGTCAGAAAAGACACATGTACAAATAAATAAAATATCAAGGAAAGGCATATTTTTTTTTTTAATTATAAAAAATATGATAATAATTGTGAGAATAATTTTATCATGTTAATTTATTTAAGAGATAATAATGAATAATGTGCAAAGGATATTACAGAAACAATTAATATTAACAAACTGATATATGATAGTAACATATGCAGATTTGGATAGATCTACAATGTAATACTGTATCTACATAGAATCGGACGTTTCAGAAATTTTTCGGATGTTTAGTGAATCGGATGTTTCGGAAATTTTTTGGACGTTTCAGATATCGGGTGTTTTGACTAGTATGCATTTTATTAACAGTATGCCATGGACTGATAGTGGCGATATCATTGCAATAGCAATAAGACACTTGATTGCTACATGTTATCTGTAATCTGCACACATCAAATTGTATTAATTGCAATTGTAATGACATGACATATACACCTATAACAATTCAGGCCAGCATTTATTTGCTGGATGTTTTAGAGAGATCTTTACTTGTTATCCATTTCTTTATATTAAATATTTCTTTAAAATTATCGTGTATTTGCATTCATTTAATTTCACACTGGACAATTAACCATTCCAATTTCTCTGCTGTTCACACATTGCCAGATATCTATTCTTTTTTTTTTTTTTAATTTTCTTGTTATATCAGTAAACTTGTATAAATAAATTACTTGAATATATTGAACGAATCTCTACCAATGATGGCTTCAAAAGAAAATTAAAAACTCTTCTATTCAGAACTGCCTATGAACAATAGGCTTTTTTAATCCAAGCACCGGTGAACATATATATTTTCTGAAAGAGGCGAGAAACAAATACATTAATTTATTAATTTATTATTATAAATTATGCGATGAAGGGAAAGGACAATTGTAATCCATAGTGGGAACCCACTAAGAAAACTTATGGGGCCACCCAGAGAAGCTCTATCTTGTAATGTAACAAAGGAAACTATGTAGAAATTGCTGCCATCAATGTTTGGTGTACATTTTTTATTCTTGAATTTCTCCATTTGTTAATAGTATTCGGACAGGTGTGAATAATTTAACAGCAATCCATCCCATCTAGGCTAAAACCAAATGAGCATCAAGTATTGTATATCCAATCTTCCTAAAGCAAGCCCGCCATCTTCACATAGCTTCACATAGCTATGCGAGGATATATAAATAAAAATTCCTATTAATTTAAATACATTACTTGTGTATTGTCAATATTCATGCAGACATATCCCAGAAAACATACATTATTCCATTAACATTGTCATAGAATTGCATGAGTGTTGGTTTTGCTGCAACATTGCTGCAACAATGCTGCTGACAATGCTGCTGATTGTGGATGCCATGTATCAATAGCTTTTTTGTTGTTGTACCAGATCTAAATATATATGCTAAAGAGGTACTTCTGTGATCAGGTTTACAAATATATTGGAAGATTGGTAAAGTTTCATCATTGTTTTCTGTGCATGCCCATATAAGGTAGTTCTGTAGCTTTGTTGCTATGTGACCAGCTTCAGCCGATTTTAGCCAAAATTTTGTCTGCAAAATGCATAAATTAGCATTTTAGACATAATTGAATCGATAACCATGGTATTTTACTGCAATGAAACAAGCTACACAACATGGGTCTTACAGGGGACAGACCACACCGCCTACATTTGACTGTGAGCTACTTCAAATTGTCAGAGGCGCTACTATGAATAATATGGGGGATGAAGGCACGGGGTCCGAAGACAATTAAGAAAAAGGCTTTTTTTTTCAAATGTTTTTTTTTTTAACATGTTTACATGTCATTCATTTAAAGTCAAATTTTTCCTCTTTCACCAAAAAAAAGCACCCAAAAGATCTTTTTCAGCACAATCTACTTACTATCTACTATCTCAATAATATCAAACAAGTCTGGTACAGGTGTCTTTTTTTAAAGAAAGCTTTCCTTGTTAAAGATATCATTGCAATGTTGAGGCAGTACAGATAATAGTTACACAAAGAGTCACACATCACAGTATGTTGCTCTGGTCTTGATACAATATCATCACTTAATGACAGCAGGTCTTTGACAATTATTGCAGTGGTGCCATTGCAACATTTACTGCCATGTTGATGCATGTTGTGCAGATATTTGCATTTCACAATGTTGCAGAAATTGAAAACAACTCATTGATGTATCTGTCTGCAGTGTTGAAGCAAGATTATCATTCCTATGATAAAAGGATTTATATTATTAATGGGTGAAGTGTGATAAAACCAAATATACCATAGGCACCATCTAAAGCAAGAGGATGAAAACTTTTGGCAATGGCTGTTTGTAACCATCAGGCGTTTTTATTGCTAAAATGGCTTAGATATTTTGCACACAAAATGTTACTGAAATGAATATGAGATTTTAGACCAATTATCGTACTGAAGAATAAGTGATAAAGAACATGCCATAATTTGCTCTGTTATTGACAGTCGTACTATTTTGACTGTGAAATGAAACAATTTCCTCTCCTTATATGAATATTGAAATGATGACCTAATATGCTTTATAAATTAAGACCGCAACAATAAAGTTGTCAGTAAGGATGCAACTGAACTAATATTTGATACTAGTACATTTGTATTACTTAAAAAAGTCTCTCCAAGGGCTGCATAACTTGGATGAATATGAGACTTTAGACCTATTATCGTACTGAAGAATAAGTGATAAAGAACACTAGCATATAAGTCTCTGCGAGTACTGTATGTAAAAGTATATAAACTGAATAAACTTCGATGATGATATTGTTCATAATTTTTTAGAAAATATACTGGGAACACCCAAACACACAATACAATATGATCCTGGTTCTTTACATACATTTTGATATCCGTAAACTTGTTAAACACAGTTTATATTGTGGTCTATAGTTTTTGGAAATCATATTTTCCCAGTTTATATTATATATATATAGGCTAATCAATTGGGCATAGCATCCTCTTTTGTGTTTTATAAAACATATTTATGTCACTCACGAATGATGATCGGTTTTCCAGAATTTTTATTCTGTACAATGAAGGTTTGATCATATTTACTCATAGGCAGCATTAAAGAAATTTAAGAGTTTGGGCTCTATTTTTGCATGCATTGTTACTGAAAAATAATAAGGGAAGCATCAATAATAAAGTGGTATCAATGTTCTGGTGCACTAACTCAAAAGAAATGCACATTCTACATTGTGAAACATCTACTTGGTGCATTTAAAGATATGGATGGATTTTATACTAAAACCTGATTAATAAATATCATATTATCGTTCCTTTCTTTATAAATTTGTCTTTATATATTCAAATTACTGTTGAAGCAGTAGCCAATGTAGACAGGTGTAATACAGCAGTTGTTTTGTACTATACGGGCGAAAAAAAAAGATGAAACAAATGCTATGATGAACACATTAATCATTTAAACTAAAAGAAATTGCTTGCAGCACCCTGCAGATCTCATGTGGTGTGAGACTTTGCATCCTGGAAATAACTATGTATTGTTTTGATTATTGAATATGTCACAGGTATTGGTTATGGACTACTGATGGGCCTTCAATAGATATTTTAAAATGATGGCTTCAATAGAAAATTAAAAACTCATCTATTAAGAACTCCCTCTAAATAATAGGCCTCTTTAATCCAAGCGCTGGTGAGCGGAAATAATTTCTGATTTGACTGATCTGGTCTCGTAATCCTTGAAATTGAGTAAAGCCACATGGTAGGGTTTACAAACAGACTATGGCATAAAATTTGTCAAAATTAGTTTATATTTTAGCACAGTCACTGAAGAATAAAAGAAAAATTAAAAAAGATGATTTTTTAAAGAAGGCCCCAAGTCTTTTTGGGGTAAAATTTGTAAAATTAGAACTTTTTACTTAAAAAAAAAATTCCTAGACCTATAGTGGATATGTTTTGGTAGCAAAATGTATGAAATTACCAAAAAATTTCCACTAGCATAGATCTATAGGTCTAAGGTTGTTTTTAAGGTAAAAATTTCTAATTTTACACATTTAACCCCAAAATGGCTTGAGGCCCTCTTTAAAAATCATCTTTTAAAAAAAACCATTAATTCTTTAGTTACTCTTGTATTAATGACATGGAACATAGATAGATGGAAGGACAATTGTGAAAAGCGGACTCAGGCTGTAGTTGGTGAAAATGCTGATATATGTACCTTTATAGAGATATGCCAAATTCAACTGGTTCAAGGCTAGCCAGTCAAATATATCAGATCATAGCAGAGGCCTTCTATGAAAAAGCAGATGGAGTCTAGAACTCAAAGGGTGACTTGTCAGGCAGAGCTACAATTGATAGCATAACAGGAGCATTGGAAATCCCTCAAACAAGTGTCTGATGATCATTTCTACACCTGCTACTTTCAGAGCACTGCAACAGGAACCATACTGAATGAAAAAAAGCTTGATATTACCAGTATGTCATCATGAAATGATCTATGTGTTTTTTAACAAAGGACATAGGAAAAAGTGCAGTATAGCGGACCCAAATTTATGACCTTATGTAGCGAGCCTTTCTGTCATTCCTATCCCTGAATTGAATAAATGAAGCACAAAAAATGACCGCTCTCTTCATTTTCAAGACAAGACATCGTTTATTTTTTTCTTTATTGGGGGCTGCCGCCGCTAAACCCCTGCTGTGGTACGCAAGTATTATTCCTCTTCTGCGATACAACAAGTTCTGGCAAAAATAGTGATATTTTTTAATATTTGATGGACGCCAAATATGGGCATACATTTGGGTCCGCTATACTGCACTATACCCAGAAAATATTCTCTCTATGTCTGCTGGATATATTACCTGATTTAGCCATAGATTTATAAGTGTTTGAACAAAGAATTTTCTTATCTTCATGTGTGGTGGAGAAATTGTGTTTTCTCTCTTGCTTTCTCTTTTTCACAAATTCACAATGTGGTGAATTTGAAACTGAATGCTTTTTTTGTGTGTGTTCACAAACAAATTTTTTTTGGACATAGTATTGCTATAATAAATGTGTCCTATTATTCATATATCTTCTTTGTTCAACTTTCTGCACAGATTAATACTGTACTGTGTACACTTGTATTGTTTTATTTATTTTTTAAAGCATTTACTTTATCTTAAATCCCTCATATAACTTATATATAAGTGGCATGCTATTATGTAGTTCCTTAGGTTTTTTTAAGGTATTAACATTGAGGAGTGTTCCAGCTTTTGATCCATCATCTGATTATAGAGATGATTGGGTGAATATTGATAAAATGCTTATTTTTATTTTGGTAAATATTTGGAAGATTGGTGTCCGTCCGAACATTCAGTAGTGGGACCTACCTGACTATTTATTAATAAGTGGTGGTGAGTCACTGTTAATTAAATGGATGATAACCAAAGGTCAATATTTCCTCCTTTGTGTACTTTTTAACTAGATTTGATAATTTGATATACATGTATATAATATTTTGTGCATCTTGATTTTTTTTCTTGTGGAATTTGTGACTTCAGTGACTTTAGTGACTTCAGTGACAGTTGAGGAAGGGAGAGCAGCCATTTTGACCTGTCCTGGTTTTGTACCCGATCCAGAACAAGAGAAATATACCATATTCAACTGGTACAAGGCAAGACAGTCAAATTTGTCAGGTCAGAACAGAGTGGCCTTTTATGACAAAGCAGATGGAGCCCAGAACTCATTGGGTGACTTGTCAGGCAGAGCTACAGTTGATGGCACAACAGGAGCATTAGAAATCCCTCAAACAAGAGTGTCTGATGACCATATCTACACCTGCAAGTTTCTGGACACTGCATCAAGAAACATCCATGATGAAACACAGCTGGTTATTACAGGTATGTCATAAAAAAATTCATATCTCTGTCTAGCAGATAAATGCTTGATTAAGCCTTAAATTTGTTATGGCATTTTCTCTTGCTTTCTCTCTTCCAATCATATTCCTGCCTCACTTGCTATTTAATGCTTTTATTTTTGCTTAAAAATTATATATCTTTTCTTTTGCTGCATCTATTAATGACTATTTAAGGACTGCTGATTAAACTTAATGATTGCTTTTTAAATAATGTATAGTTTTTTTGCTTCATTATAGATATGTGCAAAATCAGTTTTACAAATTGATAATCTACATTCAAATCGTTCTTCTGATATTTTTTTAATGTAGTTTACCACTGTTTACTTGATCTTAAAGTGTCTCATAACTATATATAGTGGCATGTTCTTATGTAGTTCCTTAATTGATTTTTTTTACAGGCTATTAACATGGTAAGAGTATGTTTTACTTGCTTGCTTAACTAACTTACCATTACATACTTAATTACTTACTTGCTAACTAAATAAATTTTGCAAAGACATTTTCAAATGAAACACTCAGAATTTGTTGAAGGTGTTTGTTATTGAAATACAATGTAGCAGGCAATATGGAAAATTTATGCTAAACCTGCATTGACTGTCAACATTACAATTTTCTGAAAATTCATCAAATAGTTGAAAATCACCTTATTCAATCAAGGCACACTTAATTTGTGTAAGCTAATGATTCTATCAGGCATTAATTACAAAATATTAATCATTAATTGAGAGAAAATCCAGACCAGAACATAGGGAACACAATGTATTTGTCATCACCATCCGATTGTGACGTTATCACTAGGTTTGCATACATAGTGAGTTTTAAAATCATTTGTATATACTAAATCTGGAGACAAATCAGCTTTAATAGTGCATATTGAAATATTAAATAGAGTATATTGAATAAGCATGCCTTTATTTGTTTTGCAGTGACTCCATCTGAAAGTGATCTCAAGGTGACAGCAAGTCCACCTGATCCAGTCAGAGAGGGAACATCAGTCACCTTCAAATGCAGTGCATCGAGAATAAAACCTCCTCCCGAAGAAATGGTCTGGAAATTTACTGATGATGGAAATCAGCGCCCAGGACAATACAAAAATGAAACAAACCGTGATAAGTTGACTTATTCTGTGTCTGTGGAGTATAATATGACTGTTAATGCAAGAGATAATGGAAGAAAGCTCAAGTGTTATTATGGCGCTGCAGAAAATACTATCATCAGCTCACAAGAAGCAACTGTCAAGGTTCTGTGTAAGTGTTTACTTTTGAGTTTTTTTCCAAGTTCCTTTTCAAAATAGCATTTTAATCACATTGTTTTTGTCTATTTAAAATATAAAATGTCACCTGTTTCAATAGTTTATAACATATTGAAATTGAAATTGATTGATATACTTGTGACAGGTTACTTGACAAAATCACAGGCATACATACACATTATATAGCACACACAATATATATATATATATATATATAAATATATATAAGCAAACTAAGCATTCAAATCTGTCACAGGTGTGTATATAAAAGCCAACTGCTTGAAAAGCCATACACACTCATATTATTCATTAAATTTTAATCATGACTATAATAATGAATCACAGTATTAGCTAAGAAAGGCTATGCCACTCAACAGAAAATGAAGAACAAGTATAATAATTATAAAACAATTATTGCTGATGAGAGTGAAACCACATCCGTTGGTCAAAAGGCTGTTTTCATGGAGCAGCCATTTTTACCTCATTGATCTCTCTTTGTACTCAGATATTGTGATGTCATCAGTAAACAATGACCATGGTGAGGTCACTGAGTGCAAGAACAATGGTTAAGTAATGACATCAAAATATACTATGTAGTTAAAACAAGGTCAATGTCCTAACAGCTGCTCAGTGAAAAGGTGTAAATAGACTGTACATTGTTGTGTTTGTGCAACTTAAGGTAACAGTCTCATACAGATTTACATTTTTGGCTTCCAGACCTTTCAGAAAACCACTCTCTTTCTGTTGTCGTTTATCAGCAATTTATTTTGCCTGTTGGTTCCATATTCCAGAAGTTCCAGGGCACTTTTGAGGTGATCATTGTCTCTTAACAATGGGTCTTTCATAGTTCAGAGACCTGCTATAATTTGTTTTCTTTTATGCAGGCAAGCCATCAGGCCAACCACAGATAATTGGGAACATGGTAATGGCTGATTCTACAATCACATTCATATGTGACACTGAGCGAGTTAATGGAACCATCACTTGATACAAGTGGCAATTTGCGAACGGCACTGACCTTGGAAACACAACTGAAAGGACATGGGCATATAAAGTCAAAGAAGGTGACAATATTCTTATGTTTGAGTGCATTGTTGGAAATACTGTTGGACAAAGTGCACCTTCCGCACCTATTGCTGTACAAACAAGGGGTATGTATGTCTCATATTATATTAACTATCAGTTTCAGGCCTCATTGAATGACAGTCTAATGGAAACGTGATATCATTTCAGGACAGTCGGGATGCTCATCTGTTATAATAATTACCTGCACCCTACTGGCATGTAGTTTGGTTGGATACCTTGCAATGGCTGTGTGTCTCTTCTGCAGATGGAAACACAACAATGGTATGTTGATAATGTGCTCAGATGGAATGGTGTGACAGAATAGTTTTGATGGATATACCGCAAGAGATGTTTTTACATTTAGTTTCATGAAACAATGGCAAGGTCAATGTCATTCCGGTCAGCAAGGCCAACAATGAGCCATTGTTGGTGACACTTACGCAATATTGATGCAATGGGGCATGTGCTGGACTTATTAGTTTGACATAAACATATTAATATATAGTTATTGCTGTATCCAATGGTGCCTACGGCAAACAAACTTATATCACCATATCTTTTTAGAATATCAAATATCAATGACAAATATCACAGTCAGTCATATTGCCTGGTAGATAATACAGAATTCGAAAACGAGGCACAGAAAAATGTCTTGAACGTCATAAGCATCTTCGCTTCGTGATACATTTTGATAAACAGCACCTACAATTTTTTGTCTGCTTTTCAAAATTCAAAGTTTATCATATACAAAAATGTATTGGTTATTTGATTCAGACCCGCATAAAAACATCTGTGTTCTGATTTTTTCATAAAATGACTCTGAAGTCGTGAATCGGCCATGCTCTTCAATAATGTCAGTAAGGTAATTTTCCAGGCAGACAAATTTGCTTACACAGCAACAATATCATGTAAGGCTTGTTGACAAATAAATGTAAGTGTTCTAGGCATGGTAGGCATGATTGTTATTTGACCAATAAACTAACGTACCCTGCCGGGTCAGCTAACTTGGCCGTAAGTGCTATTGGTTGTAACAGTTATGATGGAGATACCGCCAGAAATTATTTATATGTGGTTCCATGGAAGAATGACAAATTAGGTCAATTTCATCTAGTTAGTACCAATGCAAGGCTAACATTAAGCCACTGATACTGGCATGTTATCTGCTCTTGGCATATTAGCATGAGATGTCAATGGCTAAAGACATTAAATAGATTGAATCTATGCTGGGGCGAAGACCTCATACATTTGGTAAATCCCTGATCCCACGTATCATCCGCTTGATCAATGTCGCTCACATTGGGGTGATGTTGGGCCAATGTTACCTAACTGGGCACATAATCTTCTATGTGTACCATTTATTGAATTCATTGAATAAAGTCACTCTTCCCAAAGGCTTCATGGCATACCGCATTAGGGAAGAGTACAGTTACAAAATATATTAATAGCATAATGATACTAAAACAAGTGGAAATTTAATAAGGAAGAAAATGTTAATGTAGTAAAAGGAAATTGGTGCAAATGTAGAAATGCATGACAAGTAATTATGTGTATCTTCTTTTTTGATATACAATTGAAAACCATGTACAAAAAGTATTGGTAAATTTGATTCAGACCTGCAATAAAACATCTGTGATCTTATTTATTCATAACATGACTGAAATCGTGAATCAGCAATGCTCTTCAATAATGTAAATGTAGTAAAGGTAAATTGGTATAAATGTAGGAAATTATGACAAGTAATTTTGATCTTCCTTTTTGATATACAATTGAAAACCATGGACACAACACGTTTTTTTGTCATTGAAAATATTTGGCATATAATTTAATGTTTCATAAGTTATGCAGTGTCTGGCAAATTCATATCTCACACCGGGTAGCTTTAAATTGTTGGTATGTCTAGAAACATATCTGTGGGTAGCATTAATCATTACAAAATTACTTTTTTTGCAGCTCCATCTCAGACCAATCAGACCCAGAGACCTAGAGAAAAGCAAACTGCCCAATGGAAGGTAAAAGGTTGGTATTAATTCAGACAATTTGACTGTTCGTAGAACACTAATAGTTATAATTAAATAAGTCTTACCTGCAAGATCTTTGGTAGCAGGCTTTCACTAATACTACAACATTTGATTGATATTGAATGTTTTAAATAATATTCCCAAACATGATTGCAAATAGTGCTCTCAGTTTGATCTTGTATTTTAAATTTTGGACTTAGCCTGCATTGTGTCAGTTTGACCCTATCTTTTGTCTCTCGATCTGTAGGAGTTCAAAGATTGATCAGTTTTGCTTTTTTAGGTAATAGCCATCAGCTCTATGTGGTTTTCCTCTTTTTCCTCACTGATCATACAAGTGAGCACTGAGGCTCCTCCCTCTGATCAACTATCCATGACTTCATTGGTGCAACCTTGGATGAACTAGTGAAGGATTGGACACTTCGAAAGTTATAAAACAATAGTCATTATTAGGTGAATTAAGTAGAGTCAAATTCACCCATATCTGGCCCAAGATCCCCTGCTGCTGTCTTAAATACCTTGTACCTTTGATGTACACACTGCGTTTCAATGAGCACACCCCTCATCAGTGATGCCCCCGCATCTGCAAGAATTAACTCCATCAAATCCAAGGATTCTAAAAGTGTTTTTACTGAGTTTCTAGGCCTAATATCAAGGGATTTATATGGTAAAAAAATGTATCAATTTGGAAGTAATATTTTGTAAAATATCTTATCTTAATCTCCCATAATTCAGGAAGCCGTAGATGAGGCTATATCCATCTTAAAGCGGAAAACATTTTCTTCATGATGATTGTTATGTCATATGTGTTGTAATTTGTCGAACTGAGATACAGACCTGTAAAGATGCATAATTTTCCGTGGATGTGCCCAGATGATACTATATTAGATAAAAACAAGCTTTTTTTCTGTTCTAAATGACCAATGCAGACTGCATAGAGTCACTTATGATACAGTTTATTTTTTATTTTTTGCTGTGAATTTTGCTTTTGGTCACATATATGACATATATATGTGAATATGGTTTCATAGTGTATATTGTTATGATTTTTTTTTTATCCAAATATTGAGATATAAAATTCTGAAAGTATGAAATACAATAAAGGAAAATTTTCAAGCATAAACTGAGTATAGAGGAAAGATTTGCATTGCATCCTATATATGAATACATATTTAGCACCCCTTTCCATTGTTTCCCCAAGGAATCAGTGAGGGGGAGTTGTAAAACTTTCCTTCTCTTGTAAAACTATTGCACAAGTGTAATCAAAGGTCAGTAAATATATGGGTCCAGACAGAAAATAATTCAAACATCAGAATATCTAAAAACTTTTTGCCACAGCTGTAACTAGACACAGTGGTTGATTATTGATAAGTAATGTTATTCATTCATTGCATAAGATGATGGAAACCAGCATAATACTGTGGAATCAGCCCCATATGATGAAGTCCGCATTTTGCCCCCGGTGATGCATTATCTTAAAGGTATGTAATAACACCAGCTGCCACGGAAAGATGTAAGAGAATATAGATAATATAGATAATATAGATAATATAGATAAGATAGATAAGATAGATAAGATAGATAAGATAGATCAGATAGATCAGATAGATAAGATAAGATACAATTAGATACGATAAGATAGTAAAATATAAGATAATCTTTATTGTAATTTGTACAAAATGAAATGCTCTGAGGAGATAGCCATTAAAGTACAATAACAACGAACACACTTATACATTAATACAAAAAAAAAGGCATATATTTATGATACAGCACAAATTATGTAATACAATTCCAAAGAGATAATACTGAGATACTAAATCGCAATAGCACCACATGTGACCATTTATAAACATGATTGAACAATCGAATACTGTTCGGCACAAATTAAATTTTGAATTTTGTTGTTCGTAATAGATCTATAGATCTATAGACAGATAGACAAATAGACAAACATATCTATAGACAGATAGACGGATAGACTGATAGATTGATAGATTGATAGATGATACATTGATTGATAGGTAGATAGATTGATAGATAGATAGATAGATAGATAACCAGATAGATGGATAGCCAAATAAATAGAAAGATAGATAGATAGTAGGTAGATAGATAGATAGATAGATAGATAACCAGATAGACATATAGATAGATAAATAGACAGATAGATAGATAGATAGATAGATAGACATATAGATAGACAGATACATAGATAGACAGAGAGGTAGATAGACTGAGAGATAAATATACAGACAGATAGATTGATAGATTGTTAAATGGATAGATGGATAGATAGATGGATACATATATGGATAGATAGATAGATAGATAGAAAGGTGTATATACAGATATATATACATACAGACATACAGACAGATAGATAGATAGATAGATAACCAGATAGATGGATAGCCAAATAGATAGAAAGATAGATAGGTAGATAAATAAATAGATAGATAACCAGATAGACATATAGATAGATAAATAGACAGATAGACAGACAGATAGATAGATAACCAGATAGATGGATAGCCAAATAGATAGAAAGATAGATAGGTAGATAGATAGATAGATAGATAGATAGATAGATAGATAGATAGCCAGATAGACATATAGATAGATAAATAGACAGATAGACAGACAGATAGATAGATAAATAGATAGATAGATAGACATATAGAAGGACAGATACATAGATAGACAGAGAGGTAGATAGACTGAGAGATAAATATACAGACAGATAGATTGATAGATTGTTAAATGGATAGATGGATAGATAGATGGATACATAGATGGATAGATAGATAGATAGGTGTATATACAGATAGATATACATACAGACATACAGACATACAGACAGATAGATAGAATAGATAGATAGATAGATAGATAGATAGATAGATAGATAGATAGATAGATAGACAGATATATCTAATGTTATTGACACAGACAAGCCAAGAACAACTTCCTAACAATAGTACATTCTAAAACACATGTGTTCAGTTAAGTATGTGCTGGAACCTCACAGGGTTTTTTTTAGATGCCACACCTACGATGAGATTAGAGTACCTAGCATATTAGAGGTTACACTGTATCAACAGCTAGGATTCTACACAATGCACACTGTTTAACTATATCTAGATCTCCCTAGCTCCCTAGCACTCTCACCACTTAGCACTGCATGCACTTAACTCTGCCTATAATTAGCACTCTGCACCTAGTGCCCCATAAAAACTATAGTGCTCTCAACCTAGCATTCCATGCTGTCCACTTTTGAATAGTCTTTAAAATTAACATGTCGGTCGATAATCCTAATTCAAATATGCACACACAGACACCCCTATCACACAACAAAAGTAGGCTAGCTAAGTAAAGCGCCAGAACTATGTCAACATCTCTGAGAAAAGGAAAGAAGCTAAGATTCATAGTGCTGATAGATTAACATTCAAATAATTATATTGTTCCAATTATGCTGGTCATACATTACACCAGCTGCAACAGGTAGAAGTAATGATAAGATATGGCTTAAATAAGTCCAGACCCTAAGAGCTACTTTTCAAAAAGTTGTACTGTAATTGCAGATGAAGATGACGGCTATGTGGGTCCTTCACCTAGGAATTATGTCAACATCTCTGAGGAAGATGCTAAGCTTTATGAGAACAATCCTGCTGCCATGCCACCTCCTGTTTATGAAGAGCCTGATCGTAAGAACAAAAGCTTTTGTATTTTATCCACCTATCAGATTAAACATTTCATTGTCTCAACGAAACCTGCCATTTGTAAAAGCTGCTACTAAACACAAATGTAATGATGATGTTGAGTCCATATTTTGATATTTATCTTGCTAAGAAATTTCTCAAATGGATGAATAAAACACCAATTACACTTTATGGATGCTCTAAATTACTTTGAATAAAACTTAACTCCTTAAGAATGGTTATTTCTATGTCTACATTAATTTCTATTTTATTTATTTCTTCTTAAATATTTCAGTTAAGGAGATGCCCACTTACCTGGAACTCCACTGAATGCAGCAAAGTGGCATTACCACATTTATGAATTGTAATGAGAGCAATATCATAACTGGTCCCTCATACTTTCATATTTAACTTTTGGAGAAAGTATATCATTATGTGAAGAATATACAACATAAATCTGTGTCTCAATGTATTTGCATGCTATATGATATTTCTCATGTCTTATTATGAATAAAACAAGATCTATCAGCAAATCTTTCATACTTATTTTCTTGACTTGAAAATACAATTTTTCCACTTGAAGTGGCAAAGGTTTATCATATATAAGTAGAACAAAATTTATTCCAAGTAAATCAGTTTGAGGATGTGTGTGTGTAGGGAATTCACATACAGGGGCAAGATAATAGGAAGATATTTTCCAAGGGGAATTAAGGCTGTCTAGTCAGTACTGTAAATAATTTCCATGTAGTTTCTGTTGTATCTGTACCTTAGCTAAACATTTCATGGAATCATGCAATATATATTTTTATGGTAGTGTGCTTTATACCAAATTTGCAGTATTTTACTATAAAAATACAATAAAATCGCAAACAAATTACAGAAACTCGATACAGTGTATTGTTGATGAATCGGACTGAATATGATGACTTACTATTTCTAAAGTTTTTAGAAATACTATTCCGTACAAAATATAGTTTTTGGGGACTTTTTATTTAGTAATATTAGTGTGTATTTTTCACAGGGTTTACAGAAGATAGAGGTTATTGAAGTTATGAAATTTCTAAGAGAAAATTGATTGACCCTTTTCAGATGTTGTTTGGAATGACTACCCCATGAACACACTACGTTGTTGCATCATTATTGGCATGGTTCCCATAAAGTCATGCTGCAAGTTGCATTGCAATGTAAACTTCCAAGGAGCACAGTAACAATGTCAGTTTTACTACACTAGAAAAAATTTAGTTTTCACAGGAAATGTCAGTATACATTTTAAGAGTGGTGCAGTTCAGAATGCAGATACATTAGTCTAAGCCATACATTGTTACCTAATGTTACATCTACATTGTGGCAACGTTGTGACACTTTAAGTTTATTCTGAACCTATATCAAACTTTTGATTGTACTATGATTATTATAGCCTGAAAGATCAATCGAAGAACTCTTTTTTCAATCTTGCATATCAAAGCTTGGTAAAGTTTAGTTTCAAAAAATGGGGAGTCAAATATCAGAAAAGATGAGTCTTATGGGGAACTTGCTTGAAACTTCAGCCTGTTTTACTTTGAACAAAAATCTTTGGTAACAGGATAGTTGCAGCAGGGTTGTGAAATTACGTAAATTGCAACATTGTGGCACAATCCTGAGAGTTCACACTTTAATGCAGTATTGCGGCAACCGAAGAGCGACTGAAGAGCGACTGAAGAGCGACTGAAGAGCGACTGAAGAGCGACTGAAGAGCGACTGAGGAGCGACTGAGGAGTGACTGAAGAGCGACTGAAGAGCGACTGAAGAGCAACTGAAGAGCAACTGAAGAGCAACTGAAGAGCAACATTCCAGCAACATAAAATTTGCAAATATGTAGCTCCCCCCGCCCCATCCCCAGCCCCCTGTCAGTCAACTTTTCTGATGTGTTACTCAGTCTCAGGCAGACAGACAGCTAGACAAGTAGACAGCTAGACAGACTGAGAAACACATCAGTAGGTCAATAGATGTTTTGTTGCTGACCACAAAGTGAGATTTGAGATTGGCTGAAGAGATACCTTTTAAGAAGATTAAATTTACCATACAATTCCACACAACATGCCCACAAATGTTCATTGTATATATCCCTTTATTACTATGAAGTGAACTGACAAATAGTCTTGTTTTTGTCTGATTCTGACAGACCATAAACCAATTTTTTTTTAAAGTTAATATAATCTCTGGATAAATGTATCGCATATAGGCACATTCATAAATGTGTCATAAATGTTCAACTGTATATGGCCAATTCTGTTTATTATCATCTAACTTATTCCTTAAGCTATTCCATGAGGTATTAACAAGCACATTGTACAGAACTACAATTATTATCTCTATAAATCTTTATTTCATTTTTATTATCTTGTTTATATTTGTGTGTTGAGTTCCTAATCAGTGTGCTAATGCGTTCAGTGATATTCACAGTCTGGTAGTATGTTAGTGTATCACACTTCAAAGGTGTTAGAGCGATATCCTCTGCAACGTTTCATTTTGCTCCAAATGCTCTTCAATTCAACCTGTTATTCTAAGTTCCTGTTAACTAGCATAGGATACAATTTTAAGTACTTTCTTCAATGAATTTTGTTCATTTGTTAAAGTAGGTTTATGTTAATATTATTTTTTAGTATACATGCAGTTTTAATAGGCATATGATTTAAAAGTAAATTGTTTCATTTAAGATATATATGTGATTTAGCATTTCACCTTTTGAGTGATAATATGGTTAGTCATTTGAATTAGTCACTACTTAGTCACATTAGTGGTCAGTATTATGTCTATTGATATGTGCTCAGCTAGTAGTATTGTATGTGCTGTTTAGTAGTCTTAACTTGTGTTATATGGTCAGTATTAATTATGCTAGTCTTAGTTATTTATATCAGTCTATCATGTTGGACTTCGTCATTTAAGTTAGTCATTTCCTGCATTTCAGCTAACCGTCAACATCATTGTCATCACTGTCATCATCCTGTCTCATCATGAATATCAACCAATAAATAAAGACGTGTTAGAAACACTAGAAGTTGTTAAAAGTTAGAATTGTCTGTGCGGATCAAGAACTCCAGCTATGATGTCAGACACTGAGACCAATGCATCAAGAGAGAACCATGCTGTTGCAAAACTCCAGGCAAGTTGTGCAGGAGCTGCTGGATGGCTAACTCACTTCATATCCAACTATGAAGCTGCGGCGGATGTATCATCAGTTTTAGAGGCCTAAAAAGATCGAATTTCTAGTCAACTCAGCAAACTGCAAATAAGTCATGGCAAGTACATTGATGCACTGGGTGACTCAAGACTCTCTCAGTGAGAGCACTAAGCAATCCAGAAGTTCAGCCAATATGGATTGAGGAAGCTTGGATGAAGCCTGGATCTTTCAAGTGTAGTCCTTTTTGCAAGTATGATGTTCAGAATATCCCTCATCTTCAAGACCTACAGTTCACTGACATTAAAAAATGTTATATGCAATATCCAGTTCTCCTAATGATGTTATTTTCCTATTTCTTATGAGCTATTCGAATCTTATTTAGTTGTTTTAACTTTTATGGTACTGCAATGATGCCTTGTGAGACTATATATATATGCATATCTACATATATTTCTAAAAGAATGACAATATCATTTTCTCTGTTTGTATATATATGGTAAATGATTGAACTTGAACTATAGCCGAGTGATGCTAAAATGCTGATAGGCACCAACGTACCCAAGGCTCATTTGCAAATTAACAGTCATGAAGCAAGACCTGATGCTTCGTTTGCTATTGAGACCCAGTAGGGATGGTGTATTCTTGGATCTTCAACTTCAGCATTTGGGGAATCTGCATTTGGGGAATCATGGGAGATGCAGATCCTGGCAACCTTGTGTAGCAGTTCTGGAAAATATAATCGTTTGGTGTCGCAGTGAATCTGCCCAAGCCAGTGTCAGTCGAAGATCAACGTGCGATGACAGTTCTGAAAACTGAAACAAAGTTTGAGGATGGCCACTATACTGTTCCCAAAATGTGGAGGGACTTAGAAACACAGCTGCCCGACAACTGAACAATGGCTGTGAGTAGATTCGACTCACTCCCCAAACACTTGATGTAATAATTTCTTATATGCTCGCAAACTGACTCCTCAAGAACTAATGCATAATTCCAAGAAGACATTGTACCTTCCACATCATTGTGTGACCAACCCTAACAGGCCTGGCAAAGTATGGGTTGTTCTTGGTGCAGCAGCCGAATTCCATGGTGTGTCTTTGAATAATCAGCTCATGACCGGACCTGATTTGATGAACAGTTTATTCTTGGTCATTCAACTTTTTCGTATGAAACCAGTGGCACTAGTTGCAGACATTGCTGAGATGTTCCATCAAGTTATGTTACCTGAAACAGACAATGAAGCGCTTTGCTTCTTGTGGAAAGAAGACTTAGACAAACCAGGACCTCCAGAAACTTACAAGATGATGGTGCATATATTTGGTGCTGCTGATTCACCATGTTGTGTGAACTTTGCCCTCAGGCAAGCTGCCTTGTCTCCTGATGAAAGGACTGAAGTGATAGCAAGGGAAACTATTATGAGTTACATTTATGAATTATTAGGTTTTAGAAACGGACCTCTATAGCAGTAAAAAATGATAGTAATAAAAGAGATTGGCTGCATTGCAGCTAAACCCTCAGCGAATCCCACATAGCACACAGACATTATTAAAATTGTTAAGTGTTTGTCCGACAGGCAGGAGGGCGTCACACTTTTATTTCCAGAGCAGAAGTCTAACACACACTTTCGTTTCTAGAGCTGAACTATAACACTAATACACTTACCCTAATGACATTTAATACAGTAACACTCTATATGGCCTTGTGATAGCCACACTGACATATCTTGGCTATGTTTTTACAAAATGTGGAAAAATATTTTTTCTCGAGTGTTTATATAGTGTGTGCAATGAACTGAAAACAATTGCTACATAGCCTGTTATGCAATGCTAATTAGAGTGCAAGATGTCCTATTTTTGTTTACTCTTGAATTTCTTCATTGTCCATTATATTATGTTAAATGTGAAATAATACAGTGTTCCCATGGAGTTATAATATCTTACAAATATCTTACTTATTAACAGCAATCCATTCTGTTCAGAGTAAAGCCAAGTGAGCATTCTGCCATTAAATGTTTCTGTTCAAAGTTTTTATGCACAATAAGGAGCATTCAGTTTGCTAGAATTATCAACACAATAGCATGTTCCCTTAACTAATCTACGACTTATATTATCATTTATATGTCCAAAATAGTCATATATGGCTTATTGTAATGATCCTATGGAATATATATGAAATTCAGCAACAACGTTATGCCGTTGGGTATAATTTCATACAAAATGAACCTTTAAGGTTTTTATTTACTTGTATTTAAATAAGTAAAGTGTAAATACAAATAAATACAACTCTTAAAGGTTTATTTTGTATGGAATGATACTCAACACATCCATTTTAATGCCAGTTTACATTTAGCTGGCAACTGAAGATACTACATATTATGAAATGCCATATTCCCTTTCACAGTTACTGAATTTTTGGGTTGCTGATTTGCTTTAAATCTATGGCTTTTAAATAAGTATTTATAACCGATTACTTTACAGGTATATATGAAGAAAACAATAATAATTATTGGAGTCAAGTGAAAGTAATGTAGATCAATATGCAACTAATTATTAAGGAGTTGCTAATTATAAACAAAAACTGTTGAATGGGTTGAGCATGGCAATATTATGATCAAATATTTAATAATTGTAAGCACATGAATTATACAATATTTATGGCTGTCATTGCTAAGAATGGGATGCTAAGGAATATGAAGGAAGCAACACAAGTTTTAGCATTTTTTCGAAATTTCCCATTATTATGGAAAAAACAAAAAAAGATGAAACAAATGTCAAAATGAAGCTTAAAAGTGAAAGTATTATAATCTAGATATATCATTGGCAAAATATTACTGATGTAAGGATCAAAGAGTCATTGATATGAGGGTTCGAAAGAATACCAAATTTTCATATTTTCGATATTATATAAAATTATCTGTCATTAATGGTCATGAAACTCCAAAAAGGTATATCTACACTATTTTAGACATATTCTTATTAAGTTTTGTATGCAAGTAGGTGCAGTAATGTGTGAGTCCTGCTCCGAAAACAAAAATATTTATATATTTTTTTCATTTTTCTCTAAATATGTGACAATCAATATGCACAGTTAAATATATAGAGTAATAACATATAAAATTGTATTCGGGCAAGTAGGAATTTTCCCTATTTTGCCCTAGTTTTGAAAATTCTATAGCATTTACGGCCAAGAGACCCCCAAAAGGCACCACTACACTATTTTAGACATATCATGACAAAGGTTTAAGCATGTAGGCGCAGAAGTGTCAGTATTCTGCTTCGGAAACGAAAAAAAATAATTTTTTTCTATTATTTTCAAATTTTGTAAAATACAGCCAATATATGTCAATGTGTCTATCAAAAGGCACCACTAGGCCATATAGAGTATTGTTGTACAAAATTGCATAAGAGTAAGTGCATTAGTGTCAGAGTTCTACTCTACGAAAGTGTTACCCCCGCCTGACATTAATGATAACAAAAACCCTTTTCAAACTTTGTTCGCTGAGGGTTAAAAACTATGAATAGAAGATTGACCAGCTAATAACAGAAACTATATGTTTGATTCTCACTCTTTTTACTCTTGCTCACAATGATCTCACAGTATGACCTCTCCGTGAGTTTCCTATGAGCTCACTATGAGCACACAGTGAGCTCAAATTCTTCACTGAGATTGGATATTCGTTAAGTTTTCTACTAAAATGGACTCGCAAGGGTTCATTGATGAGGAGAGAGCAGGAGTAGTCCACACTAGAGTCCAAGAGCCAGTACACTTTTATTTTGCATTTTATTCTCACCAACAATTTTTATTGACTCCAATACAAAATGTTGTCTAGTTTCCAGTTGCCTTGGAAAGGTTTTCTATATATATATTTAGCTACTTTTACTCATATTCACAAAAATCGTATATCCTTTTTTAAGATATTGAGTACAAGGAATGATATGACTATATTGGATTTTTTTTTTACATTATACTTTGTCATAGAATATGCAATTATTTTTTAGCTAATTAGGATTGGATAGGATAGGATAGCATAGCATAGGATAGCATAGGATAGGATAGAGCCCCTCCATTTCTCAGCATATATATATATATATATATATATATATATATATATATATATATATATTATATATGTAAGACTCAGATCGGGGGCCAGCCCCAGAACGGGGGCCAGTCCCTAATCAGGGGCCAGTTTGGTTTGTGACGTCACCTTTCAATGAAAACAATAACCATTGTGCAGGCCTTATGATGACGTAATCAATGATAGCAATGACCAATCTGCAGGCCTAACTGCAGGTGACGTTTTAAATGTCCACTTGTTAAGTTAATTGAACAATGGAGAATCAGTCAATGGATAGCCAGTGTACTCAAGGTATTGAGGATGAAGGATTTCTGATTGTTAAGAAGAAGAAAAAAACATTCTCAAAAGACCCAAATCCGGAATGGTTCTGGCAGGAGTTTGATAGTATCATCAATGTTGCCAAACTCAAAGAAGAAAATCCTAATTGGGGAGCTGTGAAGATATTGAACTGCATGGGACAACCTGAAATATCTGTACAGAGGATAAAGAAGATTCTTGAAAATTACTTTTTCGATTCAAAGTCACAATGTGTATACAGAAAGAGCACAGACTTGGAAGTACCCCACAGGCAGTGTTTAACAAGGGATGAACTCATTCTGAAAGTCATACACAATCATAAGAAAGACCACAGAAAGAGTGATACTATTTATGAGACTCTGCGAAGATCTGTGTTCCCAGTTGTTAGAGAAAATATTGCTCTCATATTCAAGATAGAGGTCAGTGTTTCTTTCATTTTATTTAACTTTTTCCCTTTTGGATTTATTGGAATAACCTTATACCCCAAATTTCAATGCATTTATACCACCATGACTGAAATTTAGCATCTGTATTTCACAGATTAACTGCATGGAGTGCAAAAAAGCCATTGATCTGCCCAAGACAACGACAACAAGAAGACCAATTCCAGCTACTTATCCAAATTCTAGATGGCAAATTGACTTAAAAAAGATGCCGACCTGCAAAGGCTATAATTATGTATGTAACATAATTGACTGTTTCTCATGACTAGGATTTGGCAAAGCCACAAAAGGAAAGTCTGCCAAAGAAATAGCTGATGTTGTGCTGCAATTCATTTACCTGTAGGGCCCTCCCCGAATTTTACAATCTGACAATGGGAAAGAGTTCAGAAATTCCGATTTGGCAGAGGTTGTTAAAGTTTTCGAGACTATCCAGATGCATGGACGACCCTACCATCCCCAGGCACAAGGAAGAGTGGAGAGGTTCAACCGAACCATGACAGAATACTTCAGGGCACAAATGGTAAATGACTTGAACTGGGTCGATAAATTACCTGAATTCTATTACAATTACAACAACAGAATCAATAGATCAACAAGACCTTCAACACCATACCAGCTGTTCTTCAGCAGACCTAACTTTGCAACTCCGGTTCATGAACAGGTATAAATTTGGAATAATTAAACATTTTAATTTGAATCTTTATTTCTTTTAAAAAGAATAACACTTAGAAAAATATAAAGTGAAGTTTGATATATAATCGCTATTTTATTTTCAGATACCATATACTGGTTTGACAGAAGGGGAGAGACAATTCTTGAATTCGGCACATTTAGATGTTGAGATTGGAGAAGAAGAAATTGAAGAATTGAATGCAGAAATAGACATGGAAGTTGAAGCAGAAGCACAGGCAGCAGATCAGGAAGAGAATCAAGACAATGGAGATTATGTACAAATGTTGGATATGTTACAGTCAACTCAACAAAAATTTGCACGAATACCCCTCAATGAAATGCAGCAGATGGTGAGTTTTATTTTAATGCTTAATGATAACATGGATATCACTGAATAAAATGTATGTTTATTATTTTCAATTTGCAGAATATCAGTGATTACTACAAAAAAACTGTACAACAACAAATTCAATACTCAGTACTATAATGTACAAAATTTGCCTCAAAATATTGAAGTAAGTATGTTGTAGAAAAAACGAGTTTCTTTGTTTCACAAAATTTCTCAATATATTGTAAAATAACTTTTTCTGAAAGCCTATAAATGTTTAAAATAAAAAGTAATCACTAATCTTAACAGAATCCATGGTTTATTGTTCTTCATATAACAAGGTTCACCATACCAAATTACCAGCCGGGATGAATATGACATCAGCTTCTACTCAATACCCTTTAGAAAAGTTCAGTGTGACGGAAAATTAAACAGACAAAAATGTGTTTTTGATCATTTTGATCATTATAAAGATTTCGTTATCAACCAGGGTTATCAGCATATTGTTTATACGATTGTTTAGTGACATCACGAACAATGATCATTATAAAGGTTTGGTTATCAACAAAAAGTAGCTTAAATCTAGGTGAATTGTTTATACGATTGTTTAGTGACGTCATGAACAATGGTCTGGCCCCTGATCAGGGATCGGCCCCCGATTTGGGGCTGGCCCCCGATCTGAAACTTACATATATAAACTGAAAATGTTTCTCATTATTTGGCCCGTGTCAAGAGGCATACATACAGCAGCAGACAAGGTGCTGAATCCAGAAGGGGTGTTACTGTTGTATAAACTACTTATTGCTTATATTATCCACTGCACCCTCCCTTTAACGTAATGTGAGCTTATCACGTAGGTGTCTGACAGCTACTTCAATCACTGGGGATCTGAACATGTCATTTCCCACCATTTTGCGGTGGGTGCATACTGGGATAGAACCATTTTCGGAACGATCAGAATCACTTTTCTGGCATGACAAAGCCTTAAAAAGATCAAAACATTACACTAAAGTCAACCAGAAGTTGTCTGCAAAATGTAAACAAAACTGCAGGAGCTAGGCTGGTGAGTGAGCAAGTGCCGGTAGTTGAAATGATGAACGCTCTGAGCCCTGTACACATTCATTTTATTTTTTTAAGCACAGTACTCTCCTATCCTTCCTAACGAATTGAGCCGAACGATATTGCACAATGCATTTTAAAGTATACTGAACCCTATGTGACACTGCTCAGCTCGATCTCCACTGAGGTTATTTGTTTGAAAATTTTCCTGACTCATCCCCATTTTACTGAAGGTTTTCTAGATCCTTCTGCTGGGTGGTCTAGTGGTAAGATGCTTGCCTGTTACTCTGAAGGTCCCGGGTTCAATCCCAGACCCAGGCCCACGTCATGAGTAACATCAAAGCTGGATGTCGTTCGGATGAGACGTTAAATTGGCGGTCCTTTGTACTTAGTGTTTATGCTGAGGCGAGTAAAAGATCCCACCCATGGGGTAAATGTGTAACATGGGTGGACTTCTCCTCTTTCTCTCACCTCATCAATCAGCCTTTGATAGCAGCAAGAACTTGCCTTAGAGGGCTGCACTTCCCATATCCCATCCCATCCATGACTACACATAAGGCAGTTACGACTCATTGAAAGGTCCATCACTGTTAACTGAGTTTTCTATCACAAGGGGTAGCTGGTGTCTATGGAGCCAAAACATGTCTTCAATGACAAGCTTCAGTGAATACAGAGTTCAGAGTTAAGTTGAGTTCATTTATTGGATTAAAATAATATACATACAGTTCACATGAAATTTAATAAGAAGAAAACAATTCCAACAGGATGCAAATTGTGCATATTTGGTAAAATACATAATATGGTCTTGCACAATGTTGGATTATTAATTGCAATGAATGCCAGTATGAGTCATCGAGGGAGCTTCCTCAACACAAAATGTAGTTTGTGTATCACCAATGAGTCAAGTGCAATTGTTGCTTTACAAGCAAATGAAAGTTTGCATATCAATTTTACCAACTGTAACCTAGGCAAGCTTAACCGGAGTGTTCATTGCACAGAGCCCTGTGTTTGCCACTGACTGGGTCTGAAGCCCATTCAGCTTAAATGACCAGCTGTTCAAGGCAGATGTAATAAAGAGATGATAAGGTAGCTTGGAGTCCACACCATTTCACACATTTAACCCATGAGTTTGATCTCTTACTTGCCTTAGCACAGATAACACATCAGATCAACTTAATGTCAAACAAGCATCGCTCATGTAGTATAGATATATATATAGATAAATATATAGATATTTTGTTTTCTCAATATATACACCTGGCTCATTTTATGTTGACCTTATACCCAATCGAGGCACTTAATCCACATGATTCTTTCATGTCTTTGGTTAAGTACATGTATCAATCACTGAACAGGTATTTTCCTACATGAATGCCCCTGGGCCTCCTCCTGGCAAGGGTGGTACATGGCCAATTGTGCCACGTGCGTTTTCCATGCATTTGGATAAACGCATGGTTTATGCCTCATTATAATTAGCTAAAAACCATGCGTTTTCCATGAGTTTATCCTTCTCATGGAAAACGCACATGGCACATTTGGCCATGTAACACTGTGAGTGAAACCTCCAACCCAGTACTGATATAAGACATGAGACCTTTTTTTGGTATCACCACAGAAGCATATGTAAAGCAAACAGTTACAAAAGGATTTTAAAATTTTGACTTTCCAACTTTTGTCTCTATTGGAAACATAAACAAAACCAGACCAAAATCAAAAGTGGCCAACAACTTTTGACTATATATGGCTGCTGTCTGTGAGTGCTCCATAATTTTATGGCTTTGTTACCTGGAAGAAGTTAAAAGTTTTATTGTCAATCGTTGTTGTGCAGACTGGACCATGCAGCTTAAATTAAGTATTTAGTGATGTTGTGGAATCTGACCACCACAATGATATTTTAACCAGTGGACCACTAGATGTGTGTGAAATTGGGAAAAAATATAAAAGTGATGGTGAACACACTTGTTGGTCAAAATTACATTAGAATAAAGGGCTTTTTTCACAATCGTATATTATTTGTCTTTTTAAAACAACTCTGGCTTCCATCTTTTTGCAAATAAGGTGGTTTTGGCTATTCATATATGTGCAGGTGGACCATAAGAAGCAAGAAAATAAATATCAGCTCTTATTCTTGCATAGATCCTGCACAGCCCTGCAAAATATAAAGTCTCGTTTTGCAACATTTCCAATTTTCACCCTTTTTCAGAGCCTTACAGCTTGAAAAAGATCACAAATAACCCTGATGTAACAGCATACATGGATTCAATACAACTTCTTTACCTTAGGTACAAAATTTCAAGCCTACATTGTAAATAATAAGAGAGATATAGACGTCTGAACTTTGGAAATTCATGCCGTTTGGCTTTTCCGCAAAAAATTAATAAAATTTCAAATTGCTGTATCTTCTAAACCATTGACACTTGAGACCTGAAATTTTGGATTTTTCCATTAATTGTAAAGTCCTACAACTAGTATTTTTTGCAGAATTTTTTGAGATGGTGTCCTGGGAAGTTTGTCTGAATTTTGGTGAATTCACATGGATTGACCCATTTGCAGTTACAGTATATTAATATGTATCCTTTCTCCTATGCAGACCTTCTCCTGTGAATGGGTGGTGCTTAGCAAAAGGGCAATCGATTTCAGACCTCACAATGATCTACACTACAGCCAAAACTTAGAACTTATAAACTCATCAAGACTGATTACAGGCTAGAACCCTACCTTCTACTAAACCTTAGCAGAAAAATGTATAATAAAATAGCCAGATTTAGAGTAAGCTCACATAATTTACGAATTGAAACAGGTAGACATGAAAACCCTATATTGCCAGCAGTTGAAAGATTATGCCTAAAATGCAATATGCATGTAATCAAAGATGAAAAGCATTGTCTCATAGTATGCCCACATGACACACTTAGTCGTGAGGACCTCTTTAAAATAGCTAATGATCACATAGAAAATTTTGAACAACTAAACAAAGAAGACAAATTTAAGACCATCATGAAATCAAAAGAGCCTGAGATGTTAAAATCCCTTGGAAAATTTCTTGTAAATATTGATGCCTAATAAATGATTGGGTCATCATCCATCGTCGAGCATTAACCATCACTCCTCAAACTAGCAGTTTCTGCACTACAAGCATTTTTATATATTGTGATCTATGTGATTTTACACTCATGTACATAACTGTGCACGATGCCTTGTTATATATACTCCTAATTCAAATGTTGTACTTAAATTAAAGTGATAATCCTTGAATCTATCTAAAAATTGTCCTATTTCCTTTCTCCCAGAAAGTACTCACAATAGTTTGCAGTGACTGTCTAGTGTCCTTACAACAGGTTTTCATTAATATTTAGCCAACTAAATCATGGTAAATCCACATTTTTGGTCAAGAGTGACAGTTACAAGAATCATCCACTCAGAGCCATCTTCCTGTCACCAAGTGGGTCAGCACTGGTCAGTGGGAGCTGCAAGAATTTTGTAACCATGGCAACCTGGTGAGTCACCAGAGTCCAGGCCACTTTAAATTTGACCTAGTTCTATTGGTGGGCCACCTATAGAAAATAGAGGGCTAATTACCCCTTAATTAATAGAGATGACTTGATAGTATGCTTTTGGTAGAAATCTGTTGTCATATACAAGAGTGTAATGGCATTAACTCTTGGAATTTAGTTGAGGCCATATTTTCTACATGGGATTCAAGGAGTATCACTTTAACATTGTGATAATGAACAGTATTAACTGCAGTAATATATGTATCTAGGGTTACTGTATACATGTGATATATGTCTATATATATATAATATTTAAAAAAAATGTATGTTATCGAAATTTAATGCATTATTGCTGTGCTATTGTTCAGCAACTGGGACCATGGATGTATAGATAATCCATTGATAATGTATACATTTAACTTTTTATACCATGTATATATATATTGAATATAGAAATAGTGAGTAGAAGTAGACTTAGTACACATTTTTTATGTGTTATTTTTGACAAATGTATCATGTATGATATTACTGTGTCAATAAAAGCATATAATGATCCATATCAGTTAATATTAAATGATGCAACTTCATATTTCACGTAATGCAGAGGCACAGTAATTGACCTATTTTTAGCACCGAACAAAATCATAGGATATTATATTATAGTCTGGACAGTATCCTAATTGAAAGCACACTTGGTGTATCCGGAATAAACTCTAATCTGCTGCAAATTGTTGTTCAGTCATATCACAGTTATTTTGGGATATCTAAAACTTCCTCAATAGTTATGCTATTCAGATGCGACAATGGATGACACTGGGCAACAAGCTGCAAAAATGCTGTGGATGATAATCTTGACTGTAACCTATTTTCAAGGTATGGGTTTCTTTTATGATGCATAGTAGATGACATATACTGGAAAGCTCTCTGACTATGCAGTTAGTCAAAAAACTAACTTGTCAGACTTCATGACTTCTTCAGATACCTAGACATGGATGGATTTTATAAAATAATCTGATTAATGACATTGTAGGACATCATAGGTTCACTGTAGGTGCATTGTAGCAGTTCGTAGCAGTTCGCAGCAGTTCGCAGCAGTTCGTCGAATTTTGTAGGACTTTGTACGCACTTTGTATGCACCTTGCACGCACTTTGTACACACTTCCTATGCACTTCGTATGCACTTCGTTGGAGTTAGTACAGCCGTGGCCATAACACTTACTACAGATTGCACTTTTTTGATCTCGCATCACAGCTTTTATGTTGGTCAGCTTGACACTCCCTTTTGTCCCTCTGTCTCTCTGTCAACATCGCTTATAGACATTTTAACTTCAGGTTTATTGATGCAAAGTTTATGGAACTATAGGTAAAATATCTTAGAGGACCTTGAATGAGTTCAAAAATGGTTCACACTAAAACTGTTTTTAGGTCACAAAGTTAAAACTCATCCAGAACCTTGTGGCTCCTCACTCAACACTTGCCAGCAAAACATGTGGAAATTTAGGCTCTTCCCTCAGACCAACCATCCGTACCTTTGTAATATATCAAATAACAACAATCTAAAAAAAAAGAAAAAGAGAACAACTGCAAATATGGTATTTAGATGTAAATACACAGAACAAACTTTGATTACGACATTGTTTTTAAGTTTCTTAGATACTAAACACCCAACACCCAATACAAAATGATCCTGGTTCTTTACATATATTTTTATATCTGGCATCTAGACCTATCACACGATAGCAAAGCCATTAACTACGAGTACTGACTTTAATTTTGCGAAATATTTAGGTCAACTTTTAGGCCCCAGGCAGGGAATTCTAGTCGTGTCTTAGCTTTGATTGGTCGTTCAATTTTGAAAACCCAAAATTATAACAACCGACACAACCTCCTGGGGTCTCTTACCTTATTTAAGTCGAAAACCCACCGGGGGCCTCTTTTCTTATTTTAATGTATTCGCTCATGTTGTCAGGTTCTTATTTAGAGCAACATGACCAAGGCACTATTGGCCTATGGTCCTCGATTCAAAGTTGCTCAATATTTTCAAGGAGTAAAATAAAGCAAAAATTACGATATTATACGCTAATTGAAAAGCAATCTAGAGCAGCGAACATGGAACTAATTTGTTCGGTCAGCAATACGTTGCACATACGTAGCGATATTGTTAATGTGGGTCGCTCCAGTTTCAAGGCATTCTTATGTGGTCCATTACCCTGGAAATTGCCACATAAAACTGCAAATGTTGCAGTTTTGAGACATAGTACATAGATTTTTTCCGAAAGGAACTCTATGACGTCCTGGCTTTCATTTAATGTATACACTGTGAAAGTTGATCCACTTTTGATGAAGTTATGCGGTCCGGTCATCGTGGATAACAAGCGTTGGCTTTGATAATATATATAATTTTATTGGTATTTATTGGCCAATGATTTGGCCTAAATGTTTAATGTCCTAAGTTATGAACTTACAAACACATTCAAACTGACTATATATATATAATTTTTTTTATTGACAGTAAAATATCATCCATGATATATATGTCATAAATAAAATAAAGAACAGAAAATACAGGAATACAGAAAATACAGAAATGTTCAAATAACATTTTTAAACTAGATAAGCATATGGTATACTAGTAACGCGGTCAGCCCCCAGACTTAATTTTTTTTAAAGAATGTTTATAGTAACATCTATGTATGTATACTGTACAGTGTCAGAAGATGGAGAACATAAAACTCACATATTAATATCAATTAAGAATTTTCCCAGGCACCTAGCCCCATGGGATTGGCTTGCGTTGTGCGTAAGCCAGTCCCAAACCCATGTATTGAAAAACCTTGGGGGTCGCACTTCAACTGACGATTGTAAAGAAACTAAAACGAGACGGGCCATATATAATACCTCAAATTAATCGCCAAATACTTAGCTACGTGGGCGCTAACAAACCAATACTGTTCGCTAGATTACCTGCTGTCAGCACCAGCTTTTCCTGAAAAAGTTGATCAACCAAATGTACTTGAAATGTCCGTGAATGTTTTGATGAACTACGCATGCGTGACTTAATAATTAGGCCACGCCTCTACAAGCTGGGCTAGTGACGTCACGGGCACTTGAGATCCACCAAAGTGGCGGGAACAGTCGATCCTTGCAGTTCGGCTGCTAACTGTGAAAGTTTGAATAGATATGAATAGTTTACAATCAGGCCTGGCTTTTGTTCAAAGACTCCTGCCTTATCAACTGAAGGAGGAGCAGCTTCGACTTTTTAGTGCTGCAGCACAAGGACATCATACTTTGGGTATCTTGCCCACTGGCTTTGGCAAAAGTGTTTGCTTTGCACTAGTGGGACCTTTGCTTGATCATGTATGTTAATTTTATACAGAACACATTGCAAAATTAATTTAATACATCTAATTCATTTTCAATTGAGATGACACTTATTTTATATTTAGATTGCATTGGTCTTAGTGTAATATGTTCTAAAATTTCAATAATATTAATAATTGTTATTATGCAATGCAGCATTAGTATAATCTAAATTTATTAATTGTCAATGGGATGTATATTTCCCAGTCTGGGAAGTATGACTTTTATTTAAATTTTTCCCAATGACTCTTTAGTCCTAATCAATGGGCTTGACAAAAAAAAAAATCATCAAAATTCATTTATTGCACCAAGTGTACAAACCAACTCTGCATGAGAAATTCGAGAAACTAAATATAAATTAATAATTAAGATTTTTTTTCTTTATAGGATTTTTAACAAGTGTGACTTATGGAAGGCTAATAAATAACTTGATTTCTTAATTGCCAATCTACCAACACCATATTATGCATCTACTCCAATGTTTATATATATATATATATATATATCGATAATTGATCTGAATTTAGTGACCTTAAAAAACATAGTAGACCAGCAAAATGCAAGTTCTATAATTCAAATAGGAGCTGCAATATAACCTTGGTTATATTGGCCTATAAATTTGCAATTAAGTAAACATTGTGTAAAGATGGGAAATTCCCAAATTTTCATATAAATCATGTTCTTAATTGTCTTTCCTCAAAGTGCATATATATATAGGGCATAATAAATCATGAAAACTGCATTTTGATGGATTAGATGGGTGACCTAATGGTAAGGCCATCTCTGCAAAGATTCCGGGTTTGATCCCCAGCCTGGGCACTGCAACGGATTTAAATGTGTAACATGGTGTGGACTCAGAGCAGCCTTATAATCTCATCATTACATCTGCAGCGATCTGCCTCTGGCAGCTAGTTATATAAGCTGACTAAGCTTCAAACCCAGTAGCACTGAGACACAGAAAGCTGCCTATTCATAAGACAAATACAAAACATTAGTTTTTCAAGAATGCACATTTTATTACATTCTCGTGTATTATATTTAAAATTTTATACTAACTTTGCCTCATCTGGGTCAACCAGAAATAACAACTTTGTGTACACACTGTATATAATATGAATCATATAAATATATGCATAAGTAAATTTAATAAATTTAAGATTAACAACAACTAGTTGTGTACACACTGAATACTCCAGCTTCTTGAATAGTATAATAATAGAGAAACCAAGTGGTGCAAGCATAAATTTAAAAACTTCAATTAAATAATTAAAATACTAATTATTTTGGTTAATATAAAATCTTGCACAACCTTTTCATAAAATCTCACACAACCCCAACTTGTAAATAATTATCTCACTGCACTTATGGCTAATCAGACTATACCATACAGAATTGGACTACAGTAAATGATAAATTATGATGATGGTTATAAATAATGATTTATTCAAGATAAACCCACAGCAAGTTCCTCACATTACATTAGTGATTTCACCTCTGAAGAGCCTCATGTTTAACCAAGTGGCCCGGTGGTCAACAGTCAACTGGCTTAAACCAGTAGCCATCCTCAACCAAAAGGAAATGACAGATGAACAAGTAAATGGTGAGATTTCCAGGAGTACACATAATATAAGACAGTTCATGGTCTAGGTTATCATAACATGCAAATTCCAAGTTTTGTAAATTAAAAAAATATATATTAGGTCATTAAAAACATTTTTGATAAGTGTATACTATATTTGGATATTATATTTCTGTCGCCATAGATATACAACATGGAAAGTACAACTTAATCTATGCTAGTCCAGAGGTCATCACTACATCAATCTGGTGGGACTGGCTTAGGAAATTTCAAACACAGGTGTCCCTATTGGTAGTTGATGAGGTTCATTGTTTAACACAATGGTAAGTAGATATGTGTCATGGTGCGGGAAGTTTGCACACTATGCTCTTTACTATATATGTATCATTTCTAAAACAGATTGACCCATATTTAGACATGAATTTTCAAATGTTACCAGGGGACAGACTTTCAGAGGTCATTATAAACTGATACCTCAGTTGAGATCAAGGCTTTGCAAAACGCCCATTATGATGTTGACAGCCACTACAACCACGGTAATGGTGGATGAAATTCTCAAATGTCTGCATCTCCCTAGAGAAAGCATCCAAATAGTGGCAGATGTGCCTGACAGGTTTTTACTTAATTTCTTCCAATCCTTCTTTTTATATCATGTTCAGGGTGCAGTTGAACTATGGACAATCAGATCGATGACACCCTGAACATGGACAATTTCAAAGTAAAATGTCTACATAATTTCACGTTCAGATTGTCAATATTCTGGCATGTCAACATTTTCTCTACACATTAAACATTCAATTACCTTCTGCCGTTGCAGACCAAACATATACTTAGATATAAAAGAGGCAGATACCTTCCAAAATGCTCTGCATACTTACTTGGATATGATACGCACAAATGGCAAGCTAGCACCAAAAGCCATCATATATGTCAGGTAAATAATTTCAACCCATAGCAGCTGAGATGAGTGTCTGCTGTAATTTTCATCTCAATGTAATGGACTCTTAAGGAGCGTTCCACTGGCACAACTTATTTATTTAATTGATACAGGTTTTATCCTAGATGCATGCTCAAAAATCAAACTAGTAATGGCCCCCCTCTAGTCATACAAACTTATGATCAATCTGGAAAATGTGAAGCGTAAGTAACCAGGGTTTTATTCAGCAAACACTCATCTCTTATAAATAGGTATGCGCACTTCATTACGCATCAACCAACGACCAATGTCTTTGTATCGGTTCATGCAGCTTGCAACTGTGTCTGTTTCCTGGTTACAGGGAAATTGATACTGTGGCAGACATCTTCAGTTGGATGGTGACTACACTAGGAGAGAAAGGTTTCTCAGATCCAGAGAAACCTTGTGTCCAGAATCGATTTGTCGACATGTACCATTCAGGCACTGACAAAGAAAGCCAACACAGAATTGCCAGTGATATTGTGCAAATTAATTCCAACTTGCACTGCGTAATTGCAACAGTAGCATTTGGAATGGGTATCAATTTACCTGACGTTGATTATGTAATGCACTGGGGTAGTTCCCCTGATATCATGTCTTACTGGCAAGAGGTTGGTCGATGTGCACGTGATGGCCGACAGGGCAATGCTACACTTTTTGTGTACCCTAGATCACTAGACAAAAGACGAGTGGACAACAGCCTCAAGCAGCTCATAATAAATGTTAAAGATGGCAGAAAGTGCTTTCGTCGTGGTGTGCTGGAGCATTTGGTAATCCCAGAAATGAGCAAAGAAAGTTTTGAAAAGGCAATGAAAAATCCTAGATGTTGCAAGACATGCATGATTTGAAATACAGAACAATAGTGATGTCATAGTACATGCTGATTGGCAACACTGTTATTAGTTGTTATTATATCCCGTATGCCAAGTTGTAAATTTTGTGACAACAGCACCTTTTCTTTGTTTGGAAATGGATGAGCTAATGATTAAATAAATGTTTGTACATAGGACTCTGACACCTGGCTTTGACATTTACTAATTAACTTTAAACATTTGACATGACCACAATTATTGCCCATTCACATGCATTTTTGAATTAATTGATAACTTTTAATCTGCTCAATTAAGCAAGATAACCAATTTTAATGCCTCCAAGTAACCTTACCTAATTTCAAACAAGTGCCTGCAAATTCTAATGATCAAAACTTAAAATTTCAAATATATGCAAGTGCCCCTCATACATCCCACTTTACTGCCCATTTGTTGTAGCTAGTCTCATGACGCTAATTTCATCACAAGACGTTTTGGCTCCTCCATTTCACCCCCCAAAACTGTATGTCATAATTCAGGCAGGTTAATACTGCTGAATCATTAAGCATTTACAATTTAAGTCCTTAAACATGTTAGATTACAGCTTTCTTACACATATCCAGATGTTGTGACTTTGCAAATAACTTTCGTCCAAGAGCCGTAGGAGATTTAATTCGGTTTGTCTGTTGATATTCTTCAAAGCCATCATGATTCCTTCCTGGAATGTAATCGCACAGAGCTTCTGCTTGATACTCTTGCACAAATCTCTTTATATCAGCAAGGTACGCATTGCTCCTCTTCTTGGTTGGGTGACTTCTCATATCCACTATACCAGCTGAGGTGAACATGTTGTCAAGTTGCTTTCCAAATGGTCCGGACATCTGCGCACATCTGCCTATTTCGCGATCAGTGTAGTTTCCTCTTGCGTTTTTGAGCATTTCTGAAAAGCCGAAAATTTTTTCTATAAATAAGGTAGTTATGATTTATAGTCAGCAGTTACTTTGTTATGCAATGTGTTTTTGCATTGAGCCATCATGTCATGACATTTTGTTACTGTCACAAAAATACCTTCATAAATGTAATGAAAGAGCTAATTTTTTAATCTCAGGTATGTTACCTTGATGTAAAAGCCAAGGCTGCAAGTAGTTGCACAATGTGTGGAGATCCGATAAATCAGACACGAGTTATAGTATATAGAAATGTTATAACTTAATATCTTTATTTAATAATTGTATTTTCTAGAATATTGTTATTCTTACCTTTGAATTCCAAATTTAGGTTTTCATTGCACAAATCTAGGCCAATGTTGCCATTGGGCTTTCCACTGGGATTTGCTACACGGTTTCATATGAAACTGTGACGGACTTGAGAAGGGGCAAACCCGGCAACACCTACAATGATGAGAACACTAATTAATTTTGCTAGTAACAGCAGTAATCATACTAATCTATTCATAAATGATCTGTTTATCCATAATTATTATTTTTTTGTGAATTATTTAAAGAGAATTTTTAAAATATCTGAAAGTGATGGTACCCTTTGGACCACTTAACAATTGTGGTAATTACTGAGAACGATTATGAGAAATCCTACTCCACTCAACATTTTATACACTTGATTTTAAAGTGGTACTTACATGACAGGAAGTAGTGTGCATTGTTGAAATATTTTGGATGTGCTTTCCAAAATTGCACTAGGTCTATCTTCCAATCATCAACCATCACTGGTCCATTACCTGACCGAACAGCCCCTCTTCTGGTAGTGTGTAGTAGGCCTTGCCACATTAGACTCTTCGTGTGGTTCAACACATGGTCGTCATGCTCTGCTCCAAGCTCACAAGCTTCTGAGCAGTACCACTTTTCTGTAAATGTTTTGTTTTTATCATTATGAAATATCCTTGAAAAATAATCTCAAAATGTTAAGTTTGGTAGACAAGCAGGTGTTACTGTACAAGGTCACCACTTTTACACTTGTAGGATCTGCCTGTATGGAGAAAAAGGCGCTGACAGAAAGATAAAATAACATGTCCTAATTTAATGTAATCTGAAATTATATTTTATTCTTGGATTTTTTATCGAGCGACTCATTGACAATGGTGTAATACAACAGCCACATCTAGCTAGAAATCATTTAACACTGAAGTTTATTAATAAAACTTCCACAAACAAACTTTTTTCAGTCTCACATACCTGGCAGATTTTCATCTAGGGATAACCCTGCACATTTTCTGTGATACCACTGCCATCCTCTGCAATCTTTTCCAAGTTCGCACTGGACCATTTCTGTATTTTCAAGCTTTCTGTTACACCAGCAGTATGCATAAAGTATGCTATCCTCGCAATCCTTGCAGCAGATCCAATCTTCATTTTCTGGAATGGTAGATTTTATGCAGCGTTCGTGGTACCATTGTGTCTTGCAAGACAAATTGGCGCACTGAACCAGTGCCCCCTTTGATTCTGTAAATGATAAAAGACCAGTTTTTAATAGCTACATCACAGTATTATTTTAAATTGCCCCATTTAAATGTAGAGGGGAGAGAAGGCAAGACCTTTTATAAAAGAGCAGGGGGGGGGGGGTGGTCTGATATATTTTCAATATTTAATAATATCATTAAAATAAAAGCTGGTCAACGGGTCAGGTATTTCACAATTTAAAACTTGAATTAAATTCATTCAATATCATAAATGGAACAATTCTAAAGAAAGTGTCCACCTGCAATTTATGTACCTTTGCCACAGTTGCAAACTACTGTGATGTCCTCTTCATTGTCAGGCTCCCTGTAAGCCGTAGCGGCCAGGTTGATGTCTTTGGAAGATGGAGGATTCCAACTGAAATCCACCACTTTATAGGCCAGTCTCTCGAGCCAAGCATGTTGATTTGCAGATGAGGATGGAAAGTCTGGTGGCATATCGTTGGTGGAGCTCAAGCCACATAGCTTCATTGCTGTTAGAACAATGTATCCTTCAGTAGCAAACTGCATACAAAAAAAGAGTTATACATTTTTTGGTATTATAAAGTTTAATTAGATAATTCAAAACTTTAACTAAATAACTCTTTTAGTCTGATTATGTCATATCATGCTAGATATCTTTTTGTCCTGTCAGTACCTCGTACATGTCCCAAACATGCTGGAAGTTAGCCATGACATCATGCTTCAATGCTCTGTGGTTGAAATCGTTCTTCAGCTGGCTTATTGTACCTCTGCTTGCTAAACTGCTGGACTTGAAGAATTCATGGTTCGAATCCTGTAAATTAAGTAATTATCTGTAAATCTAAAGAGGCAGGCAGACAGTCCACTTGTGGAGATTCAATAATTTATTTTCTACATTTAACAAACCTGCAGTAGCAAAACTTCCTTGTGGAACTCCTGTGGGCAGGACCACAAGTCTTCCAAACGCTGTTGCGATGTTTCACCATTCAATCTGGCCCTCTTAGCCTTTAGCATTCTTTCAACAGACAATCCATCACCACTGACCAGGCTCCCTACGCCACTGTTACCATCCACCATATACCTTTGAAGATGCTCAAACAGTACGATCATTCCAGAAGTAGAATTCGGGTTGGCATCTAAAGTGCCAATTGTCACCTGAATTAAATACAAGTATACATGTGACTTAGTTTTTTCATAAATTTTCAAAATAGGACAATGACTTGCTAATATTTGGAACCCTCAGTATGTTAATTAGTTTTTTTCACTTCTGATGTTTTATGACCATTAATAATACAAACTTTTTATAAAATTGGCTTCAGAATTCACTCGTGGCTAAAAATCCTGGCCAATCTGTCCACTCGTGGGGAATATAAAAATATACCACATAACCATTGGGTCTTATTATAGTACCTGTGTACTATGCAGTATTGCCTGAGGATTTTGCTGCCATATGCAGCCTATGTTTCAAGTTGTGATCTATGATAATTACCAGCTTGGAAGGTTCATTCATTTGCTTGATGTGCTCATGAGGGACAGCTTGAGGAATTTTCGTCTTCAAATCTGAGAGGAATTCCAGGTGTTCACTTAGCACTGCAGTGACATGGAAAACCATTCTGGATTTAAGTCTGTCAAAAACTGCAGGGCTGGGGAGGAAGGAAAATGGATCTAAAGATGTTGCTGCAGTGTTGGAGTTTGGCGAAATTTCATTGATGGCTATCCTGTCTTTTACTGCGAAACACATGGTGAGAAGTTGAAATTTGTTGCTGTTGTTTGTGGTGGAATGTTTTGTTTCTGCAGAAAACTGAACATTGTCCAAGCAGAAAGAGTAGGTGTTTGGGATAGGCCCTTCTTTCGATCCATCTATGTGAGCCTGTCAAATTGAATTTCCCTATTAATTTACCAAATGGCACAATTGCTACGAAGCCGCTGCTAGTTGCTGCAAAGTATGTTAAATTATGATCTATGTAACAATTTATATATTTCTTATTATTCCATACATTACCTGCAAGCTGTCCCTCCACTCAAGCCGGCTCTTGTCATGAGCTCTTCCTATTTTGTCTACATGATTTCTGGCAGCTGCTATGCCGAGTGACACTCCCATATGATTTAGAGTCTCGAAGACTTTATGCGATACCCCTTGTCGCCAAAGTTCCACAGACACACAGGACTGAACAAACTTGAATTGCTTTGGGGCTTTCAAGAAAAGTATGGTAGCCAACCGCTGGCCAACCTCTCGGTCCAATACAGCCTGAGCTTCTTTGTCATTGAGTGGTCTAAAATATTGAGAACATAAAAAAGTAAATTAACGTTTTTAAATTCCTTAATAGTACATATAATACCTAAAAGTGCACACAAGTCTGACATGCTACACTATTGTTATATGGTTGTTTATCACAGACTACATATCATAAAGGTCACATTTATTAATGTATATCAGATTTATCACACAAACCTTTTAAATCCTTTTCTGCCTTTTGTCCGGCTTGATTTCACCTTTGCCATGGAAGGTGCCAGTGACTCGAGGATTGACACAGTTGCTGGCAAGTCTTGTCGTGCCTCCTCTATTGCTGTCTTCCACTTGAATTTAGAAATGTTTTTGACTGTTACTCCTTGGGAGAAGGCACTGTCTTTCCTTATATTCTTTACCTGAAATGACAATACAGTGACAATCAATACCAGTAAGATACAAAACAAGCACTACAATACACTGTGTGCTCTCAACTACTATTTCACAATTTGCTTACATATATGAAATTTTGCTTTTAAAGTCTAAATAATGGTGGTGCAAGCAAAAATAGTACTGCAGTGTGTCTATGATCAAATTATACACTTATGGAAATTTTTATATTTATTTCCTCAGTAAAGGAGTTGATATACAGTTAATATAAATTCATCAATTTTCTCAAGTTGGCCGAGGGTATGCTTCTGCAGCAGTGGCGTAGCTATGGGGGGGGGCACTCAAAGGCTTTGCCCCCCCCCCCCCCCCAGATTGGCTAGAAAAAACCCAAAGTAGAGGGTGGAGAGTGAGCCCCCCTGGTGGGCCCAAAAAACATTGTGCCCCCCTGAGTGCCCCCCGCTCTGCTTACACTAGCTATGCCACAGTAGCAACATCATTCATATGAACTCAACATTTGAACAAATATAATTTATATTAGATTACTATCCTTGTGATATATCCGTATGATGCTGCCACCTCTCAATTTTTTTCACACCCAATCTTGACGGTATCAGGTTTACTTACAACCTATGCCAACTCACCGCTCACTAAAGAAAATGTAATAAATGTGATTAAACTAGATTGTATTTAGCCTCCTCTCGTTTTCGTGGGCGAAGTCATGCACGTTGATTTCTACACTCTAAGGTGTGACTATGCTCGCCAAATTATGCAGGGGTGTATGATGAACGTTTTTGGAGTAAATATTGGAGCTATACAGCTGGAACTGGGCTTAATAAAATTTAGAAGATTTTAGTAGGCTGACCATACAGGCGGTGACTTCTAAAAACGGGCGGTGAGTTGACTATAGTAATCATTTTGACAGCTGTATGGGGTGGATGAAGAAATAGCATGTACACAATTGATGGAAAAGCCACAACCTGTGATAGATGGCCCCCACCAACAAAAACTTGGTTACGCAATACTTAGTCAATTTTAAGGCTAATTTTTAGGGAACATTTCAAACACAAAATCAATATGAAAATGGCTCACCTCATTCTTAACAATTTCACATGCCACAGAAACCAAGGCTTTTTTTGCAGCACTAGAAGACTTAATCAGGTGGCGGAAGCATTCTTTATATTTGTAGTTCTCTAACAGCTTTTTCGCTCGGTGATTGGCAGTGTTGGGGGGAGGGAAAATCTCTTCATCTTCGTAGGCATCGTCATTTGTCTCACAGCTGGTGGAGTATTTCCTTTTCTTAATTTCGGGGCTTTCCGTAACTTTCGTTTGCGTGGTCTTCAAAATAGCCCAGCAATTAGTACAAATAAAGTTATTGCCACTAAAAAACTGACCTGGGTTAGCCTTATCAAAAGCAAAACCAAATGATCTTGGAGATGACAGCCTAGTTGTAACAGCTCTCCGTTTATATCCTTTTTTCTTCCGTTCAAATAGGTTGTCACAGACAACACAAACATCGGCCATTCTTTCTCAATAACACGTGCTTTGACGCACATGCTATTGTTTACAAATAAGGCATACCTTGATGTCATTGGCTGCCTGTTTCGCGCATGCGCACAAAAAAAGCCGCCATAGACTGAAACGTCAACATGTCGGAACAGGTCCGGTTGTTTTCACACTTTTGTCAAATAATCCAGTGAGATTGACAACATTTAACAGGTAATTTTATAGAATAGATAAACATGAACAAAAGTGACTAATCGTTATATTGATGGGCTCAACTTTATTGCAATAAACTACCGTCACAGTTCAGGTTCATGCATTCCCCAAGGTTTTTCAATAGGATGGTTTCAGACTGCCTCGCCGGCCCTGCCTTGCGAGTCTGTCTGTTCGGGCTACAGGCACCTCAGTAGCTCAGATGCACATGATAGATCTAAATTTATTGGTGTCATTCAGTATGTCAAAATCATATATATAAACTCTAGCTAAATCAAACAGTCGTAGGCGAAGTGGTGTGTTATTTGGACATATTATTAATGAGTGTATCTCATCCTCAAGTTACTATTGTGTTTTGAATTATCTCACAACTCCATGACTTGTCATATATCTGTTTTATTAAATCCAAACTGATCTATAGATACAATCATGAATACTTCTTATCCTTTTCACATCCAAACTTCAACTGTCTGCCCAGAGGCAAGCCCAGCTTGATCTTTTGACCTCTCAACCAATCAGAGGGGTTTGCCTCTTGCCCTCCTGCCACATCATCACATTCCAGGAAATGCTATTCCTAATAAGTGAGTAGATTGGTGCAGGAGATCAAGGAGATATATCTAGCAACCCTGATTAGGCTGATATCTATTTGGTTTCGCATTCTCAATTACAATTAATAATAACAAAATATAGCAATGTAAATAACCAATAAAAATAACATTACATGCCTTTGGTTATATAAAAATTTACCTTATTGAAATTTAGAACTTAGCATAGTTATAAATGAAAAGGAAAATTTTTAAACTCTAGATAATGACATAAATTGTTTTTGACACACTCGTATATAATAATTGTATTAAATGACATTATAAGATATAGCATTAAATGGCAGTATAAGATATAGCAGATGTCATTAACATAAAATCAAGATATAGCATTATTAACATAAAATCAGGTACATTAACACTATGATATATAAAGTACATAATATGTAGTATTACAATTAACACTATACCACTATAATATATATATAGTAAACAATATCTAATATAAGAATAGTAACATTACAATTACAACAATAACATTACATGCCTTTGGATACATAAGGTAGGTACATTGATAAATAAGAAAGAAACAAATAATGAAGTGATGACATGACTGGTTATTAGTTTTTGATAGTGATATTGAGAGGAGAGAAATTGGAAGAGGACTGAGAAGAGTGACCAGGTGCCGAAGGATTTGGAGGAGATGTAATTTCGATCATCTCATGCAAAGAGGGATACAGGGGTTCACATTCAACTATCCCTTTTTGTGGGTGAGATACAGGCCTACTAAAGTTAAAGCATGATTTGCGATGGCGGTTGCAGCAGTAGTAGCAGATGCCACAAAAGAGAACAAACCAAAGAAGAGTGATCAGTGACACATTGACTTGAGGTAAGAGTGATGATGGACTCATAGTCACTGGTGGCAGTGCCGGAGGCAGTGTGAGCTTTAATGCCTCTGCCGACTTGGCGGCAATCGCAACACTCATGAGCATGCGTTGAATGGTACGCAACTGTATAAATACATACAGCAGGGCAGACCCGAAAATCAAATTAAGTATGCCAAAAGTAATTGCTAAAATGCTGTCTGTTGAAGACATATTTAAATCAGTCCAATCAAACAGACTCAATTCTGGTTCGGACTCGGAAACATTAAACAACTCCAAAGCCCTTTTATTGGTGGATTGGTCTTGTCTCTCTAATTGGCGAAGTCTAGTGACATTTAAAAGAACAGGTGGAAGTTCAAAATTGATGGGTTCCTGATGCATTTCTGAAGGATGAAACGAATTTGGCAGAGCGCGTTTATAAAGGGAATCGTACAGAAACCAATTGACTGAAAAACGAAGTATGTGATCTGAATGAAGACATTCTGTATCAACAGCAGTGAAAAGACTATCGGCCGATCTCAATTTGCATTGGCATTTCAACTCTATTGTAAATAAGCCTGTGTGGCTCACAACTTTGTCAAGTTTTGATGGACATGAAATATTCCATTGGACCTCAGGAGAATAAATCAGAAATGTACTGGGGTCAAGAGTGTAAACAAAATTTTGAGGAAAAACTGGTTTGTGAATGAGATCAATTTTGCAATTGTGAGTAATCAATGAATGTTTTTGAAAGAAAATGTTAAGAACACAATTATTGTCTGAAACCAATTGTGGGACGATAGTGCGTGGATGGCCGACCTGGTTTAATCGTGATACGTCGGTATGTGATAATTCGAGGAAGGTGCGGTTGCTATGCGACAGTAATAAATAAGAAGGGGCCTCTTTTAGAATAGTATACAAGCTGTGATCATCATTTGCTGGGACTGGGAGAACATCAACCCTATAGAGAGAGAATTCATTCTTTTGGGTAGAAATTGGAATTTTCAGTTTTAAGTAGATCGTATCATCTTGCAAAGTGGTAACGGTCGTCAGTGTGTTGCTGTAGAAGTACGAGCTATCGCAATTTACAGTTAAATGGTAATTCATGCCATGTAACTCTTGGTCAATAGTTTGCAAAAGGGTGGTTAGTGCCTTGGGAGATATAATATTAGGTGTTAATTTACCATTCACTAAGTGTGGGATGTCATGCAGTATAGCCTGAAAAACATTGTATGTTTCCATCAGTGACACATACGCAATTGTGACTGAGATTGCCAAGATATAAGATCGAAAATATCACCAAGCAAATTATGTTGCTTAATGACCATTGCTCTTAAATCAAAATATTCGCGAGCATAAAAATCAAGTTTCTGAAATTTGTCAGTCATATTAATCAAAACTTCGTCAACATGTTCTAAATGATTCGCCATATGATCCATTCGGTCTGATGCTTGAATTTGAAATGAATGCAACTGTTTAATGTCTGAGACTCTGTTGTTCGAATTACTCTGCAACATGGATTGCAAGTGAACAATATGATTTTTCATAATGTTTACGTCTTGTTCTGTAGCCAAACCAAAAAGAGATTTTGCACCTCGACCGATGGCATTGAGCCAACCACGTTTTTGACGAGTATATTCTGGCAACGACATTAAGTGAACAATTTGACTTTTAGTGGAAAGCAGTTGGTTAGAAACACTGGTGGTAATTTGATGGTGCATGCTTTGCATGGCTCGGAGGGTGGGACATATTCCCGTGGCATTCAGAGAACAAATGGAAGAGTTTTTGATATCGTATAAGGAGACATTAAGAGGAATAGCCACTGTGTGGTGCCAATGTAATGTTGCCATATTCGACAATTGTTCAGGAATAAAAATTACTCCCACATTGGGATGAACAATTAATGGCGTAGCTCTGGACGCTAGCAAAATTTGTGCGATGATGAGGATTCTGTACATTTTGGCAGAATGCGGCACTGCAACAAAATAAGAAAAGCAGGGTAAATGTCATGGACCAGTCATATACCAATGAGATGAGAAGATGAGTAATGAGAAGATGAGAAATGAATGATAGTTATAAGATTGATTTGATAATTGTAAATTGATGTCAATCAGAAAGAGTCAAATCTCACATAGTGAACAAATATCACAATCATAGTGATATGTGGTTCTACTTCTAGAGTAGCTCTAATAACAATACCATTTAAATTGCAATAAGTACGATGTGCACTTGGAATTTTACTAGTGTCTCAACGTAACTGATTTGTACTGGTGTGTACAAAATACATGCAGCTTAGAACTCAGACTAATTAAAATACAGCGGTGAGTTAAATCTCACATGCATTCAAAAGAATGACAATATCAGATGATGTAATCCAACTATGTCATTGTAATAAGTCATACCGTTCTAACAAACATGGTGGCGGATGAGTTCAATTTTTCGTTCAATAACAGATGAGTTAATTGAGAAGTGTCACCTGTAGCAAATGAGAATTGCTAAATTGTAATGTGTTACATCGAACACATTAAGTTTAGTAAACCATCTTGTATAAGTTTTCATACTTCAAACAATACCATAAAGGAACACAAATAAGTGATTGTGTAGACCATTTATAAAATTGGCGGTCCAGTGTATTGTACAGTCACTTGATCACAAAATACATACATAAATGTGGTGCACCAGAGTGGATCCAATTATTAGGATGAAAGATGGTTGTAATAAAAGCACATATCATTAGTCGTATATTCCTGTATTGGAATAAATAAACTCATGAAATAACAGTTAAGTTCACAATTCAATAGAGTATAAAATTGTAAGCATTAAGAAAGGAAAATATGAAGGAATCTTGATCGTGATCCACTTATGGGTATGTTGGATTCACAAACAAGAGTCTCCGCATCATTAGCAACTCGTTGTGACTGCTCTAAAGAAAACCATAAGTTATGCTTAACATGACTTTTGGTATCTAATAGAAACTGGAGTTCACCCAGTTTGTATCTGCATTTCACAATTGAATATGATGCAGGGGATAAGGAAGGCCGATGCTGTGTTAGCTGGTCAATTTGTTTTTGCGATAAGGGCAAAATGGCTAAGAAGCCTTTGTTATGGCCTACTTGGTCTTGAACTGTAGTCAGCAGCTGTTGCAGCTGTGGGTTGTGTTTCTTGAGATCTCCAATGGTGTTGACTACATTTTGACCACACCTTATCCAGGCTGGCTTCAGTCGGCAGACATGGATAATAGTGTTAACTTGTTTATTATCCAAAGTCTGTAAAATGACATGTGATTGATCCAGCATTTCCTTAATAACGAATGGACCAACATAGTCCAGTCTAAGCTTTCTGGAAGCTATCTGTAGTGAGCTTGCACTTGGAGCTAGAACATATACAAGCATTCCAGTAGCGAATGCTGGAGGCTTCTTTACCTTTTTGTTCTGTGCAGCTGCTTGCTTATGTTGGAGTCTAGTTTGAACATCCAACATGATTTTGCCAACATTTTCCAGTCTAGATTTTAACAGTTCGACATAGTCCTGATATCCCAGTGATACCTGTGTAGTAGGCGGACAGGCAAAGACTGTGGGAGGGTGTCTCAAATAGACTAAAAAAAATGGACTATAATTGTTAAGAGTCGGACTGGCGAAGGAATTATATGCATAGGCCACCGAATTGGTAAACAAATGCCAATTACGGCCATTGTTTGTCAAATATGATGTCAACAATTGGGACACTGTGGCTATAAACCTTTCAGACTTGTTGGACTTATGATTGCCCACAGAGACAAATCTTTGTTTGACCTTTAAAGCAGCAAATATATACGAGACAACTGAGTTGTCCCATTCTTTGCCTTGGTCAGAAACAAATTCTTTGAATGGGCCAAATTGAAAGATACATTTTTCCAGAATAGCTTCTGCTACACATTTAGCATCTTTGTTGATAAGTGGCACCAATATGACATACCTGGTTATGTTGCAGACCAAGGTAAGAATAAACTTATGATTGTGATAGGAAGGAGGCATTGTTTTGAGATCACAGTGAACAGTCTCAAAAGGAACATAATTGACTGGTATGTTCAAGTGAAATGGCCTCTCGCTATCAGTGGGCATTTTACGTGCTTGACATACTTGACATGAACGAATATAATTTGTAACCATCTGATGCATTTTCGGGAAATAAAATCGTTGTCGTATAGTTGCAGTGACCCGAACAATACCTTGATGGCAACCTAACAAGCTATCATGATACATAAATAAAATTTCATGTACAATTGCTTGTGGAATTGCAATTGTCAAATCATCAGTATCACGCGTTGGCAACCTAAACAGTACTTGGTCCACTATAACAAAGTGCTCGGCTTGACTTAGAACACGCTTTGCAGCCAATTTAGGTGATGGCAGTATACCCTCTGAGATAAAAGCATAAATGTCCTTAAAGTTAGGGCACTGAGCTTGCAATCTTGCCAATTCACGTTTTTCATATGGCAAATGTAGGTGTTGTAAACGTGATTGGTTTAGTTTCTTTAGCAATCGATCAATCTCAGATTGTTTGGGGAGATGCCTTGTCATTGCATCTTCTGTGTCTAACTGCAAAGGAACTTGTTTTCGTAACAATGCAGGTGAAGGTTGCGTATGGGTCTCCTGAACATCATGTGACAGCACAGGTGGTGCAATTCGTGGTGCAACTGGTGGCACCAATGTCCGTTGTTCAATTGGATGATTTACGCGTGGTTGTACAGTAGCTGGACTGTCAACCTGTGGTATGCTATAGGGTCTCGGCACAGGCGGAGCAGGAAGTGCATATGGCATTTCTTCAGGTGGCGGCTGAGCCCTAGGAGCAGGCTCTGGCACTGCAGGAGCTGGTGCATGCACTACAGGTGCTGCAGGAGCCGGTGCATGTACTACAGGTGCTGTGTCCGGAACTGCAGGTGGACCTGCAGGGGCATCTGGTCGATACACCTGTTTCGTTGTTTGCCGGTCTACTGTTTCCCGTACCGTAGGGATCTGTATACCCTGTTGAGCTGCATTTTTCCGGGTTAGCATTGGAAAAGAAATCTCATCCGGAATAAATGATTCTGTACACACAGGGTTCCTAGACAAATAATCCGCTATCACCAATGAAGAGCCTTTACGAAAACCAATCTTAATAGCATAGCTGCTTAATCTTTCCAATAGACGTTTCAGACGCTCAGTTGTTGGTTCAGTTTTCGCCTTCATAATCTGTGGAATACTGGCGTGGTCCGTATACACTTCAAAAGAAGTGCCCTTTAAAAGGTATCGGAAGGCAGACACTGCAAGACAGATTCCAGATAATTCTAGTTCACTAATACCATAATGCCTGGCTGCTTTTGGTAGTGCTTTTGAAAAATATGCCAACAGTCTTTCTTGGCCATCCTGAATTTGCCAAAGTGATGCTCCAACCCCAACTTTAGATGTGTCTACGTAGAGATGGAACAGACCATTATTTCTTGGCAACGACAGGATTGGTGGTTTTGTCAATAGATTCAGGATTTGATCAAAGGAAGCTTGTTGTTCATGACTCCAGATAAATTCAGCCTTTTTGCTAGTAATTTTGTGTAGTGGCTGCAGTAGAATTTGGAGTTTTGGCAAGTACATAGCTAAGTATGACACTTTTCCTATGAAGCCTTTCAGTTGTCGCTTTGTTTGCGGAACTGGTAACTTTCTTATTGCTTCAGTTCTGTCTCTTAAGGGACGAATGCCTTGTTTTGTTTTGTTCACCAAAACTTCATGACCCATATAAACAACTTTTGTTCTAAACAATTTTGCTTTCGCAGGAGAAATTTTCAGTCCATTCTTTTGTAATGCTGCCAGAATGTTTTCAACATGTTTGTGATGTTCTTCTACTGACTTGCTAAAGACAATAAGGTCATCCATGATGGCAATACAGTATTGTCTGGCATTAATGGAGTCAACGATGGAATTGATGTGTGTTTGAAAGGCTGATGGACTAACGGACAACCCCATAGGTAATTTTAGGTACTTGTATGATTTTCCACCAAAGTACGAAGCAATCCCGCAAAATTCTTGACATCTGGCACTTAGATTTAGGCAATGATACGCTTCTTTAAGATCCAGAACACTAAGGACTTGTGGTTGGGCTTGGCCAATTGCTTGCATGGCCTCTTTCACAAGAGGAAATGGTAAGTTGCGCTTTACAACGCGTGTGTTCAAATGGCGGAAGTCAGTCACCAAGCGAAGGTCCATTGTGCCCTTTTTCTTAATCAGCATCACTGGACTTGAATATGCTGAATGGTCTTCCTTCAGCACTCCCATCTGAACCAGTTTCTGTAGTTCTCGGTCAATGATTGGCTTTTCGGCCGATGATACAGTGTATGGCCGAATGTAGAATGGTGTATTGTCTGTTAGACTGAAATCAATAGTAAGGCTTGTGTTACCTACTTCAGAATGCAAGCTTAAAGCGTTTTTGTACTTTAGCAATAGCTGTTTAACTCTTACTTGTTGATCAGGGTCCAACATTGAATGTTTGAAACTGATGTCTCTATTTATGATTTCATGGTCATGCATCTTTAGACGTGGATCTGAAATGTCTAAAAATGGATACTGTTTTTGTTTGATGTCAAATAATTCACGTCTGGAAATACTTGTTGGAACTGAAGTCTTGCCTGTACTAGTCGAGTCATTGCTCATTGAATTCATTGGCAGGGGCCTTGATGTCTCAGATTGTGCTGCACAATACAACAAAGTTGTATTGTATTGATCTTGTGATGTTGCTAGTACACTGGTGTACATTTGTGTAAGATAACGTAAGTCTATGATTCCAAAAATTTTATCGTGATGCAGTGTGACTTCATGGTCTAATGGATTTGTCACAAGAAGTGTAGCATATCCATTATGAAATTTAAGAATCATATGCATCGCTGTAAATTGGGAAATAAATTTGGAAGTTCTTACAAAAAGAGTGGCGTTCCTCAATGCAGCTGGCAAATTAGCAACAACAGAAACCATGGTAACCATTTTTGATTTCAAAGTGATGGATTTGGTTAACTTAATCGGAAAAGTTGAATGCCTAAATTTTAGTTGGTGTTTTCTGAATTCCAGACAAGCATCAATTTCCTTAAGTGCTGGTGTTCCTAGCACAAGATTGATACCTCCTAATGTATCCAATGCCATAGCACGTACTATGAACCCATGTTTCTGTATGGTTATTGGAATTTCAATCGCATATCTAGACATAACATATGCACCATTGCCAACTTTGAATTTTCGAATGGGCATTGTAATTTTTGGCAATTTTGACAAGTATGGTGATTGCGCAACAAATGTTGCACAGACTAATGAGTCACTAGCACCAGAATCAATAAGTGTGATAACTTTCTCACGATTGGGTAGTAATGCTAATACCATATTATTTGAGTTCAACTGAATTGACATTTGATCATCATATGGCATAGCTGTCATTGTCGGGCAAGCCTCTACTACGTTGGTAGGAGACTGTGGTTCTGAAACAACTTCTGCATCATTAGAAGCAGAATAAACGCTACTATCACAATGTGTAGTAGAACATGCATTTGATTTCAACAGCTCATCCTGAGGTGCTCTCAGTGGATGAGATATTGTACTGAATGATTGATGCTGACATGAGGGATGAGAAGATGAACATATATGTGATGAATTAGACAAATCAATGTTATCAAACAAACACTCATCAATACATAAATCTGTAGGAGTATCTACTGAGGAGTTAATATGTTCACTAGAATCACTAATTGGTATAATGGGGCGCCTACATACATTTAAGTTTACGGATTGATCCATTGTTGCAGCGGAATCAGAGGTACTGGTGCTTACACTCTGATTCCCTATTGAAAATTCTGAATTTTTATTTTGCCTTCGCGAAGGTGTTTTCGCAGTACACGGCAGTAGTCAGCGATGTGGCCATTTTTTCCACAGTAGTAGCATGCCCCTGGTGAAGGGCTTCGTGATTTGCTACTAAATGCTACTTTTCTATTTTGGGATCCGTTGGAGTCGTGTCTCCTCTCCCTACGGGGAGTGGGGTCCCTGCCACGGCGTTCTTGGCGACCTCGACTGTTTGATCTCGAATTGCTTCTTGACATATTACGATCATAGTAGGACTTTTGGTAATTACGACCTCTAGAATCTGAGCTATTCCTAGAGATAGGTCTTTGTTTTTGCTTCTCACGGTCATTATACATTAATTGTTGAACCTTTCCGGTGAGAATGTCTAGATCAGTGATTTGACACTTATCTGACCGTTTGTTCATCTCATGGACACTGTATACGGTTGCTTCTGGTGCAGCCTGGGGCACATCAAACATGAGTGCTTGTGCAGTTTTTAAGGCTTCATCCAAATTGGCGTCTCTCTTAGAAGGCACATGGTCACGGATGTTCTCTGGCAAGCCCCCTACAAAAGCAGTAATAACCATTTCCCTGTCATCCTGAAGGGATGCTTTGCAAGCAGTTCTGAAAACTCTCTTTTTGAAATCTATTACTGTTTCATTGGGTAACATTTTGATATCTTGCAGCTGTTTGATATATCCAGCTCTTGAAACTTGAGGGCCATATTCAGCCTTGAAAAGGCGTTCTAGTTCTTCAAGAGTGGTAAAGGACGCTTTGTTATCTTCAAACCATTGTCTGGGTTCACCAGTCAAAGTTATTCTGAATTTATTGACCCTTTGGGCCTCAGCAACAATTGTTTCTGCTACATAATCAGTGAAAAGGAGCCAATGAATGTTGGCATCTTTGTCATGCACACCATTAAATTTTGGTGGTCGCATGGAGTTGTTGTTAATAACAACCTGCTGCTGGTCAGGTGGTGGGTCAAGCATTGTTGGAGAGAGGGATAGACTAGGGTATTAGTATTGGCATAGATGGAGAAAATTTGTTATGAACAGAAGGAAATACAGAATAAGAAAAGGCTAATTTATATGTAAAATATAGGAGTAATTGTGAACTAATAAGATTTCATTGTGATTTTGCAAGGAACAATTTAAAGTAGTTTTGTCAAAATGAATGTAAACTATTGTAAAATTATGATGGTATCATGTTGATGCATAGGGACAAGAGATATGACCATGATGAGTAAAAAATTTAAAAAATTATAAGTATGTAAAGGTTTAGCAATTGAAATGGAATTAAATGATATATGGGACTATATATGTGGGACTATTGGTGATATTGCAAGGTACTATGTCATGATCAGTGAGATGTTACTAAACATAAGCATATTCACACAGTGCTAAGAGTAAGACCAATGAACATTGTCATGTAAACAAATAAATTCATTTGCATTAAATACCTGAAAAAATTGAAAATGTTTATACTACAAATTGAGCACTTTCATTTTCAAGTGAAGAAATGTTTAAAGTCATGGTAAAGAAATTATAGTACATATATTGTCAATGTTCATTCAATTGGCGTGATGTTAATTTAATTGTCAGTATGATGGGCAGTAAGTGCCATAGTATACCTGTCAGTTGTAGGCTATGTGTGATCAGCTGATCGATGAACGGGCGACTGGATGTCAACACAGTGCGCGCGCACAATAAGGTTGATGCTAGTGAGCCTCCAGGCACATGGCTATTTCTAGCACCAGGCAGTGGGAAGTTCCGGTGACGTCATTCATAGAGGGATATCCCCAATGCACGTGCACTTCCTAGAGCCGCCGGTGACCCAAATATGGAATCGGGTCGGTACGAAGCGTCTAAACTGCGGTTCCAAGAATCGGCATCAGCGAAGAAATAAAATCAAGAACATCCAGTCCAAATATATGACAAAGCAATAACGATTAATGCTGGCGAGTGGTTATAAGTATCGATGGGGCGACGGGATGCGAAGATGATGAAGATTGGGCGGATTATTGATGCTGGCAGCGGACGAAGGCTGGCATGGCGTTCCGCAAATTGGAGCGTGGAGCTAAGCGCTGACCCAATGCACATGCGCAGTAGCGATGTTTACACGAAGATGGCGTTGAAGTTGAGTTGGGCGCTGCGTGGAGAGATTAAATACGATGAAAACCGCCCAATTTGTAATGGCATAGCCGTAAAGTCAGCGAGCTTGTATTCACAAGATGATGACGACGTAACAGGTAATGCCTGAGAGAGCACAGCAGTGCTGAGTCCAACACAACAGCGTATAGCATGGACACCAAATATGGCTTGTAGGATTTGCTGTCTAGAATAGATATGTCTAATCGACGCTGTCAAAAGTTCCACACAGCTGTCAACGGATGTTTATAACAATGTTTGAGTTAATATTCACAGGCATCTGGCCTAGTTGGGCTGGTTCTGAGCCATTAGCTCTGCTCAGAATATAGTAGTATTAAATTCCATGGTTGTAAAGCACTTCAGAAAAAATCCATAAAGTCTCAAAGTGTATATCAAATGAAGTCCAAGATAAAGTATTGTGTAGTGAGGGTGGGAAAGTCGAATTCTACACCATATTGTGTTTTGAATTATCTCACAACTCCATGACTTGTCATATATCTGTTTTATTAAATCCAAACTGATCTATAGATACAATCATGAATACTTCTTATCCTTTTCACATCCAAACTTCAACTGTCTGCCCAGAGGCAAGCCCAGCTTGATCTTTTGACCTCTCAACCAATCAGAGGGGTTTGCCTCTTGCCCTCCTGCCACATCATCACATTCCAGGAAATGCTATTCCTAATAAGTGAGTAGATTGGTGCAGGAGATCAAGGAGATATATCTAGCAACCCTGATTAGGCTGATATCTATATGGTTTCGCATTCTCAATTACAATTAATAATAACAAAATATAGCAATGTAAATAACCAATAAAAATAACATTACATTACATTTCGTACATAGTATTAATTACAGGTATTAATGGTCTTTCATGTCTACCTGTTTCTATACGAAGGTAATGGGAACTGGTTCTGAATCTAGCTATTTTATTATAAGTTTTTCTACCCAAGTTTAACAGAAGGTATGGTTCAATTCTATAATCTGATTTGATGAGTTTATATGTTCTAAGTTTTGGTTGCTGAATAGAGTCATATATTTTTGCCAATATGTTTTCTAGCGTTTTGGTGTATATGTTTACTGCAAATGTTCTAGCAATTGTATTCAAGTCCTCAATTTGTACAACTTCAGTAATAATTTGTTTAACTTTTCTTAGCCAACTACTCTGACCTGAACTTTCATGAATATTTAAAAATGTTTTGAATATTTAAAAATTTTTTAAGTATACAGCTACCAGGTAGGCGTTTCAGTTTTAACCAGTAGTTTACCATTCTAACCTGTTGTCTGACATGCAATTAAAATCTGCCAGTTTCACCATAAGCTGCCAATGTTGGTGTTTGTCTTCGGATTCCCAGCATATTTTTAAGATATCCTATTTGTATTTTTTCTATATCATCAATTGGCTTCACATTACTCCAAATTTCACAATTATATTCAAGAATAGGCAAAATATACGTATCAAACATTTTCATTGCTAGTTTTGGAGTTATATATCCTAAAGAATGTTTAGTGTCTCCTTGAAGCACAAACAATGCTTTCTTGGCCTGAGTTGCAAGGTATTTTCCCATTTCACTGTGAATATTACGTTTGTTGGTCAATATATGTCCCAGGTATTTGAAGGTTTCTACATTTTCAATTAATTTTTCATTATAACAAAACTGATGCTGTGAATTATCACCTATTTTCATTACATTAGTTTTACCTACATTTACTATGAGATGCCATTTTCAACAAAACTCATGCAGAGCGTTAATGTTATTTTGGAGAGATGTCTCACAGTCTGCTACTATAGATTAGAACCTTATCTACTTTTTGACATGAATAGGAAAACATGCAGTAAGATAGCTAGATTTAGAATCAGTTCACATAACCACCGTATAGAAACAGGAAGACATGAAAAAGCCTAAAATACCAGCTGAGGATAGAACCTGTTTAAAATTTAATCTAAATGAAGTTGAAGATGAAATACAGTCTTGTGACCTGTTCAAGCTACACTTTATTTCAAGAAAATTTAAATATGATAGCAAGGAAATATATTGGTAACTATAATACACTAAACAACATGGGAAAATTTAAAGCCATAATGACATCTAAGGAGCCTGAGGTGCTGATAAACTTAGGAATATTTCTTTTACAGGCTGATGTTTAAACAATGCATACATCCGTCTCCAAAAATTGTACAGTCATATATATCCTGAACACTAAAACTGCCTAAATGAACTGCCATTATGAAAACACTTTGTGATTTTGTTTTCTAAAAGTGAAGTCAGATAATCTCTAAATATTTATATATACACTTCCTATTAACATATAGTTAGCTCTATTTTTAATGTAAACTCATTCTGTAAATATTTATATCATACACATTGTATAAGGAATGTATTTTGTTGAACATATTAATATGTATTATATATATAAAATATAACTGTGTTTATGATACAAGCTGTATGTATGAACAATTCAATTGGATTTGATAAGAAGTGGATAAACAGCTAAACTAATGTTAAGTTATATTTGTAGTATTCACTATTTTTGAATATTTTCTGTTTATTTCTTTTTATTTTTTGTACTTGTGACATATATGTCTTGTCTGACATTGTTAGTCAATAAAATTATATATATAAATATATATTGTTTTAACCGCGAGCCCCTGAATTTACTAACTCACACTATGTATAGATCCCTAGGCTTGCTCGGTTGAATTTTTTTAATCAACTTTGGATTGTTGTAAATTTTATATGTTCATGATGTGAGAAAATGAAGAATATTTTTCTTATAATTTCTATGCCAAATCATTGGGATAAAAACTTATTTTCCAAGTAGTTTTAAGGTGTGCTTGAGGGTGTTGTGCTGTTTGTGAGTTCCTGTAATGCACAACACAAATGCTAAAACATAAGTGACATAATAATACATATTCATGAAAAACACCAATAATACAAGGGATTAATTTATAAAGGTCCCATATCTACACTTTACACTATATTCTTTTATAAGCCTTTCCTAGTCATTAGTAAATGCAATGAGACGTACACCTCTGGTGTATTAATCCATTACAATTGCTATCATTGCTGTCTTATTGATTGATTAATCTATTGCACTTTAGATTTAATCAGCCTTTTTCATAATCAATTGCAAGCACTTTAGGTTCCAATGATATTATGGAACATTGCAATATTTAAATATGTATGTAGCAAATTATTTAAAGATCTATCCATTATAAAATGGAATTTAAAGACACAGTTTAAACTGTTTTGCAGGAGCATACATACATCTTAATTAAAGTTGTGTATCAACTATTATTGATTTATTGAATAAAACCAAAGGAAGAGTAGGCATATATATATGAATTATAAAACTTCGATGAATCACACAACATGAATGAGTGAAAGAATTTTGCCAACATGTGGATTTGTCAGAAAAGACACATGTACAAATAAATAAAATATCAAGGAAAGGCATATTTTTTTTTTTAATTATAAAAAATATGATAATAATTGTGAGATTAATTTTATCATGTTAATTTATTTAAGAGATAATAATGAATAATGTGCAAAGGATATTACAGAAACAATTAATATTAACAAACTGATATATGATAGTAACATATGCAGATTTGGATAGATCTACAATGTAATACTGTACCTACATAGAATCGGACGTTTCAGAAATTTTTCGGATGTTTAGTGAATCGGATGTTTCGGAAATTTTTTGGACGTTTCAGATATCGGGTGTTTTGACTAGTATGCATTTTATTAACAGTATGCCATGGACTGGTAGTGGCGATATCATTGCAATAGCAATAAGACACTTGATTGCTACATGTTATCTGTAATCTGCACACATCAAATTGTATTAATTGCAATTGTAATGACATGACATATACACCTATAACAATTCAGGCCAGCATTTATTTGCTGGATGTTTTAGAGAGATCTTTACTTGTTATCCATTTCTTTATATTAAATATTTCTTTAAAATTATCGTGTATTTGCATTCATTTAATTTCACACTGGACAATTAACCATTCCAATTTCTCTGCTGTTCACACATTGCCAGATATCTATTCTTTTTTTTTTTTTTAATTTTCTTGTTATATCAGTAAACTTGTATAAATAAATTACTTGAATATATTGAACGAATCTCTACCAATGATGGCTTCAAAAGAAAATTAAAAACTCTTCTATTCAGAACTGCCTATGAACAATAGGCTTCTTTAATCCAAGCACCGGTGAACATATATATTTTCTGAAAGAGGCGAGAAACAAATACATTAATTTATTAATTTATTATTATAAATTATGCGATGAAGGGAAAGGACAATTGTAATCCATAGTGGGAACCCACTAAGAAAACTTATGGGGCCACCCAGAGAAGCTCTATCTTGTAATGTAACAAAGGAAACTATGTAGAAATTGCTGCCATCAATGTTTGGTGTACATTTTTTATTCTTGAATTTCTCCATTTGTTAATAGTATTCGGACAGGTGTGAATAATTTAACAGCAATCCATCCCATCTAGGCTAAAACCAAATGAGCATCAAGTATTGTATATCCAATCTTCCTAAAGCAAGCCCGCCATCTTCACATAGCTTCACATAGCTATGCGAGGATATATAAATAAAAATTCCTATTAATTTAAATACATTACTTGTGTATTGTCAATATTCATGCAGACATATCCCAGAAAACATACATTATTCCATTAACATTGTCATAGAATTGCATGAGTGTTGGTTTTGCTGCAACATTGCTGCAACAATGCTGCTGACAATGCTGCTGATTGTGGATGCCATGTATCAATAGCTTTTTTGTTGTTGTACCAGATCTAAATATATATGCTAAAGAGGTACTTCTGTGATTAGGTTTACAAATATATTGGAAGATTGGTAAAGTTTCATCATTGTTTTCTGTGCATGCCCATATAAGGTAGTTCTCAGCTTTGTTGCTATGTGACCAGCTTCAGCCGATTTTAGCCAAAATTTTGTCTGCAAAATGCATAAATTAGCATTTTAGACATAATTGAATCGATAACCATGGTATTTTACTGCAATGAAACAAGCTACACAACATGGGTCTTACAGGGGACAGACCACACAGCCTACATTTGACTGTGAGCTACTTCAAATTGTCAGAGGCGCTACTATGAATAATATGGGGGATGAAGGCACGGGGTCCGAAGACAATTAAGAAAAAGGCTTTTTTTTCAAATGTTTTTTTTTTTTAACATGTTTACATGTCATTCATTTCAAGTCAAATTTTTCCTCTTTCACCAAAAAAAAGCACCCAAAAGATCTTTTTCAGCACAATCTACTTACTATCTACTATCTCAATAATATCAAACAAGTCTGGTACAGGTGTCTTTTTTTAAAGAAAGCTTTCCTTGTTAAAGATGTCATTGCAATGTTGAGGCAGTACAGATAATAGTTACACAAAGAGTCACACATCACAGTATGTTGCTCTGGTCTTGATACAATATCACCACTTAATGACAGCAGGTCTTTGACAATTATTGCAGTGGTGCCATTGCAACATTTGCTGCCATGTTGATGCATGTTGTGCAGATATTTGCATTTCACAATGTTGCAGAAATTGAAAGCAACTCATTGATGTATCTGTCTGCAGTGTTGAAGCAAGATTATCATTCCTATGATCAAAGGATTTATATTATTAATGGGTGAAGTGTGATAAAACCAAATATACCATAGGCACCATCTAAAGCAAGAGGATGAAAACTTTTGGCAATGGCTGTTTGTAACCATCAGGCGTTTTTATTGCTAAAATGGCTTAGATATTTTGCACACAAAATGTTACTGGAATGAATATGAGATTTTAGACCAATTATCGTACTGAAGAATAAGTGATAAAGAACATGCCATAATTTGCTCTGTTATTGACAGTCGTACTATTTTGACTGTGAAATGAAACAATTTCCTCTCCTTATATGAATATTGAAATGATGACCTAATATGCTTTATAAATTAAGACCGCAACAATAAAGTTGTCAGTAAGAATGCAACTGAACTAATATTTGATACTAGTACATTTGTATTACTTAAAAAGGACTCTCCAAGGGCTGCATAACTTGGATGAATATGAGACTTTAGACCTATTATCGTACTGAAGAATAAGTGATAAAGAACACTAGCATGCCATAATTTGCTGTTATTGACATTTTGACTGCGAAATTAAACAATTTCCAGTCCTTATATGAATATTGAAATGATGACCTAATATGCACTATAAATTAAAACCGCAACAATAAAGTTGTCATTAAGGATGCAACTGAACTAATATTTGATGTCAGTCATTTGTATTACTTAAAAAAGTCTCCCTGAGTACTGCATAACATTTTCATTTAGAAAGCAACTGAACTGGTGTTAGAACATTATATTAAATAAGTCTCTGCGAGTACTGTATGTAAAAGTATATAAACTGAATAAACTTCGATAATGATATTGTTCATAATTTTTTAGAAAATATACTGGGAACACCCAAACACACAATACAATATGATCCTGGTTCTTTACATACATTTTGATATCCGTAAACTTGTTAAACACAGTTTATATTGTGGTCTATAGTTTTTGGAAATCATATTTTCCCAGTTTATAATATATATATATAGGCTAATCAATTGGGCATAGCTTCCTCTTTTGTGTTTTATAAAACATATTTATGTCACTCACGAATGATGATCGGTTTTCCAGAATTTTTATTCTGTGCAATGAAGGTTTGATCATATTTACTCATAGGCAGCATTAAAGAAATTTAAAAGTTTGGGCTCTATTTTTGCATGCGTTGTTACTGAAAAATAATAAGGGAAGCATCAATAATAAAGTGGTATCAATGTTCTGGTGCACTAACTCAAAAGAAATGCACATTCTACATTGTGAAACATCTACTTGGTGCATTTAAAGATATGGATGGATTTTATACTAAAACCTGATTAATAAATATCATATTATCGTTCCTTTCTTTATAAATTTGTCTTTATATATTCAAATTACTGTTGAAGCAGTAGCCAATGTAGACAGGTGTAATACAGCAGTTGTTTTGTACTATACGGGCGAAAAAAAAAGATGAAACAAATGCTATGATGAACACATTAATCATTTAAACTAAAAGAAATTGCTTGCAGCACCCTGCAGATCTCATGTGGTGTGAGACTTTGCATCCTGGAAATAACTATGTATTGTTTTGATTATTGAATATGTCACAGGTATTGGTTATGGACTACTGATGGGCCTTCAATAGATATTTTAAAATGATGGCTTTAATAGAAAATTAAAAACTCATCTATTAAGAACTCCCTCTAAACAATAGGCCTCTTTAATCCAAGCGCTGGTGAGCGGAAATAATTTCTGATTTGACTGATCTGGTCTCGTAATCCTTGAAATTGAGTAAAGCCACATGGTAGGGTTTACAAACAGACTATGGCATAAAATTTGTCAAAATTAGTTTATATTTTAGCACAGTCACTGAAGAATAAAAGAAAAATTAAAAAAGATGATTTTTTAAAGAAGGCCCCAAGTCTTTTTGGGGTAAAATTTGTAAAATTAGAAATTTTTACTTAAAAAAAAAATTCCTAGACCTATAGTGGATATTTTTTGGTAGCAAAATGTATGAAATTACCAAAAAATTTCCATTAGCATAGATCTATAGGTCTAAGGTTGTTTTTAAGGTAAAAATTTCTAATTTTACACATTTAACCCCAAAATGGCTTGAGGCCCTCTTTAAAAATCATCTTTTAAAAAAAACCATTAATTCTTTAGTTACTCTTGTATTAATGACATGGAACATAGATAGATGGAAGGACAATTGTAAAAAGCGGACTCAGGCTGTAGTTGGTGAAAATGCTGATATATGTACCTTTATAGAGATATGCCAAATTCAACTGGTTCAAGGCTAGCCAGTCAAATATATCAGATCATAGCAGAGGCCTTCTATGAAAAAGCAGATGGAGTCTAGAACTCAAAGGGTGACTTGTCAGGCAGAGCTACAATTGATAGCATAACAGGAGCATTGGAAATCCCTCAAACAAGTGTCTGATGATCATTTCTACACCTGCTACTTTCAGAGCACTGCAACAGGAACCATACTGAATGAAAAAAAGCTTGATATTACCAGTATGTCATCATGAAATGATCTATGTGTTTTTTAACAAAGGACATAGGAAAAAGTGCAGTATAGCGGACCCAAATTTATGACCTTATGTAGCGAGCCTTTCTGTCATTCCTATCCCTGAATTGAATAAATGAAGCTCAAAAAATGACCGCTCTCTTCATTTTCAAGACAAGACATCGTTTATTTTTTTCTTTATTGGGGGCTGCCGCCCCTAAACCCCTGCTGTGGTACGCAAGTATTATTCCTCTTCTGCGATACAACAAGTTCTGGCAAAAATAGTGATATTTTTTAATATTTGATGGACGCCAAATATGGGCATACATTTGGGTCCGCTATACTGCACTATACCCAGAAAATATTCTCTCTATGTCTGGTGGATATATTACCTGATTTAGCCATAGATTTATAAGTGTTTGAACAAAGAATTTTCTTATCTTCATGTGTGGTGGAGAAATTGTGTTTTCTCTCTTGCTTTCTCTTTTTCACAAATTCACAATGTGGTGAATTTGAAACTGAATGCTTTTTTTGTGTGTGTTCACAAACAATTTTTTTTTGGACATAGTATTGCTATAATAAATGTGTCCTATTATTCATATATCTTCTTTGTTCAACTTTCTGCACAGATTAATACTGTACTGTGTACACTTGTATTGTTTTATTTATTTTTTAAAGCATTTACTTTATCTTAAATCCCTCATATAACTTATATATAAGTGGCATGCTATTATGTAGTTCCTTAGGTTTTTTTAAGGTATTAACATTGAGGAGTGTTCCAGCTTTTGATCCATCATCTGATTATAGAGATGATTGGGTGAATATTGATAAAATGCTTATTTTTATTTTGGTAAATATTTGGAAGATTGGTGTCCGTCCGAACATTCAGTAGTGGGACCTACCTGATTATTTATTAATAAGTGGTGGTGAGTCACTGTTAATTAAATGGATGATAACCAAAGGTCAATATTTCCTCCTTTGTGTACTTTTTAACTAGATTTGATAATTTGATATACATGTATATAATATTTTGTGCATCTTGATTTTTATTTTCTAGTGGAATTTGTGACTTCAGTGACTTCAGTGACAGTTGAGGAAGGGAGAGCAGCCATATTGAACTGTCCTGGTTTTGTACCCAATCCAGAGGGAGACAGATATGCAATGTTCATGTGGTACAAGGCAAGCCAGTCAAACAGATCAATTCAGAACAGAGTGGCCTTTTATGACAAAACAGATGGAGTCCAGAACTCTTTGGGTGACTTGTCAGGCAGAGCTACAATTGATGGCACAACAGGAGCATTAGAAATCCCTCAAACAAGACTGATGACCATGTCTATACCTGCAACTTTCATAGCACTGCATCAGGAGACATCCAAAGTGAAACAGGGCTTGTTATTACAGGTATGTCATACAAATATTCATATCTCTGTCTATCAGATAAATTGCTTGATTAAGCCATTTCTCTTGCTTTCTCTCTTTCAATCATATTCCTGCCTCACTTGCTTTTGGGTGCTTTTTATTTTGCTTAAAAAATATAAATATATATTCTTTTTTTTGCTGCACCTATTAATGACTATTTAAGGACTGCTGATTGAAATTGTGATTGCTAGTTAAATCATGTATACTTTATTTTGCTTCATTATAGAAATGTGCAAAATTAGTTTTACAAATTGATAATTTACATTTAAATTGTTCTACTGATATTTTTTTAATGTAATTTACCACTGTTTACTTTATCTTTAAGTGTCTCATAACTATATATGTGGCATGTTCTTATGTAGTTCCTTAATTGATTTTTTTACGGCTATTAACATGGTAAGACTATAAAACATTTAATTGCTTGCTTAACTAACTTACCATTACAGTCTGACCTCCATATATCATGACCCTTGGGAGACATTAGTTCACAACAGCGATCTAGCAGAGGTTTTCTAATTAACGCGGTATACCTGCCACACCCCCTGGTGGAGGATTTCCGATGTGACGCGATTATGCCTACCTGGCATGTTATGCAATAGCAATTAAGCAACAAACACAAAGAGTTTGTGTTTTTCTGGTCGTAAGAAATAAGGACACACTTTATGTACCATTTGAAGCTTAATTCACAGAGAGATTTTTATTACAATTAGATATCACAATTGAGACAAATGATACATTTGTACTTTGTACAATGTACTAATCATAATTAATCTACAGTACATTAATAAGTAATAATCAGAGCCCCAAAAATTGCAATATTTGGTGACTTAACATACACATTATATAGCACACACAATATATATATATATATATATATAAATATATATAAGCAAACTAAGCATTCAAATCTGTCACAGGTGTGTATATAAAAGCCAACTGCTTGAAAAGCCATACACACTCATATTATTCATTAAATTTTAATCATAACTATAATAATGAATCACAGTATTAGCTAAGAAAGGCTATGCCACTCAACAGAAAATGAAGAACAAGTATAATAATTATAAAACAATTATTGCTGATGAGAGTGAAACCACATCTGTTGGTCAAAAGGCTGTTTTCATGGAGCAGCCATTTTTACCTCATTGATCTCTCTTTGTACTCAGATATTGTGATGTCATCAGTAAACAATGACCATGGTGAGGTCACTGAGTGCAAGAACAATGGTTAAGTAATGACATCAAAATATACTATGTAGTTAAAACAAGGTCAATGTCCTAACAGCTGCTCAGTGAAAAGGTGTAAATAGACTGTACATTGTTGTGTTTGTGCAACTTAAGGTAACAGTCTCATACAGATTTACATTTTTGGCTTCCAGACCTTTCAGAAAACCACTCTCTTTCTGTTGTCGTTTATCAGCAATTTATTTTGCCTGTTGGTTCCATATTCCAGAAGTTCCAGGGCACTTTTGAGGTGATCATTGTCTCTTAACAATGGGTCTTTCATAGTTCAGAGACCTGCTATAATTTGTTTTCTTTTATGCAGGCAAGCCATCAGGCCAACCACAGATAATTGGGAACATGGTAATGGCTGATTCTACAATCACATTCATATGTGACACTGAGCGAGTTAATGGAACCATCACTTGGTACAAGTGGCAATTTGCGAACGGCACTGACCTTGGAAACACAACTGAAAGGACATGGGCATATAAAGTCAAAGAAGGTGACAATATTCTTATGTTTGAGTGCATTGTTGGAAATACTGTTGGACAAAGTGCACCTTCCGCACCTATTGCTGTACAAACAAGGGGTATGTATGTCTCATATTATATTAACTATCAGTTTCAGGCCTCATTGAATGACAGTCTAATGGAAACGTGATATCATTTCAGGACAGTCGGGATGCTCATCTGTTATAATAATTACCTGCACCCTACTGGCATGTAGTTTGGTTGGATACCTTGCAATGGCTGTGTGTCTCTTCTGCAGATGGAAACACAACAATGTTATGTTGATAATGTGCTCAGATGGAATGGTGTGACAGAATAGTTTTGATGGATATACCGCAAGAGATGTTTTTACATTCAGTTTCATGAAACAATGGCAAGGTCAATGTCATTCCGGTCAGCAAGGCCAACAATGAGCCATTGTTGGTGACACTTACGCAATATTGATGCAATGGGGCATGTGCTGGACTTATTAGTTTGACATAAACATATTAATATATAGTTATTGCTGTATCCAATGGTGCCTACGGCAAACAAACTTATATCACCATATCTTTTTAGAATATCAAATATCAATGACAAATATCAGTCAGTCATATTGCCTGGTAGATAATACAGAATTCGAAAACGAGGCACAGATAAATGTCTTGAACGTCATAAGCATCTCGCTTCGTGATACATTTTGATAAACAGCACCTACAATTTTTTGTCTGCTTTTCAAAATTCAAAGTTTATCATATACAAAAATGTATTGGTTATTTGATTCAGACCCGCATAAACACATCTGTGTTCTGATTTTTTCATAAAATGACTCTGAAGTCGTGAATCGGCCATGCTCTTCAATAATATCAGTAAGGTAATTTTCCAGGCAGACAAATTTGCTTACACAGCAACAATATCATGTAAGGCTTGTTGACAAATAAATGTAAGTGTTCTAGGCATGGTAGGCATGATTGTTATTTGACCAATAAACTAACGTACCCTGCCGGGTCAGCTAATTTGGCCGTAAGTGCTATTGGTTGTAACAGTTATGATGGAGATACCGCCAGAAATTATTTATATGTGGTTCCATGGAATGACAATTTCATCTAGTTAGTACCAATGCAAGGCTAACATTAAGCCACTGATACTGGCATGTTATCTGCTCTTGGCATATTAGCATGAGATGTCAATGGCTAAAGACATTAAATAGATTGAATCTATGCTGGGGCGAAGACCTCATACATTTGGTAAATCCCTGATCCCACGTATCATCCGCTTGATCAATGTCGCTCACATTGGGGTGATGTTGGGCCAATGTTACCTAACTGGGCACATAATCTTCTATGTGTACCATTTATTGAATTCATTGAATAAAGTCACTCTTCCCAAAGGCTTCATGGCATACCGCATTAGGGAAGAGTACAGTTACAAAATATATTAATAGCATAATGATACTAAAACAAGTGGAAATTTAATAAGGAAGAAAATGTTAATGTAGTAAAAGGAAATTGGTGCAAATGTAGAAATGCATGACAAATAATTATGTGTATCTTCTTTTTTGATATACAATTGAAAACCATGTACAAAAAGTATTGGTAAATTTGATTCAGACCTGCATTAAAACATCTGTGATCTTATTTATTCATAAAATGACTGAAATTGTGAATCAGCAATGCTCTTCAATAATGTAAATGTAGTAAAGGTAAATTGGTATAAATGTAGGAAATTATGACAAGTAATTTTGATCTTCCTTTTTGATATACAATTGAAAACCATGGACACAACACGTTTTTTTGTCATTGAAAATATTTGGCATATAATTTAATGTTTCATAAGTTATGCAGTGTCTGGCAAATTCATATCTCACAGCGGGTAGCTTTAAATTGTTGGTATGTCTAGAAACATATCTGTGGGTAGCATTAATCATAACAAAATTACTTTTTTTGCAGCTCCATCTCAGACCAATCAGACCCAGAGACCTAGAGAAAAGCAAACTGCCCAATGGAAGGTAAAAGGTTGGTATTAATTCAGACAATTTGACTGTTCGTAGAACACTAATAGTTATAATTAAATAAGTCTTACCTGCAAGATCTTTGGAAGCAGGCTTTCACTAATACTACAACATTTGATTGATATTGAATGTTTTAAATAATATTCCCAAACATGATTGCAAATAGTGCTCTCAGTTTGATCTTGTATTTTAAATTTTGGACTTAGCCTGCATTGTGTCAGTTTGACCCTATCTTTTGTCTCTCGATCTGTAGGAGTTCAAAGATTGATCAGTTTTGCTTTTTTAGGTAATAGCCATCAGCTCTATGTGGTTTTCCTCTTTTTCCTCACTGATCATACAAGTGAGCACTGAGGCTCCTCCCTCTGATCAACTATCCATGACTTCATTGGTGCAACCTTGGATGAACTAGTGAAGGATTGGACACTTCGAAAGTTATAAAACAATAGTCATTATTAGGTGAATTAAGTAGAGTCAAATTCACCCATATCTGGCCCAAGATCCCCTGCTGCTGTCTTAAATACCTTGTACCTTTGATGTACACACTGCGTTTCAATGAGCACACCCCTCATCAGTGATGCCCCCGCATCTGCAAGAATTAACTCCATCAAATCCAAGGATTCTAAAAGTGTATTTACTGAGTTTCTAGGCCTAATATCAAGGGATTTATATGGTAAAAAATGTATCAATTTGGAAGTAATATTTTGTAAAATATCTTATCTTAATCTCACATAACTCAGGAAGCCGTAGATGAGGCTATATCCATCTTAAAGCGGAAAACATTTTCTTCATGATGATTGTTATGTCATATGTGTTGTAATTTGTCGAACTGAGATACAGACCTGTAAAGATGCATAATTTTCCGTGGATGTGCCCAGATGATACTATATTAGATAAAAACAAGCTTTTTTTCTGTTCTAAATGACCAATGCAGACTGCATAGAGTCACTTATGATACAGTATATTTTTTATTTTTTGCTGTGAATTTTGCTTTTGGTCACATATATGACATATATATGTGAATATGGTTTCATAGTGTATATTGTTATGATTTTTTTTTTATCCAAATATTGAGATATAAAATTCTGAAAGTATGAAATACAATAAAGGAAAATTTTCAAGCATAAACTGAGTATAGAGGAAAGATTTGCATTGCATCCTATATATGAATACATATTTAGCACCCGTTTCCATTGTTTCCCCAAGGAATCAGTGAGGGGGAGTTGTAAAACTTTCCTTCTCTTGTAAAACTATTGCACAAGTGTAATCAAAGGTCAGTAAATATATGGGTCCGGACAGAAAATAATTCAAACATCAGAATATCTAAAAACTTTTTGCCACAGCTGTAACTAGACACAGTGGTTGATTATTGATAAGTAATGTTATTCATTCATTGCATAAGATGATGGAAACCAGCATAATACTGTGGAATCAGCCCCATATGATGAAGTCCGCATTTTGCCCCCGGTGATGCATTATCTTAAAGGTATGTAATAACACCAGCTGCCACGGAAAGATGTAAGAGAATATAGAGAATATAGATAATATAGATAAGATAGATAAGATAGATAAGATAGATCAGATAGATCAGATAGATAAGATAAGATACAATTAGATACGATAAGATAGGAAAATATAAGATAATCTTTATTGTAATTTGTACAAAATGAAATGCTCTGAGGAGATAGCCATTAAAGTACAATAACAACGAACACACTTATACATTAATACAAAAAAAAAAGGCATATATTTATGATACAGCACAAATTATGAAATACAATTCCAAAGAGATAATACTGAGATACTAAATCGCTATAGCACCACATGTGACCATTTATAAACATGATTGTACAATCGAATACTGTTCGGCACAAATTAAATTTTGAATTTTGTTGTTCGTAATAGATCTATAGATCTATAGACAGATAGACAAATAGACAAACATATCTATAGACAGATAGACGGATAGACTGATAGATTGATAGATTGATAGATGATACATTGATTGATAGGTAGATAGATTGATAGATAGATAGATAGATAGATAACCAGATAGATGGATAGCCAAATAAATAGAAAGATAGATAGATAGTAGGTAGATAGATAGATAGATAGATAGATAACCAGATAGACATATAGATAGATAAATAGACAGATAGATAGATAGATAGATAGATAGACATATAGATAGACAGATACATAGATAGACAGAGAGGTAGATAGACTGAGAGATAAATATACAGACAGATAGATTGATAGATTGTTAAATGGATAGATGGATAGATAGATGGATACATATATGGATAGATAGATAGATAGATAGATAGGTGTATATACAGACATACAGACAGATAGATAGATAGATAGATAACCAGATAGATGGATAGCCAAATAGATAGAAAGATAGATAGGTAGATAGATAAATAGATAGATAACCAGATAGACATATAGATAGATAAATAGACAGATAGACAGACAGATAGATAGATAACCAGATAGATGGATAGCCAAATAGATAGAAAGATAGATAGGTAGATAGAAAGATAGATAGATAGATAGATAGATAACCAGATAGACATATAGATAGATAAATAGACAGATAGACAGACAGATAGATAGATAAATAGATAGATAGATAGACATATAGATAGACAGATACATAGATAGACAGAGAGGTAGATAGACTGAGAGATAAATATAGAGACAGATAGATTGATAGATTGTTAAATGGATAGATGGATAGATAGATGGATACATAGATGGATAGATAGATAGATAGGTGTATATACAGATAGATATACATACAGACATACAGACATACAGACAGATAGATAGAATAGATAGATAGAATAGATAGATAGATAGATAGATAGATAGATAGATAGATAGACAGATATATCTAATGTTATTGACACAGACAAGCCAAGAACAACTTCCTAACAATAGTACATTCTAAAACACATGTGTTCAGTTAAGTATGTGCTGGAACCTCACAGGGTTTTTTTTAGATGCCACACCTACGATGAGATTAGAGTACCTAGCATATTAGAGGTTACACTGTATCAACAGCTAGGATTCTACACAATGCACACTGTTTAACTATATCTAGATCTCCCTAGCTCCCTAGCACTCTCACCACTTAGCACTGCATGCACTTAACTCTGCCTATAATTAGCACTCTGCACCTAGTGCCCCATAAAAACTATAGTGCTCTCAACCTAGCATTCCATGCTGTCCACTTTTGAATAGTCTTTAAAATTAACATGTCGGTCGATAATCCTAATTCAAATATGCACACACAGACACCCCTATCACACAACAAAAGTAGGCTAGCTAAGTAAAGCGCCAGAACTATGTCAACATCTCTGAGAAAAGGAAAGAAGCTAAGATTCATAGTGCTGATAGATTAACATTCAAATAATTATATTGTTCCAATTATGCTGGTCATACATTACATCAGCTGCAACAGGTAGAAGTAATGATAAGATATGGCTTAACTAAGTCTAGACCCTAAGAGCCACTTTTCAAAAAGTTGTACTGTAATTGCAGATGAAGATGACGGCTATGTGGGTCCTTCACCTAGGAATTATGTCAACATCTCTGAGAAAGATGCTAAGCTTTATGAGAACAACCCTGCTGCCATGCCACCTCCTGTTTATGAAGAGCCTGATCGTAAGAACAAAAGCTTTTGTATTTTATCCACCTATCAGATTAAACATTTCATTGTCTCAACGAAACCTGCCATTTGTAAAAGCTGCTACTAAACACAAATGTAATGATGATGTTGAGTCCATATTTTGATATTTATCTTGCTAAGAAATTTCTCAAATGGATGAATAAAACACCAATTACACTTTATGGATGCTCTAAATTACTTTGAATAAAACTTAACTCCTTAAGAATGGTTATTTCTATGTCTACATTAATTTCTATTTTATTTATTTCTTCTTAAATATTTCAGTTAAGGAGATGCCCACTTACCTGGAACTCCACTGAATGCAGCAAAGTGGCATTACCACATTTATGAATTGTAATGAGAGCAATATCATAACTGGTCCCTCATACTTTCATATTTAACTTTTGGAGAAAGTATATCATTACGTGAAGAATATACAACATAAATCTGTGTCTCAATGTATTTGCATGCTATATGATATTTCTCATGTCTTATTATGAATAAAACAAGATCTATCGGCAAATCTTTCATACTTATTTTCTTGACTTGAAAATACAATTTTTCCACTTGAAGTGGCAAAGGTTTATCATATATAAGTAGAACAAAATTTATTCCAAGTAAATCAGTTTGAGGATGTGTGTGTGTAGGGAATTCACATACAGGGGCAAGATAATAGGAAGATATTTTCCAAGGGGAATTAAGGCTGTCTAGTCAGTACTGTAAATAATTTCCATGTAGTTTCTGTTGTATCTGTACCTTAGCTAAACATTTCATGGAATCATGCAATATATATTTTTATGGTAGTGTGCTTTATACCAAATTTGCAGTATTTTACTGTAAAAATACAATAAAATCGCAAACAAATTACAGAAACTCGTTAGTGTATTATTGATGAATTGGACTGAATATGATGACTTACTATTTCTAAAGTTTTTAGAAATAATATTCCATACAAAATATAGTTTTTAGGAGACTTTTTATTTAGTAATATTAGTGTGTATTTTTCACAGGGTTTACAGAAGATAGAGGTTATTGAAGTTATGAAATTTCTAAGAGAAAATTTATTGACCCTTTTCAGATGTTGTTTGGAATGACTACCCCATGAACACACTACGTTGTTGCATCATTATTGGGATGGTTCCCATAAAATCATGGCTGCAATGTTACATTGCAATGTATGTAAACTTCCAAGGAACACAGTAACTATGTCAGTTTTGCTATGCTAGAAAAGAATTTAGTTTTCACAGGAAATGTCAGTATACATTTTAAGAGTGGTGCAGTTCAGAATGCAGATACATTAGTTTGAGCCATACATTGTTACCTAATGTTACATCTACATTGTGGCAACATTGTGACACTTTAAGTTTATTCTGGACCTATCTTAAACTTTTGATTGTACTTTGATTATTATAGCCTGAAAGACCAATTAAAGAACTCTTTCAGTCTTGCATATCAAAGCTTGGTAAAGTTTTGTTTCGAAAAATGGAGAGTCGACTATCAGAAAAGATGGGTCTTATGGGGAACTTGCTTGGAACTTCAGCCTGTTTTACTTTGAACAAAAATCTTTGGTTACAGGATAGTTGCAGTAGGGTTGTGAAATTACGTAAATTGCAACGATGTGGCACAAATCTTTGGAGTTCATAATTTTAATGTAGTATTGCAACATTGTGGCAACTGAAGAGCAACTGAAGAGCAACATTGCAGCAACATAAAATTTGCCAATGGGTAGCTCCCCCCCTCATCTCCAGCCCCCTGTCGGTCAACTTTTTTCTGATGTGTTACCCAGTCTCAGGCAGACAGACAGCTAGACAAGTAGACAGCTAGACAGACTCACAAACACATCAGTAGGTCATTAGATGGTTGCTGACCACAAAGTGAGATTTGAGATTGGATGAAGTGATACCATTTTAAAAGATTAAATTACCATAAAATTCCACACAACATGCCCACAAATGTTCATAGTATATATCCCTTTATTACTATGACGTAAACTGACACATAGTCTTGTTTTTGTCTGATTCTGATAGACCATAAACCAATTTTAAAATGTTAATATAATCTCTGGATAAATGTATCGTTTATAGGCTCATTCATAAATGTTCAACTGCATGGGACCAATTCTGTTTATTATCATCTCATTTATTCTTAAATCTATTCCATGAGGTATTAACAAGCACATTGTACAGAACTACAATTATTATTTTCATAAATCTTATAATAGTAGTATTGTATGTGCTGTTTAGTAGTCTTAACTTGTATTATATGGTCAGTATTAATTATGCTAGTCTTAGTTATTTATATCAGTCAATCATGTTGGACTTCGTCATTTATGTTAGTAATTTCCTGCATTTCAGCTAACCGTCAACATCATTGTCATCACTGTCATCATCCTGTCTCATCATGAATATCAACCAATAAATAAAGACGTGTTAGAAACATCTTATGCCTAGAAGTTGTTAAAAGTTAGAATTGTCTGTGCGGATCAAGAACTCAAGCTACGATGTCAGACACTTAGACCAATGCATCACCAGAGAACCATGCTGTTGCGAAACTCAATGCCAGTCGTGCAGGAGCTGCTGAATGGCTAACTCGCTTCATATCCAACTATGAAGCTGCGGCGGATGTCTCATCAGTTTTAGAGGCCTAAAAAGATCGAATTTCTAGTCAACTCAGCAAACTGCAAATAAGTCATGGCAAGTACATTGATGCACTGGGTGACTCAAGACTCTCTCAGTGAGAGCACCAAGCAATCCAGAAGTTCAGCCAATATGGATTGAGGAAGCTTGGACAAAGCCTGGATCTTTCAAGTGTACTCCTGTTTGCAAGTACGATGTTCAGAATATCCCTCATCTTCAAGACCTACAGTTCACTGACATTAAACTTTGTAATATGCAATATCCACTTATGATGTTCTTTTCCTATTTCGTATGAGCTATTCTAATCTCATTCAGTTGTTTTAACTTTTATGGTAGTCTTGCGTGAACGGCACTTCAATGATGCCTTGTGAGACTACCAATCATATATATATCTATGCATATCTACATATATGTCTAAAATAATGAAAATATCCATTTTCTCTGTTTGCATATATATGGTGAATAAACGATTGAACTTGAACTTAAGCTGAGTAATATTAAAATGCTGATAGGTGCCAACGTACCCAAGGCTCGTTTGCAAATTAACAGTCATCAAGCAGGACCTGATGTTCCAGTTGCTATTGAGACCCAGTAGGGATGGTGTCTTCTTGGATCTTCAACTTTAGCATTTGGGGAATCTGCATTTAGGGAATCATGGGAGATGCAGATCTTGGCAACCTTGTGGAGCAGTTCTGGAAAATAGAATCGTTTGGTGTCGCAGTGAATCTGCCCAAGCCAGTGTCAGTCGAAGATCAGCATGCAATGACAGTTCTGAAAACTGAAACAAAGTTTGAGGATGGCCACTATACTGTTCCCATGCTGTGGAGGGTCAGAAACACAGCTGCCAGACAACCGAACGATGGCAAAGTATGGTTTGTTTTTGGTGCAGCAGCCAAATTCCATAGTGTGTCTTTGAATAATCAGCTCATGACCGGACCTGATTTGATGAACAGTCTAATCATGGTCAATCAGCTTTTTCGTATGAAACCAGTGGCACTAGTTGCAGACATTGCTGATATGTTCCAACGAAACCAGTGGCACTAGTTGCAGACATTTCTGATATTTTCCATCAAGTTATGGTACCTGAAACAGACAATGAAGCGCTTCGCTTCTTTTGGAAAGAAGACTTAGACAAGCCAGGACCGTCAGAAACTTACAGATGATGGTGCATATATGTGGTGCTGCTGATTCGCCATGTTGTGTGAACTTTGCCCTCAGGCAAGCTGCCTTGTCTTCTGATGAAAGGACTGAAGCGATAGCAACGGAAGCGATTATGAGAAACTTCTATGTTAATGAGATGCTCAAAGCTGTTGAGGATGTACCTAGTGGCAGAGCACTAGCTCAGACTATCACAGACCTACTGTCTCGGCATGGATTTAAGCTGACCAAATTTATGTCGCAAAGTAAAGAAGTTTTTGCCAGTATTCCAAATGAGACTAGAGCAGAGCCAAAGTTGGACTTGGACCTGGATAACTTGTGATCGAGAGAGTGCTCGGAGTAAGATGGGATGTGCAAGCAAATAGCTTTGTTTTTGATCCTGTCAATGCATATGTTGCTCCTACAAAACAAAGTATTATTAGTGCAGTTAGTTCCATTTTTTAGCCTTGTGGAATTCTGGCACCTTTCTCCTTTAGAGTCAAGTGCAGCATTCAAGAATTGTGGCGTGAAGGTCTAGGATAGGATGAAGTAACACCAGACGGAATACAGGAGAAATGGAAGTGCTGGTGCCTTGAAATTCCCGACTTTTCCAAGCTGTCTATACCCCGATACCATGGAGGTTCCAATTTGTCATGTCAGTTGCATCTGTTTTGTAATGGGTCTTAGGTAGGCTTTGCAGATGTGGCATATCTGAGGATGGAAAAGGGATAAGATGAATTTCAGTGCTCATTTCTTGCTTCCAAGTCCCATAAGGTGCAGCGATGTCAGTGCAACTATGTAAGACTTTGATGGATGAGCTCGCAGGTGCACATTTTGGACTGATGTCATGACTGTTACGTTACATCTCCAAGAGTTGCAAGATCTTTGTCACTAACCGGAAAACTGAAATTAGGATGCACAGTGAACCACAACAGTGGAGATATGTTCCGTCAAAGAAGAATCCAGCTGACTGCGCCACCAGAGGCCTAGCCGCTCAAGACATCACGGTTGACACTGCTTGGTTATGTGAGAATAGTACTTTGCACCTGTGGATCCCTTTTATGATGTGAATTTGGTGTCATCAGTGCTGGTGGGCGGATCATTGCCCTATGAAAATTCTGTGATGAAGCTGATCATTCTTCATACTCAATGAACTTGATTAACTCAGGAGCAGAACACACCATTTCCTCGGCACGACAGAGATTCTTGCCCATTTAATGCAAACAGCTTGTAAAGAAAGTGCCATTTCAGCACACTGGACATGATTACTTCAGACCTATGCTTGTGAAGCGTGCACGGTGAAAGGATCACAAAATGTGGATGTCTATTCACATGCTTGGTCACTCGTGCTGTACATCTCGAACTAGTTAACTCATTACAGACTGATGACTTTATTATGGTGCTTCGACGATTCATCCGTAGAAGAGGTCAACCTGCAGAGCTGTTTAGTGACAACGGTACCAATTTTCGAGGTGCTGAAAAGGACAGTAAAGAAAGTCTTCAACAGTTAGACCAAGATCGCATCAACAATTTCCTGATCATCAACATCACGAAGTGGAACTTCATTCCTCCACATGCCCAACACTTCCGAGGCGTCATGGTCCCTGCCTATCTGCCTACCTGTCCTAATTAGCCAAACAGGTGTAGAAATAAAGGACATAAAGCTCTAATCCACCCATCCACCATTCCAAGTTGTGAATGATGACTGTGGATACCGATATTATGATATTTTGATGTTGAATTATGTATTGATAATATTTTTCTGAAAAAAAAAAAAATTTCTGTTTCATGTTATTACTTAGACACGCTACTTTAAAGACCTGGCAGAACTTATTATGACTACAAGTTACTCTTAAATTGAAAAATTTTACCCAAGGATAAATCAAATATCTCTATTTTTGTGAATAGTGTATTTAGATTTAGATATTTTGTTAGGCATGTGTCGACTTTAAGGTAATGGTGTAATTCCACCATTAACTTAAAGTCGCAATTTACATTTATGAATTTCTAGGCTTTAGAAACTGTCTTTGAATTCCATAGTAGCCAAAAATGATAGTAATAAAAAACATAGGCTGCGCTGCAGTTAAACCCTTCGCAAATCCCACATAGCACACAGACATTATTACCTTGTTAAGTATTTGTCCGACAGGCAGGAGGGCGGGCATTATACTTTCATTTCCAGAGCAGAACTTTTACACACTTTCGTTTCTAGAGCTGAATTCTAACACTAATGCACTTACCCAAATGAAATTTTATACAGTAACACTCTGTATGGTCTAGTGGTGCCTTGTGATACATATCCTGGCTATGTTTTACAAAAATGTGGAAAAAATATTATTTCTTGAGTTATATAGTGTGTGTGATAACCCGAAACAATTGTCACATAGCCTGTGATTCAATGTTAACTATAGTCCAAGATGTCCTAGTTTTTTAACTGAATTTCTTCATTATTCATTATATTATGTTGAATGTGAAATAATGCAGTGTTCCCATGGGTTATAATATCTTACAAATATCTTAATTATTAACAGCAATACATTCGGTTCAGAGTAAAGCCAAGTGAGCATAAAAGGTATTGTCTATCCTTTTCCTGCCATTTAATTGCTCTGTTTCAAAGTTTTTATGCACAATAAGGAGTATTCCATTCGCTAGAATTATCAACACAATAGCATGTTCCCTTAACTAATCTACAACTAAGATTATCAGTTATATGTCCAAAATAGTCTATTGCAATGATCCTAAGGAATATATATGAAATTCAGCAACAATGTTATGCCATGAAGATGTTTTGGTATAATTTCATACAAAATTAACATTTAAGGTTTGTATTTACTCGTTTTTAAAAGGTAAAGTCTAAATAAAAATAAATACAAATCTTAAAGATTTATTTTGTATGGAATGATACTCAACACACCCATTTTAATGCCTTTATAAGTGAATATAGTTCTCGCTCAGCGTTTACATTTAGCTGGCAACTGAAGGTACTACATATTATCAATTGCCATATTCCCTGCAACAGTTACTGAATTGCTGGGTTGCTGATTTGCATTAAATCTATTGCTTTTAAATTAGTATTTATAACCGAACACTTTACAAGTGTATATGAAGAAAACAATAATTATATTGGAGTCAAGTGAAAGTAATATAGATCATTATGCAACTAATTATCATGGAATTGCTAATTATAAACAAAAACTATTGATGGGTTGATCATGGCAATACTATGATCAAATATTTAATAATAGTAACATTAATAGTAGTTATAGCAATGATATTTATAACCAGATTAGGGAAGACATTGCGTCATATCTTAACAAAACGCCATGTGTTGCAATCTTTGGTGACTTCAACAGTAGAACAGGAACGTTGATCGATGTAGAACAAAATTTAAATGGGAAAAACTCAGACATTATTGCAGACCTAAACAATGCAGTGTTCCATGTCATTGGAGTTAATAATGTCTGGCCATGCCACGAAAGACATTCAAAAGACAAAGTTGTAAATGCATATGGTAAAGAACTTCTAGATCTATGTAAAGTCAGCAATCTTAACAATTTTGCAAAAAATAACGACTTATCTGTGGAAGCCTATAAAAATGAATACAGTGATCTTTGCAAGGCTTATAAACAGACAATACAAAGAAAAAAGAGACATTTCCAACGAGTTAATAGAGATAATATGGAGAATCTTCTTTGCAGCAATCAAACAGAATATTGGAAATGCTGAAATAAACTGAAAAAACTAGCCATAATCAAACGAATGAACTTGACCTAAATACATTTCATGAATACTTTCTACAACAGTCCCAACCCTCGTACTAAATACTTTGACAATGAACATATGAGATTGATTGTTAATACTCTGCAAACATCATCCTATTCCTGTGACAACTCTTCAGCTACTCATATCTGTGACCGTGTTATAACAGAGGAGGAAGTTACGATACACCTAAAGAAATTAAAATGCAATAAAGCCGCTGGAATTGATGTGATACCTACTGAATTTTATAAGTGTGCAAATGAGAAATCAGTAACACCATTTTGTGCTGTGTTTAACTACATACTTGATCAATGTTAATATCCTGCTCAGTGGTCAGAAGGACTAATAAAGCTTTGCAAAAAAAGGGAGACAAGTCTAATCCAGATAATTACAGAAAAATCACAATAAATGTTGTCATGGGTAAAATCTTTGACTCTATCTTAAACGCACGGCTTTACTATAAAAATGAGGTTCTTAATCTTGGTGATCCTTGTCAGTTTGGGTTTACTCCAGGAGCGAACAAAACTGACTGCGTCTTTATCCTTGATCCTGTTATTAGATACCAAAAGCAAAAACGTAAGCCTTTCTATCTCTGTGTCGTAGATTTCAAAAAAGCATTTGACTGCATCAATAGAAATGTTCTGTACTATAAACTTATAAATCAAAAGATACGCAATAAAATGCTGAACATAATAATGAGCATGTATGACAAAGCTAAAGCTAGAGTTAATAATTTAGGCAAAATTGGAGATCCAATTGATAGCAACTAAGGTGTCTTGCAAGGTGGAATTCTCAGCCCCACATTGTTTAATGAATTTCTATCTGACCTGCCTAACTATATGAATGATTTGGTATGCTGATGATAATAATTCTAATAGCACATTCTGAAACATCTCTTCAAAACAGCATAAATTCCCCTCATGAATTCTACAAAAAGTGGCATCTCATTGTTAATGTAGGAAAGACTAAAATAATATTATTAAATATGGCAATAGTCGGCAAAAGCTATTTTACTATGATACACAACTAATTGACAATGTTGACACCTTTAAATATCTAGGAAATGTGTTAACTAACAAACGTAACATGCATGTAAAAATGACTGATTATCTTGTTACACAAGCCCAAAAAGCACTTTTTGCTTTGCAAAGTGACACTAAGCAGACATTAGGATACATCACTCCTAAACTTGCTCTAAAAATGTTTGACACATATATTTTACCAGTCCTTGAATATAATTGTGAACTATGATCCAGTCACAAACCTGTTAATAACCTAGAAAAGGTACAATTACAATATCTGAAAAATATGCTCGGAGTTAGGAGACAGACCTCATCACAAGCAGTGTATAGTGAGACAGGCAGATTCCCATTACATGTGTGGCAATAGTTCAGAATAATCAACTACTGGATTAAACTGGAAAAACTGCAAGCTAATAATATTCTTAAAAAATGTTTAAACAAGCAAAAAGAGATTAACACTTCTGGTAATAACGCTTGGGTTGCAAAAATGAAATTAAAGATGAAAAAACATTGTCTCATAGTATGTCCGCATAATAAACTTAGTCTTTAGGAGCTCCTTAAAGTAGCTAATGATTACATAGATAATTTTGAGCAACTAAACAATGACGATGGATTAAGGACCATCATGAAATCAAAAGAGCCTGAGTTGTTAAAATCCCTTGGAAAATTTCTGGTAAATGTTGATGCCTAATAAATGTTTGAGTCATCATCCATCGTCTGGCATTAAACATGTTGACCATCATTCTGAGAGTCTCTGCATTATAAACATTTGTATACCATATCTTTGATCTTGTATATTTTTACATACATGTATATACATTTGTTATGGATAATGCTGTACGATTCATATATATAGTGTTGAGTTCAGCAACATTTATTCACACGACGATTGATTGTTGACTTTAAAGTTGACTTTATTGTTGACATTAGTCGGTGAATCTACAATTATATCAAATTAACCACCTTAAGTATAATGTTAGCAATACAAGCAAATCATATCAAAAGGCAATGTAAGTATATCAAAACACATATGACATGTTAATGCAAATAAAATAATGTCTTTAATCAATAAATTAATATCTCAATTGTAATATTAGACATTTTAAATTGACAAACCAATTGATTAAATAAAAAATAAATTGTCCCACAAAATAGGCATTTTAAGCTCCCATAAATCAGGTAAGAATACAATATAACCCAAACTCAATAATACTCACACATACGTTGCATATTCCCATCAGTGCTGACTCAAGTATGCCATTGTCACATTCAAGTTAACGATTGAAGTGAACTGATCTTCACATTGTGAGATTCAACTGCCAACTGATTTCAAATTGGAATGCAAGTGGAAGTCCACTACTGAGCATGCTCATTAGGAATTCCACTCAAGCATATTAATTGGGTCAACAGCTATTTTTAGACCAGCACATGTTTGGACCTATTTGTAAACAATGCAGTTTGCAACATATAGATATAACAAGATTGAACTTCTCATTGAAAACTTTACATTATTATGTTGCTATTGTATTGTAACAAATCTTTATTGTAGCTGGAACCTAGTTTTATTTACTACTTTTCTATTATTCTTTAATTGTTATTGTATGTCATTTACTTTGTATTTTCTGTTTACATTGTGACACATATGTCATGAATGACATGAAGCTGTTGAGTAAAAGATATATATATATATGTAAGCACATGAATTGTACAATATTAATGGCTGTCATTGCTAAGTATGGGATGCTAAGGAATAGGAAGGAAGCAACACAAGTTTCAGCAATTTTTCGAGATTTTCCATCATTATGAAAACAACAAAAAAGGATGAAACAAATGTCAAAAAATGAAGCTTAAAAGTGAAAGTACTATAATCTAGATATATGATTGGCAAAATATTACTGATGTAAGGATCAAAGAGTCATTGATATGAGGGTTTAAAAGAATACAAAATGTTCATATTTTCCTTATTATATAAAATTATCTGTCCTTAATGATCATGAAACCCCAAAAAGGTTCTCTACACTATTTTAGACATATTCTTATTAAGTTTTGTATGCATGTAGGTGCAGTAGTGTGTGAGTCCTGCTCTAAAAACAGAAATTTCTATATTATCTTTTCATTTTTTTCTAAACATTTTAAACACAGCTGAGATATGTCGTTAATGTGACAGTCAAAATGCACAGCTAAATTATTATAGAGTAATAACATATAAAATTGTTCTAGGGAATTTTCCCTATTTTGCCCTAGTTTTGAAAATTCTATAGTGTTTACGGCCATGAGACCTCCAAAAGGCACCACTGCACTATTTTAGACATATTATGACAAAGTCTTAAGCATGTAGACCTGTGCAGCAGTGTCAGTGTTTTGCTCCGGAAATGAAAAACTTAATTTTTTTCTATTCTTTCCAAGTTTTGTAAAATATAGCCAACATATGTCAATGTGTCTATCAAAAGGCAACACTAGGCCATATAGAGTATTACTGTACAAAATTGCATTAGGGTAAGTGCATTAGTGACAGAGTTCTGCTCCGGAAACGAAAGTGTTACGCACGCCCGTCCGCCTGTCGGACGGACATTGATGATAACAAAAACCTTTTTCGAACTTTGTTCGCTGAGGGTTAAAAAGAGAATGAGTATTTATCACAAACCAATTGTAAGAAAAAAGAAAATAAGGATTGTGTACATCTATAGTGTGATTACATTGATTCAATTACTTTTAAATCAGGTTAACTTTTAAATCTGCATAGTGTAAAGTCTGTTTATTTACCGTGATGTTCAATAATATTTAACCAACAAGATATCTAACAAAATTCATTTACATGTTTTATTGTTTCAGACATTCTTTCCTCTCAAACAACATTCTCAACTACACCATCATCATCAACATCATCCTCATCATTATCATCATCATTGCCATCATTATTGGCAACATCATCAAGTTCATCATCATCTCCATTGTTAACATCATCATTAACATCATTATTGCCAACATCATCAAGTTTCCCATCAAGAAAATCTGAGAATTACAGTTCAATGGAAAACAAAAATTTACAGGGCAACTCTGAAGTTCCACACGCCAATAGAGGTGCTGCGGCCTAGTTCTTGCCTTCAAACTGAAAGGTTGTAGGTTGTAGTCTCAACCATGGCATGGAAGAACTGAGCAGATCCTCTGTGACTTTTTGCTCCACTCAACCCAGGTGTAATTGGGGAGCTGACTATAAGCAGTGATGGCAATTGTAAGTGCCTAGCCCATGCAGGTAATTCTGTGTAACGGTCCGTATGCTCCCCAGGGAGTTGAGAAAAGCTTCAGCTTGGACAGGTCTGCCAAGGGTGTAATTGTAAAGTTGGTTGAGACTGCTTGGATAGTGTTAAATTGGACTATGAACCACATTTACATTTACATTTACAATAGGATACTCATAATAACAAACACATGCAAATATCTGAATCTGTTACCCTTTTTTGCAGGCTGAAATTAAGGACCACTTCTCAACCTGTTATGGAAACTTAACAAGATGAAAAAATCTCTGAACCTAAGGAAGATATTCCTACAACCAAATCTGAGAATTATAGTTCCATGGAAAGCCAAAATCTACAGGCTTTATCTGATGTTGCACACAGCAATGCAAAAATAGATTGTGATGATGAAATACAGTCAATGTTTGAGTGACTTTGAATACATCATTAACTGTATTTATTTTGATGCTGTAACATATTTTGTATAATAATAAATATTATGTACAAATGAACAAATGAATAGTATATAAATGAATACATAAATATCACAGATCGAGTACATATTTTAATTTGTTGTGACAATAAAGTTGAGAATTTGACACCAATGTAAATAGCATATATTGAACCCTTTCTAAGGGTTTTTCCTGCAACTTTTGGAACACTATACAAACTGCATCATTCTGAAACAGTTTTACCCCACAGCCATCAATTGACACATTTTTCTAAAAGATCCTACTTAATGTCATGGAACCCTTTGTTCATCCTTTTTCCTACCATATAATGTTGCTTGTATCAAAGATTTCATGCACAATACACCTAAGATTATTATTTGTCTGAAATAGTCATATATGGGCTATGAAAATGCCTCCTATTATAAGGAATGTATGTGAAATTCAGTAACAGTTATTATGTTATGCCACAAAGATATTGGGTATAATTTTGTACAAAATTAACCTTTAACATTAGTATTTATTTGTATTGATATAAATAATGCTTAAATACGAATAGATACAAATCTTAAAGGTTTATTTTGTTTGTAATGATACTCAAAACACCATTTTCATGCCTTAATAACTGTTGACTGGGTTGCTCCATGGTTGCTGAGAGTGAAATTATGAGACTGAGTGAGAGGGATTAGTCCTGCAGGAAAATCTTGAAAGCAGTTGGAGAAGGAACTTGCTGTAATGCCTTATATACAATGAATAATGCAATACTATGAATATTAAATTATAAATGTATGCACACAAATATTATACAACCTTTTATGGCTGTCATTGCAAAGTATTGGATGCTAACTATAGGAAAATATGTAGGGAACAACACAATTTTTAGCATTTATTTTCAGACTTTCCATTGTTAGGAAAATATTTCAAAATATCACTTAGATAGTGACAGTTCTATGATTCAGATATATCATGAGCAAAATTTCACTACTGTAGAGATCATAGTGTCATTACCATGGAGGTTTGAAATAGTACCATATTTTCCTCTTATTATATCAAATTGATGTCCATGAAAAGGTATCTCTGCACTATTTCAGACATATTCTGACAAAGTTTTGCAAATATGTGACTATCAAAAGACACAAATAAGCTATATAGGGTAAAAACATTTCAAACTTGTTAGAGGACGTGCATTAATGCCACAGTTCTGCTCCAGAAGCACAATTTAACAGAATTTTTTCGCATTTGATATTTAGTATCAAAACAACGTGAAACAATGTCAAAATGAAGTTTGAAAGGTAATAGTGTCCTTGGTGTGGAGGTTTGAAAAAGTTAGAAATTTTCCCTATCTTACCCTTATTTGAAAATTCTCTAATATCTACGGCCATGACACCCACAAAAGGCACCACTACACTATTTTAGACATATTATGACAACGTTTTGAGCATGTAGGTGCAGTAGTGTTAGAGTTCTGCTCCCGAAACAAAAAAAATAAGTTGTTTTGTATTTTTTTTTTTTTTTTTTGTAAAACAGCAGAGATATGTCAATGTGACTATCAAAAGTCAAAAGTGCATGGTTTCTGTTAGGCTATTGTTTTTACAAAAGGCCCAGTACAAAATTCCAAAAAAATCACTTTAAAGGAACTAGCCGTTTCTTTGTGGTATGAGTGCTGATGACATAACTTCAGTATCAAAGATGGCAATATTATATACCATATTTGACAATGTTATATATAATATGTTTGCAATTATGCTGGTTTTTTTTATTTCAGCTGAAGTGCTGATTCTCTTGGAAAACATATTGATGCCATTTGTGATAGATAACTTATATCAGAAACTGCCAAAGGCTGTGGACTGCCCATAAAAAAACTCTGTGCTGCTAGAGATGGCAGTATGACAACAACATTTATTCAGGCAGACTTATTTAATATTATTCAAATTCTTTGTGCATATTAATTTGTTTTTTAAATTCTGTATTTAAAAACTTCATTATTCTTGATTTAGATTTTTCATGTATGATGTACACTGTGAGTGTGAATAATGCCCCCTCCCAAAAACTCTTTTCAGTATGACACCAAATTGTTCCTGGGGATGTCTTCTACATGTCTACAGATACAAGGTGCCCCTTGCATGAAACAGGTTGGGATCAACTACACCTCATTTGGATAAAATAGGAAATGGCCACCAGCACAGTGGAGTTTGTATCAATTTCATCTCAGTCTATATAATCAAAAACAAATTGTCATCACACATAATTAATTGTTATTTGAGTAATGACAATGATTGCTGCAGAATAAGAATTAGAAGGCACTTACATCTTTTAATAATGGAAACTGCAGTGGCATGTGCCAGTCAACCGACAACCTGGAACCATCAAGGCACAATGCCTGGCCACAGGTGTTCTAGTGGATTCTAGCCCCAGAATTACGTGCCTGCTTACCCCTTTTCAGGCGCATGCACCCGTGTCAAATTTTGCCCCATTTTACCTGTATTTCTGCACCAGTTGGGCTAATTAGGACAGGCAGAGACCATGGCAATGAGACGAAAGGAGGAAACAGCCATCCAACTTAGGCTCGACCGGGTATCGAACCCGGGACCCAGCGGTTGGAAGCCTAGAACGCTACCTCTGAGCTAGGCCCCCACCCTAACTAGCACTTAAGATTAGAAAACCTTGGGGTTGGATCTTTAGCAGTTCCACGCACACCAGTATTTCCAAACAAAAAAACATTTTCATAGACAGATGAATTAACAGATTTTCCAGTTTTAATAAAATAATAACCATGGTGATATTCGACTATGATGCATTTTCTTGTACTTTGAGGGATATAACCAACAGAAATGTTAGTTAATCTCCCTCTTAAGTACAAAGTGCACTTTACTTACATAATAGTATGAGTTCCCAACTATAAGGGATATAATCATTGCTAATATTATCTGTAATACATGCACTACCTCATTTGTGACAATGATGAGCTTGAGAACAAATAACTTACAACAAACCCACAAGACCAAGTCCAATATACAGACATACAGAATTTTTCCGCTCTCTTTCACAGATAGCATTCGAATTCGGCCCAGCATGGTTTCCATACAGGTCACTGTCGTTACAACGTTTTAATATTGCCGACGTTTAAACGATTTGGTATACTATCTGGAATCCACTCCTGATAGGGCAAGAACTTGCCTTAGAAGACGGCACTTTCAAGATTTATCTATTGAACAGAGGGTGGGAACCTAACTCAGTGGTAGCTCGCTGGGCTTCCAACCACTGGGTCCCGGGTTCAATTCCCGGTCGAGCCTATGTTGGATGGCTATTTCATCCTTCGTCTCATTGCCATGGTCCCTACCTGTCCTAATTAGCCTATCAGGTGCAGAAATACAGGACGTAAAGTCCTAATCCACCACCACCACCATCTATTGAACGATCTATCTAATCCAATCTATCCACCCTATCTATCTATCCATCTATCAATCTATCTATCTATATATCTATATATCTATCTATATATCTATATATCTATCTATATATATATATATATATTTAATTTACCTATCTACCTGTCTATCTACCTATCTGTCTATCTACCTATCTACCTATCTATCTATCTATCTATCTAATCATAAATACATTCTCTGCCCTAGCACAGCACCATGTCTCTCCCATCAGCTCTGGGAGAACCCTTTTGACAACTCCATGCATGGAGATATTCTTCTTATCTAGCATTCAATGAAACTGCCTACATTTCACTCATGAGATTTATGGAAGTGTTCATGTAATGTCATGCTGTTATAAGAAGCTGTGGCCAATCCCTAAATTTATTGTTTGCCCAAATAATTGTGAATTACAGGGAGGGTCCTAAGAATTAAATTTGGGCCATTAGGCATTGCAGCAAATCTGACAAAATACCCTTTCTCCACCCATTAGTTCATTGTTAAAATTGAGCCCACACTTGCATACGTCACATGATCAGTTGCTGTGGGTTGCTTGGACTCAGTGTACTCACTATGATTGAACAAGCAGTAACCAGTCAGGATGTTAATCAAAAATTTGCTTCATCTTTCTCGTTTTCAGTCTCATCACCATCTTCCTCATCATCCTCGACTGCCTAAGTACAAAACAGAATGTTATTCTTTTTTCACAGTACAATTATACATGAAATTATCAAAATGCTTAGTAACTGAGTTCATTGTGTATTTCTGTTTAGAGACATTACAATATTTTTAAGAGACTATACATACATAGCTATTTAACAATCAGTATTTTTTGAACATGCGATTTGTACATTATGTTGCATATTAAAATATTCATTGTGTATATATTATAACTTTATATTGTATCATTCTTGCATTGCTTTATTTACTTTTTTTTAACCCTTCTCTGTTATACATACTTGATATTTTTGATGTTTTAACTTGACATAATTATGGATCTTTTTGATATGGATTCATATCAAAAAGATCCATAATTATGTCAAGTTAAAACATCAAAAACAGTAATGATAATGATATTGTTACTTAATATATGAATAGAAAACATCCTGGAACACCCAAACACACTAATGTATATTTATATATCATTTACATGTATAACACAGACTGCCTTGTGGTCTATACTTTTTGGAAATCAAAGAGTTCTAGTTAGACCTGTCCTCAATACAAATCTTGTTTTCTTCTTCTTTTTTTGGGTTATGAAAAATATAGACATCACCCATTTACTGGTCATGAATTTAGATTTGTTTTTCTAGAAGTTTTCAAATTATATTGGATATATGATTTCATGCAGTCTTAACAAAGTTGGAACATCTTGTAAGATGTGGGGGTCACAAGTTGGCTCAAAAGAACTTATGACCATCTCGCCATATTCCAAAATTGTGTTTTAAGTCCATGATAAAAAAGTAAACAAGTCAAAGTCAGAGCTTGGTGTCTTGACCAGTCAACTTCCACTAGGTTAAAAGTTGTCCTGGGATTCATCAGTTTATTGCTTTTATGGAACATCACACTGGCCACTGGCCAGTACCTTTCATGCTGTACATCATTACCTTTGCCCCTAGTGCTTAACCAGTCAAAAGAGCTGTGTCCTTCTGCCCATCCTGGCCAGCTCTTCCCGGAAGTGGACTTCCCCCTTCTAATTAATTCCTCTGGTAGTTTGGCTGTGCATTCCAGGGTTAATGAGCCCAGAATTCTCCCTTTTTCATCATGCCCCAATCACAATACCTTATTCCAAATACTACCTTCTCTATGTACCCTGATGAGCATTGCTCATCTCAACCTCCCTGCCTGAGTGCTCTTTATCTTAGCTCCTATTGTATCTACACCTATTGTATTTTACCCCCATTGTACTAGCACCCACCTGATCTGCCCCTTGGAGTGTAATAGCAAAGCTTCCCAGACGACCATTGTTCTATGTATATTTAAATTAAAGTGAATTTTACTGAATTCTACAAATTCCACATTTCATGAATATTTCATACATACACAAATATATCAACTCATATCCAATGTAATATAACCTGTCCAAACATTATATAATTCATATTTATCATAGTGTTAACTCATGAATTCAATTGTAAACTTAACCTTAATTATTTCAAACCAGAGGTCAAAAAGCCTAGTGCTTCTTACAATCTGTTCAATTTCATATGACCTGCTGCCAGCAGCAGATGTTATGATGAAATTATAAGGCTTTTAGACACACCATACTATATATCTTAAAACTTTACACAAATATTAAGAAATCTAGAAGACTATTATTTTTTTAATATATAAAGATCGATTTTTGAAAAATGCATAACAATATGAAGGCATCTGACCACCACAATGATATTTTAACCAGATGACCAACATATGTGTGTGATATTGGCAAACAAAATATGAAAGTGATGGTGAACTCTCTTGTTGGTCAAAATTACATTATATATTATTTGTTTTTTTAAAACTACTCCGGCTTCCATCTTTTTGCAAATAAGGTGGTTTTGGCCATTCATATATGTGCAGATGGACCATAAGAAGCAAGAAAATAAATATGAGCTCTTATTCTTGCATAGATTCCGCACAGCCCAGCAAAATATAAAGTCTCGTTTTGCAACATTTCCAATTTTCACCCTTTTTCAGAGCCTTACAGCTTGAAAAAGATCACCAATAACCCTGATGTAACATCATACATGGATTCAATACAACTTCTTTACCTTAGGTACAAAATTTCAAGCATACATTATGAAAAATAAGAGAGATATAACCGTCTGAACTTGGAAGTTCATGCCGTTTGGCTTTTCCGCAAAAAAAATGAATGAAATTTCAAATTGCTGATCTTCTAAACCATTGATACTGGAGAAATTTTTGGATTTTTCCATTAATTATATAGTCCTACAAAATTTTTTTAAGATGGTTTCCTGGGAAGTTTGTCTGAATTTTGGTGATTTCATATGGATTGACCCATTTGCAGTTATTATAGTATATTAATAAGTATCCTGTCTCCTATGCAGACCTTCTCCTGTGAATGGGTGGTGCTTAGCAAAGGGCAATTGATTTCAGACCTCGCAATGATCCTGATGGGGGGAGCAAGAAATTTGACTGTGCATATCAGTTAATATTAAATGATGCAACTTCATATTTCACATTATCCAGAGGCGCAGTAATTGACCTATTTTTAGCGCTGAACAAAATCATAGGATATTATATTATAGTCTGATTAGTATCCTAATTGAAAGCACACTTGGTGTATCCGGAATAAAATCAGTAAACTCTCAACTGCCGCTAATTGTTGTTCAGTCATATCACATTTATTTTGGGATATTTAAAACTTCCTCAATAGTTATGCTATTCAGATGCAACAATGGATGACACTGGGCAACAAGCTGCAAAAATGCTGTGGATGATAATCTTGACTGTAACCTATTTTCAAGGTATGGGTTTCTTTTATGATGCATAGTAGATGACATATACTGGAAAGCTCTCTGACTATGCAGTTAGTCAAAAACAACTAACTTGTCAGACTTCATGACTTCTTCAGATACCTTTTGGCAAGCTTTAGATATTTTGTCTATAAACTCATACACAAGTTTTCAGGAGGGTCCCTCTAAGACAAATAATAAGTCACTGTTGAGGGCTCCCCTTGATGACATTTTACATGAATATTGCAAATAAAAGTTAAAAAAACTTTTTTGATCTCGCATCACAGCTTTTATGTTGGTCAGCTTGACACTCCCTTTTGTCCCTCTGTCTCTCTGTCAGCATCGCTTATAGACATTTTAACTTCAGGTTTATTGATGCAAAGCTCATGGAACTATAGGTAACATATCTTAGAGGACCCTGAATGAGTTCAAAAATGGTTCAACTAAGACTGTTCTTAGGTCACAAAGGTAAAACTCATCCAGAACCTCGTAGCTCCTCACTGAACACCTGCCAGCAAAACATGTGGAAATTTAGGCTCTTCCCTCAGACCAACCATCCGTACCTTTGTAATATATCAAATAACAACGATCTAAAAAAAAAGAAAAAGAGAACACCTGCAAATATGGTATTTAAATGTAAATACACGGAACAAACTTTGATTACGACATTGTTTTTAAGTTTCTTAGATAATAAACACCCGACACCCAATACAAAATGATCCTGGTTCTTTACATATATTTTTATATCTGGCGTCTAGACTTATCACACGATAGCAAAGCCATTTACTACGAGCACTGACTTTAATTTTGCGAAATATTTAGGTCAATTTTTAGGCCCCAAGCAGGGAATTCTAGTCATGTCTTAGCTTTAATTGGTCGATCAATTTTGAAAACCCAAAATTATAACAACCTCCTGGGGTCTCTTACCTTATTTAATTGTTGTCAGGTTCTTATTTAGAGCAACATGACCAAGGCACTATTGGCCTATTGTGATTCAAAGTTGCTCAAAGTCATTCAAGGAGTAAAATAACGCAAACATTAGGATATTATATGCTAACTGAAAAGCAATCTAGAGCAGCAAACATGGAACTAATTTGTTCGGTCAGCAATACGTTGCACATACGTAGTGATATCGTGAATGTAGGTCGCTCCAGTTTCAAGGCAGTCTAATGTAGTCCATTACCCTGGAAATTGCCACATAAAACGACAAATGTTGCAGTTTTGAGACTTAGTACATACAGCTTTTTCCAAAAGGAATTCTATAACGTTCTGGCTTTCATTTAATGTATACACTGTGAAATTTGATCCACTTTTGATGAAATCATGCGGTCCGGTCATCGTGGATAACAAGCATTCGCTTTGATAATATTTATATATTTTTTTTGGTATTTATTGGTCAATGATTTGGCCTAAATGTTTCATGTCCTAAGTTAGGAACTTACAAACACATCAAAACTGACTATAGATTAGAACCTTATCTACTTTTTGACATGAATAGGAAAACATGCAGTAAGATAGCTAGATTTAGAATCAGTTCACATAACTTCCATATAGAAACAGGAAGACATGAAAAGCCTAAAATACCAGCTGAGGATAGAACCTGTTTAAAACGTAATCTTAATGAAGTTGAAGATGAAATACACTGTCTTGTGACCTGTTCAAGCTACTCTTCATTTCAAGAAAATCTAAATATGAGAGCAAGGAAATATATTGGTAACTATAATACACTAAACAACATGGGAAAGTTTAAAGCCATTATGACATCCAAGGGGCCTGAGGTGCTGATAAACTTAGGAAAGTTTATTTTAGAAGCTGATGTTTAAACAATGCATACATCCTTTTCCAAAAATTGTACATTCATATATATCCTGAACACTAAAACTGCCTAAATGAACTGCCATATGAAAACTCTTTGTGATTTTGTTTTCTAGAAGTGAAGTCAGATAATCTCTAAATATATATATATATTATACTTCCTATATTAACATATAGTTAACTCTATTTTTAAAGTAAAATCATTCTGTAAATATTTATATCGTACACATTATATGAGGAATGTATTTTGTTGAACATGTTTATATGTATTATACATGTAAAATATACCTGTGTGTTTATGAAACAAGCTGTATGTATAAACAATTCAATTGGATTTTATAAGAAGTGGATAAACAGCTGAACTAATGTTAAGTTCTATGTAAATACTTAAATTTGGTGGCTGGAACTATCTGTAACTAGTCTTTGTTGTATTCCCTATTTTTGAATATTTTCAGTTTATTTCTTTTTATCTTTTGTACTTGTGACATATATGTCTTGTCTGACATCGTCCGTCAATAAAATTATATATATATATATATTGTTTTAACCACAAGCCCCTGAATTTACTAACTCACACTATGTATAGATCCCTAGGTTAACTCGGTTGAATTGTTATAGTTCTAATCAAATTGTTGTAAATTTTATATGTTCACGATGTGAAAAAAGAAAGAATGTTTTTCTTCTAATTTCTCTGCCAAAGCACTGGGATAAAAACTTATTTTCCAAGTAGTTTCAAGGTGTGCATGAGGGTGTTGTGCTGTTTGCGAGTTCCTGTAACCCATAACACAAATGCTAAAACATCAGTAACATAATAATACATATTCATGAAAAACAAATAATATAAGGGATTAATTTATAGAGGTCCCATATCTACACTGCACACTATATTCTTTTATAGGCTTTTCTTAGTCATTAGTAAATGCAATGAGACGTACACCTCTGGTGTAATCATCCATTACAATTGCTATCATTGCTGTCTTATTGATTGATTAATATATTGCACTTTAAATTTAGACAGACCTACAAAGCTATGTTAATACATGACAAGACTTCATCAGTGTTTGGACATAATTGCCATCTTTATTAAGCAGACATGAAAAGACAGACAAGACACACAGACAGAGATGATACAACTGACAGACATACAGAAATGGTTGCTTGTAGACACCCTGCAGCAATAGTAATTATATAATATATTAATATAATTAACGTTTATATAATTGAAATTTATATAATTGAAATTTCTACAATTGAAATTATATAATTGAAAGTTTTAATATTAAATCGTAGTCGATAATTATACAATCGTGTACAATTTAAATATTTGTTCTATAAAGAAATGATACCCTATGCCTATATATGATTGGCAAATAATCAATAAGGAAAAAAGGGGATGTGGAGGGAGGGAACAAAAAAAGTGAAACGAATGCTTATAATCGGCGGGAACCAAGTTATATAGTCCTGCTAATCCCTTAACGGCCGAGCTCTATGATTGGCTATGGCTATCACATGGTCAAGAAATGGTCAGTGACCATAACAGAAGAGTACCAACATGGCGTCCACTGCATAAACCAATTTTACCCGTAAGTAAAACATACATATTATCAAAAATTTAAGAAAATAAACAAATCACTTCCTGTGTATGTATATTATTTCTTTAATCTGCCTTTTTCATAACCATAGGTAATTAAATAATTGCAAGCACTTTAGGTTCAAACATGTATAGGAAGATTGATGATATTATGAAACATTACAATATTTAAATATGTATGTAGCAAATTATATAAAGATTATAATATGGAATTTATAGACACAGTTTAAACTGTTTTGCAGGAGCGTACATACATTTTAATGAAAGTTGCATATCAATTTTTATAGATTTATTGAATAAAACCAAAGGAAGAGTAGGCATATATATATAAATTATAAAACTTCGATGAATCTCACAACATGAATGAGTGAAAGAATTTTGCCGACATGTAGATTTGTCACAAAAGACATATGTAAAAATAAATAAAATATCAAGGAAAGGCATATTTTCTTTTTTATAATAAAAAATGTGATAATAATTGTGAGATTAATTTTATCATGTTAATTTATTTAGGAGTAAATAATGAATAATGTGCAAAGGATATTACAGAAACAATTAGTATTTACAAACTGATATATGATAATAACATGCAGATTTCGTTAGATCTACAATGTAATACATAGAATCGGACGTTTCAGTAATTTACGGATGTTTTGTGAATCAAACGTTTCAGAAATTTTTCAGACGCTTCAGATATCAGGCGTTTCGACTAATATAAATATTTTGACAGTACGCCATAGACTGGTTCTGGTAGTGGTGATATCATTGCAATGGTAATGGGGCACTTAATTGCTAAATGTTATCTGTAATCTGCACACATCAAATTGTATTACTTTTAATTGTAATGACATGACAGTGACAGGACACCTGCAATTATAACAATTCAGGCCAGCATTTATTTGCTGGATGTTTTAGAGAGATCTTTACTTGTTATCCATCTCTTCATATTATATCTTTCTTTTAAATTATCATGTTTTTGCATTCATTTAAATTCACACAACAGGGTCTTACAGGGGATTGACCACATAGCCTACATTTTGATTTTGAGCTACTTCTAGGAAAGTTGCACCATAAATAGCCTGCAGCAGTGGCCAAATTGTCAGAGGTGCTGGCATAATATCTTTGTTTTAAAAAATGTAAACATGTCATTCATTTGAAGTCTAATTTTTTCCTCTTTCACAAAAAACAATGTGACTAAAAAAATCGTTATTCTGCACAACCTACTATTATATCTACTATCACATTAATCTCAAACAAGTTCTGGTACAGGTGTCTTTTTTTAAAGAGAGCTTTTCTTGTTACAGATATCATTGCAATGTTGAGGCAGTATTGATAATATTTACACAAAGAGTTACACATCACAGTATGTTGCTGTGATCTTGATACAATATCATCACTTAATGACAGCAGGTCTTTGACAATTATTGCAGTGGTGCCATTGCTGCAACATTTGCTGCAATGTTGATGCATGTTGTGGGGAGATTTACATTTCACAATGTTGCAGAAATTGAAAACAATTCATTTATGTGTCTGTCTGCAGTGTTGAAGCAAGATTGTCATTCCTATGATAAAAGGATTTATATTATTAATCGGTGAAGGGCGATAAAACCAATGATACCATAGGCACCATCTAAAGCAAGAGGCTGAAAACTTTTGGCAATGGCTGTTTGTAACCATCAGGCGTTTTTATTGCTAAAATGGCTAAGATATTTTGCGCACAAAATGTTACTGAAATGAATATGAGATTTTAGACCAATTATCGTACTGAAGAATAAGTGATAAAGAACACTAGCATGCCATAATTTGCTGTTATTGACATTTTGACTGTGAAATTAAACAATTTCCAGTCCTTATATGAATATTGAAATGATGGCCTAATATGCTTTATAAATTAAGACCGCATAAATAAAGTTGTCATTAAGGATGCAACTGAACTAATATTTGATACTAGTACATTTGTATTACTTAAAAAAATCTCTCCAAGGGCTACATAAAATTATCATTTAGAAAGCAACTGAACTGGTGTCAGTACATTATATTACAATAGTCCCTGCAAGTACTGTATGTAAAAGTATATCAACTGAATAAACTTCGATAATGATATTGTTCATAATTTTTTAGAAAATATACTGGGAACACCCAAACACACAATACAATATGATCCTGGTTCTTTACATACATTTTTATATCTGTAAACTTGTTAAACACAGTGTATATTGAGGTCTATAGTTTTTGGAAATCATATTTTCCCAGTATATAATATATATATAAAGGCTAATCAATTGGGCATAGCTTCCTCTTTTGTGTGTTATAAAATATATTTATGTCACTCATGATGATCGGTTTTCCAGAATTTTTATTCTGTACAATTAATGAAGGTTTGATCATATGTACTGACACACAGCATTAAAGAAATTTAAAAGTTTGTGTTATATTTTTGCAAGAATTTTTAGTAAAAATATTAAGGAAGCATCAATAATAAAGTGGTATCAACTTTTTGGTAGACTAACTCAAAAGAAATGCACATTCTACACCATGGCTTGGAATGCGCTATTTTAAACAAGAATAACTAGAATAACAGTGAAAACCATATCTACTTGTTGCATTTAAAGATATGGATGGAAATTATAATAAAACCTGATTAATAAATATCAAATTATTGCTCCTTTCTATTTAAACGTGTCTTTATATATTCAAATTACTGTTGATACAATTCCTATGATGAACACATTAATCATTTAAACTAAAAGAAATTGCTTGCAGCACCTTGCAAGTGCCGTACCATACTGAAGATCTCATGTGGTGTGAGACTTTGCATCCTGGAAATAATTATGTATTGTTTTGATTATTGAATATGTCACAGGTATTGGCTATGGACTACTGATGGGCCTTCAATAGATATTTTAGAATGATGGCTTCAAGAGAAGATTAAAAACTCATCTATTAATAACTCCCTCTAAACAAAAGGCCTCTTTAATCCAAGCGCTGGTGAGCAGAAATAATTTCTGATTTGACTAATCTGGTCTCAAAAACCTTGAAATTGAATACAGCCACATAATAGGGTAAACAAACAGACTACGGCATAAAATTAGTTAAAAATTAGTTTATCTGGGTTTAGTGCAGTATAGCGGAACCAAATTTATGCCCATATTTGACATTCCATAAAGTATGAAAATAATCAGTATTTTTTACGAAATTTCATTGTGGCACACAATATTAACACATGGGTAGATTAGGGGGAGTTTCAAAAATAAATAAAAAACAATAATGAACTTCATTCTTGAAAATGATCACTGCCACCATTTATTTGTGATGTCACATATTAAATTCAAGCATTTGACGTCGTCATCGTGGCTTATAAATATGGTCATATATATACTGCACTTTTCCGTTTATCTTTTAGCACAGCCGCTGAAGAATAAAAGAAAAATTAAAAAAGATGATTTTTTAAAGAAGGCCTCATGCCATTTTGGGGTAAAATTAGAAATTTTTACTTAAAAAAAAATCCTAGACCTATAGATCTATGCTAGCGGATATGTTTTGGTAGCAAAATGTGTGAAATTACCAAAAATTTCCACTAGCATAGATCTATAGGTCAAAGGTTGTTTTTAAGGTAAACATTTCTAATTTTACCCCAAAATTGCTTAAGGCCCTCTTTAACAAATCATCTTTTAAAAAAAAAGTGTATTCTTCAGTTACTCTTGCATTAATGACATGGAACATAAATAGATGGAAAAACAATTGTGAAAAGTGGACTCAGGCTTTAGTTGGTGAACGTGCTGATATATGTACCTTCATAGAGATATGCCAAATTCAACTGGTTCAAGGCTAGCCAGTCAAATATATCAGATCATAGCAGAGTGGTCTTCTATGAAAAAGCAGATGGAGTCTAGAACTCAAAGGGTGACTTGTCAGGCAGAGCTACAATTGATGGCACAACGGGAGCATTGGAAATCCATCAAACAAGAGTGTCTGATGATCTTGTCTACACCTGCTACTTTCAGAGCACTGCAACAGGAACCATACTGAATGAAAAAGAGCTTGATATTTATTACTAGTACGTCATCATGAAATGATCTATGTGTTTTTTAACAAAGAAAATAGGAAAAAGTACAGTATAGCGGACCAAAATTTATGACCTTATGTAGCGAGCCTTTCTGTCATGCCTATGACGTCATATCCCTGAATTCAATGAATGACGTCACAAAAAGCAACTGCTCTCTTCATGACAAGACATCGTTTATTTTTTTCTTTACCCCTGCTGTGGTAGGTAAGTATTATTCCTCTTCTGAGATAGAACAAGTTTTGGCAAAAATAGTGATATTTTTTAATATTTGATGGACGCCAAATATGGGCATACATTTGGGTTCGCTATACTGCACTATACCCAGAAAATATTCTCTCTAAGTCTGGTGGAGAAATTACCTGATTTAGCCATAGATTTCTAAGTGTTTGAACAAAGAATTTTCTTATCTTCATGTGTGGTGGAGAAATTGTGTTTTCTCTCTTGCTTTCTCTTTTTCACAAATTCACAATGTGGTGAAGTTGAAACTGGATGCTTTTTTGTGTGTGTTCACAAAAAAAATTTTACTTGGACATGTCTTTGTTATAATAAATGTGTCCTATGCTATTCATATATCTTCTTTGTTCAACTTTCTGCACAAATAAATACTGTATTGTGTACACTTGTATTGTTTTATTTATTTTTAAAAGCATTTACTTGATCTTAAATCCCTCATAACTTATGCTTTTATTTAGTTTCCTTAAGTTTTTTTTAAACTATTATGGTTGGGTGAATATTGATAAAATGCTGATTTGTATTTTGGTAAATATTTGGAAGATTGGTGTCTGCCTGATCATTCAGTAGTGGGACCTACCTGATTATTTATTCATAAGTGGTGGTAAGACACTGTTAATTCAATGGATGATAACCAAAGATCAATATTTCCTCCTTTGTGTACGTTTTAGCTAGATATTGATAACTTGATATACCTGTTTATAATATTTTGTGCATCTTGGTTTTCTTTTCTAGTGGAATTTGTGACCTCAGTGACAGTTGAGGAAGGGAGAGCAGCCATTTTGACCTGTCCTGGTTTTGTACCCGATCCAGAACAAGAGAGATATACCATGTTCAACTGGTTCAAGGCAAGCCAGTCAAATAAGTCAGATTCATACAGAGTGGCCTTGTATGACAAATCAGATGGAGCCCAGAACTCATTGGGTGACTTGTTAGGCAGAGCTACAATTGATGGCACAACAGGAGCATTGGAAGTCCCTCAAACAACAGTGTCTGATGACCATGTCTACACCTGCAACTTTCAGAGCACTGCATCAGGAAACATCCAAAATGAAACACAGCTGGTTATTACAGGTAAGATATGAAGAATTTCATATCTCTGTCTAGCAGATAAATTACTTGATTAAGCCTTAAATTCGTTATGGCATTTTCTCTTGCTATCTCTCTTTGAATCGTCACTTGCTATTGGATACTTTTTTTTTTTTGCTTAAAAATTTTATATATATATTTTTTGCTGTACTTATTAATGACTATTTAAGGACTGCTGATTGAACTTATAATGATTTCTATTTAAAGCATGCATAGTTTATTTTGCTTCATTATAGAAATTAGTTTTACAAATTAATAATTTACATTTAAATCGTTCTACTGATATTATTTTAATGTAATTTACCACTGTTTGCTTTATCTTAAAGTGTCTCATAACTATATATGGGTGGCATGTTCTTATGCAGTTCCTTAATTGATTTTTTTTAAGGCTATTAACATGGTTAGACTATAATACATTTTACTTGTTTGCTTTACTAACTTACCATTATATATAGTCTGACCTCCATATATCCCAACCCTTTGGAGACATTAGTTCACAACAGCGATATAGCAGAGGTTCTCTAATTAACGCAGTATACCTGCCATGCCCCCTGGCGGAGGATTTCCGATGTCAAAGAGTTTGTGTTTTTCTGGTCAAGTAATAATCAGAGCCCCAAAAATTGCAATATTTGGTGAATTAACTTTGTGTGTGTCCTTGTTATCTGTCTGTTATTTCATCATATATAAAACCTTCTAATGTAAATTTATAAAAAATAGTTATTCAGCAAAAATTATTCTGCCTCCAAAAAAATAATAAAAATACCTTTAATCTACCCAGCTTTGTCTACACTGACACTTGACAGACAAGTAATCTGTTCAAAGAGCTCTTGTTTAATTACAGTTCACATCAGCCAGAAAGCCTGAATTGCAATTGATGACAATGCATAATAACAAAAGCACAATTCACTTAAGATGCTCAGTTCAAAAACAATAGCATGACGGCAGTGTGTAAACCGGCGAGTGAACCCAATCTGTGACTATTGCATAACATTACATAATCCATGCTTGGCGAGCCAGGGGGACATGCGGGTACTGCGAATAAGAGAGGTTCGCGTTATTTATAAGCGTGATATAGGAAGGTCCGACTGTACATACTTAATTACTTACTTGCTAACTATATACATTTTGCAAGGACATTTTCGAATGAAACACTCAGAATTTGTTGAAGGTATTTGTTATTGAAATACAATGTAGCAGCAGGCAATAGGGAACATTTATGCTAAACCTGCATAGACTGTCAACATTACAATTTATTTAAAATTCATCAAATAGTTGAAAATCACCTTATTCAATCAAGGCACACTAAATTTGTGTCACATAATGATTCTATCAGGAATTAATTACAAACAATAAATCATTAATTGAGTGAAAATCCAGACCAAAACATAGGGAACACAATAGATTTGGCATCATAATCCATTGTTCAGTATTGTGACGTCATCACTTGGTTTGCTTACATAGTGAGTTTTAAAATTATTTGAATATACTAAATCTGAAGACAAACCAGCTTTAATAGTGAATATTGCAATATTGAATAGAGTATATTGAATAAGCATGTCTTTATTTGTCTTGCAGTGACTCCATCTGAAAGTGATCTCAAAATAACTGCAAGTCCACCTGATCCAGTCAAAGAGGGAACATCAGTCACCTTCAAATGCAGTGCATCGAGAGTGAAACCTCTCCCTGAAGAAATGTACTGGAAATTTAATAATAAAGATCAACACGCAGGACAGAACAAAACTGAAACAAACCATGATATGTTGACTTCTTCAGTGTCTGTGGAGTATACAATGACTGTTAATCCCAGTGATAATGGAAGAAAGCTCAACTGTTATTATGTCACTGCTGCAGGAAATACAATAATCAGCTCACAAGAAGTAACTGTCAAGGTTCTGTGTAAGTGTTGATTTATAAGTTTCTTTTCAAAGACCTTGATTTATTGTAATAATGTAATTTTGGTTCATAAAGTATCTTCAGAGAACAGTCACAGTGAGTAATTGATCCTTAAGGTCTTAAGGATTACAAGATATTAGTGAATTATTATATTGTAAGAGAAGCGGCGGCCTCTACTTCAGCAACAGGAAAGTGGCTTTGAGGGGCCCTCCTAGCTTTATCATGTAGGTAGTAGTACCTAACTTGAACTTAACTGATATTTTGTGAGTCTTGTGAGTGTGCGCTATTATTTAAAAGCATTTTGTAACAATTGATGCTGTGTCAAAGTTGTGGTACCATTATCAACCCGACCACCCTTTATGATTGGGCTGGATGGATCAACTGCTTTTATATGATTTTACAATATTTGTACAATATTTGCAAATATAAATATTTCAAAGGGTGCCTTTTTACTATTTTTCCCCTATGAGAAGCATAATTTAATGATCTGCTGTGTATGTTTTATTTTTTTTTTTTTTATGCAGACAAACCCTCAGGCCAACCAAATATAAGGGGGAACAAGAAAGTCAAAATCAACTCTAAATTTACATTAACATGTGACGCTACTAGTGTTAATGGCATCATCACTTGGTACCAGTGGCTTTTTGCAAATGGAAATGAACTTGGAAACACGACTGAAAAGAATTGGACATACACAGCCAATAGTAGCGAGGAGACTCTCAAGTTTGTGTGTATTGCCGGAAATGCTGCAGGCCAGAGTGCGAAATCCTCAGTGATTGACATTGAAGTACAAAGCGTAGGTATGTATGATCACCAGTTATTATATATATTTGCTCATCAGGGGTTTCTTTGTCATTGAAGCAACTTACTGTCATCTGTTGTGCGATGTTGAGAAAAGTGGATTGTTTTGGTACAATAAATTGGTACGTCACTACTCGGAGAAGGGGGTGGCCCCCGTGGGGTCTTTAGAATGGTCAAGAACCAAGCTTTATGTAGATTAATGTGGTAGTCTCCAATGTCGACAGTAGGACCTTTGCGAGGTGAGAAATTAGGGGTGTCTTACAGTTAAAAAGTGGTCAATTTTGAGCTTCTCTGTGGTTTGTCTGAATGATCTCGGGTTGAAGTAACAACATATTGGTTAATTGTAAAATTTTAAGAAGCTAGTTCATTCAAAGCTGGAGATAGTTGGAATTACCTTTTTTCTCCTTGAATCCATTTCAAAGGTTAATTTTGTCGATTTCACATATTCATGAGTGATTATTGTATCAAAGCCCAAAAAAAGAAAAAAACCTTTCAAAATCACGCTGACACCATATTTGCTCAAGGGATGGAATGTTGTGACGTTGACAATAAGTTAAATGTTTAATGGTATCGATTGCATTGTTGTGACAGAATTTATGCAAAAATTAAAGTAAAGTTTCTCTCTGCAAAGTACTCGCTATAAATTAATGAAACTTTACCATGGTGCCCTTTCATAAGCCTAAATGTCTGATGTTTACTTTGTTTTTATTTCTTGTCAGACTCGTTTAATCCATCAAAACCCGACATGGTGCTCATCATCGGTGTGGTGATTGGATGTGCAGTTGCCGTAAGCTTCATCATTGTGGGAATCTGTTTCTTCATTCGCCGACGAAATCTAAATGATCCAAGTAAGTAGTAGTTCTCTGTTCAGTGGTTATCATGAAGTCAGAAATAATCGACTAAAGTCATTTCATTAACATGAGGAGTGTTGTACTCAGTTTCAGTGTATATCTTTTCTGGTTCCATGATCAATATTTGCTATTGAAAGAAACGTGTCTGACATTTGGTCATAAAAGGGCTAGTAAAACCATGACAACACTAAAGATACAGTAATTGTAATTAAAGGCTTTTCAGTCTACAACATTTAATCTAGATCTCAAGTCAAGTAACGTCAGGTAATGTTTATAGCGAAAGTCTATAAGAAGAAGGTAATATAGTCTTTTCACTGAACAGCTCTGAATTCCACAAGACACTCTTTCTTCTCTTGTTACTCATTTTGCTTTTCAACTGAATGATAAGATGTCAAATATACATTAAAATGCATTAAAAATACTTCTGCTTGGATGCTCTTCGCTCCAGCCAATCACAGTCGAGGGTGGGAACTTCAGTGGGCAATAGTATTGCAGTGTTCTGTCATAGCCACCTGTGGAAATATCAAGAAATTTCCGTGAAAATCCACTACATTCTGCATTGAACAGTTCTAGATTAATCTTCAGTATAAACTTGATAGTGACTATTAGCTAACAAATGTTACAAGTAAGCAATAAAATGAGGATCAGATAAATATTCACCAATCCAGGACTCAGCATCTCTGGGAGAGGTGTGTATGTGCAGAGGATAGAAATTAGAATTTACAAGTTTGATGCAATGTTGTTCATAACTATGCTGTGATAATAAACATAATTAAAATAGACATTTTTGATAAAATTGATAGTTTGGGCATAAATTAAGACGTATTACTCTCTTTGAATTTTCTGGTGTATAAACTATGATAATATAATAGATTTTTGACAAATAAGGCCAATGTCATCCAGTTAGCGCCAATGCAAGGCGAACATTAAGCCACTGATAATAGCATATTATCTGCACTTGGCATATCAGTTGACATGAATGTATCACTCAGGTTTTTTCTTGCCAGATGAAGTGAATGTAGTTTGATTCCTGACCTGGAAACACTCATGAACTGTAACTCATCTACAAGGCATTAGCATGAGATGTTAAAGATCGATGTTGGGCCAATGTTAACTAACTGGGAATATGATCTTCTATGTGTACCATTTATTGAATTTATTGAATATAGCCACTCTTATATATTAATAGCATGATGAAGGAAGAAAATGCAAATGTGGTAAAAGAAAATTGGTGTAAATGTAGAAAATCTTCTTTTTTGATAGACAATTGAAAACCATGAACGCAATGTGTTTTTATTTTCTTTGAAAATATTTGGCATATAATTTAATGTTTCATAGGTTATGCAGTGTCTGGCAAATCCATATCTCACAGCGGGTAGCTTTATATTGTTGGTATGTCTAGTGACATATTTGTGGGTAGCATTAGTCATTACATTAATTACTTTTTTTGCAGCTCCACTTAAGACCAATCAGACCCAGAGACCCAGAGAAAAGCAAACTGCCCAATGGAAGGTAAAAGGTTGGTATTGTTTCAGACAATTGGACTGTTCTTAGAACACTAATAGTTATAATTGAATAAGTCTTACCTGCAAGATCTTTGGTAGCAGGCTTCTACTAATACTACAACATTTGACTTATCATAAAATGCTTATATTGAATGTTTTAAATAATATTCCAAAAAAATATTGCAAATAGTGCACTCAGTTTGACCTTGCATCTTACGTTTTGGACATTGCCTGCCTTTCTGTCAGTTTGTCCCTCTCTTTTGTCTTTCCATCTGTAGACATGAGTTCAAAGATTATCTCTGAGTCAGACAAATAACTTGGATGAGTTTAAAATTGGTCAGTTTGGCTGTTTTAGGTAACATTGGACAATAGCCTTCAGGTCTTTGTGGTTTTCCTCTTTCCCCTCACTGATCATACAAGTGAGCAATGAGGCTCTTCCCTCTCATTAACTATCCATGACTTTACGTGTACATTGGTACAACCTTGAATGATCTACAGAAGGATTGGACACTTCGAAAGTAATAAAACAATAGTCATTATTAGGTGAATTAAGTAGAGTCAAATTCACCCAGAGCTGGCCCAAGATCCACTGCTGCTGTCTTAAATACCTTGTACCTTTGATGTACACACTGCGCTTCAATACTCAGACTCAGACTCAGACTCAGACTCATTTTATTTCCTATACATATACAAACGGTATATACAGGTGGAGACACCCCTAAGATAATTTCTTGTCGCTACCGGGGTGCCACCAGAATATTCTTCATCCCGATCCCAGCAGACCCTACCAGACAGATTTTAGCATTTTAAATAAATTTATTTATGATAAGATTAAATATCTAGTTTGGAGAAGGCAATGAGAGACACTGTATATCATGATGAGACGCCACTTTGAAGATTACACTTAAGTATATATATATATAGGTGTATGTCACAGTTGATTAAGAGGAATGGCATATATAACAGTTTCTTACAGAGCAAAGTGTTTGATACATACTTACTAATTGAGTTTTGATGTAATTTACAAAACTATGGAAACTATGTGTGGTAATTTTATTCTTTATATTAGCTGGACAATTATTATATATATTGGGCAAACTAAATCTTATACTTTTGTTTGTGAAATACTGCTTACTCTGTGGGGTGACCAAATTATTTGCATTTCTGGTTTCATATTGGTGAATTTCTGAGTGTCTTTGGTACATAGAATTCGTGAAATAAGATGGAAGAGTTCCGTTTTCCAGCTTGAAGGCAAACTTGAGTTCCTGCAGAGCACACAGATCTCTTACCTTCAGAACATTAAATTTTTTGAAAAGTGGGTCGGTATGGGCATTATATTTTGAGTTTGAAATAATTCTGACAGCCTTTTTTTGTAACTTACATAATTTTGATGCTTGAGTGCCCCATGTTAAAATTCCATAATTTAAATAAGGAGTTATTAGTGAACTATATATTGTTTGTAAAATAATTGAAGGGACAAACTTTTTCATTTTACACATAATACCAATTGTTTTTGCTATTTTCTGGGATATCATATTGGTGTGTGACTTCCACGACAGATGTGTGTCAATTATGATACCTAAATAATTAAAATGAGTGACAAATTCAATGTCAGTATTGTCAATTTTTAAGTTCATAGGTCTTACAACTTTATTTGGAGAGTGAAAGTACATGGCCTTTGTTTTATTTGGATTTAAAGAGAGTTTATTAAGCTTAAACCAATCATTTATGTTATTAAGTTCTTGATTTATTTCTACTTCAGCATTTTCATTTAATGAGTTAAAAGCATTTAGTGTTGTAGAGAGGGCAGTGTCATCTGCATATACTATTGGATAAAATTTGTCTGTTGCATTAACTAAATCATTTAAATAAATTATAAAAAGTAAAGGGCCTAAGATCGAGTCTTGTGGAACTCCTGTCTTTATACTACGATAATTAGATGTAGTTTCTCCTAATTCAACATGTTGTTTACGGTTTGTTAAATAACTTTTAAGTAGATTTAGTGAGTTTCCAATAATACCATAAAGCTTTAATTTATATATAAGAATTTCATGATTTATGGTGTCGAAAGCTTTGGATAGATCTAGATAAATATTTAGAGGGATTTTATTTTGGTCCATTTTAACAACTATTCTATCAATTTATTCAAGTGCCGCAAGTTCTGTTGAGTGTTTAGTCCTAAAACCATATTGACTGTCAAAGAAAAGTTTAAGTTCAGTGAAGTGATTATATATTTGATTATACATTATTCTTTCTAATACTTTAGAGATGGTGGGAAGAACTGATATTGGACGATAATTATCCAGAATTGACAGGTGCACTATTGTATACTCCTCGTTACACTTGCCCTAATAATGCAGCTATCATGATGTTTCTTAATATTGTTCTTGGGTCAACCTGTCAAATCATTGTCTGCAAATAGCCATTTGAACATTTGAATTTAGGTAGAGCACTGAGCTGTGTTAAGTAGGGATTTAAGGATCATACGTAATGGTTTAGTCGAAGGTGTATATTTATTAACTTTAGTTCAAAATTTGCATGATTTGAATGCAGTTATGAACTAGCATTTGTGTGCAGTTAAAGTCTCGAACTGTACAATATGCGTAGGCATTTGCCATCTGGTATGCATGTATTAGTCAGTTTTAGGATTACAGTTGTCAAATTATGGGTTTTGTGGTAATAAGTTGTCATATCAGGGATTTTAATTAATTGCGAAGAGCAAAAGAAATTAACAGTTTGCACTCTGCTAATACTCATGTTATCTATTTCAGGATCCCAAGTTACTGCATTTCCGCAGCAAGACCATTCCAGAAGTCTCTGACCTCCTAACATGCTGTTGGAACCAATTAGTCGGTATGGACATCATTTCGTTTATATAAGGACACATTTATAAGTAATTGCTATCCTGTCATTTTGTAAAATTGTATTTACATTACCTCAAATGCGTACTGACCTTTGGGAGGTGTTGCTCTTAAAATTATTTGCATATATGACTAATAATATATACATTATGTTAAATTATAAGTATAATTGTGGTAGGCCTTTACATGCCATGGATGATGGAGGTGATCTTTTCACAAAGCTCTTTTTAAAAATTTTGAAGTGGTTGTCATGCTCATGAGCTGGTTTCACTTTTATATTTCATAAAATTGTATCATTTTTCAGATTCAAATGACCAGTTGTTCGAGGAATTTCCTCGCCTCACTCAAAGAGTGGACAATGCTGCTACCAAAATGACCAAGGAACGCTGTCCCAACATAAGCCAGGAAGGACAAAGAAAGAAGAGGCATTTACCAACCTCTATTACCGGAAGACGTAAACAACTGCGCAAGTAACGCCAGAATGTGAAAGTGTAGCATCAGTCTTATGGCTGTTGAGATTGTTTCTGTGGTGTGCAGATATGTGTAATCAGGCTGTGTAGCCATTCGAACAGTATTATGTTTATTGAATATCACATCAAATCTTATTGTTATGATGAAAGTAATGGGTTATTATCAAGGTATTAACATGTATTACATTGTAATTTAAAATTAGTGGAACTTATGTAAATATGTAAACTGTAAATTTTAATATTATTGTGATATTATTGTCAGTATTTGTATATAATTATGTAAATTTTAATCTTATATTGATATAGTGATCAGTATTTGTTTAATGCTTTGCGGTTTGACCTGTGATTTATCTTTTATGTATATCATACTTAAAGCATGACTCAGCCCAGAAAACATATAATTATGGCAACTGGGACCTTGAATTTTTACCGATATACTATTCGCATATTATGTATAAAATAATGAGAACCTGAATATCATACTACTGTAGGTGTAGCTTTAGACAGACTTAGTGAGTAGAGCTATAGTACTATGTGACATATGTATCTTTTCTGAAGGCATTACCTGTGTAGGTTCTAATGCAGTCAAATTGCACGAAAAACAGCATATTGTAATGAATGCCTGTAATTTTATGATGGTCAGGTATTGCATCTTTCATTTTGATGGAACTGTTGGATATTCATATCTAATAAGGATTTTTTTGAAATCAATAAAATAAAATGAACTTTTCCTTCCAAAAAAAAAAGATTTCGATTTATTTACTGGTAGAAATAAAGTGACTGAAAATTGTGAATTGTTGGCATCATCTACATCAATATAGAACAATATTTTATTCAGAATATATTCTGTGCTACAAGAAGATGTAGATCTAGTCCAATACTCGGCCTGTTACTGGGACAATGGTGGAGCTCTTCTATCCTTAAATTTATTATGTCTCGGGCACTCCTCCAGCAACATAAAAATATATTTTACACCTAAATTGCAATAGCCAATCAGCATGCACAGAGGGCATCATATGACAGGGCCAATAAATCCTAAAATTTGACGGCATTATTGGTCATGTGAGAGTGAAAGTGATCAATAAATCCTGATATTGGTAGACAATATTGGTCATGCGATCGAAAATAAAAATAGCAAAAAATAATAGTAAATAATGAAACTAAATTTAAATTAAGCATTTTATAATTATAAATTCGGTGTAGAACATAGGCCTAAACGGTGGATGGAGAGTCGGTGCAGTTTCACTGGTCATCCACTAATTATATAATATACAGGGCCATGGCTAGAGGCTGAATCAGACGAGGCGAACTAGTAAATAATAGTTCAAGATATCGAGAGTACCGTAGGACTTAAATTATTGTAAAAAAAAATGCCCAACCCCATGTGTGCCCCATGAGGCCAAGTTTGCCAAAGGTACAACAATTAATTCACAGCATACATTTTATATCATGCTAATTAGCTATTGTATTACATAGGCCTATATATGCGGAAATTGTGAATTGGTTTGACCCATCTATGTCAAAAAAGATTTTTTGGCCTGCCGTATACACCATTGTCAAGATTGACCTTTTTTTTACATTTCACTGGTGAAAAAAAAAAAAAAAAAGACCCATATCTTTTTTTTTGTTGTTGAAGATGTTTTTGAGATAATAATTTTCCATTGAATTAAAAACGATTCACCTAACTAGACCTATACAAATATATGTATCATTGCACAAAATTTTACATGAATTACATCTACTAAATTTACTTGATTATCTTTGTGCATAAAATTTATCTTTTTACTGTAATTTCACTCACCCAAAAATTATGCATTTTGGACGAGTTATTTATTTAATAAACAATATTTTCTATCTGCAATCTGTCAGAATACTTTGAATCTGTGCCTAGACTTTGCGCAACTAAGTTTCAGAACAAGAGTCATATATATATATGCTAAGTGTTCATGAATATAAATCCTGCGCAATAGTTGAAATTTACGGAGCCCTTACTCAGACATGATACGTTGATATGACAGAATTTAGTGATGCCTCGAGAAAAATCACATTGTCTCATGGGAGTTAGGACAACCCAACTTTGATTAGTTAGAACTCGGGATCCAGAGCAGCTACAGGTATATTCTACACATGTGCTTGTTCCCCTCGAGGAGCTTGTAGTTTTAAAACCAAGATGGACCTTCTAGACCGTACGGTTGCGAAGATATTGGCGACAAATAAAACTATTTTCTGATCGCCGAGTGTGATAAACTCCACGGCGGGTGACGCGAAGCATGTGTGATAAACATCAATTAATTTTTTTTGCATAAATAGAAATATAACTGATGAAAAATGATTTTTGATTGCTGAGTGTGTGATAAATATTGTGCTGATGACGCAAGAGTGCGACACACAATGACGTCACAACTTGCTGGCCTATGCAGGCAGATGCTGTGGCCTGCTGGTAACGTCACGAGTTGAACAATGGGCCCAAAAGTGCATTAACCAACATGAGATTTACAAGAGAAGGTCTGCATAGGAGACAGGATACTTAATAATATACTGTAATAACTGCAAATTCCTGAAAAATAATGAGAGGAAAATTAAATGACTGTTCTGGTATGGCATAACCGATACCATTATGATTTGGGTTTATGAGAGAATTACATATACTAGACACTTGTTCAAAAATCATCCTTGAACATGCTGATGTTCATCACTCCACCAACCACAATGTGCATAAATGTGCCTAGATATTGAGTTTTCTTCATTATCAATACCTACTTGGCAAATTTTTGTAAAGTGTATTTACATATATCTATTAATGTAGCAGTTAGACCTAATGGTTAAGGCATCTGCCAATTTCACATTGGCCAGATCTGCTGCAGGGTCCAGGTTTGATCCCCATGCAGTCCAAGAACCCTTCATGAGTTACGTCTGGATGTTGATCACTTACTCGGGTTTCAATGCTGAGACCAGCAAGAGACCTCAACTATGGGGTAAATATATAGTATGGTGTGTGCTTCCAAGCCTTATAATTTCATTATTACATCTGCTTCTGGCAGCTAGTCATATGAACTTGAAATTGAACAGATTGTAAAAAGCACTAGGCTTTTTGACCCCTGGTTTGAAATGATAAACAGTAATTAAGGTTAAGTTTATAATTGAAATCATGAGTTAACTATAATAAATATGAATTTTATAATGTTTGGACAGGTTATATTACACTAGATATGAGTTGATATATTTGTGTATGTATGAATTGTTCATAAAATGTGGAATTTGTAGAATTCAGTAAAATTCAGTTTAATTTAAATATACATTGAACAATGGTTGTCTGGCAAGCTTTGCTACTGCACTCCAAGGGGGTGAACAGGTGGGTGCTAGTACAATGGGGGTAAAATACAATATAGGAGTAGATACAATAGGAGATAAGATGAAGGGCACTCATGCAAGGAGGTTGAGATGAGGGGGACAAAGAGGAGGTAGTATTTGGAATAAGGTATTGTGATTGGGGCATGATGAAAAAGAGGGAATTCTGGACTCATTACCCCTTGATGGCACAGCCGAACTACCAGAGGAATTAATTAGAAGGGGGAAGTCCACTGCCGGGAAGAGCTGGCCAGGATGGGCAGAAGGACACAGCTCTTGTGATTGGTTAAGACCTAGGGGCAGAGGTAATGACGAGCAGCATGGAGGTGGCCAGTGTGATGTTCCATAAAAGCAATAAACTGAGGAATCCCAGGACACCTTTTAACCTAGTGGAAGTTGACTGGTCAAGACACCAAGCTCTGACTTTGAATTGTTTACTTTTATACTTTATCATGGACTTAAGACACAACTTTTGAATATGGTGAGATGGTCATAAGTTCTTTTGATTCAACTTGTGACCCCCAAATCTTACAAGATGTTCAAACCTCGTTAAGACTGCATGAAATCATATGTCCAATATAATTCAAAAACTTTTAGAAAAACAGATCTAAATTTATGATCAGTAAATGGGTGATGTCTATATTTTTCAGAACCCAAAAAACGAAGAAGAAGGAAACAAGATCTGTATTGAGGACAGGTCTTACTAGAACTCTTTGATTTCCAAAAAGTATAGACCACAATGCAATCTGTGTTATACATGTAAATGATTATTATTCAAACCAGGCATGTCTCTTATTATGTTGGTTAAAAAGAAAAGGGGATAAAATAGAAGATAATTTTATTAACAATTCCACTGTAGGTGTATTTTAAATGATTGTTTTGTTTTGGCACTACAAAAGCCTGGCAGGGTCTGCAAGTTCTTCCACCGAGCCAGAGTTCCCTTACTTTTGATGTGACCTGTAAATAATCAAAAGCTTAAACAATCAACATGGCAGTGAAAGGTTACTATCATATACATTAATCCTGTTACTTTCATGCTTGCTTAGGACTAGCTCACAGAATACAACAAAAGAAATATTTAGGCATGGAATTGTATTTAAGCACAAATTTTGACAGGTGTCTGAGTACTGATCTTTAATTGTGATTTATTGGAAATGCCTTGTGTTTCACAAGAAGATTTTATGATTTTTATAAATGGATTTAAAGGAACTAACATATAGCTTTATAATGAGTTAGGGATGCAATGCACCATTAGTTTGACATTTCCATTTCTTGCACATTTGCAGGGCCTATATGTTCCGTAACATATGTAAGTTAAAACTTTATCATGCAAAAAAGGAATTTAGCAATTTTTTTGTGTCCTCTTTCAAACTTCTAATTTACAGTTAGAGATCAAACACCATAAAGTATACTTACAATTGTTTCAGTGATAATCTCAGTGATGAAGTTCCTGAGTTTACTTCTTAAGGCTTGAAGTGGCCCGCTTGAGGTGACATTCATTGCTTAGATGTACAGCAGTAAATGATGATTTGGGACTAAGCTTAAATTTCTGATGGGGTTTGTGAGGCATCTTGAGATACGTCTGTCTGGATGAGAGCCCAGTGATTGGCCCTTAAGTGTGGGGTACACTTGGATACCTTTGACTGTGATGGTCAGTGATTGGCCCTCTTCACTATGCTTGAATGAGCTCACCCCCCCCCCCCCCTCTTCTGTGTGTCTATCCACTTTAGAATAAATGCAGGTCAGAGTCAAGAAATTTCTTGGAGAGGCAACATGCATGGGCAACCAAATGAAAAATGACAAGTCAATAGGAGTATAGGATGAGTTCTTCAAAAATTTAGCTGCAGTGACATGACATCTCTCAGGTAAGGATCCTTTTCAGTATGTTTTGAAAACCATGCTATTCATGATTTTATTATGAGGTTTGTACTCTATGCTTTAATTGTATTGTTTTTTTTTACAATCAATGTGCAGTGGGTCAAATTAACTTCAATGCAATTATAATTTACAATGGAATTTAGAACATACAAAGCTGAAATCATCTGTATTTAGGATATGTATGTTAAAATGCACAATTTTTTTCATATAATTTCTTTTAACTTATCAGAATTCACAAAATCTGCATTTATTATTTCATGCACTATGTTTATTAGATAATACTTCCTTGTATCATTTGCTTAGGCCATCTGTGTGTTAGGTGTATTACATAACGTCCTGTCCTAGAAAGATTAATGCTTTGAAATTCACAGAACAAGACATCAAAGGGAATGAGCCACATGTAGATTTATGACACCGTGCCTTTGTAATTTGATAAGAGGCAGGACAATCATATCACATTAATTAACATGTATCACATTTAGTTGTTATATCAACTGTGTTACATATTAACAGATTATTTATGATTATTTTTATTAATCATTTGAAATATATGGGAAAATAGTTCACCAAAATGATTCTTTTTCGCAATTTAAACTTGATTGGATAAAAAAAGATTAAATATCAGAATTCCTATAATTGCTATTCAGGGTAATTTTGCATTGGTGATTCTCTGATTATTAAGTATATCAAACTTTAAATTGCATTTTTAACAACCAGTATGTGATCATTATAAGAGGGATTGCAATATTGAGTGTGACTCCCCCCCTTTTCTGATTATTGTGTGCACTAATCTTTTGCTTCTTTATTTTCAGATTCCATGACATGGGGAAGGTGGTTGCGAGCAACAGAAATCAAAGTATAATGCTGAGAACTAATTGACACCTCAAATAAAATTCATACACAATATATATGTCTCATACATAGTAATTGTGCCATATGTATACTTTATTGCATTGGTTATCAGTCGTGAAATTGTATTATGAATTCATGACACATAGGCTAGTTGTTATATCATCAATAAAATGCATTAAATCATATATATCAAATTTATTAAGTATAGTATATATGAGCTATATGTGAATAAATTGTCATTTTGAATATCTTTTCAATGAATGTGATACCCAACAGCATAAAATGCCAGCTTAAGTGAAACTCCCAAAAAGACTAATAATCTAGAAAGTGATTGTTTATGAGCCGTTAATACAAATAAATTACAAAGATAGATGTTTTGCAGTGGGGTTTACTTGCTTATGCACGGCATTGTATGTCAGTACTACTGATGCAGTAGGCAACATTGATGTGTGCAATTAAATCTATTGCATGTCAGAAAACTGTGACAAATAAACAGATTTCAAAATGTTCCTTGTTGTCGTTTATTGGTGACTCAATACTGCAAACTGTTCAATGATATTATTGGTTACATTTACCTGTATTCTGACGTCAGGAAAAAGGCAAAATTGCACACTACTGACATTTGTCAAATATCTCGTATCAGTTTGCATATCATATGATGCACATCCAGATGTCAGTAAGACAGCAAAAATGAAACAATGCTGACACTGAAACCTATCTATGGTATGTGAGTAAATCCTAAGAACACAGTTTCTCCTGACTGTCAGTAAGAATGAAATTTCATAGGCATCCCGCTGTCAGCAAGAAAGCCTATATTGGACCCTACTGACATTTGTGAAACTGCTGCTCAGTCTATGACTTGTCAGTAAGTTGTCAACAATGGTGTCCTCCTGACTGTCAGTAGGGAAGATATTTATAAGCATCCTGACGTCAGGAAGGTGACAAAAAGTTAAGCATTTTGACGTCAGCAGTGTCAGTAAGGACCCAAAAAATGACCCGGTTTTTATATGGGGGCAGGGGTGAACAGTGAATCCTGCTGTCCCCTGTACTAATTGGCCTATTATCATTATTAATATCTTTATTCACGTTCACAGCTTACAGCGTACATCATACATGAAAAATCTAAATCAAGTAGAATGAAGTTATAAAGTACAGAATATAACAAAAAATCGATATTTACAAATAATTTGAATAATATTAAATAAATCTGCCTGATTAAAGGTTGTTGTCATAATGCCATCTCTAGTAGCACAGAGATTTTTATGGTAAGTCCACAGCATTTGGTAGTTTCTGATATACGTTCTCAATCACAAATAGCTGCTGGTTACATTGGTGTCAATCTCTTAACTTTATTGTCACAACCAATTAAAATATTGGTTCCTTTAGTCGAGTCAATTACACCTATGGGTATGACACTAGTCTAAAACTGGAGCTTTCCAATTAGACTCTGTACATCCCGCCTAGTTGTTTTGACCGCGGACAGCATAGCCCCGATGTCCCAGGCATACTTGCAGAGCTTGTCCTGGGGTAACTTTGCAGTCATAGCATAGGTATTAAGTTTGATACCCAAAAATACAATCTGTTGGCTAGACTCAGATGACGTTTTGTCTGGCACCAGAGGAATGCCTAACAACCCACAGATGTATGTGAACTTGCGAAGTGAGCAGTCGCATGCTTCCTTTGATACTTCCAATAGCAGGAAATCATCCAAGACTTAGAAAATGGTAGTAATGGCAAATTTGCTCATGATGTAAACTATGGCATCCGAGATTAGTTCAAACAGATTGCAGGATTCTGCAAGTCCCATTGGCAAGAATTTGTCATAGTAGTACTGGCCACGCCATCTAAAACCCAGAAGATGGTGCTGACTGGGGTGTATGGGGACAATCCTGTAAGCCGACTGGATGTCAGCTTTGCATGTAGGAACCCCTACCCAACTCATTGATGGCTCTTATTGCAGACCGTAACGATGCATATTTAACGGTCTTGTGTGATTCATGTATGCCACCATTCACCGATGTCTCATCGTAAGGGAAAGACAAATTATGGAGAAGTCTGTATTTGCCTGGTTCTGACTTTTCATGGACGGACAGTGGGCTACATTTGAAATTCGGTAGTGGAGGTTCTGAGAAAGGACTGGCTATCCTGTTGTGACGTAATTCCTCTTCAATCTTCTTGTCGACTGCCACAACATGTAGCTTTGCTTCCATGGAATTGCGTGAGCTGAGGTCACATTCCTCACCAGAAAAGTGGAACCGAAAGCCATGTCCGAATCCTCGTTCTATAAACTCGGCCTGGTGAAATCCAATAAGAGGTTTTGACATGAAACTGATGTTGATAGGCTTAGGTATAAAAGAGGCTACCGGAGTCCAACTGGGTGTGTTCTGGAGCATTCCTCCCTTAGAACTTGATGTCAGTTGAACCCTAGGAGGCTCAGGGGCGGAAGTGATAAGTGACAATTTAGGAGGTACAGGTGATTGTAATACTACGGTATTTTGGGCCATGGTAGACCCACTACTGTTTGTGTTGGACTTCCCTCTGAGGCTGGTCTAGCTTGTTTGGGACTGAGCTGTGACACCGGTACTGCGGGTATTGGCCTCCACAGTTAGAGCACTTGTGGGAATATCTGCAGGTGGGTGAGTCGCAGAGCTGTCTCGGTGAATGGTACCGATAGCAGGTACCAGGCTGTAACTCGTTGGGACCTCTTTTGGGTGCCAGTGGTTGGCTTGGATGAAAGGGTGTGCACGGCTAACTGCCTTGGCATACAGCTTTACTCGGGTATGCGCGTATGAATAGCCAGCATTTACAAGCTGGCGTCAGAACTCAAAGTCGACCGACTCCCAAGTATGGCGATCTTCAGCCAGAGCTAAAACGATATCCATGTGGACCCATATGTCTTGCACATCCACTGAGCCTGAGTGCGCTAGCTGGGACACAAGGTGCAAGTAGGCCCTAGTCCAAGCTGTGAGGGACAACCGAGGTTCTGACTTGAGCTGACCAGATTCCTGAGGTTGTGGTCGTTTTGGAGCAAGCCACTTCATTTCTAGGAAGTCACCCTGGCTAATCTTTGATGCCTTATCGATAGAAGTAAACAAAGGGAGGGCTTTCACTCCAATCACTCGTGCCCAATGACCTGACTCACCAACTCCATCCTGTTGTACAAAAGATCCGAGAGCCGCAGTCGGAAAGGAGGTTCTATATGGATTCGGAGCTGGGGCCGGAGCCTGACCTGGAAGGCTCAAAGATTGCTCCAGGTCCCGAATTATCTGCTCAATATCTTGGTCCTTATGCAGGCTGACTGCTGTAGAGGAGTTTCCGGAAGGTGAGGTGTAACCTGCCATGCAGAAGTTGCAGGCGTGGCAGGCAAGACAGGGGTTGGTCGATCACAGGTAGCCGTGATTGGCGAGGAAGGCGTGAACTTCATTGGGGGACGCCTGAGATGCTTGGTCTTAGCGCAAGTACTTGGCCTAGGCATCTGTAAAGAAACATTGCGTCATTAAGACAATGAGCATGACAATAGAGGTTCATGACCAGAATTAAGTGGGTGCATGATCCACATCAAGAATATATAAGATAATGGTGTAGAATGAAGTGGGTCACAAAAAAGATGAGTGGTGACCGGAACGGGGGTCGCTAAGGGTGGTGCGACCGAAAAGAGGGGTCACAAAATGTGGTGACCGGAATGTTTTCTCCTTTTTTTTAAAAAAAGATTTTAATGAAGAAATGGTGGTAAGTAGGATCATGAGTAGAAAAGTTTTGGCGAAAACATGAGAATCATGACTAGAAAGAGTAGATTAGTAATTAGCAGTCAGGAGTAAATTTTGGGGAATTTGGAATAATTTAGGACATGCAAATGTAATGCCAGATCCTCTCATGCCAAAGAAATGAACTTTATGACTTCTGGCGGAGCTTTTAAGGCATCCTTGGCATACTCCTCGAGGGACATAACCTGTCTGGCAGGGGAGGCTTTGTAATAATGGTTAATCACATCCTCCAACATAGATACAAAACTATCGCCTGAAATCACAAGTTTGGCTGAATTTGGAGGAATATCTGACATTGTTCACTTATCTGCTTAAGTTTTCGGCAACTGGAACTCGAGATCTTGGGCAAAACTTAAAAATACTGGAAAACCACGTGGAAGTTTGTCTTCACTGTTAGATGAAACAATTGAGTAGTGCCACTATTATACACTAGGTGTTGTCCTTGTCCTCTTGACGCCCCCTGTTGGGTCTCGCTGTACCCCGCCTCACAAATGCATTGCCCTGATGCTGAAATGTCCATGTACTCGATCTGTGATATTTATGTATTCATTGATATATTATGCATTCGTTCATTTGTGCATAACATTTATTATTATACAAAATATGTTACAGCATCAAAATAAATACAGTTAATGATGTATTCAAAGTCGCTTAAACATTGACTATTTCATCATCATAATCTATTTTTGCATTGCTGTGTGGAACATCAGATTAAGCCTGTACATTTTGGCTTTCCATTAAACTGTAATTCTCTGATTTGGTTATTGGCCTATCTGCCCTAGGTCCAGAGATTTCTTCATTATGTTGAGTTTCCATAACCGGTTCAGAAGTGGTCCTTAATTTCAGCCTACAAAAAAAGGGTAGCAGATTCAGATATGAACATGTGTTTGTTATTATGAGTATCCTATTGTAAATGTAAATGTAAATGTAGTTTATAGTCCAATTTATCACCATCCAAGCAGTCTCAACCAACTTTACAATTACACCATTGGCAGGCCTGTCCAAGCTTAAGCTTTTCTTAACTCTCTGGATTACCTGCAGGGGCTAAGCTCTCACAATTGCCATCACTGCTTATAGTCAGCTTCAATTACACCTGGGTGGAGTGGAGCAAAGAGTCACGGAGGATCTGCTCAGTTCCTCCATGCCATGGTCGAGGCTTGAACCTACAACCTTTCGGTTCAAAGATAAGCACTAGGCCACAGCACCTCTATTGGTGTGTGGAACTTCAGAGTTGCCTGTACATTTTGGTTTTCCATGGAACTGTAATTCTCAGATTTGGTGGTGGGCATCAGTCATTTAGCACTACACGCTGGACAACTGTTTGCCATTTTTTTCATGATGTGATGGCGCCTTAGGGTTGTACAGGTATGGTCTTCCTTGCATCTCTAAAATAAGCTTGTCCAAGTCCATCTTTCCCAGGGCAAGTGACGTCAGGACAGTGATGAGGTCATCTGTTCTGATTTTACCGCATGCAGTGTGTATTAAACTGCTGTGTGGCAGCTGCCTGGCTGCTTCAATAATTATTGCCTGCTGTCTGACGCCTGGGTCCAGTGCGAACGGCCCTTAACCGTAGCTTGTAAATTAAGTTTGAAGTCCATACTAGGTGTATTTACTTAAGTGTTCTTTGTACTGTTCATAACTTCGAAATTTATACCTAAGGCCAAAATATTAACATGACATGATATTTGTATTTAATATTTAGGTTGCATGAATTTGTTTTCTTGATTTTATTAGGTTCATTTATCCCAGAGTTTGTGCTTGATGTTTCAAGTATTGTACTCGGATGAATTTCCTAAACTGCATGATACAGTGTACCCCACGAATAAGACCACATTAGTTATGAAGTGCTATATGGACTACATACTGGGTGTTGAAAAAGGCTCAGGCTTGAACAGGCTAACAATGAGTGTAAATTGGAAGCAGAGCCAATCCCACATTGACCAGTTCTGCTAAAGGTCCCAGGTTCGAGCCCCGACCGGGGTACTCTCTGTAATTACCTCATAATGGGGTGAAATGTGAAGACAAAACAACCTAAAGCACGGACCATGTACATGTATTTTTTTCCCTAAGCCAAGAAATTCAGTTACGAAGTTAACTGTTCACATACATTAGATTCTTAAGGTTAATTTTACGATTTCTTCGATACTCACATTTCTGAAATTGCATGACATTAAATTTTGTTCATTATGGTTTTATTTCATAACTTAAAATTAAGAAATTTCTCAGTTTACATTTTGTAGGGTAGGTGCATTATTGTTAGTGCTTCAATATTTAGCTGGTCTTTTCACCTAACAGACAAGTTATTGATGTCACTCGGTCAGGATTGTTGAACTTATTGGCATTGTTGGAGGCACCTTGTGGTTTAGGCAGGCATAACTCTTTCGTATCCAGTTCTGCCCTGGATACGAAAGAGTTATGCCTGCCCACCCGTTCGTCCACCCGTCGGATGGACATTGATGATAATAAAAACCCTTTTCGAACTTTGTTAGCTGAGGGTTAAAAACCTAAACCACAAGGTGCCTCCAACAACCGTCAGACAGCAGGCAATAATTATTGAAGCAGCCAGGCAGCTGCCACACAGCAGTTTAATACACACTGCATGCGGTAAAATCAGAACAGATGACCTCATCACTGTCCTGACGTCACTTGCCCTGGGAAAGATGGACTTGGACAAGCTTATTTTAGAGATGCAAGGAAGACCATACCTGTACAACCCTAAGGCGCCATCACATCATGAAAAAAATGGCAAACAGTTGTCCAGCGTGTAGTGCTAAATGACTGATGCCCACCACCAAATCTGAGAATTACAGTTCCATGGAAAACCAAAATGTACAGGCAACTCTGAAGTTCCACACACCAATAGAGGTGCTGTGGCCTAGTGCTTATCTTTGAACCGAAAGGTTGTAGGTTCAAGCCTCGACCATGGCATGGAGGAACTGAGCAGATCCTCCGTGACTCTTTGCTCCACTCCACCCAGGTGTAATTGAAGCTGACTATAAGCAGTGATGGCAATTGTGAGAGCTTAGCCCCTGCAGGTAATTCTGCGTAAAGGGCTGTATACTCCCCAGAGAGTTAAGAAAAGCTTAAGCTTGGACAGGCCTGCCAATGGTGTAATTGTAAAGTTGGTTGAGACTGCTTGGATGGTGATAAATTGGACTATAAACTACATTTACATTTACATTTACAATAGGATACTCATAATAACAAACACATGTTCATATCTGAATCTGCTACCCTTTTTTTGTAGGCTGAAATTAAGGACCACTTCTGAACCGGTTATGGAAACTCAACATAATGAAGAAATCTCTGGACCTAGGGCAGATAGGCCAATAACCAAATCAGAGAATTACAGTTTAATGGAAAGCCAAAATGTACAGGCCTAATCTGATGTTCCACACAGCAATGCAAAAATAGATTATGATGATGAAATAGTCAATGTTTAAGCGACTTTGAATACATCATTAACTGTATTTATTTTGATGCTGTAACATATTTTGTTTAATAATAAATGTTATGCACAAATGAACGAATGCATAATATATCAATGAATACATAAATATCACAGATCGAGTACATGGACATTTCAGCATCAGGGCAATGCATTTGTGAGGCGGGGTACAGCGAGACCCAACAGGGGGCGTCAAGAGGACAAGGACAACACCTAGTGTATAATAGTGGCACTACTCAATTGTTTCATCTAACAGTGAAGACAAACTTCCACGTGGTTTTCCAGTATTTTTAAGTTTTGCCCAAGATCTCGAGTTCCAGTTGCCGAAAACTTAAGCAGATAAGTGAACAATGTCAGATATTCCTCCAAATTCAGCCAAACTTGTGATTTCAGGCGATAGTTTTGTATCTATGTTGGAGGATGTGATTAACCATTATTACAAAGCCTCCCCTGCCAGACAGGTTATGTCCCTCGAGGAGTATGCCAAGGATGCCTTAAAAGCTCCGCCAGAAGTCATAAAGTTCATTTCTTTGGCATGAGAGGATCTGGCATTACATTTGCATGTCCTAAATTATTCCAAATTCCCCAAAATTTACTCCTGACTGCTAATTACTAATCTACTCTTTCTAGTCATGATTCTCATGTTTTCGCCAAAACTTTTCTACTCATGATCCTACTTACCACCATTTCTTCATTAAAATCTTTTTTTAAAAAAAAGGAGAAAACATTCCGGTCACCACATTTTGTGACCCCTCTTTTCGGTCGCACCACCCTTAGCGACCCCCGTTCCGGTCACCACTCATCTTTTTTGTGACCCACTTCATTCTACACCATTATCTTATATATTCTTGATGTGGATCATGCACCCACTTAATTCTGGTCATGAACCTCTATTGTCATGCTCATTGTCTTAATGACGCAATGTTTCTTTACAGATGCCTAGGCCAAGTACTTGCGCTAAGACCAAGCATCTCAGGCGTCCCCCAATGAAGTTCACGCCTTCCTCGCCAATCACGGCTACCTGTGATCGACCAACCCCTGTCTTGCCTGCCACGCCTGCAACTTCTGCATGGCAGGTTACACCTCACCTTCCGGAAACTCCTCTACAGCAGTCAGCCTGCATAAGGACCAAGATATTGAGCAGATAATTCGGGACCTGGAGCAATCTTTGAGCCTTCCAGGTCAGGCTCCGGCCCCAGCTCCGAATCCATATAGAACCTCCTTTCCGACTGCGGCTCTCGGATCTTTTGTACAACAGGATGGAGTTGGTGAGTCAGGTCATTGGGCACGAGTGATTGGAGTGAAAGCCCTCCCTTTGTTTACTTCTATCGATAAGGCATCAAAGATTAGCCAGGGTGACTTCCTAGAAATGAAGTGGCTTGCTCCAAAACGACCACAACCTCAGGAATCTGGTCAGCTCAAGTCAGAACCTCGGTTGTCCCTCACAGCTTGGACTAGGGCCTACTTGCACCTTGTGTCCCAGCTAGCGCACTCAGGCTCAGTGGATGTGCAAGACATATGGGTCCACATGGATATCGTTTTAGCTCTGGCTGAAGATCGCCATACTTGGGAGTCGGTCGACTTTGAGTTCTGACGCCAGCTTGTAAATGCTGGCTATTCATACGCGCATACCCGAGTAAAGCTGTATGCCAAGGCAGTTAGCCGTGCACACCCTTTCATCCAAGCCAACCACTGGCACCCAAAAGAGGTCCCAACGAGTTACAGCCTGGTACCTGCTATCGGTACCATTCACCGAGACAGCTCTGCGACTCACCCACCTGCAGATATTCCCACAAGTGCTCTAACTGTGGAGGCCGATACCCGCAGTACCGGTGTCACAGCTCAGTCCCAAACAAGCTAGACCAGCCTCAGAGGGAAGTCCAACACAAACAGTAGTGGGTCTACCATGGCCCAAAATACCGTAGTATTACAATCACCTGTACCTCCTAAATTGTCACTTATCACTTCCGCCCCTGAGCCTCCTAGGGTTCAACTGACATCAAGTTCTAAGGGAGGAATGCTCCAGAACACACCCAGTTGGACTCCGGTAGCCTCTTTTATACCTAAGCCTATCAACATCAGTTTCATGTCAAAACCTCTTATTGGATTTCACCAGGCCGAGTTTATAGAACGAGGATTCGGACATGGCTTTCGGTTCCACTTTTCTGGTGAGGAATGTGACCTCAGCTCACGCAATTCCATGGAAGCAAAGCTACATGTTGTGGCAGTCGACAAGAAGATTGAAGAGGAATTACGTCACAACAGGATAGCCAGTCCTTTCTCAGAACCTCCACTACCGAATTTCAAATGTAGCCCACTGTCCGTCCATGAAAAGTCAGAACCAGGCAAATACAGACTTCTCCATAATTTGTCTTTCCCTTACGATGAGACATCGGTGAATGGTGGCATACATGAATCACACAAGACCGTTAAATATGCATCGTTACGGTCTGCAATAAGAGCCATCAATGAGTTGGGTAGGGGTTCCTACATGCAAAGCTGACATCCAGTCGGCTTACAGGATTGTCCCCATACACCCCAGTCAGCACCATCTTCTGGGTTTTAGATGGCGTGGCCAGTACTACTATGACAAATTCTTGCCAATGGGACTTGCAGAATCCTGCAATCTGTTTGAACTAATCTCGGATGCCATAGTTTACATCATGAGCAAATTTGCCATTACTACCATTTTCTAAGTCTTGGATGATTTCCTGCTATTGGAAGTATCAAAGGAAGCATGCGACTGCTCACTTCGCAAGTTCACATACATCTGTGGGTTGTTAGGCATTCCTCTGGTGCCAGACAAAACGTCATCTGAGTCTAGCCAACAGATTGTATTTTTGGGTATCAAACTTAATACCTATGCTATGACTGCAAAGTTACCCCAGGACAAGCTCTGCAAGTATGCCTGGGACATCGGGGCTATGCTGTCCGCGGTCAAAACAACTAGGCGGGATGTACAGAGTCTAATTGGAAAGCTCCAGTTTTAGACTAGTGTCATACCCATAGGTGTAATTGACTCGACTAAAGGAACCAATATTTTAATTGGTTGTGACAATAAAGTTAAGAGATTGACACCAATGTAACCAGCAGCTATTTGTGATTGAGAACGTATATCAGAAACTACCAAATGCTGTGGACTTACCATAAAAATCTCTGTGCTACTAGAGATGGCATTATGACAACAACCTTTAATCAGGCAGATTTATTTAATATTATTCAAATTATTTGTAAATATCGATTTTTTGTTATATTCTGTACTTTATAACTTCATTCTACTTGATTTAGATTTTTCATGTATGATGTACGCTGTAAGCTGTGAACGTGAATAAAGATATTAATAATGATAATAGGCCAATTAGTACAGGGGACAGCAGGATTCACTGTTCACCCCTGCCCCCATATAAAAACCGGGTCATTTTTTGGGTCCTTACTGACACTGCTGACGTCAAAATGCTTAACTTTTTGTCACCTTCCTGACGTCAGGATGCTTATAAATATCTTCCCTACTGACAGTCAGGAGGACACCATTGTTGACAACTTACTGACAAGTCATAGACTGAGCAGCAGTTTCACAAATGTCAGTAGGGTCCAATATAGGCTTTCTTGCTGACAGCGGGATGCCTATGAAATTTCATTCTTACTGACAGTCAGGAGAAACTGTGTTCTTAGGATTTACTCACATACCATAGATAGGTTTCAGTGTCAGCATTGTTTCATTTTTGCTGTCTTACTGACATCTGGATGTGCATCATATGATATGCAAACTGATACGAGATATTTGACAAATGTCAGTAGTGTGCAATTTTGCCTTTTTCCTGACGTCAGAATACAGGTAAATGTAACCAATAATATCATTGAACAGTTTGCAGTATTGAGTCACCAATAAACGACAACAAGGAACATTTTGAAATCTGTTTATTTGTCACAGTTTTCTGACATGCAATAGATTTAATTGCACACATCAATGTTGCCTACTGCATCAGTAGTACTGACATACAATGCCGTGCATAAGCAAGTAAACCCCACTGCAAAACATCTATCTTTGTAATTTATTTGTATTAACGGCTCATAAACAATCACTTTCTAGATTATTAGTCTTTTTGGGAGTTTCACTTAAGCTGGCATTTTATGCTGTTGGGTATCACATTCATTGAAAAGATATTCAAAATGACAATTTATTCACATATAGCTCATATATACTATACTTAATAAATTTGATATATATGATTTAATGCATTTTATTGATGATATAACAACTAGCCTATGTGTCATGAATTCATAATACAATTTCACGACTGATAACCAATGCAATAAAGTATACATATGGCACAATTACTATGTATGAGACATATATATTGTGTATGAATTTTATTTTAGGTGTCAATTAGTTCTCAGCATTATACTTTCATTTCTGTTGCTCGCAACCACCTTCCCCATGTCATGGAATCTGAAAATAAAGAAGCAAAAGATTAGTGCACACAATAATCAGAAAAGGGGGGGAGTCACACTCAATATTGCAATCCCTCTTATAATGATCACATACTGGTTGTTAAAAAATGCAATTAAAGTTTGATATACTTAATAATCAGAGAATCACCAATGCAAAATTACCCTGAATAGCAATTATAGGAATTCTGATATTTAATCTTTTTTTATCCAATCAAGTTTAAATTGTGAAAAGGAATCATTATGGTGAACTATTTTCCCATATATTTCAAATGATTAATAAAAATAATCATAAATAATCTGTTAATATGTAACACAGTTGATATAACAACTAAATGTGATACATGTTAATTAATGTGATATGATTGTCCTGCCTCTTATCAAATTACAAAGGCACGGTGTCATAAATCTACATGTGGCTCATTCCCTTTGATGTTTTGTTCTGTGAATTTCAAATTTCTAGGACAGGATGTTATGTAATACACCTAACACACAGATGGCCTAAGCAAATGATACAAGGAAGTATTAAACATAGTGCATGAAATAATAAATGCAGATTTTGTGAATTCTGATAAGTTAAAAGAAATTAAATGAACAAAATTGTGCATTTTAACATACATATCCTAAATACAGATGATTTCAGCTTTGTATGTTCTAAATTCCATTGTAAATTATAATTGCATTGAAGTTAATTTGACCCACTGCACATTGATTGTAAAAAAAACAATACAATTAAAGCATAAGAATACAAACCTCATAATAAAATCATGAATAGCATGGTTTTCAAAACATACTGAAAAGGATCCTTACCTGAGAGATGTCATGTCACTGCAGCTAAATTTTTGAAGAACTCATCCTATACTCCTATTGACTTGTCATTTTTCATTTGGTTGCCCATGCATGTTGCCTCTCCAAGAAATTTCTTGACTCTGACCTGCATTTATTCTAAAGTGGATAGACACACAGAAGAGGGGGGGGGGGGGTGAGCTCATTCAAGCATAGTGAAGAGGGCCAATCACTGACCCTCACAGTCAAAGGTATCCAAGTGTACCCACACTTAAGGGCCAATCACTGGGCTCTCATCCAGACAGAGGTATCTCAAGATGCCTCACAAACCCCATCAGAATTCCAGCTTAGTCCCAAATCATCATTTACTGCTGTACATCTAAGCAATGAATGTCACCTCAAGCGGGCCACTTCAAGCTTTAAGAAGTAAACTCAGGAACTTCATCACTGAGATTATCAGAATATCCTGAAACAATTGTAAGTATACTTTATGGTGTTTGATCTCTAACTGTAAATTAGAAGTTTGAAAGAGGACACAAAAAATTGCTAAATTCCTTTTTTGCATGATAAAGTTTTAACTTACATATGTTACGGAACATATAGGCCCTGCAAATGTGCAAGAAATGGAAATGTCAAACTAATGGTGCATTGCATCCCTAACTCATTATAAAGCTAAATGTTAGTTCCTTAAAATCCATTTATAAAAATCATAAAATCTTCTTGTGAAACACAAGGCATTTCCAATAAATCACAATTAAAGATCAGTACTCAGACACCTGTCAAAATTTGTGCTTAAATACAATTCTATGCCTAAATATTTCTTTTGTTGTATTCTGTGAGCTAGTCCTAAGAAAGCATGAAAGTAACAGGATTAATGTATATGATAGTAACCTTTCACTGCCATGTTGATTGTTTAAGCTTTTGATTATTTACAGGTCACATCAAAAGTAAGGGAACTCCGGCTCGGTGGAAGAACTTGCAGACCCTGCCAGGCTTTCGTAGTGCCAAAACAAAACAATCATTTAAAATACACCTACAGTGGAATTGTTAATAAAATTATCTTCTATTTTATCCCCTTTTCTTTTTAACCAACATAATAAGAGACATGCCTGGTTTGAATAATAATCATTTACATGTATAACACAGATTGCATTGTGGTCTATACTTTTTGGAAATCAAAGAGTTCTAGTAAGACCTGTTCTCAATACAGATCTTGTTTCCTTCTTCTTCTTCTTTTTTTGGGTTATGAAAAATATAGACATCACTCATTTACTGATCATGAATTTAGATCTGTTTTTCTAAAACTTTTTGAATTATATTGGACATATGATTTCATGCAGTCTTAACAAAGTTGGAACATCTTGTAAGATGTGGGGGTCACAAGTTGGCTCAAAATAACTTATGACCATCTCACCATATTCCAAAGTTGTGTCTTATGTCCATGATAAAGTAAAAAAGTAAACAAGTCAAAGTCAGAGCTTGGTGTCTTGACCAGTCAACTTCCACTAGGTTAAAAGGTGTCCTTGGATTCCTCAGTTTATTGCTTTTATGGAACATCACACTGACCACCTCCATGCTGCACGTCATTACCTCTGCCCCTAGGTCTTAACCAATCACAAGAGCTGTGTCCTTCTGCCCATCCTGGCCAGCTCTTCCCGGCAGTGGACTTCCCCCTTCTAATTAATTCCTCTGGTAGTTCGGCTGTGCCATCAAGGGGTAATGAGTCCAGAATTCCCTCTTTTTCATCATGCCCCAATCACAATACCTTATTCCAAATACTACCTCCTCTTTGTACCCCTCATCTCAACCTCCTCGCCTGAGTGCCCTTCATCTTAGCTCCTATTGTATCTACTCCTATTGTATTTTACCCCCATTGTACTAGCACCCACCTGTTCACCCCCTTGGAGTGCAGTAGCAAAGCTTGCCAGACAACCATTGTTCAATGTATATTTAAATTAAACTGAATTTTACTGAATACTACAAATTCCACATTTTATGAACAATTCATACATACACAAATATATCAACTCATATCTAGTGTAATATAACCTGTCCAAACATTATAAAATTCATATTTATTATAGTTACAATGTAACTCTTGATTTCAATAATAAACCTTAATTACTGTTTATCATTTCAAACCAGGGATCAAAAAGCCTAGTGCTTTTTACAATCTGTTCAATTTCAAGTTCATATGACTAGCTGCCAGAAGCAGATGTAATAATGAAATTATAAGGCTTGGAAGCCCACACCATACTATATATTTACCCCATAGTTGAGGTCTCTTGCTGGTGTCAGCATTGAAACCCGAGTAAGTGATCGACATCCAGACGTAACTCATGAAGGGTTCTTGGACTGCATGGGGATCAAACCTGGACCCTGCAGCAGATCTGGCCAATGTGAAATTGGCAGATGCCTTCACCATTAGGTCTAACTGCTACATTAATAGATTTATGTAAATACACTTTACAAAAATTTGCCAAGTAGGTATTGATAATGAAGAAAACTCAATATCTAGGCACATTTATGCACATTGTGGTTGCTGGAGTGATGAACATCAGCATGTTCAAGGATGATTTTTGAACAAGTGTCTAGTATATGTAATTCTCACATAAACCCAAATCATAATGGTATCGGTTATGCCATACCAGAACAGTCATTTAATTTTCCTATCATTATTGTTCAGGAATTTGCAGTTATTACAGTATATTATTAAGTATCCTGTCTCCTATGCAGACCTTCTCTTGTAAATGGGTGGTGCTAAGGTAACAAGTCCCCGTACTAAATAAAGTGATGCAACTTCATATTTGTCGATATCCAGAGGCACAGTAATTGACTTTTTTCAGTGCCGTGTGAAATCATAGTCTGAACATAGGATGTTATATTATAATCTGAACGGTATCCTAATTGAAAGCACAATTGGTGTGTCCTGAATAAAATCAATAAACTCTAATCTGCCGATAATTGTTGTTTAGCCATATCACAGTTATTGTCAATTTCAATTTCTTTATTGACCATGTATCATATGAAAAATATAAAATAAAAATAAATAATTGCATTCTTCGAAATTATCATTAACACGGTTGGCAGACATTATGCAGTGTATATGCCATTACCAAACAATATTAAATATACATATATATGACAAAGTTAACAATCAAAATTACAATTTTTATCGTAGATGTTAATTGATAACAATTAAAAAAAGAAATATATATAATATGTATGGTGGTAGAAGGATACATGGTTAAATATAATCATATTCAATATAAGAAAAAATAAAGTAAAATGAACATTAAATATAATGTGCTTGTGAACAATTTAAATTCCCTCAAATATTCAGACATATATATATACCAAGTGACCATAGGCCAAAACAATTCCTCTAAAACCCATTTCAAACATGTGGCAGTTAGTAAAATTGTTATGAGGACAATTTACTGATAAAATGATTTTTTAGTCTCTTCTTGAAAGTATGCAGACTGCAGTTATAATCAATTATATCATCAATGTTATTCCAATATATTTTGCTCCATTTATTCGCATAGTTTTTTCATACAATGCTGATTTAGCGATGAGAATATATAACTTATTTGACTGTCTAGTTTGGCGATTTATCACTCTATTATTCCTCTTGTAAAATTCATAGAATATTTCTGGTAACATACCCTTTACAAATTTAAAAACAAAGGTTAACGTACATATGGCAAAAATATCAGTTAGTTTTCAACTTTTCATACTTTTGAATATTGGATCAGTAGAAGCCATGAAACTTGCATTTTTAATTAATCTTACTGCCTTCTTTTGAAGCTTAAATAAAGAGTTGATGTGAATATTTGCAGCATTTCCCCACACTTCTACACAGTAGTTCAAATGAGAGTAGATAATGCTATTGTATAATAGTTTTAAAGACATAGTACCAACATATTTTCTTACTTTAGCTAAGACTCCTATACCCTTAGCAACTTTACTTTTAACTGATTTTATGTGATTAACCCATGTTAACTTAGCATCTACTGTAACTCCGATAAATTTAATGTGCTCGACACGTTCAATTATGCAGTTATCAATTTTTAAAATATTGTCATTTAAAACTCTTCTGCTCCTGGCAGACCTGAACTGTGATATTTAAAACTTCCTCAATAAAGTAACAATTTCCGACACTAAAAAAAGTGATGCAACTTTGTATTTGACGATATCCAGAGGCACAGTAATTGACCGCCGAGCAAAATCATAGTCTGAACATAGGATGTTATATTATAATCTGAATGGTATCCTAATTGATAGCACAATTGGTGTATCCTGAATAAAAAAAAAAAACTCTAATCTGACGATAATTGTTGTTCAGTTATATCACAGTTATTGGGATATTTAAAACTTCCTCAATAGTTATGCTATTCAGATGCGACAATGGATGACACTGGGCAACAAGCTGCAAAAATGCTGTGGATGATAATCTTGACTGTAACCTATTTTCAAGGTATGGGTTTCTTTTATGATGCGTAGTAGATGACATATACTGGAAAGCTCTCTGACTATGCAGTTAGTCAAAAACAACTAACTTGTCAGACTTCATGACTTCTTCAGATACCTTTTGGTAAGCTTTAGATATTTGTCTATGAACTCAGACACAAGTCTTCAGGAGGGTCCCTCTAAGACTAATAAGAAGTCATTGTCAAAGGCTCGCCTTGATGACATTTTACATGAATATTGCAAATAAAAGTTTAAATAAACCTTTAATGATGACTGAAAGATGTTGTATTGTCATTTATTGAAGATGAATTGTTGTGGTAAAAAGTAGGTTATTGTGTGTAGAATTATTGAACCTTTATCATATAACATAGTCTTTAGCAAATTGTCAAATTGTAGGACATTGTAGGATATTCTAGGACATTGTAGGACATCATAGGTTCACTGTAGGTGCATTGTAGCAGTTCGTAGCAGTTCGCAGCAGTTCGCAGCAGTTCGTCGAATTTTGTAGGACTTTGTACGCACTTTGTATGCACCTTGCACGCACTTTGTACACACTTCCTATGCACTTCGTATGCACTTTGTAGGAGTTAGTACAGCCGTGGCCATAACACTTACTACAGATTGCACTTGTTTGATCTCGCATTATGTTGGTCAGCTTGACACTCCCTTTTGTCCCTCTGTCTCTCTGTCAACATCGCTTATAGACATTTTAACTTCAGGTTTATTGATGCAAAGTTTATGGAACTATAGGTAAAATATCTTAGAGGACCTTGAATGAGTTCAAAAATGGTTCACACTAAAACTGTTTTTAGGTCACAAAGGTAAAACTCATACAGAACCTTGTGGCTCCTCACTCAACACCTGCCAGCAAAACATGTGGAAATTTAGGCTCTTCCCTCAGACCAACCATCCGTACCTTTGTAATATATCAAATAACAACAATCTAAAAAAAAAGAAAAAGAGATCAACTGCAAATATGGTATTTAGATGTAAATACACAGAACAAACTTTGATTACGACATTGTTTTTAAGTTTCTTAGATACTAAACACCCAACACCCAATACAAAATGATCCTGGTTCTTTACATATATTTTTATATCTGGCATCTAGACCTATCACACGATAGCAAAGCCATTTACTACGAGTACTGACTTAGGTCAACTTTTAGGCCCCAGGCAGGGAATTCTAGTCGTGTCTTAGCTTTGATTGGTCGTTCAATTTTGAAAACCCAAAATTATAACAACCGACACAACCTCCTGGGGTCTCTTACCTTATTTAAGTCGAAAACCCACCGGGGGCCTCTTTTCTTATTTTAATGTATTCGCTCATGTTGTCAGGTTCTTATTTAGAGCAACATGACCAAGGCACTATTGGCCTATGGTCCTCGATTCAAAGTTGCTCAATATTTTCAAGGAGTAAAATAAAGCAAAAATTACGATATTATACGCTAATTGAAAAGCAATCTAGAGCAGCGAACATGGAACTACTTTGTTCGGTCAGCAATACGTTGCACATACGTAGCGATATTGTTAATGTGGGTCGCTCCAGTTTTAAGGCAGTCTTATGTGGTCCATTACCCTGGAAATTGCCACATAAAACAGCAAATGTTGCAGTTTTGAGACATAGTACATAGATTTTTTCCGAAAGGAACTCTATGACGTCCTGGCTTTCATTTAATGTATACACTGTGAAAGTTGATCCACTTTTGATGAAGTTATGCGGTCCGGTCATCGTGGATAACAAGCGTTGGCTTTGATAATATATATAATTTTATTGGTATTTATTGGCCAATGATTTGGCCTAAATGTTTAATGTCCTAAGTTATGAACTTACAAACACATTCAAACTGACTATATATATATAATTTTTTTTTATTGACAGTAAAATATCATCCATGATATATATGTCATAAATAAAATAAAGAACAGAAAATACAGGAATACAGAAAATACAGAAATGTTCAAATAACATTTTTAAACTAGATAAGCATATGGTATACTAGTAACGCGGTCAGCCCCCAGACTTAATTTTTTTTAAAGAATGTTTATAGTAACATCTATGTATGTATACTGTACAGTGTCAGAAGATGGAGAACATAAAACTCACATATCAATATCAATTAAGAATTTTCCCAGGCACCTCAGTAGCTCAGATTCCTTTGAGCACATGATAGATCTAAATTTATTGGTGTCATTCAGTATGTCAAAATCATATATATAAACTCTAGCTAGATCAAACAGTCGTAGGTGAAGTGGTGTGTTATTTGGACATATTATTAATGAGTGTATCTCATCCTCAAGTTACATTTCGTACATAGTCTCTCTTCTACAGGTATTAATGGTCTTTCATGTCTACCTGTTTCTATACGAAGGTTATGGGAACTGGTTCTGAATCTAGCTATTTTATTATAAGTTTTTCTACCCAAGTTTAACAGAAGGTATGGTTCAATTCTATAATCTGATTTGATGAGTTTATATGTTCTAAGTTTTGGTTGCTGAATAGAGTCATATATTTTTGCCAATATGTTTTCTAGCGTTTTGGTGTATATGTTTACTGCAAATGTTCTAGCAATTGTATTCAAGTCCTCAATTTGTACAACTTCAGTAATAATTTGTTTAACTTTTCTTAGCCAACTACTCTGACCTGAACTTTCATGAATATTTAAAAATTTTTTGAATATTTAAAAATTTTTTAAGTATACAGCTATCAGGTAGGCGTTTCAGTTTTAACCAGTAGTTTACCATTCTAACCTGTTGTCTGACATGCAATGGAAATCTGCCAGTTTCACCATAAGCTGCCAATGTTGGTGTTTGTCTTCGGATTCCCAGCATATTTTTAAGATATCCTATTTGTATTTTTTCTATATCATCAATTGGCTTCACATTACTCCAAATTTCACAGTTATATTCAAGAATAGGCAAAATATACGTATCAAACATTTTCATTGCTAGTTTTGGAGTTATATATCCTAAAGAATGTTTAGTGTCTCCTTGAAGCACAAACAATGCTTTCTGGGCCTGAGTTGCAAGGTATTTTCCCATTTCACTGTGAATATTACGTTTGTTGGTCAATATATGTCCCAGGTATTTGAAGGTTTCTACATTTTCAATTAATTTTTCATTATAACAAAACTGATGCTGTGAATTATCACCTATTTTCATTACATTAGTTTTACCTACATTTACTATGAGATGCCATTTTCAACAAAACTCATGCAGAGCGTTAATGTTATTTTGGAGAGATGTCTCACAGTCTGCTACTATAGATTAGAACCTTATCAGTTCACATAACCACCGTATAGAAACAGGAAGACATGAAAAAGCCTAAAATACCAGCTGAGGATAGAACCTGTTTAAAATTTAATCTAAATGAAGTTGAAGATGAAATAGTCTTGTGACCTGTTCAAGCTACACTTCATTTCAAGAAAATTTAAATATGATAGCAAGGAAATATATTGGTAACTATAATACACTAAACAACATGGGAAAATTTAAAGCCATAATGACATCTAAGGAGCCTGAGGTGCCGATAAACTTAGGAAAATTTCTTTTACAGGCTGATGTTTAAACAATGCATACATCCGTCTCCAAAAATTGTACAGTCATATATATCCTGAACACTAAAACTGCCTAAATGAACTGCCATTATGAAAACACTTTGTGATTTTGTTTTCTAAAAGTGAAGTCAGATAATCTCTAAATATTTATATATACATTTCCTATTAACATATAGTTAGCTCTATTTTTAATGTAAACTCATTCTGTAAATATTTATATCGTACACATTGTATAAGGAATGTATTTTGTTGAACATGTTAATATGTATTATATATATAAAATATAACTGTGTTTATGATACAAGCTGTATGTATGAACAATTCAATTGGATTTGATAAGAAGTGGATAAACAGCTAAACTAATGTTAAGTTATATTTGTAGTATTCACTATTTTTGAATATTTTCTGTTTATTTCTTTTTATTTTTTGTACTTGTAACATATATGTCTTGTCTGACATTGTTAGTCAATAAAATTATATATATAAATATATATTGTTTTAACCGCGAGCCCCTGAATTTACTAACTCACACTATGTATAGATCCCTAGGCTTGCTCGGTTGAATTTTTTTAATCAACTTTGGATTGTTGTAAATTTTATATGTTCATGATGTGAGAAAATGAAGAATATTTTTCTTCTAATTTCTATGCCAAATCATTGGGATAAAAACTTATTTTCCAAGTAGTTTTAAGGTGTGCATGAGGGTGTTGTGCTGTTTGTTAGTTCCTGTAACGCACAACACAAATGCTAAAACATAAGTGACATACTAATACATATTCATGAAAAACACAAATAATACAAGGGATTAATTTATAGAGGTCCCATATCTACACTTCACACTATATTCTTTTATAAGCCTTTCTTAGTCATTAGTAAATGCAATGAGACGTACATCTCTGGTGTAATAATCCTTTACAATTGCTATCATTGCTGTCTTATTGATTGATTAATCTATTGCACTTTAGATTTAAACAGACCTACTAAGCTATGATATCATAAAAAATTTGAAATATTAAACAAATCACTTCCTGTGTATGTATATTATTATTTTATCAGCCTTTTTCATAATCAATTGCAAGCACTTTAGGTTCAAATGATATTATGGAACATTACAATATTTAAATATGTATGTAGCAAATTATTTAAAGATCTATCCATTATAATATGGAATTTATAAACACAGTTTAAACTGTTTTGCAGGAGTATACATACATTTTAATTAAAGTTGTATATCAATTATTATTGATTTATTGAATAAAACCAAAGGATGAGTAGGCTTATATTTATAAATTATAAAACTTTGATGAATCACAACATGAATGAGTGAGAGAATTTTGCCGACATGTAGATTTGTCACAAAAGACATATGTAAAAATAAATAAAATATCAAGGAAAGGCATATTTATTTTTTAAAAAATAAAAAATATATAATAATTGTGAGATTAATTTTATCATGTTAATTTATTTAAGAGTTAATAATGAATAATGTGCAAAGGATATTACAGAAACAATTAATATTAACAAACTGATATATGATAATAACATATGCAGATTTGGATAGATCTACAATGTAATACTGTATCTACATAGAATCGGACGTTTCAGAAATTTTTCGGATGTTTAGTGAATCGGATGTTTCGGAAATTTTTTGGACGTTTCAGATATCGGGTGTTTTGACTAGTATGCATTTTATTAACAGTACGCCATAGACTGGTAGTGGCGATATCATTGCAATAGCAATAGGACACTTGATTGCTACATGTTATCTGTAATCTGCACACATCAAATTGTATTAATTGCAATTGTAATGACATGACATATACACCTATAACAATTCAGGCCAGCATTTATTTGCTGGATGTTTTAGAGAGATCTTTACTTGTTATCCATTTCTTTATATTAAATATTTCTTTAAAATTATCGTGTATTTGCATTCATTTAATTTCACACTGGACAATTAACCATTCCAATTTCTCTGCTGTTCACACATTGCCAGATATCTATTCTTTTTTTTTTTTTAATTTTCTTGTTATATCAGTAAACTTGTATAAATAAATTACCTGAATATATTGAACGAATCTCTACCAATGATGGCTTCAAAAGAAAATTAAAAACTCTTCTATTCAGAACTGCCTATGAACAATAGGCTTCTTTAATCCAAGCACCGGTGAACATATATATTTTCTGAAAGAGGCGAGAAACAAATACATTAATTTATTAATTTATTATTATAAATTATGCGATGAAGGGAAAAGACAATTGTAATCCATAGTGGGAACCCACTAAGAAAACTTATGGGGCCACCCAGAGAAGCTCTATCTTGTAATGTAACAAAGGAAACTATTTATTAATTTATTATTATAAATTATGCGATGAAGGGAAAAGACAATTGTAATCCATAGTGGGAACCCACTAAGAAAACTTATGGGGCCACCCAGAGAAGCTCTATCTTGTAATGTAACAAAGGAAACTATGTAGAAATTGCTGCCATCAATGTTTGGTGTACATTTTTTATTCTTGAATTTCTCCATTTGTTAATAGTATTAGGACAGGTGTGAATAATTTAACAGCAATCCATCCCATCTAGGCTAAAACCAAATGAGCATCAAGTATTGTATATCCAATCTTCCTAAAGCAAGCCCGCCATCTTCACATAGCTTCACATAGCTATGCGAGGATATATAAATAAATATTCCTATTTATTTAAATACATTACTTGTGTATTGTCAATATTCATGCAGACATATCCCAGAAAACATACATTATTCCATTAACATTGTCATAGAATTGCATGAGTGTTGGTTTTGCTGCAACATTGCTGCAACAATGCTGCTGACAATGCTGCTGATATTGGATGCCATGTATCAATAGCTTTTTTTTTGTTGTACCAGATGTAAATATATATGCTAAAGAGGTACTTCTGTGATCAGGTTTACAAATATATTGGAAGATTGGTAAAGTTTCATCATTGTTTTCTGTGCATGACCATAATGGTCTTGATACAATATCATCACTTAATGACAGCAGGTCTTTGACAATTATTGCAGTGGTGCCATTGCTGCAACATTTGCTGCAATGTTGATGCATGTTGTGCAGATATTTGCATTTCACAAGGTTTCTGAAATTGAAAACAACTCATTGATGTATCTGTCTGCAGTGTTGAAGCAAGATTGTCATTCCTAAAAAAAAAAGGATTTATATTATTAATCGGTGAAGGGCGATAAAACCAATGATACCATCGGCACCATCTAAAGCAAGAGGCTGAAAACTTTTGGCAATGGCTGCATGTAACCATCAGGCATTTTTATTGCTAAAATGGCTAAGATATTTTGCGCACAAAATGTTACTTGGATGAATATGAGATTTTAGACCAATTATCGTACTGAAGAATAAGTGATAAAGAACACTAGCAGGCCATAATTTGCTGTTATTGACATTTTGACTGTGAAATTAAACAATTTCCAGTCCTCATATGAATATTGAAATGATGACCTAATATGCTTTATAAATTAAGACCGCAACAATAAAGTTGTCATTTAGGATGCAACTGAACTAATATTTGATGTCAGTACATTTGTATTACTTAAAAAAGTCTCCCTGAGTACTGCATAAAATTTTCATTTAGAATGCAACTGAACTGGTGTCAGAACATTATATTAAAAAAGTCTCGGCAAGTGCTGTATGTAAAATTATATAAACTGATAAACTGAATTTCCTTTGATAATAATTTTTTTCATAATTTTTTAGAAAATATACTGGGAACACCCAAACACACAATACAATATGATCCCGGTTCTTTACATACATTTTTATATCCGTAAACTTGTTAAACACAGTGTGCATTGTGGTCTATAGTATTTGGAAATCATATTTTCCCAATATATAATATATATATATAGGCTAATCAATTGGGCATAGCTTCTTCTTTTGTGTGTTATAAAACATTTTTATGTCACTCACGAATGATGATCGGTTTTCCAGAATTTATATGTTGTACAATTAATGGAGGTTTGATCATATGCACTGAAACCCAGCATTAAAGAAATTTAAAAGTTTGTGTTCTATTTTTGCAAGAATTGTTAGCAAAAATATCAAGGAAGCATCAATGATCAAGTGGTATCAATGCTCTGATAGACTAACTCAAAAGAAATGCACATTCTACTCCATGGCCTGGAATTCTCTATATTAAACAATAAGTGAAAACCATTATGAAACATCCACTTGGTGCATTTAAAGATATGGATGGATATTATAACACAACAAGATTAATGAATATCATATTATTGCTCCTTTCTTTTTAAATTTGACTTTAATTATATATTCAAATTACTGTTGAAGCAGTAGCTAAAGTAGACAGGTGTAAAACAGCAGTTGTTTTGTACTATGCTGGTGAAAATAAAAAGATGAAACAATTCCTATGATGAACACATTAATCATATAAACTAAAAGAAATAGCTTGCAGCCTCCTTCAAGTGCAGTATCACACTAATTGGAGACTTTACATTCTGGATATAATCATGTATTGTTGAATATGTCAATGGTATTGGCTTTGGGCTACTGAAGGGACTTCAATAGATATTTGAGAATGATGGCTTCAAGAGAAAATTTAAAATTCATCTATTCCGAACTCCCTCTAATCAATAGGCCTCTTTAAACCAAGTGCTGGTGAGCAGAAATATTTCTGATTTGACTAATCTGGTCTCCTTATCCTTGAAACTGTGAATAAAGCCACGTGGTAGGGTTTACAAACAGACTGCGGCATAAAATTAGTCAAAGAGCGCTAAGGGCCCTTGGGCAGATAGATATGCCAAATGTTGAGAAAGTACTAAAGAGTATACTTGTGACCAATAGACAGAAAAAATAAAGTAAGACCAGTATCTCTGACCTTGGAGGACAACACTCAGCCTGGAACTCTTGAATTAATGACATATATAATGGAACATAAACGGATGGAAGGACAATTGTGTAAAGCGGACTCAGGCTGTTGTTGGTGAAAATGCTGATATATGTACCTTTATAGAGATATGCCATATTCAACTGGTTCAAGGCAAGCCAGGCAAATAAGTCAGATCTAAACAAAGTGGCAATATATGATAAAGCAGATGGAGTCCTGAACTCATTGCGTGACTTGTCAGGCAGAGCTACAATTGATGGCATAACAGGAGCTTTTTTACCTGATTTAGTCATATATTTCTAAGTGTTTGTATGAAGAATTTTCTTGTCTTGATGTTTGGTTGAGAAATTACTTGACTTAGCGATACATTTCTTTGTGTTTTCTCTCTTGCTTTCTCTTTTTCACAAATTCACAACATGGTGAATTTGAAACTGAATGCTTTTTTTATGTGTGTTCACAAACTAATTTTTTTTGGACATAGTATTGCTATAATAAATGTGTCCTATTATTCATATATCTTCTTGTTCAACTTTCTGCACAGATTAATACTGTACTGTGTACACTTGTATTGTTTTATTTATTTTTTAAAGCATTTACTTTATCTTAAATCCCTCATATAACTTATATATAAGTGGCATGCTATTATGTAGTTCCTTAAGTTTTTTTTAAGGTATTAACATTGAGGAGTGTTCCAGCTTTTGATCCATCATCTGATTATAGAGATGATTGGGTGAATATTGATAAAATGCTTATTTTTATTTTGGTAAATATTTGGAAGATTGGTGTCCGTCCGAACATTCAGTAGTGGGACCTACCTGATTATTTATTAATAAGTGGTGGTGAGTCACTGTTAATTAAATGGATGATAACCAAAGGTCAATATTTCCTCCTTTGTGTACTTTTTAACTAGATTTGATAATTTGATATACATGTATATAATATTTTGTGCATCTTGATTTTTTTTCTAGTGGAATTTGTGACTTCAGTGACTTTAGTGACTTCAGTGACAGTTGAGGAAGGGAGAGCAGCCATTTTGACCTGTCCTGGTTTTGTACCCGATCCAGAACAAGAGAAATATACCATATTCAACTGGTTCAAGGCAAGCCAGTCAAATTTGTCAGGTCAGAACAAAGTGGCCTTTTATGACAAAGCAGATGGAGCCCAGAACTCATTGGGTGACTTGTCAGGCAGAGCTACAATTGATGGCACAACAGGAGCATTGGAAATCCCTCAAACAACAGTGTCTGATGACCATGTCTACACCTGCTCCTTTTGGAGCACTGCATCAGGAGACATCCAAAATGAAACACAGCTGGTTATTACAGGTAAGACATCAAAAACAAATTCATATTTCTGTCTAGCAGATAAATTGCCTGATTAAGCCTTAAATTTGTTATGGCATTTTCTCTTGCTTTCTCTCTTCCAATCATATTCCTGCCTCACTTGCTATTTAATGCTTTTATTTTTGCTTAAAAATTATATATCTTTTCTTTTGCTGCATCTATTAATGACTATTTAAGGACTGCTGATTAAACTTAATGATTGCTTTTTAAATAATGTATAGTTTTTTTGCTTCATTATAGATATGTGCAAAATCAGTTTTACAAATTGATAATCTACATTCAAATCGTTCTTCTGATATTTTTTTAATGTAGTTTACCACTGTTTACTTGATCTTAAAGTGTCTCATAACTATATATAGTGGCATGTTCTTATGTAGTTCCTTAATTGATTTTTTTTACAGGCTATTAACATGGTAAGAGTATGTTTTACTTGCTTGCTTAACTTACTTACCATTACATACTTAATTACTTACTTGCTAACTAAATAAATTTTGCAAAGACATTTTCAAATGAAACACTCAGAATTTGTTGAAGGTGCTTGTTATTGAAATACAATGTAGTAACAGACAATAGGGAAAATTTATGCTAAACCTGCATTGACTGTCAACATTACAATTTTCTGAAAATTCATCAAATAGTTGAAAATCACCTTATTCAATCAAGGCACACTTAATTTGTGTAAGCTAATGATTCTATCAGGCATTAATTACAAAATATTAATCATTAATTGAGAGAAAATCCAGACCAGAACATAGGGAACACAATGTATTTGTCATCACCATCCGATTGTGATGTTATCACTAGGTTTGCATACATAGTGAGTTTTAAAATCATTTGTATATACTAAATCTGGAGACAAATCAGCTTTAATAGTGCATATTGAAATATTAAATAGAGTATATTGAATAAGCATGCCTTTATTTGTTTTGCAGTGACTCCATCTGAAAGTGATCTCAAGGTGACAGCAAGTCCACCTGATCCAGTCAGAGAGGGAACATCAGTCACCTTCAAATGCAGTGCATCGAGAATAAAACCTCTTCTTAAAGATGAAATGTTCTGGAAATTTACTGATGATGGAAATCAGCGCCCAGGACAATACAAAAATGAAACAAACAGTGATAATTTGACTTCTTCTGTGTCTGTGGAGTATACTATGACTGTTAATGTAAGAGATAATGGAAGAAAGCTCAAGTGTTATTATGTCACTGCAGGAAATACTATCATCAGCTCACAAGAAGCAACTGTCAAGGTTCTGTGTAAGTGTTTACTTTTGAGTTTTTTTCCAAGTTCCTTTTCAAAATAGCATTTTAATCACATTGTTTTTGTCTATTTAAAATATAAAATGTCACCTGTTTCAATAGTTTATAACATATTGAAATTGAAATTGATTGATATACTTGTGACAGGTTACTTGACAAAATCACAGGCATACATACACATTATATAGCACACACAATATATATATATATATATATATAAATATATATAAGCAAACTAAGCATTCAAATCTGTCACAGGTGTGTATATAAAAGCCAACTGCTTGAAAAGCCATACACACTCATATTATTCATTAAATTTTAATCATAACTATAATAATGAATCACAGTATTAGCTAAGAAAGGCTATGCCACTCAACAGAAAATGAAGAACAAGTATAATAATTATAAAACAATTATTGCTGATGAGAGTGAAACCACATCCGTTGGTCAAAAGGCTGTTTTCATGGAGCAGCCATTTTTACCTCATTGATCTCTCTTTGTACTCAGATATTGTGATGTCATCAGTAAACAATGACCATGGTGAGGTCACTGAGTGCAAGAACAATGGTTAAGTAATGACATCAAAATATACTATGTAGTTAAAACAAGGTCAATGTCCTAACAGCTGCTCAGTGAAAAGGTGTAAATAGACTGTACATTGTTGTGTTTGTGCAACTTAAGGTAACAGTCTCATGCAGATTTACATTTTTGGCTTCCAGACCTTTCAGAAAACCACTCTCTTTCTGTTGTCGTTTATCAGCAATTTATTTTGCCTGTTGGTTCCATATTCCAGAAGTTCAAGGGCACTTTTGAGGTGATCATTGTCTCTTAACAATGGGTCTTTCATAGTTTAGAGACCTGCTATAATTTGTTTTCTTTTATGCAGGCAAGCCATCAGGCCAACCACAGATAATTGGGAACATGGTAATGGCTGATTCTACAATCACATTCATATGTGACACTGAGCGAGTTAATGGAACCATCACTTGGTACAAGTGGCAATTTGCGAACGGCACTGACCTTGGAAACACAACTGAAAGGACATGGGCATATAAAGTCAAAGAAGGTGACAATATTCTTATGTTTGAGTGCATTGTTGGAAATACTGTTGGACAAAGTGCACCTTCCGCACCTATTGCTGTACAAACAAGGGGTATGTATGTCTCATATTATATTAACTATCAGTTTCAGGCCTCATTGAATGACAGTCTAATGGAAACGTGATATCATTTCAGGACAGTCGGGATGCTCATCTGTTATAATAATTACCTGCACCCTACTGGCATGTAGTTTGGTTGGATACCTTGCAATGGCTGTGTGTCTCTTCTGCAGATGGAAACACAACAATGGTATGTTGATAATGTGCTCAGATGGAATGGTGTGACAGAATAGTTTTGATGGATATACCGCAAGAGATGTTTTTACATTTAGTTTCATGAAACAATGGCAAGGTCAATGTCATTCCGGTCAGCAAGGCCAACAATGAGCCATTGTTGGTGACACTTACGCAATATTGATGCAATGGGGCATGTGCTGGACTTATTAGTTTGACATAAACATATTAATATATAGTTATTGCTGTATCCAATGGTGCCTACGGCAAACAAACTTATATCACCATATCTTTTTAGAATATCAAATATCAATGACAAATATCACAGTCAGTCATATTGCCTGGTAGATAATACAGAATTCGAAAACGAGGCACAGAAAAATGTCTTGAACGTCATAAGCATCTTCGCTTCGTGATAAATTTTGATAAACAGCACCTACAATTTTTTGTCTGCTTTTCAAAATTCAAAGTTTATCATATACAAAAATGTATTGGTTATTTGATTCAGACCCGCATAAAAACATCTGTGTTCTGATTTTTTCATAAAATGACTCTGAAGTCGTGAATCGGCCATGCTCTTCAATAATGTCAGTAAGGTAATTTTCCAGGCAGACAAATTTGCTTACACAGCAACAATATCATGTAAGGCTTGTTGACAAATAAATGTAAGTGTTCTAGGCATGGTAGGCATGATTGTTATTTGACCAATAAACTAACGTACCCTGCCGGGTCAGCTAACTTGGCCGTAAGTGCTATTGGTTGTAACAGTTATGATGGAGATACCGCCAGAAATTATTTATATGTGGTTCCATGGAAGAATGACAAATTAGGTCAATTTCATCTAGTTAGTACCAATGCAAGGCTAACATTAAGCCACTGATACTGGCATGTTATCTGCTCTTGGCATATTAGCATGAGATGTCAATGGCTAAAGACATTAAATAGATTGAATCTATGCTGGGGCGAAGACCTCATACATTTGGTAAATCCCTGATCCCACGTATCATCCGCTTGATCAATGTCGCTCACATTGGGGTGATGTTGGGCCAATGTTACCTAACTGGGCACATAATCTTCTATGTGTACCATTTATTGAATTCATTGAATAAAGTCACTCTTCCCAAAGGCTTCATGGCATACCGCATTAGGGAAGAGTACAGTTACAAAATATATTAATAGCATAATGATACTAAAACAAGTGGAAATTTAATAAGGAAGAAAATGTTAATGTAGTAAAAGGAAATTGGTGCAAATGTAGAAATGCATGACAAGTAATTATGTGTATCTTCTTTTTTGATATACAATTGAAAACCATGTACAAAAAGTATTGGTAAATTTGATTCAGACCTGCATTAAAACATCTGTGATCTTATTTATTCATAACATGACTGAAATCGTGAATCAGCAATGCTCTTCAATAATGTAAATGTAGTAAAGGTAAATTGGTATAAATGTAGGAAATTATGACAAGTAATTTTGATCTTCCTTTTTGATATACAATTGAAAACCATGGACACAACACGTTTTTTTGTCATTGAAAATATTTGGCATATAATTTAATGTTTCATAAATTATGCAGTGTCTGGCAAATTCATATCTCACACCGGGTAGCTTTAAATTGTTGGTATGTCTAGAAACATATCTGTGGGTAGCATTAATCATTACAAAATTACTTTTTTTGCAGCTCCATCTCAGACCAATCAGACCCAGAGACCTAGAGAAAAGCAAACTGCCCAATGGAAGGTAAAAGGTTGGTATTAATTCAGACAATTTGACTGTTCGTAGAACACTAATAGTTATAATTAAATAAGTCTTACCTGCAAGATCTTTGGTAGCAGGCTTTCACTAATACTACAACATTTGATTGATATTGAATGTTTTAAATAATATTCCCAAACATGATTGCAAATAGTGCTCTCAGTTTGATCTTGTATTTTAAATTTTGGACTTAGCCTGCATAGTGACAGTTTGACCCTATCTTTTGTCTCTCGATCTGTAGGAGTTCAAAGATTGATCAGTTTTGCTTTTTTAGGTAATAGCCATCAGCTCTATGTGGTTTTCCTCTTTTTCCTCACTGATCATACAAGTGAGCACTGAGGCTCCTCCCTCTGATCAACTATCCATGACTTCATTGGTGCAACCTTGGATGAACTAGTGAAGGATTGGACACTTCGAAAGTTATAAAACAATAGTCATTATTAGGTGAATTAAGTAGAGTCAAATTCACCCATATCTGGCCCAAGATCCCCTGCTGCTGTCTTAAATACCTTGTACCTTTGATGTACACACTGCGTTTCAATGAGCACACCCCTCATCAGTGATGCCCCCGCATCTGCAAGAATTAACTCCATCAAATCCAAGGATTCTAAAAGTGTTTTTACTGAGTTTCTAGGCCTAATATCAAGGGATTTATATGGTAAAAAAATGTATCAATTTGGAAGTAATATTTTGTAAAATATCTTATCTTAATCTCCCATAATTCAGGAAGCCGTAGATGAGGCTATATCCATCTTAAAGCGGAAAACATTTTCTTCATGATGATTGTTATGTCATATGTGTTGTAATTTGTCGAACTGAGATACAGACCTGTAAAGATGCATAATTTTCCGTGGATGTGCCCAGATGATACTATATTAGATAAAAACAAGCTTTTTTTCTGTTCTAAATGACCAATGCAGACTGCATAGAGTCACTTATGATACAGTTTATTTTTTATTTTTTGCTGTGAATTTTGCTTTTGGTCACATATATGACATATATATGTGAATATGGTTTCATAGTGTATATTGTTATGATTTTTTTTTTTATCCAAATATTGAGATATAAAATTCTGAAAGTATGAAATACAATAAAGGAAAATTTTCAAGCATAAACTGAGTATAGAGGAAAGATTTGCATTGCATCCTATATATGAATACATATTTAGCACCCCTTTCCATTGTTTCCCCAAGGAATCAGTGAGGGGGAGTTGTAAAACTTTCCTTCTCTTGTAAAACTATTGCACAAGTGTAATCAAAGGTCAGTAAATATATGGGTCCAGACAGAAAATAATTCAAACATCAGAATATCTAAAAACTTTTTGCCACAGCTGTAACCAGACACAGTGGTTGATTATTGATAAGTAATGTTATTCATTCATTGCATAAGATGATGGAAACCAGCATAATACTGTGGAATCAGCCCCATATGATGAAGTCCGCATTTTGCCCCCGGTGATGCATTATCTTAAAGGTATGTAATAACACCAGCTGCCACGGAAAGATGTAAGAGAATATAGATAATATAGATAAGATAGATAAGATAGATAAGATAGATAAGATAGATCAGATAGATCAGATAGATAAGATAAGATACAATTAGATACGATAAGATAGGAAAATATAAGATAATCTTTATTGTAATTTGTACAAAATGAAATGCTCTGAGGAGATAGCCATTAAAGTACAATAACAACGAACACACTTATACATTAATACAAAAAAAAAGGCATATATTTATGATACAGCACAAATTATGTAATACAATTCCAAAGAGATAATACTGAGATACTAAATCGCAATAGCACCACATGTGACCATTTATAAACATGATTGAACAATCGAATACTGTTCGGCACAAATTAAATTTTGAATTTTGTTGTTCGTAATAGATCTATAGATCTATAGACAGATAGACAAATAGACAAACATATCTATAGACAGATAGACGGATAGACTGATAGATTGATAGATTGATAGATGATACATTGATTGATAGGTAGATAGATTGATAGATAGATAGATAGATAGATAACCAGATAGATGGATAGCCAAATAAATAGAAAGATAGATAGATAGTAGGTAGATAGATAGATAGATAGATAGATAACCAGATAGACATATAGATAGATAAATAGACAGATAGATAGATAGATAGATAGATAGACATATAGATAGACAGATACATAGATAGACAGAGAGGTAGATAGACTGAGAGATAAATATACAGACAGATAGATTGATAGATTGTTAAATGGATAGATGGATAGATAGATGGATACATATATGGATAGATAGATAGATAGATAGATAGGTGTATATACAGATATATATACATACAGACATACAGACAGATAGATAGATAGATAGATAACCAGATAGATGGATAGCCAAATAGATAGAAAGATAGATAGGTAGATAGATAAATAGATAGATAACCAGATAGACATATAGATAGATAAATAGACAGATAGACAGACAGATAGATAGATAACCAGATAGATGGATAGCCAAATAGATAGAAAGATAGATAGGTAGATAGATAGATAGATAGATAGATAGATAGATAGATAGCCAGATAGACATATAGATAGATAAATAGACAGATAGACAGACAGATAGATAGATAAATAGATAGATAGATAGACATATAGATAGACAGATACATAGATAGACAGAGAGGTAGATAGACTGAGAGATAAATATACAGACAGATAGATTGATAGATTGTTAAATGGATAGATGGATAGATAGATGGATACATAGATGGATAGATAGATAGATAGGTGTATATACAGATAGATATACATACAGACATACAGACATACAGACAGATAGATAGAATAGATAGATAGATAGATAGATAGATAGATAGATAGATAGACAGATATATCTAATGTTATTGACACAGACAAGCCAAGAACAACTTCCTAACAATAGTACATTCTAAAACACATGTGTTCAGTTAAGTATGTGCTGGAACCTCACAGGGTTTTTTTTAGATGCCACACCTACGATGAGATTAGAGTACCTAGCATATTAGAGGTTACACTGTATCAACAGCTAGGATTTTACGCAATTCACACTGTTTAGCTATATCTAGATCTCCCTAGCTCCCTAGCACTCTCACCACTTAGCACTGCATGCACTTAACTCTGCCTATAATTAGCACTCTGCACCTAGTGCCCCATAAAAACTATAGTGCTCTCAACCTAGCATTCCATGCTGTCCACTTTTGAATAGTCTTTAAAATTAACATGTCAGTCGATAATCCTAATTCAAATATGCACACACAGACACCCCTATCACACAACAAAAGTAGGCTAGCTAAGTAAAGCGCCAGAACTATGTCAACATCTCTGAGAAAAGGAAAGAAGCTAAGATTCATAGTGCTGATAGATTAACATTCAAATAATTATATTGTTCCAATTATGCTGGTCATACATTACACCAGCTGCAACAGGTAGAAGTAATGATAAGATATGGCTTAAATAAGTCCAGACCCTAAGAGCTACTTTTCAAAAAGTTGTACTGTAATTGCAGATGAAGATGACGGCTATGTGGGTCCTTCACCTAGGAATTATGTCAACATCTCTGAGGAAGATGCTAAGCTTTATGAGAACAATCCTGCTGCCATGCCACCTCCTGTTTATGAAGAGCCTGATCGTAAGAACAAAAGCTTTTGTATTTTATCCACCTATCAGATTAAACATTTCATTGTCTCAACGAAACCTGCCATTTGTAAAAGCTGCTACTAAACACAAATGTAATGATGATGTTGAGTCCATATTTTGATATTTATCTTGCTAAGAAATTTCTCAAATGGATGAATAAAACACCAATTACACTTTATGGATGCTCTAAATTACTTTGAATAAAACTTAACTCCTTAAGAATGGTTATTTCTATGTCTACATTAATTTCTATTTTATTTATTTCTTCTTAAATATTTCAGTTAAGGAGATGCCCACTTACCTGGAACTCCACTGAATGCAGCAAAGTGGCATTACCACATTTATGAATTGTAATGAGAGCAATATCATAACTGGTCCCTCATACTTTCATATTTAACTTTTGGAGAAAGTATATCATTATGTGAAGAATATACAACATAAATCTGTGTCTCAATGTATTTGCATGCTATATGATATTTCTCATGTCTTATTATGAATAAAACAAGATCTATCGGCAAATCTTTCATACTTATTTTCTTGACTTGAAAATACAATTTTTCCACTTGAAGTGGCAAAGGTTTATCATATATAAGTAGAACAAAATTTATTCCAAGTAAATCAGTTTGAGGATGTGTGTGTGTAGGGAATTCACATACAGGGGCAAGATAATAGGAAGATATTTTCCAAGGGGAATTAAGGCTGTCTAGTCAGTACTGTAAATAATTTCCATGTAGTTTCTGTTGTATCTGTACCTTAGCTAAACATTTCATGGAATCATGCAATATATATTTTTATGGTAGTGTGCTTTATACCAAATTTGCAGTATTTTACTATAAAAATACAATAAAATCGCAAACAAATTACAGAAACTCGATACAGTGTATTGTTGATGAATCGGACTGAATATGATGACTTACTATTTCTAAAGTTTTTAGAAATACTATTCCATACAAAATATAGTTTTTGGGGACTTTTTATTTAGTAATATTAGTGTGTATTTTTCACAGGGTTTACAGAAGATAGAGGTTATTGAAGTTATGAAATTTCTAAGAGAAAATTGATTGACCCTTTTCAGATGTTGTTTGGAATGACTACCCCATGAACACACTACGTTGTTGCATCATTATTGGCATGGTTCCCATAAAGTCATGCTGCAAGTTGCATTGCAATGTAAACTTCCAAGGAGCACCGTAACAATGTCAGTTTTACTACACTAGAAAAAATTTAGTTTTCACAGGAAATGTCAGTATACATTTTAAGAGTGGTGCAGTTCAGAATGCAGATACATTAGTCTAAGCCATACATTGTTACCTAATGTTACATCTACATTGTGGCAACGTTGTGACACTTTAAGTTTATTCTGAACCTATATCAAACTTTTGATTGTACTATGATTATTATAGCCTGAAAGATCAATCGAAGAACTCTTTTTTCAATCTTGCATATCAAAGCTTGGTAAAGTTTAGTTTCAAAAAATGGGGAGTCAAATATCAGAAAAGATGAGTCTTATGGGGAACTTGCTTGAAACTTCAGCCTGTTTTACTTTGAACAAAAATCTTTGGTAACAGGATAGTTGCAGCAGGGTCGTGAAATTACGTAAATTGCAACATTGTGGCACAATCCTGAGAGTTCACACTTTAATGCAGTATTGCGGCAACCGAAGAGCGACTGAAGAGCGACTGAAGAGCGACTGAAGAGCGACTGAAGAGCGACTGAAGAGCGACTGAAGAGCGACTGAAGAGCGACTGAAGAGCGACTGAAGAGCGACTGAAGAGCGACTGAAGAGCGACTGAAGAGCGACTGAAGAGCGACTGAGGAGCGACTGAAGAGCGACTGAAGAGCGACTGAAGAGCAACTGAAGAGCAACTGAAGAGCAACTGAAGAGCAACATTCCAGCAACATAAAATTTGCAAATATGTAGCTCCCCCCGCCCCATCCCCAGCCCCCTGTCAGTCAACTTTTCTGATGTGTTACTCAGTCTCAGGCAGACAGACAGCTAGACAAGTAGACAGCTAGACAGACTGAGAAACACATCAGTAGGTCAATAGATGTTTTTTTGCTGACCACAAAGTGAGATTTGAGATTGGCTGAAGAGATACCTTTTAAGAAGATTAAATTTACCATACAATTCCACACAACATGCCCACAAATGTTCATTGTATATATCCCTTTATTACTATGAAGTGAACTGACAAATAGTCTTGTTTTTGTCTGATTCTGACAGACCATAAACCAATTTTTTTTTAAAGTTAATATAATCTCTGGATAAATGTATCGCATATAGGCACATTCATAAATGTGTCATAAATGTTCAACTGTATATGGCCAATTCTGTTTATTATCATCTAACTTATTCCTTAAGCTATTCCATGAGGTATTAACAAGCACATTGTATAGAACTACAATTATTATCTCTATAAATCTTTATTTCATTTTTATTATCTTGTTTATATTTGTGTGTTGAGTTCCTAATCAGTGTGCTAATGCGTTCAGTGATATTCACAGTCTGGTAGTATGTTAGTGTATCACACTTCAAAGGTGTTAGAGCGATATCCTCTGCAACGTTTCATTTTGCTCCAAATGCTCTTCAATTCAACCTGTTATTCTAAGTTCCTGTTAACTAGCATAGGATACAATTTTAAGTACTTTCTTCAATGAATTTTGTTCATTTGTTAAAGTAGGTTTATGTTAATATTATTTTTTAGTATACATGCAGTTTTAATAGGCATATGATTTAAAAGTAAATTGTTTCATTTAATATATATATGTGATTTAGCATTTCACCTTTTGAGTGATAATATGGTTAGTCATTTGAATTAGTCACTACTTAGTCACATTAGTGGTCAGTATTATGTCTATTGATATGTGCTCAGCTAGTAGTATTGTATGTGCTGTTTAGTAGTCTTAACTTGTGTTATATGGTCAGTATTACTTATGCTAGTCTTAGTTATTTATATCAGTCTATCATGTTGGACTTCGTCATTTATGTTAGTCATTTCCTGCATTTCAGCTAACCGTCAACATCATTGTCATCACTGTCATCATCCTGTCTCATCATGAATATCAACCAATAAATAAAGACGTGTTAGAAACACTAGAAGTTGTTAAAAGTTAGAATTGTCTGTGCGGATCAAGAACTCAAGCTATGATGTCAGACACTGAGACCAATGCATCACCAGAGAACCTTGCTTCATATCCAACTATGAAGCTGCAGCGGATGTCTCTTCAGTATTGGAGGCCTAAAAAGATCGAATTTCTATTCAACTCAGCAAACTGCAAAGAAGTCATGGCAAGTACAATGATGCACTGGGTGACTCAAGAATCTCTCACTGAGAGCACCAAGCAATTCAGAAGTTCAGCCAATATGGATTGAGGAAGCTCCTTTTTGCAAGTATGATGTTCAGAATATCCCTCATCTTCAAGACCTACAGTTCACTGGCATTAAACTTTGTAATATGCAATATCCACTTATGATGTTCTTTTCCTATTTCTTATGAGCTATTCTAATCTCATTCAGTTGTTTTAACTTTTATGGTAGTCTTGTGTGAGCGGCACTTCAATGATGCCTTGTGAGACTACCAAATATATATATATCTATGCATATCAACATATATTTCTAAAAGAATGACAATATCAATTTTCTCTGTTTGTATATAATATGGCGAATAAACGATTGAACTTGAACTTAAGCCGAGTGATGTTAAAATGCTGATAGGTGCCAACGTACCCAAGGCTCATTTGCAAATTAACAGTCATCAAGCAGGATCTGATGTTCCGATTGCTATTGAGACCCAATAGGGATGGTGTCTTCTTGGATCTTCAACTTCAGCATTTGGGGAATCATGTGAGATGCAGATCTTGGCAACCTTGTGGAGCAGTTCTGGAAAATAGAATCGTTTGGTGTCGCAGTGAATCTGCCCAAGCCAGTGTCAGTAGAAACTCAACGTGCGATGACAGTTCAGAAAACTGAAACAAAGTTTGAGGATGGCCACTATACTGTGGAGGGACTCAGAAACACAGCTGCCAGACAACCGAATGGTGGCAAAGTATGGTGTGTTTTTGGTGCAGCAACCAAATTCCATAGTGTGTCTTTGAATAATCAGCTCATGACCGGACCTGATTTGATGAACAGTCTAATCATGGTCAATCAACTTTTTCGTATGAAACCAGTGGCACTAGTTGCAGACATTGCTGATATGTTCCAACGAAACCAGTGGCACTAGTTGCAGACATTTCTGATATGTTCCATCACGTTATGGTACCTGAAACAGACAATGAAGCGCTTCGCTTCTTGTGGAAAGAACACTTAGACAAACCAGTACCGTCAGAAACTTACAGATGATGGTGCATATATTTGGTGCTGCTGATTCACCATGTTGTGTGAACTTTGCCCTCAGGCAAGCTGCATTGTCTCCTGATGAAAGGACTGAAGTGATAGCAAGGGAATACGAGAAACTTCTATGTTAATGATATGCTCAAAGCTGTTGAGGACGTGCCTACTGGCAGAGCACTAGCTCAGACTATCACAGACTTACTGTCTCGGCATGGATTTAAGCTGACCAAATTTATGTCGCCAAGTAAAGAAGTTTTTTGCCAGTATTCCAAATGAGATTAGAGCAGAGCCAAAGTTGGACTTGGACCTGGATAACTTGCGATTCAGAGAGTGCTCGGAGTAAGATGGGATGTGCAAGCAGATAGCTTTGTGTTTGATCTTGTCATTACATATGTTGCTCCTACAAATCGAAGTACTATCAGTGCAGATAGATCCACTTTTTAGCCTTGTGGATTTCTGGCATCTTTCTCCTTTAGAGTCTAGTGCATCATTAAAGAATTGTGGCGTGAAGGTCTAGGATAGGATGAAGTAATACCAGATGGAATACAGGAGAAATGGAAATGCTGGTGCCTTAAAATTCCCGACTTGTCCAAGCTGGTTATATACAAGAGATTTTCACTGAGGCACACTATCTCAAAAGGTTCTAATTTGTCATGTGAGTTGCATCTGTTTTGTGATGCGTCTGAGGCAGGCTTGGGCAGCTGTGGCGTATCTGAGGATGGGAAAGGGATAAGGTGAATTCAGTGCTCATTTCTTGCTTCCAAGTCCCATGTTGCTCCAATCCAACAAGCGATGACAATTCCCAAGTTGGAGCTTCAAGGTGCAGCGATGTCAGTGCGACTATGTAGCACTTTGATGGATGAACTGAACATGCACAGGTGCAAATTTTAGACAGATGCCATGCACATTTTGGACAGATGCCATGACTGTGCTACATTGCATCTCTAATGAGACCAAGAGATTGAAGATCTTTGCCGCTGACCAAATCACTGAAATTAGGATGCACAGTGAACCACAACAGTGGAGATATGTTTCATCAAAGAAGAATCCAGCTGACTGCACCACCAGAGGCCTAGCCGCTCAAGACAACGTGGTTGACACTGCTTGGTTATGCGGTCCTGCATTTCTGAGTTGTGAAGAAAGTGATCCGCTTCTCTGGATTCACACGACCATTTCAGAAACACTGGATATGATTACTTCGAACTGCTTGTGAAGCGTGCACGATCAAGGATAAAAAATGAGGATGTCTATTCACATGCTTGGTCATTCGTGCTGTACATCTCGAACTAGCTGACTCATTACAGACTGATGACTTTATTATGGTCCGTCGACTGTTCATCAGCAGATGAGGTCCTCTTGCAGAACTGTTTAGCGACAACGGTAACAATTTTCGTGGAGCCGAAAGAGAACTGAAAAGAAAGTCTTCAACAGTTAGACCAAGATCGCGTCAACAATTTCCTGGCCATCAACTTCACAAAGTGGAACTTCATTCCTCCACATGCCCCACACTTCAGAGGCGTCATGGTCCCTGCCTGTCATAATTAGCCTAACAGGTGCAGAAATACAGGACGAAAGCACTAATCCAACCATCCACCATTCCAAGTTGTGAATAATGCCGATATTATGATATTTTGATGTTGAATTATGTATTGATAATATTTTTCTGAAAAACAAAAACAAATTGCTGTTTCATGTTGTTAAGTATATCTGGTACTTTATAGACTTGGCAGAACTTATGATGACTACACTTTACTCTTAAAAATGAAAAAGTTTACCCATGAATAAGTCAAATATCTCTATTTTTGTGAATAGTGTATTTAGATTAAGATTTTTTTTAGGCACGTGTCATCTTTAAGGTTATGGTGTAATTCCACCATTAACTTAAAGTCGCAAGTTACATTTATAAATTATTAGGTTTTAAAAACGGACTAAAAATTATAGTAATAAAAAAGATAGGCTGCCCTGCAGCTAAACCCTCAGCGAATCCCACATAGCACACAGGCATTATTAAAATTGTTAATTGTGTGTCCGACAGGCAGGAAGTCGGGTGTTACACTTTCATTTCCCGAGCAGAACTCTTAACACACACTTTTGTTTCTAGCTGAACTATAACACTAATGCACTTACCCCAATGAAATGTTATACAGTAACACTCTAAATGGCCTGGTGTGCCTTGTGATAGCCACACTGACTTATCTTGGCTATGTTTTATAGAATTTGGAAAAATATTATATCTTTAGTATTTATATAGTGTGTGTGATGAATCGAAACAATTGCCACATAGCCTGTTATGCAATGCTAATTGGAGTCCAAGATGTCCTATTCGTTAACTCTAGAATTTCTTTATTGTTCATTATATTATGTTAAATGTGAAATAATACAGTGTTCCCATGGGTTATAATATCTTACAAATATCTCACTTATTAACAGCTATCCATTCTGTTCAGAGTAAAGCCAAGTGAGCATAAAAAGTATTGTCTATCCTTTTCCTGCCATTTAATTGTTCGGTTTCAAAGATTTTATGCACAATAAGGAGTATTCAGTTCGCTAGAATTTTCAACACAATAGCATGTTTCCTTATATAGTCTAAAATAGTCATATATGGGCTATTGCAATGATCCAAAGAAATATATATGAAATTCAGCAACAATGTTATGCCACATAAAGATGTCAGGTGTAATTTCACAAAAAATTAACCTTCAAGGTTTTTATTTACTTGTATTTAAATTTAAAAAGTCTAAATACAAATCTTAAAGGTTTATTTTGTATGGAATGATACTCAACACACCCATTTTAATCAAAATGCACAGCTGAACTATATAGAGTAATAACATATAAAATGTTGTTAGGGTAAGAGCATTAATGCTAGAGTTCTGCGCCAGAAACACAGCATTATTTTCTGATTTTCCATTATTATGTAATCAGCATGAAATGAATATCAAAACGAAGTTTGAAAGTGAAAAGTTATAATTTAAATATGTTATTGCCACAATTTCATTCATGTAAGGTAAATACTAAATAGTGTCTTTTGTATGGAGGTTTGAGAAAGTAGGAATTTTCCCAATTTTGCCCTAATTTTGAAAATTCTAAGGCATTTATGGGCATGAGACCCCCAAAGGGCACCACTACACTATTTTAGACATACTATGACAAAGTAGGTGCAGTAGTGTCAGAGTTATGCTCTGGAAACGAAATAATTAATTTTTTTCCAAATTTTTGAAAAACATAGCCAACATTATATGTTAATGTGACTATCAAAAGGCACCACTAGGACACATAGAGTACCTCTGTACAGAATTGTATTAGGGTAGGTGCATTAGTGTTAGAGTTCTGCTCCGGAAACGAAAGAGTAATGCCCGCCCGTTCGTCAGCCCGTCGGACGGACATTGATGATAACAAAAACCCTTTTCAAACTTTGTTTGCTGAGGGTTAAAAACTTGAACCACAAGGTGCTTATGCCTCCAACAATGCCAATAAGTTTAACAATGCTGACCAAGTGACATCAATGACGTGTCTGTTAGGCGAAAAGACAAGCTAAATATTGAATCACTAACACTAATGCACCTACCCCACAAAATGTAAATTAAGAAATTCCTCAATTCCTCAAAACAATAATGAACAAAATTTAAAGTCATGCAATTTCAGAAATGCGAGTATCAAAGAAATCATTAAAATTAACTTAAAGAATCTAATGTATGTGAACAGTTAACTTCGTAACTGAATTTCTTGGCTAAGGGGAAAAAACGCATATACATGTATGTGGTCCTTGCTTTAGGTCGATTTGTCTTCACATTTGACCCCATTATGGGGTAATTTACAGAGAATGCCCCGAACTGGCTAATGTGGGATTGGCTCTGCTTCCAATTTACACTCATGGTTAGGATGTTCAAGCCCGAGCCTTTTTCAACACCCAGTATGTAGCCAATATGGCACTTCATAACTACGGTGATATTATTCGTGGGGTACACTGTATCACACAGTTTAGGAAATTCATCCGAGTACAATACTTAAAACATATAGCACAAACTCTGGGATAAATGGCCCTAATAATATAAAGATTAGTTTCATAAAATATGGTCGACTCTAGACAGCTATATAAAACTGTTCCTGGCTGTAGCTATATCGGCCGCTTCTGCCTACTCCTACCTGATAGTCTGCTAACACCAAAAGAATTGATAAAACCTTGGTGAATGTATCCAATTTATCCGATATAGTACTTTAAATCCGGCTTTGAGTAGCCAGCTATAGCCAGGCAGTTCTATTTAGTGGCAGGTAGCATCATGTAGCAGAAGTTGTCTAGCCGGTTTGATTTGACAGGCCGTTTTTAATTAAACTAACTAATTCCTGTATACTAACTAGGAAACAAAAACAGTCCAACCAAAAAGCTACTCTACAGCAGAAATATCAAAGACATTATTTAAATCCAATTAAATGAATAAAATCAACTAGTTTCTTTTTTAGATATCAAACTAAAAACCACTGATGACAACACTGCAAATCATGCATGCGTTTAAATATAATGTGCTGAGTCTTGCAAGAACACTTCACTAGAAACTCAGACAAAGAAGACAATAAATAACAAAAACAATGTCTGTTTCCATGGTGATGGGTGCAGCCTAAATATCCAAAGTAATCATTAAAATTCATATTGTTTACTATTGACCAGTGAACTATTTGCAGTTAACTCAGATCAACTCAGGAACTTCTGAGTTCCGAGGCAATGGTGAAAACAACATTATACCATGGCTAAAGATGAAATGAATGCAAGAAACTCTATGAAAAAGCAAATAGTGCTGCCCCATAGAATATATACACAAATTAAACAAACAAAGGGTGGTTTTTCTGAAGACCAAATATTAAAGAAATCATTAAATTCACTGAAATAAAGCATATATTTATCATAATTTGGAAGTAAATACACAATTTCATAATTATAAAGCGCCCAATATCAGTTTTTTTTTTGTTTTTTTTTAATACGGCGCTTTGTAAATTATGTAGGCCTATATATGATAATAATAATCTAGTGTAAATTGTTAACTTTGAGTTGAATGCATTCAAATATAAGAAATTTAACATCTAATGTGCATTTTTAATAAATAAAATCTTAATAAGGATCTGTGTGTGTGGTATGAACACACCACAACGTGTGATCAACCATGGGAGTCACTTTTGACCTTTAATATAGGAATGGGATGCCATCCCCCAGAGGCAGCTTAATGAGATCGTCCTCTCCACGCCACGGAGACTGGCATTACTTCATGCTCGCGGTGGTCACACCGAATACTGACGTTTATTAACTAACAATGGCTCAGTATGGGCATTATATTTTGCATTTGAAATTATTCGTATTGCCTTTTTTTGTAATTTTAACAAGCGTGTAGCACTCATTCCCCATACCATGATACCATACTTCAAATAAGGATCAATAAGAGAATTATAAAGAGTCTTTAATATAGCGCCCGGTAAAAAATGCTAAAGTCTGTTCAAGACACCAATTGACCTGGAAATTTTGTTGGATACTTTATTCAAATGAGGTTTCCAAGTCATATTTGAATCAAAAATGATGCCTTAATAATCAAATTGATCGACATATTCTATTTCAGTGTCATTTATTTGTAGCTTAATCTTATTGACTTTCTTTTGTGGTGTATGAAAAATCATAGCCTTAGTTTTGCTACTATTGAGTGATAATCTATTGATTTTGAACCATTCATTTATCAAGTTGAGTTCTCTATTAATGTTTGTTTCTAATACTTGTTTTTCACTTCCAAAAGCTTCTAAAACTGCACAGAGAGCAGTATCATCTGCATAGATAACTGGCTTAAACATATTGCAGGCACTTATAATATCGTTCATATAAATTACAAAAAGTAAAGGCCCCAGAATGGAGCCTTGAGGCACTCCAGTTTTAATGGGAAGTAAATCCGAGGTAATTTCATTAAACAGAACATATTGTTTTCTGCCATGAAGGTAATTTTGCATTAGATTTAAGGAAGTTCCCCTTAATCCATAATATTCTAGCTTTTTCAGAAGGATTTGATGGTCCAGCGTATCAAAAGCCTTTGAGAGATCTTAGTCTAGGCTGTCATAACAAAATTCAGGCCAACTTTTGACAGTGAATTAACATGCTTCAATCACATAAAACTTGTGTTATCAGACATTTCCAATGTTTTCTGCCCTCTTTGCTTCGTCATCGCCATGGCCGAATGTTATGGTCACATGATAACAATGACAGAGGGCGCTGACAATGACCTCCAGAGCCACCTATAGACCAAATGACTGAGTCACACTAATGACCCTGTATATTCATGATTATTCAGTTATATTACACAGATTATTCTTTTATAACTGGGTTTCAGTCCTGTGATATGGACAGAAGCAATACTTTCATGCAAAACAGAATGATGCTTTGTGACAACATCAAAACAATGGCCACTGCGTGGTCACAATTGCATATTTTGGTCAGAATGAGGCTTGAGAAGTGATAAACAGCGTAAATTGTTATTGAAAAAATTCAAATACAGGTGCTTTATTAGTTAGGAGGTGGTGATAATTATTAGTTCAACATAGAAAATTGGCATTTAAGTTTATATGTGTGTACTTGGAGGTTTTTATGAACAAAAACCGAGTGAACATTAGTTTTGATATATAAAACATTATTGGATCCACACAATTATACATTATAATGTTCTGAATTTTTGATGTCTGATTCCGAAATGTTCATCTGCAGGATTTACTTACACTGTACATCATGCACCTCTGAGATGGTATGAAGAAAGAAATGATTGTCTAAATCACAGATGGGATCTGTACGATCAATGGGTCATTGGTCGAATAACAGTTGACACTGCTCATTATTGGGTTGGAATAAGGACAGATATTTGGGTCTGGATAGGTAAGAGTTTCAGTTGCATTTTGAGATAAGTTATCAGTCGCATGATAGTTTTTGTAAGTTTTTTAGAAATCATAAATTTCTTCGGTGTTATATTTTATGTGTTTTTCTTATAGATCTAGCGGGAACTCTACAGGAAGCAATACTGAGATATTGGTCTCCAGGTCAACCGTTTGGAAATGGGTTCTGTGTATCTTACAATTTCAATGGATGCTTGACTGCCAGAATGATAAGACCCAAGTGCTGTGTGTGGAGACAACAAGAGTGTATACAGGTATGTATCTCTTAAACTTGATTGTTATGCATAGATTCTTATACACCCGTTCATGGAGCAGCCTTGTTGGCTTTTTTGCCTTGAACTCTCTTTGTACTCAGACGTAAGTATTGTGACATCCTCAGTAGAGAATTGTCATGTTGATGTCACAGAGTGCAAGAACAATGGTCAAGTACTGATGTCATAATATATTATATAAATAAAATGAGGTCAATGTCTTAATGGCTGCTGTGTGATAAGGGTGTATGGAATGTATGTTGTGTTACCAACTTTTAGGAACTGATAATTTCAAACTCACATGTATCGAACAAACTTTCTTTGCACTTTGAGAAAGACCATTAAAAATAATGTTTCAGATTTTTCGTCTCCGAAATACTCCCATCCATTAACACAAAGAAGTGTAGCCAGGACCACAGAAAAATTGAAAACAAAATCAACATCTCCAACAGTAACTTGGTCAAACATTTTTTCATCAGATCATACGAGATCAAATTCAGTAACCGGGACAACACCTCCACAAATCACAATCCAACCAGCCGATTCGACTACATTTTCCACAAGTCACGCAGGTGGTAATAATACAAAATCTTCTGAGATAACTCACAACATCCCAAAGTCAGATGAAGTTGATGCTGTCAAGGCAAATAATGGTCAAGGTAAGTCTATGCAATGTAGGACCATGGAGGAAATAAGGAGATCCTCTGTCACTCCACTCCACCCAGGTACAAATAGGGAGCTGGCTATGGACAGTGATGGTGATTGCTGTCTGCTTAGCCCCTGCAGGTTATTAGTTAGATTCAAAACCATAAATCTATTATTTTCATTGTTTCAATATAGTTTCATCTAAAATAGATGTCCTCTTCATGTTGGCCTTATTTTCACATAAATATCATGGAGAAGTATAAAATATAAATGTTACCAAAAGGTCAAAGCCCAACTTTCTAAACCCTCTGTACAAATTAACTTCAAGTTTCCTATCCGTGCAATGATAATTTTAGCCATATTTTCATCATTACACCCAGTTTTTATGGTCACAAAGAAGCAGCAGAAAATACAATGGAGAATATAGCAGGATTAGTGTTATGAATGTTGGGCTTTGACTTGTTGCTAACATTTCTGTTAATTGTGCACTGCTCAATGTTGTGTACGGAAAAATATGCAAATAAAAAAACATATATTAAGGATTCATTTATAATTGTTTGATATTATTTTAGTACACCTAGGATAAAATAGATTCTCCTAAAAGTTATATAACCGATCTTCAAGTATAATTTTTATTATATATCATATGGCATGTTGCACTATACTTTATTATTTCATTTTTAGTTATTGGTATTATTTTGACAATTGTAGCTGTTCCTTTGATACCAGTATGTCTATAAATAAATTTATATATATATATACAATTTTGGCAACATTTATGGATGTTATCCCATACCTTCTTATTTAACCTGATTTACATCGAATCACAATTGTAAATTCAAAACTATTTTTCAGATGACATTGCCAAATACATTGGAGGAGGGACAGCAGGGGGTGTCCTCATTCTTGGCAGTGGGATTGCAATTGGAATTGTTGTAGGGTAGGTTCAGTTTACTCAATTGTTTGAATCAATCAAAATCAACTGTGCTTGTAATCTAGCTTTAGAGAAATACAGACAATTTCCATCAGAAAGTTCCACCGATTTATCATATCATTGATATTTCACAGATACTGAAATGAATGCTCTATATTTTCTTTCTTTCTTTCTTTCTTTCTTTTCACTCTCTGTCCTTAAAAACTGACAATCATAATTGTTAAACTTGGAGTGTAAATCTGATAATTTACCGTATATCGTTTATCGTTTGATCAAATCTTACACTTCTGATCAGTATCGAGCCAATGTTGAGCCAATGTTGAGCTGATGTCTTGCCAATGTCATGCCAATGTCGTGCAAATGTCGAGCCAATGTTGTGCCACTGTCGTGCCAATGTTGTGCCAATCTAATACGTTATCCCTGAATATATTATCTTTCATTTTATTTTGAAGCCTGAGACTGCGGAAAGATGGATCTAGCAAAGCAGGAGTCAGTCCATCTGAAGACGTATCGGAACCTTATGAAAATGTCACAGACCCTGAGCAATACAGTTCATTGGAAATCCCAAGTTCATTGAAGCACCCAAGTTCACAGGCCAACTATTTTCCTTTGGGAAAAGTTTCACCTAATATGTTAATTCAATGGCAGTTCACTCTAATTTAAAGTGATTTTGGATGTAAATAAAAATGTAATCAGATGAAATGGTCATCCAATTTATACGAAGCGATTTGTCAGTTTGATGTTATGCTGCCACACCCAACAATGTAAAGAGAAATTAACTGTTGTACATAGAATAAATGTATGTATATGAAATAAACCCATTTAACCAAATATTAAGGAACTGATATTTTATGTTAACAGGAATCCTGACTTGTGAACAGCTTCTATGATGCAATGTTGATGCAATGTTACACTATATAAATATATCTTTTATTTGACAGCCAATGTTGTGCCAATGTCGTGCCAATGTTGTGTCAAGGTTACACTATACAGCAGCTTTAACATTTCAGTTGGCAATTGATTAAAAAGCGTTATGTAATGTTAGGTTCATTGTCTGTTATCAGTCAATTGTGTCTCGATCAACCAACTTTACAATTACACCCTTGGCAGGTAAATTCAAGCATGAGCCTTTCTCAACTCTCTTGGTTGTGCACAGCCGAGCGATCTTAGCGTATCAGGCTAAGCACTCTACAATTGCCATCACTGCCTATAGCCAAGTACCCATTTGCACCTGGGTGGAGTGGAGCAGTCGTTCAAGGACTATTTTCTTCCATGTTAATGTAGCTTGGTTGGAGCCCATGACAATAAAATAAAATGTCATGTATTGTTGCTATTATGGCTAAATTTAGTTTTTACTGTTAAATTTGTGTGTATACAGCATTGTACTAAATAAATAAAATAAAAATTTCAAATAGATTTTTTTGGAATTTTCAAGTACATTTGGACCAGTCAAACAATACAGTAGGTTGGGACTTCCAATTAATGTCCACTTGATTTATTTATTTATTGTTTATTTTTGGGGCATATTGTTTCATGTAATGCATTGAACAGCAAACCATGAACAGTTTACTGCCATAAATGAGTAATTTCTTGGTAAAAACAATTGCTTGGTGAGTAATTTCTTTAAACAGATTTTAAAAAAGGTTTATATACTGCAATAATTTCCAATGTTATGTTTTCCCAAACTGAAATTGCTTCATGAGATAAGTATGTCAAGCAATGAAATTGTCTCTCAGACAAAAATAAAACGTTCTCATTTTGACTACACTTCCGTGTATGTTGCATTATTGGCAGTGCTAATTTTATCATTGACCCATGTGCTTCAGCAGTCATGTACACATTTTGACAGAAGTTTGAAATAATGTGAGTTCACAAATTTACTCTCTATATCAATTGTGTTATTGATATGCTACAATTGTATCTGTTGCTCCAAACGATTCCTGTAAAATGCAGCAAAAATGGTGGAGCTGTATGTTTTTTAAGTTTGATGCAATGAAGAGTGCATATTAGATGACAAAAATTGAAAACATCATTGGCACGTACGTACTTATTAGAGTTTTTCTTATTTTGTATTGTAAACATTTGTAATTATGGGTGAGGTAAAAGTAAAGATAGATGGTTGACCCAATTGTGGATAACACATTTATTACAGCCAATTTCATAGACTTGGAAACTACTGAATACTTCAGAGGACATTATGTGAATACAGTACTCTCATTGGCTGGATGCACAGGACGTCCTTTGTAGTAGGGTTTCCAAGTTTAGAAATTCTCCTACTTTTCAGTGAGAATGATTGAAGTGGGTCCATGCTATGCTGTGCTGCTTTTAATGAGAGGTTTTGGTAAGTATACATTTATTATCAGTTAGTTTGTTACTTGTATGCCTCCTTATATAGCAATCATTGTTGTAAACCCATGTACATTATCAGTAAGTTATAATTTTGTAGTGATATCTCCCTGCAAATAAATCTTAGAATTCTTTTTGTAAGCCATTAGAAATTAATTTTATAGTCCGACTGCATGCATTAAATTCTATCTCTCATTGCAGCCAAATGTGTTATAGCTGCAAATGTTCCCATATACTGGAGTTGCATCGAGGGCAACTGTTATCACAGCAGTCATGAATTCATGAATCAAAATGATGCTCGTCCATTTTGCGAAAAGCACAACATGACATCGGGAATTGCTAACCCTAGTGATTTTGAGAAATTGAAAGGTGTTACATTTGCTGGTAACTACACATGGCTCGGCATTCAAAGATATCCGCAAGATTCATGGAAATTTTTGTCTGGTCAAACTGCTACTGTTAATACTGAAGGTATGGAATAGTTACGTTTTGTAATGCAACTTAATGGTCTGATGGGTCGTTGAATTTTTGCCCAATAAAACTGAAAATGTTTTGTTTGCAAGTTCATTTAATTTCTGTGCAATTGGTACTCATGAGTTTAATGCCTGTCTACCGTTAATGATTTAACAATTCATCCAATTACTCATAAATTATGCTACACAGTATCATTCGGAAGTGCATATCAAAGAAATTATGACATCTTCAGCACTACATGCTATGCAGAGAAAAAACATGTCTGCCACAACTGAAGGTATGGCATTGAAATCAGTTCTGGTGCCAAAAGTTGTGTAAGAAGTTTGGTGGTGATGGTCAAAACGGTTTTTGAAATATTGAATTTTAACATTTTAAAACTCACCAAAAATGGGTAATATGTGGTGTTTACCATGAAATATTGGTTTTAGCTGATGACATGCTATTGTAAACTACCCCAAACATGTCAAATTTGACCTTGGGGGTAATTTTCAAGGTCATTTGGTGAAAAAAGGCTATTTTCAAAAAATCTCAAAAATACCTTACCAATGAGTTTGTGACCTGGAATTTGTTTTAATGGAATGTATTGATCTGTATTATATGTTTATATAATCATTTTTGACTCAATAATGTTTTTTTTTTTTTTTTTTAATTCATAAATATTGATAACCAAATTTCAAGTAACAAAATAATGGAAATATCAATACTCACTTCAGACAAATGCTAAGCATTGTTGACCCCCACAATTAACATGTAAGCTTTCAGAATCTGCTATCAATTTTGACCTTTGACCTATATATTAAGGTCAAATTCAAGGTCATCCTTCCTCATGAAAAGTGAAATGTGGTTTATTACTCAATTTCATGTGTAAAGAATGCTTCCATTCGACTCACACAGGCATGGTAAGCACTCTATACTAGTCCTACAGACACATGTGAAAATAGGTCATGGGGTCAATTGCTCAAGGTCACAGGTCATGAAAAGCTGCTTAACATCAATGGGCTTTAGCTATGGTTATAATTAAGTTACAGAGATGAGACAAAGATATTCAGAAAGCTTATTTTTAGCCTATAGCACTATATTCTAAAAGATCACCCAACCTTGAAAATTTCATGTTTCTGAAATTACAAGAAAGTTGGACTTGACCATCATTTAAAATCTCTAATATTTGATATTAAGCATTCATTTGGAAGATATTAGCATGAATGTTATCTAATCATGTAAGATACAGCTGACTTATGACATGTTTACAGGTCATCCTCAGGGTTAAGGTTATAGCTAGCGGTTAGGCTTAGAAATAACCGGGAGTGAACTAGTGATTTCAAATTGCTGCAATTACATGAATATATCCAAGGGCCCCTCAAGTGCAATAGGTGAAGCCTAGTAACTGTTTTACAGGTACATATATCTAGTTACATCTTTACAATTCATTCAATTACTCATAAATTATGTTACACAGCATCTTTCGGATGTGCATATCAGCGAAATACTCAAACCTTCAGCACTACATGCTATGCAGAGAAAAAATATGTTTGCCACAACAAACCAGGCATAGGTTGGTATAATTTTATGGAGCATTGCAAAACTTTTTAATTAAAAGACAAGACCATGATTCTGAAACTTCCATATTTCCTTACAGAAAGTAACTACACAATACATCATACAAGTATGAGTTGGTATGAGGCAAGAAATGATTGTTTGAAGCATGGCGGGGATCTGTATGATCCAGGCGTATTTGGTTACATAATATTTGAAATGAGTGATGAGCATTTCTGGCTTGGAATTAGAAAAGACAAATGGATCTGGACAGGTAAGAATTTGGCTTTTATGAATCTCAATTCATAATATATGTTGGAAGTTCCTGTGCTACATTAACGTTAACTGATTGCAGCAACTGGCAAGGAAGCAAACATGACTAACTGGTCTCCCAGTCAACCCCATGGAAATGGGAGCTGCGTATCTTTCAATGTCAATGGATGGTACGTGTTTGACTGCCAGAATGATTATGCCCAAGCTCTGTGTGTGAAGAAAACAAGAAAAGATTCTGGTTTGTATTGCTTGATATTCCCCAATACGCAATCACTGTTACTTACTCTGGGTTATTATTCATGGACATACAGTTTAGAATAACAGTTCAACATGGCACTAGCAACTCCATATTGATGTTAAATTATTTCGAACACCAAGAATATCCATGCTTGTTTGAAACAGTTTTGTTTGTATTGGGAAAAAGTATTCAGCTATTGGTATCTATAATATGATTTGAAGCCAATGGGAGGAGATGACTAATAATCTGTCATTTCATTTACTTATTCTCTGCCTTTCAGGATTACTGTCTTCCACATCTGCATTTACTTCAGCACAAACTATTACCACCAGCAACACAACAACATCCTCCATGCAAACATCATCATCATCATCATCATCAACATTGATAGCCACAACAACACCAACAATTACCCCATCATCATTTTTGTCATCATCATCATCATCAACAGAAAACGCAAACTCAAATTCAGACACTTTTTCAGCTACTCTATCACCACCGGAACCACCAACTCAAACACCTGAAAGACCTCCACGAAATGATGTCCCGTTAACAGACTCTGATTCCACAGTACACCAGATGGCTTCACCAAGTAGTACAAAATCTCCTAAGTCATCTGAAGGTGGTGGACAAGATACAAACAATGTGAATCCATCTGGTTCTGTTGACCCTGTCAAGGCAGATGGTAGCCAAAGTAAGTAATTTTATACTCGTTTATGATTTTACACCATGTTTTAATGTCTTCTCTCATTGTATGTACCATTTCTCATTTATCATGTCATTAAAAAGCAGTTGCACTTGTGTTTTGTAAATTAATCCGACTTTAAATAAATCTCTATCTTATCTCTATCTTGTCTTTATCTTATCTTATCTTATCTTTATCTTTCTTATCTTATCTGATCTTATCTTATCTTATCTTTGTCTTTATCTTATCTTATCTTATCTTATCTTATCTTATCTTATCTTAAATGTTTGGGTCTTTTTTCTTCAACTTCAATTATATATAATGATTTATCTGATACAGTCCAGACTCATAACGAGCAACTAGGTTCCCAAGGCTTTTGTTCGTTATAATGAATCGTTGTGATTACTGATGTAGTTTATTTAACAGTGGCAAGATAGGCTTATGTGTCCCAAACAGCTGTTCTGAAAGTGAGACATTCGGACAACCGAAGTCCATTATAGCAAGACATGACTGTAAAACAATTGTAATATATTTTAAATATTGGTAGCGTTAAGCACACACACACAATTACTACCTGTGCCAAATGACGGGCGTCAATTTCTCTGGACGGTTGGGGGGAATGCAAGCCTACTTTGTCTGTCCCACTGTGACTTTCCCTCACTCGTACAAGTAGTAGCAGTTAATGCGTGAACACTGGCCAAGAGGTAAATTAATAGATCACTTATGCCAAACTTATAAACTTGTACTGATATGTGTTATCAAGTGTAAAGCTGTTTAACAAAACACAAATGATCCACAAAAATAAAGTGTGTGAAAAAGGGTAATTTTCATTTGTGAATTTCAGGGGGGGGGGGATATGATTGCATTGATCATCCCCCCTTCTCAGAAAGTGGGGGGCATATATCCCCCACATCCCCCTTCCTGAATCGACACCCCTTCAAATGACTTACACCTTACTACCAAAAATAATTACATTCTTTTGGGTGAAATATATTGTGATAAACAACTTGAAGTCTCAGTTCCATTTAGCACTCACGTTAACGGTCTCATGTTAATAGTTTAACAATGGTAATACAATGGACTTGTACTATTGTCATCATCGAGGATTTTTTATTTGTTCCTTTTTAATATCGGTTTGTTTCAGATGACACAAACAAAATCATAGGAGGAGCTGTGGGAGGAGCAGTGACACTTCTAGTGATAATAATTATAGCAGTCATAGTGTATTGTGTTAAGAATCGGTTAGATTAATTTGTTTTATGATTCAATAAGTTCATACCCAAGCCTGATGCTCATTTCGATTTTGATAAGATAGGCTTTAGGCTTAATATGTACCCTAAAATTGGTCTAATCATTGTTGAAAATATTGCAAATTATGACTTCAGCGTCGCTACTTTTTTTTGGAATTTGACATCATAAGTTAATGGTTACTGACAATGATATTATGACATCAAATAATGTATGATGACATTACGAGTTCAATTTTTCACATCCAGGCAGATTTCTAGGAGCTTGCATGAAGTGATTTCGGGGTCATTTATATGTAATATGCAGATGTCCCATATGCATTTTCCTGATTGTATATCAAAACACGTTGGCAGGAATTATTCAAACTGTAAAAATACATGAAAATTTCGAAATGTCTTGTCCTCGAATATCCTAATCCACTCACCCCACCCCTTTCCCCAGATTTAAATTATGGCTACTGTGCAAAAACTAACAATTAGGGTACCTAATTCATTGCTTTAAGTGACAAATTGATCTTTTCAGATGTAAATGCCAAATACATCGGTGGAGGAATAGCTGGTGCAATTCTTGTTCTTGCGCTTGGAATAGGAATTGGGTTTGCTGTTGGGTATGTCCAAAGCATAATTCATTTAAAAGGCCAGTTGCTTTAAAACTAGCTTTCACCCTGATAGCACTCCGATTTGGGAACATTGGGGCATCATCAGCAAAGTTGATACGATGATGTTTTGACGGCAACCAAAATATAATTAATTTTCTCCCAATTTGTAGTGCTCTCTGGGCTCAGAGAATATACTCTATGCTGCAGTGCTTGGCCCTTGGAAGTCCTGGGCTTCCCCCTGGTAATACTGAAGACCTCGAAACCCAGTGGTAAACACAGGGCTCTGTGAAATGCACACTCCAGTTATGCCTGTCCAGCTATCCCATATAGTAATGCAGACTTGCATGTGTTTCTGTCATGTCACATCGGATTGTTATTGCAGGTTTAAGCATAAAGTACCATTAAATATAACCAGCCTACCTTGACTCCTTATAAAACACAATAATCAACATTGTATGATAATCCTCCTGTTGGTCAAACGAAACTCTTGACTGCAAATTTAATAGCTTTTTGACAGTTGTTTCACACACCAAAGCAATGCAAGCGTTTTCAGTGCGTGCCCAACTTACTGTGTAACCAATTATATGCTAGGCACTCTAAAGACAATGTAGCTCACCAACTAACTGCAATGTGTATGCGCCAAAATTATAACTTTTGAAATAATATTTGTGTATTCAAAATGATATGCCAACAGATATGGTATGACAATGTAACTAATTGCCTATTTTCCATTTAGGAGACTACGGAAAAGTTCATCTGGGGACCCAAGTACCCAACAGCAAATTACAGATCCGCCAGGAGTCAGTCCTTATGAAGAGATAGAACCTTATGAAGATGTAACAGAACCTGAGCAATACAGTTCACTGCAAAACGCAAGTTCACCAACCAACCCCTATTTTCCTTTGAGGAAACCTAAACCGGAATATGTTAATAACATACCAACCATTACTCAATAAATTTAGTCTATTTAGATGTGATTTTAACTATTTGCTATTGCTACCAGCCAACTTGCTTGGTATAGTCAACTGTATTGTTTTTGTATTGTATTATAGAATTAACCAGAATGTAAATAACATTTAAATCTCGTAGTTTTTTTATAATTGATATATTTGTGTAAGTCAACTCTATTGTATTAAAATTAAATTTGCAGGACATCATGGCTACCATGCACAATTTGATGGAAAAAGCTTGTTTGATTGTTTAATTACACCTATTTAACTCAAGAACCGTTTTGAATTTTAATTGTTTTAGCATTTGTGTTCATGGATTGTTGTAAATTAAGCAATTAAATAAACTGCAGTTATGGCTGAACATAAACCTGACTCACATGTAGATTTTCTTAAATTAATTGACATTTAAATGTTAAGAATATGCCGGACATTGGATCCAACAAATTTGTTTTTGATCTTACAGACCAGAATTAACTAATATTTTACAAAATATGACTGGTGTCATTCAATTAAAAAATATGATTCTCGAGCCTTAGTTGGATGGCTGTTTCATCCATCATCTCATTGCCATGGTCCCTGCCTGTCCTAATTAGCCCAACTGGTGCAAAAATACAGGACGAAAAGCCCACCACCCACCATTCCAAGTTGTGAATGATGCCTGTGGATACTGATATGATTTTGATGTTGAAATATGTATGAAATAAAAAAGGTTGCTGTTTCATGTTATTAGGTAGATCCACTACATTAAAGACCTGACAGACTTATGATGACTCTTAATAAATTGAAATATTTACCCATGGATCATTCAAATATCTCTATTTTTGTAAATAGTGTATTTAGATTTAGATATTTTATTAGGCACATGTCGTCTTTAAGTTAATGGTGTAATTCCACCATCAACTTGAAGTCGCAATTTACACTTAAGAATTATTAGGTTTTAGAAACTGACTTTGAATTTCATAGCAGCAAAAAATAAAAGTAATAAAAAAATATATTATGTACAATGCAACCTCGCCATTAAATTTTACTGATATTAATAATGAGGTTGTTTTAATTATTAGGTATAATGTTAAAATACAATGGTAAGAATACACTACACTAGGGTCCTTTAATAGTGGTCTTAATAGTGAAGTAGTCTTAATAGTGAATAGTCGTAATAGTCAAGTAGTCTTAATAATGAGGTGGGCTAATAGAGGTGGTCTAAATAGTGAGGTAGTCTTGATAATGAGGAGGTCTTAATAGTGAAGTGGTCTTTATATTGAGGTGACATAATAGAGTGATTTTAACAGTGAAGTGGGCATAATAGTGAGGCAGTCTTAATAGTCTGGTGGTTTAATAGTGAGTTGTTCTTAATAGTGAGGTAGTCTTAGTAGTGAGGTGGATTGATAGGCGTTCTTAATAGTAAGATGGTCTTAATAGTGAGTTAATCTTAAAAGCAGAGTTCAACTGCATTAATGCAGTACATGTTTGAAATCATGATATTCATAATCACTCAAGCATGAAAGACATTTAACGCAAACAAAGACTGCATTCATTTATTAAGTGGAAATGATCTAAAACTTTGAAAAGACTGAGTAACAGTTTCATTTTGTATTGATACACACAGTTAATCATTATAGAACCACTTATCTTAATAGTAAAATATTGTGAATTGTATTGTATTGTATTGTATTGTATTGTATAGAATTTTATAGTATTGTATAGTATTGTATATTATTATATATTATTGTATAGTATTGTATTGTAAAATTGCTACTGCTCTGAAGTTTATAATCAGCTTATGTGACCAGCTGCCAGAGGCAGACGTAATGATAAGATGAAAGGGTTGCCGGAAGTCAAAACCATGTTGCATATTATTGATAACCCCATGGGTGGGGTCTTTCATTTGCCTCAACAAAGACACTGAATAAAAGGTACCCAACATATTTTATATGAATTTTTCGACATTTAGTGAGTTTAATAGATTTGTTAATTCGTGCAAAATAATTTTACAGTTCTTAATGGTAATGTTGGTTAATATAAATAGAGAGGTAAATTACAACGGAATGTCCAACAATAGATGGTCTTAATGGTGAGGTGGTCTTAACGGAAGTTGTCTCAAAAGTGGGGTTCCGCTGTAGTCCTAGAGGTGAGCTTTCGGTTGCAACAGATGGGTCATGCTTTGATGATTTTGAAAGAATTTACGTCTTTAATGTTGTAAAAAAAGTATATGTATACAGTTAATATACACCCTTGGAATTATTTGCTAAATTCTGATTTTTTGGTAATCATGTGCACACACACTCTTTTTTTAAGTGGTCATAAAACTGTGGTATTACAACTTTTTTCATAGACTTGGAAACAAATCTTGAGAGGATGTCACATTGATCCAGGACTCCTATTGGTTGAGAGACAGTCTTATATATTTTATAGCCACTGAATAGAAGTCTTGGATTCACATGACGCCCTCTGAAGTTCTGAATCTGGCTGTAAAATAAAAGGTAGTCTTATTTGCTAATATCATATGCAAAGTATTAAAAAAGAGTGGTCTGAATAGAATTGTTTTATGTTGCACATTACATACTGGTCATAAAATCATAGTGGTCTTTAACCCAGATAGCATCTGACATCGGAATGATCAGATAGACATCGGCCCACTGTGGGTAACGCCGGACCAACATCGGGCCAACACGGGGCCAACGTAGCATGTTATCAGGGTATTACCCAGATAGCATTCCAAATCGGGCCAGCGTCATTTCTACATCGTTTTGACTTCTCCGACTTGAGCCAACATTGATACGATTTGGAATGCTATCTGGGTAGCAGTGATAATCGAGTAGTCATTAAACGGAGATGGTCTTAATTTAGGCCGCGTTCTTATTTTAGAAAGGTAAGTAAGTATATATATTATTTATAAAGTAGTCACAGTTAAGGGCCATGTGAAGTGGTCATAAATCTTTATGATAGTTTCTGGTATAGTCACAGTTTTAGGGCCCTGCAAAGTTCTCTCAAAGTTAAGGTTGTCTTAGCACAAGTAGAGGTCTTATTTCTAAAATATCTAGATAGACTTTATGTTAGTAGTGAAAAACATAGTCCGTTTAGGTCAGCAAATAAGTCTCAAAATCGTGGTAGTCCATTGAAATAGGCCCACTAGGTTGTCGTAATGGGGGGGGGGGGGGGCTTCTCTGTAGGGGGGGGGGGGGGGCTCCCTTGTACATGAAATCGTAATCTATCAAACTTTTACACCTGGGGCTGGCGTGTTTCTCATGCTCAAGGAATTTATAGGTTACTTCCTTGTGAGGGGCATTTTACAATCAGAGCATGCCGTTTGAGTCACAAATGTTAAGAAAAAGCTGAAATTGACTGTTTGTGTGCAAGCAGGAGTACTATGAGGTACTCTCATTAAAGTCTCCTCAATTTTTGGACTACAAATAAAGCCAAAAACCAATACAAAAGGTGGGTAAATTTGTCTAGAATGTTCATGTGTATTGTGTTTAATGTTTAACATTGAACATGTTGCAGGTGCTATGTTTCATGCTTGAGTAACCATCAGATTGATTTTATAAATTTGTATAATATCACTGAGTTGTTTGCATAAGTTGTATTAGAGTGAAAGATTTAATCAGGAAGATAAGGAATAAAATGTCAAGTCTGCTTATTTTCTTGTATTTTCTGCTAAACAGAAAGACTATCAAATTAGTACCTGCATATTGCATATAAATAACACTTAGTGCAGGTGTGTGTGTGTGTTTGTGCTATTATTTAACGCCTCATCAGCACCTGATTAGGCTATGTAGAGGCTCTCTAGGTTAAGATTAATTATCTATATTTGGTAGTAGAAACCAGAAGCATGTAAAAATTCAATAATTGTCTGAGTTGGATATCTTGCACAGAGATGTTGTAAGGTATTTAGCTTGAAACTTGCAGGTATAAATTCTGTATTTACAAAAATGACATTAGTCATTTGTATGGTTCAGGCCTACCAACTTTCATATTTCTTAACTCATACAGTGCTGTACAAAAATATCCATACACCTGTGGTAAACACCATGTTTTGCATCTTGCAATCACCAGAAATTAATACTTCGATATCAAAGATGTTGTTTGCTTGTCTCTCTTTATGATACAATTTATTTCTATATATTTTTTGGTTTTTGTTTGTTAATGTGCTTTTTCATTTGTTAGACTATATGCCATCAATGGACGTATCATTTCATTGTTAGCACGCTGGGCTTCGAGCCTAAGTTTGTTGGCTGTTTCAAATTGCTCAGTTGGGTCAAAAGATACCAGTAACAAGAGAATCATGTTTTTGAGAAGTTCCTTTCTCAATGGAAACTTGATAGTATATAAACATAATAGCATGCAGGAAATGCAACATTTTAAATATCTGAACAGTTTGGATTACTTTCAGTTGGATGGTATCAGTTTTCCCTGATATTTTAGTGTTTTTTATTCCCTGTGTTGTTTTTCATTTAAAAAAAAAATAGACACACATTTCCTGAATTTCCTTGGAAAGTAATATATTAGATCCTGGATGATAAATTCACATCATGGACATATTATTTCATTGTTAGTGCGCTGGGCTTCGATTCCCAGTCAAGCTCAAGTTTGATGGCTGTTTCATCCTTCATCTCATTGCCATGGTCCCTGCGGCCTTGCCTGTCCTAATTAGCCCATTAGGTAGAGAAATACAGCACGTATGGACATATTATATTAGTCCATGACATCCCCAAAACTTGGTCAAATCTTCCAGGATTATACTAATCATTATATTCTTGTTTCAGATATTCACAATGTCTACTTTTCCAAGCAAGATTAATCATCTAGCATGGCTTCTTTCAACTGGTGAATATTCTAGAAAGAAAATATCTTAATTTTATGCTCATTATTGACTTAAAATTTCCATTTAGTGTTATAAAATGGATAAGAATATTCTGTAACTTTCAATGATAATGAGGATGCAACCTAAAATAACTTCTCATATCATCCAAAACATGATACATATATAACAGGCGTGATTATACTTAAATTCATATGATATATTTCCCATAATTGAACCCACTTATTATGATCTATATAACTAATATGGAAATGTCACAAAAAGGCTTTGCCACACCTGGGTATTGTTATATAAGTCGGCTTCAATAACCAGACTTGAAATTGTTACATGGCCTATTGTGCCACGTGCAATTTCCATGCGTTTGGATAAACGCATGGAAAACGCTAAAAACCATGCGTTCCATATGTTAATCCTTTTCATGGAAAACGCACGTGGCACAATTGGCCATGCATAAGTGTGCTCAAGTCAGAGGCTCCAATCGATTGTACTATAGGAAGTTTGTATGTATATGAATACCTGATTAAAATGGCAGTGCGTTATTAATCTTGCAACTCTTTTTTCTTTCAGTGATTTTAGCCATGTGTGCCGATGCTCCCATATACTGGGCTTGCTTCGAAGGAAACTGTTATTACAGCAGTCATGAATTCATGAATCAAAATGATGCCCGTCCATTTTGCGAAAAGCACAACATGACATCGGGAATTGCTAACCCTAGTGATTTTGAGAAATTGAAAGGTGTTCCATTTGCTGGTAACTACACATGGCTCGGCATTCAAAGATATCCGCAAGATTCATGGAAATTTTTGTCTGGTCAAACTGCTACTGTTAATACTGAAGGTATGGCTTTGAAATAGTTAAGCTTCACCTATTACCATAGGTGAAGACTCTATGAGATTATTCTAATACTTCCCGGAAAATCTTTGTAAAATTTCCATAATATATTATAATGAATGGGAGGAGTCCTGGATGACCTTGTCACACTGAACCCCTTTCAGAGCTGTTAGCATTTGAATTTTACAAAATTTCAAATTCAAATATCTCAAATAATAATAAAGCTATTGTCAAATGCTTTCTTTTCTGAAGTCATAAAATAGTTCTAAAGACATCTGACCCATTTTTTGAAAGTAGGTTAAATGTAAGGTCAACCAATTTGCAACTTTAATGTTACATTTGAGAGGACGGTTTGGAGTAAAAGGAAGAGACATAGAACTACAGTTCTGGTGGCCAAGTTGCGTAATAGTCATATCCAAGTCTGAAAGGAGTTTGGTGGTGATTGTCAAAACGGTTTTTGAAATATTGAATTTTAACATTTTAAAATCAATGGGTAATATGCGGTATTTCACCATGAAATATTGGTTTTAGCTGACTACATGCCATAGTAAACTACCCGAAACATGTACCCAAAAACCCCTCATCGAATGTCAAATTTATCTTGGGGGTTATTTTCAAGGTCATTTGGACTGTTGAGGTGTAAAAAAGGGTTATTTTCAAAACTCTCAATGAGCTCGTGACCTATATTATTTTTCTAATGGAATGTATTTATCTGTATTATATGCATATATAATTTTTGACTCAACCCTTTTTGTAACCTTTTGCAAAATTCATAAATATGGATAACCGAATTTCAAGTAACAAAATAAGGAAAATATCAATTTTCAATGAGAAATATTCACCTTAGACAAATGCTAAGCATTGTTGACCCCCCCCCCCCCCCCACGATTAGCATGTGAGCTTTCAGAATCTGCTAACAATTTTGACCTTTGACCTATATATAAAGGTCAAATTCAAGGTCATGCTTCCTCATAAAAAGTGAAATTTGGTTTATTAATTATTCATGTAGAAAGAATGCTTCACTTCAACTCACACAGGCATGGGTAAGCACTCTATACTAGTCCTACAGACACATATGAAAATAGGTCATGGGGTCAATTGGTCAAGGTCACAGGTCATAAAAAGCTGCTTAACATCAATCGGCTTTAGCTCCGGTCCTCATTAAGTTACAGATATGAGACAGAGATATTCAGAAAGCCTTTTCTTAGCCTATAGCACTATATTCTAAAAGATCGCCCAACCTTGAAAATTTCATGTTTCTGAAATTACAAGAAAGTTGGCCTTGATCATCATTTAAAATCTCTAATGGTTGATATTAAGCATTCATTTGGGAGATATTAGCATGAATGTTATCTAAGTATGTAAGATACAACTGACTTATGACATGTTTACAGGTCATCCTCAGGGTTAAGGTTATAGCTAGCGGTTAGGCTTAGAAATAACCGGGAGTGAACTAGTGATTTCAAATTGCTGCAATTACATGAATATATCCAAGGGCCCCTCAAGTGCAATAGGTGAAGCCTAGTAACTGTTTTACAGGTACATATATCTAGTTACATCTTTACAATTCATTCAATTACTCATAAATTATGTTACACAGCATCTTTCGGATGTGCATATCAGCGAAATACTCAAACCTTCAGCACTACATGCTATGCAGAGAAAAAATATGTTTGCCACAACAAACCAGGCATAGGTTGGTATAATTTTATGGAGCATTGCAAAACTTTTTAATTAAAAGACAAGACCATGATTCTGAAACTTCCATATTTCCTTACAGAAAGTAACTACACAATACATCATACAAGTATGAGTTGGTATGAGGCAAGAAATGATTGTTTGAAGCATGGCGGGGATCTGTATGATCCAGGCGTATTTGGTTACATAATATTTGAAATGAGTGATGAGCATTTCTGGCTTGGAATTAGAAAAGACAAATGGATCTGGACAGGTAAGAATTTGGCTTTTATGAATCTCAATTCATAATATATGTTGGAAGTTCCTGTGCTACATTAACGTTAACTGATTGCAGCAACTGGCAAGGAAGCAAACATGACTAACTGGTCTCCCAGTCAACCCCATGGAAATGGGAGCTGCGTATCTTTCAATGTCAATGGATGGTACGTGTTTGACTGCCAGAATGATTATGCCCAAGCTCTGTGTGTGAAGAAAACAAGAAAAGATTCTGGTTTGTATTGCTTGATATTCCCCAATACGCAATCACTGTTACTTACTCCGGGTTATTATTCATGGACATACAGTTTAGAATAACAGTTCAACATGGCACTTGCAACTCCATATTCATGTTAAATTATTTCGAACACCAAGAATATCCATGCTTGTTTGAAACAGTTTTGTTTGTATTGGGAAAAAGTATTCAGCTATTGGTATCTATAATATGATTTGAAGCCAATGGGAGGAGATTACTAATAATCTGTCATTTCATTTACATATTCTCTGCCTTTCAGGATTACTGTCTTCCACATCTGCATTTACTTCAGCACAAACTATTACCACCAGCAACTCAACAACATCCTCCATGCAAACATCATCATCATCATCAACATTGATAGCCACAACAACACCAACAATTACCCCATCATCATTTTTGTCATCATCATCATCATCAACAGAAAACGCAAACTCAAATTCAGACACTTTTTCAGCTACTCCATCACCACCGGAACCACCAACTCAAACACCTGAAAGACCTCCACGAAATGATGTCCCGTTAACAGACTCTGATTCCACAGTACACCAGATGGCTTCACCAAGTAGTACAAAATCTCCTAAGTCATCTGAAGGTGGTGGACAAGATACAAACAATGTGAATCCATCTGGTTCTGTTGACCCTGTCAAGGCAGATGGTAGCCAAAGTAAGTAATTTTATACTCGTTTATGATTTTACACCATGTTTTAATGTCTTCTCTCATTGTATGTACCATTTCTCATTTATCATGCCAGTAAAAAGCAATTGCGCTTGTGTTGTCTTTGTTTTGTAAATTAATCCGACTTTAAATAAATCCCTATCTTATCTCTATCTTATCTTTATCCTTATCTTATCTTATCTTATCTTATCTTATCTTATCTTATCTTATCTTATCTCATCTGTATCTTTATCTTGATCTTATCTTATCTTTATCTATCTTATCTTATCTTTATCTCATCTTATCTTATCTTATCTTGATCTTGATCTATCTTATCTTTATCTTTATGTTTATCTTTATGTTTATCTTTATCTTATCTTATCTTATCTTATCTTATCTTATCTTATCTTATCTTATCTTATCTTGATCTTATCTTTATCTTATCTTATCTTTTCTGACCTTATCTCATCTCATCTTATCTTATCTTATCTTATCTTATCTTATCTTATCTTATCTTATGTTATCTTATCTTATCTTATCTTATATTAAGTGTTTGGGTCTTTTTTCTTCAACTTCAATTATATATAATAATTTATCTGATACAGTCAAGACTCATTCTAACGAACAACTGGGTTCCCAATGCTTTTGTTCATTATAATAAATCGTTGGGATAATTAAGTTTAACATGGGCAAGATAGGCCTATGTGTCCCAAACAGCTGTTCTGATTGTGAGGCATTCGGACAACCAAAGTCAATTATAGAAAGACATGACTGTAAAACAATTGTCATCTAATATATTTAAAATATTGGTAGCGTTAAGCACCAGGCACAATAACTACCCGTGCCAAATGACTTAAACCTTACTACCAGAAATAATTACATTCTTTTGGGTGAAATATATTGTGATTAACAACTTGAAGTCTCAGTTCCATTCAGCACTCACGTTAACGGTATCATGTTAATAGTTTAACAATGGTAATACAATGGACTTGTACTATTGTCATCATCGAGGATTTTTTATTTGTTCCTTTTTAATATCGGTTTGTTTCAGATGACACAAACAAAATCATAGGAGGAGCTGTGGGAGGAGCAGTGACACTTCTAGTGATAATAATTATAGCAGTAATAATATTAAGGTGAGTATATTTTAAACTGATTGTTGCTACACTCGGAATCAACAAACTTCGCCAATAATTAAGGGTGGCGAATTGGCTGATTCCATGTGTAATGCAGAGGGGTCTTACGAGCACTTGGCTAGGGGCAATGAGTAGTAAGTACTTAGTCCTGATGTCAATTTTAGTTGTTTTATGTCACACCAGAGGGCACCCCTCAGTAGGTCAGAAGGTATCTCAGTAGGACAGTGGGTCAGTAGGTTAGTAGACCATCTTGGTAAGTTTAATTATTGTAGTTGGCCACTATCTGGGCATGCTGTGTGTGTTAGGCATATACCTATGTTATTCATATGAGGACTTTCTAATGGGACAGGCATAGACACCAAGGTTAACTCATTTTAACCTAAAAGCTAAATTCTTATGAAGCCATCATTTACCAATATTTTCAACTATTTTGTGCTCCGTTGTTTCAGACGGAAGAAACGATCTGGATTAAAAGAATCAGACACTTCGGAGTCTTTTACGGATTACTTGCCAGAAGCCACAGCCGGTCCATATTACAACGTTGGGGCGGGAGGGACGTCAGACTTACCTCATTATGAGAATCATTCAAACATTGTGCAACAGCAACAACCAGGACTGAACCCTTATGAAAACTTGCGTTCCAACATTTTTCCAAAATTATACACTGAAGTGGCCAGACCGGCTACACCGGATGTGTCCAGTTTTCAAAACGAGACAGCAGCAGACAAATATTTTTCAGATGACACTCCAAAACCCCTTGATCCGTCGGTTGTATATGCAGTGCCTATGAAGAGGAAAATTGTGCCTCATTGATCATTAATGCTACAAATACAATTAGTGATGCGGACCGGACCAGGTGGGGGTGGTCCAGGACCACCAAAATGGGGGTGGTACAAGTCCGGTCCAGGTGAAAGGGGTACGGTACTCAGGGTGGACCGGTCATCAGCGTTTTGCTATTTTTTTTTTGCGTGTATGTGTTGTAAATAATGATGTCAAACCTTATCTTCATTCAAAAGAGTTTATTGTCCTTCAAAAAAAAAAAAGCATATGAAAGTACATTTTGATTGAAGTATACTGCATGATTGAATCTGAGGAAATCAGTATCATTGAGTACGAGTGAATGAGTATAAGAATCTCACTAATAATAAATATAAAAATTGCAAATGGAAAAAAAAGTCCCACAGAGGTTCCGGACTGGTTCAAAGGTTTGTGGACCGGTACTAGGCAGTATTTGTCAGGGGGTTCGGTACAAGTCCGGGTGAAAATACCGGACCGGACCAGTCCAAAGCAGTCCGGTCCGCATCACTAAATACAATGTATTGAAGGTTGGATTTCCATGTAAGCGTCGTCATGGTACTTCTACACATGCATAATGTATGCAACTTAAGTACTCAAGTGATTGGAAATATACACATGCATTATAGCTTTGCAATGGGTGTGTATAACACTTTTGGTTGGCTGAATAACACTGTTTAATATGATACAAATTAATTGGAATACCCCAGGTGTACATGGAAATATAATTTGTTTAGGGATTTTAATGTATGATACACACATATGCATAATGTTTATGTAATTTTTTTCGTCTATGATCATTCGTGATAGAATTAATTTGGCATGCCTACAATACAATTAAGCACTATGTGCGATATTCAAGAGAATCATCACATATATACTCTCATGAAGGTGTGTCAAGATGAGCAATAATGAAACATTCTTCAGCAAAAAAATTGATCGGTTACATTTTAATTAAGAAATACAGATGAATTCAGTGATATCATATAGTTCATTTACATTTAAAACAGTTGTCATAAGACCATCTCTGGTGGCACGTAGCTCTTTTAAGGAAGTCCATCACGTTTTGTAGTCCCTGGCTTACAGACTCTATCACAGATTACATCAATATGTTATAAGTGACTCAGCATATACGCCAAGTTCGAGCACATTCAAATCATTTAAAATATATTTCACATTACTATGGAAAAGTGAAATGTCATATTGCATAGAGTTTAGGACAATAAATACTCAGTAAACTGTGTAATTATATCGACCAAGGGGACAAGTAACTTTTTGTGATAGATAATGATGTGAATGTCAATAAAATGTTTTACAATGCACTGTTGTTTTGTTTGTTTAATCTGCACTCTACTAAAATGTATAACTATATTATTATACACTGCCAAGAAAAAGTTTGGAAAAAAATGTTTTTTCGTTATTTTCTTTTTAATTTCATGGTTTTATTAACAAATGTAACACTGACTGGGTAAACAAAAACAAGAGAAAAGAATGTGATATGTACAAAACCATTAATTAGCAAAAACAAACGTGTTACAGTTCAAACTTTTGATTCATCAAAAAAACCACCCTTTGCAGCTATGAGAGCTTTACAAATCTTGGGCATTCTGGCAGTGAGTTTGGTGAGATATTCAGGTGTGATTTCATTCCAAGCCTGTTGCAAAAGGTTCCACATGTCAGATTGGCTTGTGGGACACTTTTCCCGGACTTTCCGATCAAGCTGCTCCCATAAAAGCTCTATTGGATTGAGGTTGGGCGATTGTGCTGGCCATTTCATAACTGATAGTACAGTGTTACATTTGTTAACAAAACCATGAAATTAAAAAAAAAATAACGAAAAAACATTTTTTTCCAAACTTTTTCTTGGCAGTGTATGTTACTGTTGATTCTACAGGAGTATCTCTAAGACACAGTAATATAAGTTAGTTGTTAATTGTTCCATGTTTTCTTTTTTTTCCTTTTTTCTTGAACAAATATGTAAAAACTACTAAAATACTCACTCACCTGCTCACTCACTCACTAAAATTCATGTAGGACCTTATTATTTTATCTATTTATACCATAAACAGTCACAAACAGTGTTGTATTGTTGTGAAATCCTAGATAATCTCTATCCAAGGTGACAGTGGAAGGGGTCACTCGGGTAACAGGATAACAGTGCTTTCAAGGAATGGGGAAATGGGAGACACGGAGAGTGTTGACAGTGAAAGGAGAAACGCAAGGAATAAGGAAATGGTGCAGGCGAGGAATGGGTATACAGAGGTTATAGAGAGTAGTGAAAGTGAAGGGGCACATTTTGGGAATGGGGAAAGTGGGGAAAGGGAACATAACTAAAGTCATGTATACAAATGCTGACACGTTGTCAAACGAAAGTAATAAATTACAGGCTATTATTAAAACTGTATATCTAACAATTATTTGTGCCGAGTACGAGGAACTTAAATTTTCCTGATTATGTAGGATTTCATTGCAATAGGGGAAGAGGTCTATCTATACAAAAAGTACACATAAATCAGAAACTTTAGATTTTTTCAGTCTGGATTAAACTGGAAATTAGATCTAATAAGAGTTTAATCCTAGGATGTTTTTACCGTAGTCACAACAGTGATGATATAGGCCTAAATAATGATAATCTATTGAAGTTAATGGAGGAAGCCAGTAAAGTCAAAAGTAACCACCTGGTTATAGTTGGTGATTTTAACTATAAGGAGATAGATTGGACAAATAGAGTCGTACACACTAGAGTAACACATCCAGCATACAACATTTTTGATAAAATCAACGACTTGTTTCTGGAACAGCTTGTGTTAGCACTAGATTGGGTCGTAACAGATAGCCCTGACATCATTGAAAATTTACATTTTGTCTCACCTTTGGGAGAGTGGGGGGACCACTGTGTAATATATTTTTACCTAAATATAAGAAACAACCAACCATCGTACGGGGAGAATTTTAATTTCTTTGAAGGGGAATATGAGAATAATTAATTTAGTGTAACTTTGATAACCTACCTATAGAGATATTTCTACCATTATATAAATCTTTAGTTCGACCACTACTTGAATATTGCTCTCAGTATCTGGAGTCCTTTACTAAAAATGGACTATACTGAAATTGCGAAAGTCCAACGAAGAGCAACTAAACTGGTCTACAATATCACTTGAACTAAGTTATCAAGACAGACTCAAATACTTAAAACTGGATTCCTTAGCATTCAGAAGAAAGAGATGTGACATGATCCAAGTATTTAAAATCTTTCATTATTATGATAAATTGAACATAGACGATTTTTTTAAACTCAACCCCATGCCCTCCAGAGGTCATAATTTTAAAATTAGTAAGCCCAGAGCATCACTTAATATAAGACAAAATTCGTTTTCACTACGAGTAATTAATAACTGGAATGTTTTAAGATGTGATACAGTCAATGCAACTTCAATTAATAGTTTTTAGTCTGCATTGTCAAAGAATGGCATAATCATCTGGAAAGAATTGCAGAAAACATTTTTTAATATAAAACAGATTTTCCTGTTTCTTGTGCTCCTTTCCAGAATTTGGCATAAAATACTTAAAAGGTCGCAATGAACTTTATAATTGGTGACAGTAGGGTGAGGGGGTTTAGACATTTTATGCTTGGTGACAAAGTTACAACGTTTGGTCCAAATCTGGAGGCAAAGTTTGTCATATGACAGAATTAGTGGACGACCTAACAATCTTACACCACGATGACACGCCAAAGTCTGCACGAAACCGTTTCTATATTAGCTGTGGAATTTGCGACCTAACATCCAGACTGAAATGTCCAAAGTACGAAGAGGTGGTATTTCACAAACTCAACGATAAACAATGCACTAACCTGCATGATTCATTACAAAATGTGGCTGAACACACTATTATCCAGGATGGACTACCAGTTTTTTGTATCATATACCCGTTGAGTTTACGTGAGTGGAATGCCACTTTACTTAAGTACAAAATGATCAACAGCACTGAATTTTGTTGAAAAATACGATTCAATGCAAACTCAATTAGAAACAGGGGTGGAGGTTTTAAACAAACTCCTTATTGATTTAAATATGTCTAATAGGGTTTGTAACCCCCATGTTACACCATAATCTAATTCACAACAGAGTGAACTCCCAAAGTAAAGTTAGGTATAACACCCTCACAGATGGATGCGCTATTAAATAAATGCGCTATTAAATAAACGCAAAAATCTGTGAATCAAGCTATCATCAAAAATAGGAAAAATTAATTAATATTTAATAAACATATGTAATTACAGCGTCATGTTTATCTTGTTGGCAATGGGGAGGTCACCTCAGACCCTTCAAATATCCATATATATTAACAACGGAGCATATCTGGTACAAATTGGAAATTAATTAAAATTAATATAAAGTCATAAGTAATAATCATAACTATACATGATTAAAGTATACTTTTCAACCTACTTTCGGTTGAGGTTGACACAGACCCTGCTTTATGAACGTACGTTGAAAAATATGGGTAAATCAAATTACTAATGGGCAGTCTCATATTTTCAAAATGGGTTATCGTTATTGTTTTGCTAGTGCCACTTATGCTCTATAAGCTAAAAACATGTGTAAATTTGAATGTACTTTTATTATACATATTTATGCTATCTGTATATTGCACTATTCGCAGTCCTGGCATGTTCAGGATCACTACTTTGGTGTTTTTTTAACACTTCACAATTTACTAATCGCCCCATCAGGCGTATCCGAAAAGACAGTCTATCGAGACAACGGATCCTGAGAGAGCCAAAACCGTCAGGTTTCAGCCTAAACATCTACATATCTACACTGAAATTACCAAGTACTGTTGAGGGTTGCTGCATGGTCCCCTATGTTTCTTGCTCTATTTCTTAACTTTTTTCCCCAAGAGGGCGATCGAGTCACACTCAGCGCCATCTAACGGTAAATGGCGGTGGCTGCCTGACGACAACAAACAAGCTGTTGATATTTGCCGTCAGAACACAAAATATAGTTATGCAAAGTAGGTATTGCTTGTGTACTTTCACAAATAACATCCTTAACATCAACTTGAGGGGCTGATTCGTTCATATGTCGGCGGAATGTCAGGAAAAATCTGCGCTCCATGAGGGGCTTACAAAATCTTTTGCAATTATCGCCCGGCTCAAATCTCACTTGTTAATTTGTCAAAAAATTGATCCACGAATTGCTGGAGTTGATGCAGTCGTTCAAGTGGTATTTCATTTCAATTGCTAATAATGTTGTGGATTGGGGTAAATGTAATGTGCACATTGTCAAAAATACAACCAAACCTTGTAAAGTCCGTGTGTCACAAGTTGTGTGTCCTGGAAATTGTGGAATGCATACTTCAGTTGAAGTGCACCACATTGCAAGTTCATACATTTATACTATGTCCCAGGTTTAACATGTTATTTGTCAAAAGCGTGGTCACTAGACTGCTGTCGTAATAACTAATAAAAGTAATGGCTTAGATATTGTTAGGTCACTGTAGTAAAATAAGAACTGTCAGTGAGTTGTGACAGCTGTCACGAATTGTCCGTGTCCTGTGAAGTCTGTCAGAACTGTCAAACTAGTATGAATTGCACATGCATAGACCGCAATGGTAAGCTAGGCTAACGGTGCTACAACGGAATCATATGAAGTGCAAGGAGATAATTTCATCCTCCATGGTAATCAAAATGCAAATAGTTATGAATACAACTCCCGAGTCATTGTGAATTACAGTGAACTTGAGTGAAGCGATTCAATATGTATCATCGATATCTTGAACCGATACACGATACATATCGCGATACATAAATTGAGGTTAGCTTATCAAATTATACACAAAGATTGAATTCGCCCACATATGGCGGCAATGTGCAAAACATGACTTAAATTGATCATGTTCAGGTAGCAAAATTGAGTTAGTTTGGGTTCAATATGGGATGGCACTGCAGCTTTACCAAACATTCAAACGATTGCTAGGTATGTTTTAATAGTATAAAAGATTCTTTAAACTGGGAAGATTTATGTAAGATTGCCGTGGTTGATCGGACTCCAACTGGGCGATATTATATCGATTTGTATGGTGGCACAACACCGGTTTCTGTATCATTTAGAATTTACCAGTTTTGCCGATATATTGTGAACCGGTACACAACACTACTATATATCATTACATCCAAATTCTCATTTACTTGGCCTCTTATTCCATTACATGCACTATTAGAAACTGTTACGTTTGTCACAGTTAATCATCACCTTCACCCCCTTCTACTTCAATGCGAATTCTAAAATTATTGACACATGATATTTGATAATAATTATATACCTTTATAATATTATGTAAAATGATACTTTTATGTACAATTATTCAGGGTTTTCCTCGATAGCGGAAGTCAACTTCCTTAGAGGGCAATCCCTATCTCTGTAACACTGTTTAGTTCATAGGTAAAAATAAATAATCTGAATCATTAATTCATTCCAATTAAGACGAGAATGGGGTCCATGGATAAAGAGGAACAACACAGACTGAGAAGTCTTTTAGTGAATGCCTTGACGGTCATCTGTCGATCCAGTCTCGGATTCAGAAGGAAATTCACTGTCGAGGGACTTCTTGGCATAACCCTCGACGAGCAGGACATTATACTTGTAAATGTCAATGAACTCGTGCACAAAGACAACTTGGAACCATCTCTAGGTGAGTCAGGTTTCCTATATATACTAGTAGGCTCCATTATTAAATGTCCCATTATTTGCTTTCAGCCATATTTCAGCGTATTTAATCATACAAGGCTTGGGCCACACTTATTTGATCATAAGCTTCTTGGATTCTCTTGGGGTCAAAATTAGAAAACAATTTAATAAATAACATTGGGACATGTTATTTTACTTGTCTTATTTTTTGTCTATGCAGGTGACTTTAAGGGCAGGTTTAACGGTGTATAGGCCAGCATTTGCTAGTTTTGTCTAATGTCTTTTATATTTTTACCGTGAATCTCTAGATATCAACAAAGACGACTTAGGAATTGACAATCAACATGAGAAAACACACCAGAGCAGCGAACGGAAATCGAGAAAACGGAGAAGTCCTAGGAAAACGATTGCTACGTGGGATTCACCCCTTTCACCCGAGAGTGCTTCAGAATCGGGAGATTTGGGTTTCATCGAACACAACTCTATCAATATTAAGGTGAGGATTCATGGTATATCGAATGCACCAGTGAATTTGGATCAATAGTGGATTTTCACCAAAGTTTCTCGACATTTCCACCGGGTGGTTACAACAGAATACTGCAATTCTATTGAAGAAGTTCCCGCCCTTAACTGTGATTGGCTGAAGCAGAATGCATCCTAGCAGCAGTATTTTTAATGCATTTTAATGTATTTTGACATCTTATCACTTAGTTGATTTTTGTTATTTCCCTGAGGATTTTATATTTATTGAACAGGTTAGTTATCATCTCCTATGTCTGAAAAGCAAAATGAGTAATAAAAGGAGAAAAAGGAGTTATATCTTGCTGAATTCAGAGCTGCTCAGTGAAAAGACTCTATTCAATAACCACGATCGAGTGATGGGAAGTTTCAGTTTGATCCATTAGTATTGCATCTTTTTTTCAGCAAATGGACAGCATTAAGTAGTTGATTTTGGCCAAAATAATATTTTGTACTCGTATAGCACTCATGTGATTCTTATAATATAGTATACTTTAGAATGTTTAAGAAAAAAGTAGTACACTAAAACGCCATTCCATCAGACTAAAAAATATATCAACGATACGTACTGAACATTTACTCATGGCATAGATGATACTTTCACTATATTGAATGATACCATTGATACACATCTCATATTTTTGGATAGTATATACCTTAACGTTAATAACAATCAGCTTTAATATCAGACTGATCTTTAATGGCTTTTGACTGTTTTTCAGGGCGAGCCGGGAGAGGATGGGGGTTACGGCAAAATGCCGAGGGTCATAGCTCCTTCGGAGACTTCGCCAAGTTGCACACAGACACGTCGAGATTCCATGCCACTGGATCTGCTTCCAGACGACCTTGACGAAGCTGAAGGTCAAGGTGGAGATGTTTCCAAGGTCAGTTACCTGCTAATTTTTTACATCAGTGAATAAATTCAGATACTGAAACCCCTGGGGTCTTATTGGTTTCATGAGGTGATAGGTCTAAACCCCCACTACCTTGGCATCGAGGAGTTAGGCAGATCCTCCTAAAACAACTGCCTCGTTCCACCCAGGTGTAATAGTAGGCAACCACATTGATGGCACTAGTGTGAGCTCTTAATCCCAGCCAGTTAACCCCATGTTGAAGGCTGAATACTCCAAAAAGACTTGGGACGGACTTTGGATTCACCTGCACAGTGTGTATTTGTACCAGCAGAATGTAGCCTCAAAAGATTTACATTTATAAATATGCATCCTTGATTACAGATTGGAGCATTCCTTTCAAATTCGCCAAAAATGTTGTACTCATCAGTTCACTTACTTCAGCAATTTCACAATGATCTGTGATGATTTATTTGTAATAGCAAGTCCAGTGGCAAAGCACTGATCATCTTAGACCTTACATATATAGTCATAATAAGTTCTCTCATTGTTCTTTCATTGTGCAGGATGATATTTGGCTGTTTCCTCCTTCGTCTCATTGCCATGGTCTCTGCCTGTCCTAATTAGCCCAACTGGTGCGGAAATACAGGACATATAGCCCTAATCACACACACACGCTAAATGATATATACCTCATTCAGCTGTAACTATTATATTTTCGTATTCAAGGTAATAGCTGTAAATTTTGGGTATAATTTACTCCTTCAGGGACGAAGTTCCTTTGGAAGCAAAGATGATGCAATCCGATGTACTTCCACGCAAAATTCTGTGAATTCTACTGGTAGGTTGTTATCGACTAGTTCTGAAGAGGGCAGCACCTCTCAGCCGTCTAACCAAGGTGAGAACAATGGCTATTGTCTCTAATGTTGTGGTGCAATGCTGAAATTCTAAATTACGAAGAAAAAAGAATATATATTCACTTATCAGGAAATATTGGTTAGTAGTTTGGAATATTACCACTAGGTGGCTCATTCTTGTATGAGAGAGACAACTAGTTAAGAAGGATAAAACTTTATCAAAAGTTTATTATAATTCTGGACACCAAAGTTTTTGACTATTTGCCGTTACAGGGGATTTTGTAGACTTGGAAACGAAACTCCAAATGAATGTCATGTGAATCCAGGACTTCCTTTGGATATGGCATTCCCTCAGACCTGTATTCACATGACGTCTGCTGGAGAATAGTTTTCAGGTCTACCAGTCCTGTCGTAAATGAAGTATTTACTTTATTGCTCAAGAAGTTCATTTCCTGACGAAGTAAAAATTTTACAACATTTCATTTGTAACTTATTACTGAGTTTATTCGAGAATACAAATAAACCTTAAAATTTCATATTGAATTTCAGTATTGCATTATGTGTGATATTAATTTAAATGTAATGAAGTCATTTAAACTTACTTTATTGTTTATCAAGTAAAACATTAAAAATATGTTAATATGTAAAAATTGGGAAATAATGTTAATTTAGATATTTTAGTATTTATTGGTGGTGTTTAAAATGGTAACAATTAGTTGTAACATTAGTTTTAGCATTTTGCGTAGATTTTGTTAGACATTAGCATCTACATGCCTTTAAAAAAACCTGGTTTATTACTAACAAACGAACAGAACCCTTCGAGTTTTGCTTATATTAACTGTATGCAAATGAATATGCAAATGAGTTTGGTGTTTACCCCTCAAATGACCTTGAAAGTAATCAATTTATTGTTGTTCTATTATAACTACGTTAATGATAATATTAATTAATTTAATGTATATAAGAGTTATTCGAGTTAACAATCATTATTATTTAATTCAAGATTTAAGGTTACAAAAATATATATTTGTAAGCGTGGAGTTTCAGCATTTGTGTAATTGATATTTAGGTAAAAAAGATTTTGACGACTTGAATGTAACTGATTTTATCTTGTAAACTTCAAATACAGAAATATCAGTAAACAGAAGTGTATCAAACAAACGTAGGCTTGTCTATTTTGATTAATTTCATAGATATTATAATTATAATCATCAGCTAAAAGGTGTCTAAAGTTTTTATCCTCTGTCAATGCCGAATGCAGATCACTGCTAGGTCGAGAGCTGACAAACATTTTTCTGTATTCACAAACTGGTCATTTTAGCCACGCCCTCCTGACGAATACTTTCAGTATTTCTGAAATGATATCATGGTATGTGCAGGCAATCCGTGGCAGAATCTCTCAGGCAAGTGCCGTGACACTCTCAACTTTACTGAACATTTTCATCCGTAGCTCCATAACGGATAGGAATTCAGACAAAAACTTGACATTGCTGTGTTGCCAACTAAATTTCGCTTCTGCTAATAGGTAATTGTTTGTGTACTACAATTAGGAGCCGAGAAATAATTATTGTTTACATCGCTTTTAGACCGCGATTTTGACTCTGGATCCAACACAGCTCGGAAATGATCCAGACGACTGTCAAAGCGTTTCTGTCCTGTTGTTTATGTGTTTTGGGAGAGACAGAGGATAAAATTGTTATCACATGTTGATAATGCAGGAATTTATTCCAATCAGTTGTCATAAGTCACTCAGTCTCTGACTTCATGAAATATGACAACTGCGTGGAATCAAGTCATGTATTCACAAAATAAACATGTGATAACTTAAAATATCGACAGCGAATATAGTTCTTAGCAGATTGGTAAAATGTTAAAGTAGATTTTCATACATATAGCTGAAGTAATATAAGAACTTGTTATGCAGTTTAGCTGAGAAGATAATTGTATCATGTGTTTTCTGTTCAATAGAGTAGCTTATTCATGCTAACAATGTAGTCACTTTTGTTCATTTTGTTCATTTTTGTAGCGTTTTAGTTTAATATTTCAGTTTGTAGCATGCTGCTTTTTATTTTAACATGTCAAAATGTAGCTAACTTGTTGAGTTTTACTTCCATGGTTTTGTACTGTTTACACTGTGTCGTCACCTATAAGCCGAGCGATCTAATTATGGACAATCTTTGCTTGTTTACCTAGTTAAACAAAATTATTGGTTAAACTATGTAGCTGATAGGCTCAGTATAGACTTAAGAAATCTTCTCTTAAAAATACAAGAGAATTGGATTCATATTTTTTTGAGTTTAGGCAATATTTCTTAATTACCTGCTTGTCGGAACAAGAATTGCGTAAACTCAGCGCATGAAGATCTAAATATTCTGTAACTTCATTGTTAGACCTTTGATACCACAAGGCAGCCTATAGGCTATAAGAGAAATGTATTAATATACTTTAGATGAGTAAACGAGCAAAACATGTACATGATTAAGTCACTGGGGTGTTAGGTGACGACATACAGTGTTTAGTAACTATTTATTTTGATGCAGGTTTCGATATTATTGTAATTGTTTTTAACCCTCAGCAATACTCTTGCTGTAGGGTTCATCAAACAGTTGGCACAAACTTTTCCCATACCATTTTGGAGGAAAAATAAAAAAGTTTTGATTAATATAAATTATCATGCAGATTTTGGCCAGATTTATTTCTGGGTAATTTAATTAATTAATTCCTGGCAAAAATTAAGAATGAATATACGCTTTTTAATTAAAATTTAATGATCACTGACTATTGATTGACATAAAATGTGGGTCTCTCAATTAAAACATTGCATATTCTGCTGCCAATTGTATTCGTAAATATGGCAGAATAACAGTCTATTCTTGCTTATAATATGTATGTTTTTACCAGTGAATGTTGAATATTTCCTTTCTAACAAAATTGAGCATAAATTCAATTTTTCCCAATTTACAACATAAGCTGAGGGTAGCTGCGTGTGCAGCATATGTTTCTTTTTTATTGTTGTAATTTTCTGTGATATTTTTATTTATTTCCTTTTTTAAATGTACTCTTTCACTCAGTTCAATTGGCAACATATTGTTTTGAATTTTCGTGAAAATGTTTACTCTGATATTTTGTTTTGTAGAACTCCCCCACCCTTTAGTTTTTTGGGTTAGAATGGTGATTTTTGTTTTCGCTAACTCGTTTTCTAATTTCTAGACCTTTTGCTTGTTCTTTGGTTTCGAATGGTTTGTTCCCCTCGTTTGAATCCAGTCCCCAACATTACTCTACAGTAGTTATAAGATTCAGACTTTCTCAGTTTTTGTAATTCAATATTAATTAATCATTACATTGATGCATTTTCATATGTCAAGTGACGAAATTGATGATTCATTCGTTCATAGAGTACCATATTGAAATGAACAAGCATGGTTAAGTGTTAATGTTAACTGGATTTATTTATATCTATCACCACGGTAACCTTGTAAAAGTGACACTTTCCCATCATTTAGGTCATCATAATACAAAGAACAGTATAGCAGTGATACTGGTTAGCAAGGATCTAGTTTTGTAAACTTATCATTCAAAACTTTACACTCAGAATGATGCAATTTATAAGTATTATAATCAATTTCTGCGATATCCAAGCATTTCCTACCATGTGGCATTGAGAAAATTATAGTTATATCTTCTACCAGTTAGTAATATCCAAACAATATAGGCCCTTCTTTCCAGTTGGTTTACTGATAATTTTCTCCAGTCGAAAGTGCTCATATGAAATAGGTTTCCAAAGTAATTGCGTAAGTTATAGAACGCAAAAGTTTGTCAGAATTGAGTGAGCCCATATGACATGATGAAAAACTGAGAAAGTCTGAACTGTGTAGAGTTCTAATCAGCATCAATCACATTTGACTATTTTCTGTTGTCATGGCAATTTAATTCTGTTTTTGATCATCCACCTGTCACTGAAATTATTTCTTTGTTCAAAAAAAGTATCATTTCCGCTACAAAGTCACCTTGTGCCGTTTTCAGACCATGTCCCATCTCCGAGGGGCCCCGGTATAAACCGACAGAGATTTCCCGATCAGTCCCAACTCAACGCTGGACTCATGAACGTTGCCATGGCAGCAAATATGGTTGCTATGGCGAGAAGAACGCCCTGGAACCAAGCCAAGCTTCCGCCGTTTCAGTCGTTGTTGGAGGTGAAGAAAGAATCTGCAGCGTCTGTCGGATTAGCGATCGGAATGCACGAGGGGCGGAGGCAAGTGACGTGTAAAGGTTGCGGGCAAGTTTTTCGCCTCCAGAGGGAGTTGGTGAACCATGCCATCATGACAAGATGTCGGAACTTCACCTGTTCTCACTGCGGTAAAGATTTTGTCCGACCGGAGTACTTGTACCAACATATACGAGTAAAACACACAGAACCTAAATACAGATGTCCCCACTGTGGGCACAGATCGGCGACAAAACAAAATCTCCTGCTACATATGAATGTGCATGAAAATGCAGGCGGGACGCCACGAAGATATTCAACAGGATCACCCAGGAGTTATCATTCTGCTTGTTCGTCACCTCACCCTAGAGGATCACAGTCAGATATGGAGTTTAAATTTCCTGCTGCGTCGTTATTTCAAAGCGAATCGCCTGGTGGGAGTAGTATTCAATCGACGTCAAGTTTGCAGTCACCAAATCAGTCTCTACAGTCGCCACCAGGTGGCTTGTCTGCCCAGGACTTGACAGCACACTTACAGTCACCAGATTTGAAGTCTGATAACAGCAGCATTTGTTCACCGCAAAATCTAGCCATTTCTTCAAGAACTGGCGCAGCTATGCCAAACGATCTATCACCAAAGAGTAGGCCGTTAAAATCGCCTGTGAGACTACCATCACCACATACACTGATTCAATCGACATCAAACATTGCATCATCACTGGGGATTTTAACGCCATCATCGCAGCTTCCTCTCGGGCTATCATCACCGAGTTATTTAGCCCAAGTGAATACTAATCTAACTCAAGGAATTATGACATCAAACCAAACACAACTATCGACCACTTCGCAGTCTTTACCATCATTATCGCAATTGATTTCACACCAATCGCAATCCAGTGGTTTTATACCATCTCCATTATTGCACTCGACATCGCCAATTGCGAATCATTCTAGCTTATTCCATGGCATGAATCTGTCTACTGCTGATGCACAAGCACTTCAAAGAATCGCTTCCACGGTTTTACAGACGCCAACGTTCAATCAGCTTCCTACATCTTTACCTTCTTTGTCAGGATTGAACTTAAACTTACCGAACCAGACTCTAAACTCAGCATTAAACTCGTCATTAAACCAACTCGGGGCAGGGTTTGACACATCATTGATTCCCAACTTCTCGACTCGAGATAGCGATGCTGTCGAAAGCTCGCTACAGATCAATGAACTCACTTCTAATGTAACGGCGAATAGTGGGTCAATATCTTCCAGCAGTGTGCACGTTAATAACCTAATAGACATCGATCCTATAGTCTCAAGGAACGCTGCTAATATTCTCGATACGTCTCTAGTGCACGGCCATCATCCTATTATGTCTTCTTCGGCTTCCAATATGGCTAATCCAAATTCTTCCAGGCTGTTCGAGTCCCATTCCCCTTTTACCGACTCTCATCTGCAGTAAATCACTGTTCGATTACTGTAAATCACTGTAGTCAAACTTGAAATCCTTCATCTCGTACCAAAGACATCAGTATGTGGGCACTTCCATATCGCTATCGCTGTCAGTTTTTCTGTTGTGTTGGCCGTCACATTGTGTTCATTTATAGGTGTTCATATGTTCTTTTTATCCAGTGTAAAATACTTTACATGAGTATGATCTTCCAATACTTCCATTTCAGCTCAGCTGCTGTGTTAAGTGTGAAATTAAACTCAGTTGTACAAATGCTTTTACAAGAAGACTGGTTAGGATACGATCTGTGTTAACCACCATGGTGCAAATGTGTAACAAACTGGATCTGATACGAATTGTATTCTATTAACTTAGACTTGTATAGCTATACATGGTCGTTTGAGATGTAAATATGTTTTTGTAAACAGTGCCGTGCTGAATCCGCACAAATAGGTTCTCTTCCGAGTTTGTATTATTTGCAGTATTCAACACTTGGCGTTTAAGAATTTTGGATGAAATACTTTTGAGAGATTATTTTTGTGCGTTTTTGTTTGTCTATGCAATATTCAGCTTTAGCTTATGATGAGAAAGGTTTTGTAAAAATATGATGCAGAAACTATGTCTGAAAAATTGTATGTTTGAAATATTTAGATCAGTTTTGTTGTCAAGTAATGGGAGACTTTTGAGCCAACAGAGGATCTTGACAACCTTTATTTGATGATGTAATCAAAGAATCAGGTCATTCAGTGCAGTAATGACGTCACAGAGGTTGTGAGGACCAGCATGCAGCTCCCTCCGTTGACTCAAAAGTATCCCATTGTCAAGGTCAAGTGTGGAATTAGGTCAAAGTCACCAAATAACCAGGTCGTGTAAGGATTTAAGGATTATGTTATATCAGGTGAAGTAAATAGATTACGGATTATGAAATGAATATCATTGTTAAATATTTTGGAATTGTCCGAGTAAAAACAGTTATGTTAATGTTAGCAATATAATCATGCTATGGATTATGTATATTATTGTAATTAGAGATATAAGTTCAGTTAAAAAAGTAATTGAAAATTTTGTAATTTTGCAGAGGTGAGCCAGTTCATGCTTAACTACCACTTAATGGCTTCCATGGCAACCCAAGCCGTTTCCATGGCAACACCAATAGACAATGGGGCTGCCGTTTCCATGGCGACAGGGTTCAGTCCATTGTTGTACAGCAACCGAAAGGTTATCACATGTAAGGGATGTGGAAGGGAGTTCAGCCGTAAGTATGAGTTAATAGATCACGCTATTGCTACGGGATGCAAGAATTACGGCTGTCAGCTATGCTCCAAGTGGTTTGTGCGGCCACAGTACTTGGAGCAACACATGAGGGTGGTCCACGAGGCGCCACGCTATGAATGTGGGGTCTGCGGCCAACGATTTAAGGCAAAACATCATCTCGCGAGGCATACGGCTACTCTGCACCCTAACGGAAACGGCTGATTGATGGTAAAGTTGATGGCTGAAAGGATGGCGACATAGATAATTATCCGGGCTACACCATTTCATATAGCTCTGAATACATCTGAACAACGAAAGATTTATGCACGATCGGAACAGAAAGAAGAAAGAAATTTTGTTAATCAACTCTACTAGAAGTTAATATCCTTCCAGGCTGAAATGCTGATATAATGGTATTAAATTCTGGAGTGCATTTGTAAAAATATGTTACGGAAAATATCCATTAGTTGGATATGCATCGAATGTAGTGTTAAATATCCTTCCAATAATTTCACACCTCTCTCAAGCTCCAAATGCTTTTTGCATGGTGCTGCTCTCTGTCGCCATGGTTTCCAAACATGAGCTGTTGCCATAGTAACAAAATAAATTGTATAATTTATCTTTTTGTGAAAGGTTACTTTAATGCAAAGCTTTGGATCCATTTTGTTATTTGTTATATTCTTGAAGTTGTTGAGTATATATATTATATACAAATATATATGTTGCCGTGGTTACTGATAATTTTACGTATAAAGCATGGTGCTGTTCCTAAGGTGATTTGCTTGGCACATGAGCACAAGTTTTGCGTTTCTCGTGGACACTTTTTAACTTTAAAATTCAACAGCGTATTACGAAAACACTGCTATATCGATTTATTTCTGTATTGTATACGAACGTCTGCTTCAATAGGCGCACAATTGTTATCTATACAATCTTCTTGCTATTTTCTGTTATTTTAATAATCTTTTGTTTTGTATAGTTATATATATATATACCGGTATATGTTATGGATTATGGTCAGTTAAAAACTGCTTTCTTTATTAAATAGTAACCTGTCACGAATTATATTTTATTATGCATTATGTTGGGACAAAGATTAATGGGGGACTTCAGAGCCAACCGGGGGAGCGCCATGCCAGTCCTTACCTCTCTGATTCTGTGATCTGATTGGTTGATATCTGGCAGACACAGATTGTGATGTGACCTTCCGATTGACAGACAATGGTACTGATGAGGACCGGCTCTTAGCTCCCTCCGTTGACTCAGAAGTATCTCATTGTCACTTCCCTGCACTGTTATTAATCACTATAGCTTTGTCTTATCTGGTATGTGGACTGTTGTTTGATCGTATTTCTTAATAACTCTTTATGGGAGTGAGCGTCCATTCATGCTGGTTTTTCGGCGGATTTACATGAAATGTTTTCCCAAATGTCAAGACCTGAAATTGTGAATTGACAGTGTTATCAAAGCCTGAAAACTTCCCAGTGGTTGAGCGCTGTCAATGGGGGTAATATCTGAAATTCTGTTCTAGACCATCTTCCTGTATTGAGTTTGAGATGTCTATCGTGTTCACATACTGGATGAGACAAGAGGTAGGACTTTAATTTTGTAATCAACATATTGGAAGACAGAATTAGACTGATTCTAATAAAACAAAACAAAGGTGCACAATGAATAAATGTTATGTAATGAATCATATACAGGTATATATCAGGTATATATACAGTTATGCTGTATTGTGTTATTAAACGGCACCCGGTGGCAAATTTACAGGCGACGGTGAGTTGCGAGCGTTACTAACGACACCCAGGAGTGGACCCAAAACGTTCTGATAGATAAAGTTTTGATGACAATGACAAAGAATTGATTAGCCCCATGGGGAAAGTCAGTTATCAAGAGACGAAAGGAGACCCCTCTAAGACAATTATGTGTCGCTTCTGAGGGGCCACCTTATAATTTTGACATTATTTTGGAAATTTGGATTAATGGAATGATATGCACATAACATTTTGAAGGACATATCAATTATTCTTGTCATTTAGAATCTTTTTGGATCCGTGACTTGTTTTTATCGGCCGTAACTTTGGTGACGGTTGATGTAACTGATCAATACCGGTGTCAAGTAAAATCTGAATGTAACGAAACGGTGTAGGTACACTATACCGTGTACACATAATTAACTTGCAGTATCCACCATATCATAGCAAATAATAGGCTGTAATTATGCTTATAATTGTATGCAGTATTGTAATATGTACAATATGTACTTGTATAATGTATATATAAGGTAAATTGTATGTTGTATGTATTCTCGGAGAAACACTGTGATGGGTTATATGAAGTAATCCTGTAAAAACAGTTTTCAGTAATATTTGTGAATGTTATTAATTTAGTTTCAAACACAGGCTCTGTAAAATGGTAACATCTTCTTTTTTTTTTTATTAATTATGTTGTATATAGGTGGTTTACTTGACAGTTTCAAGGTCAATAAAATCAGTGTGATTTATATCAATACTGTTAGACGATTCATAACAATTATTATATTGCTAATGATAAAGCTGATTTATGTTAAAAACACTATTTCAAACTATATTCCACTTCGGTGACAACAATGACTAGGTTTGTCATGTGACCAGCATGAGTCTGTCTCAATCATGTGACCCATTTCCTGAAGTATTGTATTGGTACATATTAGTAATAATATTGAAACTTTTATGGAATTTTGTTAGTCGACAATCTAGTACAGCGTAATTCAAAATTTCGGTGACCTCACTGTGAAAACATTTGGTTCGCTTGAATACCTTTGAAAATAGATCGTTGAACAACTTGCAAATTTGGATATATTTGCTCTTTATATTAAAAAATAACAAAACCCTGAATGCAGATTTCTCTGGAAATGAAGATTGTGTACATAGCTTAATGCTTTGAACTTTATGGAAAGTATATCAAGTTCATCTCTGTACGTTTAATTTTATGGGATTTTGTGATTATATAAAATCTGAGTGCTTGACGATAAATATGGTGAAGATTTCCAGCTATTTTTGCATTAATTAACTTGTTTTAGAGAGCCTGTGTTTGAACTATTACTAAACATTGTCAAAATACTGTTAGGGATGTGTATATATATATATATATATATATAATATATATTTGTGACGTAGTTAAAATTTGTATGAAATGTCTTATTTTTGTATTTTTAATTACAAACTTTGTTAACGGCTTTTTCAAGGTTGCTATAATAAGAGTTATTTAGGTGGCCATCACTGCTATAAGCTTTATTATTACTACATAAAACTGTTATATGCATATTATATAAATGAGTGTATGAAATACATAACGATTGTTTATATCATGAGTGTTATATATATATACGCATTGACCCATTTCATGCGTGACTGGTAAATTTTTTTCCCGAAGCTGAGATTTTTACTGATAGACTAAAACTTTAGAAATAATGGAAGAGAAGTCTGTCGAATGATTACAGATCTTTATATTTGATTGTCTCAAAAGACAAAACTGTTCCTGTTGTTTTTAGGCTAAGTGACAAACTTAGCTTCTCGCGAGTCGTTTGTTACCTCCAAGCGGGATGGCGACTTGCATAAAAACCTTCGTAAAGAACCCTGTGTTTTGACGGATAGATTGTGTCCGACACCTTATACATCTACTACCTTTACTCAAACCTGGTTTTGTACAAGTCTCAAACTGTTAGTTAGTTTTTTTACAATTATGGGTTTACATAAATATGTAAATTGTGATGTCATATAGTCTGTGTTACGCTGCTATGGGTTTAAGATAATTGAAAAATTATTCAAGTATTACTCTTATATTACGCCAACTGCTATTGTGAAAAATTAAGCTAATTGTGTATTGTAATCATAATTATATGTGAATGATATTGTAATTGTAAATGTATACCTATTAAGGTTTGTAATTTTCCCCAAAATTATGATCAACTAACGACTGAAAAAAACTGAGGTTTTGTCGCTGGGCGATCTATGTTTGCGGCTACATTAGATTTTGTGTCGAAATGAAATCATATTTTACACAACTTGTTTGAACTATGATTTAATGATTTATGCTTATTAATGTGTATATAAAATGAGATATAATAAGAAAAAGGTAAATTTTATTTAACTCAACGTATAAGTCTAGTTTTTTGCTGGTGTATAGCTTTGCCTTAGTGATTTGTGTTACAGTGAGGAGTGTTATAAAATGTATAAGTAAACGTATACAATTTGGTATAGTCTGAATATTGATGATATTATCGAACCGGTCTTTGCTTTATTCCTTGGCCATTTGAACTTTTTTGTCGTAGCGTATCTGAAAATTTGGACCGTTTCTGTTTTCTTTTTCTGCTATTCGGGTGTTCTTTATAGAAACAACAGGACTTATCAGGAATTATTCTATACAAAATGTGGTTGTGATTATATACTACAAAAGATATTAAATTTGATCTGTCGAATGTTCGTTACCGGTAACCGTAGTAAAGATATTGTATAATTTTTTTTATCATAATGGCGATAAAAATGTCTAGATTCTTGTTTAATTAACAAATATATCATTTCTCATTGTACGCATTGCTACATAACATTATTCCTACAACAATTATACTCAATATATTTCAGTTAATTTGAACCTCTCCGTTTCCAATTCATTGTACTACTTCATTTACTTCACACTGACATTTAAAAAAACGAAAAGCTTTGTTAATTTAACAATACTTGAAATAAACAATCCGATGCAATTATGCGAAACACATATACAGTATTTAGAATAAATAATGTTTTATTATGATATTACGCTTTTACTACTAAACATTATTTCCTGTCTTCCAACAACAAAATCTGTATTCGCTTGCTGGTTTATGACATTTTGTTTCTATCCGAACTTGAATGACATGAGGAGTTGAAAGATAACATAAATATACCATGTATACATATATATGTAAGACATAATATGTATCCGATATACTGACATGCTATTTGTGAAAACTGTATACCATGTATGGAACTCTCCAATCTGGTAAATGTTAGATTGCTGATAAATTCTTGAGTTTGTTGTCTTTTTGTTCATTAAGAATACACCGAGTAAATTGTGATGCGAGAGGTTTTCCGTGGGTGGTGGGTGGGTGATTAAGGCTTTACGTTATGTATTTCTGCACCTGATGGGCTAATTAGGACAGGCAGGGACCATGAGAATTTTATGATGGATGAAACAGCCATCCAACTTGGGCTCGACTGGGAATTGAAGCCAGACCCCAGTGGTTGGAAGCCCAGTACGCTACCACTGAGCTAGGATCCCGCCCCTGGTTTTCTGTGGTAAAAGGAGTTCGCTAGACCAGTATCAGTACTGAGTACCTTCAAAATCTGCGATATTTCTCATTTGCAGGTTTTTGTATGGTGTTTTAAATAACAATTGGCCATAAAACAAATTTCAAAATGCTCTTTTTACAGCATGTGAATGTCATCGAATCAAATAATATATTTTTTTAATGTCCTAGCTATCCTTACTTAACTGTACATTTACCAAATTGGTTCCGTTTTCTGATTGCCTTACTTAGACAAACGTATAATGGAAAATGCTTGCTCTATGTAGCATGTGACTTTCATCCGAATGAGATTATAAATTCCTGTCTATGCAGGTGTTCCGCTGTTGCAATGCTTCTTTTCTGAAGCGTAGTCGACTTCTATGGTCAGCTGTGAGTTATAGTTACAGATTTACTGATGAGACAAGCCTAGGCTTGGGAGTCAACACCATGTTACACATTAACCCCATGGGTGGGGTATTTTACTTGCCTCGGGGTAGACACCGAGTACAAGGCACCGCCAATTTAAGGTCGCATGAAGTGTCCCAGCCGGGAATTGAACTTGGGACATTCAGCAGACGTGTTAAGTGTGGGTTGTCTTAACCGCTAGGCCTTTGGAACTGGTAAATTTTTTCTCAATATTTTCAATAGCCCTAAATTCAGCAAGACAGTGTTTTTTCCCCTCTTATTACTCATTTTTCTTTTTCATACACAATAGATCATAAATAACTGACTCCATTAATATTATTTTCTCAGGGAAATAACAGAAATCAACTGAACAATAAGATGTCAAATATACATTAAAATGCACTAAAAATACTGCTGCTAGGATGCACTTTGCTTCAGCCAATCACGGCGGAAACTTTTTCAGCCAATAGAATTGCAGTATACTGTCATAGCCACCTGGTGGAAATATAAAGAACTTTCCGTGAAAATCCACTATTACCTGATACCTTAACCATTATGCCACCTGATTGCATGCTTGTGAATTCGCTATGATTGCTGCATGTTATTATACCCTATAGTTGGGGTATTTCCCTTGCCTCCAGCATAGACACAAGAGTACAGTGCATTGCCAATTAAGTAATGTCTTGAATGAACAGTATATAAAGGGTGCCTGGGTTGGAATTCAGGACATTCAGAGGAGCTTGCATCTGGCAAGTTTAGCATGAATGGTTTTTGGAAAATAATTATATTTCTTGGCTTGAACTTGTTTTGGCCCCTGGACATCTGGCCCTAACACTTCTTCGTTTCTTCACACACTTAATTCATCATGTGTTCATGTGTATGGACTGGTGTAATGTGTAAAGCTGTTATGTGTGTTGCTGTACAGCATACTATACATTGTTTTGGTTTGTGTGACCTTCCTGTGACCTTCAGATAAGTATACTGACACAAAAATGACTACATGAAAAGGAAATTGTCTGGTTTTCTGTCTGGGCCATGCAATAAAGACAGAAATAGTTTAACACCAATTATGTGTACCGTATTTACTCGAATAAAAGCCCTCCCTTCTTTTCTATTAGAGGCCATCTAAGCAGGGCCTCTATTTATGGTGGGCTTCTATTCGAGGTGGGTTTTTAAGAAATGGACGAATGTACAAAAATAGTTCTGAAAAACCTCAATTTCCTTGGATTTAACAATTCGAGAGAGTCGTTTGTTTGGGAAGGTAGTTACCCTAGCTGGGTCTCTCTTCGAGGTGAGCTTCTATTTGAAGAGGGGGGGGGGACTATTATTGGAGTAAATACAGTACATAATTTACAGTAAAACTGGCTTTAATTGATCCTGGGTCCCAGTTGTGAACTGTTGAGGTGAACTAATTAAAGAGCGACATGTATCACTTTACAAATATCTACATGGGCCCAAAAAAATAGAAAGCAATGTCCCATGTCGCCATTTAAGAAATTCTAATGTCTCATGTCACTTTTTAATTCAATAAGCAATGACTAAGAATATCAAAACTGTCGCCTGTCACTCTTTAAGATATTCCTCTTCTGTCCAGCATTATTTTTAAGAGCTTCGGTGTCACTTTGTCCCTGGTTAAGAGCAATGTCGCACTGTCTGTTTTGTCAATTTTTGTCCCTGTATACCCATTTCTATTGCAGTGACTGGGTGCATGGGTTCAAAGCCCACTCCCTGCACTTTTTATGAGCCACTTCTCATTCTCTTTCCCATCACATTGGATGTCCTGGAGTGGATTAGGTTGACCCAACATCTCTCACTTATGACACAAGCAGGAACTGTGATGGATTAAATACTGTTTTCTTGTTCCAAGCCGGAGATTATATTATATTTTTCGGGAGACGACATTTACACAGTTGTCTGCTGTTTAAACGTGACCAACATAATTTGCAATGATAAATTATGTGCAGCTAAATTGGATATTTTCTGATGCTCTGCAGCTAGAGCCCATGAATAACTCTCTGTGTTTGCTCTTTGAGATTTGTTCAAGTCCTAAATAAATGTCAAATGAAGTCAGTGTCGTCTCCCACAATCAGCTGCAGGGCCATCAACTGATTGGTGTTTACTTGCTTAATAGAGTCTTTTCACTGAGCAGCCCTAAATTCAGCAAGACATAAGTCTTTCCTCTCCTCTTATTACTCATTTTGCTTTTCAGACATAGAAAATCTCACCTCACTGATTCAATAAATATTACTTTCTCAGGGAAATAACAAAAATCTATTGAATGATAAGATGTCAAATATACATTAAAATGCACTAAATACTGCTGCTTGGATGCACTTTGCTTCGGCTAATCACAGTCAAGGGTGGGAAAATTTTCAGCCAATAGAATTGCAGTATTCTGTTTTAGCCACCTGGTGGAAATACAGAGAACCTTCCGTGAAAATCCACTGTTATAACTATCTCAAGACGAATTTATTTGCCTACATACAATAATATAATCATAAGTGGAAACAATCAATATATTCTATTTACAGTGTATGAGAGACAAGGAGGAACACTCTAAGACACATTAATAGTATCGCTATCGAGTGCCCTCCTGGTTTTCCGAGAGATCCAAGCAAATCTTTATTAATGAAAGACAATGGCATATTTTTTTACATTACATGAATGAAGATATTTGGAAGGATGTCCCTTGTTTATAGAAATCAAGCATGTTAGTGATCCAGAAATTTGTGAAGCGGGTCTCTGATTCATCAGGAACAGTTCGGTTACCTGTAACTTTTGCGACATGTACAAATAAACAAATATAATTTTTCTTTTCTTTAAGTTTTAATAATAACATCAAATATTTCAAAGAATTTATAATTTTCAGCTAATGCTTCTTTTGAAATAGTATTAATTTTAGTAATACATTGCTGCATATACATAATCGTGATAATGCTACCCTACCCCTCAAATCCTTCCAAGTACACATGTTAATAAATATGTAGTTGGTACTGTTGACTAATTTTGATCTATAAATATGTATTAATATAGTCCCATAAATCCACAACAATGCCGGATATTGTGCCCACATATATGACTAGTTAATTTTCCTGATTTTGTACACATGAAATCCTGCAATAAACCAAGGTCACTGGGCTATAACTATAGATCAACTCTCGATAAGGATATAAGGATATCGGATGAAAAACTACTTCACTTTCAGTTTCAGGAAACACAATCAAACTACAGTTGACTCTATCACTACTTCCCTGCAATTAATGCATTTGCTTGGGTGAAGTGGCCCCTTGATAACTGAAAATAGTCAACAAAATATATATTAGGTTTACTTACAGCAGACTTCACTAACATGGAAACTAAACTGCAGATGACGTCTCTCACTGGCTGAGGGACTGCGTTAATTAGCCAATGGGAGCACTTGATTCACATGATGTTTTCTGGAGTATAGTTTCCAATTCTAAGAGTTTGGCTGTAATAAAAAACAAATTAATACATATTTATTATATATATATATATGTATATGTCATCAAAATGATATGGCCACTTTATAATGCTCAGTTGGATATAGCATGTGAATGTCATCAAAAGGATAACATGGGCTCAGTGATCTCCTTCTTACAAAGGATCACCCTTGCATGTGTATTACTTATCAGAAACTGAATTATCATAATTCACAAGAATTTAAATGTAATTCATGTGATTTATGTATTTATATAACTTCATCATGGGATTATCTTGTCATAGCTACTAATTTTATCATGTGAATTATTAATTAATATCACTACTTCATAACCGTGATGACAACAGAGTCTTCACTGAGCAGCCCTCTATTCAGCAAGACATGTCTTTCCTCTCCTCTTCTTACTCATTTTGCTTTTCAGACATAGTAGGTCATAACTAACTGATTCCATAAATATAATTTTCTCAGGGAAAAAGCGGAAATTATTTGAATGATAAAATGTCAAATATATACATTAAAATGCACTTAAGATACTGCTGCTAAGATGCACTTTGCTTCAGCCAATTACAATCAAGGGCGGAAACTTCTTCAGCCAATAGAATTGCAGTATTCTGTCGTAGCCACCTGGTGGAAATATAGCGAACCTTCCGTGAAAATCCGCTATTGGGATTTTTACGCAATTATCTTCAAAAATATTAATAAATTTGTGTATTTTGTTTTCGAACAATATTTGTAAATAAAGGTTTAAAAGTGAATGGATGACACTGTCTCAGAAAAATAGCAAGAAGACTAATGAATGAATGCATTGAATAAAATCTCATTTGCTAAGATCATAGCTAAATTTACCCCTAATACGTCATTCTAATTATACATCCTGTGTTAGTGTTAACCTAAATCTCTTTATTGCAAAGCCCAGACAGAAGACCAGACATATTCTGTTCACAAAGTTATTTTTTGTGCCACTATAGCCACATTGATGTCACACAAACCCAAACAATAATGTATTATGTAGAGCAGCACACAGCAATATACATTACTCCATGCAGTACAACCAAAGTTCTATGGTACTTTGCAGAGACTCTTACGAGCTTAGACTGAGCTACACTGAGCTAGACTGAGTTGGACTGAGCTGGACTGAGCTACACTGAGTTGGACTGAGCTACACTGAGTTAGACTGAGTTTGACTGAGCTGGACTGAGTGGACAAAGCTGGACTGAGCAGGACTGAGCTGGAGTGAACTCAGCTAGACACAGCTAGACCATCTAGCTGTCTAGCTCTGTCTACAGCTAGGAAGCTAGGAGACCTTGTCAAGTGGCTGGCTACACTTCATTGCAAACCACTGTAAAGTAGCTAGCACTGGATAGCTAGATTTGGATGTTACAAGTAGTACTATAGATATGTCTACAAACAAACTACCAGCTCTAGCTATTTTAACTACTGCAAGGTGGCTCCGATGTTTTACCTTACCAGCTTACATTGCCTCTGGTTTTACCCCCCCTAGGGTACAAAAAAACTTGGCCAACCCACCCCTACTTTACAGCAAACCCCCCCCCCCCCCTCCCCTCCCCCTAGGATATATCTCATCATAGTATAGAGTGACCCATTTTAGACAGTGAACCCCCTGTTCAAACAGGGGATAGAACTCCATGGAACTATCTGTTACAATCTTTATGACGTCACTGTATATACAGGAACTGCCTATATTGGGGTTTCCCAGCTTTTGACATACACGTGATTGCTATTTGATACCCCACATAAGGATACTGTAATGATATATAGTATTATTATTCATGCGTCTGCCACTCATTTGTATTCTGTGCATGGGTACATGTGTGAGTCATTGACTTAGCTTGAAGCAAGTTATAAAGATCATCTGGCGAAAAGTTTCCTATTCATAATTAGTTCAAGCTGCATGGACTACACTTAACTTGCAAATATGATCTCAAAGTGGATTTTTCTCGTGGTTTTGCTGACATATTTTAAAGGTAAGAGACATTTGGTTACCTCATCATATTATATCACTTTCATCTTAATATATATATATATATATATATATAGCTTTTATACACTTTTTCATACAGAAAAGATACTATCTAAAACTACACCTACAGAAATATGATATACAAGTTCTCATTGTTTTATACATAATATATAGCTTCAAGTCCCTATGTCTCTAGATTTAGCATTGGCAAATAAAATACCTTTTGTCTCATGATATTTTTCACCATTACATGCTCATTCCACAGGAATTTGACTTTAAGATGCAATAAATATAAATATAGTTTTTCATGCCATCAAAAATTCACTATGTAAACAAACTAAGTGATGACGTCACAATACTGAACAATGGGTGATGATGTGATATCCATTGTTTTTCCAATGTTTTGGTCGAGATTTTTCTCTCAATGTATGATACAGTCTTAGAAAATATCGTTCAAGGTCCCAGTTGCCATAATTTGATGTTTTCATGGCAGAGTCCTGCTCTTAGACATTCAGTGTTAAAGCGAAATAATATATTTATAAGTACATAAAAGATAGAGGATAAATTACAGATCAAATCACAAATACAGATTACAATAATAATATTAGATTAAAATTTATACAAATACTGATCATAATATCACAATAAGATTCAAATATATTAATACATAACATGTTGAAGTTATTCATGTTTTTATTAATCTACCATTAAATGAATTATCACTTAACGATAGTTCTAAATTGTCATCAAAACTATTAATCCATTAATAGTTTTAGGTTTGTTGTATGTATTAATATACATAGAGAAAATTTAGTATATGATATATACACTCTGTGTGTGACTAAATTATTATTTATTCAGCTACAAAATTTGTTAAAAATAGTTTTACTACCTCTTTAAATGTTGTGATTTAATAGAATAACCTGTAATGTATAAAACTAACATATACATTTTAACATATATAAATAGATAGCCTATATAAAGTCAGACTGAGCTGTACTGGGCTACAATAACAGACTGCATGGTGTCAGAATAAACTGTCTCTAAACCACACATCAGCGTTTATTTGCTCATGAGAATATTACAGATAAAGTTTTTATTGTGAATGTTACACTATAGCCGAGTAGGATTCAAATTGTTATTGAAATGTTGGCAAATAAAGTCAAAGTCCAACATTCTACAGTTTAAATTTAATTATTGAAGCAGGGGTTCCTACTCCAGAATTAGGCCACTGTCTGATTTCAATTTTTTTCAAAAATATCCGAAAAATATGATAGGTGTCCCAATGTATCCGGTGTGTCTATATTTACTGCATTATAGCCCTAGCTATGTAACATACGATGTATATAATTTTCAATATGTCATATAATATACAGAATATCATATAATTTACAATATTTCATAATATATAATTTACAGCATGTCACATAAGTTGCAATATGTCATATAATTTACAATATGTCAATAATGACTATATGTCATATGTCAATGGTCAGTCCAGATTATACTGTCTTCTTTGTCTTGCTATCCAATCACAGGCATTTGCCATCATGACGGCCCTTAGCAAGTTAGTATACTGTAAGACCAAGGCTACTGACTTTGTCAAGAACAGCTTTTACTCCCCCTGCGTAACTGCCTTCAATGATGGGCTAGTTTCAGTCAATAATATCATATTACACATAAAAAATGGCTATATTATACACAAAAATTATTTTCCTTCTTATTCTAAGTGATAACTTCCATTATTTATGGGTATTTACCACTTATATACAAGGAATTCCTTGCCTGTACGCTGGGAAATGTTCAATTCTCATCTCTAATGCCAGATTTGCATATTTCACCATCTACACAAATGATGGCGCTTCCTGATTGGCCAATATCTCCCAAGCAGTCTGCTGTCAGCTTTAAGCCAATTAAGTGACCTAACTGAGTAATCTTTGTTTAAGAATTGAGTGTAATCGTAATTAATGCAAACAAAACAAATTGATATGCAATCTGTTAGACATTCAATGCCATAAGCCAGCCTATATGCTATTAAGCTAATTTGTTTGTATTTAAGTCTAACTGGTAAACTAGCAAAGTAATTGCCATCAAGCTCAGGGCATTTCCTAATGTATTCAGCTACATTCTGATTGGCAGTTGCAAATGACATAGGGGGCTCTTGAGATGAGAAGCCAATTATGGCAGTCAGTAGCCTTGGTATTAGTTAAAGTAGAAGTGCTGAGCAATGTCAGACATGTTGGCAAATGCCTGTGGTCCAATGAAAGGAACTGCGGCCAATAGTGGATTTTCACTGAAGGTTCTCTGTATTTCCACCAGGTGGCTAAAACATAATACTGCAATTATATTGGCTGAAAAACTTCCCGCCCTAAATTGGCTGTAATTGGCTGAAGCAAAGTGCATCCTAGCTGTATTTTTAGTGCATTTTAATGTATATTTGACACTTTTTCATTTAGTTGAATTTTGTTATTTTTCTGAGAATGGTTTATGTCTGAAAAGCAAAATAAGTAATAATAGGAGAAGAAAGACTTATGTCTTGCTGAATTCAGGGCTGTTCAGTGAAAAGACTCTATTCTATACTATTCTGTCCATGTTGTCAGTTGTCTGTAATAGCTCAATGAATTACATTTATGTATTTATTCAAATATATATAGGGTAGATCATTAGTACAGCTGTTTTGCATTTAAATCCATTACCCACAGAAATAAAGATTAAATAGTATGATCTAAATAATTAGATGAAAGGTAAATAAAACAAACGCGTAAAGGTAAGAAAACAAAACCAAAACGTCTCATCTTAAATTAAATTCTTTAAACCATACATATCCTCCAAACTAGATGGTCATAAATTCCACAATATGATAATGTAGCACCAATGTAACACCATCATGTCCACTAGAATGCCCAGGACACTGACCGCTGCTGACATGACACACATGACCCATTGGCAAACCGTACAATACAATTTATTGTATGTCAACATTTAAAACCATTTGTATTACAATTTAATTAATTATTGTATATCGAGACATTTCAATTACATCATAATCTGTTGTATATTGAGACATTACAACCCATTTACAGTATAATTTATTGTATATTGAGACATTTAAAACCATTTACAGTATAATTTATTGTATATTGAGACATTTAAAACCATTTACAGTATAATTTATTGTATATTGAGACATTTAAAACCATTTACAGTATAATTTATTGTATATCGAGACATTTAAAACCATTTACAGTATAATTTATTGTATATCGAGACATTTAAAACCATTTACAGTATAATTTATTGTATATTGAGACATTCCCACGGAGCCCCTAATCAGACGTGAAAAATAAAAAAAAATGGCGCTTGTTCGCGTTCACTCGTGAAAATTCATGTTTACTTGCAAAAATAAAGTATTCTCTTGCGAAAATAAATACGTTCCTACGAGGTGATCTCATTGCCTCGCTTTGAACGCATTCCCTTACGAAAAACATGTTCCCTAGCGAATTTTTGTGTTTTTCTCAAGAAGAAAATTGTGAGGGAATGCAAAAATATCGCAGGGGAAGACAACGCTCGCAAGAGAACGCAATGATTGCTTAGGGGCTCCGTTTATTTCAAACCATTAACATTTATTGTATATTTTGAACCATTTACAATGTATCACAATTTATTGTATATGATATATCTATATATATATATCATTTTATTGACAGGATATTATCGTAATTGATACATTTGACAAACATACAAATAATATAAAATAATAACATACAATAATACAGTACTATTACAGTAATAAGATAATAATACTTAAAGTGTTAAGCTAACAGTCTATATTAAATGTTGTAACTATGTATTTTACAGCAAGTTGGTCCCGGTTGTGACTAGTAAAAATACTAATAATAATATACAATTTTACAATATAGACAAATAATAAAAGAAAATTTAAAAAAAAAAACAGACAAATATATACTACTTTTCCCAGTGGTTTTAACCAATCTGGCTATCCATGTATGGACTTAAAATAATATATCCAGACATTTCAAGTGAGTTAATTATAATGATGAGATTGACTATATATGTACATGAGTATGTGAGGCCATGTTCATTCAACATTGATTTCTATAGAGGGTAAACTAGTTTGCAGATAATCAAGGTTATTTACTGCAATTAGTATACCCTTTTTTAAAAAGACTGATATAAAAGTTTTGCAAAACATACATTCGATAGAGTGGGTGTTGTTGTTTATATATATGTATATATTTCACATTGGTAAAACACTTTTTTTTTCAGGTGGCCCATTAAAAACAAGTATTAAAATAAACAATAACATAGAATCATGTAAAGTAGAATTTTGCTCCAGTTTTGAAGTTATCAATAATATCACAGTTATTAAGCTCTCCGGCAGTAGATTCCAAGCAACTGATGCTCTGTATATGAAAGACCTTTGGTACATTTGGGTTTGACATTCTGGTGATACGACATTTAATGAATTTGCCAGACGAGTATTAATTGCATGAATGTCACATGCCATAACTACAGAATTGACTAGATGTTGAGGAGCATTTCCATGAATACCATTAAATATTAACACAGAGGAAATAGTCTATACGTTCTTGTATGTTTTGCCATTACATTGTTTAACAAGCTCGATGCCTATGGTGTCATTGTCCTGCTTCTGCATAGACTTGCATTTCTGTGTTACAGGCATCCAGGTCAGAGGTGAACAGGAAATCCCAGTGGAAGTTACAATACAAAACAGTGCAGACAAGTACAGTGGCCTGGTTGAGATAAAGTGCCGGTTTCCAGTAAGTATATTACTATATTAGGCTCCCTTCATGAGTAACACCCCAGCTGGATGTCGTTCGGATGAGACGTTAACTTGGCGGTCCCTTGTACTCAGGATCTATGCTGAGGCAAGTAAAAGATCCCACCCATTGGGTAAATGTGTAACATGGGTGGACTCCTCTCTCTCACGTCATCAATCAACCATCGATAGCGGCAAGAACTTGCCTTAGAGGGCTGCACTTTACATATCTATCTATCTATTAAGATATGATATGATACTATATTATTAAGTCTCATTTAATTAGAAAAAAACGTTAAATTATCACACAAGATTTGATGGTATTCAATAATGTCTTCCAGTTGAAGATGGAAGTTGATATATGCTCAGTATACAGAGACAATCAAGAGCAGTCTAATTGGCAAAATTCCCATAGACCTTACCCATATAGTGCACCAATAAATAGTCCATACATAGTTAGACAAAGACTTCAGTTCGGAAATATTTGTACTTGCTCTGCCTACACCTAGTGCTTTCACCTAGTTCTCCTTACACCTAGCTCTCCATACATAGATCTAGCTCTACCTACACTTGGTGCTCCCTACACCTAGCTCTCCATACATAGATCTAGCTCTACCTACACTTGGTGCTCCCTACACCTACCTCTCCATACATAGATCTAGCTCTACCTACACTTGGTGCTCCCTACACCTACCTCTCCATACATAGATCTAGCTCTACCTACACTTGGTGCTCCCTACACCTACCTCTCCATGCATAGATCTAGCTCTACCTACACTTGGTGCTCCCTACACCTAGCTCTCCATGCATAGATCTAGCTCTACCTACACTTGGTGCTCCCTACACCTACCTCTCCATACATAGATCTAGCTCTACCTACACTTGGTGCTCCCTACACCTACCTCTCCATACATAGATCTAGCTCTACCTACACTTGGTGCTCCCTACACCTACCTCTCCATACATAGATCTAGCTCTACCTACACTTGGTGCTCCCTACACCTACCTCTCCATACATAGATCTAGCTCTACCTACACTTGGTGCTCCCTACACCTACCTCTCCATACATAGATCTAGCTCTAGCTACACTTGGTGCTCCCTACACCTACCTCTCCATACATAGATCTAGCTCTAGCTACACTTGGTGCTCCCTACACCTACCTCTCCATGCATAGATCTAGCTCTAGCTACACTTGGTGCTCCCTACACCTACCTCTCCATGCATAGATCTAGCTCTACCTACACTTGGTGCTCCCTACACCTAGCTCTCCATGCATAGATCTAGCTCTACCTACACTTGGTGCTCCCTACACCTACCTCTCCATACATAGATCTAGCTCTACCTACACTTGGTGCTCCCTACACCTACCTCTCCATACATAGATCTAGCTCTAGCTACACTTGGTGCTCCCTACACCTACCTCTCCATACATAGATCTAGCTCTACCTACACTTGGTGCTCCCTACACCTTCCTCTCCATACATAGATCTAGCTCTAGCTACACTTGGTGCTCCCTACACCTACCTCTCCATACATAGATCTAGCTCTAGCTACACTTGGTGCTCCCTACACCTACCTCTCCATACATAGATCTAGCTCTAGCTACACTTGGTGCTCCCTACACCTACCTCTCCATACATAGATCTAGCTCTAGCTACACTTGGTGCTCCCTACACCTAGCTCTCCATGCACCTAACTCTCCCTACTCTTATAGCTTAGTGCTCCCTATCTAGCTCTCCATACATAGTCCTGACTTTAATGAGCTCTGAGGTTAAAATGCCGTTGAACATAACTCCCACTTCTGCAAAAAAATAAAAGAAAAATGTCAGGAAATATTTTTACTCCAAAACCTATCCCAGTCGAGCCTAAATTGGATGGCTGTTTCATCCTTCATCTCATTGCCATGGTCTCTGCCCATTTAATCACACACACACACATACTCCAAAACCTTATTAAGTGAGCATTTTCACTTTTATTGATATATGTTTTTGTTTTTTTCTTCAGATCGAGTTGGATCGATTCGGTTCAGTCTGGTGGAAAATCAACAATGATATCATCTTCTTCCAAGAAAAAGGAAGAGAAGGATCAAAACTGGGTAACCTTGGTGAATTGATCATGGACCATGGTTATGTACTAGCAGAGACACCTGGTGGAATGTCTGAGCATCATATCATTGTGGATGTCAACTTGTGTTATGATGGCTGGATATTTGAGTGCCAGGTGAGAGATTTTAGGTCTTTGCCTTCCTCAAGAAAAAGAAATATTTATTATGTAATTTAATGTAATTATTTCATGTGTAAAAATAAGATGATAATCTGACATAGTGTCTCAATATCAATGTCTGAACCTATACTTAAGATTGCACTAAGAAAACTCGCGGGTCTAAAAAAGATTGTTGCAACACCTTCGCGCCATTCAGCATAAGCTTCTTTCGATGTATCGCCATGTTTGATTGGCTCAATGGCCGTTAAATTAATTGTTTTTTGATTCCATGCCTTGACCACTTTCACAGTTTAGTACAAGTCATTATACAAAAAAAAGAAAATTATTGGAAATAGTGTGGAATTGGTCAAGGCACGGATGCGATTTCAAGTGAAGTTTTCTTAGTGGATTGAAAGATCTGATTAATATATATATATATATATATATGGGTTTAATTGACATTTGTTATTAATAACCCAGTGCTCCTGCCCCTTAAAATCATGGGCCTGTTCCTGGCCTGAATTGATATGCCAATCTTCATTGTAGTTATTAAGATAAGATAAGATAAAACTTTATTTATAGTCGGAGGTGCAAGACAAAACAATAAAACATAAGCTATAAAGCTTTTAGCCAACTGGTAAAAATAACCATAACAATGAAAGAATATATATATACAGATGATTAGAATGAGATTATGACTTAACTACTCAATGATCATAAATTATTTTGCTGACAGATTATACATGATCCACAATTACATCTTGCTAAAGAATTACAACGTTTTAATAAATCTTTGAACTTAGCTAAATCATCTACAGGGTGCGCCATAAAAACTTGCACAAGGCATCTCTACTTTCGGGATAGCTCTAGGTTACTCAAATGCTTATGAAGTCTTTTAAAGTTTTGCCACATTTAGTTAGGGGTATAAGCAATTGGTCATTGTGATATTTTTGATCTTATAATGTTAGACAATATCAGTATCTGAATTATTGAGAGGGTGTATGCTGCAGGGCTTGTTCTGAGTGATACACATCACAGAAGTCAAATTTCTGTCTGCTTGCATGGTGTCTCTAGTTGCAGAAAGTTTACAAATTAGATATTTCCTAGTTACTACACCTCTGAAGCCATAGAAAATATCATATTTGCACAGAATCCTCCTTCAATGATTTTTATATATGTGCATATATATATCAAGGTATTAAATGATAAGAAGGTTGGTTCCAGTTTTGATTCAGCAAGGTCATGAAATTAAAACAGAGAAATATAATGGCATTCCAGAGGGACTTTTTAATTTACAACTAATCTCGAAATAATCACATGATTTTCAGGATGATTGGCCAGTTAATTAGACAGAAAAGACAGAAAATTGACCAAAATCCAAAATGGCACTTTCCGCCTCAAAAGTGTCAATGCTCTACCTTCTTATTAAAAATGAATCTATTTGCCCTATTTTTGGCGGCAAAGGTCAAGAAAGGTGTCTGTAACACATCTGTATGATCAGTGACATAATCTAATGCTTATATTGCAAAAGCCGAGGTGAAAATCACCCGAAGGTGTGATAAGTGTGCATGTGCTATATTTAGATCCATATTATCTATAATTCTTGAGGAAAAACGAAAATATATTTATAAACATAATTTAGGACTATTATTACTTTTGTGTGTATGATTGCAGCTGCATGCGATCACTGTCAATTGAGGTAATAACAAAAGAGGTAGCAGTACCTGCTGGTGCAAGTTTTTATGGCGCACCCTGTACTTGTTTTAGTTCAACAGGTAAGGGATTCCAAATCAAAGCACCTTGAAATATAATAGATCTGAAACCATATTGCATAGTGTTGTAAACAGGCTTCACTAGCTTAAGATTATGTCTCATCTCATATGGCGTAATCTGCCTAGTGAAGAATGAATTGTTTGGACAATTCTAATTATTTCATTTATTTATCTTCTTTTAGACTACCACCAATGACGAGCATGAAGGAAAGGGACAAGCTGTTCTGAAACTAAAAGGTATTCTTTTTTCTTATTGGCAATAATGAGATTATACTTATTATTATTTTATTTGATTTTTTTCTAGTATTATAATATTAATAATGTATCAATTTAAGGTGGCCCCTAACACAACCCACTGAGGTTCTTTGGGGTCTCCTGGCAAGTTTAACACTAAGAGAATATATGTAATAATTTTAAATTTATCATGCCAAAATAAATTACAAAATATCATGCTGTATTCTTGTTTCATTGCCAAATAAATTATTTTCAATTCAATACACTGGAAGGCATTCACTGCGTATGAGCCACATCGCGACATTTTTCCCATCACATGGGATGTAATCGTCATGTCCATCTTTCAATCTGATGCACATATATTGTGGTTTCCTGTGGTAAAAGGGTTGGGGGCCTAGCTCAGGGGTAGCGTGCTGGGGGCTTCCAACCACTAGGTCCCAGGTTTTAATTCCCGGTTGAGCTTAAGTTGAATGGCTGTTTTATCCATCATCTCATTGCCATGGTCCTTGTCCTAATAGTGGATTTTCAAGGAAGGTTCTCTATATTTCCACCAGGTGGCTATGACAGAATACTGAAATTCTATTACTGAAAAGGTTCTCGCCCTTGGCTGTGATTGGCTGAAGCAAAGTGCATCCTAGCAGCAGTATTTTTAGTGAATTTTAATGTATATTTGACATCTTACTGTTCAGTTGATTTCTGTTATTTCCCTGAGAAAAGTATATTCATGGAATCAGTAAATTATGACCTACTATGTCTAAAAAGCAAAATGATTAAAAATTCAGGGCTGCTCAGTGAAAAACTCTATTAGCCCAACAGGAGCAGAAATACAGGACGTAAAGCCCTAATCCACCCACCAAGTGTGGTAAAAGCAGTGTGCACAATATGGAATGAATCAATTCTAATTATGCTTTCCAACAAACTTGTTTGTGGACTGTCTTGGACTTCCCGTTGTTTTTTTCCTGGACTGTGCATGGTTTAAGTATTGACAATAATTAATCATGCCCAATAGCAAAGTTAAAGCTGTCAGTGAAGTTTCAGGACTCAATCTGTCTCGGTCCGGAACCTTTGAGTCCCGAGGGTCCCTGGAAACTAATTTTGAGCAACTCACCAATGCTCTCACACAACTAACCCAGCAGTTTTGACCTATGGTCCTCGATTCAACACTGTTAATTACCGTTGAAGGAATGGGGCGGGGGCCTAGCTCAGAGGTAGCGCTCTCGGCTTCCAACCGCTGGGTCCCGGGTTCGATTCCCGGTCGAGTCTAAGTTGGATGGCTGTTTCATCCTTCGTCTCATTGCCATGGTCTCTACCTGTCCTAATTAGCCCAACTGGTGCAGAAATACAGGACGTAAAGCCCTAATCACCCACCCACCATTGAAGGAATACAAAAGCACTAATATTACGATATTATACGCGGTCTCTACTTCAATCTGGAGCGGTAAAATAAGAAATATTTTGTGCGGTTCGCCGCACGTTTGAATATGCTTAGCGATATAAAAGTTTGTCACCAATTATTTCCTTTTCACTTTCTGTAGACTGCTCGAAGTCGCTCGCACATTATTAGTAACTTCCAGGGGCGGATCAAAAGCAATCTGACAGAACAATTGTAGATGAGGAACATATATTACATTATACAACTTTTCTGACTTGTAATATGGAAAACCAAATAATCTTTAATGCTTTCACTTTTTTTGCAGAACCGGAAATATCCATGAACATTTGTGATTCCCTCCTGATGGGAAACTGTTCCAACATGGCGGAGAATGCAACTCACACGATATCATGCGCTGTCAAGGGAGCCAGACATGAGCCAAATATAACAATTGTCGTCTCTGATGACGTCAAACCTGATGATCTTATTGACGTGGAGAAGGATGCTGTCAATTGTTATCACGCAGCTGAGGAAAAAGTTGATGTTGCCTTGGATAGGAAATCCTATTACGACGTCACTTGTATGGTTCAAGATGGAGATAAAATGTACAAAGTAACCAAAGGAATAGGAGAAGGAAGAAACTCAGCTAGTTCTTCATATTTCCATGGCGTCTTGGCAGCCATTTTGATTTTTGGATTACACTTATAATACACTGTACGATTATTGTTGTTGGATTGAAAATGGCAGCCTGTTTGATTACTCATAAAGCATTGTACGATTATTGTTGGATTAAAAGTAGCATTTTTATATTTTTTATTACCCTTGTAGACATTGTATGAATATTGATAGATCCAAAATGGCATCCATTTTGATTTTTCTATTACTTTTACAATACATTGTATGATTATTGTGGGATTAAAAATTAATATCGAGTCCCTATGTTTATTTTGTCACATTTCATACAAGGCAAAAAGTAGAAATAGTAAGAGGGGACACTGAAACCTTTTTTTAAGCCATGTTAGGGTTGGTTTTGGGTGATAATAGAAACATTAATGTAAAAACTGTATCCTAGGCATTAAAAAACCTTTTCATCATTTGATTCCCTTATAAATCTAATAGATTAATTATTTGATTTTCTTAAGTGTATTTATGTGAACAAATTCTTTCATTGTTTTGATATGAAATTGTGACTGTAGACGGGCTTGTCTTATTGTGAAATACAACCCTGAACCGGCTGACATCGGTTTAATTGCACTGTCCCCTCTGAGTATTATTAGTTGTCCAACAGACAACCGGCTTAAGACATCTGGTTGTCTGTCACAAATCTTGGTTGTCCAGTTTATAAACAAATGCAAAACTTGACTAGTGATCGCTGTGGCAACAAGAGGTCATTCGCGAAGATTTATTTCTTCATCAGAATCATACCTATCATCTGTCTTATTATTCCACCTAATCACTTGTATAAGACATAAGATTCTGGGTCAGATACCTTCAATCCTTTAATTGTTTTTCTTTCACTGCTTTGGCTCAGTGCCAAAATGCCATATGGTTGATTGGTTGTCCACACGGACAACTTGCAAGGACAATCTGGTTGTCCAAGCTCAATTTTGGTTGTCTCGGACAACCGGATAACCATTATCTGCACCCCTGGATGCCATGAAGCAATGCTAAAAGTCAAACACTAATATTCTGTTTACACAATTGTTTAAATCATTTAAATTTACTGTTTATTCTCTATGATGATCTATAATAGTAATGGTGATAGAAAAAAATTAAAATACAACATCATCAATGCATAGATGCAGAAACTTCGTGTTAATTGCCTTAGAAATATGTTATCATTTTAAACGTTGGGGTCTAACTTTTTACTAAGATTTATGTCCAGTTTTGTGCTGCTCTATGGTTTAAGATAATAAGACAGAAAATATTCATGTTTTAATCACACTATAAATAATTTCATACATTGTTGATTCCTGCGATTCTACTCAATAAGGGTGCTATAAATGTTTATAAATGTTATTTCTGAATGATAACCATATTTCTTGCCTATTTACCATTAATGCTACAACGTGATCTTTAACATGGTGTCTGGTAGAACTTATTCGTGAAGTGATGTGTAAATAAGTTGTATGTAATAACGTTGCAAAAAGCTGTGAACTGCCATATTGGCTATGCTGAGGGTTGCTGCGTGATGATCTATCTTTTCTTATTTTATTTTATTTTTTGTATTAATTGAATAAATTATCTGAATTTAGCCGAATTTTTTTTTTTATCATTATTCAGTTATTGGCCTATAAATCGTCTGTGTATGTTTTACATTTATTTGCCACAACTTGTTTAACGTTTTCGTAATAAAATATTTCCATCTGCATGTTTTTTTTGTTGTTTTTTTTGTCTTGAATATATAAAGTAAATATAATATAATTGGTTGCTATCGAAACTAAATTGGACCAAAAGCTCTGACGTTAACTGCAGGTATTATTCATACTTGGAATTCACATTTATCAATATTTAATATTTTACGTCATGGATCCAATTTGTTTTTTGTACTATTTATCGTTACCATGGAAACAAATAAATCATGAAAACCGAAAACTTCCTGGAATAAAAAATTACAATCTGGGGAAAAAAACCTACTCAACCATGACGTTAAATACTACACCTGTGGATATTTTTAGACATTTTTCCCATTCTACAAATTTGTGTTCAGTGAACCATAACGGCCGACAAACTGATGTCTTTTCCTGGTTTTCTCTGTTGTTCATTATTTTACACAGTCATGTTGCTCAACACATCCAACAGCGCATTCATTTGAGGAAATTATGGATTAATATCATGAGTTATATTGGAGTTATATATGTCTTAAATCGTCAAGAATTCTGAATAGCATCTACAGATATACTTTGACAGGTACGATTTAAGGGGAATCGCACTTAAATGTAAGTTATGTTCTTACTATAGAAAGTTAGGTTAATATATATTTTAAGTTGGTCTAGGATATTTTGTACATCAATATGTCAGTTATACAATTTAATACAATTGAATGAAAAAATATATATAAATATATTGTATATTAATGAAAATATATGTATTCATAAGATATGATTTTGATTACGTTCTTAATTTATAGGTGCAATATATCAATTTCAAATTATAAATTCTATTAAAAAATATATTATTGAATTATGTAATGTTGTCTAAATGGTATAACAGTAAACTAGGATTATGAAAAATATGAATAAATTATTTATATTGAAATATTATTCTACATCATGGAATTAACCATTACATATACTGGCTAATATAATATTATGAAGATTACTGTATGAAAACTTCAAATTATATTCTTAAAAATAGTCATGATAATATCACGAGTATTTTTGTAATAGCATTTCATAAACTTCCTTCTAGTGTACATGTGTGTGTATTTATGAAAAGAATGTCTCAAACCAGAACACACAACTAAAAATAAAATGAAATTATAATCATTTTTAACGAGGTTAGTTAGCATTCCTTAAAGCTCCACTGTCTGTCAAAATTACTATTTTCTAAAACTTCCAAATGATTGAAATTACCTTATTTGATCACTTGAGGCACGCTAAATATGTGTAAGCTAATGAATCTATCAGGCATTAATTACAAAAAATAAATGATACATTGAAAGAAATCCAGACAAAAACATTGGAAATACTATGGAAATGGCATCATCAAGTATTTTGACGTCATCACATGGTTTGTTTACATATTGGATTTTTGATGGCATGAAAAATTAAATACTAGGTGAAGTTGATTTATTAATAGAGAGATAGTGAACCCAGCAAGACCGTATTAAAAAGACAATGAAGTGAATGCAATAGATTTTGGCCACTGTCATATTGAGTAACAATCCCAGCTTTAAGTATTTAATTTGTCATGAAAATTCTTTGAATCTACTATACATATAATACTAGAAAATATAATTAAGTGAAATTGCGGTGTTTTATCACTAAAATTGTCTTATATATATTGTCAAGGTAATTTAATAATCAAAGGTCAATACAGTAAAAATAATAATATTCAATTAAACTATCCGTAGCTAAATGCAAATACATCAAGCTATAACAAGCCTAACCTATCCATAGCAAGCTGGAGATACATCTTACCATATAAACACCCATGATTTGGCTAATGATTAAGAATTTATATGTTGATCATTGTAGCTAATTATATAATGTAAAACTCATAACTTTATCTTTTAAAGCTCGTCCACTATATATGTATATAAGTCGAAAATCAAGTGCTTGTGATATGCACAACAATTTTGTTTCATCATTCGGTACTTTTTTGTAGCATATATATTTCGCCATGAAAGAAGAAGTTTTGGTGTTTTTGGGGATATTTATCACTCTGGCTGGTAAGATAAAGCTTGAATTATTTTGTTACTTCCTGATTAATTCATGTCATATATACAAAAAATTACTAAACATGGAAAAAAAATCTAAGTATTAATTAAGTATATATCAGTACAATGTAAGCATGTAAAGAATGACATTTTCATTTGTAATTGTTTGAGTCGCTTTCCCTTTAATTATACTTTAAATTTCGAATTATGCAGTTTTTTTTAATTATTCATAAATATAAAATTGATGGGTTTTGTGTCTCCAACCCTCCATAATTGTTTTTATGCCATACAAATTCCTCCCATGGCAAGCCTGTTCAAGCTTGAGTCTTTCTCAACTCCCTGGGGTCTATACATCCAGCATTTAGGCATTTAATTACAGCACCTCTTTGGGTCAAGCACTCTGCAGTTGCCATCACTGTCTATCAGAAGGGTGGGGCCTAGCTCAGCGGTAGCGCTCTGGGCTTCCAACCGCTGGGTCCCGGGTTCAATTCCCAGTCGAGCCTAAGTTGGATGGCTGTTTCATCCTTCGTCTCATTGCCATGGTTTCTGCCTGTCCTAATTAGCCCAACTGGTGCATAAATACAGGACGTAAAGCCCTAATCACCCACCCACCCACCCATCACTGTCTATCAAGGGCGGATCCAGGAATTTCGGTTGGGGGGGGGGGGCGGCCAGTCATATGACATTGAACGAAGCTAGTTATTTACTCCATGAATATCTTAAAAATGTGGTCAACTATCGAATACAAAATAAAGCAAGTCTTTGTCACACTCTCGCTCGGCTAATCTTTATGGGGGGCGCACGCCGGGTCCGCCCCCCTCTGTATCCGCCCCTGTCTAGGGCCAATGACCAACACTTCTCTTCATATGTAATTATTTATGTTAGGGCAATTTTAACTTACAAAATAGTTGATGTAATTGTGACCATTCTTATCCAGTGACGTCACAATGCCCATCTGACCTAATAGAAGAATATGTGGGATGCGTTGCTATAGCAACTGGACAGGAGTCAAAAGATGACAATGAAAAAAGCAGATGCTATTATCTATATAAGGTAATGTATAATGTATGGTTTTGTTTCAATGCTACTAAGTCTGAAGCTTAGTTATCTTATATGACCAGCTGCCAGTATCAAATGTAATGATGAGATGATAAGGCTTATATAATCTGTGTTGCTGATTTATACCCCATGGTTGGGATCTTTTACTTGCCCCAGAATAGACGCCCGAGTACGCAACACCCTTTAAATGTCTCGATTGACATCTAGCTGAGATTTAGCTCATAGGGTGCCTGGGCCGTGGATCGAATCTGCGACTTTTAGCGGAGCTGGTCAGTGTGTCTTAAGTCTACTGCACAGAATCAAGTAGCAGACCTGTTCAAGCATATAGAGGCCTTTCTCAACTCCCTAGAGAGTAATTTATTTTATTTATTTATTTGACCCCCAATGCTGGGGAAATAGTAAGAATAACATATATATGTAAAAAAAATTAAAAACATTACATAGAATGCTCAGAGAAACTCAGAGAAACTCAAAAAGCTTTGTTTAAAAAAGTCGTCAGAATAAATTCATCGGACAATATCTTAAAGAAATTATCGACCATGCCATCTAATTATTTTTGGCAGGCTTATTATGAATGACACTTAAAGGCTTCAGGCCGAAGCTGACTTAGATAGATACTTTATTTTCATCGAAATTTAAACATACATGGGTATTAAGACATTTCATTATGACACAAATATTTTGATGAGGGGGATGCACAAGAGTTTCGTGGAAACTATGTTTAATTGTGCATCCCCTAGATTACATATCAAAGTGCCATTCACACTTGAACCAGATTTAAAGAATCTAGAAAGTATTCTTACCTGGAGCTCACATTTGGGAGATTCTTATTTGAAGATCCGATGACAGAGGCTAACGGTAGCGCTCTGAACCACAGAGGTCATAAGAAGGATCTTGAGGGCTTCCAGAGCCTTTGAACGGCGAGACCTCTTACCAAGACTAAGGACTGATTTTATAATGTCCGTTGCAGTTGATAAGTGTCTTTTACAGGGCGGGGGCCTAGCTCAGAGGTAGCGCTCATGGCTTCCAACCGCTGGGTCCCGGGTTCGATTCCCGGCCGAGCCTAAGTTGGATGGCTGTTTCATCCTTCGTCTCATTGCCATGGTCTCTGCCTGTCCTAATTAGCCCAACTGGTGCAGAAATACAGGACGTAAAGCCCTAATCACACACACAAGTGTCTTTTACAGTCTTTGACAGATAGACTTATTAAGGTGTCCATTCCATATGTAAGAGTCAGGACTCCTGATGTCTTCCAGATATGAGCCTTCACCTGAGAACTGAGGCCTGGGTACGAATGCCCACCGATGATAATTCAAAGATAGCGTTGCGACAGGATGCTGACATCCGCTTCTTCGTATGAAGGTCATTTCTATTGTCTGGATGAACGTAACGCCCAGTACATCAATTTGGTCAATGATGTTGATGGTATTATTATTCAAGAAGAATACTGGAGCTTTCTCAGTCAGTTGTTAGTATACAACCGGGTGGCCATTGAAACGCAGCATTAAAACCAATGCTCTGCCACATGTTTCATTGGCGGATGATGTGCCATGTGGAAATCATTACTGAGAGGGCATATGTCTTCTTCATATTATATTGTGCGTAATAGTTAATTTTTCACTATTTTATCTGGCAATTGCATGAGACTGAACAACAGAAGCTCAGCAATGGATCACGACCTTCATTTCACTGAAAGTTATGACATCACCACAGAATCGGCTTCTGTGGTTAATGGAACTAATTATGATGACCTCTTCATCTACGCAACACCTCATAGGCCCATTCTGAGACAGCTAAGCACTGTACAAATTACAATTTACTATCACTGCCTATAGCCAAGTACCCATTTACACCTGGATGGAGTGTGGGCGGGGGCCTAGCTCAGAGGTAGTGCTCTGGGCTCCAACCGCTGGGTCCCGGGTTCAATTCCCGGTGGAGCCTAAGTTTGATGGCTGTTTCATCCTTCGTCTCATTGCCATGGTCTCTGCCTCTCCTAATTAGCCCAACTGGTGCAGAAATACAGGACGTAAAGCCCTAATCACACATACACACACACACCCATTTACACGTGGATGGAGTGGAGCAAAGAGTTACGGAGGATCTGCTCAGTTCCTCCATGCCACGGTTGAGGCTTGTTCCTGCATGGAGGAACTGAGCAGCAACCAAAACTAATTCTGTATAAAAAGTTTAGTTAGAAGGGAAGCACCTTAACCATTTAACCATTGCATCTCCTAGAGTACATGGCCAATTGTGCCATCCAAACGCACGGAAAATGCATGGTTTTTGCCTCATTATAATTAGCTAAAAACCATGCTTTTCCATGCGTTTTCCATACGTTTATTCTTCTCATTGAAAACGCACGTGGCACATTTGGCCATGTACAGCTGTTTTAATTGTATTGTGTTCCATTGGATTGTCTATTTAACAAAACGTAACAATCACACAACTTCCTTTGTTTTGAAGCCAATGGAAGATTTGCAAAACCAGCAATCAGGAGTGATGAGAAATGAAGCTTCACAAATCTGTTCTTGTCACAACAAAACCCTACCACACGCAATGTCGAACGATGCCAGGATCGTTGTGTCCGAAGCGTTGAAGAAATTATCTCACCCGCAAGGAGTTTGGTTGATTGGACAGAAGAAAGTCACTGAAAAATGGGTTAATAGTCAAATGGTTCCCATGGAAACCAGCGACCTAATTAATCGCAGTAAGTGTTAAAAGAGTGGAAAAAAGCCAGTATAGTGGACCCAAATTATGACCATATTTAGCGAGTCTCGTTTCCAGGCCTATAAAATTCTTGAATTCAATGGATGACGTCACACACTAACGATGGTGGGGATCATTTTCAAGGCAAAAATAAAACCCCGCTATTCGACACAAATATTATTCTTATTGTTTGCCAGAAATAAATTTGACAAGAAATAGTGATTATATGTTTCATGGATGCCAAATATGGGATTGGATGCCAAATATGGGCATACATTTTGGTCCGCTATAATGCACTCAACCCAAAGAGTATTACAGTTTGTAGCAGTACATTCGTTGAAAAAGAGAACTCCATAATGGTTTACATCTTGAAGCCCAAAATCAGTCCAATATTACGTAAGCTGACCAACCCGGGTTTACCATTTTGGTCTGGAATTTCCTTCTGCATATGGTAGTTTTTAGCAAGTGCTCCGTACACCATATATATGTTCACCAGAATAAATAGCAAGATATACACTATACGGTCAAACCTGTGTTAAGGAGATCCAAGACTGAGAATGGATAAACATGGTCATTTAAGACAAGTGGTCCTTCCAGCCCATGTTGGAAGGTTGCTTCATCATCCGCCTCATTGCCTTGGCACCGGCCTGTCCTGATCAGCCTCATCTGGTCAGTCCGGTGCAAAAATATGGGACGTAAAACCCGTTTCACACAATGCTTAATAGTGGGTGTGGGTGTGGGTGTGGGTGTGGGTGTATACAGCAGGTAGCCGCTATACAGTTGGCCATTAAAGGCAGGTAGTAGAACGATAAAGAATCATCTTATATGCAAATTATCAACAATCGTAATTTAGAAATATATCCAGATATTATTCAAAATTGTCAAAATTTAGCTCTTTTACTACCATTTTATTGCATAGAAATAACTTCATTCAACTCTGTTTCATTATAATTTCAATATAATTTTAACACACATGTAGTTGTTATCTGAATATCACAATGTATTGTAAATTCTCTATCTTTAATTTGTAGCAGCTCGATAAGCATATACATATATAAATGTATGCTTTGTCTGGTAAATAAACTTACAAACAAACAAACATTATGGCAGGTTTGGCTTCAAAATTCATCATAACTAATGTATACTATTTAATGTAATACAATTTTGTAAAGGAAATTTTCCCTTTTGTTCGCAGTGGAGTCACATGAATGTGCTTATGTGGTCAAGGAAGGAGATGTTGTGAAATTGAAGCCAGAAATGTGTTCAGCCAGTAACTATGTCATTTGCCAAACAGGTAAATATCTCAGTCTGAAATCTTTATTCCTTCCTGCTGTAATTAATGCTCTATTTCGAACAAGGTACTCTAAGGAGATGTCAGTTTTTTTAGTTATAACATCCAGGGGCGGATCCAGAAAATGTTTCATGGGGGGTTGACAGGTTAAAATGTATTGGAATGCTGACTTTTTTAATTTTTTTAACTAAAATGTACTAGGTTAAACCCCCCTTAACCCCCTTCCCCTAAATCCGCTACTGACATCAGCAGGCTGATTGTATTGAGTGTTGGCAATCAAAGCTGGAGCCTGTGTTGTTTTTACAATAGATTAAGATCGATATTTTGAGGCCACTCTGGCCCTTAGGTCCTCATTTAGACTGGCCTTTATTTGAGACCAAAATTTTAATCAAGGGTTATATTAAAGACTTACCCAACATCAGGGCCGGTGCTACCAGTAGGCAAACTAGGCAACCGCCTAGGGCGCAGGCCTAAGGGGCCGCAAACAAGCCCCTATTAAATTGTTTGGCCGTAGAGGTGGGGGTGCACATGGCTGGCACCGGTGCTGCCCAACATCCTTGTCTGTTACCAGGCTTGCTGTTAAGGGGTAACTAGTATAACAAGGGCAAATCTAATACACCCTTTTCACACAGCAGCCATGTTGGCATTTTTACCTCATTGACCTCATTTTGATTACGTCATACGTTATGACATCATTTCTCCATTGTTCTTGCACTCTGTGACCTCATCATGGCCATTGTCTGCTGATGATGTCACAATACTTAAGCTGAGTGCAAAGAGAGGTCAATGAGGCAAAAACGCAAGCTTGGCTGCTGTGTGACAAGAGTGTATGACAAGAGTGTATGGGCGTCTTGCAATTGACACAGGCAGATAGTCCAATCATTGTTTGATGACATCATCCAATGTGATGTCAGCTGCACTCAATGACCTAGCTTATATGATTATGTCATTAACCAATGGTTTGGCCCGCCTTTCTGGTGGCTCCCTCTATTGACCGTGGAATTGATTATGACAGACAGACAGACAATAAATTTATTTGACTAAAATTGGTACAATATAATATGTAATAGAAATATAGTCGGGAGAGCATGTTATGGCAATTAATGCCGCTGCCACAAGGTCACCCCATGAATAAAATATCATGAATTAGGCTGTATCAGTGCAGGATCGTGAGTCAGTACTGTTGCTTATCTATTTTGGCAGACATAGCATTTTGAAATGCTGCATGTTTAAGAGTAATTATTTATGATGTAATTTTTAATGTACCTTAAGCCCCCTTCACACATAGCCGGATCAGATGCCGGATTTTCCAGGAGTATAACTCCGGCAAACTCCGGGTAATAGCGTGTAGACCTCATGTTTATTTCCAGCATTGTCCGGGGCGATCCGGGACCACCGTGGAACTCTGGGAAAAATTTTTTAATGCCGGAGGTCCCGGAGTAATTTAATCCATGTTTATCCGTGTAGACTCCCAGTAGATTCCCCCGATCTCCAGGAATCTCCGTATTGACGCATACTTCGTGTTATCTCCAGCTACGTCCGGCGTCAATCGGGCATGAATATTTCGCCACCATTAACGCCACAGAGTACAAGGACCACACGGTTCCACACGGTTCAACACGGTTCCACACAAATGAACACGGTGTAAAGACCGATTATATCCTTGAAGGCACCGTGTAAAATCCAGTTCACTCCGCACTCTTCCGGGACAGTCGTGTTAGCTCCTTGTTGATACCGTATTGCCATTGTGTACACATCACCAAACATTTCTTTTTTGTTGACAATTTTACTCGGGGACACTTCGGCGTCTGATCCAGCTATGTGTGAAGGGCACTTTAGATAACCCGCCTGTGTGTACGAATTTTGTCCGTTATTAATGAGCAGCTAATGAGGGTGTCTGGTTTATGATTTTTGGCACCAGCTTAATTATTAAACATTTTGAAGTTTGATATTTATTGTTGATAATAATCATTAAGGTATAAAACGTACAAAATGTGCATTTACTGAAATGTATTTCTACATTTTCAGGGAACTGCGTCTCAAGCTATGCAAACTGTTTGGACATCGGAACTACGTCAAATTTAACTTGGTTTGGTGGGAGGTCATCATGCAGAGAGAAAAATTTCGATATTCTATCTTTTGAAAGCCCAGATGATCTCATTAAACTGGGGACTCACATTCAACCTGGTGTAAAATATTGGGTTGGGATAAGAAAAGCTATTTGGCAGTGGAATGAAACAGTCGGTAGGTGGAGTTATTCATTATAAACGGCCAAATGTGCCACGTGCGTTTTCCATGCGTTTATCCAAAAGCATGGAAAATGCCCGTGGCAAATTTGGCCATGTAGATAATTGGAGTTAATTTATTATTTATTATAAAAATATTAGAACAATAGAACTGAAGCTTTTCTTTTTTTTTCTTAATAATATCTGCTTGAAGTAAAAAGGTCTACTTATGGTTAATGTATTTTGTCGAGATTTTTCTTAATTTTAAGTACATGTATCCTCTTTATTTTTGTGTGTGTATGACTGGCCTTGAGAATTTGTGAGAAATATTGGAAGCTTTTTATATGAATGTTTCCATATATAGACCTATTGTACTATAATTTTGTTGACGTCTTAGATTCATGATGTTTCTATACTGTTACTTCTCTGGCGCATTCATGGTATTTGAGGTTATATATCAGATATTTTAGAGGAGCGTGTTACATATCTCCACATCCATGAGCAATTCTTTATTGATGTGTTTCTAGATATTTAAAGTATTTATATAATTTTGGCATTCGTTTAATGAAATGGTTTTGTAATCAATTGCAGTGACCAGTTTTACTCTTATCTAGCTTCATTTGACACAGAGATATAAGCACCTAAGAATCTGATCTTTTCCTCCCTTTGTATTTTCACATTTGACCTTGATGACATTGTTTGACCATTAATAAATAAATGATTTATTCAATATTTGTTTTAGAAATAGAACAATTTCATTGGGCTCCTGGCGAACCATCCTCAAAAGGAGAGTCTTGTTTAGCATTAACACAAGAGGGCAGGTGGGAGGACGTCACATGTTCGTTAAGTCGATACGCCCTCTGTTGGAAAGGTCAGGAACATATTATTATAAAATTTAGCATATCTTTGGCCCTTGTGGTCAACAAATAGATTAAAGCAAACCATCATACAAATACATTTTTCAATTAAAAAGTTCACAAATATAATTTTAAATCCATTATATATCCATAAACATGATATGTATTTTTTATATTCCAGACGAAGCAAAAGACATAAAAAAACCTGGTGGTAAGCTCAGGGTTTGCTCTTTTTCTTCAAGTTTGATATACATTTTTGAGTTTAGAAATGCACTAAATTATGCTGTGGCCCAGCATTTGATAAAGACCATTTATGGAACATTTGCATAGTTTGATTTAGTTGATGTGATTTTTTTTTTTAATTCTTGTACCACTTATATTTAGCAGCTCATTAGCAGCTGTTTGCAATTAGGTGTCAAAAATAACCTGAATCAGAACATTGGTACATTTTGTAAGATATTTAAAAGTATTAACTTGATTGTGATTTTTTTATCATAAATATTTTTGGCTCATAGTTTTTATAACTTTTATTTCAAATGTATTTGAAATCCAGTGGCCAACAAAGGGCTCTGAGCAATGCACACTGTCTAGCTATACCAAACTCCCGATAACAATGCTCTCTCCCTGCACCATTGGTGCTCCTTTTACATACCTCTCCAGGCACCAGCAGGCCCCGGTTTCATAGAGCTTTGAGTCTGACTCAAAGTGAGTCTTGAGTCCAATTTCTTGAGTCTGAGTCTATTTTCCCTTGAGTCCGGTTTCATAGATCATTCTCTCTTGATCCAGACTCAAGCTTTGGGGGGGGGGGGGGGGCACTGCAAGAATTGTCAATATTTTTATTAATTAGAGCTAACAATGAAACATTGGTAAATGTATAATATAAAATATTTCGGAAAAAGTGCAGTATAGCGGACCCAGATTTATGACCATATTTAACCTATTTCACGAGCCTCATTGCCAGGCCTATGACGTAAAAAGGCTTGAAATCTCTTTATGACGTCACAAACTAATTGAGTTATGACGGCGGTTTTCATATTCACGGTAAAGACAGAGTTTATTTTTGCTTTTTCTAGGGGGCTTCCGCCCTCAAACCCCCGCTACTTTACACAAAATGTTATTCTAATTGTGCTAGAACTTCAATCTTGTAAAATATTTGATAAAACTTAAGTTTTAATGGACACTAAATATGGGCATAGATTTGGGTCCGCTATACTGCACTAAACCCAATATTTCATATGACTTAATCATACTGGAGGTAAAAAGATATTTTTTATGTAAATACACTGCAACATACCCAGTTTGCAGCAAGCAAATGGAAATTTAGTTTTTTTTTATTGTATCTTTGTTGACATTCACAGAATTTTGTCAATACCTCAGTTCAACATAAAATAACTTGTATACACCTAATAATTTGAAATGTAAAATAATATTATGCAGGTCTATGGCAATGTCCACAAAATTACGTCAGACACCAGATTTTACCAGCAAAAAAAAACAAAATTGGCTTTGAGTTAACACCATGGTAAACGTTAACCCTATGGATGGGGCTTTCACTTGCCTCAGAAAAGATAGGACACACACCAGCTTTTCTTGTTTTTGTATTTTAATTGTCAATCGTATCAAAATGGGTGTAAAAAATAATTGTGAAATAATTGTCAGACATGGCACTAAAATCTAATCACACAAAAAAAAATTATAATAATAATTTGATTACGATACAAAAATTTAAGAAATGTGTGTTTATCAAACATGCAAGCTTGTTAACCGAATTAATGATATAGCTACATTTTGTATTAAATGTTAATCATATATAATAGGATGATTAGTTGCATGAAATTAGGGATTTGCTGAAATCTCACATAAAAAGGGCAAGCAAACCTCAGTGATATAGCAGCATTATACCATATATATATATATATGCAGATGGAATTCTCGTAATTGCCGGATGGATTGAAAAATAAAATAGGGTCAAATATTCTTTAGTAATAAGTTGCAAGTTTGTTTTTTTTGCTCCTCTCAATCCATACACTGATACAGTGTTAAGTGTTTCCAAGTGTTTCCAATTATTTTTTAAAGTCAGTAACCCCCTCCCCCTCACTCAGGCTCAGTGCAGTGACCTCACAGACCAAGTTATGACGTCACTTCATTGTGACGTCGTCACTGCATCATGTAAAAAACAGGCTCACGTGAGTCTTGAGTCCAAAATGCTCTAAAAAACCGGTCTCAGCTCAAGTTGGAGACTGGACTCAGTTGAGACCTTTCAAGAGACAGACTCGAGACTCAAGTGGATCCAGACTCACAAGTTCTATGAAATCGGTCAGGTGTACGAAGGGAGTGCTAGGTGTAGGTAGAGATTCTCCCTATACCTAGCACTCCCTTCGTACACCTGATGCTCCCTACTCCAATCTCTCCCTACGCCTATAGTTTACCCTACACCTAGTGCTTCCTACACCTCATGCTCCCTACACCTAGCACTCCCTATACCGAATGCTCCCATCACCTAGTGTTACCTACTCATTCTGATCCCTACACTTAGTGCTCTCCACACTTAGCTCTCCCAATACCTAATGCTCCCAACACATAATGCTCCCAACACCTAGTTCTTCCTAGCTTTCCATACCTCACCCTACACCTGATTTTCTTTCAGCCTTAGGAGCCATTATTGGGGGTATCGTAGCAGCAGTAGTGGTTGCCATAGTGATCATCATAGCACTGGTTGCTGTGCTTTTGTAAGTAAATTCTATTTTTGATTTTCTTCTCAGTGTCTCTCTGATTGTGGTCTACATTTTGTATGTGTGCTTCTTTCAATCGCATTTTTTCACTGGATGCCATTTCTTCTATGACATTATGGGGAAACTGGTAACATTTTACATTTGTCGTTTTACGTAAAAAAGGCGAAAAAAAGGGCAATTTAAGCCTCGAAGAAAAACGAAGCAAAATACGTGAGATTTCAATGCTAGTTTATTTATTTTCTGTATCACTCTGTTGTATATAGGTATTAGTGTAGTGGCTGGTAGTTGGTAGAACTCTTATAGATGATAGCATGAAGGTTAGTGGTAGCGTTTGTACATACAATCGAAGTTCACTGTCGAGACCACCAAGGCTTGTTTATTGTGATAACATGTATAGTCAGGTTGTAATTTTTTATGGTAAGCACGTTTCGAAGCACTATTTTAATTTGTAAGATTGCTTATTAAATCTTTAGTAAGTCAGACGTCTGAAAGTTTAGCATCTCAGGGTTGTAATTTTTTATGGTAAAGCGCTTTTCGGAGCACTATTTTTACTTTGTAAGATTGCTTAATAAATCTTTATTAAGTCAGATGTCTGAAAGTTTAGCATCTTATGGTGTAATTGATATCAATGAGTTAGTAAGACTTAGGGTTTCACACTATCCTTCACATTTACCTCATGCACTACGTCATTCCCTTGCCCCAGCATAGACATTGAACGCAAGGCACCTCCAATAAAACATCTCATGCAATCAAAATAAAGCTAAGATGTAGCTCATGAAGAGTGCGTCAACTCACAGCCCAGTGACCTAATTATAGAAAATATTTGCTAGTTTACCTGGTTTAACAAAACAATTGGTTAGTCTTAAGAAATATTCTCTTAAAAATAGTTTTGGCAATATTTCTTAATTGCCTGCTTGTCAGAACAAGAATTGCGTAAACTCAGCACATGAACATCTAATTATTCTGTAATTTCATTGTAATACCATAGGCCAGCCTATAGACTAAAAGAGAAATTGATTAATTTACTTTAGATGAGTAAACGAGCAAAACATGTACATAATCAGGTCTTTAGGCTGTGAGGTGATGACACACAGTGATGATGTCAATCTAGGACATTCTCATGAGGCATTGGAGCCTAAAGTGATTCATTAAAATGTCGTTCTGAAAAGTTCTCCTGGAAAATTGATGTCATTATGTTAAGTGCTCGCAAAAAATTGATGTTTTGAAAAGTGCTCCTAAAAATTAAGATCGTTCTGAAAAGTGTGCTCCTGAAAACTTGATGTCAATGTTCTGTGACTAGGTTGGTCTTTTCAGTGAAACTCAATTGTATATGTAGCACTTAAGAAACATATGTTATTTCTCTCCTCATCCCGGGCACAATTAGTGTGACATTATATTGTCAATTATATTATCATTTAATAATGATATAATTTCTCTTGTCCTTTACCTACAGCCATTTTCATAGACTTGGAAACTATACTCCAGAGGACTCTCATTGGCTGACCTTAACCAATGGGAGCTCTGGATTAACATGATGTGCTATGGAGTTTTGTTCTCATGTCTATGAATTGGCTGTACCAGACTTTTTTTAAATTTTGCTTATGCACTCATAGTTCTTTTTCATTGCACGTCTTTTGCATGAGTTGATGTAGTTGAATATTCTATAACGGTGGCATTATGGTACACATACGGTTGATTAGTCAGTGTTTTGTTAAGGACTTAAATATCGAAAAATGTTATTGTGAAAAATAAGTATTATAGAACGATGTCATTATATTATGTGAAGTATAATTCCATTATTCAAGTAAATGCTTGTTATATTGCAAAAGTAATGTTGTTTTAATTGAATAATTCAGTGCTCAACAAGTTTTTAATTCACTGAAGTTTTCTTATGTGTTGTCAATTAGAGTTATAATTGAAGGATTTATACTGCTGTGTGGTAGTATAGCATAGTATATGGCATGGAATTAGATGTGGTTTTAATTGAAAAAGTTTCAGGCCAACAGATGTTCAGGCTCAGGACAAATCAGTGCATCATATCATAGGTAATATTTCAAAGAGATGTTGATGTGCCATTTAATGATATATTTGCAATTGTACACTGGATCAATGATTCATGCTACCGGTCTGAAGCTTAGCTCATGTGACCAGCTGGAATCCACACCATGTTACACATATACCCCATGGGTGGGATTTATTACTTGCCTCAGCATTGATACGAAATACAAGACAGCAGAGTTGGTCAATATGGAATTGGCACATGCCTTAACCATTAGGCCACCCTGCTGCTCAGGGGTGGTGGCCTAGCTCAGTGGTAGCGCACTGGGCTTCCAACCACTGGGTCCCGGGTTCAATTCCAGGTTGAGCCTATGTTGGATGGCTGTTTCATCCTTTGTCTCATTGCCATGGTCCCTACCTGTCCTAATTAGCCCAACTGGTGCAGAAATACAGGACCTAAAGCCCTACTCCACCACCACCACCAGCTCATGAAGAGTGCCTAGGCTGGGGATCTAACCCGGGACCTTCAGCGGAGTTTCCAATATGGAATTGGCGGATGCCTTAACCATTGGGCCACCCTGCTGCTCATGATCATGAATGCTTGGTAATTATTATTTTATAATTATAAGCTCATATTATTTACAAATATTTATTATTATCAATTACAGAAGAAGAAAGAGACAACCCATCTCCGAAAGGGATGTTGACAATTTCAGAAGAAAAACTCACATAAAGAAACGAAACACCGAAGTTCAAACGGAATACGGAATCCGCTACAGCGACATCAGTGATAATTTAAATGTTGAAGATGTAAACTCACAAGGCTTGTAAAAGTATTTATAGAAATGATAATGTAAGATAAAACAATTTAAATGTTGAAGATGTAAACTCACAAGGCTTGTAAAAGTATTTATAGAAATGATAATGTAAGATAAAAAGTATTAGTAGTAAAAAATATTTGTATACCCACATGTAATGTTAATGAATGATATTCTTTAAAATGAATAATTCATCAGATTGATATCTTACACAGAAATGAGAATGTTAGATACGAAATATGAGATTAGGTAAAGATAATTATTGCATGCATGTATATTATGAATATATAAATAAGAAATTGCAAGATTTCTGTCCATTGAAAGTATTGAAAATTTATATTTATCGTGTACATTGGTATGCATTTGATCCATAAATATATATAATGTATTTGTACACATCAGACAATAGTATGTTAGATAATTGTTTTGTGATTTCTCAAAATACTTCCTCATTTTCACGATCATCGATAAGTTTAGTATTATTATATGGACAATTATGTAAATAGAAATGATGCCAATTTATTTCAATTTTTTGTTGTCTCTGTCAATTGTTTTTAACTCCAGTGCCTAAGAAATTTACAACAATTCTTACCAACAAATATCTTTAATATTCATTTCCCATATAAGAATGCCAGCTGGGAATAAATATTGTTTATTGGCTGTTTTACTGCTTATTCTGGGGTGGACTATATTCCATGCTTAATGGTGCAGAATCCGGTCCTCCATGTCCTAGAGTAGGAGTTTCCAGTTCCACTCTTGGCTTTATCAACATAGTAATACACAACTACCTCGCAACTAGCTACAAGTCCCCTATCCACAGGAAAGGGTTACAACGTCCTACATGAACAAATATGGAATTTCCGCTTGTGTGGGACCTAGCCATCTAATTAGATGTTTCCCAAACAAAATACACCTACTCTAGGTTTAGACATACCTTTTTGCTATTGTTTCGCTCAGATATGGTTAATTTCTTCCAATTTTAATAAATTTCTGCTCTATTTTTGAACTGATGTTTCCTTAATTATCCATGACGGCCATTATTGCCACCTAGTTTGGCTAAAACTTACTAGAGGGCTCTGGCGAAATCACAGATTGCTGAGCTTTTGTGTTGACGTTATAAATTGGTATTTATTTGCTTTATTTTCACTGTCAAACTGAAGAAACTATGGACTGGACAGAGCTATTTCAAAATTAATTTATTCACTAGAGGCGTTGAAGTTTGTGCCTAATCTAGTGAGTTTTGACGGAACTAGGCGGATGATTATCAACAAAACGTGAATTTGAAAACAGCACATAAATTGATTGAAATTGGAGGAAATCAATCTGAGTGTGAGATTATAGTAAACAGAGCAGTCCTTATGTAAAAAATGACAAAATAAGGTATACCAACATTTTTGTTGAAAAACTGTTGGAAAAATGTCAAATTCCAAGAATTCCTATGCAAGTCGTTCCGACCCTACATCACATCTAATGCGTCGGTTCTGGCTACCTCGCAACCAGCACTTGGCTAGAGGGCATTGCTAATTAGCTAAACTAACTAGACTGGTGTGATTAAGTTGCCACACTAGATGGTGGAGATTTAGTCCCCTCCCTTGACCTCATGGATGAGTGGATTAGAGCTTTACCTCCTGTATTTTAGCTGATTGGCTAATTAGGACAGGCAGGGACCATGGCAATGAGATGGATGAAACAGCCATCCAACTTAAGCTTGACCTGGACGCAGTGGTTGTAAGCCCACATGCTACCACGGGGCTAGGCTCTTCACCCCCTAGACCCGATGAGTCCCTGTAGGGGTGGTCAACACCTCAGGTGATCATTGGGGATATCGTGGTATGATCACCGCATTGTTCAACACGACTACCTCGCCTACAAGCACAGGGCTGAAGGCATTACTAAAAGCTGCCACACCAGCTTACCATTTAATTTACCAATACTTCTAACCTGGTTATATATTTTTTTAAACAAGACCAATTTTTTTTAAAATAAGTTTATTATAAACTGCATACAAACAATGAAATATTAATTTTCAATAACAAATACACACTAAGTTTTGAGTATCAAGTGATTAAAAAATGTCTTTGCAAATATTTTGAAAATATCGCAGTAAACTGAAAGCAACTATGGTGTACTAGTTACAAAATGATTCATTCCGATATGACATACATATTTAGTATGTATGTCTTTTTTCAATATATTAAGTGAACACATGAACTTGTAACAATATCCTAGACTGGGAATGTAAATATCAATGACATCATCATAATCATCATATTTAAGAAATGGAATTATTTCTTGACAAACCATACTTCATTACGTCTGCTTAAAAACGTAAATGTGCTGTCGTAACTAGCGACGTAATAGTAGTCTTTGTGGTATGTAGCAGTTGGCAATTCTTGCGCAAGGTCTGCCGCTTCTTGTAAGAATTTTGATTGAGTCGTCCAGCCACCAAAACTCCTGTGAAAGAATAAATTATATTATTATTATTTTATTATTTCATTACATATTTATAGTGAATAATCTGAATAAAATCCATTCTAATACACTTTACAAAATAATAGATATAGTAGATATAAAAATATAAAGTTATAAAAAATAATAAAGTTATGAAAACTTTAAAATCAGAAATTTTAAAATTGTAGAGTGTAAAGTCTTAAAAATCCAAAAGCTATAAATTGAAGTTAAAAACACAGTCAATAAATCGCACTGTCCGAGTTCAGATGTCAAATGCTGTCTTGAATAATTGAGTCTTTAGGCTCTTCTAAAATGGCTCTAGAGAAGTAACAAAGACAGTGTAGAATAAGACAGCCGACTGCACTGAGTGCACATGTTAACCCCTAGCTGAACAGCGCACCAAGTGGCCAGCTGTATTAACTACTCCCCTGCAGCACTGTATCGGACAAAGGAGGAATCAGCTGGTACTTGGGATGTAGATCTTTATTAAACCATTAAACCCAGGTTCCCTACAATGAGGAACAAACATACATTTAATATTAATTCAAAATTACAGAGAATGATCAAGCATGCACAGAAAATAAAGAAACATTCACAATTCAGAGAATAATAAAGTATTCATAATACAGAGAATCAAATGCAGAAGGCCAACCATAAATCACATACAAACTCTGATGTAATATCCCTTGTCAGACAACCATTAATGAAGATATACTGGAGCTACATCATACATGTAGGTGGCACCCGAGTTTCACACAATAGGCACATCTACAATTTGGTTGTAATAATATGCAAACAACATTAACTGAATGTTTAATGTTTTGACTAATAATGACAGGCTAATAATTCAAATTGTTCAAATTCAATCACAGCAAGTATAATAATGTTAAATGAAAAACTTACTTTGTATGTTGAAGTGAGAGTTGAATTAAGAGTTTTAATCTGCATTCAGTGGCTGCAGACTTCAGAATGAGCAAATGTCAACCACACAACAGGATTTCACAGGTTTCACAGTTTTCACATTGGACTGCATTGTGCATTGACAGTTATGTGATTCTAACACACCGGGAGGATGGGGTTGCTGTGATTGTAATTTGAATTTACATATAAATTTACTTATATATATACATATTTATTCACACACATGAAATGGTGTACAGGTTATGAAATATTTAATAGATTGTATAAATACATGTAACAGTAAAATCAAATATGAAAACAAATAAATCAAGACGCTATACTTATTTTTTTGAATTGCATACAAATTTAATTTCAATCAACTGGAACAAGTAAAGCAAGACGCTGTACACTTCTCAAAACTGTTGTGTCAGGACAACCAGAATACTTATGTACATTGCCAACATTGTAGTTTTTGTAAGAAAGTTGAACTTTTCTAACTTTCCCATCAACTCCAGGATAGACCTCTTGTACCAAACCAAGTCTGTACTCACCTCTGAGAGTGTTTTTGTCTGCAATAATCACAACATCACCAGGTTCAAGATTTCGAGTAGCAGTGTGCCACTTTCTTTGTACAATCAACCCTGGTGCACCAAGTTCAATCCATCGCTTCCAGAACAACTCTGTCAAATTTTTAACGAAGTGAAACCTTTGGCTCAAATTTATGTTTTGCACTTGCCATCCACCTGGATTTTGTCCCATAGATCTGCCCAGAAGCAAACTATTCGGAGTAAGCAAGCTTATCTCCGCATCCATTCCTGGTAGTACACCAATTGGTCTTTCATTAAGTGTGTTGGAAACCTCGAAACACAGTGTGAGGAATTCAGAAAAGGACAATCTTTGGTCATGTATAGCAAAATCAATGGATCTTTTTACAGATTTAACAAGAGATTCAACAGCCCCTTGGTGCCATGGGCTGTCAGCAGGTCCAAAAACCCATTTCAAGCCATTTTTAGACCCCTTTTTTACCAACTCTGAACGATCAATCTGGGACCATGCATTTTTTAATTCTTTGTCAGCACCTATCAACTGGGTACCAGGGTCACTGAAAACAACATTTGGCCAGCCTCGAATACTGGTGAACCTTTGGAAAGCTAACAAAAATGCATCAGTGTCATAACCAACAGCTACCTCAATATGTACTGCTCTCATGACAAGGTCTGTGATCAGAATTCAATAAACTTTGCTAGAAATTCGCTTTTGGACCTCACCACGGACTTTGTAAGGTCCAAACAAATCCAGCATGATTTGGTTGAATGGAGGAGAAGGCTTTGATCTGGATTCAGGCAACATACCCATCTGTTGTTCAAGGAATTTGACATCACGCAATTTACAAACTTGACAATTGCTTTTGGCACTCCATGCCAATTTACTCCCTTGTGGTGTCCAGAACATCTGCCGAAACCTCGCAAGTGTACCATCTCTGCCACGGTGACCACCTGAAACATGTGCATCTTTCATATAAAGGCGAGTGACATAATGATGAGATGGCAGCAACAGTTGAGGCTCGGAATCTGGAGTCATGGGGTTATATTGCTGCAATCGATTCCCTAGAAACCACAGAGCATCATCATTTTGCATTGGATTCAGATTTTGAAAATTTCCTGCTTTCAAATCTGAGGACATAGACTCAAGACTCAAGACTCAAGACACTTTATTTCCTGCACAATACATATTTCATAAACAATTAATATTATTAAACAAACATATTGATCAATTATAAGAAAAAAAAAAAGAAATTCACGAATGTACATATTATGTATGGGCAGATCAGGAGAGCACTCTAAGAAACCGGAGGGTAACGCTAGCGAGTGCCCACCTGGGTTCCAGAGAGACCTCAGCAAATGATTATGTGATCATGGTAATGATAAGTTATTTTAGGTATGATAAACCCTTTCTAGTGAACCATTGAAGACAATGATGATAGTTATAATGCCTCAGCAACATTTGCAATGTTATTTTAAGGTTAGAATATAAAGAATTTAAGTATGAAAGTCACCTGCTAGGCATAATATGTATACTAAGCATTTTCCTGGCAAAATAAAATTGGAAAAAAATTTCAAATAAGATCACAAAGAATTGTAGTATGAAAGTCACATGCTATATATACCAAGCATTTTCCTGCAAAGAACTTAGACAGCATATTTCATCACAGAAATTAAACAGTTTCACCTTTATGGAGAGGCAAAATCACCAAAACTCTTGTATGAAATTCACATGCCATGTATATCAAGCATTTTCCTGCAAAGATGAACAAAATGTCCGATTAGTCATACATATGAAAACTAATAATTACTGCATTCCAGCAGTAGCTCGACAGACATAACAATTTTGAATTAAACATAAGGTATTATAATTGTTTAGAATATGTTTCTTTATGTATTTACTGTATCCTGGGTAACTATGTGTAGAAATTTTGCTTTTTATGCTATGTGGGCAGTTATTGTATACTGTACAGCCGATATTAATCGCTTCTCAGCATCTTGCAATACTTCAGGTGTGATGAGAAGATCAGATCCTCCTCTGAATGATTTTGCCTTGAAAATTCCAACCAGGCAAGAAATAGTTCTTACAAGCTTGTGTATAGAACTAAACTTTGTAACATCTATGATGTTAAACAAAGAACCCTCAACTTTTGTGTCAGCTACATTTGCAGAAATTTTCTTTTTCTCACCAGGCAGTTCTTCCGACCTCTGTAATCCAAACTTCAAATCCCATTCCCCAAAAGGCTTGTACAGAACAGGCGGACCTATCCACCAGTCAGAATCTGTACCCAGGTCTTTGGGGGTCCTACCTCTAGTCAATCAGTCTGCAGTGTTGCATTTTCCAGACATCCAGGCCCAGCGGGACATATCTCCATTTGTGGCAGACTGTATTTCCCCAATCCGCACACCTTCATACACTTGAAACCTGGTGCTGACTTTGTTAATCATGCTCAAGACTGTTGCAGAGTCAACAATATGCAACACTTTGGCAAATTTGAATCTCATTTCAGATTCTATCACCTTTCTACCTCTCTTTGATAGAACTGCAGCATTGAGCTCCATTTGTGGAGTTGACCGCTTATTCATTGGTGCGATCCTACATTTAGCCATGATCAACCTGCACCAATACCTTCCATTCTGCAACTTCCATCTAACATATGCTGCAAATCCATATGCCACATCACTGCCATCTCCGAAGATGATTAACCACGGCTGTCTAACTGCATCAACTGGGTGTAGGGTACGGTCATACTGCAGGTTTTCCACTTCAAAGAGGGTACTGAAAAAATACAACCATTTGTGACGTAGATGCGAAGGAATTACATCATCCCAATCCAGTTTAAGAGCCCAAGTCTCCCGTAAATACACTTTGGCAAGCAAGGTGAAAGGACTGAGTAAGCCTAATGGGTCATAAATCACCATGACCTGCTCAAGAACCATCCGGCGAGTTAGAATTTGAGGGATGCCCTGAGGAACCTCTGCAGCAGTAAGAATGGGTCCTTCTCTCACTCCTTTTCTTTTGTGTGAAAAATTCAGATTGACCTCAAATATGATGACATCTTCTGCTGGCTTCCATCCAACTCCCAACACTCGAGACGCATTGTCAGTACCTTTTAGCATTGTTACCTTCTTTGACACAACTTTGCTGAAGGCTTTACCTGTTCTCGGTTCAGGCTCACCACTAAACTGCCAGCATTTCAACTGGAATCCGCCCTTCAGCAACATATCTTCAGCTTGACTGGTCACTGAAAGAGCACATTCAAATGAAGGGAATGAATCAATGATGTCATCGACATAACTTGATCTTTTGATCAACTCGGCTGCTCGGGGACTGTCATCTTTAAAAAGGTTTGCTGTTTTGTACATGGCTTCTGTACATATGGCTGGAGCAGGGCGATCACCCATGTTAACTCTGACCATGACATATACATCAGGTTTCTTTTCAGGGTCAAGGTCACGCCACAGGAATCGATGAGTGTGCTGTTCTGTGAAGTTTAAGTGCACAGAGTTGAACATTTTACGTATATCACCTGTGACAGCAATCATTTCTTCTCGCCAGCGAAGCAATATACCAAGCGAATTGTTCATGTAGCAGTCTGGTCCCTTTGCTAAGACAGAGTTGAGGGACTTTCCCTTGCATACCTGACTTGAATTGAAGACTATTCTGACTGGAGTGGATTGGGACTTAGGATTTTGGACAGCAAGGTGACTAATGTAGTAAGTTGGCCCAGTCCAAGATTCAATCTCTTCCTGTGTCAACTTCTTAGCAACTCCTCGATCTAGCATGTCATCCATTTGCTCCTTGTACTTCAGGCCCCAATTCACATCCTTAGCTAGGGTCCTTTCAATACTCTTCAAAGTAGCCAGAGCAGAACCATGATTATCAATTAGATTGGTGGGGTCAGACAACCATGGATAACTAGCAATCCAGATTTGGTTTTCAGAATCATACCTTAAGCCATCTCTTATCATATTAAGCTCCTGCTCCTCCTTGTAGGAATATGTGTGCCCAACAGTAGGACATTTGGAGCTCTTACATCCACCACATTGTGGATTGATTTCAGTTGCCAATTCTTCTCCCTGTATGAACCTGGAAAACTCAACGTCATCAACTTTTGACAACATGACAGTAGCACAAGTGTGTGATTTGACTGTAGGACAACTGAATTCAAAGTGAGAATTTATCAAAGCACAATGATGTGTGGCAGACCTTACATTCATGTCATGAAGCGTTTTAACAAAATTGACATCAAAGTGAGTTGCCTCCTCCAAATCAGAGTGGAAGTCTTGCAAACATATACCTAATTCCCCTTCCATGATGCTCAGATTGTCCCCAGCTCTATCCAGTTCAGTTTTGGGATATAGGCCGAAGTAGTCCACACCGAGCAGAATATCTACACAAGTGGACTTGCGTTGCAACATGCTTGAATCATATTGTGGAAACAGTCTTTGAATGGTGTCCAAGTTCAACTTAGAAACTTGACCTGTAATTTGTTTCATGCCAAATGCATTAACATTCACAACTTTTCCAGAATGAGTACGAAGTGAAATCTCATATTGTTTTGTGTTGTATGTAGTAGTGACATTACCCATAGTAGTCATATCTAGTGAACACTTTTCAAGTGTCCTTGCTTTAAGTCGATCAGCAGCACTGTGAGTTATGTAGGACACATTAGATCCACTATCACAAAAAATGTTGGCATATTTTCCACTATTTGGAACATACGCTTGTAGAATAGCATAAATACCATGAGAAGTTTTCTTGTCGGAAGCATGACTTGTAGCATTATCAGTACGCATGTTACTTGTGACTTTTTCATGTGACTCATCATGACCAAACTCTGCACCACCACTGCTTCCTTTTCTGCACAGCAATGTGTGATGCCCCGCTCTCCCACACTGTTTACATTTATTCCGTGAGGGACATTTATCATGTCTGTGTTGACCAAAGCAATTGAAACATGCATGAACATCTTTTAATGCTTCATATTTCTCATCAATAGAGAGTTTGAGGAAATCTCTGCAAACCTCAGTTCTATGCTTGACATGATCACTTCGATGGGAAGGGTATACACAGTTGAAGGTTGGCTTTTTTGTGAAATTACCCTTGCCATAAGTTTTGTTTGGTCTGCTAATGACTTCACTCTGATGTGTGTGACCTCGGTCTTTCGTTGCACCCTTTTGAGACTCAGCTAGCCTGAAAACAGCAGCTCTTTCTGCAATTAAGAAGTACATGAACTGAGGCATAGGTTTCAATTTGAATTCCATGCCTAACTCATAATATTTGCGAATCCAAACCATCCTAACACTGTTTGGCAACAAAGAACTGATTCTGTCAACATCTCTCATAGTCAAAGTCTCAAGTTGTTGTAGTTCTTCCAACTGAGCATAGGTAGCTTCTACAGTATCAACCAAATGTACCATGCCTTTGTAATCTTCTTCATGCACTGGTTTGAGTTTTTGTAACTCATCAAGAGCAGACTGTACACAAGCACTGGTATCATCATAGTACTGCGACAATCGATCCCACATAATTTGATAAGCTTCAGGTCTAGTCACATAAACATTTTTGACAATCTCCAGGGCACGACCTTTTAAACTATGCTTTAGTTCGTAAGCAAGTGCTGACTGACTGCTATATGCTTTTTCAGCCATATCCTTCCAGACAGCTTTAAACTCAGGCCAGTCTTTGCGTAATCCAGAGAACTCAGGTAATGAAGATTTTTTGAGATACACTTCACCAGAATGTACAGATCCAACCCCTCTTAAGTTACTATTGGTGTATACATCCCTACCCACAGGGTTGGACATATAAGAAGTCTGAGACTGCCATGCAGAAGGACCAGGCACATGGGAATTACTGACACCACTCACAGAAAGGCCACCATAAATTGTTGAAGGATACGAAACATGTGTCCCTGTAATAGGTACATTTAGATTATTACTGGGAGCGTATGTAGGAAAATTCAAAGCACTGGAAACAATGGATTGTCCAGTGCTAAAGGGTTGACGTATGAAATGTGATGATGCAGGATTAGAATATACTGTCGTGACAGGATTGGCTGTACTACTAGAGGTTGCACCAGTGCTCATGGGTTCATATATGGAATGTGACGATGCTGGAGGAGCATACAACGTAGAGACAGGATTGACTGTACTGCTAGAGGTTATACCAGTTGAGGGCTTTGTTTCAACCTTGCAGAATGAGCTTTTTGTCAAACCTATCAAGTGTACAGCGGCATGCCTTTTCATTGCATCAGCTTTACTAATGACCTCTTCCATACCTACTTCAAGGTCATTTACTTCATGTGTTTTTTCAGTACAAGCTAGATTACCCATTTCATTTAAAAAATTTTCTATCAATGGTTCAATGTCATCTTTGGCACATGCAATTTCTGTTTCTGAGGCATTATGTGAAATCAGAGTTTGCAAAGAGGCACTAGCATGAGCCAATCTGTCTATCTGATACTTGACTCTTTTTGAAACATTTGAATAACTTTTTTCAGTAGCATTTGCAACATTGGCAGTGCCTTCTCGTGTTATAAACTCAAGATACTTGCTTTTGGAACCTTCATAAACACCACTGACATCTTTTGCATACTGATCTAAATTCAAACCATTAACAGTGGCATGGTCTGCAAATTGATCACTGCTACAAACTGCATCATTGTACTCATCATGACATACAGAAAAATCAGAAATGGCAATTTCCAAGTCAATGTTAAATTGATCAATGCAATGTCTATCAGAGTGTCTTTCAATTGCACCATTTAATCATTTTGTAGCAGTAGTCACTTTTTCTTTAAGTTTGGTTCTCTCAGCTTTCAATTCTAACACTTGTTTTTCAGTTGCTGCCATATTGTGTGATTACCTCTGTACCAGTTGAAGTTTCATGAAGTGCTGTCAACAATTGGATCAGTGTATACAGGTGAATGAAGTCAGCTGATCTCATATGCATGAAGTGCTGAAGTTTGAAGCTTGCAATTTGCTGTTTCAGAGGACAGTTGTTCCTGTTGTATTTTCTCCCTCAGTAGTTTGGAACTGTATCGGACAAAGGAGGAATCAGCTGGTACTTGGGATGTAGATCTTTATTAAACCATTAAACCCAGGTTCCCTACAATGAGGAACAAACATACATTTAATATTAATTCAAAATTACAGAGAATGATCAAGCATGCACAGAAAATAAAGAAGCATTCACAATTCAGAGAATAATAAAGTATTCATAATACAGAGAATCAAATGCAGAAGGCCAACCATAAATCACATACAAACTCTGATGTAATATCCCTTGTCAGACAACCATTAATGAAGATATACTGGAGCTACATCATACATGTAGGTGGCACCCGAGATTCACACAATAGGCACATCTACAATTTGGTTATAATAATATGCAAACAACAATAACTGAATGTTTAATGTTTTGACTAATAATGACAGACTAATAATTCAAATTGTTCAAATTCAATCACAGCAAGTATAATAATGTTAAATGAAAAACTTACTTTGTATGTTGAAGTGAGTAATTAAGAGTTTAATCTGCATCCAGTGGCTGCAGACTTCAGAATGAGCAAATGTCAACCACACAACAGGATTTCACAGGTTTCACAGTTTTCACATTGGACTGCATTGTGCATTGACAGTTATGTGATTCTAACACAAGCACTGACAGAACATGTATGAGCTGCTACTTTGTTACAGTTTGTGTTCCCAGTATGTCCAGGAAATGTCCCAAGTTAGATCAATCAAGAAATTGTAAATGAGGAAACAATGACACAAATCCATGTGTATATATATTCATATTTTAATCAATTTAATGATTTAATGGCCATAACAACCAAAATTAAATGCTTTGATTCTGCAAAATGTTGCATTGTTCAATACATTGTATTAAATAAAAAAGAAATTACAAATGAAACAAACAAAAAACAAATATATATAAAAGAAAATATGACAAATACGTAGGTAAAAAAACAGTCACAAATGAATTATGTAATATTTTCTACACAGAAACTGAGCATCAACTAAGTAATCTTAACCATACTTTCTACATCCGGTGAATGAGACTCTTTCACAAAATAATGTATTAAATTATATAAAAACAAACAATTCTTTATAGCATAGTGTGACCAAAGTCTGACCAAACACTTTTATGAGAAGTCAAAAATGTTTCAACTTCAGTAACTTTCTGTTCTTCTTGCCAGGACGGCGTTTGGTCAAACTTTTGCATGTGGATCCAGATGTCTGAAATAATCGATTGAGGACACCATTCATGTGAAGCACACCATCAATATCACGTTTGAAATCAGCCACAAGGGAGATAAAAACTTGGCTTGGATAAACTAATGTGTCTGTGTAAGACTTCTCTTGTAAGAAAGTGTAGTCACTTCCATCCAGTGCTGTTTTGTTTACCAAGTAGTTATTACAATCATGACAAGTTACAATTTGTGATTTTCTTATTAGATACCCTGCCATATATGCAACAACATTTCTTACAGGTATGGTGATTAGAGCTGCAATTTCTATCTGTTCTACATTTTCTGATACATCACTGGCAAAATCGGTGCTTTGGAATAATGTGCCTGTTTTATTTTCATCACAGTTTGATGTGGTGGCCAAATTTTTTAAATTTAATAATATTTCATCAGTATCAAACTGGCAATTGCTGCCCTGGGATGGAAGCAGTATATGGTCAAAAACTACTTGTCTGTATGCTGCCCTAAACTCCCTGACATCTGGGTTTTCACGCTGACCCTTTCCTTCTGATTATAGAGAAAAAGTTCTCCACACAATCTTGATTTAGTCTGTTGGCGCAAAAAAAATTAAATGAATAATTACTGTGCAAATCAAGCCACAGGTCAATCATACTTTTGATGGATATTATCCACCCTGTGATGCATGGCAGATTTCTTCCATTTGGAATTTTAAGTTCTGATAAATAAAGAATGGCCTGTGTGTCCAAAGATTTATGATGGTCTGTTGTTGCAGTGATTTCATGTCAAAAAAGTTGAGTGCTTCTCAAAGATGAACTATTAAAACAATTGAACAATTTTATCCATAAACTCTATGAATTCAGCAGTGTGTTTGGCAGCCTCAGGGAGTGTACCCAGGCGTTGCAATGTTGAGATACCTGCAGCCACGGAATGACTCAGTACCTGTGCTGCCCGCTTGACACACATCTTTGTGAACATTGGCAACTGGATATGGTCATCCGTAAATTTTAGTGCCATGAGGATGCTCCCTGATTTGTCAAAATTATAAAAATTAACAACATGATACCAATCAATGTGGGCACCTTTGTGCAGATATCCATGCTTCTTAAAATTATTTTGGATTTTTTTTAACAAATGGGAGGGGTCATACATGACAAATATCTTTTGACCAAAGAGTATGATGTATGGCTTTTCAGGTGAGAAATTGCTTAACTTCTCAAGGAGGCTTCTGTTATTGGTTCCTTGATCAAACAATATAACTTTCACGGTGAGGCCTACCTCTGTAAGTTTATCAATAGCTTGTAGCATCAGGCACTTCAAGGTGTTTGCTGTGATGGGACCAGAGCTCAAAAGGTAGCCTATGCATTGTTTCCATTTCTGGGCCAGGCCTCTGATCATGAAAGATAAAGCCCCCATCTCACATAGCCGGTTTTGCCATAGTGAACCTGTAGTATTACATAACGGTTATGCAACGCGCTACCCATCTCAAACCTGATGGCTACCTGCCGATACTCGTCGAGTGACTCCTGGGACTCGTGGCCAAGCCAGGAGTCTCGCAGCCGGTAGCCGGGTATGCCATGCGTACATGGTATAACCATGGCACACTGATTCCATACATGTTTTCGGATCGAAAATAGAAAAAATTAAGCGAGTTATTAGTCTGAGAAGGCAGCAAGGTTGGCGGAGGCAAACAGTGGTGCTCCCGCAAACGTCCGCGCCCGGACTGTATCAATGCAAGAAGGGCTGAGCACTTCTTTAAAAGGCTGCTGCTCCCCTAATAATAGTCAGATTTTCATCGAAAGGGACTGAATTGTAGTATAGTTCATACTGATTCCATACGTGTTTTCGGATCGAAAATAGATCAAATATTAAGCAAGATATTCTATATTATATAATAAGCATATAAATCTATCTGTCTCTCTGAACTAACTATCTATCTATCTATCTATCATGCTGCTGCATGTACAAAATATCATTCGACGAGTGACTGGCCGGGTTCTACGAGAGACTCGCCGACTTTCCCGGGACTGTCGTAGCTACCTTGCTTAACTTCTTCAGAACCCGGCGAGTCTATCGTCCAACCCTGCGAGTCACTCCTACAACTCAGCGAGTTACTCCTACAATACGTCGAGTCTCTCCTGGGTTTCGTAGATCAAATGGCTGTAATTTGGCAAAAAAAGTTGTTGCATAACTGTTACATAATACTACAGGTTCACCATTGCAAAACCGGCTATGTGAGACCTAGGCTTAATGCTGTGTTAGCAAGGTGTTTGGTTTTACCCAAAATGGCACTGAGTCATGAAATCTATCATAACTTAGACTGCTCTTAATGGCCATCTCATCAAAGACCAAAGCACAGACTTTGTCAGAATCACTCATACTGGCTACTTTTGTCTGCAATGCTTGAAGAACATTATCATGAAAACCAGGATAGATTTTACTATGCCCCAATAGTTTTACCAATGTAGACCGAGAAGGCAATGTAAAAAGTTTGCCAAGGGTCCTGTATGCTTTTCGGCTGTGGTAGAAGACTGAAAGAGCAAACATTTTGTCTTGGAGTGGCCACCTATTACCTTTCTTACTTTTCACCTTATTGGATCTCTAGGAAACCGAAAAAATGAAAGTTCACAGTTGTTTCTTCTATTATGACAATTAAATGCAGCACAGTTGTCTCCTCTTTGCTTGTTGTACTCTGCCATGTACGAGCAGAATATGAAGGGAGAGGGAAAGGATGAAGGCAAATTGGGTGACAAACACATGGAAACATCCTGGAGTTTGTCACACATTCTTGGACATCCTTTATGTGTGTTAACTCAGTACAGATGCTGAGATGAAACATTCAGTAAAAAATGACACAACATGCAGATTGACATGGGTAATACACCATGGATCATGTGTTGTTTTAACATTTTAGGTATTTTGACACAGCACTAAAGTAAACATATTTTATTGTGAATTGTATATTGCAGAGACACAATGTAACCCTCTGCCACCATTGTGTAGTTAACAAAGTGCAAGTGTCTGTGCTATGCATAGGCTGGTGCTGCCTCCAGATTTTGTTAAAACAGCTGTCCGTTTGGTACACTCTTAACTAGGTCATTACAAGTTTTTGACCTAGATGGCTGTCTTAGGGTCTTTGGAAGTAATTTGTCTCATGGGCGGGGGCAGGTCATTCCAGAGCTTTGGTGCAACTACTATATATAGTATAGAGCATTACATTATGCAGAGTCCAGTGGATAAGGTGGGTGGGTGAATTTAGTGCTTTATGTCCTGTATTTCTGTACCGGTTGGGCTAATTAGGACAAGCAGGACCACGACAATTAGATGATGGATGGCAGTGGATAAGGTATTGGACTCTTACGCATACCGTTGGGGGTTCAAAACCCAGACACGGCATAAAGGAACTGACCAAATCCTCCTTTAACCACTGCATCACTTCACCCAGGTGGAAATGGGCATTAATTGTTGAGTGAATAACCAAAGGAGTGCTGGAATGACTCCACCCTGGGTGTATACTCATCCGGGGAGTTGAGAGAGGCTGAAGCTAGAACAGACCTGCCAAGTGTAAAGTGCGATATCTGCTGACCTCGTTGGCACAAAATTACATTACAGGTACGAAAAAGGCTATTTTCAAAAACAAATTTGCAAAAAACAAATCCCAGCACTATCACTTACTTGACGTAGACATCAAGGTCTTGAGGCAACTGACTCAGGTAGACATTTTCTGCATTGGGCTCTGGTGGGTTGTCGATTGCTAAGTAGAAGGACATCGTGAAGTTGCTTTCGCGGGCAGGGCCTGGTCCAGGGATAATTCTGGTGATGACAGGCACAGTCATCGGAAATTTCTGACCTATAAGAAAACGAATAGTAACAAACACAAAATGTTTGACATTTGCATTATATAAGATTTATAACAAGAAAATGCTTGAAAATAAATGAGCCCTAATTATTATTGGCTAAGTCCTTTGAAGTGTGCTCAAAAAGAGATTTGGTAGCTTGCAATGTCATCATCCATTGTTTGATGACTTCATAGCCATGTGTGTAACAATTAGTGATAAAGCTTGTGACATCATTAATGCCAGAAAACATGGCCCAGCAGCATCATTCAGTGCAGTATTTTTTGTGATAATGAAATTAGTTTTTAGGGTATATAAAAGCCTGGAATTCCTCTTATTTGGGTTGCAATGAGCATCAAGTTTATGTACATTTATACATGAAATATTTGGCATATAAAATATTTTAATTGTTTCCTTAATTCATGTAAAACATTGTATAAATATATAATGGACCCTTTCATTGCTTGGTTATACAACTACACCCATGAGGAGTTACGGTTATGTGAATTATATATGGAAGTTCTTAAAATCGATAAAACTCTTATTGAATTGACAGACAACATGGCATCAGCCATAGCGAGGGTGACTCTGGCATTAGCAAACAATTGATGATTAATAGGGATTTGTAGCAGGTTTAGAGTGCTCCGTTGTATTACTGTGAGTTTGTACTACCATGATCACCTTCTAATCATGTGCCAGTCAATGTAAATATGCCAGAAACATGGTTTATTATGAAATACAAGTTCAAATGTAACCTTCAACAGGTGGCAGCACCTGTCAGTCACTGTATGCCATCTAGTGGTAGAGATCCCGGTAATACAACGTCACGGTATTACAACGAAGCACACTACATTTTACACAATACCCACTTTTCTTATTGCCTCCAGAGATATAATTAACCAGTCTCATGAGCATAGTATTCATAGCCATAAAGTAGTCGACACCAGTGAGTTTAGTTGTTACCCATTTGCTAGAGTCGTATATACGCTCTTCGTAATCCTGAAAAAAGAAAAAAACTATGTCATCATTGTACATACATATATATGTATATCTATATATATATATATATATATGTATATATATATATAATTTTATTGACAGCAGAGCATCAAACATATACATAGTTCATACATATTAACAGTTGCACCGAAGCAACTTTGATCCTCCCCAGTCCGAACGTAAGCCAACTCAGCAGGAGGAGGGTCTGACCGAAATCAGGGGAGAACAATCTTGGTAGAAGAGCAAGGACTGTATATCAGTTTATTTTCATAAGTGTAGAATGGTTCAATCACTGCTAGTCCTTCATAAAACGATACAACATACCTCACATTTGCATGGAATTTATAGAACTACTTTGCACACTGCTAGTTAAAATTAACAGGCCCAGTGATTGACCAACTTTCAGTGACTATTGCACTAAGAAAACCTTGCCTGAAATTGCATCCATACTTCAAACATTTCCAAACTATGTTCAAAAATGTTTCTCTTTATTTTTGTATGATTAACTTGTAAACATGAAAGTGGTCGAAGCACGGAATAGAAAAAACCAATTAATTTAATGGCGGTTCAGCCGAGCAGGGACCGCAAGTTTTCCTAGTGTATCGTTGTGTGTATTCATTTCTGTCAGACCCTTGACCTACGGACTCTTCTGGATCAGACTGCATCCTTCCACAAAATTAACCCCAGGAAACCAAAACTCTGATATCCATAACAAAATCAATACATAATTTCGCCTCATACTTTGCTTGTTTTGAAACTTTCCATGACCAGCTAACCCAAATCTTTTACTTATATCAGATTATTAACCTGCATTAAATTAGATATGATGTATTAAATAATAGAATGTGTATTGAATTACCTTGGTCTGTTGAACAACAGTGTATTTTGGACAGTCAAGGTCATTACAAAATGAAGGTGGCCATGTCATCGCTTGTTGTTCCAACATGGCTCCCTGGGTTACCCCCACAAGGGCTACAGCAAATGCTAATAAGTACATGATTCTAAAAATAAAACAATAAAAGGCATCTATTGAGACATATACTAAGCCCTGTGACTGGTTAACAATCATCATGCAGAAAAAATTAGAAATACCAAATAATTTACTAATTTTTTAATCAACTTGTTTTGCCTACAAGTAATTGATACAACTTTGTTACCAAAATATAAACAAAAAGTTTTGTTTGTTTTTAGTTTTAAGTAAAAAATATAAGTCTTAGTTTCTCAACAACTGACAAATTGTGTAAACAAGTCCCAGTAATTATGTTGTCATAACCAAGCAATTACCAGTATTACCAGTAATTTATTTTAATTTTTTTGTAATTTCTCGCTAAAACAATGCCATCCGTTAAGTAATCTAATATAGAATCCGTGGCTTCAAAGTTGCTTGCTTGTACACAGTACTCAGCAAAAAATGGTCCCAACCATATGGTAAATGTGTATCATGCATTGTACATGAATGTCACAATTAATATTACTAGTTGACGTTCATTTAAATGACCAGCTGCCAGAGGCAGACATAATGATGAAACAATAAATATTGGGGAGTTCACACCATGATACGCATTTACTCCATGGTTGTTGTTATTACTTGCACGAACATAGACACACAGATACCGCCACCATTTCAATGGGTCATGCAAAAACGTAAGCAATAATAAAAGTTAATTCCTGAATCATGCAGGAATTGAACCTAAGACCCCCAGAGGTGCTGGACAATGCCTTTTACCATTTTACCTTTATAACTATTTTAATTCTCTTAAAACCATAAGTCACCCTTTGATAAACATTAGCTGAGGGTTGGCACTATTGCAGTCTATGTGTGGCAATGCCATAATCTAGGACGCTGTTCCAGAAACCCATATGAGGATGTCACATGTTTTATCTTTTGTAAGCAGATTTTTGATTGCATTTTATTTAATGTAAGCAGTCTCAATGGGCAAAGTTAACTATGTGTATTTATACAATACCACTGGATTAAGCCCATTTTATCTTATAGGCTGTGTGCTATCACCTCAAAGCCAAGCGACCTAATTTTGATATATTTTTAGTTTAGGCAATTTTTGAACTAGCTGCTTGTCAAATTTGCACTTTACAAGAATTTCAGCACATGAACATTTAATTAATACTGTCATAAGGCTACAATACATGCTCCCCACAATATACTTATTCATTAATGCTCCCTTAACTATAAAAATTATTGCAAAACAATAACAATTCTAGGAAATTCCCGTTAGTGTCTTTGAGCATGCTCATCTGCAGCTGCTCCTGCAACAGGCCACTTTAGGCCAAGTATTTAAGCTCCACCCAGCCTCCCTCTAGGCACTGAAGGCTGATAGGAGAGGGCTGTTGGAGAGAGGTAGAGCCAGGGCAGGACTGCAGCAGAAAGTTCTGGCTATTTAGTCAAGTATTCTTAGTGAAGGCTGATCTTAGTGTAGACTCGACATGTAATCATTTGGACTTTGTGCGGAACACAATAAACCATTCAACTTTATTCTTGACTTTATCTTCATTTAACTTCATGTTGTATTGTAGTAAGGCTTCAGATCCTGAGCCTCACTGCCAAGCTAATAACTTTATTCAACAAGAGAAGCTTTAGTATAACAATACCATACGCCAGCCTATAGACTTTAAGAAAAAATACATTAATTTAGTTAAGGTGTGTAAAGAAGCAAAACATGTGGCTGCAGTACACAGTGTATGGGAACAGCAATGCATTTTTTTTTATCATTAATTCGAAACCTGATTTCCTTTTAAACAATGATTAAATCTTAGATAAAAAAGCACACAATGTGTATTATTTAAGAAAAATTAATTTTAACAGTCATAAAAACTTACATTATTTTTCAGTGTAATAGCACGTAAAACAGTAACAGAAATTGTAATTAATTAAGTCATTAAAAAAATAGATATAAGTGCCCAACATTCATATCTAAATGCACTGCAATTAAAGTAATCATATTCTGCATTCCTTCCACAAAGTTGTGTCCAATTAGTGATTGAAGTGAGACCTACCTAAAATACCTGTTGACTGTTCAAAGCTTCTTTCTCTAATAAAATAATCCCAGTGTGTGGTTTGGAGTTCACAGTTTATATTCATAGCTTAGCCTCTTATGTAATGTGTTTTGGATTGGTTATGCAAGGCCATTGCATTTTGAAAATCTAGTTAGTTGTGTGCGTCATAGATTTTGAGCTGCAAAGACCATAAATGCTATGAGACATTCATGTGCTGAAATTCTTGTAAAGTGCAAATCTGACAAGCAGGTATTTAAAAATTGCCTAAACTGAAAATATATCAAAATTAGGTCGCTTGGCTTTGAGGTGATAGCACACAGCGTATAAGATAAAATGGGCTTAATCCAGTGGTATTGTATAAATACATATAGTTAACTTTGCCCATTGAGTCTGCTTAAATTAGATAAAATGCAATCAACAATTCTCTTACAAAAGATAAAACATGGGACATCCTCACTTGGGTTTCATGGAGAGCATCCTAGATTATGGCATTGCTAAACATAGAGTGCAATGATGCCAACCCTCAGCTAATGTTTACCAAAGGGTGACTTGTGGTTTTAAGTGTAATATAAATAGTTAAATGCTCAATAAAAGGGAGAGAAAGCTGTTTTGAAAGGTATAGTGGTAATAGGCATTGTCCAACACCTCTGGAGGTCCTAGGTTCAATTCCTGCATGATTCAGGAATTAACTTTTATTATTGCTTACATTTTCGCATGACCCATTGAAATGGTGGCGGTATCTGTGTGTCTATGTTCGTGCAAGTAATAACAACAACCATGGAGTAAATGCGTATCATAGTGTGAACTCCTCAATATTTATTGTGTCATCATTATGTCTGCTTCTGGCAGCTGGTCATTTAAATGAATGTCAACTAGTAATATTAATTGAGACATTCATGTACAATGCATGATACACATTTACCATATGGTTGGGATCTTTTGCTTGCCAAACATAGACACTGAGTACTGTGTACACCATACCTTCGTGACAAGCAAGCAAGTTTGAAGCCACGGATTCTCTATAAAATTACTTAAAGGATGGTATTGTTTTAGCTATAATTTACAAAAAAAATTAAATAAATAACTGGTAATACTGGTAATTGCTTGGTGATGACAACATAATTACCGGGACTTATTTACACAATTTGTCAGTTGTTGAGAAACTAAGACTTATATTTCTTTACTTTAAACTAAAAACAAACAACACTTTCTGTTTATATTAAGGTAACAAAGTTGTATCAATTTCTTGTAGGCAAAACAATTAAGTTGATTAAAAAATTAGTAAATATTTTGTAATTGTCATTTTTTCTGCATGATGACTTGTTAACCAGTCACAGGGCCTAAGGCCCCTTCACACATAGTAGGATCAGACACCGGAGCATCCCGTAATAAAATTTCTTTCAATCCGGGGCAGTCCGGGAGAAAAAGTTGGAAATGTCAACAAACAAAATATTTGGCGGTGTGGACACGATGGCAATGCGGTGTCAACAAGGAGCAACACGGGCCTTACACGGATGAATACGGTCACTACACGGATATATGTATGGTTGAAACACGGCGGTGCACGGTAGTGCCCTGTGCAACACGGAGCGGTCCTCGGTTTTTTCCGGAAGTAACACGACTGTCCCAGATGAGTGCGGAGTGAACGGGATGTTACACGGAATCTTCACGGATATACCTGGTCTTTACACGATATTAATACGGAGTTAATCGGTTTTCATACGGATAGCTCTGAAATTGGTATTTAAACTGTCTGCGGCCCACTGTCCATCATTCTGCTTTGGACTACCATACTGCAAAGGTGTTGCTGCTACTACAGAAGAATTGGATATGTCTTTATCACACCAGGACAGGGTGGAATTGGATGTAAAGTTCCTGGACATGAAAGTCCAGCTACTTACTGCTGCAAAGGATATAATTCTGCAAGAAGAACAGAAACTGGAAGATGATGCAGAGAGGGCCACAACAACAGAGATGAAGATGACTTATAACAAAATGCTGGTGCTGCATAAAGAAGAAGAAGAAGGCGAATGTGGGGGCTTCTAAGAAGACCTCTTTATGGGCAGTATGAAAAACTGATGGCTGAGTTGACTGCAGAAGATGTGGGTGGCTTCAAGAATTTCATAAGGATGGAGCCTGACTGATTTCATGATGTTCTTGCCAGAGTGGGACCTTAGGATTACAAAGCAGGATACCTTTTGGAGGAGGGCCCTTGAACTTGGATTGAAACTGGCTATTACCTTGCGCTACCTTGGTACGGGCAACAGCTACATGTCTCTGCAGTATGGATTTAGGGTAGCCTTCAATATCATGGCTATCCTTGTCATCGAAGTCTGCCAGGCCATCATAGACGAGTACTCAGCAGAAGTGATGCGTTTTCCTGTAACCACAGAAGCTTGGAAAGAAGTTGCCAATGGATTCTACAACAGATGGAACTTCTCCCACTGTGTCGGCGCCATTGATGGGAAGAACGTTGCCATCAGATGTCCAAGGAAGTCTGGATCCCTTTTCTACAACTACAAGGGATTTTTCTCTTTTGTCCTACTGGCTGTAGTTGACACAGAATACAAGGTTCCTCTATCTTGACATTGGTGCCAGTGGGGCTCAGATGCTGGAGTGTTCAATCAGACAGAATTGAAGGAAGCGCTAGAAAGTGGGAACATTGGATAACCTGAACCAGATAACCTGCCTGATGTCCAAGGAAGTCTGGATCCCTTTTCTACAACTACAAGGGATCTTTCTCTATTGTCCTACTGGCTGTAGTTGACACAGAATACAAGGTTCCTCTATGTTGACATTGGTGCCAGTGGGGCTCAGATGCTGGAGTGTTCAATCAGACAGAATTGAAGGAAGCGCTAGAAAGTGGGAACATTGGATAACCTGAACCAGATAACCTGCCTAATGACGACCAACCAGTGCCTTACTTCATAGTTGGGGATGATGCCTTAAATTTGGACTGCAGACTTGGATGACGAAGCCTCTGCCTCACAGGAACATGACCATGGAAGACCGAATCTTCAACTACAGACTTTCTAGAGCTAGACGGGTGGTAAAGAATGCCTTTGGACTTTTGGCTGCTAGGTTCAGGTGTCTCCTCACAACAATGCCTCAAAGTGTTGACAGGATGTGCACCATAACTCTTGCTTGCTGTGTGTTGCACAACCTACTGAGGCTGAAGTATCCAACTGCTGAAGTGAATGCTATGGACCAGGAAAATGCAGACACCCATGAGATCAGGTGGAGGGAGAATGACAATCTACCAGACATGGGAGATGTTACAGGGCAACACCAACAGAGCAGGCAAGGAAATGCGGCAATACTTGGTCAAGTAAGTCAACTCAGAACCTGGGAGTGTACCATGACAACAAGACAAGATTTGAAAACAACACGAATGATGTAAGTTTTAACATTTAATTCTTACGAAACTTCAGACATCTGCAGCACACAAGTGCCAAAAATACACAGCATTTAATTACACAGCATTTAATTACTGTCATCAAACGTATGCAATACAGTTTACATGTAAAACAAAAATAATAATACAATGACCTCTAACTTTAAATGTATAAACTTGCTTTTAATAAAAGTTCATTGTTCTTTTGCAGGTGAAACCACCAACCATCCCCCCCCCACACTAGTGTTCAGCAAGTAGCTGGTCAAAGAAATATCATGAGGCATGCTACAATCAAGTGGTGACAGGGAAGGACAACCCTGCGTAGGACCTGCAGTCAACCATGCCTGTTTTATGATCAGGCACAGGCGAAGGGGCAGATAACAGGTGCGCCTGGGGCGAAGGGCCAAACGCAGGAGCGAACATCTGTGCAGCAGGGCTGGAAGAATGATGAGCGAACATCTGCGCAGCAGGGCTGGAAGAATCAGCGAACATCTGCGAAGAAGGGCCAGACGAACTGACTGTAGTAGCAGGAGCAGGGAGGACGAACTGCTGCTGATGAGGGGCAGGAGGCACGAATGGATGATACTGCTGTTCCTGCTGCAGTTGCTGTTGCTGTTGCTCCTGCAACTGGCGCTTGCGACGATATGCCTGCTTGAACTGCATGAGGTGCTGCAACGCTTGGGCCTGGTAATCCGACCAAGTGTCCGTGTCCATCTGCATGACCTCGTGGTATATCATGTCGATGACATCATCTTGGTCTGCATATTCCGCTGGAGATTGGTGGCTTTTTCAATCAGCTGGAAATAGGAAAAAACACAACATTAGAGTAAGTCACATGGCAACTGCAACAGCATGTGCATTATTGACAATGTAATGAAAAAGGCACATCACCATATAGTGACAATGTAATGAAAGAGACACATCACCATACAGTGAACACTGGAAGTGCCAAGAAAAGCTACCACTTTCTACTATTGAAAAGCTACAACTTTAAACTGCAAGATTACAATTACAACTTTAAAGTGCAAGATTACAATACATTATCCTGATTATCATGACAACTGAAGCAGTATACTTACTTGAGTGACAGCTTGTGTAGTATATCCACCTGCTTTTGGTGCAGGTGGCGGTAGAGCTGCAAGGGTTGATGCATCAGAGTCCTGCTGATGATGATGAGGCTCATGATGAGGTCTGGCCCCCCCCCCCACCAGAAGGCTTATTTGTTGGATGAGGAAGCTTCCCCACTGATGTCCGCATGGTGTCGACCCACGTCTTCAGCTGCTGGGCTGTACAAGACAGCTCCTTTGCCTTCTGGTCGATT